>CM068497.1:18485709-19945084 GCA_034769265.1 Remorina albescens | reverse complement strand
GTCATGACATTTGCAGTCTTTGCCCCCCCGTGTCACTTGTTTTGGTTTATTGTACATCTCGGTACAAATTGTATCCTGCTGTTTCTGCAACCCTAAAGGAGGGGATATGGTCCTGCAGGTGTGTGTCCGAGTGTGGTTATTTGGCAGTGGTGACAGGCTGTTATACTGTTATACAGGCTGTTTTGGTCTTTTTAGGTTAGGCCTCTTCACTTGCCTGTGTATCTCTATAAAACTAGGCATGTGGTTTACAGTCGAACTCGTGCATAAGGGAGCATCAGACTAAACAGTCATCAGGTGTTGTGATTGTTTTTCCGCTTTGTTTACACTGCCTGTAATATGCAGTAATTACACACCAGTTATCTATTTCAGCAAAATTACTGAATCTAAGGGATCCACCTGACAACTACAATATAATCTCAAACTAAACCACTGTGGATTGAAAAAAAAAAAACTTTACCCAACCAGAGAAGACTGTGATAGGTGGTGGAGTTTTAATTGCGGAAACTGATTTGAATTAAGGCTGCAAGCAGCAATGAACAAGCCCAAGCACACCTACGCAACTCGCAGCCCCCTTGATTCGCCCGCAAATAAAATGTTTTGCCGGGGGTGGCATGCATGCAATGTTTCTGAGTGTCCAGTATGTGGCGCTAAAGAGCATCCACCAATTATATGTCATGTTGTCGTGTATCATGTCAAGAACTCACCCTCTACATATCACGTAAATCGGAGTAAGACTCACTATTGACAAACAGACGTGAGGCCAGACGTCTTATCACACATGCCAAATATGGGGCAGATTGGACAATGTATGCTGGAATAAAGAGGACTTCCTCTTTAATGGCGACACATCGAAATTGGCGTCACCATCACACCCAGCAGGTAAAACTAGCTAAATAGCTTTTGACAACTTTTCATCTTCTAGGTTTTGAGATGATACGGAGTGAAATGAATGATACAGAATGAAATGAATGTTTCTAACAACAATAGCTACTTTACCAAACAGCTAGCAAAAACTTTATTCTAGTATAATATCAAACTGTAATGGTTACTTTACCTTCCAGTTTTGCAGTGTTAAAAGTTGAGAACAAATTTGGGGGGTTTTTTTATTAAAAAAGAAAAAAAAGTAAAAGTAAGAAAAAAATTGTAACATTAGCTGCTAGTTTTGGCCATGCAACATAAATTTCCTCATAAAATTAACATTTCCGTCAACATTAGCTGCCAAGTTTGACTGTAAAACTTACATTTTATACAGGCAAGAATATAAACATGAAATCCAACAATGATTGGACTCTTGCACTGTCCAGTATTCGGGCCCTAATTAGGCCTATTGTACATGGATTGGCTATGACAGTGACAGTAAGTGGAAGAAAAAGTATGAGCTTGAAATTCAAAAATACCATGCTACTCCTTCTGCTTGTTTTATCCCTTTACTATCAATACTGTGTACAGCTTTTGCTAGATGAATTTCTAGCAAACTACAGTAGAAATTACCATCTGCTCCCACATTGATCGCTTGATACAGTTTTTCCATGAAGCAAATTTAAAGTCAGAAACGACTTTGCTGCAAAAGATGAGCACACTTTTTCTGATGACCAACTAGGCCCAATCCCAATGTTCACCCTACTCACTACCCCTAGCCCTCACCCACTACCCCTTAACCCTCAAAAGGAAGCCACAAGGGGTAGGGCTTTGTAATCTTCCCTAGGAATTGGGACACCACTTGCTACGTCACCGCGTAGTTTACGTTCGGGCACGCAAGCGACTGCGTAGTCCCAGCAGCAACATGGAGGCTACGGTTCATGTAAATTTCAATCAGCATGATTTTATTTTCGTATGTAACGCCCTCACCTTGTTCGTACACGGTCTTTCAATGTAAATTTTGTCAATATATATATAAAAAAAACAAAAACAAAAAAAAACATGGAATCTACGGTCGCGATTGGTTGAAATCATTTTTTTTTTTTAGCATTCATCATACTTCGGTTGATAAATGAACCAAGAGTTACACAGAGAAGAATACACCATCAACGTCTGTTGTCTCTTGTGAATCTTTTGTGGGTTTTTTTTTCTCCGACTTCTCCACATCCTCACGGTCTCTGGGGATCACGAAACTGGCCCTTCCTCGGTAAGTCAGCATCGGAAAACCCTCGCTCTGAAGGGCTAGATTCATACCCCCTACCCCTATGTGAAAAAAGGAATTGAGACACCACTACCCTCGCGGGAACGCGCAAATTTAGGGCTAGGGCTAAAAAGTAGGGGTACGGGGTGTATTGGGACTGGGCCCAAGTGAAGAAACTGATTCTCCTCTAGGTTTCAGCTGAGTTTTTCTGCACCTGATATTGCAAAATTATCTGCTTTGCACAGGGCAAGTTGTATTTTCTCTTTTTCTACATCCCTTAAAAAAAGAGTACAAACAACTGTGAAGCAGATGGTCATATCTCCCAGAGATTCTCTGACCTTTGAAAATCAGACTTGTGACTGGAAAGGGCTGTGGTTTGAATTTAGAAGAAGATTGGAAAGTGAACCAAAAAATGCATATATGGCTGTCCTTTCTCCATAAGGGCAGGTGCTCAAGGCAAAGACAAGGATCCTCCCAACTCTTTCAATATGTGCAGCCATTTACAAAAGCATCTTGGCTAATAACTGTAATGCAATAAAAATTTTATTTTCTCACATCTAAATGACAAATATAGTTTGTCAGGGTATTCACAAATGACTAGGATGAGCATTCTGTTGATCTGGCACAGTCCATTCAACAGAGTGAAGATGCCTCATTTCAACTGTAGTGTTGGAAAAAGTTTGTGGTGAAGAAAAAAAATTGCTGGTTAGGCTAAACTGCTTGGTTGAGGGTAGGGAAAAAATTGTGGTCATGGTTAAAAGAAACCACAGTTCTGTAGTGGTGGGGAGACAGGACATCCAACCATCCACCATAACCTCCTCTCTTAAGTGCAAGTAACACCACCATTTAAAAAATTCTGGATAATTTTAGACATCCATCATTGGATTCAGTAATAAAAGACACACTTTCACATGTACAAATGTACCATTTTACAAACTCCAACTGGAAACCTTCCACACATTTCAACAATCCTGTTTTTTCTGTCTTTTCTTCCGGTGGAGTGAAGTGTAATCCTTCTGTATACCTTTCAGGGTGCCTACATGGAAGCTATATTTATCTAGTGGATTTCAGATGCTATCGAGCATGGTAAAGTACATATGGCTGGCTGTAGCTCAAATAGTGTTTTTCCACAACATGGTAGAGAACCATGGTAGAGACTCTTCAACCCAACCAACACAAACAACAGAGGATAGTAAGGGGACACTCACAAATGTCTGCACATCCTCGACTCACAATAGCATAGATTTCCAAGTTCTCCCCATTTTCACCATTTCGTATTTTCCTTACTTGCTTAGTATGCATCATTATAGGTACTATCCCAACCTTCTTCACAATGGAAAACCACAAATGTCGAGTAGAGACAAGACAACTCGAGCCAGTAGCATAAAGCAGAAATAGTCATGGTTCTAAGGAAAATTACGTTAGTAATGGATTATGGATAAGAATGGATGTAGGCTAAAAATGAACCCAAAGCTGAAGAGCCTTAAACCTGCTTTCTATGCAATGACCATCAGGGGCAACTCCACTGGTCTCAAAAAGAAATTACATTATATAGAAGCTTATTTGAAAATGGCCCTACTTCTCAGTTAATTTACTATGGCCATAGATGCTTTCCTAATAGGTTTAAGATCTAAGTCTCTATTTAGAGGATAATAGGTCCTAAAGCAGGGTATGCATTAGGGCGTGGCTACAGTGTGATTGACAGATTGCAGTAATAACCACAACCTGCCTGACAGTCAGGGTAGCGTACAGAGCAGGTAAGATCCACCCCTCACTCCACTTCAGCTCCAGCTTCTCCTCCAAAAAGGGTTTCTCCTGGTTTGAAAAAAACCAAGATGGCTGACAGCCAAATTAGTACCTGGAGGCTTCAAATCAACACTTCATAAACCAATGGGTGCCGTCACGAGGTTGATACATGGTACTGACTGGATGGAGGTTTTCATGTTAGCATAGCAATGACATATCTGACATTAATTCCAGGTAAGACTCTCACAGGAGCATTTTGCTCAGAAAGAATAACTTCCAGTATGCTTGCCAAACTACGTGAATTAACAACCACAACAACGGGTGTTGTTTCTAGATAAAAAAAAAATGAGTCACACAGCACCTAGAGGTCAGGAAAACATAGACCTGAGCAAACCCTCATTTGTAGGAACATTTATCATATAAAAATGATATAAAATGTCTTGCTGTAAACAGACTACATCACTGGCAATCTGCTGTAATACACATAGATCAGTTCTGACATAACTGTTCGACTAGAAACACAAGCAAAGACTGAGTTCATGAAAATCAATAACTTTGTTCTGCAAGTCTGACCTGTGTCATCTCTGAACCTCTCAATCCTGTGAGGTTAATAGTGTGGGAGGTTAAGCGGCTTTGTTAATTAATTAGAGGTGGACTGAGGTCAGTGCCGCCAACCTTTTGCTGGAGTCATAGCTCATAACAAACAACTGTATTTACATGGGAGCTGTGAGTGGCCAGGCAGCTCCAGAAAGATCTGAGCCAGATGAAAACACTACTGCCTCCAGATATAAAAGTGTTGAGTCACCAAAGGAAAAAAAGACAAAACAGTAAATTTGCCATGAGTGTTTTCCTTTTTGTTTCTATTAAAACCTTGTTGACCTATATTAATGGAAACTGCCTTGAAGCTCTCAGTTACCACAACAAAACCTGACACCTTGCTCTAAGCGATAAGCCCACAAAAGTGTTGAATGATGAAATAAAAGGAGTATAAGAAAATCCAACTTGGGCCAGACAGCGATGAAATGAAGTCTTGATGTTGTTATATTGATGAAGGCGTAGGAAAAGCATCATGTTTTAATCAGTCTCTATGCATGAGCCTCACTGATTGAACCCATTGAAGTGACCAGCAGTGAGGCTGGAAAGCTCTGTCTTTGGGCTCCATCCTTTGGTCAATATGCATAACTGCATCATGTACACATTGACGTTCTATATGGTATCAGGTAGCCTGGCTGGTAATAAGCAATGTATATCATTTGTTTCACGGTTGCCACTTCTTCCTATATTTTGTAATTCTTGCAGGGTTTTTGACATTTCCATACATAAGATGGAGAGTGAACAATATCTGCTTGTAATGGAAAGTTTCTTTATGCAAAACAAATTTAAGACTCTGACACAGCTATACTTAGTCCTTCAGACAATCCAGCCTGACGCATTAACCGACCATTTTTGTACCCGGTGAACTGGCTGACAAGAAGTAATCTACAAATCATACAATATTGCGGCCGATTAGATCTCTCACATCACTCTGAGGGTCTTTTCATTTTCCAAATGAGTTATCCCGCCTGCACAAATGATGTAGCCGCATGACATCAGGTGTTAAATAAGCTTTGGACCAAGGCTATCCATTCTACTTTGTGGCTGCACTGTAATGTCTACTCCACCGTAAAAACCTTATTTTCTATCCAGTGCAGGTAAACGATCTCCAGGGATATTCATGTGCTCATTTAACTTTCTAATAGAGGACTTTAAAGACATGCAGATGGATTCTCACAAAGACCAGATAGGCCTTCTCAAGTGCATCCTGGCATGAGAACAGTTGACTCTAAAAAATGCATGAGAAATGTGATGGTAGGTGGATGCGTGCTTTCCTGAGGAAAAAATATGTAAGTGGGAGAGCATTTTCCTTTGAATCTCTTTTGTTTTCCAGATACTAACTGAATGATGTAGCACTTTGATGTTCGATAATAACTGGTGTTAAATAGATTGTAACTGATTACTTCTTTACTTATCCTAATCTGTCAGGAGAAAGAGACACTTATG
The DNA here is from genome assembly GCA_034769265.1 of Remorina albescens. NCBI lineage: Eukaryota > Metazoa > Chordata > Actinopteri > Carangiformes > Echeneidae > Remorina > Remorina albescens. The sequence goes on along the minus strand of CM068497.1, from coordinate 19,939,179 downwards.
TGCATCTCCACTGTTACTGAATTCAAACAAGAACTCGTGAAATGGCAGAATATTCGATGGCGCTGTAGCTGCTTAAGCTGTTATACTATGCCTTGACTTCTGCAAGAGTAAATGTTACTCTTTCTACCAAAGACACCCTCAATACTATCCAAAATGTCAGCTAGTCCTTGGAGCACAATGAGAGACTCTTACTCATGCTTATAAACCCAGACAGTGTTGTCACATGAGCAGAGGAACAATACTGATTGAATAGCTATGCATATGCACTGTCAGTGTGGTGGGGAGAGAATACCAGCATTATACAGGAATTCATAAATTCAATTCAATAGCAAAAATACATCTGCCTCATGAATAAGATGCAGCTGTTATTTAATTTCTCGTGCTCGACCGAAAAAATATGGATGCAACAAAACTGACAATCTACCATAAAAATCTATCAACTGTATTATTAAAAAAGATAAAGCATAATTTTAACCTGAAAGTGAATTTGTGCATTATTTGTTCATCTATCATTTCTTCTATATCCTTCCCTTTTTCATGGACAAATTGTAATGAGATTTCTCTAAGACATTTCTTCTAACTATGATATACTGTATAATCTCATGCGAGTTTCAGACACAGGTATGTCGCCTGGGATCGATTTTAACAACTTAAAAGGGGTAAGTGTTGCCAAAGAGAGTATAGCTACTGAGTCCAACACACTTGTCTGTGCTGCTCAGAGGAGGCTAAAGCTAAGTGCTCTGGGTGTTGTTCTCACTGATTTAAACAGGGCACTGACTTTTGGAACAAATGGTGTCATATCTCTGTTCCCCAGAGGATGTTTTTAGAGGGTTTTCTTCAGTTTCCTTTGAGCTACTTTGGCTTCATGAGGAAGGGCCAGTATTAGTTTGGAATGAATGTCATGGCTCAGCAGTGCAGTCCCTTTTCATGCAGCAGGAGCTGCAGCATACTATGATGTGTGCAGGTGCTGCATTATTGCACCAAGAGCAAAGGACAGTGAAAACTTTGTCCAGCTATAGGATTTTTGCACAATGATGTTGGCGGCAGGCCCTGTGATTACATCATGTTTTGTTTTTTTTTCTATAACTAGCTGCTGGTCTCGACTTTGAACTCAAAATTAATGTTTCATTGATATTCACGGTTTACTTTTACAATGATCTATGCAACACTGAAGCATTTTATGTAACACTCACACTTCCCAATTGCCCGGTAAATGTGAAAATACCATTTGATAATACTGTGCACTATTTTTTGCTGCATTAATTGCTGTCACTTTGCACATTCAATATAGATTTTCCATTGCTCATTTTGATTAAATGCTGGTTTAGATATGTTTATTTTATATATCATGTTATTCATTATCAAGCTCTATACACTGACAATTCTTCACTTGTGTTTTTGTTTTGGGTTTTTTTTTTTTCTTTTATTGCCAGTCAATTGTAAAATGATAATTTCCCTTCACAGTATGAATTAAGTGATTCACTCGGCCAGTACAAGAAACTAACTCTCATTACCTATTCACTTAAAGTGAACTTATAAGTTGCACACACTGTGTTTAATATTGATATAAGTGGGAATATTGTTTCTTTAGGTGCTCAGGAAGCACACCAACAGGGCATGCTATAGGATCTAGCCCCTGCAACTACGACAGATAATAATAATAATAATAATAATAAAAAAACCAACATTGAAAATGGATAGGAATTGATGAATGCTAATGTATTATATCATATACGCTGCACATGTGGAGGGGTCGAAAAATATGAGACCAATCTCCCATTAGTCTGTGACCACCTTCCCATATATCTGAACAGCAAAGTGGTCTCACATACTGCCACGGTGGGTTGGTGTTACACTTGAGATTATAGATTGCACCTCTAAATTGTATGGCAAAGCTAGATTGATTGCAAGTAGCAGCTCAAATGCCATGTTAGACCACCCCCCCAGCCCACACAAAAAGGTACCCACACTGTCCCTCCAAACCCATAATCAAATTTCACTCAACATCTGCAAAACATTCCCTACAGGCACTGAAATGTACATTGATCTGGGGAAATCTATGAGACAGGCTCACTGCACTAGTTTTAGTTTTGCTCCAAAGTTTCAATGTGTTGTTTTCTGTCGGCCTGAAAGAGGTGGCAGACCACTTCTGACAAAGCGGCCTGCTCCACTTAATTCCCACTGTTTTGGCCCAAGTAAACCATAAATCATCCATCGTTCAGTATGACAGTTCCGGCTATGGTCCACCACGTTACTTTGTGAAAACATACATTTACGTGTCATGATATACCGAATTCTATAATTTTTATTTGGCTTTATATGTTTTGCCTCAGTTTCCTCAGTGCTTCAGCTGATATAATCAATACTTTCCAGCATGTGGAACAAATAGTGTCCAATTTTAAATCCATATTGAATTCCTCTTGATTGTTTAAGAGTGTCTATTGGATAAAGACTAGTAGACTAAACCGATTAGAATCAAACCTGTCCTGTGTGAGTAATTCATATTTTGTGCAAGACAGCCAGAGCAGTGTATGGACAGTAAAACTAAAACATAGCTACTGTACCACATGCAAAAAGACATTCTGGTTTAAAACCTAAATTCAAAGTGCACAAGTTAAAATCAACATTTAAAACCATTTTTTTTCTTAGCAAGCTAAGTAAAAATCCATCAGTATCAATCCATCTCACCAACTATAAACTGCACTAAATTATTGGTACACTGAATCCATAATTGGCTAAGACAAACCATTTCACCCATTTTTCAAAAAACATAACACACATATTTGTAAGGGGGTATTTTATTGTAGGGGGTAAAACCAACATAATCCTGAGCATGGGGGAGTGGGAGGCAGCAGACACAAAAGTAAACTCTCATCAGGCAAGGGCAGAAAATTGCTGTTATATCCATATATATAACACCTGGGAAGGTCATAATATTATAAAAAATTAAAAAAATTCTATCCAATTATTTTACTTTTGAATAACACCAAGGTCAAATGCAGTGCTAAGCCAAACTGCAACAACAATGCAAGTTTGTAGTCAAACTGTAGAGATTTATGATGATGGATCCCACCACATGTAATAACCTATTTGGGAGACATTAGTGGCGCCTGACAGCCTTGCCACATTCAGCCTTGCTGAACCAGAAGCCACACAAAGCATTTCCACATTTCTTCACAAGGGCTGTGATAAAACATTACAAAGTCACAAATGTAATAAAAACAAATAATTTACGGTAGACACTTGGTTTGGGGGGCAAACTGAAGACAGTGGAAATGGCATATTGCAGGATATGACAGCTTTCGTTTAGCTGGTCAGAGGGGTTGTGGTACTGTATCTACAGGTGAAATATGACTCATGCTACCGCCTAGATGTGAGTTGCAAACTGTGATCGTTGTATGATTGCTGTACATAAAACCCCAGGGTACATGGTTAATGTGTCCCCTGCATGTAAATGGTGAGGCCAACAGCAAGTAATGATATTGTAGCAAAGAGGTTGCTGCTAAAGATTGTTTATTTTACCAGGTAAAATGTTTGAGAGCTCATTCTCATTTAAAAACATGACCTGGCCAAGAGGCCCCAGTAGGAAAAAATACATAAATACAGATACATACAGACATAGAATCACATCCAGCACGCTTAACCTGTGGTACCTCTGCAGTTATTCCTCGTTTCTCCATAGAGCGGATTACGTTGTTTTAATCCATCTTAGAATGCCCCTGCACAGCACACCATAGTCCTTCGCCATCGTACCAGGCCAGGTATTGACACGCGGGCCCTGTTTACCTCCATAGGGCAGAAGGATTAGGAGCACAGGCTTTGATGTCAGATTCACAGACAGTGGTGGAAAAAAGCTAAAGCCTCTCAGGGTTATTATGATATCCAAGTCAATTTCTTTACCAAACATTATGAGGCAATGGAAGGGTTGGGAATGAGAAGAAAAGGAAAATTTGGACCAACTGCAGCAGACTCTTTCATCATATATTATAATTTTATTCCTTTTAATGTTTATTTTTGTTTTGCTGCTCATTTGTAGTGCAGGGATATCTTAGAAATTCTCTCTGGTATGTTTATAAGAGTCCACCAGGAGCTTTTATGTTAAGAAAAGTCCATTCTGTCAACTAAATAGCTAATGAGTAATACTGCTGCCACACTCACTACCAGCACTTCAGTAAATACTGTTCCATTATTTACAATCTGCTGTTACAGTCAGATTTAATCTGTCTATTGTCTTTATTATCGCTTAGAGGAAGAACAAAAGGTATGCTCATTGCAATAATTGTGCTAGGTTTTACAGCTGCACTACCACTGAGGGTCAGTGTTTTTTGATTATCTCTTTATTTCCCACTTGGCCTGAGGCAGAGGCAACTCCATCCTCTCAGCTCTTGGTTTTGGAGTCTGTAAACACGACCAGTGTGTTTCCCTATTGACATAATCAGGCTGAGTGGTGCTGATGCACTGACATTTACAGTAATAGGAGACTGATAATCCTCACACAATTGCTTCTCCACTTTTGCACCATAGGGGAGGCCACAGGGGACACAATTGTGCTTCTGCAGAAAATCTGCTGCTTACCAAGTGACCGTGAACATGATAGCCTAGCCCTCACTCTTTAACTCTTATTACCCTGTGGAAAATGGGTGTCCTGCAGGATCAAACTGTCTATGATGACTTGGTGAATGGGGAAAAAGGGCTGGACAGAAATAAAAGCAGCAAGAGCTCTCTCAAGTGGTAAAAATGAAAACTTCGCTCTGCTCAGCTATCAAGAAGCTTTTTTAATCCTCACGGATTTTTATCATCCAGGCAAATAACTATACTGTCTAAGGTTTTTAATTGCCTTTTTAAACCCTCCAAGTAATTTGTCCAGATCAGATTTTCGTCTCACAGCTAAATTAAGTCTGGCCACAGAATACAGAATTTCAGCAGTGCAGCAGTAGATGTTCAAATTAGATACTTAAAACCTGCAGCATTAGTCAAGCAGGTGTCATTAAAGCTTATAATTTACTTGTAAAATTCACAGCTTAAGTTTCAGATTTGCATATATACTGTGCAACAAATTTATTATTATTATTTAAAGCACTTCTTAAATTGGATGAAGAAAATAGTTTTGCCACGGTTGTGAATTCATTCCGCATTTTTACAGCCATATAAAAACTCACATCACACTCAAATAGCATGCCCTGAACTGAATAAATAATATACATAACACAATGTATGATTTGGCTAATGGTGCCGAAGGTTACAGATGTCTGTTGGAGCAAAGGGTTCTGTCTATTTCTGAAAAAAATCATCATTTAGTCAGTTCATTAGCAAGATTCATCTGTAACAGTTTTGATAAGCGATGTGAGAGTGAGCTGCTTTTCTTTGAGAACTTTGATGATGGATTTTCATTGTGGGATGTGTTTTGTTCAAACAAAAATCACCTGATAAATAACCAATGAACGACCATCATTTATTAAAAGCTTTCAACAAGGTCAGCAATGCATTCCATCTGTTATTCAGACTGAGAGGACTTTTCTTTTACGATCCATACTTTTAGTCCAACATTGCATCTTAGAAGAAGAACTTTATTTGTCCCCATGGGGAAATCGGTTTTCAGCATTCACCGTGGACATTTCATAGACACTGGGTTACACACACACAATTAGACACAACATACAGTAGAGAACACACCATAAAAACGGCACAGACGTACGCCTTGAATTAAGTGCAATGATAGAATAAAAAATAAGAGTACATCAGCTGTTCAATATTTTGATGGCTTGTGGGATATATGAGTATTTGGATCTGTTTTTTGTGAATGGGGATGGGCGGTAGCGTCGCCCAGATGGCAACAGTTCAAACGAGGAGGCAAGGAGGTGCTTCTGATTAGCAATGATCTTGTTTGCCTTCGTCAGGGCTCTGCCCTTGTAGATGCACTCCAGGTTTGGAAGTTCAGTCCCTATCAGCTTTGAGGAAATTGTGACTGTCTTCCTCAGATTTTTCTTTTGTGCCTCTGAGGCATTTCCAAACCAACAGATGATGCAAAAGGTTAAAATACTTTCAATAAAAGCACAATTAGCAATCCTGTTTGCAGGTAAAAAAAAACATTTTCTTGTGTGAAAGGTCAAGTAATTTACTACCTCTGTATGTATCGCAGCAGTCATAAAAAGGGAAAAAATGTGTCACTTCAGACATATTGGCTGCCATCTGACTATACTATATTAAAAGAAAATTAGCCACTGGCCACACCAAAAGCATTTCCTTTGAAATGTTTTACTTCTTTTGTGCATTATTAGCATAACATAACATAGCATCACATTAGTATATAGCTTAACTACAAAACACCAATGTATAATTGACGTTCCCTCTGTAACAAACTACGTTTCAGCAACTACACTTCAACATCAGATCTGCATCATCCTTTGGAAAGTCCCAAAAGCCTGTACCTCCATGAGCTCTCTCTTATTCCAGACAACTGCTGCCAGTAACCACAAATAACTGAAAAAGGCTGTGAGCTGCAACCATTTTCATCTCTGTGACTCACTAACAAACTAAAAGTGGAGATACTTCCAGTTACTTTGTAAGCCTATGAAAACTACAAAGTCAGTGCTTCCATGCTCCATCATACCGTTTTGATCAATCTCCCCTTTATTTATATCACTTACTTTGGCCTCTATCGGTTTCCCACTGTGGTGTTATCTGTTGTTCACCACTGCTGTTATCTGCTCTTTGTTACTTCCAACAACACATCCTGCTGTGGGGATCCCTTCAGAGGCAACACTCATTTCACCGTTCTAACTTCACTATCTGTTGTATGCATTTTCTTCTGATTCAGTGAGGTCTTCCTATTGTCATGATTGTACATCATTATTTGTTTGAAAAATGATGAGTTGTATTTTTAGCAGTGAACCAGAGGTGTGCATACTAAAGTGCACAAAACAAAACACTGTCTTTACATGAATCTGCACATATGATCAATCAATGCAACATCTATTTAAAGACCCTCGTCACATAATGAGATGTGAACACCAGAGGATTTTTTTTTTTTACATAAATGGTTATATCTGAATAATTTGTGGCCTGAAGAGATAAAGCTATTCAATTCTTCACAGGGATCAGGGACAAATATCAGACAAAATCATTCAATAGATCAGAGTAAGGAAGCATTTAGCCTATCTACACTGACTAGATACTTTTCTATTATATTTACTATGTACAGTAAAAATTGTTTTCTGTAAACTTTGACATAAATTACCAGTCAAGTATGGCAGATTGCAATAAAGCTCTGTAGAGCAATGACTGTTAACGGCATAAATGTTATTTCGCTCTACATACAGATACAACACAACACGACATACTAAATGATGCAATTATCACATTATAGGTCTATGTAATGCCTCAGTGCAAAATGGCTGCAGAAAAACCTGAAGTGACAACCATTGTATGTAGCAGGAGAAAAGCACATCCTATTTTGTACGCTGTCACCCTCATCATAACATCCCACTGACAGGCAGTCTGTCAAAGACCAATCGCACTATTACATCAAAACACAGGATAACCATATTGACCATATGAACCGCAACTTAAGAAAAGAGTGTCACACAGATGAACACCTAATAGATACTGTGTTCATAATAACAATCCCAAATTGTGCAGCCAGTCGCAAACAACAAACCCTCCTGCTTATATCAGAGTGTGCCATATTGTATGCAGGTGTTACCTTTAGAAGGCTTTCTTCCAGATCAAGACATGTAGATGTGTCAGCCTGTAAGCCAGCAGTAACAACAGAAGGCAGGTTCTGGACAGGTTCATCCTGATGCCATGTTGCTCCTGTAACAGGAGTCAGTTATAAAATTTATATTCTAACATTAACAATGTACAGGCAAGCTGAATAGCAATGCAACAGCTCACTGGTAGGAGCTGAAGTCCTCCAACAGATATGTCAGCCTTATTTTGAAAGGCTGCCATTCTTTAGGTCACTCAATACTGGTATTTAGGACAGGCCATACAAAACTCTATTTGATCATTAGGCCCATTTTGTCTGGTATTTCCCTACAAATTCCTACCATTCATCTCCAGCAAGCTGCTGCTTCTCCAGCTTCTTCTCCTGTTTTTTCATCTCTCCGACCTGAAGATGAAGGACATGTTTATGTCATTTCCTCATATAACGGATATCCTACTGTAAAAGGCTCCACTATTATTTCATTATAATGCTACTTGAATACATATCATCAGCAAGCAAGCATATTTATAATACCTGAAGTCCACCCATCCATCCATCCATCTTCTACCGCTTTTCCGTTTCCAGGTCGCAGAGGTGCTGGAGCCAATCCCAGCCAACGTTCCGGGCGAGGGGCGGGGTCACCCTGGACAGGTCGCCAGTCCATCGCAGGGCCAACACACAGAGACAAACAACCACTCACACTGACAATTCAGAGTCAGCTGTTAACCCAAACATGCATGTCTTTGGGCTGTGGGAGTATCCGGTACAGATATAGCAATTTTGAGGAGTACGAGTACCATACGAGTATTTCGAGTCAGGAAAATCCTCCTCAGAGCGTCCTGTGATAGGACAGAGCGCAACGCGTCATACTCCGAAAGCCACGCCCACCGGAGGGGAAAACAATCGGCGGCACAATTTAAAAAACACTGTCCAGTAGTTAGCTTACAACATTATTCAACATGTCAAATGAGTATTTTAACACGCTAGCTGTACCGGAGAAAAAACGGTACGGTCTTTCTCATTGTCCCTTCTGTTTGGCTTCATTTTCATGGAGAAATGATCCCACGCGTTTCTCATTCTCGCCGTTTCTTCACCGGGTCAGGTTTTTTTTTCCCAGTCGTCTCGCTCTTCTTACCTTGGTGTAATACAAATTAAGCTGTAAATAAAAATATATTGATAATATTGAGGTTTACAATAAATATAGCACCTTCTGATTCAGGCTTAAAAATACAACTTTCGTATAAGCCACGCCCGCTTCAGGTTTAAGTCCCGCCCCTTCCGAGTACGAATACGGATATAGATAATGTAGAACAGATACGGATAGTGGTAACAATACCTCGAATGTACCCTTTATTCATTCAAGACTGTCTTTTTTCAGCTGATAAATGCAGCAAAAATCAATTTCTAAGATCATTACTTTCCAAAGAATGTTTCCCATCGCCCTTAAAAAGAAGATCCATATTAGAAAGATACATTACTGCTGCATCCACCGCTAAGAGAATAAGATGTAACTATTTTAAATTTTCTATTCCACCGAAAGCTAAAGAAGTACACTTTAAGACAATGAATGAGATTTATCCATGTAAAGAACTACTGCGCCTTAGATTTAATGTTGATATTAATGAATGTACATTCTGTGAAAATAACATTGAAACTCAGGAACCCCTTTTCTTCTCGTGTAACATCTCTGATAGGCTTTGGAAAGATCTTTATCAGTGATTATTGGAAAATAACTTGTCTTTGTAACCCCTAAGTTATGAAAATATTCAATTTGGTGTTGTCTTGGAGGACGCAAAAACTGAATTTCTATTAAACAATATCATTATACTTGCAAAATATTTTATACATAAATGTAAATTCATGTCTGTCGCACCTCATTTTCATGTTCTGTTGAAGGAGCTTGCTATCTTTTTGGACTCTTTGAAAGAAGTTGGATCTAAGAATGCTGAATGCCTTTACAATGTGATATCTGCTTTGTCTTTCAGTCTGACCCCAGAAAGTGATAATTGAATTTTTTTATTTATTTAATTATTTAGGTATTTTTTATTTATTTTTTTTACCTTTTAATTTTATGGCTTTCCTTTGTTATCTGGTTATGGTTTCCTAATTATCTATTTATGTTACACTTGTTTACGCTCAGTCTAAAACGTAACTGTGCATGTTCACTGCTTATCAGATTTGTATTAAAAAAAAAAAAAAAAAGATACGGATAGTGGTGTACTCGCTCATCCCTAATATAATGTAATCTAGGCTGACTAAACGTCCTCTTTTTCCCGGACATGTCCACTTTTTACGTCCCGTCCGGGGAGGGGGGGTTTATTAATTGTTGATAATGTCCTGCTTTCCTTCTGTGTGTGTATATGTGTGCCCCCCCTCCCCCGGTTGTCATTGTTTGGGTTAGCGTGTGTGACGTAATCCCCGAGAGGCTGTCCTGTGGGCGGATCTCCAAAACTCACAACAAGAAAGCAGCAGACACCGGCGGTGCAGCTGAAGCGTTCAAGATGCCGAAGCGCAAATGAACGCTCACAGATGAACTGCGAAAAAAATTCCCAGTTTACCGACCCGGTCGGGACATATGGGAGGCTGAGTGCACCGTGTGCAAAGCTGGTACATATGTGTCTGTGTCCAATAAAGGTGCCAGGGACCTCACAGCTCATATGGACACAGAGAAACATAAAAAGGCAGTGCGAGGTTAAAGTAGTTCAGCAAAGTTGACTGAGTTCTTTGTGAAACCCGGAAAAACAGAGGATGCTGTAAATGCAGCGGAGGGTGCGTTGGCATTTCATACTGTGAAACGCCACCACAGCTACAGGTCTATGGCATAGACCATAGACCTGTCTTTGAGAGATGTTATTTTGTAATATAACAAAATATTCTATCCATACATATAAACTTTAAATATATTAAAATTATAAGGAATCTTTGAGTAAACTGCGAGTATCATTTAAGTAGGCTATCTCGCGGTCGGGCCTCTTTTTTGGAAATCAAAATATGGTCACCCTAATATAAGCAAAACATACATATGCAAGTAGTATTTCTGCTCATTGGTCAACACGAAGCTTTAACTAATAGAGACTTTGACTAGTAAACACAGAGGAGTAAAAAGTTTTCTCTGGTTCACAGTGAAGTAGGAGTGGAAAGTGCCTCACAGCCTCTCAGTATGCAGCCAGTATGTAAAAACACTTACCTAACCTGCTCAGCAAACACTTTGTTGTGATTTAATTACTTCTACTCCCTACTGGTGACTGATGCCCCAGCAAAATCCTTTACATCAAGCTCATGCTGGTTTTATGTCACATCACTGCATGTGACAGCAGTCTGCGGATTGCTGTCCAAGTAAAGCGCTGCAGTAGCATCGCTCTTGGCACATTAGTTGAAGTTGAATTCAGACAATTTTCAGGTTAACTACACCTTAAATTGTACTTATTGCTGTCGGTTTATTTACCTATTTATTCCTGCACTGTACATGCAGTCAGAGATGTAGTTAGCGTGTGCAGTTAGGTACAGATGGACGCAGCTTCAGTTTCCCATGGTCGCCATTTTGGCAATGTGACTCCCTGCAAATTAAATGGAAAGAGGGAAACAACCCTCTTTAAAAAGACACAGACAGCCTAGAGGTCAAGTTCACTCAGCTCATGGACTGCCTAGCACCCAAACAAATGTTTCAATATGTAAGTAGAAGATGCCATGTACTGTGAGAAATTAAGATTTAAAAACAAAATAAAAGAAAGCATACATTTTCCTAGCATTTTTTGGAGGGATTCTCATATTATCTTATTTTTTATGTATTTGAAAAAAAAACCCCAACACATCCCAGTTTAAGAACGCTTTAAGTTTTGGTGTCAGTAAAATTCTGACAGAAATGATCTTTATCATGCCATCTGGTATCTTAACCCTCTGTGGTACACGTTCTGACGTCAGATAGAAAAAAAATGTTTGGAATGTTTTTATGTCTTAAAATATATGAAACAAAAATTTTTTTTTTTTCATTTTCATTTTTTTGGAATAAGAATAATTAATTCTAATTGCATTTTTGCATCTACTTACATTTTACAGTATGCCCGATCTTATAAGGTATTAGAAATACCAGTCTCTGTACTTTTACAGTACCCTCACCATCTTCATCCTTCAATAGTATACTATGGCCTACAGTGTACAGTAATACTTTACTTTACTGTGACCAACATCAGATTTATCTTTGTTAAATTGTAAAGATCAACACAGACCTATGTTGAGTGGTATGCTTTTAAACACACTACACACCAAACACACCATACATTCATGCAACCATGGTGATTCCATAATGGTCCACTGTTGCCTCAAGGCAACAGTTGTATTTTAAGAAGTCCATTATTTAATTTGCAAATAGATTGCATGAAATTATCAAAAATCAAGGTTTATTCATCTGTGAAAGTGGATATTTTTTTTCCTGGTGGAAAAAGGCCAGGAAATAAGGTTTTCAGGCAATTTTCTTCGAGCAAAATTGAAAAGCTCCTTCATGGTGAAAAGGTCTGCAAAAAAAAGGTTTCACCATGGCTTCCTGAAAGTCATGTGAAAAAATAATGCATTGTTATCGGCTACCTATGGTCTCCCCTCTTTTTTAAAGTATTGCATCCTTCCAAAGGATGTGGAGATGTGACGGGTGCGTTGCAACACGGCACCACAGAGGGTTAAAAAGTCTTGTATCGCCCATTCCCAGCAACAAGCTGCACTGCAGCAACCTTTGTTCCTCGTCTTTGTGAATTAAGTTGGCCTGCATTTTGTTACATCATTGCCTCTCTGTGGTTTTAGCCATCCATTACAATCTTGTAATCAGACAGGTATCTTTCAAACCTCCCACCTACTTGCTCCACTGGCCTCTAATGTACACTCACTGGATAAACCTCCAGAAAAAACTTAGTCCAGCTCTCCTTTGAATGGCATGACAATGGTGTCTAATTGCCAACAACAGTAATTATCAGAGTAGGTTGTCCAGCCCAAATCGGAAAACCAACAGAACAATTATGTCAGTAAATTGCAGTTTGTGCATGTCTTCACTCTCCTCATAGGAGGTCTAACTAAAACCAGTCATCAGAAGCACTTCTGTGAGTTGACTATAGTTGTTCTGGAGATCTCAAAAAGTACATAGTTAATATATATGTACTAGATATGAACTACTGCAGCTGATCGTCATCATTAGATGAAACAGCTAAACAGGAAAATACTGACAGTTTTCATGAGGCAGATTTGTTGATTTCAATGGGAGAGCTGGAGATCGTTCGGGCTTACAGGCAGACAGGTAGAGGAAAGAACAAATGGAACAAAAGTCGTCAAAGGATAGTGAGCAGATCATGAACGAGACAACAACCTGACAAATTGGTCTGTGAGCTGATTGGAGAATGGGAAACAAGCGATGTGAGAGCACAGAGTGGATGGTTGTGTGCCCGGGTGACTGTTACAGAGAGGGAAGCCTGAGGACATCTGGTGGGCAGATAGAGAGTGGCAAGAGACAAAGAGAGAGTCGTGACAATATGTACAATTACAACACTTGCTATTGACATTGAAAGGCTGCTTGGACTTTAATGCATCATCAAAAAATAAATAATGCATGAAAATGTACTGCAGTCTACATGCGTTGCTGTGTTTCGTGAGCATGTTAAAGTATATTATTGCCACTCTTACTTTAGTTAAACATTTGGATAGTTCTGCCACCAGTGTATTTTTTTAGTCCTCAACAACTACAAACCTTCTGAGGCTTGGATAGCACAGTAAGAACATTATCATTACTTCAGCACCCAGCAAAAATCATCAGATAGTGTCGCTCTGCCAGCATTTTCGGTCTGTCTCCTCTTTCCCTTACTGCAGCAGCTCTGCAGTGTGCACTTATTCAGGGCCTGAATTTTTCAGTTAACCAAATACATATGTGTTCCAGCAAAGGCAAATCTCAAAGTCCACCTCTGCTTCCGCCCCCTTCTTTGATTGGCTGGTGGAAATGGCAGAAGTGAGAGGAGGAGAATTCTCCACCCAGCTGTAATTTAGGTGTCATGGTTTTGCTTTTGTTGCCATCTTTTGCTTCTTTCTTCACAGAAAATCGGAAGATGGCCTCAGCAAATGACAGAGCTGTTCTCCAGGCTATATTCAACCCCACCACCCCCTTTGGAGACGTCCCTGGCCTGAACCAAGAGGAGGAATTAATTGATGATGGTGAGCGTGAGCCTCCGACTTGATATGTCTCTACACATCATGTCACGGCTTTTTATGTTTATCATTTCATAGCATATTGAATTTATTTGAACACATTCCATTCCTGGACTAAAAAAAACATGACATTTTAATCCAAGTTGAGTTCTGGGTGACAGTTCTGTGTTTTCTTTGCCACGGTACCTGTCAATTGAGTTTGAGTGGTTTTCAACCTGTTTATCTCCTCCTGCCAGACACTGGCTTTGACACAGAGTTGCTGAAGCAAGTGAAAGAGTTGGAGATGCGGGGTGTCTCGGCAGCAGAGGCTGGGGATTTGCAAGCCGCACTTCAACTGTTCAGCCAGGCAATCCAGATCCTGCCTCAGCGGTCTTCAGCCTATAACAACCGGGCACAGGCCCTGCGGCTGCAGGGCAACACTCAAGGTACATGCCACAACTTCAATAACAGCCCATTTCATAGATGCTTCAGTGTGCTGCAAGGCCAGCACAACACTATATCGAGCTTTGTCTCACCAACTTTGTCAACGGTGCTACTCTGCAAGCTCTGGGTTAATCTTGTGTTAGCCTCTTTTACCTGCTTCAGTCACAAGGCTCTCAAAGTTCCGTGTATCTACATCTGTTCATTAACTGCTGTGAAATTCAAGAAAACAACATAAAATGTTAGTGTGGTATATCCCCAGTAACGGATTCAATCTCTTCTAATTTCCATTGCAAAATATCAAAATGTGATAGATTCCAGCCACTGCTTTTGTTACAAGCATTGACATTTTTTATTTTTTGTACTATGCAACATCTTTGGAGTGAGCAAGAGTATTGCTGTGGTCTTTTTGCTGCTCACACCTGGGAGATAACTCTGTCGATCACACCACATATTTATTACTGTAACATCTTGCATCGCCTTTCTAAAACTTGGAGTTCCTATCTTTAGGTGATGCGTTTCAGTATATTTTGTAGCCTGGTGCCAGTGAATGACAATATCCTCTAAATATTCTCAGCAAAACACCAACATGTCTGTTTAAAATCAAAGATAGGATATTTATAACTATATAGTTATACTAATATGCTGAAAAAATAGAAAATGTGACATGAACTGCACATGGGCTGACTCACTGCTGTATTTGGGAGCACAAGAATAGCATAGTGATAGTGCATGCGCCTCAAAAGATCAATGTTCATTTATAACTTAGTACTTGTATCAAGATTATTGTTATACATATTGGATAAAAGAGAGTGTTAACTGTGATTTGAAGTGCTAAAATTGTTTTTTAAGGTTGACAAAGAAGATGAAACAAATACAGCTTTATTGCTCTAACATTACATAAACTCATACTTTTACTGTACATGGTATAGTGACAATAAAATGTATTTTGATTCTGAGTCTGACTGTCAGTGAACATTGAAATAGACTGACTTTAAGCACAGATGGAATAGCCTGTAAATCCAATTGTCCGGACATATGTGCCTCACAGAGCTCCTCTCTCCTCTCAGGAGCCCTGAAGGACCTGGACCAAGCCATCTCTCTGAGCGGCAGCACTGGACGAACTGCCTGTCAGGCTCTGGTGCAAAGAGGCCTTTTACATAGATTAGCATGTCAGGATGATGCAGCCAGAGCAGACTTCGAGAAAGCAGCTGCACTTGGAAGTGAATTTGCTCGACAACAGGCCGTGGTTCTTAATCCATATGCTGCCCTGTGCAACAAAATGCTCTCAGAGGTGATCAATAAACTACGTAACCCTGAAGTCTCTGAGGTGCAGTAGTTAATGTAGACAGTTTGTCACCAGCATGCCTTTTCTATCATGAAGTCATTCTTTAATAAAAGAACATTTTTAGCTTTTAATGTCCCTTTAATAACCCCAAGTCTGCTGCTGAAAAATAAATCAGGCCAACTGCACATCAGATTTATTATACAAATATA
This sequence comes from Remorina albescens, assembly GCA_034769265.1. Classification (NCBI taxonomy): domain Eukaryota; kingdom Metazoa; phylum Chordata; class Actinopteri; order Carangiformes; family Echeneidae; genus Remorina; species Remorina albescens. The sequence continues at coordinate 19,923,380 of CM068497.1, read as the reverse complement.
ATGTCAATGACACACACACATCATAGTCCTCTAATTTTTCCTAATAAAGGTAGTCTAAGTAAAGTAACAAAGTTGTCAGTGTGTCCTTGCAAAGCATGCTCTCCTCTATTTAATCAACTATGACATATAGGACATGTGATATCATGTTCAGCATTTAAATACCGCCCTTGTTTTATGGTGTGTGTTGTGACACCATTTCACACGTTAGCTTTTATCCAGCAGATGTCAGTGTTGTCATATTGGGGGGGAAAAAAGCAACCAGCAAAATCTACTGCATTTTTTTAAAGTATTGGAAATTATGGGATAAGAAAGACGGAATAAACAACACTAATATGTTCAATATGGTAAACAAAGGCACATCACTTCATTCAGAGTAAGATACAGAGCCTCTAAAACTTAAATGTAAAAATTAAGTGTACTCAGAAGGATTATTTAAATCCATTAATTGATTTTTAAAAGCACTACATAAATAAATCAACAGTTTGTATAGTACAGATCATTATGTGCAGATGTTCCAAAGTAATAAACCACACAAAGGCCTTCACAAAATTGCTGTTCATGCTCTAAAAATAAATTCCTCATTTATACAGTATGTGTCAGCAGGGGCTTAGCACACAACATCTCTGCATTGTTCCTACATAGTGGTTGTATATGTGAAGATTTTATCCCCTGTGCAGTTTTGTGGATGCATCACATGTTAGTGATTTGTTGCATGGCACTGACTGGTGTTGTGGTGTAACCACTGAGCTCCGGGGCCATGAGCATTATCTTTTTTACTTTTCCTCCCTGTGTTTCTCTCTGACCTCTCCCAGGCAGGCTAAAATCACTGGCTCAGTGCGATCCTCTCTCTCGTAGAAGGAGCAGGTTTTCAGGTGATCTGACATGGAGGGAGCATCGCTGAAACTCCATCTTTCCACAGGGGAAAACAAAGAGCTGAACTCCCAAACCTGTAAAACACAAACACAGACCTGAAGTAGGTACAGCAGACTGCTGTAAAGGTGTTTATCATCTGCACTGCAGCTCCACCTGCATGTGGATAAATGCTTTTTTAACAACCATAGATTCTAGATCAGAGTATTTTAATCCCACTGCAGGGCCTGCTGTTATTTCTGTATGCTAACATTTAATATGTGTGTATAAATTGTGCTCCTTGCTGGGAAGCAAATACTCAGCTGTCACTCACAGACACATTGTTATCAATCCTGGGTTTCCATGAATGATCAAATATCTGACTTGTTATGTTAGCACTGGGTTTACTGGCAGCAAAGCCTCAGGCCATTCCATACCACTGACATCACCAGCATGCTGTTTGTCCCATGATCACTACAGAACAAAAATAGGAAATGTTTATATATATACACATGCAATATATATATTTATGGCATGCTGTTTAGGAAACTAATGGATATACTGAATGAACGTTTGAATATATTGAATGAAACTTGAATATATGGAATAACAATTTGAATATATTGAATGAAAACTGATGTCATTACGCCACCAGCACCATCTTTTATTCTGATGTCATTTCGTACGGCTGTTGCAGCGAGGGGTGTGTGTGTCGGTATGAGCGGTAAGTTTCATTCAATATATTCATGTTTCATTCCATATATTCAAACATTCATTCAATATATCCATTAATTTCCTAAACGGCATGCCATATATATTTATACTCTATATTTCAGAAGGCTGTCTCAAAGCAGAGGTTTTCACCAAATATATCCATATTTTGGACAACAGAATATTTGATAAAAAGCATTAAAGCACTATAAAATAGTGCAAAAATGTATAAGTTAAGTCTCACCATGTCATAATCTAGATAACTTTAGGTTTTGGTTTATAACTTTGAAATCATGAACCAAAATAAAGAAATATTTCAGTCTGTCTGACAAACAAACTCCAGTTTGTTTATTGACTTTATTCAGAGCTTCCTTTCACTTTGGTACAGAAAATATTTTATTTGCATGAAACATTTTAGCCAGTTTATTGGTGGATGTCATATTCTTCTAGATTAGATCAATTCAAATCATGGGATACATTGCCAACTCTGGAATGCATTATGGCTTTGCATTTTAAATTAGACAACAAGGACCCCAAGGAGTCCTGCACATTTGGTGCCATTTCATGTACAGATGAAGTTTCAGCACAAGTTTAATCGGCTATGCCTCAGCGGTCACTTGTCTGAACTGAGTATTTCAGCCTTATTTCTCAAAATTCAAAACAATATTTAGGTCATCCACAAATGCTAAAGCTGCTGTATGGGCACCAGCAAGACTCAGATAACTAGACCCAATGACCTGAGGTCTAGCTCAATGGTCTGATGTAAACACAACATTCTTGGTTTAAGTCCAGCTGTCGCCAAGTGTTAAAGCAAACTACAAAACATCATATTGGCATTTGTAGCATTCTCTCTCCATATCTAACCTTTTATTCATTGTCACATTGTGTTTTGTGATATTTAGCTGGGTGTACTTATACTTGAACTTCTAGTCCTGCCTTCCTTACCAGCTCTCCTTTTGATAGTATATAGTTTGCACACCCATGACGTGTAATTTTCCAAAAGTGTTGAAAGAAAATGATGGAAACTCTCTGCATTCAGATTTGGACTGTTTTAGTAAGAGAGTGGCTATATTAGTTGGAGGTGAGCAGTATGATGCCTCATGTCCTGTGGGAGGAAAAGCAAAAGAATGGACATCATAGCTGGCATAGGCATCACCAAAATGAAGCCTCCAATGCTGATCTTCAAACAGATATCAGTGAAAACCAGACTAAGCGGCTGCTGGTGGTTGACAAAATGTGTCTCTTTTATGAATTAGATCAATTTGCATGTATATTGTCCATTATAAGGTCTGGATGTGTTTGTGAACGTAACAGTATGTTGGAGTTTACTTCTGTTCTAACAGGTCAGTCCGCATAAGTTGACAAAAGTGGATAAAAACGAATCAAGAAACTGCAACCCATCACTCTGCAGTCCACACACACACACACACACACAAGTCCCTCTCTTTTATCCACAGAGAGATCACTGCTATAACCAAATTTGTCTTCCCAACCTTTTTCATTTGATTATGTTAAGTTGGTTATTCATTAGTGTGTGTTCTAATTTGTAAAGTTGAAATATTCAAAAGTTCCATTGCAGATTCATTCTGCTCATTATCTTTTTCTTTTTCTTTTTTAAATCTTTTTTAATCTTTTCAGTATAATTGTCCTGGTGGTTTTATTCAGTCCTTGCTCATATTATGTTTTGGAAAAGTGTTTTTATCCCCGAGTTGTAAATAATTGCAGCTTTGTTCAAAGAGATAATAAATGAAGAAGCAGCTATAGCCATCATCAGTTTTAATTGGACGTTTGACAGATTATGTGCATGTTAGAAGTAAATCTTTTAAGGCCACTGCTAATGAACCAATGTGCCCAATAGAGGAAATTGTCTGTTGTGGTGTGACCAGAAAAAAAAAGTAAATTGGAGTGGTTTTTGTGCCATGCCAGCTGAGGGCCTATCGGCAGCTACTGTTACTGCAATGCATGGGTTGTCAACAATGAATAAATTAGTTTTTAGGATCATCAGATCATAAATAATCACTCAAAAAGTGGGTAAAAATGCAAATATTTCCTGGGTTGGAGAAAAGAAAAGTGATGCTGCACTCTGCATGCAGCACTGCATTTATGTTGCTAAAAAAAACAAAAATAACCATAGTAAAACATCCTCATATGACCCCGCATGCCATTGTATTTTTGATAAAGGAAAAAAGTAGCAAAACCAGGAAAAAGTAGCAAATCTCCAGTGGCTCCTCCAGTGGGAACCAATTAACCGCGACCAACATGGCTGTGATTTAGTTTGTAATATTGCTGGAGAGTCTGGAGAGTGTTGACAATGCAGCAGCTGTCATGCTATATGAATGGCTGAAATTTTCCAATGGCAGTTAGCAGAATGCTGCCAGATACAAAAAAGGGACCCAATATAGAAGTTTGGCCTTGTGTTTACTTTCCTTTCCCAGAGTAAGAGGCTGAGATCAACAGAATATATGAGATAAAATGGGGATGCTCATAAAATGAATATATATGATTACGTGATAAAAATTCACTCCGCAGCTCAGTTATGAGAAATACAGCTATGACTGATGATTCAAGCTGTATACAGATTTTTGACAGAAGCAAAACAAGAAATTCTATTAAATAACTGAAGGCTACTTGCTTTCTTTCGACACCTCCAGGAGCTTCCCCCGTGGGAATATGTCTTCTTCTCCCACTTGAGGGAAACCATCCCTCTCTCCTGTAGCAATGTGGCACACACCTCCCTCATCAGGCGGGAAACCTGGGACAGCTGAGATAATGTAAAACTGTCAAGGTAACCAGCTACATGCTGAAGAATCTCCAGGGGCAGCCTGCTTAACGGATCCAGATTATGTGCACCGTTTCTCTCGGGGCTGAATGTTTTTACGCTCTCACAGAGGGATGAAGGGACTTGTGTTTCGAGGATAAAGGCACTGGCATCTTGGCAGTATTTAACTGTGGCTTGGTGACCCGCAGGTTGAAACCTTGTTTGGGTGAAAGTACATCCGAGGTATGCTAAGGGGCAGCGTTGTTGTAGCCAGCCGCTGAGAGAGGCCTGTATGTCAGAGTGCACATTCCTGAAATGAGAGCGGTACTCATCACGGCGGAAGAAGTGGCCACACATGTAGCTGAAGGCTGAGCTTGTTTTGTTATGCCTTCTGGTGACAGACTCTGCCTCGATATGTACATGAAGGCCATGAGGTTTGTCTGCTATGACATCAGCAAGGGATGCGTCCGTTTTGAACGGGGTGGAGCTAAAGTTGTACGTCTGTGTTCCTACATCTACGTAAAGGCCATCGACTGTCACGCTTTCTGAAATTAAATGCCCTTTAAGCTCCTTTTCCAGGGAGCACAAGAGTGTAGATTGGACCTCATCGCACTTTGGAAGGTCATCAACTGACAAACCTAAATCTTCAGTGTCTACGCTGCGGTGAACACTCTTGGCTTTCTGCGCAGGGTCCTTCAGGTGACTGCGCTTTGCTCGATAGCTGGTTGGGATGTTGAAAGTGTGGACAGTTTTAACCTCAATGGGCTCCAGGCTGCCGTAAACAAAATCTTTTTCCCTCGGGGTGCAAGCTGCAAGCTGGCCAAAGTTAATCAACATTGCGCCATGGTGCACCAGGTACATGTTATAGTCTGCAATGTTGGCTTCTTTGCCTAACCTCTCAAGTACCCCATCTTGCCACGGTGCAAGGCCGGTTGCACCCCCCACATTCAAAGCAGCAATGGTATTCTCACACTTTAGGTGCGAGTCTGTATTCCCTCCCTCACAGTTGAATGACTTTTGTTCCTCTTCTTGTTTTCCTTTTTCTTTGTCTTCCTTCTTATTTAGGTTTTTGACTGTTTGCTTGCATCCACCCATCTCCTTTGCAAATATTTTCTCCCAGGAGGAGTAGTTCTGAATGTGCTCCACATCCTCGCTCTTTGCCAGAGCGCCCCCCTCCTCTTGGTTGAGTTCTTTTACTTCCATCTGTGCACAGCTATTTACTCTGAACTCAGCGTAATCTGAAGAACATGCTGCTTCCTCCACAGGCCAGTTGACACCAGCAGTAATATCCTGGAGATCAGGGCTCTCCATCATCAGCTCAGGAAAAATGTTTTTCATTTTTATTGATCGAAACAGCAACTCTTGGTCCCTTAGAGCCATTGCAACGTCGAGGTGCAGCCCAGTCTGAGGGTTTTCTGAAATATTTCTGTAGAAAGGCAGATCGCTCTCAGAAACGGGCCAGCGGTTCCACTCCTGGGAGCAGCAGACCACGCTGGCAGGGCATACCTCCAGGTGTCTGGCCAGCCTGCGGCGCTGCATGGTGAGAGGACAGCCGTAATGAACATTGAGGCAGGGGACCGTCTCATTGGGACAGAGGAGCTGGTGCTCCTCTTGCTTGCACATATGGAGGGTGGCACCACAGTTCTTATGACACTTTATGACCATACATGAGACAGAGCTCTGCACCGGGGCCCGACAGTGGACGCTGTAACATTTGTCGCAATGCTCGTGATGCCCTGCTGACTTTCCTCTCTTCATCTTCAGAGAAATAGAAAAAAAAAAAAAAAGAAGGAATTTATTAAAATCTTTTTCATAATGGTACAAATTAAAAGCGCCAAGTCACGTGACATTCTCTATTGTTCGTGTTAAACGCTGATGATAAACTGTGAAAACAAATACAACGCTCAAGAAGATTTTAGGCAACATTGCTACGTTCGCATCTTTATATTCTATGTAGAAACTGTTTACTTAGAAATAAAGCTACCTCCACAATAAAACACGTATTGTTAATATGCAGGTCAGACAAACGTGACAAATGAATGCATTAATAAAAATTGTGATATGTATCCTTATTCAGCACATTGGAAATACAAATTGATTTTAATCTAATTTAAAATAATTATAAATACATCTTCAAATATGCAGTAGATTGTGAAAATAGATACACAATCTTCAAACCAAAAGTTCTCAGTTTACCAGCAAAAGGAATCCAGGTAGTTTTAGTGAATAAAAACAGCAGTGGGGACAATAACAGTGAAAATTCTCACCCTTTGTTCCTCTGTGCCTGTCACCTTGTATTTGCCGGCACCTCTGAATAACCTCTGCACTTTGTCTGGACATTATAAATAGACACAACAGGAGGACAGAGAGGCCAGTGGGACGGGGCTCTATTGTCATACAGCTATTAAGAGGCAAGGTCAAGTTACAGCCTCCAACACTGCACTGTGAGAGGGTGGTGATAATAGCAGGTAATCCAAATCCTCAGCTGACTACTGTGTGTTTAAAACCATCAAAATCTTAGCACGCTGTCTTTACAGACATTACAACACCAGCTTTCATGCACTATGTCAGCAAGTGTGTCTGTTTACAGCTACAAAGTTCACACAAAAGAACTTCACTTAGAAAATAATAATACGTGGATAAAAATAAAAGCACTTGTGAAATATTTTCAGGTTCCATGATCACCAAATATGTCTTTAGATTTCTTTTTTCTTTTTTTTTTTTATATTTCTATTGTATACTATACAAATATATACTGACTTGTCTTGGTCAGTGGCCTCCACTAGATGTCAGTCACACACTTTTAAAAACTGTCTCATTTCTCCAGCAGCTCACAGATTGGATCATTTTCGGTTACCATGTAAGATTAAAAGTTATTTTCCATTGTGTTTTTAAAATGCCATTTTAAATTCATCTCAGGTGTTTCAAGTTGATTAGTATTTTTTATTTTCTTACTTTATCAAAGTTAGAGTGAAACAGTTTCATCTAAGGATGTTTTGGTTGAAAATGGGAACTGACAAATCTTTCAACACTTCCTACCATTTATGGATTGAACCAAATAGCTGCCTCTCTGGATAAAATCACCATCCCGTGGCTTCAGAACATTACTGCACTAAAGCAGCAGTAGTTGAGTGCTCTTGCATTGCGGCTCATTGTTTGTTGACTCCTACAAGGTATGTAGGATACAAATTATATATAGCAATGTGCTCACATCATGCTGTTCAGTTAGTCATTCATGCCACCTCCTTCATTTGATTCGTTTGCAGAAATACTGCATTTTGCAACATAATTGGACATTGATCCAGTCAAACTACCTCTAACTAATTACACTCATTTACATTTCGGCTGGAAGAACCATCATAACCCCCCCTCCCCCACCCCCCACCACCTCCTCCACCACCATCACATCAACCTGCAAATGCCTCCTGACACTTATTTTCTGCCTGTTTAAAATGTGCTACATTTACAAACCTGGCACAGATTGCAATGAACATCTTATCAGATGGGACTGCTTTGCTCTCCATAGGTTTTTGCAATCAGCATACATTTCATCAGGAGAGAGAGACCGAGATGAGGCTTCAATGAGGAAAAACAATAATAATTTCTATTTCAATGTCTTGTAACACGGCTGAGACCAGAGAGTTCTGTTGTTGGGGTTAGATCAGTCAAATCCAGTTCCAGTGCTTTAAAACAGGTGGGATCGTTTCTGCAGCTAAATGCAATGTTCATTTTCAACCAATGAAATATTAATTTGAAACTTCGTTCATGTGCACAATGATGAACTTGAACTGACCAGCTCTCAAATTACAATTTGAGAGTCCGCATTTTGTTTCCATGATCACTGATCAGGAATTGAAAAGCATCCCACCTAAAAAGAGTGAGCCCACCTGACAAAATCCACTTATCAGCAACGCTATTAGACACATTACCTGGTTTGTAATAATATATAATGCATACAAAATGGGAACGAAAAAACAACAGCTGTATTCATAGGAGATTTTTGCTTCCGTGTTATTTTTGTAATATAACAAAACATTTTCATGAATATGCAAACATCAGGGGGGCATCAGGGGGGTATGGTGGTTAGCGCTGTTGTGCCACAACAAGAAGGGGGCGGGTTGGATTCATGTATGTTTGGGTTAATTGGTGACTCTAAATTGTCCGTAGGTCTGAGTGTGAGTGTGAGTGTTTGTTGGTCTCTGTCTGTCTCTGTGTGTTGGCCCTGTGATGGACTGGTGACCTGTCCAGGGTGTACCCCGCCCTCACCCAGAGTGAGCTGGGATTGGCTCCAGCACCCCCCATGACCTGGGAACAGATAGGCGGTAGAAGATGAATGAATGAAATTAAACATCAATAGCAGTCAAACAAACAAAATAAAGTCCTTTTCATGTTTTACTGACAGATTGCAAAGAAGCAAGGTGTTTAACAGAAAATGGAAGTCTTATTTATAAAATTGGTTTCAACTGTTGGCTTAATCTCTTATGCAACCTGGCAGTTTAAAAAAGGGATAATTACAGCTTGTCCTTTCACTGAAGTGCAGATTTGAACAATTCTGAGGCTACAGGTTAATGATTCATGCAAGCTCCATATCATTTAACTCTAATTTAATGTTCTGAAATGTGAACAGAGAACTTCCTGCGACAGAGAAATAAAAAAAAGTTAAGCTTGATTAATATTCAACAAATTCAAAAGCTGTCACCACACAACAGGACTGATAAAAATGTTAGTGGTTTTATATACTAAATGATGTCTTGGTTCCACCAACACACCAATGACAGTATATCCTCATATGGTCTACACCGATTCCTATACAGTATGTCTCACAAAATCCTCTTTAATTCCCGATTTTCATGATATTTCCCTTTATGATAGAAGCATGTTTCCCTCATCAATCTACACACATAGTCCCATTATTAGATTTAACACTGAAATATGGCATTGACATAAGCAGTCAGACTCTACCTGTCCAAACCACTGGGACAACATAGAGTAAATGTGCTACTGCTGAATTTCCAGACTGAGCGGGTACAAGGTTTATTACAGAGCTCAGTCCAGCAGAGCCCTATAAATAAGCTGCAGACGACTATGGAAATCTCTAATGACAATTAAATTGTAATAACTTAAAGCTGACCTAAGAAACTGTCTGTGTTTAAAGCCAAGGGGTGCATCCTTAACACACCTGATAAGTAAACGAAACACATAAATTCAATAAAAACAGTGACAGGATTATTCTTTTTCTAGAGAGCCCATGTGATGACGTTTTATGTTTTCAGAAGGTCATGACACCCCATGAAAATGTTATGGTGAAACTGCCTCTAATTATTACACGTCAAGCATTTATACATAAAAAAATCTTAATCATTTATTGGAAGTTGTGATTGTGTCTACCTGATTAAAGTCCAACATCCCTCACATTTAGATCTGTTTTTAGTTTTGATGGAAACATTTCTGCTGCAGTTGTTAAATGCTCCACCGTGTTCCTCAGCTATACCAACTGCGTCTGTCTGCAGTTTGGTGCTGACCAGGGAGTATACACTTTTTAAGAGTTTTTTTTAACTGAAACAGCTGCAGGCCACAGCCAAAAATGATCCAGCCAAAGAGCTGTATGGGCTCATTCTGCTGTTGCTATTGGCCGTAGAGCCAAACAATGGGCTGAAACTCACTGGGAGTCTCAGTAAAGATGAGGAGAGCTGCAGAAGCGAGTGCTAATTCTCTGTGGGCTCATTACTACTGACCCTTTTCACATTGTGATATTGTTTTCACATTGTCATTGATACATTGCTACTGTGCTGTTTGTGTTTACAAAATAGTTTCACACGTTATATATTTTTTCCCTGACATAGGTCTGTTCACCTCAATAAAACTATGAACCTTTGCCATCACCTTAAATCTGTTTAATCTATCCAATTACCTCAGGTATAGGATACATTTAATGGGAGATGCCTTTGGGTGAGTATTGTCGTAGGAGCTCCCTCTGGATGACATATTGTAGCATAAAGTATGGTCAGCCGAAAATAGAAGAGAAAATGCAGATGAGTAACTTCACACCTACTTTCCATTCCCTCATTATGCAGCTTCCCTCCTCCCTCACCACTTAATTAATGGGGTGACGTACACATTTTCTTTTCAGTCCCCTTGCAGTTCAACTCCCAAGCTTCTTCTCTGACCCGACTGAGTAAAAACAAGACGATTTGCTAACCCTGGCCAATGAACATGCAAATGTTTATGGGCATACCAATTTAGCTTCCAGACTTTCTGCGCCCAATATTCTGCCATTAATTACAAAGACTAATTAAAAGTACCTTGTAATGAAGACCATGTATGTTCCCCCTCAGGGCAGGGTACTTTGTGTCATTTTGCACCATTAATTGAGAATATGCTGAAGAATGACAAAATCTCAAAAGTTGCAAATGAGACATTTCACTCTGCTTGTTTTCATAATGGTGGAGGCTGATAAGTGCTGAGACAAGGAGGACACATCAAGGAAGTTTTCAACAGCAAGCCATTTCGTGCCCAATATAAAGCCATAATAAATGATAGATCATATAAAATTTATGAAAGTAGTAAAACAGCTTGTTGTAGACAAGTTAAAAGTGCACCGAAGATATTTATCAGCCACGACACCAGGAACTTTTATGTAGTCAAGATGAATAATGACAAGATGCACATTAAGTCGCCCTTCCAACATGTACAGTCACAAACAGATGCATTTCAAGAACGTCACTGAAGGCTATGGATAGATATTGTGTTGATGAGGCCAAGACTTTCTTGGGTTGCCATGACCTTGACCTTTGACCTTTGACCTATTACTGAACTATGTACAACTACCCGCCCCGACATACTAGGTTCAGAAGATCTGGACAGACGGAAAGATGACTTAAAGACATAATTATTGGATATAAGTACCTGAACTGCATGTCCTGTATCATTAAACATCAGAGACAAGCTGGAGGCTGCAGGTAAAAAATGAGTTGCTGCCTGCACAGCACTTGACAGGTCTTCATATTTCAGAGTGTGTATTTATTGCAACACTTTGAATGAAGTAAAATAGATTAACAACTAGTGCAGGGTGAAATGCAAAAAAAAAAAAACAACACACACACACACACACAAAAAAGTTCAAAATTGTTCCTTTACATTTGAAGAATATAGCTTGTAGGCCAGGTCGTCTCTGCAGCACCACAATGCACAATAATGCTGCAACACATTTCACCTTTCCAACCCCCCCCAAAAAACAAAATTGCAGGCTCTGCAATTTTCTAGTGTTCGTGGGATTTTAATAAATTTTAGTCCATTCTTAGAAGCAAGATAGATGCGTCTTACCTGTGCTAAAAAGCAAGTGTTAGCACCATTCCCACTAATTAGGAATAAGGGGAGAGTCAGAGAAGCTCTGTGGGCGCCCTCAGGTACAGAGGGCATTTTGGGAACGGGCCTGTGAAGGAGCTCTGCTTCCACAGTGAGCTGTTTCAGATTGACTCTACGTGCCTGGGTCTCTGGTTTCTATTGGCCAGCAGGTTTTCAGCCTGCAGCGACAATCGTGGCAGTCGAATGTGCACGACTGCAGTTTTGGCCGCATGCTAACAGATGTTAACATCTGACACAGTATTTCCTTACAAAGCTGTTAAAGACATTTGGGTCATTTGTCATTATTGAAGATCTGTTTATGTGTGTCTTCTAAATTTTTCAAAGATAAATGTTGCTACTTTTTTTTTTTAAATCTAATCACAAGCAAGTTCTTTAGTCAATTTAAATGAAATAATGAACAAAACATGATCATGTTCCACAAAAATTTTATGCTCACGTTTGCAATAAAGATACACTTTTACTATCTGTTCGGTGAACATAGAATGTGTTTGGTATTATTTGTCCTCCGCAACCTATTAAGACCAAAGGGTTATTCTTACTCTGTGGATAAATACTGGTAGTAAGAACCAAACTGAGAAGAGGACAAATACAAAGAAAAAAATGTGCCGAGCCTGACAACAATTCTTGGTCAAGCATCTCCTTAGATTTACTGCTGAAAATAAAAGTATCTGTACACAAATCTTTTTCACTTTTTTTCCTCTCAGTTTCTTCTTCTTGTATGAACTGAATAATTTTATCAGGGATGCACAGAAACAAAAATAGCAGAATGTCATGCAACAGACATTGATAAAGATAATTTCCTCTCAGGTGGTACAGGTAAAATAGTCCATGTGTTTCTGCTGTTGTGGGGCTGAGTGATAAGGAGCAGACGCTGATAAGAGACCTCAGCAGAACCACAGGATGTCACTCCCCCCGCTAACTTTCCACCTTCCCAAGTTTAAAAAGACACACAGAGATGTGTGTGTGTGTGTGTGTGTGTGCGTGTTTTCACACATACATGTTTTGATTTTTATCACACTGGAAGCAGAAAAAGTTACACTGTGTTCGCAGCACTCTCTGCCGTGTGCAGTGCTTATACATATGCATTATACTGCAAGGTTTTTGTGTTTTGTGTTATTTTGTCTCCCACCATTAACTCCGCTACACAACACATTACAAGAAAAGATGATAACAGGACAAAATATGCTTCAAAATTACCATAAAGTAAGCACATTTCTGTGAATTCAGTATTCAAGGCTATCTTTTGGAATTGCACGATATGTTAAAGGTTTTAATGGTTTCTATTTTTTTTTTACCAACCCCTTAGGTTAAATTAATGAGCCAAAAGGAAGAAAGGAAATAATACATTAAAAAAGAAAGCAGGAACAAATATATAGATTATAAAGGAGTTCCTTAAACACCTGTAATGGATGACTAAAGACATTTATTCCCTATCATTGCCAATACAGGACTAATGGCTCCACTGGGGCTCCACTGAGTTATAAAAAGTGATGGACAGCAACAGTTTTGGTTTTCCAGCAGCGAAAACAAGCTCTCCATCTATACCTGGACTCGCACGTAGAACCCCTGCATTAAAACTTACTCAGCATCTCCATCCTCAGAAATTCTTCTGAGCCCGTAAGCTCTGTGCTCATTTAAATCAATGAAGTCGTGACTGTGCAGACTATATATCACAGAGAGTTCAGCAAATTCTGGATAGAAACAGGAAAGACCTTTGGCACACAGACAATCACTCCTTTTCAACTCAAAAAAATCCACAGTCAGGATATTCACAGCTGAGCCCCATGGATCAGAAATGTATGAAATGCCCCGCTGTGCTGTTCTCCAATTACTGCTACTGATGTTTACCCCTGAATTGGCCCAGACTTTCACAGCATGCCCTCTCAGTCTCGGTCTCACACAACTGCTGCCCACAGCTCCACTCCAAACAGGGGCGTGACTCAGCTACACAACTCCGGGGGAACTGCCACTCTCATGCTCCATTAGTCCCTGCGTCCTCAGTGGATGAAGAAAAAGGTATTCACTACCAAGATGCTGCTGCCACAGACATCAAAATAGCAACTGTTCGTCCTTTCCTTGTGCTTCGGATCACCTCATGACTGGAAGCATGCTCGTGGTTAAATCAGTGGGGGAGGGGTAGAGTTTATAATCACAGCATGTGAAGATCGGGAGGTTGACAGTGATTGTTTTACCCTGAAATTGCACCGAAAGAGGAAGCTCGGCTTATGCCAGGCAGACAGAATAAACTTAGAAAGGTGCACAGATTTTGCAGACCGTCAGGCTGATTTTAGCAACAAAGCAGCACAGTGACTGTCAGATGAGGTGGTGGCAGGATGATATCAGTGACTATGTAGATGTAGAAGTGGCCATGTGAAGTGGGTGGATTTGCCATGTCTAAATCCAGGGGGAAATCATGGATTTGTCTCTGTCAGACAGCCAACCCTGGAGCTCTAAATGGGATGAATCACAGAGCAAATGCTCAGGTCACTGCTGCAGTATTGATTACCAATGGAAGATGTCTCATTCTCTTTCTCGTGTCTCACTCTTCAGCCAAACACCCTTGTGATACACAGGCTCACAACTGAATTATACTTTGCTCTTAGCTCGAAATCATTTAGACTGTGTTGGAAATGTTCACGCAAAAGCGGCAAAACTTTTCCAACCCACAGTATGTACTGCGTGTAGTGACTGCTTTAAACCCATTTTCACTTTACAGTGGAAGTGTTTTGTAATGGGCATTTGTTGAGTATATAGTATCATTCATTGCTCAGACGTTAAATTTGAAAGCTTCGTGTGGTGTTTATTGAAGTCCTGACCCCGTCCTCTTCTCATTAAGTTGATTCATGGATTCAATAAATGGGGCACAGGTGGCAGGTGTGCGTGTCGGTGTGTGCACAAGGCTCACAGGCATCCATCAGGGTGATCAGGTACAGTATCTTTAGCTTCTTCTCCGTGCAGCACTCTCACAAGAGCTCTGCAGATGTTGTTGGCTTCCAGCCCAGCCAGAGCCAAGGCTAGTCTGTACGGAGACGAACACACACACACACACACACACACACACACACACTCGCAGTAGCTATGCACAAACATACACACACGTCTTCACCTGGCCAAAGCTTCAGCTTCATTGTACTAACTATATGTCAGTCAGGCAAAATGCCAAATGAGGTTAAACTGTCTTCTGGAAAGCAATCATTCATGTTCCAGTGGACATTAAGAGCCCAGTCCTAGGCCTCACAACTAAAAATAGAAACTGTGATTTTCAGTCTTCAGTACACTGATGCCACTGGAGGTTTTTCATGTTTGGTGAAGCTGTCAAAGATTAGCTCACATCTCATATACAGTGTGTTTGAACAGCAAACAGCCTGGAGCTAAATGCCACCTGATGTAATCACAGTATTTATGGGGTGTTTGTCTGTATTTGGAAAAATTTAAGATTTTATCTTAGTAAGAGAGAAAAGGGGACACCGTATTTCAGTCCTATCGGTACAGCAAAAAAAAAATAAAATAAAAAATAAAAATAAATGAATACAACACTAAAGAAATTGAAGAATTCATTAATTCATTCATCTTTAACCGCTTATCGGTTTCAGGGTCGCGGGGGTGCTGGAGCCAATCCCAGCTCACCCTGGACAGGTCACCAGTCCATCACAGGGTTAAATTGGAAAATATGAACAAGAAATATTATTATTCAGTGGTAGTAGTATGAGGGCAACAACGATGATCTGGCTGTTTGAAGAACCATGGTGATCTTTCTCACTCAGACAGATCACCACATACAGACACATGTGTGATCTTTAAATATACTGTAATTTTAAATGTCTATATATAATAAAATTATGGTCTGGGACCGTAAAACTATTTATAGTGGGGAGAAATGAATAGACTTCTCCCTGAATCTTTGACATTTCACCAAACTGACAAACATTCTATGAAACTCGTTTTCTGGCTCATTTGCGTTTCAAAATTAAAAGAAAAAAAGAAAATGTTTTAACAGTGTATTCTGTTATTTCTGAGAAAATCAAAGTTTATGTAAGGCCACAATGCTAAAGAGAAGCCTTATTAACAATCTGTCATACAAGTGATTTTCCAGCCCCGGCACAACAGGATTTTTCTTGAAAATAATATGAGTGATAACTAAAACAACTGAACTTCATACAGCCTGTGACATCTGACAGCTTGAAATCAATCTCCCACACAAAGCAAACCTATGATCATCTTACTTAGCACCTTCAGTATATTCAGACAGCATGAGGGGAAAAAAATGGCACTAATAAATGCAGGTTGAATAAATGAAGGCTGCAGGAGACAATAGATGAAACTAAGTTCACTTTAATGAAAACAGAAAAACGTGGCCCCAAAGAGAGTCTGAAAGGTGACTGGTAAATTACTGTTTTTAAAAATTAACATTTGGCTGGATATGAAAAATTTTCCTCAAGTGTAATTGCAATGAATCCACTTACAGGGGGCAGCTTTTACTTTTACAGGGGCCAGTTCAGATCACTGAGACGGTTGCAGACGGTCTACAGTTGTTCTGTTTGCTGTTCCTCTTGATCTCTGTGCTAGCTAGGTAGCCCAGCCTCCTTCGCTGCTCTCGTTGCTCTGATGTGTTTACAGTTCAGCTTGTCCCAGCCATTTAAGCTTTAATCCTCCAACATAAGGAATAATAAGATTCCTGCCCTGCCTGTCTTTTATAGTGTCCCTTGCCCAAAGTCACACTGTCTCAGCTTAGGGCAACATGGGGTAAAGATTATTTTTAGCAGCAGACACAGTTACATCAGACCAGAAAATAAAATCTTTCTCCTTAACCTCTAAAGGATGATGGACTCATTTACAGTTGGACCGCTGCTGTCTCTGCAGGTCACAGCCAGTTCTCTGCCACAGGTTGCTTATGAAGGAAAACCCACTGGTGTTCAGCAGCACCCAAACACCTACTGGAACCGAATCTTTAGGCGTGACAACACAATTAAAGGGAAATTGTGCACCCCCCCGCTGTCCTTTGAGCATTGTGTCTCCCTCCATGCTGGTATTCCATGGCCAAATGTTTGAACAGCGCCCTGTTTGAAACTGTGTAACTCCCTCTTTTTACTCTGAGCCAGAGGTAAGGAGCCATGTCATACTGTAAGATGAGACCTGCAAAGCCACCTTCAAAGCTGCCTATGCAGAGATCTTGAAGGATCTGTTATGTTTGCCACATTATGCATGATGCAATGCAAATGTCATGAACTGACCAGGTTACAATAGCGATAAAATGACACTGCATGTTCTGTGTTTATGCTCATTTGGAAAAAATCCTGTTTATTTATTACATTAACTGTGCATAATGTTTTTGGGGTTTTTTTGTGTTCAGGTTGAGAATCTATTAAAATAACGACATGATGCATATTAAAAAAATAGATTTTTTTTGCTGTTGTTAGACACAAAAGATTCTATCTCCAGTGGAAAATAAATGAATAATTCCTCGGACAAACACGTTATTTTCCCCCTTTGTGTGACATTTCCAAATTCAAATATGGAGACAATGGTTGGAATTTATGATTGACATCACTGCATAACTTTTATCCTGCAGACACTTCATTTGGAAAGTGCATGTGATTTCATTATAATTTTTCTTTGAGCCCTTGATGGAGGAAAGTCGGGTAGAGAGCAGCATGAGTCCAAGAGGGATACGTGGAAATGAGAAAAACTTTAACTTGATGTCTTCCAACTCATGATTATGTATTTTCCTGAATTATAACATGCTTTTCCATTTCTGCTTGCATTGTGAGACGTACTGAATTACATCAAAAGGAAACAGTGAGAAAAGAGGAAAAACCTTCCCAGGTAGTTTTATAACCATCTCTCTGTCATTTGTACAAGTGGCTAAAGAAATTAAGACAAGCGCAAAGGAAAAAGTGCAATGTTCTAGATTATAGAGCGAAATGGAGGAGATCGGATGGATGGATCAACAAAATACTAGACAGACAGGAGAGCAGTCTTCACTTTCATGAAGTCAACCATGTTATTATTGCAACCATGACAACGCAGAATTTCTGCCAAATCTAACCAAGTCATAATTATAGTAACCATGGCAACAGAGCCATGCACACTGCAACGCATTCAGCATGTTTATTTTTTGCAACTGTGGAAATCAGGGTGCAGTACGCCGGACTCTGCAGAGGACGCTCCCATGGGTCATATCATAAATAAATAAAAAAAACTTACATGGCTGTTCATTGACATGTTTGTGATTTTTGATTGATAATTGAACAGCTGAAAGACCTTTTTCAGCCAATGCATGAGCTGCGGTCCCAGCTCGAGGAAAGCTCATGAAAAAGATAAGAAAACACCATAAAGGCCCAGCAGTAGATGTATTTGCACCACTGATTCAGTATCAGCTTCCCAGCTCCCACTGCTGAGGCTCTGTGGTCCAAATCTGACAGGCCAGTCAGTACCTGTTCTGGATTCTCTCTCATATGAAAAAAAATGGCAGCGTCCATTGTTGCAAGCTTTGAATTAGATTATCTCTCTATTAACTATCTACATTAATGTATTTGTATATAGCAGAACAGAGACCATGAATATCTGAAAATAGAAAAATGGGGAGCAAGTAAACCGACCTGAGCTTGTCTGAACTTGTGTTCATATGTGCCAAGTTTTCCCCTGAATTCTGAAAGAATGCTCAAACGAACCAGAAATAAACCGCAGTCCACACCAGAAAATACAAGAAAAAATGATTTCACAGTGAATTAGAGGGAAAAGGCGGCAGCTTAATGTGATGGTTGAAATGAATATATTAGACTCAACTAAACAAACAGCAACAACAGGACAGGATACAGAATGATCACAAGCTTTAGCAACAATCAATAATCATGCATGATTTCCATTACAACCACCCACAATTAAAGATAAATGGTCAATAGAAAATTGCAACAACTGATTATTAAGACATGATATGTGTGGGATGTGAGATTGTCTGAGGCATTGCCAGCCTATTATTCATTCTGACCAGCAGCTCTCGGATAGGCCACTTGATTACTGATTGTTTGGGAGCTTGCTCCCATTTCTCTGTCAGTTTTCAGTCCTCCACATGAACTTTGATTAGACTGACTAAACTGTCTGTCCCTTCTGTTCCACCCAGCCTAAGGGCAAACCTGTGTTTAATATCTTTGCCTTCTCCACACTAAGAATGCCCAGCGCCGACAACAAATTTTCAGTCCAATTTGGGTTTATCGCAAGTATGGTAGTAAAGATGTCGGGGTGAGTAATAGTAAAACAATAATAATGGAACAATGGAGGATTTAATCAGCCCGGCTTCTTACCTGCCTCCCTAACACAAAAACATGAAAATTAAAGATTCACGAAAAGAAAAAGTCTCCTCACCCTATCAGCTATCAGGACTGCTTACAAAAGAAGAATTTACACACAATGGTCTTCTATTTGGGACATGAAAATCAACAATGGCTACACAATGACACTGGCACAGTGTAGTTAACAGCAGTGACCTGCAGTGATAACAGCATTAATATATACAGTGTTACTGTTTTTAGTAACAGGTTGGCTAACTCATGACTGTTCCCAGTGTTAAAACACTTACATGGGGGGGGGGGTATTACTACAACCGAGCTTATTAAACTGTTGTCACTACCAGCTTTGAGAGGAGCTGCTCGTTGAAAGTTTGTTGTTTCTATGATGGTCATTGGCTAAAGTAGATTAAAAGTTCATGGTAGGTCAAGAGGTTGAGTTAGAGCTTTTCTGCCTCTCATTGGTTTGTTTCCACTGGCTCATTGTCTTCGTTGGTGAAGACGGCGTCCTTCAGGTTTCAGTGAATGCATGCTACTTCAGCCAACCTCGTGGAAGCATTTATGAGGTATCCATTTTTAATGACCACAGAACTATACAGTAATAAGCACTCTGTACAGCGATATAAAGGGAGGCATCATTAAGTCTGCCTGAACTGTGGCATTCAGCACGTTGCCACTCTTGTGAACTTCCTGCTCCCAGATGCTTTCTGTATAACTTACAGAGACAGCAGTGAAATCAGCTCACACTGTTTTTTCTGCCAGACTGCCGGGTGTCCTGGTTTTACATTTGCTCGAGAGCTTCTCAGAACAAATTCTTGTGCTCCCACAAAATTTATGCCATGCTGATAGCGGAGTTGTTAGACTAATAAGGCATCTGTTGAATGCATTTGTGAACATGTCTTGAAGCCTTCAATGGATTCCACATGAAAATAGGCAAATGAGGAGCAGTCCAGACTTGACTGCTCCTCATTTGCAGTCAAGTATGGAATGCTGGAGTTTCTGACATTGAACCCATCCATGTATCAATTTAGCAAATTCTCTCACCCATAATCCTAATTCACTATGGTTGGACTTCAGCTCTGATGGTCCTGGGATGACAATGAAATAGAAGCACCGTGATGATGTGCCCATCAGTAGGGAGGATACTTGACTTCAGGGAAACCTTTTCAGTCAGTCGCCAAGAATCCAAAATGAAGATGGTGTCTGAGGGTTGTCTTCCCTTTGAAACAGCTCTGGGTGGAAAAGCTTGCTGCTGGATGAGATTGATGACTATCTCAGCAGCCCTCTTACATTCTTCAACACTCACAAACCTGCTATGAGGTACTAACCATCAGCCACAAGTCTGACCAACAGAGAAACTAGCTCAGATGGCTCAGAATATAATTTTGCTGACTGATATGGATTGTACTTTAATTTGTACATTACTAACAAGCTGAAGAAGCCACACAGCTAGTTTGGTACAGAGAGTTTGGTGTTCTTCCCAAAAAAAATTCAACTTAGGCCCTCTTAAGATGTAATTTTCTGGTGTGGATCAGCTAACACAGCTCTTTGTGTGAAAGGTTAATTTTCATCATCCACAAGGGTGGTAGTGCTGAAGGGCGCTCATAACTATATACACAGTCCCTCTTTACAGTCTTGGACTATTAGAAATGATTCACTAGACACATGAGGTACAGGCAGCCTTAATTTCTTTGATTGTGTCGGAGGCTGGACCAACCAAGTGTCTTCATGCAGTTCACGACACGAAGACTGGACCAATGCAGGATGTTGCAGGAATCCTATCTTGTCAGCCATGACCTCTTCAGCTTCCTTGCTTACATGGCAAGTGTCAAGACAAAGTTGGTGTTGTCTTATGCGGTCCGTAGTATAGTGTCTCTTTCTTACAAATCCAAATCAAAGGCATTTTTTTTTTTTTTTTTTTAAATCGATGAAGGTTTATTTTCATCAATAGTCTTCGCTGTTGAGGTTGATCCTTACAGATTAAGTATATTCTTTGGTTTTGGATGTCAAATGAAGTGAAAAATTTTATTTCTCCATGTATTGAGTGCCTTGGGTCATCTGTTTGCTTATTGTTTATCAAAAATGGAAAAGTAGTACGGTTATAAGCAATTGTGGTTTCTATTTGTTCGAATGCAGTGAAACAGGCAAAGTCTGTGTCAACCATCTTTCACATTCTCAACATCATGTTTTAAATTTCTCAAGGCTTATTGATTAAAATCTAAATTTCAATATTTATCTACAGCAGCATGCTTATTCACATTAATTATGTCATAATTATGAATGAAAAAAATACAGAATTTGAGAGCAAATTCAGCGTCAATAAATTTTCAATTGAGTGTGATAGATTGGGAATTCTTAAACTATTGCAATATTTATAGAATGAATATTACATTTAAAAAGTTATGGGAAAAGAGCAAGTAATTATTCAGAAATCCATATCTTAAAAATGGAAATTCATAAGAGGTAAAACTTTTCTTCACTTCTGCACATACATACATGATCAAAGACGGTAAATGTAGAAATAAAAATTTGATTTAGTTTTCTAAAAAGGAAGCTGAAGAGCCTGAAAGTGAAGCCCACAAACACCCTTAGACAGTTATAATGTTTAAATACAGATTCATTCCATGATTAAAAGTCATCTTTTGCGGGGTTTCTCATCTGAAAAAATGCTTATATCTTTCAAATCGTGTTTTTTTTTGAGCATTTGAGCTGGAAAGCCTCAAGTCAGAAGCTCTGAAATCAGAAGGAGCAGCTTCAATACTGGCCCTAAGTACATTAGGGCTAATATTGTGAAAAGCTAAATTTCACAAGATTGCTGTTATTTGCAAAAGACCATTACTGTTATCCCTGACAATCATTTCATATTTGATAGCAAAATCATTACAATTGAGCAGTACTTTTGAAAATCTGTGTGCACAAAGGTTGCCCTCTGACTTGAATGCCTCATTCCTCATTCCAGTAACTGTAACATAAATGTCTGGGTAACCATTATGGTTATTGATGGCTTTGATGGGGGTCATTATACATGCTGTGGGCAGCATATGTTCTTCCATTGCTCTTGAACGTCCTGTGGGGTTGAAACAGCTCATGGAAGGATACATGTCTAGACCAGTGTGTTTCCACAAAACCAATTATGCGACTCTGCTTTCATAGCTATTTCAACCATGTGTAATGACAAGTGTATTTTTTTTTTTTTGTCAATAAATCTAAATGCTGCTTTAGTCATTATGTTTGTGTCAAATTCACTGAGGTGCCCTGACAAGGCAACACGGTATTAAGGGGTATTATCACGGTTAAGTAAAAGATGATGGAAAATGTGTATTACAGAAAGCATATTAAAGCCAGTTTGTTCTGATAGCACAACGGTACAACTAAATTCTGTTAGTTCCTTTGTTCAATCTCTCACATTTCCATTACACCTCCTGGGGGTGTGATATCATTCTTGATGATAATGACACACAAGAGCGTCTTACTATCACTGTTAAACATTACTCATTGCTTTAATCTTAGCTACAACTCATTTAAAATTGATTTTTTTTCCCCCCCTTGTGCCGCCATGAGGTCAACGTTTTTGGTCTTTAGTCCTATTCTCAACTACTTGATTGATCACCATAAAATGTTTATTGACCCCACAGGACAAATTATGATGACTTGGATGATCATTTAACAAATGTCATCATCGGATAAAAATTTGTATTTGACCGACCCTTTGACCTATTTTTGTCCAAATATCAGCATAACTGGTGGCATTCCCACTAGATGCTCCTTGTGTTTGGGGGTGAATATCAAATAGCAGCAAACACACTGAACTACAACAGCGAACATGAAAAGTAGAATGAGCATGTCAGAATTTTTCGGCGATCAGCATTTCACTCAGTAATATAAGACTGAGACGTATTTAGTAGCTAGTTAGAGCTTAAGTTGTTTTAAATGTTTAAAATGCCTTTTGGTGCATTAAATAGTTGTCTTGAAAAATGCTGGATTTGCAAAGGTTTATGACAGGGCCTAAATTGATCCTTTGAACCTCTACCAAACTCTTTATTCCTGATTTATTACACTATTGATTACTGAAAACTCTTTGAATCAGATAATATCATCATCACTACACTTCAAGAGAGTGCTTTACAAAGGAAGCATCTCTATTGGTCATAAAAAATAGCTACATTACCCTCAGATTTTGTTGAAATGTGGAAATAATAAGTTAGAATGCCAGTCAGTCATTACTGGATAATGTCTGAGTCTGCTTTGAAGCTGACACTTTCACTATTTGTTCCATTGGGGGGGGGGCGGGCGAACAATTTCAAGCTACATTTATTGCCAGTTATTTTTTAAAAAAAGAAAAAAGAAGAAAAGAGGCTATAATGTTGTTAAGAATGATTGCTGTTTAAACTGGGATTTCCTGATGTACCTGAGCATCTGCTGCTCTCATCTTCTGGAAACATATTACCACTTTTGATTGAGATGTAAAAGGTGAGCATGATATTATAGACTAATGGATAGAGCTGGAGTCGAGCTTTGGATGGGTTTTTCAACCTTAAGTCCCACAGGGAACAGGAGGAGGCAAGTGCGGGCCAAACATTTTGGGATAATGTATTTTTCCATTACAATAGAAACTACATGCAGCTGTTGTAAGCCTCCTCAGAGAGACACGGGCTTTATGAAAAAAACATTTTGTGGTAAATTTAATTCACTTCTCTCAAATTTAGTACCGTAACTTCACCTTTTTACTGTTTTTCTTTTAATTTCTGATGTAAACTGAAGTACGTAAAGAGCCTAAATAGAGAACATAGTTCACAGAATAATTAATGAACATTGAATGAACATTCTTGACTGCAGGACTACATCAGTATGTATGGCAAAAGGGCACTGGGAGTTTGCTGTTCTAATGTTTTTAGGCATTCGTTTCTGGCCTGGTCGTTTCTTTAGCGCTTATGTGTTGGCATCAGTGGTTAATTTATTTAGCTCCAGGATAATTTAAATCACAGTGCTCATTTCTCCCTCCCATGACAGCTTTATAAAAACATATATAAAATTTATATACAACAGACAATAAATAACAAAGTTCATGTCTACTTCATTCAGGCCAAAAGATAGAAACTGCAGGTAGTAACACTCACCCTCAGCACAAGTAACGGACAGCTGATCCCAGTCCAATCCATCCTCTTTGGTTCATTGAGTCAGTCTACTTTTCTGTTTCAAAACCTCAGACCTTCCAGGGCACTTGAGACAGCATCACAGATGAACGAGATTAAACCTTTGAGGGTTGATGATTATTTCAAAGGTTTTCACTTGGTTTAGTTTGAGTGTAGATGTTTAGTTTTTGGGGGGTTTTTTTCCCCTCTTACTGCATTCCTATTTTTTGCCTGCCACAATCCAGCCAACATGGTTCCATGTCCCTAAACGAGGCGTGATGAGCTAATAAATGCAGAAACAAACGTAGGCGGAGTGACGTCATACGTTGATCCGGGAAAAGTTGTGTGAAGGCTGGTGAGAGTGAACCCAGGTGCAAAAAGGGGAAGCGAGGCAGAGGTACAAAATCCAGTAAGGCAAGTTCTTTAATCCAGGTGGAGGCAGGTGGTTTTACACAAAAATAGCTGGCAGGTTCAAGCAAACAAAACAGGCAAGGAGCAGGCAGGAAATCCAAAGTCAGAAACAAAGCGGTCTTCCACAAAGAGCAAATAGAAACAACGCAAGAAAGCTTGTACACTGGAGTAACCAAGACAATCTGGTGGGGCGGGGTTAAATACACAGGTGAAACAAATAGGTAATCAACTAAGGCGGGAAAAAGAGCAAAGAGGAGAAGTCAAATTGTCGACAACACAGGGGAAAACAAGACTTTCAAAATAAAACGGGAAGTGTACAAGACAACATAAAATGCAGATTCTGACAAGTTATTTGTTTTGAAGCCTCAAATTTGTGAACGGGACAACATCATCTTGATCGTTTTTTTTGCTTTCTACAGCAGCAGGTTGTCCTTTCTGATAAAGTCTGCTGCACAGTAGCTACGCCCTTGTGTATACCTTGCTTTATGTTTATTTACTGACAGGCCAACAACATTCGGTTTGATATGACACATGCACTGTCATCTGAAGATGTATTACTGAACTCAAGGAGGAGGTACAGGGTCCCTCTATGCAGGCACGATCGCATCAAATACTTGTTCATCCCTCCGTCAATTAGGCTCATTAATGAGCGACTACAAGGGGATGACAAAAAGGAAAGATGACAGTGATTGTATACAGAGGAGTATGCATGCATGTATGTATCTATGTACATCAGTATTCATGTATGTATGAATTTATGTATGTTATCTTCTCTATGTATCATTTTTATTACATGTTCTTGGCACTTTTGTATATTTTACTGTATGTTTTGTGAACATCTAATAATTATTACTATAAGTTTTTAGCATGAATTGTTTTGACCTTGTGTTCTGCACTGCCGCATTGTCCTTTGTCCAAGACGAATTTCACCCATGGGAGACAATTAAAAAAAAACTTTGACTTTGACTTTGATTGTCCTCTAAACATTGGTAAAACCTTGTTGTAACGAAGAACATTTGGAACTGGAGTTTGGAAACATAAGCAGATTTGGGAACACTTACTGAGATGAGGCTTCAAGTCAGAAGTGGAGTAGCAGTCTGATGGCAATTAGATAGAATTCAGGTTGAAGACTCCTCTGCAGTGTCTTCACATTTCAGCCACAGAGCCTGCATCTACTCTTGGAGACTATTGGAGCAGAGGAGGCCTGAGGGGTGGATTTGACCTGCTCTGTATCTTAATCCTGATTGTTGTGAAGGTCTCCAGCTTGTCAGTCACACTGAATCTTCACCTAATGCATCGTATATATATCCTGATTAATGGACTATTACTAAACGGGACCGTGATTTTAAACATGTATATTGTATTGAATTGAATTGTATTGAAGAAGACTTGAAACTTGACAGTGACATCATAAACTCATTAGGAAAATATTTACAAATGAAAATTAGGACAACTTCAATTCAATCTGTCTTCACTCACAAGTTAATGTTTCTTTTAGACAAATATTCATTTAATGCACTGCAGCGTGAGCTTCACCTTTCAGACCCACGTACTTTTCAAACGCAGACTACAATACACAATGCAGCCTTACATTTTTTTTTATCAGTTTGGAAAATGTCTCATGAAAGGGGGAAACATATTAGAACTCGTAAGGCTCGGAGCATACACATCATGTGTTTCAGTGAATTAAAAATTTGTGTGAAATTTACCAACATCAATCTGATCAGTTTGGATCTATTATGAGATGAAGGAGTCTATACACAATCTCTTCTGCAATGGATGTCAGCCTCCTCTTTATGCAAGGAAAGCAAAGACAACACGTGTATAGATGACAAAACTGACACCTATGTTGGCCTCCCACTCTGTGCTGCTGGGCCAGTTCTTCAATCCAGATGGTGATGTGGGAAGGTCCAGGAGCCTGAGGGGCTGTCTGTATGAACCGTTTCATCAATGCCTCGGACCACTATGTGTTAAAGCTGGCCAACTTTAAGAATAAAGTAGAATGAATGGTGTACATAGGCATCAACATCATTTTTAGTAGTTAACAACTTTGGTCAAGTAGCAGCATGGGTACATGGATGGGAAAGGATGGTCCGCCTGCCATTTTGGTCCAGCTTTCATGGTTCTAAGAGGAAGATCTGGGTGGTCATGTTATATCTGTCCCTCCTGCCACACCCGCCACCTCAAAAGCTGCCTCCGCATAACCTGAGCCAATCCCTGAGCAGAGCCCCACCAGCTGCAGTCCATTTCAGAATCAAACTTACCTGCTATAAAAGCCCAGCCCAGCCCTGCCATGACCATGCCGCCTCACTGTATGTAGCTGCTGAGCAGTCAGTGCCCTGCAGCTAGCCTTTGCTCACAAATCTTGCTTCCTGTTTTGCAACCTGCGACGGTTCCCTGCTCTGCCTGACTACCTGCACCACCTGCAGTCTTTGTTCCCTGGTCCTGGTTCCCCAGCTCCCTGGAAGCCCAGCTTTATTCCCTATACTGTTTGTTTGTGGCTCCAAATAAACCTCCATTTCAGTTTGGATCAAGTTCTGTGTCTATGCCTGAGTCCTTCAGGTCAGTGGGGATGGGACGGGGTCGCATTGTTTGCACCGAAGCATCTTAAATATAAGATGACTTTCATTTGTTCATTTCCCCTTTGGGATAAATAGCTTTGTATACATTTTAATGTCTTCAGTATTTTGGTTTATGAAGAAATACCTGTGAAACTAATACTCTGTTATTCAGCCTTAGTCCTACTCTCTGTTTGATGCTAACTCGATAACGTTATGTGTGCTGAACATTAGTATTATCCTTGTGAGCACGTTAACGTGCTGAATTTGGCCTTTAACTCGATCATTGGCACACTTAAAGGGTGCATCACATCAGTGGTGCTCAATGAAAGGAAGGAAGAGCAGATTTCACTAGGCTGAATCCTCTGCACTGTGAAAATCTGCATCACTGTCATCCCTTCACAGACTTTCACATAATTCATCCCTTGCGGATAAAAGATGCCAGAATAGTTTAATTGTACAAAGCTAAGACAGAATACAAAATGCTGGTTGAACCCAGCGAACCTGCATTTGAAAGGAAACGTGAATGGAGATTAAAGTAATACTGATAACCTAATGGGCAGGTCTCATGGAGGACATTTTTGGCTTCCCAAACAAATGTGCACCTGATATCATTAACAGCTGCGTTTTGCTTGGGTGTGCCAGTGTCAGGACTGTGGTTATAGGCTTAAACCAAAATAAATGGGCAGCCTAGGTGAAGTTATTGGTTACAGCTTTGCTCTTCCTGCAACAAGTCAAAATGTCCACAACGCTTGAGTGATTTTCTCTACTGTGCTGTAAAACCCTTCTTTGCCTCACGGATCATGTACCAGCTTCTAACACAGTGTACACAATGTGAAACAGCCAAACCTAAATTTACCTCTATCTTTAAGTGCTACACTTTTTCAGCAACATTCGTTCAAAATAATGAGCTTGGAGTTTCAGAATAAGTTAAAGTTCACATCGGTTTCTCGTTAAATGTGTCTGCATTAGATGCACGTTTGATGGGAGGTCCAGCTTCGGGAACTTTGGAATTTGCTATTGTTGCTTTAACAAAACAGCACGAGTGCTGTTATGATCGGTGGTCATTTGTTCTGTTTTGTGTTGACTGACATCTGTCTCTCTCTTCTGCTCAGACTGTGTGACTGTGTTGGATGTGCAGGTGGCCTGTTCCAGTTTGCTGCCAGCTGATCGGTTGTGCTCTACCTGATAAGCTCCAGCTGAGACCGCCCTCTGCCTGCCTCTCTCCTTCTCACTCCAGAGGCTAGCTGCCATATGGTCGGGTGGTTTGTGTGCTAGCTGTCATTGTCAGACTTAGTGAACTAGTGTCTACTCTGTGGTGGTAAATAGTTTGAGGAGATTTTGTGAGAACTTTGCTCAATTGTATGTGTCTGCTTTATAAAATGTAAATATGTGAAATGTACTATTCTATTTACCACAGTAGCAGTAAATAGGAGGGAGAAGCCCTTTCCTTTTGTACTCCGTTTTCTCCTGTTTTCCAATTAGGAGTTGGTTCTTGTCGTTTGGTTTTTCCTTTTATTTATCAAGTAGGTAAGTTCAGGGTTTTTCTTGGATGTGTTTTGGGCATTGCTCCTGTCTGAGTCTTAAAAATAAATCTGCTACATGTGAATTGTGCTTCTGTCTGGCTGGCCATCCTTTGGAGTGGGAGGGGGCTTAAAACATGTTTCGAGGCTTCCCCTAGACAAAACAGACAAAACAGCACCTAGTGGTGATGAATGTCACAGTGTGTATTATTGAATTTGATGTCGTTTATGTCGGCCAGTATTGGTTTATAAACATGCATTTGTTTCCTGAATTGCAATATTGAGGTTTTTGGGAGTCCAGAGTGATTAATTGTTTCCCAGAAAAAAGGGAACTACAACAGCAGGGAATCTGCATAGTTTAAATACTCCCCCTCGAACTAGAGAGCCTCTTCCTTTTTCAGCACCAATGAACAAAAGCTGTTAGGGCCCCAAAAATTAAGAAATACATTACACTGTATATATTAGTAATCACAATGCAGTGTTTACACAGTCTGCATAATTTCACAACACATCATGAATTTAGAGTAAGTGGAAAACAGGATATTTATGAGCTTTCAAACAACACTGCATAATGCTTTTTATATTTATGAAATGCTCAATTTGTTAAAATCAGCTGGATTCACCAGATTCACCCGAGTGAATCCAGTGAATAGTATGGTTAAGGGAACGGATAAAGAAACATCAGTTTCTCTCATTCATTTTTTCCTTCAAGCGAACGCACATCGCATGCGGTACAACATGCTGTTCTCGCTCACAAAGTGTATTTATGTCACCCCTTTGTTTTTCCTGTTGTTGTTTCGTGTTACACTTTACTTATGAACGTGATGTTTATATGGTTTGCAGTGCAATTATATAATATGCAGTTACATTTGCCACACACATGCACTCTCTTCCTCTGTGGCACTGCCACACATGCACACGCACGCACACACACGCACACACACACACACACAGGTACACTTTCTCTTACTTACTCACCTACTTATCACAATTTACACTCAGTAGATTGGTTTAGATATGAACAAATTACGGTTTGTCACTTGTAATGTGCGGGGAATCGGCTCATGTGAAAAACGGCTAAAAATGTTAACACACCTACACAATTTACAAGCAGACATTGTCTTTCTACAGGAAACCCATCTACCCAAAGCAGGAAATCATATATTAAACTCATCACGGTTTCCACACACATACTCGGCTAGTTATAACACCAAACAAAGAGGTGTAGCCATTATAATCAACAAAACTATTAGGTTCACTTGTAAGAACACCATTGTAGACCCAGAAGTTAGGTTTATAATACTTAGCTTATCCACACATAACACTGAGGTATGTATTGCCAATATATATGGTCCAAATGTTGATGACCCCTCCTTCTTCCACAGATTCTTCACAGCACTTTCGGCCCACTCAGACACAGCATTTATTGTAGGAGGGGACTTCAACCTGGTATTCAACCCACAAGTGGACAGAACCAGTAGGGCAGTTAGTCAACGCAACTACCAATCATCCAAGATAATAAAGCAGTATATGCATGATTTTGGTCTTTGCGACGCTTGGCGCTCACGTCACCCCACGCTGAAGGAATACACCTACTACTCGCCAGTCCATCACTCTTATTCCCGTTTAGGCCACTTTTTAATTAGTAACTCAATTGTGAAGGACGTCTTGGACATCAAGTTCCACCCCATTGCCATCAGCGACCACGCACAAAAAAGAAACTAAAACACCACCTCCTAAGCAATGGAGATTTAATGCATCATTGCTGAAGGACTCTTTAATTCTTTAAGGAGGAATGGACAATATTCTGTGAAATAAATGACCAGCCTGATGTCTCAGCCTGCGCGCTATGGCAGGCAGCAAAAGCAGTCATGTGAGCCAAAATAATATCTTATTCTTCATATACGAAAAAACAGGAGAAAGCTCTCGAAACAGAATTAAACAAAAAAAAAAAAAAAAGAAAGCTTTGGAGACAGCTCATGCTGTCTCTCTACTGAGAGAACTAAGGGAATTAAAACTAAAACTAAATGATTTCCTCGACATACAATACAATTTCCACTGCAGGGATTACGCATGGAGAACTTTGAACATAGCAATAAATCCAGCAGATTTCTAGCAAACCAACTAAAAGAGAACAAAGACAGAGCAACAATATCCTCCATAAAGGACTAAAAGGGGAAAATAACCTGTGACCCAGAAGAAATAAATTACACTTTGAGGGAATTCTATCAAAATCTTTATTTGTCTGAGATGAACCCCTCCAAATTGTTATGATTCAGGTTTTCTGACCCTCCCTCTATGTTTGTTTCAGGTCAGGTGATGCAGGGGGCGGGGCTTCACTCTGCTGCAGCGGCAGACGAGGCACACCTGAATCCATTCCTCCTCATTAGTCTCCCGCTTTATACTTTGCTCTCTAATGACTCTGTGCCAGAGTGTTCCTCACGTTCCCGGTCGTACCTACAGTAGGTTGCCTTAGCTTGGTTGCCTTGTCGCCTTCACGGTGAGCCTTCACTCTCTGCCTCTCCAGATCTTTTGAACTGTCTTAGTTGCTAGCCTTTTGCTCCCACCTTGGCAGTGATTTTTGGTTGTTTTTGTTTGCTACTTTGCCCTGTTGTGTTTTCCTTCCCTTGCAGTGATTTATTTTTTTTTTTTTTCCCTTTGGTACTTTCCTTTTAGTTTGAGTGTGGGTTTTTTTTTTTTTTTTTTTTGTTCCTGGCTTTTCTTGCTGGTGTTTTGATCCTGCTCTTTGTCCCGTTTTTCAGTCAATTTTCAGTTTGCCTCCATGCTATTTTTTTTGTTTTTTCCCTGCCTTGTGTTTGAACCCATTTTTCCAGTGGAGTTATTAAAGGCTATTTTTTGTGGGATTTTATTCTGTTGTCTGCACTCTCTCTCTCTGTGCTCTGGGATCTGAGTTTCATTCCCTAAAACCACATCCAGCATTGAAAAGTTTCTGAGCACAGTTGACTTGCCAAAATGAAATAGAGACCAAATAATGGCTCTGGAGTCACCTGTTTCGACTGAGGAACTTAAAGAAGCCCTCAAACAAGAAAGCCCCGGGACCAGATGGTTTGCCTACAGAATTCTACAGAGAGTTCTGACAAGAGTTTGCACCAATATTTGACAGAATGTCCACTGAAATGCAGGAAACCTTGAACCTTCCACCCAGCTGTGTGAATATTAGCCTTCTCTTTAAACCGGAGGAAAAACCCTACACTTCAATCAAGCTATCGTCCAATATCACTTATATTATATTAAAATTATTTGCAAGGCGCTAGCTAGAAGACTTGAAAAAGTAACACGTCACATAATACATCCCGATCAAACTGGGTCTATTAAAGGCCGACACTCTACCAACAACACCCGCAGACTTATCAACCTCATAGACTATTGTAACAGTCTGAGCAAATGTGCCATAATAATCTCCCTAGATACAGAAAAAGCATTCAAAAGGGTAAATTGGAATTTTCTCCTCACCACATTACAAAAGTTTGGGTTCGGAGATAACTTTGTGAGCTGGATCAAAATATTGTGTAGCTCTCCCAGTGCTTGTGTCAGAACAAATTATCAAACTTCTCCAAGCTTTTCACTCCAGAGGGGAACCAAGCAGGGTTGTCTGCTTTCCCCCTCCCTTTTTGCTAAATTTATAGAGCCACTCGCAGCTGCAGTTTGGCAGAACCAAAATATTAAGGGAATTAGCACAGCAAATTTGAACCATAAGATAAGTCTTTATGCTGATTATGTATTACTTTTCCTACGAAACGCACAAACATCTCTCCCTGAAACAATGGCACTCATTGACAAATTCTCAACCGTGTCTGACTACTCTATTAATTGGAGCAAATCGACTGCCTTACCCATAAACTTAGATCTCCAGAGTATGTTAACCGCCCCACTATGGCCAGGAAACATTAGATACCTAGGTATCAACATCCCTGCCAAACTTTCTGACCTGACACAGCTAAACCACAACATCCTAATTAAAGAAATGGAGGACGACCTCACCCAGTGGAGGACACTACCCATATCACTGATGGGAAGAGTGACAATAGTGAAAATGATGATCTTGCCAAAAATTAACTATGTTTTTTTGATGGTTCCAACCAAACCCCCCTGACTTGGTTCAAATCACTAGACTCTAACATCTCCAAATTTCTCCGGAAAGCTGAACCACCACGTATAAGCTTTAAGACTTTACAAAAGAGTTAAGACCACGGTGGTTTGGAATTACCAAACTTTTATAATTACTACTTGGCCAATAGATTCAAATATACAATATTACAATTACAATACATACTAAAATGGATTAAGCCAAATTCGTTGGAACAAGTGTGGCTCGATATTGAACAAATATTTTGCAAAGAAATCCAAATCTCTCATCTTCCCTTTATCAGCATTACAGCTGCTTCAAGTGTATTAGCATCAGCAACATTCTCACAGCTTGATGGGAATTCCTCAAAAGAAATGGGTTCTCGAACACCCGTTGCAGACTCACAGCAATCTGGAATAATCCTGACATCCTGCAAAATAAAAGATCAATAATTTTTACAGCATGGGTTGATAAAGGGATAAAACATTTAAAACATATCTTCCAAGAGGACAGATTCATACAATTTAAAGAAATCACAGCCAAATACGGTATTAACAAAAACAAATTTCTGGATTATCTTCAGCTCAAATCTATTATTCAGGCACAGTTTGACCTTAGCCAATTGGACTTAGAGCTTCCACCCAGAATAACAGATTTTCTACAGCTTTCACTGCCTGAACTACTGTCTAAAATTAACTTCATACTGTCTACAACAGATCTAACAATCTCCGTTCCTACCTCCAAATGGGAGAAAGATCTGTCGATCAACCCAGACCCTAATTTTTTGATTAAAATCTGTTCCAAAACGTTCAGAATGACTCAAAATAGCAACCTACAATTAATAAATTACAAGGTTCTCCACAGAACTAACTATACAGGACTAAGGATGTTCAAGATGGGCCTCACACAAACATTTGTCCAAACTACACGACTGGCTCACCAGAGTGCTATCTGCATACTCTTTGGCTTCGTACACCAGTGAACAACTTCTGGAAAAGTTTTAGCGGAGATCTATCGCCATGGTTACGGCACCCCATCCCTACCTCCCACTCACTTTGTCTGCTAGGCAACCTCACTAATATTAATATGGAAGTAAACAAATCCTGCATGGTCCTGTATTGCCCTAAGCATCACAAAAATAATATAATTAATTGGAAATCCATGAATAACCAAAGCATTGGGAAGAAAATTGATCGACAGAGTTTGAACGGTTCTGATCCCTGATCAGGGGGGTGGAGATGGAGGTGGCTGGTTTGAAACCCGGGACCTGCCGGCTTGGGAACCTCCCGCACCCCTGGGCGGTTTTGCCGGCACGTTGGAGGGGTGCGCTTGCCTTGGCCCTGTCCTTGGGCGGGCTGAAGCCTGGCGCGGCGTCTTGGAGTGTTGCCACTCCTGGACAATGATAAGGTGGGGGGAATATAGGAGGGGCAGGGGCTGGCCTCCTCGGTGCAGATTGGACTGGGTGCCCTGACCATGGGTTGCCGGCTGGGGGGAACGCTGTGCATTGTGGGCCTGGGTCCTCCCTGCCCTCACATGGCGGGGTGGTGGATCCTCTGTCCGGGTCTCCGGACGATGCCCCTGAACCAGTTGGACTGGGCTCCCTGTTGGTTGGTTGCGGGCGGCAGCAGG
This sequence comes from Remorina albescens, assembly GCA_034769265.1. Lineage (NCBI taxonomy): Eukaryota > Metazoa > Chordata > Actinopteri > Carangiformes > Echeneidae > Remorina > Remorina albescens. Next base: position 19,889,074 of record CM068497.1, on the reverse strand, counting down.
GATGGCCAGTGGGGCCAGTCTGATAGCTGGCCTCCTGCAGGGCTGGCCCATGCTTTGCCTCTCTTATTGCCTGTCTGTCCCATCGCACCCCACTTTATGTGACACTAGACCTTGAGAGGCTGTGGTTGTATTTTAACAATTTTAAAGAAAATGAGGCAAAGTGTATTAAGTGCAATGCAGTCATCACTTGCATTGGTAGTAGGGTTAGGGTTAGGGTTGGTTCTTCCAGGCTAGTATTAATATTACAAACTTGTCTGTGCTAACTAACTGTAACTTGAAATGTCAGTTTCTGTAGGCCCATTTTCTTACGTGCAACTGCTGTGTGTTGTTGTGTTCCTGTGATTACGAGATTAGTAATGACACGTCTCGATGCAACTAACGTTACTGTGCAAATGTATATACATATATATATATATATATAAATGTAGGAATCGGTAAGGAATTGGAATCGTTAAAATCCTAACGAGTCCCAACCCTAGCGGTGGGCCCCAAGCTGGTGGTTTTACTAGGTCTGAGGTGCCCTGGACTACATCTGCACCCGTGGAGAGCTTGGCCCCTCTTTGGGCAGATGGGAATGGGGGTGTTTTGTTTTGGTTTTTTTTTGCTTGTCTGGGGGCGGTGGGCCCGGACGCCAACGGCTTCGGTTTGCCCCGTTTGTGGACAGGGGCTGAGCAAGCATGGGCCTCTCGGGTGTCCTTTCTTTGGGGGGTGTTGGTGGGTCACTGGTTGGTGGTACCTTGTGGTCTTGAGTTTGGCCTGCTCTGGGGTGAGGGGGAGTAGGAAGAACAGAGGATGGATGGAGGGATGGGTGGGTAGCTCTGTCCGGGGGCACTGGACCTGGTCTTTGTGGTGGGCTGGGGCTCGCCCTGTTGGGGCGTGGGCAGGCATCAGCCTCACCGTTGTGTCTCTGGCTGATACATAATCACACACTCATAATTTGCGCTGGAAATTCTGCAACCAATGCACTCATTATATCTGTTGATATTGTTTTTGCTGGGTTTTAAAAAAAAAATGTTTTTATTATTTAGCAAAAGCCGTGATTTATCCATTTATTATGAATGAAGGGGCTCTGTCTTCTGCTTTCCCCGCTGCATTAGCCTTCATGCAAAATAAAGATGCTGACATTAAAATTGATCTCTAGGAAACAGTAATGGTTCTCCAGGAAAAAGGAAAAAGTTATGGTAAAATCATAAAAATTGGCTAATAATTTAACATCGGGACACACAGCACCTTGAAAACAGAATGTATCTTGCATACAAATTTTGTTATAGGTACTGGTAGCAAATAATATACCTTCACTTATAGTCATAAAAAATGTCAAAACATTTTATCACAGTGTTTGTTAGAATATTATTATTCCTAAATATTAATAATGCCCTTCTTCTTTTCAGTTGTCTAATTCCTTGTGTTTGACTAATAGAAAAATGTTTTTGAAAGGTACAGAAGTACAGACAAAACAAACTGATTATTTAGATAAAACCTGACTATTGTAATAACCAGAAAAAGATGGGCACAATAAATAAATAAATCTGTTGTAAAATTAATAAAATAAGTTAGATTTGTAAATTAATTAGGGATAATGCAATTCATTTGAAATCATTTGTTTGTTTGTTTATTTTTTTCTTGATGGGCTCTCTCCGTCTGTGTTGTTAATTATATGTTGCTGCTGATGTTGATGTGCAATTGTACTGAAGGTGAAATATCGCAGATGAAGAGAGAAATCATGAAAAGGAATTTTGAAAGGAACTTTTCCATCACAAAACACAGACAAAGGGATATTGAACTTTATTCAGGAAGCAACAAATGGTAATGCAGCATGTAATATTTAAGCTGTCCTACTTTATGTGATCTATTGTCCCTTCCCTGACCAAATCCTGAGTGACAAATGATTGTGTGCGCGTATTTGATACCCAAATGTTATGCTCTCTGAAGATGACAATAAAAATGATTCATTTTTTTTGTGTGATTGTGGAACAATTGGTTTGCTATGTTTTGGATGAGACGACCAAAGCCAGAAAGCAGAAAAATGTCCACTTATGCTGAATTCAGGAACACTTTTCTTTTCATGGCTTTGTTTGGTTATGTAAACTCTCTGTTCTCTCTTTGCTTTGTTTCTCTTTCATGCTTGGGAGCTCTTAGTGTAATAGCACACCGAATAATTGGCCTCCCTGTTCATCTTTGTTCCCTCAGGTAGTTTCTTTTTTTTTTTTATCACTTTATTACAAAATAAAGGATTACTTTTAGCGATGTGTAGAATTGTATATGCCGCTGACCCCCTGTTTCAGCCATGCTTTATGGAGCTCCTAACATATGCTATATAGTGCAGCTGCTTTGGACACGTTTTGAAGTATTACTCTTGTTTTGACAACTCTATTTTGGCAGTCAGTTCATCAGGGCACGGGCTCCCCCCACATTACTGTAGCATAAGCAAAATTGACTTTGTGTGTCCATGAACATAAGGTGAATATTATGACAGTCGGTCTTTCAGCTAACAGCTCTTTCAAAGTAGTTATTAATCTAAAATGTGATGTAACATTTGCAGTTCAGTAGAGGTGTGATGGTTCCTGAGGAGTGGCAGATTTATCCTCCCCTGCCAACATACCTGAGACCCTATTTTCTTGTTCAGTGAAGTGGAAGTAGGTGGTTCAGCACTGTTTGCCAATGTAATACCAAAAAGATCTTAGACAAACACAATTAGAGCAGTGTTTGGTTGTGCATAAAACCGACCGACAATGGAGAAGTAGTATGAGCGAAATGCATTCAGCATTTCTCTGAGCTATTTCCTTATTTACAGGAGAAGGAGGAGGTATGCCCACTGCAAAGGTGAAGACTTATCCTCAGAGCTGTGGGTTATTATGCTGAGAAATAATCTGCGAGCCTCCGGAGGTATTGGATTTACGGAGCCAGTTGGGCCAAACCAAATATCCAACTCCCACTAAAACCATGTCACCTACAAATAGCACAAACTGGTTCAAGAGATCTTATACGTAAGGAATACGTTGAGTGCTTGGACAAATGTGCACTATATGCAGAAAATACACATATTTATAAAGACACACAAAAACATATGTAGGTGATGTGGAGCTTTTCTAAAGCAGCGTGCTCTGTTACACACACATTTTCACAGCATTCTTCATTGTACAGTTTGCATTGCGTGAGATCTGAAACCCCCTACAGTCTCTCTCTTTGATGTCGGTCAGCAGCTGGAAGTAGCCCACTGATAAGTATATTGATTTCTGTCAACCACAAGAATACCTCCTGCTGTTCTGTGTTTCATTCCCTTTCTTTCTTTTCTGGGCTTAATCTCGATATTGATATATTAGATAAAACAGTCTGGGCTACAAGTGGAAAAGGCATGCTTTCAACATTTTAATGAAAAGCCATTTCTGTAAGGGAATTTAGTTTTCTTGAGGATTTTTAAAGTGCTTCATTCCTCAAATATAAATAGACTGATGGGAGTTGTGGCTTTCTGCATATTTACAGTATAATTTGACATAATCAATTTACTGTTGATTAGTGTTTGATGTTTCAGAGTCCTGTTTATTCGTTTCAGGAGGAATTTTGTCAAGTTATTTTTCACTTCAAATTCAAATTAATAAGTTATTAAACCTTGTCATAACTCCTTTCCCCGAACAACCTTGGGCTTAATTAACATTTTGAACCTTGCGTATGTTTTCTTCTCGTCTCATTGATTCTCTCCGTTTGTGCCTGCTCAAACTTTTATTTTTGTCCCTGTTTAACTTCGGTGAGATGGATATCCGCTGAGAAGGGAGATTGGATTGAGCTTCACTATGTGCCCAACAGGTGTAGTGAAAATTGTTCTGCTTGGATGATTAATTGTGCAGCGTAACAACCTATACTGGAAGAAGAAAAAATTATTCACACATTACTGACACATCAGTAGCACAGTCTGCACATGGTGTCAGAAACATACCAGGGAAAACAGTCTTTTACTCAGTAGGGCCTCCTTTGATCCCTAAACCCCAGTTGTTCGTGACTCCACCAACCGTCTGCCACATCCCAAAGGTCTTCTGTGGGATTCAGACCTGATGACTAGTGAGGCCACTGAAGTGTAATGAGCTCATTGTCATGTCCATGAAATAAGTTTGAGACTTCTGCTGTGTGACATGGGCCATTCTTATGCTGGAATTAGTCATTAGAGGATTGTAAATGTGGCCATATGAAGGAGGCACATAGTCAGCGACAGAAGTCAGGCTGGCTTGACATGCAAGCAATGACTGATTTATATTAAATGTGCTATTTGTAAGTTTCCTTTGCCACTGGACATGGTTTCTTGCCAAGAAGAGCTACTGTTGGTGGTCAGTTGTTGTCTTATGTCTTTAGATCACATTGTGACACGGGCCAGCTGGTGAGCATGCTGAACTTCAATAGGAGAAAATATGTGATAGAGGTAACCACAGTAAATTGAGGTGGCATTCCTGGAGACACCGCTTGGTGAGTGCAACAGTCGAGTTCGAATCTGGACTCCATCTTTGAAAGCAAACGACTATTAATATGAACATTGGCTGTGGCACAACAGCAAAAGGAACAATGGGCTTCTTTAAGGAGTCCAAGAAAATGTTCTCCAAATCATTAAACCACTAGCGAAGACTGTTAACACAAAGCAGACGGAGTCTGTAGATTTCCACCAGTGGCAACAAATGTAGTTGTACTGTGATTAGAAGTGCAGCTTGGTTTTTAGTGTTGTTTTTTCTGTAGCGTACTGCACTGATTTTATGTAATGTTGTTGTTTGTGTTGTTTTGCATGATCAGCCTTGACTGCTGAACAAGTTTCACAGCTGGGACAAACTTACCGACCTCGCTATTTATCTACCAAGCAAATTCTGATCCATCTGCGTGCCTCTGCAAAAAAGACGATTTCTGCTCTTCACTGTCAGCACTGGGACCAGTCACAGTCCTCTGCTGTTGTAGCATTCCCTTTGTGTTTCCATGTAACATTTTGCGTTTGTCAGAGGAGTTTCTTCATAGCAGAAGGGTGTGCAGAAAGACAGAACGTCACTTATCAGCGTTTGGTTATCAGCTGGCCAGTGATGCTTAGATGTTTCAGTTCAATTTTCAGCTCCTAAATGAAGTTGGTGGCCCTGCCATTTTTGCCATCAAATTTAGATCTCCTGGTAATGTGAAATTTATCTAAAGTCAAATATTTGCTCATAGATACTGTCAAGGAGAGTAAAGAGCCAGGGGATGGTGAGAGACAGCTCTCGGCATGCCACTGTGTTTGCTCAATACTCGTGGGAAGTCCTGATACTCACAAGTCAATAATGGAGGAAGCAGCAAAGTAGATATCTGCTCTTTGGACAGCAGCTGGCCTTGCCAAATGTGTTTTTAAAATATCTGAGATTTCAGCTTCCGCCCTGAGTGAAAGCAGGACTGCTGAATGAATTGCAATCATTTTTCAGACGTCTGTAAACACCAGGCTGTGGGGGGTGGGGGTCATGTACAATAAGCGAAACTTTTGGATCCACATTTGAGTGAAAGGTTTGAAGAATTACATCGAACTGGTTATGATGTTATTATAGGACTACTTTCCTATTTCCACACAGTCAAACTTCAGCCACCCCAGAAGCTCTTTGTTCAGAAAAAGAGGATTCACACTTTAACTCTCCCTGCATGTGTGAGCTTTCAATCAATCAAGCAATCTCTTCTGTGCTGCTCTTTACAACAATGCAAAGAAAAATTATATCCTACAAATAAATAAAACACCTCTTTAAAGTTTTTTTCCTCTTTTTTACACTTAAAAAACTATATATATTTCTGTCAGTATTCAAATTTCTGATTACTACAAAATTAGGCAGTAATAATATTTTGTCTGCTATTACAACCCCACGACTCTGCCAAGATTAAAATTTGTCAGATTTTTTTACTACAGAAATTGAATATGAATAGTTGATTTGTTGCCATGACTAAGTAGCTAATAAAACATCTTAGAGACAGAAAAATATTTACCAGTTTTACAAGAATGACAAATACATTCCAGCCTACTCCTTAGAGTGTCATTAGTGTCCAGTGGAGCCCCCTTCAGCAGAAATCTCCTCCATGAAATAACTCCAGCGCCTTTATTATAGCCATCCACGATTACAGAGACTGGAATTTTCATTCTGAGTTTGTATCTCCAAATAAATTATGCTATCTATTATGTTGCGCGAATAATGGCAGTCTCAAAAGGTGTCTCAGACAGTGTATTTATTCAGCAATGTGCCTTTGTTAAGAGGAACACTGAATGAGATAGGATTAATGCTTTCCAGCCTTGGCTCAGGAGACAAAACAGCTCTAAAATGAGCTACAAAGCATTTTATAAATCATTCATGGAGTCAGACCAATGCATTTAGTGGTACAGCACTCAGTCCTCTAAGACTCCCCTGAGGGTGACTTCATTTGTGTAGTTTGCTTGAGCTAAAACGCCATGATATTCTTCAGAAGGGGCGTCGAATGGCTAGTAGCTGCCCAGAGGTTGGATTCAGAGACATCAGTTTGTTAGTTCGGGTGGTTCCTCCATCATCTTTAAAATAAGACAGAAGAAGAGGATGTGTATGAGTATCCACCTTAATAGGCAGGAGGGAAGCGGAGATATTGATTTATGGCCACCTGCAGGTTTCCTCCATCATTCATCATGCTGTCCCTGCGTGCACCGCCATCACTTCCTTGTAGGGAGCTTCTCCTCCTCGCCGAGCAGCCGGCCACTCATCCTCATGTCTGGGTAACAAGCTGTGTGCCCTGCTCCCTACCACTACCTCCAGCCCCCTCAACAGCCCTCTCCCTCCAACCACACTCCCCTTCCCCGCCTGACTGTCACACTCCTACACCAAGAGTCGCACCATGACAGGATTACTCAGAACGCACAGGGCTCTGAAATATGGCAGAGCCAGATATATGCGGCTGAATTCCTCGTGTCATAGGCCATCCAACAGCTTTTAAATTCCCAAATCATTATCAGGATGCTCTCTTCGTTATAGTTAATGTTTGTCTTTGGTAGGTATAATTGAATTATTTTTTTTTTTGGGAGGGGAAAAACATAGTCCTGTTTCTCCATCTGAAAATGTTGCAATGGGAAGAGTCATATCTGGATCTGACTTTTCCTGCACAGATCTCGGTACAAGAAGGAACAAGCCCTTGTAACAAATGTCAGCTCCTTCATTATTCAACAAAAACAAAGTGACAATTGCACCTGTGTGATACCGGTTCATCTCATCATGCTGAAGTAGTCTGATGCTAATTAGCACCATTTCTCGCTGTGGGAGGTCTAAATAATTTAATTGCTGAACTTCGCCACCACACTCAAAAGCCCCATTTCTCTATAAGGATTTAATATTCTTTCAAATTTTAATGACATCCTTCAGAAAGTCGTGCACTTTTATTATATTTTCACTTGGGCATTCATTAAAAAAAAAACCCCACCATTTTGTGTTTCATTAACGTATTCAAACACGGAGGTTCACAGATCGAGTTGTTTATGAATATTCAAATCAGGCTTTGCCCTTTAATAAGAAGAAAAAGGTGCACAGCCTTTAGTGATATGCTGTCAAGGAAAATGAAAAGATTTTTTTTTTTAATTTCTGTACTGTTTTAACATTGGGTTACAAGCATTTTTTTTATACCTCCTTTTAATGTCAAGCTTTTGTTCTGCGTCCAAACAAGACAACATGAAGGCAGAAGGCAGGGTCCTACAGCGGTTGCTGTTTTCTGTTTGTTTGTTTTTTTTTCTCTCAGGTTACTGATAAAAATGGGAGTATCATCTTGGTTTTACTTTGCCATTTCAATAAGATCTTCCTTGTCTTTCACGGCGATGCCAGCGGCCGGGGTTGCATGCCCTTCACCCACAGAAAGGTTTCATGAAGCCTTGCCACCTCCCTCACCTAACATTACCATTGCCTCTCATCTCCCATGAATATTATCCTGCAGCAGCGCAACAGCACATTCTTATTCCATTCCCTTTCCCTTCCTTCAAGGCCCTCACAAAGTCAACCCCAATTTATTCGCGAGGGATGGACTCATCATCGCTCTGGCCTGCCTCTCTCTGAGCTGCGCTCTGCATAGGGATAAAGGAGTCCTGCTGCTCATTCACATGCATCTGTTCGTACTGTATTTCATAAATCTTGACTCGCTCCCTGGTCAGTTAGAGTAAATTAAAAACAGCAGCTGCGTCCAGATGAATGGCCAATTAATAATTCAAATGATACACAAGTGTCAGTGGGGTATCATCACTTCTGTATCTCCCTCTCTCTCTCTTCCTACTTACACAATAATCATTGTTCTCACTTCTGTGCGTGGAGCCAGGCAGATATTTCTGATTGTATTTGCATGGGCAGATTTTTTTCTTTTTTTCATGTCATATGAAATTCCATTCAGCCTCATTGTACTGGGCTGGAGGAAAGAGTCTCAGAGCCAGTTTTGGTTTTTTTTTGAAAACTGGCCAAATAAACTAGAAACATTTGTGTATTTCTGCTTGTTGCACATACTGCTGGGAATAACTTTGGGTTTTGTTTAATTTTTTTTCTTCGGCTGAACTGACCCTTTAAATTGTTTGTTTTGCAGAAAGATCTAAATGTGTCTGTATCAATCAGTCTTTTGTCTGCTATCAATTTGCAATTTGCAGCTGCAGTGAACTTTCTACACAGAGAATCACATTTTTTCGTTGTGGGGGGGGGTTGTTTGTGAGTAAAGTCAAGTGGTATCTAACAACAACTGTAGCACAGAAAAATAGCATGGCTTTACTTCTCTTGACTATTCGGGGAAACAACAAAGGAATGTCAAACAACAAGTGAGCTGAGACTCTTCTCATCCTTTGTATATCTTTTACAATGCCGTGTTGTAAAGGGTAAACAGAAAAAAAAGAGTTTTTTACTCCTGCTTTGTGAGCACACAAGACAAAGTGAAGGGGGTGATATTCAATTATTCTCCAGGACCAACCCCTGTTGTTGGCATAAAAAAATTTCTCATTTCAGCGATCTCTTCAAGTCGATACAAATCTCATTATCTCCAAAATCTTCTCATGAGCACCATCAAAGCACAGAAATCAACATGTCAAACAAGTCTCTATTGAGGGGGAGGTCTTTTTGTGTTTGAAATGTGAATTCTGAATTCTCCCATTTTGTGCCTATATGGGTTGCACAATGTAAGCGTTGTCAGGTTGTTTTTTTTTTTGTTGTTGTTTTTTTTATTTCATTCTGAATCGTATCAACCTGGGCCAGCAGCAGCTGCTGCTGCTGCTTTTAGATTTGCTCTGTTGACTGACCGATTTCAGTGAAGGAACAAAAAAATGTTCAGATCTTCTCCTAAATTTTATTGTTCCTGCATCCTCCCAATCCAGTGTGTTCAATTTCTTCAAGAAAGAAAAATTCCAGTCTGACTGATAAAACCAAGCGGAGTCAGAAACTGAACAATTGAGCTCAGTGCCTTTTTTTTTTTTTTTTAACTGTTTCCTTCCAGGAGCAATGAAAAATATAACTTGAGCTTTTCTTTGTGCACTAACGTGTGACCAGATGCTGTATTTTGACGCACTCCTGATGCCAAAATGAATACGTGTTGCATTTTTCAGATGAAAATAAATCTTCATTACGGACAGACAAAGCACCAGGCTTCCCACTTTACCTCTGATGCATGATCCAGCGGTTTGGAGGATGTAAAATCAGAGCAGCATCTTGCAGCTATATATATCTTGTTGTGACTGGATCCATTTCAAAGCTGTGGTTCATCCTGTCTGTGCCATGGTTGTCTCCGAGTGATGGAGAGCATGTGTCTGTGGCCACGCGTGCTGTTGAGTTCTCCAGATCACCCGCTGCAGGCGTGACCTTCCCTCTCTTGCTGCTTAACCTAATCAATTATGGTTCAGAACAGAAGCCAAGAGAGAGGGGAAACAGAAAGCCCATGACCTTGTCAGAGCCCAGAGGAGACTGTGAATAATTCCCTCTGAGAGCCATAAAGAGGGTTTCCAAGGCAGGAGGAAAAGAGTAAAGGCAGCACGTTGAGGAGAAGAAGAAAGGAACCTAAACAACAACATGTATGTCTTAAAGGTAAGATCAGCTGCTGCTTGATAAAGCCTAAATCAAGTCAACTATTTGAGTCCTGCAGAGTCCGACAGTTAGAAACATTTAAATTACCTCACTGCAGCTGACCGCAGTCTGCGTCATGCAAGTCAAAAAGAAATGTGGATTGCCCGAAAGACTGTGAGATAAAAATGTTCATTGCGAAGCAAAAAAAAAGTTATATTTTTATTCAAGCACAATTTGTACATTTTCTAATTAGTATAATCAGTGTTTTTTGTGTTTCATTTTTAATTGCTATAAAATTGATGTGATGTGGCCTAGCTCAGGCAGCTTCAAATCTGCTGAGTCAGCTGGATCCTTCCTCTAATTGACTTCGCACTACTATCATCCATTCAGAAAGTTTGATAGTTGAAGGCCACTCAGATCCGTCTGAGATTAATATAGTTACACAATTAAAAATAAAGAAAAGGAAAGAAAGAATATTCTAAATTCAGAACCTATTTAGCTTGAGAGGCTGTTTTGACATCTCCTACAAAAAGCCTTTGAGAAATAATAGCATCTCCAGCAGGAAAACCATCTTCATTTATCGATAAAGTGAAGTGTTGATGTTGGTGCAGCTGAAACCTCAGCAGCCGAGGGCTGGACCCCTGTGGTCCCCCTGCAGAGGCCTGAAAGTCACCCTGGATCTCCATGGGGCTGCAGAGCCATGACTTTGCCCCTCAGATAAGTACGGTAAGTAAAGAGTCTGAGCTGAGCGAGTAGTAATGTGGAGCCTTGCGCGACGGTTCTTTTCTGATCAGCAGAGAAAGCTTGGCAGCCCTCCGTCAAATAAAAAACCTTCAGAGCAACATTGACTTTCTAAGGTATAGCTGCCTGAGAGGAAGAGGGTACACAAAGTATGTTGTGTATATTTAAGCCTTTAGGCCATCACCAGTAACCTGAGTGTGCGAGGGCTTTCAGGGCGTCATTACTGAAAATCTAAATTATTAACTTATTGCTCGTGTCTGTTGGCTTTAACTGGAATGATCTAAAACTTGTACAACTAATCTTTTTTTTTTTTTGCACTGTTTGGTCTTTACTTGAATTTTCATTGTACAGAAAGATAGAAATGCAGAATCTTTAGTGTAGACATTTTTTCTGTATTTTTAAACCAGAGATAATTAACCAGGCTGGTTAGCACTGTTAACGCTGTTCCCTCTCGTCAAGAAGGTTGTGGGTTTGAATCCTAGGTCTGTGTGGAGTTTGTATGTTGCTGCAGGTACTCTGGTTGCCTCTAGGTGTGAATGTAAGAATGGATGGTTGTTTGTCTCTCTGTCTGCTCTATGTTGGACTTGCGACCTCTCCAGGGTGTGCCCCCACCTGGCCCATAGTCAGCTTGGATTGCCTCCAGTCCTCCGCCCTGCTACCCTTCATGTATAGATAATGGATGATTGGATAACTGTCCAACCCATTTCTGACTTTTTTCTGTTGGGTCCCTGAATATGACCAAATTTTTGTGTTTATTACTGTTGGGACACACACATTTCATTTTACATGCTGTAATTGCTTACGGAGAGGTGACCGTTTGTCCAGCCCGCCTCTGCCACATCAACTTTTTTTCTTTTTCGATCTGCAGCGAAACTTGTTTTCTTCTTTGTGGAGAGAAGTGACCACAGGAACATCACCAACCTCCTGAGGTACATTGTCTCTGAGGATGCCTTTCTGCGTGTTTGATTTCACTCCTCCTCTGTTTACTCCAGCCTAGATAAATACAATCGACTGCAGCATTGATGTGAATCGTGCTCGTAATACTCCATGGCGTGATCTGCCATAGTGTTTGGCCTTTTAGAGCTTCCTTTGATGACAGTATAACTGCAGTGAAAGTCAGTCGAACTCATGCAAACAAAGCAGAACATGTGAATAAATATGTATGGTTGATTAGGCCAACTGCCAACTTGTTACCTACAGGTTATGGCTATCTGTGCTGACTTTTGCCAAGAGTTTGACATGATTTGTATGGCAGTTACTTGCCTTTAGAAAGCTGCCTGAATATGGAAAATAAATTAATTAATTAAATTTAATTTGATTTAAATTCTGGGTTTAACGTATGGGCGCATGTGTGGGCAGGACTTTGTGAGTTAAAGTCAGTCCTGGTCTACTATGTTCAGGGTCTCGCACACCCGAGTCACTCTGGATCTGGAGGAAGGAGTAGTACAACAGGAACACAATGTCATTCAAAGCAAAGTCATAGGAATAATCATATATACAGCATTTTAACTGCTAGCTGGATATAATTGAGCACCAAAAACAGCCAGCTATGAATATACTACATTTTCTGTATTACAATTTTTGTAGTTTTAAATAAGCTCGGATGGTTTCCTCTCCGGGAACCATCACCTTATTGTGGTGGCATGGTTTGTGTGTCCCAATGAACCTGGGAGCTGTGTTGTAGGGAGCCATGTGCTCCTGGTTGGGTCACAAAAGGCAAATTGGTCTCAGGCAAGGGGCCAGACAAAGAATGGTTCAGAAGACCCCATGAAAGAGAGAGGAGGGAGGCAGGTTACCCTGCCCGGAGGAATCCCGGGGCCGACATTTGGAGCCAGGCCTGGATGGAGGAGGACCTGGCCTGGAGGCTCTGAGTGTTGAGGGGCTGTCTTGGTTGACACGTCTTTTCAACATTGTGTGGAAGTCGGGGACGGTGCCGAAGGAGTGGCAGACCGGGGTGGTGGTCCCTCAAGTCAACAAGGAGTGTGCCAATTACAGGGGCATCACACCACTCAGCCTCCCCAGAAAAAGTTTTCTCTAAGGTACTGGAAAAGGAGGGTCTTTCTGATTGTTTGAAAAGAAGAGAAAAAAATGTGGATTCTGTCCTGGTTGTAGAGCAACAGACCAGCTCTTTACTCTCACAGGGATCCTTGAGGGGGCCTAGGAATACAGTCTCGCTGGGCACAAAAAGGGAGCTGAAGCAGAAGGTAAAGCTCTCAATCTATTGGTCAATCTTCGTTCCTACCCTCACCTATGGTCATGAGCGATGGGTTATGACCGAAATAACAAGATCGCGGATACAAGCGGCTAATGGATTTTCTCTGCAGGGTGGCTGGGGTCTCCCTTAGAGATAGGGTGAGAAGCTCAGTCATCCAGGAGAGACTCGTAGTAGAGTCGGTGCTTCTTTGGGTGGAAAGGAGCCGGTTGAGGTGTTTAGGGCATCCGATAAGGATCCCACCAGGGCGTCTCGCCAAGGAGGTGCTCTTGGCATGTCCAACCTGGAGGAGACCTCAGAGTAGACACAGGACCAGGTGGAGCCTCCTCGGACCGCCTTGGGGTCCCCCCAGTCAGAGTTAGCCGAGGTTGCCGGGGAAAAGGAAGTCTGGGTTCCTTGCTAAAGCTGTTACCTCACAACCCAACTTTGGATAAGCAGTTGAAGATGGATGGATGGATAAAGTTTTGTTTTTTTTTCATTCAGAGAATGCTTTCTGCGATCACTTTTCTCATTTCACACTCAGTCAGCTCCACACACTGTTACATCTGGAAACTGCCCAGTACAACCACAGTGTGTGCTGAAATTAGCATTCAGGGCACATGGGAACCATTTTAGAGGACACATCAGTGGTTTGTGTTAAAGTAATTTGTTTGGGAATATCAACCAGCAACCTTTAAAGTCATTCTGTTTAGCCTACATCTCCGGGTCTAATATAATCATTTGTAATGACTGCAGAGCACTCTTTCACAAGATTCCTGCATCCTCTTTATGTGGCACTTTTAAAAGCATGGGTAGAATTATATGGTTTATGCTTTACATTGCAGTTATTCATTTGAAATAGTTTTGCTGAAGGGTCGGGTGGTAATGCAACTTAGAGCTATTTCAACAGCTTGTCTCTGCATGAATTCTTGTCTTTAGAGCAGCTTATTACCTTTCGCTGCTGTATTATAGCCTGGGGAGGGCAGAGTGTTGAGTTTGCATTAGACATGTTTTTAGGAGGTTTTCAGGTCAGCTACAGTCTAGTGGGTATTTTAAATCACCGATGTGTCTTTTGAATTGTCAAATGCAAAAGCATGTCACACGCCCTGACACTGAAAATGAAATGTGTTTTCATATGGGCACCCTGGCAGCTCACCTGCTGGAGCGTGTACCATGTATTGAGGCTTACAGAGTGCACACAGTGACCTGGGTTTGAGTCCACCATGGTCCCTGCACTGCATGTCACCTTCTATTTCATGCCTCTCCAAAATGTCAATATTAAGTGAAGCTGAAATGCCAAAAAAATCAGTCTGGAAAAATATTAATCTATAAATGTACTATCATATCAGTTGCTCTCTTACCTCTTGATAGTTTGCTATTAAGTGAAACAAAATTCAGCAAAAATGGTGACCGCATCCAAAGACAGACCTAAACCTAGGAGACTGCTGTGATAAAGTTCTCCACTACCAGTGTGACTTGAAAAACTGCAACCCACTGAGAGAATTTTATCAGCCGAGGTTTTAGTGGAAGTCTTAAGCTTCCCATTATCTAAGTGCTGTTTTTGGAGGCTTTTCCATGCTGCTAAAAATAAAGAAACAGAGGGAAACCCTGTTTGTCTGCCATTTAGCCAATTCAACCATCAGGACAACCTGCTGCCTTTATATGTTAATTGCTAAAAGCATTCGTGCCTATTTAAAGTGCTGAAAAATTCCTGAATACTTTTTTGTGTGTGTGTGTGTGTGTGTGTGTGTAATCATCTGCTGTTTGAGTTCCTGCAAAGCAAAACAGTGACTCCCTAACATAATGCACAAAGCTTCGCTGCCTCATCCAACGAGAGAGACTGTATATTGCACAAAGTAAAGCATATTTTAAGGAGTAGCCAACATATGAATAGTCTGTCATCTTGCAGACAATGCACATATGGTGGAATGAATGCGCCGTCTGCTCAAATCTGTCGTTGTTTCACCTGTAGTTTGTCCAGCCTCCATGTTGATTCCGGCAGAAGCCGCTGGTACCTTGTTTGTTTCTAACACATCGATCATAGTCACCTCCTAATGATTTATTCATTAAATTCTCCTAAACACATATCTTGATGATGAGACTGGAAGGAGCATGTTTCAAGACCCACAGTTGCCGAGCCTGCAGTCAGCATTCTGTGGAATTAAAGCCACTATTAATCAATTTTAGCCGAGCTGGAACAGATTCCAGGCCCATGATACTAAGAGCTAAAGACTGACAAATGTGCTGTGTGTGTGTGTGTGTGTGTGTGTGTGCGTGCGCATGTGTGTTTGACTGTGTGTGTTGGGGAGGAAAAAGAGTGGGTGGAGGGAGGCAAATTCAAATACTAATGATGCCTTGTAGAGATAACAGAGTACGGATCGATAGATGCTGTAGAGATTGAGAATTTGGCCCAATGTTAGACTGAATTATTTGCTGATGTTTACCTCCTTCACATCTAAAATAATTGCTTTCATATAGCTGATCACCAGCTCATCCCACTGTTAGATCCACTGAAAAATCACTCCAGAAATGAACCAAAATGTTGGCTAAATGTGAAGTGACTGGCACCACAGGGAGCACCAAGCCTTGCAATTTATGTTTTCCCAGCTCTGGAGCAAGGATATTAAAGTGATCAAGGATGGATTCAAAGTGTAGCTCTAGGATACAGAAAGCCTGTCCTGGGCTTCCTGCGGGGAGAGGATGACAACACGTCCAGCTGTCAGAACCAGCTGCCGGCCTCTGAAGTGATGCCCAGGGTGCAGGCGGCCTATGGTGGGGGGTTGCAACACTGCTCCTGAGGTGGCCCCATTGATTAAGTTATGATGGTGGTGTAACGCTGTTAAATATCAATGTGCCCTTGGATTTGTGATGCTATGTTACTATTATTGATCCTACATAATAGAATCATTATGGCTGCAGTGTTTTTCATCTTTTGAAGGAATCCATGTCATCTGGAGTAAAACTGCATGAATTGTACTTGGAGGAGGCAAAAACGCTTCTTTTATAGATGAGGGGAAATTATTTGAAAGTAGCAACTATTGCACTCGTGTGATTTTCTTCACCCCTGGGAGAAACTGGTCAGTTGTCACATTGGTGGTCAAGTGGAATGATTTTTTTTTTATCTGTTGGGGCGGAATTTTTAGGCTCTTGGCTCTCAACATAGAAACAATTCTAAATTGCCTACAGCTCTTCAAAACAGAGCTGGTGCAACTCGACTGATTAACTCAGCTCAGGGAAACACAGTGCCTATCACACGTCTCTGACATGACTGTCACACATTCTTTGGAGTATGCTTGGTTTATCATCTGGGCTTTGAAATGGAATGGCATGGGAAGAGCAAGCGGTGACTCCCTCATTAAAGAGGCTCTTGGTGATGCTGTGACACATGGATAATCCAACAAGGAATCAATCATTATGTAGTTATGGAGGTAACAGGTGAGCAAATATGTTTCCTAGTGGCTGTCCTTATTATTCTGGGGCTTGCGGGCCCCCAGGAGACGGTAAAGCCAGATGGAATTGAGGTGTTGTCACTACTGAGTGAACAGGTAATGAATTACTCCATAACAAATGGGCTGCCACATGGGAGATGAGGAATCCTCCCACAAAGAGTAGAGACAGAAGGTGAGTGGTGGCTTCCACCAACAGTATTTTCCCTCATTCCTTTACATGCATTTCTTTTTTTCCCCCAAATTGACAAAGACTCTGTGAATGGGTGGGGATGTGAATGGCTAGGAGAATGAATGAAAAATGTAAGACCCCCTCTCAGATTGAGACAGACCCTATACGAATATCTTCCATCCGACTTTGGCATTATAAACTCAATTTAAGATTGTGACACGGCATTTTCAGAATTGCGTGATACACGATACTGAACCTTTCCAATTACAGGAAGTCCGACCTCTCCTTCCCTCTTCTTTCTTGCCCTTCTTGAAACCAGCTGATTTGTTATGACATTAGAGTAATGGCATTTCTCTGGTGACAGTCATTGCTAAGGGATATGATTACACTGTGGTAATTATGATTGTTATTTCCAATCACAGCCAAATGGAGTCAGAGTGTGTTATTTCACCAGCACAGACAGCACCAGAGTGACTATCTGGACTAGATGATTCTGATGGGGGTGATTTCAGATACAAGCATTCTGCTGGCACAAGCACTGAAAAATGCATTCTCTATTTCTGTAGGGAGACGGCAGACAAGCTCACATTCTCTGCAGGTGCATCCACCGGCCACTGAGGCAGCTGGATAACTTTGACAACACTTCAACGAGGGGAGAGTGGAGAGTAACTACATATGTATGACATGTTACCATCTTTTAGCCTGTTGTGGTTAATGGGATTTCCCCAAGATAAATTAGCAGAAGGCAAGCAAAATATCATATATTGGGATGAGCTGACACCGAGCTAATTGGGCTGCTGAGTTATTGAGTTAACGTTAAACCTGCAATGGCTGATTTTTAGCCACTGGTCGGGCAGTATAAACAAATGTATTACCTTTAACTTTATTTCATTATTATTATTATTATTATTATCATTTTAACTTTAGCATTTATTTGTCAAATCAGCTAAAAACATATTTACAGAGTTTACAAAGTTAAACACTTTCTGTTTACGTTTATGTTTCAGTCTCCAGGTCACCGACAAGTTTGATCTATAATCATATTAGATTTTTTTTATTTATTTATTTTTTTTGGCTTGCTTTAAATAGCTTCTAAATCTTCCATGCCTCAGCATGACTTTATGCAGCCACTTGCATGCATAAGCACTCTGCCCAGCAGATGTTGGTGTTACAAATAATGAAAAGAATCAGTCTACCAACTAAATTATAATTTACCACCACTCTCTAACCAGCATCTGCTGAGCAATAAATATAAATTGCTTAAATTTGTTAACATGTTAATGTAACTCACCATCTGTACTTGTTTATAAGGTAGGAGACTAAATACAAACATGTAAGAGTACACACTCCAACATATAACATATGTTACAACATATAGGCATAAAAATAAAATAGTATTCACTCTGACATTGTTTTTCCAGCTTAATAGCAATATAATTACCATATTTATTCAACACAAATATCATACATAAACATGTATTTCCTGAGCTTGCACCAAACACAGGCTACATGATATGTCTTCTGTGTTTGAGTCAGAAGTTGATCAGCAGTCTGAGCAATAGTGGAGTGGAAAGCAGTGTAGCACAGCACAGCTCTCAGAGTGTTTAATGAAGATAAATTAAGACGTGTTGTTGGTGGATAGTGCTGTGTTAGCTCAAAAAGCTGAGGATTGCCTTCTCCTTAGCCTTTTCTCGGGAAATTAGGATTCGGTCGACTGCAACATCACACGGCACCTTGCAAACCGCAGATGCCAGATATTTGCATCGTAAAACGTGTAAAAGGTTCCATTCCCACATTGACAGATATGAGTGAAGGAAAATTATGTAAAGAAAAAGTTGTGCCAAGTGCTATGAATAATCAGTGATATGCTGTTGATTCCTATGTGACATAGCTACAGTAACTAAAGGCGCTAGCTGTCACAACAGTTGGTCTGGATTTATCTGCATCTCAATTGTAAAATAGGCCAATTCAACCCTGTGTAGCACTGTGTCCCCTTCATAAGTGGGTGGACAGAGAGGAAATTTGCTTTTGATAGTTTCCCACGTTCTGCCAGCTGCTCCCAGATTTTATACAAAAACAACATATAAAGTTTGGCTTCAGAGCTCAGAAGGTTCTGCATTCTGCCAGACAACTCATGTCACCAGTTGCCATTTGTTGTCAGGCCTCAATTTGCTAATTCTTTTGTTGTTGCAAAGCATCACGTCTCTAATTATATGTGACTGCTGTCTTCTTACCACGGACAACATGTTGTCATTTTCTGTGTCATTTGTGACAGTTTTATCCAGCATCGAGGGAAGACTTACGGAGAGATATTTAAGGTTTCCGTATGTTCTAACTTCCTCAGCTGCAATCATGTGAAAATTATATGTTTGCAATTGGTTAAAAGAAAAGACAAAGGCAAGGAATAATGAGGGACTAACTATAAAATTAACATGGGTACTTGAAAAGGGTTGCCACCATTGTGTATATGTCATTCACTGTACTCCAAAATGAGTTGCAGGGACATCTACAGATCTTTCAGATGTAGTTTCTCATAATAAGTGCTAAACTTTTGTGCTCATTATTTCACACTCTCAGTATGTTTTAACACAACCAAAGCTCGCCTGTACTCACAGGCAATATGGCAGGTTTGTATCTAAAAACAGATGCTGCATTGGACTTTGAATACTGCACTGTTCACTGGGCTGCCATCTTGTTAATGTTGCCGGGTTAACAAATTTGTGTGATTAGCTGGGCTTGAATATGTGGCTTTAGTGGCATGCTTCTGGTTTATCTTTAATTTAATTACCCCTTCTGTATCTGATTTGCATCTTGATAGAAAGACCATCGAGATGAATCAGCTGCAGGAAAGATATCTATCCACTGAATCTGATCCTTGAACATGCTGTAATGTACAGCATCCAAAGATATCATGGTGAAGTTCTTGATCAGGGTTTACTGCTGCTATTTTTTACTGGTAATCATTTTTGCTTCTTGACATTTATTTTTAGTATTTGCACGAGTAAGAAGGAGACTTCTGTGCAGAATTGATGCCACTGCATTACCAATGATAGTGTAGTACACATTTGCTGTGTTCTAACAAAAACATTGAACGGTGTACTGCCCACTAGTTTGACAGTATAAGACAAATGGAATATTGTATATGCATTCGATCTGAAACATTATTCAGTGCTGAGCGGTGCACCCTACATGAGTTAAGCTGACGGCAAGGAACACAAGAAATAATATGTCCATCATCTGAAATATATTTCATAGTGTGTACTAAACTTCTCCAGTGCTAACAAGCAAAACTGTGAAAGGTATCTTTAAAATACTCCTTTTAGGAGATGTCATCTAAGAGCTGATAAGAGCTACAAGCGTTGGAATCGATCATTTGTGCAATAGGAGGAGCACTCACTCATGGGTACTATTTAATTAATGATGGGGATAGAGATAGGCTGTTAGCTCCATATTGTCAGTCAAACACTCACAGCAGAGGGTGGCAATATGAGCTAGGCAACTGATACATGGAACAGAAGGAGCTAATCTATACTTTGCAGTCTAGTACCATTAAGGTTATGTTAAGAGGGTAGTAGTGCTGCTGCATGACACGCTAACAATTTTTAATTTCCCTTGAATGCAGAATACCAGTTGCAAAAATAAAACAGATTTTTAACATCTATTTTAATCAAGTTTTAGTGCAGAAGATCAAAGAAAGACACAGAATGGTAAAATGTTCCTTTTTATTCTGGTCTGATTACACTGACAAGTAAGAAAAAAAAATAATAAAGGAAATTTTTAATCAAATTTTGAAGCTGAAGTAAAGTGGCATATTGATTAGTGAATCCTGTATAGCTCTACAACCAACTGTAACTATCAATAAACGCTAATCCTATTGAAAAGTCCTCTAGCCTGGCAGGAAACCTTTACCTATCGAAATGAAAGTACCTGTCAAATGAAAGTCACTCTGTGTTAATGACTCTAATTAGAATTTGAAACTAAACCATGATAATGACCAGCAAAATGTCAAACTGTTACAAAAAGTTCAGGACTGACTGGTTTGACAAAAGTATCATCACTAATTTCATAGAGTAAATCTAAAAAAAAAGTGCCCTCCAGTGGTCATCCTGTATAACTTTGTTAGATTTTAAAATGCATTTTTACTGAGGGTAACAAGCATCTCAGACTTTATTCAGAATTTGTGCAGATATATCACATCAAATCAGAGTTATTAATCAAGTCGACCTCAAAGAATACATTATGTCATACTAAAACACCCAGCTCTTTGAAAATAAAGTGCATATACTGAAACAATACGATCAAGTAACAGGCAGATGGTGGCATGCTGGCACATCTCCAAATTCTTCAGTGTGCCTAACCCATGTATTAACACTGTTAATCTTCTGTAGTTGCGGTCCTAACACTAATGTGAATACTATTGCATCAATGTTAATTTTGTTGGGCTGAACTATTGTGTCTGGCACTATTTGCGAGTTTTGATTTAAGTAAGGTCTGCCCACAGATGCTGCCTGATGTAGCCTGTGTGACCGGGTCATATACCATATGCTCTATGCAACCTCTGCATGAGAATCAGAACGGCCCTGGCTAATGCCTATTAATCAAAATAAAACCCCATTATTAGATTCATGAGAATGAAGAATAAGACTGTGAAGGAAATCTGGTCTGAATGACCTGAATTGATTACTACCGGTTGTTTATAGACTGTCCTGTCAGAGACATGTGGTCTTAATGGCTTAACCACAATTCGATGTGCCTCGCAGTACTATCAAGTCAGTCATGAAATCTAATGATTTCGAGATAGAGGAAATGAGGTCAGACTTCCAGCAAACAATAGACCGTTTCTTATGATTCTCATAGAAACCCTCAACTTACATAAACTCCATGTATAACACTGAGCTCAAACCACAGAGGAATTGCCGCCTGACTTCTCTAACCCACTTGGGGGAAAGAACTCTGTCCCTGCAGCTGACTAGTATTAATGAGACTCTGCCTGCTTTGTTACAGTTTGATATAATTTGTACTGTAATTCTTTTAAGGTTTTCTTATATTAAAACATTCAAGCTTGGCGGAGTTGAACAGGTTTATATTCTCATTGGGAAATTAGAAGAATCTAGCACAAAAACCCCTGCTCCAAACAAACTGAGCTGCTATCTGGCCCTAAATGAATATAAATTAGCTGAGTGTTAAAGACACAAAGCAGGCAGACAATGAACACACACATACTCAGCACAGTGTAGAGCTTGGGAGAAATGGCAGCACAGTGAGTTCTGGCTTGCATCAGAGGAAATAGCCTGTCACTGCATGTTGGAGTGAGGTAGAAACAGAGAGGCACTTCCCTTAAAATGTGGCAAAAGTAATATTATCAGAGTGGAAATGCTAAACAATAAAATTAGAGTTGTTAATCCAGAACTTCACGGAGCCAGATGACAGTGAAAAGCAACAGATTGTATTATGGGAGGGACACGCTGCACAGTAAGCTGAAGTATAAACGGAAGGACACGTAATTAAGACAGTCACTGATTGTGACAAATAATTATCTTTCCTGACATAACCTATTACACACGAACACACACACACACACTTTCCCTCTCCTCTATTCTTTTAATTAAATTATAACACTTTCTGAATTATTAACTTTTTTCCACAATTAATTGTTTATTTGTATTATCCCGTGGCAATATTGTATACCTGACAGTAATGTCGATAAGGAATAATTAATTAAAATTGGATCCAGTAACCATTCTCCATAAGCCTGTAGACCGAGATAACATACACGGTACTAATATAATAACAATTTCAAATATAATATAATATTATTCTAACAGCTTCAAAATAAAACGGCAGACCAGCATACTCCACCACCGGAAGAGCAGAGAGCCCGGAGGTTTGTTTAAAACAAACAAATGCAAAACAAAACAACAGCAACAACAAAAGTTTATTTAAATTTTCTTATTTGTGCAAAGATTTAGCTCTGTGTAAAGTTACCGTTGTTGAACCCAGCAGAGAGAAAACCTTTTCTGAAAACTGGACTCCGTTGTTTAGGGTCCAGATGAAGAAGCTAGCTAAACTTTGCTACACGTGCTAACACAGCGCTAGCTGATGCGGCACAAGTTTAGAGCTAGCTAAATAAAATAACTTTAGATAAACGACTTTGTGCATGAATCGATGACGAAAAAGAATCTGCAGTATTTTTTCATATTGTCACTTTATTGTGTAATTATAAAACGCCTGCTACCTTGCCAGCCAGTGAGTGAGTTCATATTGAAGTCAGTGTAGCTCCATTCACCTTTAATGTTAATGTCTGTGCCATTTTTTTTTAAATCGAAGGCGCAGATATCCATTGTTTTTCCTGCTCACGGTAAAACAACTTCAGCCTTTTACTCTTTTTATTCCTATTTCAATAAGAACTCTGGGGACGCATCAAAATGACAAAGCAAAAAAAAAAAAAAAAAAAGAAAAAGAAAAACAGAAGCACAATAAGCACAGAGCAGTGTCAAGCACTGGTGTGATGCCACTCCTCATAACTAACCGAGGGGCCACCTTTTTTTTTTCCTTCCACGGCAGCAGTGAGACGGGATGCTGCGCCGCAGAGAGCGTGGAGTCGGCTGCAGAGGTGGAGGCTGACTGAGGACAGCAGAAACAAACCTCCCTCCGCCGAGACGCACAGACGGCCGAGAGATCCCTGAAGTGGAAGGAGAGGTTCGGTAGTCTAGCGCAAAAAACCCCCCAAACAAAACACACACACACACACACACACAGAGATAACAAAAAAAAAAACAACAACAACAACACCCGAGGAGAAGAAACCGATCTACCTGTTTCTATTCTTAGTTTTTTCTTTTTTCTTTTCACTCGAGGATGTGCCGTTTACGCTGGCTAACCCGACAGAGCGGCACACACTAGGATCAGGACTTGACTGGATTTTCTGGACCAGCCGCTGCCATTCCTCTGTTTGGGTCCGGGAGGGAGAGAGACGGCACGGCGACCGCAACCAGCCGGGATCACCTGAGGAAGAGAGAGGACAGCAAAAAGTGAGACGAGCGGGCCACTTTTCTTTTTCTCTCTCTCTCTCTTTTTTTTGTATTTTAGGTGAGTAAATTATTTTTACTTTGCTGTTTCCATTTGTCTTTTATTTATCGGCTTGAAAGGTACAGCTCCAGCTGTGTTGAGCGATCGCAGGTTGTGGGAAGAGAGGCAAGTTGTGAAGAGCACGTTGCTGATTTTGAGCTGGATAAAAACAACCCCAAGGAGCACAATATTATTAGATGGTGTCATTACTGGCGGTTGTGACTGACAACCTCCTGCCCTTCAATCTGGTTTATTTTCTCCCTTGTTCTGTTAATAACTTCTCCCCTTTCCTTCAGATCGGATGGAGTCGGGATAAAAGCATGTGGCTGAAGGAGCTGTGGAGTGTGTCATGGTGTCAAAGTCTTTAAACGAATTAATTTGGCTATTTACTATGCTCGAGTTAGTTGGAATAACATGTCCAGGTTAAGGCTCAAATTAAAGGTGCCTTATGAGGAACCCTCAACTGTGTCGACAAGAGAGATACTTTGAAATATTTTCATGCTGAAGAGGCTTTGAGGTCTAGCTGCTTTTTCATAGGAGCTCAAAAGGATCAAATATAAAAAATATTTGGTGCAAATAAGGAGCTTTCCTTTCAAGCCAGTGGCAGGTCCTTTGTGTTTTTTGGGAGTGCATCTTTAGGTTAGCAGAGCAGGAGGCTTTTAACACGCCACTTATCACACAAGTAGACCCTCAGGAATTATCTAATCAGCAATATGCAAATTTCCCAAACTCTAATTTTGTGGCTTGCTGCAGTTGAATGTTTAGTATAATGCTGTCATCTGACTGTGCTGGTGACAGTTGGTTTGAGCATTGTGGATTAGGGGCTCACAGACTCTTGTTTGAGCTTATTGATCTGTCTTTTTCAGGGCTGGGTTTGGAGGATGTGCAATGAGCATGGGGTATTATTAAGCCATTACTCTATGTGGAATATTATTTGTCATGCTTTTCCTGAAGTTTAAGGGGCTTTCTTTTTCTTGACAGCAATAATAGAAGTGATGGCAGACAGAATGAAGTCTTTGAGAGAAATATCCAACCTTTAAATGTCCGAATGCTGTCAGTGAATCCTTCTGCTGCTGTGGCTTTTCTTCATTTATAATACAGGTCCATTCAGAGATACCAAAAAGACAAAAAAAACAAAAAACAAAAAACAACAACAACAACATCATAATATTTTAAGGCTGGTTTCTAATTTAAAGTCACAAAGTATGCAATATTGCAGACTCCTGGAGATTTAAACCCTGAACCTTTGGGACAGTTTGTCTTTCTAAAAATATATATCTAATTTGTGGTCTGTGCGTTTCAGTCACTCCAGAATTTCACATAAATTATGTTTAGTTAAAATGTTACTTTGGAAGTTTTCCAGAAAATGCGGTGATCATTTTTTGGTATGGAAGAACCATTGACATTTTTGACACTTTAGAAATTGTTTGGCTAAGAATCTCCTCTGATGCATGCAGCAGGTCCCGAGCTCCAGGTCAAGTTGTTGTACAGATTGTGTGTGTCCGTCTGTGTCTGCCTGTGTGTGCACACATTAGTTTATATGTGTGAATGAGAGTTGCATATACACAGAGCCAAGTACCCCCACTATGTACTTTTTTGCTTCAAGCACAGTTTCATTCACAATCTTGGAAGGAGTGTGAGTTGAGCACATTTATCTTTCACTGCCATGTCACATATACTGTACTACAGTTGTACCTTATATCTGAAACATGGACGCAATCAATATTCAATTTTGCTACCATGTAAAATTCTTCCTGATTCAGCAAAGTCCTGTGGCTTTTTCTTCTCTTACATGGACTTCTCTCTGGACTTTTATCATTTCAGTATGCTAAATAATTTCACAGGAAAGTAGGGTTAAGTATTTAACATTCATTATTAAGCCTCATTATCAGAAAGCTGTTTTGCATAGAGTGTCATTCAAAAATACACAATTTACAGTGACATATCTGAGTCTTACCTTAAGTGTAAATCTGAGTAATTATCATGTAACCTTTATTATGTTATAATGCTAGCATGGGTTCCTGTTAGTGTTATACAGCATCCATTAAGACTTAACGATGGAAGCCTAACGTGAAGACATGCTTGTGATTTCAAATGGGCCATAATTTGTCACAATGTTAATCTAGATATATATTTCATGAGACTTAATGTGCTTAAGCGATTGTCATATCAGCCCATTCCATCGCTTAGTTTAATTTCCTGAGTTCATCGGAAAATGGTTCATCTCACCAAGAGATGTATGGTTAAAGTCATCAGACACAGTTCCAATGAAAAGGAGCTTCACCTGCATATCGCGGGAATAGATGGAAGGAATGAACAGCTGTGCCTGTTTCACTTGGCACAAATTAGAGGTTACCCTTGTCCTTATTGGATGTAAACCACTTATTTGCTTGCAGTACGGGCTCTAAATGTTTGTAAATCCACTTGGGGCAGGTGTGGGATGAAATGCAAATTAGTGGATTGGCTAACCTTGATGGAAATGGAATATGTCTTGAAGTTACAGCTGTCCCATCCTCTTAACTGAAATTATTATTGACGTGGGCCAACAGACATCATTTAGGTTACAGCTAATTGAAAATGACAACAACCCCTGGGACACGGGGAAAAAATGCATACCAGCAGTGACACGAGAGAGGCTAGGGATAGAAACTGTCGAACCAAGGCAATGGCACCCTAGGGAGTCTTATCTTCACTGACAAATCTGATACTAATAAAGTGCAAATGGAAAAACTATCTTGCAGATCACACTTTGTATCTTCATGTCTATGAAGTGTAGCTGTTTTTTATATAATGCGGGCAAAGCTATTCAAAGATGGTAATTCAGTATATAGAGAAGTGTGTAATTATTCCTATATTGTGACAAAGGTGATGCTAGGAAGTATTGGGGAATTGGAGGACATCCTGAAATCCATAAACATGTTTTTCAGTGTCCAGTGAACACAAGGGTGTTATTTTGCTCACAAAATACAATAGTGACGAAGAATATAAGTCCTTGGCATCTTTCCCTGGTAAGATTTGAGATGACGTGCATTTGTTAGATTAAAGAAATTCTTTTTAAAAAATATTGGTAATCTTGACAAAGGCGAGCCCCTGCTTGGCTGCATTTCTATCTAGCACTTTGAGGAAAGCCCACTGGTCTTGCAGAGCCTGGAAGACAAACATCCCTAAGGACCCATCTGACAGCTTAATTTATATAATTGCTTCGAAGCATCTGTGTAAGAAAGACTGACTTTCAGCATCCTCCTCCACTTGTCATGGTTATGAATGACTTGGCTTTGATGTCCAATGAGTCAAGCAGACAGTCTTAACTCATTTTGATGTTGTCATAGTATAGCATGTGTCAACTCCAAAATGACTGCTGTTAATTTGATTACACCGTTGCATCCCTGTTATGGAAAACAGTTTCAGCCTCATATTTACATATCATGCTCTGATCTGAATTTCTATGTGTAGCTCTCTGATGGTATGATAGATTTTTGTGTCAAGACAAATGTTAACATCCTGTATGGTAAGCAGTCACACAATTAACATGAATGAAATGACAGCATCAATGTGCGGCCTTGCTGTTTTTATGTTTTGGGTTTTTTTGTGTGTTATTTGAGTAGCTGATCTAAATGACAGCATAACTTGTTTTGGTTAGCTAATACATCCCAGAGCCTCGGGTTGGTTAATTATGCAGTCCTTTTATCTGTTTGTCTTTGTGCTGTCCTCATTGTGTTAACTTTGAGCAAGTAATCTGAAGATACCCTTAGGCCTCCTTCTGTACCACCACTTAATCGGGTGGTTTAGGGAAATGTTAAAGGTTATTAATTTTATGTATGGAACAAGGCAGTGTGCATTTGAATTGTTTTTCCCCCAATATTGTTGGGGGAAAAAAAACACACACTTGCACTTCAGACACAGATAACAACAAAGGGCATCTGAGACCTGTATTGTTAACATAGCAGCTCCTTATTCCTTATTTTATTTTATCAAAACAACAGGGCAACCCTGTAACATTATAAGCTAAACAACAGAAAAGTTTACTCAAAGGAAAGTTGGGTACATTAATCACATCCTGAAATAAGTAGTAGTAAGTTTGATTTGTCTTTGGAAATAATTTGTCAGTGAAATGAAAGTCAAGTATTTGTGGAGATGGTATAGAGAAAGTAGTGGTGATGGTGGGGAATAGCCTGAGGATGGAATGTTTTTCAGCAGGCAGCCCCTGATTTTATGTGACAGTAAAGGACCTTATCTACCAGGGCAATGATGAAGCACAACACTCTTTGATTTTTTTATCTTCCAAACGTCTAACAATCTCATGCTCTAGACAGATTAGTGAGATGAAGGTGTAAAAACAGGCTATGCAGTTTCAGAGGAGTTGACTAGAGCTGAATAAAGGGTCTAAGGCTATATCTGCATCACGCTGATAGTACAAAATGAAAGATTAGTTTAAATTATTTGCGTACTTCTGACCTGGAGGTTCAAAAAGTAAAAAAAAATGTGATGTATCTTTTGCTGTGATTTGATCATTTTTGCATTCATAAACAATACCCAGAATGGCAGAGTAATAAATGGGATGAAAAGGGGACAGGCAAAGTTTGTGCATAAACCTAATTTGAACCAGCAGTCTGTTCTTGTATCCTAATCCAGGACCAGGATATCTATTCAGAAATTAGTTGTTTTTTTTTCTTTCTGGACTACAGCATAAGAGGACATCTCACCCCTAGTCTCTTCTTTTCTTATTTCTGTTCCTCATTACCTGAGACAGCACATAGATCCCCCTAAAGAATTAGTTAAGGGCGATTTATTTTTTTTTTACTCTGCTTAAAATTCATTGGAGTCCAAACCTTTCTTTACAAGTATTCCTTTGTTCTGTGCCATCTTCATTTCAATCCTCCAAAGACATTGAGAGAAACTTTAGGTAAGCATTGGCAGCGTTGAGAGAATTCGAAGACACCTCAAGAGATCACTGAATTATCATGTAACACTTGTTTTTATACCTAATTATGTGGAAGTACCTTGTTACATTTTGATCTTTAATCCTAATGAAAATGTCTGTAGGTGCTGTGGCTGAACAGTCTCCTTGCTAGCTCATTACAGTGAAATTGCTTCCCAGCTTCTTGCATGTCCTAAACAAATATTATGAGAAACCTGACCAGATTATTTTTTAAATAATTAATTGGATGTTAGAACTTCTGCTGTTCCATCATTCATACCATTTATTTGAGTCTTCATTTGAACCTGCCATAACCCTCTTTTTGTGTTATATTTAAGTTCCACGTTGTTTGGCCCGTGCGTCGGGCCGTTGTGGTATATTGTGAAGAAGCTTTTTCTAGCCTCTTTATGTATACAACGCACATGCCATGTAGACTGTAAGGCTTTTACAATTATAATTTTTTCGAATCTATGAAAGTAACCCCTGAGGTCAAAATGCTGTTTTCTCGGTGTCCGCTAACTCATGGTGAAGCCACCCTGCCATGTTGCTTGCAACCCAGTGGGCATTTCTTAACAAAACACAGCAATGCTGTACATTAACAGAGGAGGAATGTTTTCAAGTCACCTTTCTTACAGTACAAAGTCATGCATCCTGCAGGCTCATGATGACTTGCTGTGTTCCACTCTCATGCCTCCTTTCTCTCGAGAGATGAAATGTGTATGGAAGTATCTGTCAGAGTACAACTAACAGGGCTGCTATGCTTAGCTGTAGCTCCCTGCTCATTCTTTTGTGACAAATGCTACACTTATTCTATCCAAGTGAGGTAGATGTAATATAATTTCCTCAATATCGTTCTGTTATGCTCTGATATAACAGTGCTCATTTCAATGAATGGTGATTGATCTTAAGTGATTTTATGTTTCACTAAGAAATCCCAGAAAGCAAGAAATCTTGATCTGATACATTAACCAGACATAAAGTGAATGATTGGCTTGAATAGTATTAAACAGAAAACCGTATCAGTGTACACAGTGTATGCTTTAATAAGTGTGGGACTTAACAGTAAAATGTCCTCTAGATATTTGGATGGTGTGAGGCTTCATTGGGCATAGGGATGAGGCAGAAACACTAATATATCTTAAAGGAAATAAGGTTAAGAAAGCTATGACTTGAAGCTTTCATTCAGATCAACTATTCTGCGTTGAATACTGATATTTGGGTTCTCTTGATATTAGCTGTCAGCTTACTATGTGTAGCGTTATGGGTGCACTGATTTACCGGGAAATCCTAAAAAACATGAAGGAAGTTACAATATTACTGGTGAGATGAAGACATTGCTCTGTAATATTTTGACATTTTTATGCCATTTCGCTGTGTGAGAAACTATATTTTCAAGTTGCCCATTGGTCTGTCCCATTCTTGTAGATAGATCAGGAATGAGGGAATAAAATTTTGGCACAACATTCACTTGGATTACATTTTGCTGGTCAAAGGTCGCTGTGATCATGATTTCACATGCTATTTATACTATATACTAGGTTGGTTGGCAGAGGTGATCAAGTGTGAGGTGGTAATTTGAGATTTAATATAAATAAAATTTGTCTGCCATCATAATTTCATTACATGTTGTGATTAATTCACACAGTTGATATTTTAATTCACAAGTCCAAGTTCAAACTAGTTTTTCAAACTAGTCTCTCAAAGCGATTAACTCTCATAATAAAATAAAAAGGTAATCAATCTGTGAGTAAGAGAGAGGCGACTGAATTGTATAATTTTCCAGCTGTCCAGAACATCATTAGATGTAAATATTAACATAATGACAAGCTAATGGGAGGTGTGACAGAAAGAGATGACAGAACAATGTTGTTTGCAGTTAGATAAATTGAAATGTAGATTTTTTTCATTCATTCATCTTCAACCGCTTATCCCTTTTCGAGTTGCGGGGGTGCTGGAGTCAATCCCAGCTCATATCGGGCGAGGGTGGGGTTCACCCTGGACAGGTTGCCAGTCCATCACAGGGCCAACACACATAGACAGACAGAGACCAACAACCACTCACACTCACACTCAGACCTACGGACAATTTAGTGTCACCAGTTAACATAAACATGATGTCTTTAGATGGTAGGAGGAAACCCACACAGGAACAGGGAGAACATGCAAACTCAACACAGAAAGGCCCCAGGGTGGGAACCGAACCCGCAACCTTCTTTGAAATGTTGACAAACAACCTTAAATGATCACAATAAAGGGAAGCATTTGTTACATGTTTGGAAAAGAGTCAAAACATTCTCCGAATGATTTAGCTGCATTCTCCTTGGAGCATTTAATAAAGAGCTTCCTACAGTATAGTGGAGGGGAACAGACACGTGTATCTACTTTAGCTGGTTATTTAGTTGTCTTTCAAAGAAGAAAACACAGAATCGTCTATCGTTGCAGGTCTCATTTTGCATGTATTACTCTAATATGATATTTCACTTTTTCCTCCCAGGGCTCCTGTATATCCTCAAATTCTTTAAAGAGTTTAAGACAAGGCCTTGAACATTTTTGAAAATAAACATTGGTTAGTGAAAGTGTTTGAATGTCTATATCTTGTTAAGAAGTATATAAATATTAATTATATTCATCCAAGTGAAGTTCATAGGGCATGCTGCTGCTTGCCATCTCTCAGATCTTCAGCTTTAAAATCTTTGTCTTATTTGCACAACTTAACCAATATATTGTTTTGCTGAGCTGTGATAGAGAAAGACAGGACCACAAAGGCTGACCGTACAGTAATGCAACACAAGTATTTGCAACTTTGAAGCCACTTTCTCTTTCTAATTATTGTCTGCAAGCTTCTCTAAAGCCTGCTAATTGTAATTCTAAACATTCTTAGTGCTGTTAGGATAATTACTTGCTCTGTTCCTCAAACTACTCAGTGATGTGTCCTTGAATCTGAGGGAAATGGCTTTAAAACTTCTTAAGTTTGATGTTTAAGGAAGTGTGGGAACTCAGCTTTTTAACAATTTGCAAACATTTGTGAAATTTTCTTTTTGGGCTATTGAATGGAGACTGATGAGAAAATTTGAGCAAAAAGCTGCAACATAGCAAAATATGAAAAATATTAAAGGGGTCTGATTACTTTTCTAAATGCACAGTATATGTAATGATCCTTATGATTCGGCATGATTCAGTAGCTAACCTCCATAACATCAGGCTAATGAGGAATAATTTCAAGAGGCTTTTTGTGTGTTGATGTGTTCCAACAACTTAATATAAAGATTGACAGTATCACAATAGCCTAAAAAAGAAACCAAACACTATAGCCCAAACCTGGTAATTTGCTACAATTAATGAGTACAGTCATTGGTTAGTTGGTGAATAAAAGTTTCTTAACTGTCTTTAATTCACTCATACAAACTAAATCATCTCTGTACATGCTATAGTTTTAGCAGGTGATTTAACATCACACTAAAGTAAATCTTAATGAGCTGTTGAACTGTCAAAACAGTCAGAAGATCAGACTAATGTTTTGCTCTAATGCATTTTGAATTCATAAAAATATATATTTTTTTAGTTAAGGTTTTCAGCATTAAAATTTCTATTTGCATTTATAACATTACTATAGCTAAGCAATGGTCAAATTTACCACAGGTAGTGAAATGATCATGAATCAAAGAAATGATCTAAAATGGAAATCTCCAATTTGGTTAATAGCAAGTAGTGCTAATCAAATAGCATCACTATATTTTCCATAGAGGCCACTTAAGTACCTAGCAAGCCATTCATCCATCCATCTTCTACGGCTTTTCCATTTCTGGGTCACGGGGGTGCTGGAGCCAATCCCAACGTTCCGGGCGAGGGGCAGTGTACACCCTGGACAGGTCGCCAGTCCATCCCAGGGCCAGCACACAAATACAAACAAGCAACCACTCAAACTCACATTCAGACCTACGGTCAATTTAGAGTCACCAGTTAACCTAAACATGATGTCTTTGGATGGTGGGAGGAAAACAGAGTACCCAGAGGAAACCCACGCAGACACAGGGAGAACATGCAAACTCCACACAGAAAGGACCCAGGCCGGGAACCGAACCTATGACCTTCTTATTGTGGGGCGACAGCAGTAACCACTATGCCGCCGTGCTGTGCAAGCCATACAATAGTGATCAAATACGTTGAAAATTATTTAAATTTATAGGATTGTGACAGTTATACCATGGGACTGTTCAATATTGCACTGGAAATGAGCACATGATACACAAAAACATATCTGCAGGTTTTTAGGGCCGTTGTGCTGCTTTTCAGCTCTGACTCTTGAAAACTGACAAAATAGTAAAAAGAACATGCTCACACCATTGTCACGTGCCTTTAAAGCAGTTTAAGAGGACGAAGTTCAACTACAGGCTCTTCCGAAAGCACCTTTACTTCTAGCTTTAATTCTATGGGCCATACTATAGTTACCATAGCAACTTGATCCCCTGTAGTTGAGCAGGGGAAATCAGGTCACGTTATTACTATGTTGCATTCGACCTTTACTTCACCACAGATCTGATAGTTTCCTCTTTCTACCACTGACTTGGTGTGCTTCTCTGCTTCTTGCCTTAGTTGTCTGCTTTCAATCAGATATCAACATAATTCAAAACATGAATTTTAATCAGGATTAAAATCATCTTGGCAAATTTACAGGGATTGTACCATCAAAGCAAGACTTATTGAAATGACTCTTAAAAGCCCATCTGTGCCTTTTCTCTATCACTTTGCCTTCAGCATGTCATCAGGTGGGATCTCACTTTGTACCACTGCCTATTTCATTATTTAATGCATTTTGTAAAGGACTAAAAACTGGCAGTGTATGATCAGTAAACATAAATGGTAAAGGGATAAACAAGTCCAATTCATACATTAGAGCTGTAGCATGCGGGAGAAAAATCATCTGAGAAGTAACCTGTAATTTCCAAGAGATACATTTTGAAATTTATGAGGTGGGAGTGAATAGCTGACAGCGCTGTTGTGTGATAAGTTCTGATTTTCATTTGTTATTTTAACTTGCAATTAACAGAAAAACAATGTCATGGGTGAAGGCATGGAAAGCTGTGATTTCTTTATTTTAGCTTTGGTTTTGCTTCTCAGGTAGCCAATCTTGTATTCCATTTAAGGTTTCTTTGTTTTGCATATACATCGAGATACAAGCTTTAACAGCTGCAGCCGTGACACTGGTTACTCTACTTTTGTATCACAGTACATCACTGGTACCTAAATTTGTTCTCAGGATTCAGATGAAATCAAAGAATCACTCCTTTTTGCTGTTAACTGTGTGACATTCATGGATAAGTGGGTGTTTTAACTGCACTGACCTGAGTTGTGGAGATTCAACAATGAGCCTGGAGATCATCCCCTTGTGTGCCAGATCAGATACTCATTAAATCTCAATTTCCAACAGAGACTATTAAAAGAATCATTTTGTGACACACAGAACCTGTGTTCTGCTGTTTTTGGCGAAGAGGAAAATTGAAATGCAAGGCTTATGATCCACAGAGTGTATGTGTGTCTGTAGGAGCCTTGGCTGGCAAACATTATTACTGGGCAAACTATGTACAGTGCGCACAGATGTAAAGTAGATGCTTGAAATAGTCTGCATGCAAATGTGATTTGTTTGTGATTTGATTCGTGATTCGTTTGATTTGTTTGAGAAATTATTTTAGTTACACCAATTAAAGGACGACAAGATGTAAACTAGAAAATTTCCTCGCAGAAATTTTGAGGGTGCCTTGGGGGGGCTGATGCCGGGGGAGGGGTTTGTCTGTGTGTCTGTCCCACAGTAATATATGAACCTGGACTTTTTTATGTTTCCTATGTTTCTCTATATGTGTGTGTGCCTGTGCCTCCTTGTGTCACCTCTGTCCCAGAGTCATGTATAAACAAAGTGAAGACATTAAATTTAACCGCGTATGTATGTGTGTGTGTGTCTGTTGGTGTGTTGTGTGTGCATCAGCGTCTGTGTGTTTGTCTTTGTGTGTCTCTTTGTATATGTCACTCACTGTGTTTGTGTGTGTATATGGATCTTTCTTTCATTATATGTCTGTATATATCTAAGAGTGTGTCTGTGTGTCTCTGTCCCACAGTCATGTATGAACAAAGTAAACAACATTGACTTTAACTCTGTTTGTGTGTTTGTCTTTGTGTGTCTGTCCGTGTATATTGATCACTGTGTGTGTGTGTATATGTATCTCATTTATTGTATGTCTGTTTAAGTCTAAGTGTGTGTCTGTGTGTGTATCTGTTTCCCACAGTAATATATGAACAAAGTGAACAAAGAATGGACTTAAATGCTTTCTGTGTTTATATATATATGTGTGTGTGTGTGTGTGTGTGTGTCTGTGTATGCCAACTCTTTCCCACAGTCATTTATGAACAAAGTGAACAACACTGACTTTAATTCTGTTTCTATGTTTGTCTGTGTGTGCCTGTTTGTGTATGCCACTCAATGTGTGTTTGTGTGACTATTTTTGTGTAAGAACTTCTGGAAAGATATCTATACTGTCTATATGTTTTGAATTAATGATGTCAGCCGGCTGAAAATGAAATCTTTAGGATGCTAAAGACCATTGATCTTTGGAGACTTTGCTTTTCTATGTAACATTTATGTATTACATTTAGTTAGACAGCACATATGTCAGTGGCTGTGGATATTTGGCTTGGTTCCTTCTCAACACTATCTCCACTAAACCAACTTGAATCTTACAACAGCATTTTATTTGAGTACGTTACAATTGGAGTTAAAGCTTTAAGACAAACAGTAGACGAACCCTTTGTTTATCCCCCTGAGACAAGTGTCAAATGTTCAAAGATCTCTTGGGAAATATGCTCTGAGGTGCGAGACTGTGCTCATAAATGATAAACAATAAAAAAGTGAGTAGTGCGTCCTTTGAAGGGAACATCTTTGACTTATCTCAAGAGTGTGAGGAAGCATCCAGAGAGTATAGATCTTTTGAAAACAGAAAGCAAATGGAAAGCATCAAAATACATGTTTCAGTCAAACTATGAACCCCACTGCCATCAAAAGTAACAAATGTACCTTTAGAAGAAACTTGCTTGCTCTGATAAACTTTTAACATACACTGATTGCTTTTTTTCATTGCTAAGATAAAAATGCATTGGGGGTGTGGCAAAAAATCGATTCATATAAGAATCGCGATTCTCATTTAGTACGATTCAGAATCGATTTAAATTGTCCCAAAATTGATTTTAAAAAAATAAAACAAATCCGCAGGCTGTCTGCCTCCATTTTGTATGCAGGAGGTCCTGACGTCACCACGGAGCCGGTTCTGGAACATACACATGCGCAGTAAACACCAAAACAAGGAGGAAACTACAATAATGGAGGAAAGAGAAATTCAACCGGCCCCATCCTCATTGAAGGCAAAGATTTGGACTCATTTTGGTTTTTACCCTATAAAATCCGTTTTATTTTTTCCAAATTCCGTTTAAATTTTTCCCATATTAGTTTTTTTATTTATTTTATTTATTTTTTTTTTTTGGTTTTTAATTTTTGAGAATTCCGTTTTTAGCATTGTACGCAAATTTAACCCTGAGACAGTGTTTTAAGTAATGAAATATAGACAATTTCATCAGTTATAACTGAAAATTTCAATGCTTCCACACATTTAAGCAAAAAAATTATAAAACAATTAAACATACGTCCCACAACTTTGGTGGAAATATCAAATCCACTGTAAAATTTTTAATTTCTTCTATCCCTATGCTCTTTGGTTTTCCACCGATTACTGACATCTCCATTGAAGTACATGATAGTCAACCTCTTTGTGTTGAGCTCAGTGAGTGACTCTGGTTTGACTTAGCACTTAGCACTCAGACGGCCGCTTCACTGGTGGGGGGTGTGCATCATTAGTGACCCCCTTGGAGAATTTTCCAGACAGATATGTTCCTTTTTAATTCAGAAAAAAGACCGGGATCCAGTCTCTACTCTCTGCTCTAACCAGGTCTCTAGTCTCTGGAGAGGTCTAGTCTGGTCTCTACTCTCTACAGGGTCCAGTCTTTGTGGAGGGGTCCAGTCTCTGATTGCCAGTATGGGCACCTGATTTAGTCAGGTCGCCGTTCCTTGCTGTAGCCCATCACTTGTTACCAATTACCTTTTTAATCACCAATTAACCTAGACATGTTCTGGTGCCCCTACCGGGAATCAAACCGCACCTTTCTTATTGTGGGGCAACAGCGTTAACCACTACGCCACCGTGCTGCTCAGGTCACCACATACATTTACATCAAGTCACCAATTATCCTAGACATGTTAAGGTGCCCCCACTGGGAATCAAACTGGGCCCACTACGCTCAAGTCACCACATTCATTCATTCATGGGTAGGGGGGCGTGCATTATTAGTGACCCCCTCGGAGCATTTTCCCGAGAGATACGTTCCTTTTTATTCCGGAAAGAAAGAAAAAAAACCTTTCTGTAAAATGTCGGCCAGTTCTGTTATTCCGTGTTTATAATGAATTCCATTTTTAATGTCTAATTCCGTGATTATGTGATCGCGGATTTTATAGGGCCCTATTTACCAAACGCCCGGGAAGACCGAGCTTGACATGAGCTTCACAGTGTGCAAGGTTTATAAAATGAGGATTAAGCACTTCGGGAACCTATGTTTAACTGCACTATTTTTTTTTATAAAGAGACATTTTTATTTTTGTTATTTAAGCAATATGTGATATTGCTTTTAAGCAACAATTCCATATAAGCATGGATAAATGTTTAAAACTTAATAAATGTGAAAAAGACACTTTAATGTCTCCATTTGTCATTCTCTCTTGCAAAGCAGACTGGAGTAGATCATGAGGATCCTTTGCACACCTATAAATTGAAGCAGAAAACATTATGAATCAAATAGTTTTGAATCGAAAATCGATTTTGAATCGAATCGTAGCTCCAAAAATCGGAATCAAATGGAATTGTGAGACAGTAAAAGATTCCCACCTCTAAAATGCATATTTAAATTTGATGATTGATAAGTCAGATATGATGCTGGAAAAAACAATAAAATTCAATATTGTTCTTGGAAAGAAAAGACAAACAGTCAAATGAACAGAAATAAATGTGAGTCAACAAGTCACCAGCTGCTCATTGAATCCTCTAAGCCATAGTATAGCTGGAGTCGTCGTTACTAAAGGTATTCCAGGGCACTTGCCACTCCACTTGCGCCATCTGCTGTTTTCAGTGTCATGTTAAGATGAAATAAAGCCATTTCAAATGGACTCAATGCTTATCTCTTGCCAGCTGTTAAGACTGCCTGTCTAATCCTTTTACCAGTTCAACACCTGACACCTTTTTCTGTTTGCTGTGTTTGCTCGCCAGAAGTGTCAGCTTTTCTTCACCTTTAAAGAAGGTGAGTACTTAATGGTGGAAATAGTGATTGGTAATTACTTTAAATGACCAGTTAAGACAGGGCAATAATGTACCAACCACCCCTCAGGACCAAGAGAAAGAGCATAAGCATTTAAGGGGAGCTCTGAAAACTTGCGGCTATCCGAGTTGGACAAAACAAGAACACGCTCCAAAAAGAATACCAACACAGAGGGTGCTGAAGAAGGGAACAACAAACACAAAAACATAGCACATCCGTATGTGTCTGGGGTGTCGGAGAAACTCGGGAGGATTTTCAACAAACATCAAATCCCCGTATGTTTCAAACCAGGCAACACTCTCAGACAAAAACTGGTACACCCAAAAGACAGGGTACCACACACTCAGAAAAGCAACCTGATATATGCAGTCCAGTGCAGTGAGCAATGCAAGGACCTATACATCGGTGAAACTAAACAACCGTTAAACAAACGCATGGCCCAACACAGAAGGGCCACCTCCTTGGGTCCAGTTTCAGCTGTCTACTTAAACCTAAAGGAAAAGGCACACTCCTTTGAGGACAGCAATCGTGGACAGGGAGGACAGATGGTTTGAAAGAGGGGTCAAAGAAGCCATCTATGTAAAAGTAGAGAAACCTTCTCTAAACAGGGGAGGGGGTCTGTGACACCACCTATCTCCCATCTACAATGCTTCCCTGTCAACCTTACCCAGGAGAATTAACAACTCAGCCTCCAACAATGGCTGCCCAAAACTGACCTCACGTGACTCCAACGACCACAACGACTGTCGTTCACCAGTGGGCTCACAAGACTCTTAACGATGGCCGTTCACTGAAGGCCTCACATGACTAACAATGGTCAGTGAAACTCCACTAACGAGCTATTGTTCACCAGGAGCTGTGTAAACACTCCCACGGAGGGGTCAAACTCCACTGTTTTGTCAGACTAGTGAGGACTGAGGACAGGTCAGACTGATGCGTTCCTAACTGGTGAAGCCCCTGGGATAAGGAGGCGAAACGTCTTTGACAGCCTAAGTCCTAAGTCCAGTTGCGTTCAATTCAATTGTTGGCCAGATATGACTATGACCTGGATGAATGAGAATATGCACAGACGTTAAGACAGATATGTTAACACAGTTTTTACCACCTCCTACTGAGCAGCAGTACTACTACTGTACCTTAAAGGTGAGGACAGACATTAGTACCCAAGTTGACAGCTGGGGTTTGCCTCTCTTGTCAAACTTTGACTCCTGCCAAGCTCCTTGGAGAAAATTATTTCTTTAATATTGTGGCCTTGCCTCTTGGCTGACTTTTGGTGGGCTTCTAGGATTTTGAAGCACTGCCACAATTAATTATTTAAAAAAATTTGATGTTTTCAGCTTGTTTAATGTCAGTGTTAGAAATTATCCAAATATAGCCAATTTACATTTATCAAGTGTAGCTAATGAACTTTAATTCTTCAACTTGGCCAAAGGACAAAATGAAAATCATGGTTGAAGTGTGGCACGCTGAAAGCTGCTGTCAATACCAACGGATATTCAATGTTGCATTAAAATTCTGTGCCAAAGATTCTCGTAAAGTGACTATGGTTTACAGTGTATCATGCACAAAAGTAGTTTTTCATCAGCTGTTTCCAATGAATGTTTGATTGAGTTGATGAGTTTTCAAACCAGCAAAGAGTTGGACTTCTTTCACTGAGAAATCTCAACAATAACAAAAGCAAGCCTTGCCCTCGGAGGGAAGGTTGTTATCAAGTGTTCAGTCTTTTAAAGGAAATAACTGAGGGAAATACACACTATTGACCTGCCAAAACAAAACAGAGTGGGCTGTATGTACCAGTGTGGCTCAGCTCCAAAGAAACTTTTCATTTTACAATGAATTAGTCGGGCTCAGGAATTTCTGTAAATGCACCATGGATAGAAGTCAGGATTTGATCCATTTACGCTTTTATTGAAATATCACATTTAATTTGGGATATCTTATGTAAAAATAAAAAACAAATTCCTTGAATGGAGACTGACCTTGAATTGACTGCTGAAATGAAAACTGTTCAATTTGAGCTTCATCTTCATGGTTATTATTGTGGTGTGACTTGGTGTTATTTTAGAGGGTTAGCCCTTCTGTGTACCTTGGCGCTAAATACTAAATCTGGTGCTTGTAAGCTACTCTTGACCTCACAATCACTGTGCCTACACTTTTACTGTGCTGGGACAATGCACACACACGTGTAGAGAGTTTGGTAAATTTTTGTGTTGAAAATTAAGAATGGCAGTTTTCTGGGACAATTGATTTGACCATCTAGACTCAAAAGTGTATAGCACAAGAACAACATGGCCACTTGCGTACTTTTCTTTAAAATGTAAAAAAACAACAACAAAAAAAAAACTATATACATCATTTTTATGTGACTTTGTAACCTTTAAAAGGCTTTGTGATGGTGTGCGCTCTCTTGGCAGCAATCTCTACCTCAGGTTAGTGTAATTCCCTAGGTGGCCTCTGAAGTCGATCCGCCATTAAAAATGACCTGACATCCTGGCTATTTCAAGAAAATAACCCAAGACACGGTTTGCAAGACAGGGGCGGGTTTTAAATGCTGATAGGATGCATCATTAACAGTGTGCATCGTTTATTTCTTTATGTATTTATTTATTATTTGGTCAGTTATACAGAATTTAATGATCTGAGAGGACAGGGGGTCAGAGATGGCTGCGTAAATATACTGGCATGATAAGACAGGTGGCATTTAAAATGACATTTTAAAATTTGCCTAACTCACCAGGGACGTAGCTTCATTGCACCATTGCTGTATATGTTAACTTGGCTTTTTTGTTTGCACTACAATGATGTATTATGATAGATTATCATTTTAATGTCGTAATATGCCACTACAATAACTTTGCACTTTCGCAAATATATTATTCAGCCTTTACTTTTGCATTTTTATTTCTATGTGATATGAATTTGTCCATATTTTCATAAATACACAAAATAACACTTTGCCCTTCCCATGATCCTCCACAACAGCTGCAAAGATGATAAACACATTTGTGGCTTACCCCTCCCTTAGTCCAGGAAATGATTGTCATTTTTCCAGCCTCAGTTTGCATGCCTGCACTGATTCATGAAACAATGATGGATTTTAACAACAGACAGTGCATTTCATAATGGTATAGGTTGATGGAATATACCTCATTCCTATTGTAACCACAATTTGAACAGTCAGAAATCGACAGACTGCAAGCTAGTTTGCAGTTCCTGTGAAATAGTCTTTCAGTTACTTAAGAGAAGAGTGAAATTAAAGTAAAACATGTCTGTATGCTAACAGTCTCTAGACCTATTTTCTAACTCATCTCAGCCTGCCCTTAATTCCTCCTTACTTCATGCATATATGTCACTTCCAACCACAGGACCTTACCCATTGGGCTTTGAAGTGTCACTGCCTTCTGATATTCGGTCTTCTCTTAGGACACATAAGCATTTCAGGCACATACTTCATGCTTACGTCTTCATCACGACAGCCATCACAGGCTACACATGTAATTTTACCACTGTAAAAGGTGCTAGCTCCATTCAGGTGTGCTCTATCGCACGCTGAAAACTGTAATTGCTTGTGCTGCTCTTCCCTTTAGTAATTGTCTTTTGATTGAGGTCATCAGGATAATTAAAACCATTGAGGGGTGAAAAGAGGCAGCAAGAGACTTAAGACATCTATGCTTGGTGGTAGACAGGATGAACAAAACATACAGATGAGATAATTATGCATGGAGAGATCCGCTGAAATCAGAGGAGACTATAGAAACACTTTGTCTACACAGCTTTATCAAAACGGTAAATCTTTCTTAGTTATCTGTCTGTTATGTTCCCTTACAGCTGTAAGGGTACAATAGAATTGTACTTCATAGTAATTTTGACATTTTTGCGTCAAAGGCTGAGGCTGAGGCTGAGTCAACT
Organism: Remorina albescens; assembly: GCA_034769265.1. NCBI lineage: Eukaryota > Metazoa > Chordata > Actinopteri > Carangiformes > Echeneidae > Remorina > Remorina albescens. The sequence goes on along the minus strand of CM068497.1, from coordinate 19,847,214 downwards.
TAAATATGTGATGTCCATCTCTAACACAACAAGGAGTTGCTTTGATGACAAAAATTAATGTTACCCAGCGATAATGACAACATCCTCTTTGTGTCTGCAGAAATTGGATCTGTCAGTATGGGGAGAATTTCTCATGATAAGTTGCATCTGCACAAAAATTCATGATGGCATGTCAAACAAAACTGGGGATGTGATTTCACTCATTTGCTTTGGAGCCCCTTTGGCAAATCATCATAATTTTGTGAAATGTTGGTCCTTAAGAATTCAACACATCACTCAACCAAGTTTTGGCAAAATCGGGTTAGTAGTTTCTGGGATGTCACATGTAATGGAGGAGCAATAGGAAGATAAACTGTTGAAATTATGAATAAAAAACAGTTTCTAAGCATTCACCCATTGTTTCCCTCAACTGTACCAGTCAGTTGAATGTCAGGTATGAGGCATTAGTTTGAAAATACGCACTCATACTCAGGAATCCTTTGTATAATGCGTGACAATAGCATTACATTTTTTTTCTTCATGAGCTGTTCTCTGTCAATTTGTAAATGTGAAGTGTGTGTTGAACAAAGTTGTTTCCTCTGTCTCCGTGTGGGAGTTGGTGGTGGATCCGTGCTGTTACAGGCTAAATTGTGTGAGTGTGTGTGAGCAACATTTTTGCCAAGCTGAAGTTATGTGGTTTTCTTGTTGTGATGACTTCTTTTAACTCTTCTTTTAATTAACTTTAATCGTCTGTTGTTTTAGACAGTAGCAGCAATCATTCATTCTTCTTTCACTTTCTTTTGAATTTTAGAGGTTTTGGGGGACACAAGCTTCTGAACATCCTTTCCAACTGAATGGACGGTTAACCATCAAACTAGCAATGAGCAGATAAATGACTACGCCAATTGATAGCAGCTCACTGAGGCTTTAGGATATAACACAGATGATTATTACACTACACAATTCCTAAAGACCAAATAATTAACCAAGTGTTTACCCCAATTGGAATTTCATTATCCATTTGGATATCCATCACTGACCTTATATTAATAGACATCATCCCTGGAGTTCGATTGAATGTAGTTATCTTCACAACCAACGGAAAATTGTGATGAACAACTAAAAGGCTAGGGAACATGTCAACTCTCTTAGCGATGCTAAAAGCCACTGTTGCTCTACACATGCTGAAAAGCCTGAAAACCTCATCAAAGACAAAAACACCCTCATCAAGAGCCTTCACGTTGTTCTTGTTAGATTTAAAGGATGCTTGAATTGACCCTGAATAGGATGTAAATGATGGTTGAAAAGCAGCTATTCATTACCTCTCGTAAAGAATGCTTGTTTATGGATGTCACCATAACTTACATTATGCTGTTTTCAACTGCAAATTCAATATCTACAAACACTGTGCCTCCTTAAGCTGTAAATCTCTGAATCAAGACTGAGATCATGATGTCATCAGATGACCTTTCTGGAGATGATGTGGTGTGACTGAATTAATGAATGACGCTGAGGGCTCAGAGGATTTCTGTATTAAATATTGCATTCAAATGACTTTTATTTGAATGTAGGGCTTTCAGCTGTGATTCAGACAATGTCCCCATGTCCCAGTAAAATCACCAGGGGTGCTGTCATAGTGTCCCAGGAGTTTTGTCATTATTCACTGTGTAGCAGCGGTAGGATTTGTCTGTAGATGACATCAGCACTACAGTCTGACTCTTCTGTTCTGCTAAGAATAGACTATTCATATTCAGATAAATACACTTAGAGGAGCAATACTACAAAGGTAACCTGTTTGATCCCTTCAGTGGTGAGTAAATTAAAATCAAATCATTGATGCTTTTGCAAGAGTCCTTACAATCCAAATATGCATGTATTCATCAGTTATTATTCAAAGTTTGTTGTTGGTGAATGTCCTATATACCATCACAGCTTGGCAAACTATTTTTAGCTAGTACTAAGTACATGTTGCACACTCGATTTTTTCTTTTGACCAGATGGATAGATCTTTGCCTGCAAGTTTTTAAATGTAGGGTGTATTCAATTAAGTATTATCTTAAGATGTCATTATGTATATCAGAGCCAAATTCTATTACATAAGAGGTGATTGATCTGATAACAACAGCTGCATTATACTTACATAACAAGACTGTTAAATCCCCAGACATTCATCAACTTTGTGCTGTAGTTTCAATTACCTATATAAAGCTTTTGATTCAGTGGACCATGGTATTCTACTGGATTAACTTTGCTCATTGGACGAAGATGAACAGTCCATGAAATGGTTTCATGACTGTCTCTCAGATAGAACCCAGGAAGTAGTTTGGGCCTCAGGGCCTAAGGACCTTAGGGCCCTAACTTACAGACAGTGCAAGGCACAAAGTAGCATGTCTTCTAGTCTGCCTTTTCTAGTTTCAGACAGATGCTATTGTCAGTTTCCCAACCAGCACCCATGCTGTTTGTATTGCAAATCCAATAATACATCTATACATTGCCAATATTATCTCTGCCACTCCAAGATATAATGAAGATACAGATGACACGATTATATGTCATCTGCTCTTCTCATAATCTGGCCAAATTCACAGTCGACTTTCCTTTTTTGCTTTATCATCCTGCCCATAATGCGAGCGTGAGTGGTTGTTCGTCTCTGTTTGTCTTTGTGTGTTGGCCCTGTGATGGACTGGTGACCTGTCCAGGGTGTACCCCGCCCCTCGCCTGGAACGTTGGCTGGGATTGGCTCCAGCAGCCCGGCGACCTGGAAGCGGAAAAGCTGTAGAAGATGGATGGATGGATGGATCCTGCCCATATTCAATTCTTCGTTGAAATGAAATTGAAATAGTTGAATGTCATAAATACTCTCCTACTCTGGTAGGATATTGGACCGTCTTAAAAAAGATCCATGTGAAAAACCTATCAAGCAAGTTATAGGAAAAGATTTGATTTGTACAGACAAAAGCATGTTTCTCTTATAGGAGCAGGCTATTATACAATCCACATTGTTTGTGCTTGATTATAGTATTGTGTCCCTCCCACCAACCTGAAGCCTCTTGACTTTGTGCGTCACATCATTATGTGCCTCATCACAGGTGACACTTTTCTCACTCACCTTTGCATTTTAAAGGAAAGGCGGTTAGGCCTCTTTGATAACAGGATTGGAGTAGTATATGTTGTTTGTTTATAGGGCTTTACCGCAAAAACTGCAAGCTACCTCTGCTTTTCGCTTACATTTAAAATCTCAGGCCACAGAACATCAGCTGTACTTCTTGTTCATACTGAACTTATAGAAATTGATTTTGAACACTGCAGCTGTGTAGAAATGCAATAAGTGCTTTTATTTCACTGGAACATTTTAAAAGGTTGTACTTTACAGTTACACGTACACGTGTTATGTATGGCTGAATTATCTGTCTTATATTTTTAAATTCTGGGAATTCATGTTTTATATATAAACTATTGTTTACTGCGCACAGGTATCTCTTGAGAAAGAGAATCTTGTCAGTCTCATTGAGACTTATCTATATTTAAATAACATTTTTCATAAACATACTATTAATATCACATGATAAACAATGGTCATATTTTACTATATTATCTTTATCAACTTTTTCAACCATAATCTCTCTTTCTACTTATTGTATATTCACCAAAAAAGAACTAACATTTGTTTTCTTCAACTAAAAAGAGTTATTTCTAATAATAGTAACATGTAAACATGACATTAAATGATGAATGAGTCATTCCATCAAGCTGCATAGTGCAATGTACAAAACAGTTGCAGGAATCTTTCCTCATATGTTGCTTTTAGAAGTTATAGTAGAGATTTGGCTCAAAGCACTAATCCCACAGGTCTTTCTATTCCCAGTGCAGTTTTGGGTGGCATGGGCATGTTTGAATAGCTGCGGGCATTGACACTGGAATACTGTGAGTATAATGAAAAAATAATGAATGCACTTGACATACAGCCTGTGGGATATTTAATTGATAAACCGGATCAGAGTCAAAAATAAGCAGGATTTTGAGATAAAGCACTACCATCAAGTTACAATGTGTAGCCTTTATCAGAATATAAATTATGTTAAAAATACATTTAATCCATTTCATTCTCCCTTTTTTCAGATATCTACATATTTCTGATTTTAACTGAATTTCATTTCCTAGGAGCCTGTGTCTGGTATGGGTGCAGTCTAAGAAAGTATACTGGCACCAGATTATAGAACACAGGTCAAACTGATCAGAATGTGTAAATGTGTAGCAGACAAGACCCGTTCCAAAACAAGGTGAAATCTGATACTGAAGACAGATTGGCTGTGTTAGCTGCATTTGCCACCTGCTTGTATAGCACCTTTGATAGCTTTATAGATGCTGTTTACCTCACCCTCAGGCTATATGCTGTTTCTAAGCAGAAAGCCCATCAAGATGAGTGACAAGTGAAGGAGTGGGAACTTGACCAACTGTGGGGATTGATGATGGGACAAACTACCTGCCTCAAAGCAGAAAGTTGCCTGCTGTATCTTTCATTCAATTTAAACCATTTTTTATCCCGTGAACTGCTGTTGTTTTTTTTTTTAAGTTTTTTATTTATGCACTCACTGCTGTAAAATTTCAGAACAGGGCACTTAGTTGTTCCATTGGAACAAATAGAAGTAATGTGCCTTGCTCAAGGGCGTGCTGGTGGTGGTGGGTGCTCAAGAAGGTTGAGTGCAACAAGAGTAACTAATCTGCATTGTTAAAGCATATTCTCTGTCAATCCAGGGACTGAAAAGTCCGTCAAAATCCCACTTCTCAGGCATTCACCATTATCCCCTCTGTACTGCTTCCCTCTTATTAGTTGTTTTTAAAGGTTTGTTCAAGCTTTAACATGACCCAGCTAAAGGCTCATCTTGAAAAGATGTCCTATTAACAAAGGGCTTGTTTTGGTCAAAAGAATGAAATGGTGACGTGAATAATCCCTCCTATTATCATGTTTTAAGTTTATCCTCTTGCACTTGGATTAAAGCCTCCAGTGTGTGTAACAAGTCTCATTTTGAAGGGCTTAGTAGCCTGTGTAGGCTGAAATGCAAAGATATCTCTGTGGAATGTTTGCAGTCCTCTTTAACTACACACAAAAGTTAACTTAATTGTTATATTAATTGTTTCTAAAAAAAAAAATCCATTAAGAGATAAGACCATTAAAAACAGGCAATTCTACAAGTTAACTGCGGCTGAATCTTAAATAGACATGATTCTCTTAGAATATTGTTGTTTAAATGTTAGGGGCATTTTGATTCAAGCTTGAATAAATTCCAAGGATTTTACAACAGAAAAAAATCCCCTCCTCCTTGTACATAATGAATTATACAATGGATTTAACACTTACTGAAGAAACCGTATGTGAGAACAAAGGCTGAGAGAGACAGCAATCTCCAGATACAAGTGTCACTGTAAAGTTGAGTTTTAGCAGGTCAAGTTGAAGATATGCAGAGAGGTGCATCAGGTTCATTAATCCATCTTAAATAAAGGCTAACCTGTTGCAGGCGTAATTAAATATGCTGTTTCAGTATTTCACTAGGTTTAAATGATCAGATCTACGCAAAAAGTCATGAAAGTATATCAGATGTATGCAATATATGCCCATGTCTTCAAGTGTTTCTGTCACAATATCCACAAATCAATGAGTAAGCACAGCAGAGATGAGTACCTCAGAGAGCTGTGAAGTGTCCTTCTCTCATTGCCTCTTGCACACATCTTTAGGGTCATTATATTCATATGATTACTGAAGTGATGGCAGACATTTGATGCCGCCACTTTTAAGCACTGCTTGTGCTGTTGCTATTGGTCCCATACAAATGATAGCATATGTAGAGCTATTCTATGACTAACATTGACACTGCTGGAATCACCACTGCCTGAACTACTTATTCTCCTTGGCACAAAAACATGTTGAGTGTAAGTATATGCATTTAGCAATCAGCAGAACTAAAAATTAATCTCATGTTTGCCATTTTATTAATTTATTTTGTTTATGTATTTCATAAAATCTAAAAGGGAAAAAAAAACATGACTTGATGTTTGATTTATATCAAACTAAAGAAATGTTTTTAGAACGTCCACCTTGAAGCTTAATGATGCATTTTTGTGAGCAGAGCTGTGTAGTTATGTGTGTGTCTGTGTCTGGTTGTGTTTTGTCAGTAAGTACTCTGTTAGAATGACTGATTCAATTTCTGGTGTCATCCTTAGGAAGACTTGCCTTCCTAGATGCAGAGGATGTATGCTAATTAGAGCTGGTGACAAGGTGAGACATGGAGTGTGAAAATGATAATTGTTAGGATCCTGTGTGTTCTGTTTGTTTTGTTTTTTTTCCCTGGCTATATCTGGCTGGGTGTGGCTGACCTACTTCTCTTCCGAATATCCTCCTCCACCACCTGAATTGTATCACCGCTGATTGCCACGCACCTCGGCTGCAGCTCAAATACCGGGTCTCATCCACCACTCGTTGCCAGTTCGTTGATTGTCCTCCGGTGGTAACCAGATCGGCCTATTTTCCTGCATTACTCTAAGCCTTGTTTGTTGGATCCTTTTCGCTTACCTCGTAACCTGTGTCTCGCCTTCTTTGTCCTCAGTGCCCTGCCATAACCACCGTCTGGTGTTTTGCCATGCTTTGCCAGCCTCCTGTCTACATCCCTGGAAGTTTCCCAGCCCTGTTATTCACTCCCCCCCCTTGGACCCTTTGTTAATATGCATTGTGGATTCAGCTTTGTTATTAAGCCTTGGCTTAACAGAACGAACTGGCCACACTCATGGATCCTGCAGATCAAGTGTGTCAAGCTGTGTTCACTCAAGGAGCCTTGTTAGGACAGCATGATGAGTTTCTCCGAGCCCTGTATGAAAACCAGCCAGCGTCTCATGTCTCAAGTGTCGGAGCTAACCCATCAGGTCTCTGTGCTCGCAACCCCCATTCCCACAGTTTCTCTCACCAGCACGGTGCCCAGGAGGACTCCCTCTCCCACAGAATCTCACGCCAGTGACCCAGAACCGTTCTATGGGAATATTGAAAAATGTCGGGTTTTTTTTTTTTTGGTTTGTTTGTTTTTGTTTTGTTTTTTCCGGGTGTGGGCTAGTTTTCTCTCAGCGCCTTATATCCTTTGCATTGGACTCATTGAAAATTCATTATGTTTTGGGGAAGCTGAGAGGCAGAGCGTTGGTGTGGGCAGAGGCTACTAGTTCCTGTGTGATGGTGAGTACGCTAATTTATCCCGATTTTGAGACCAGGTTTAAGACAGTTTTTGACCACCCCAGCCACCATGGCAATGCTGCTACTCGTTTGCTCAACCTACGTCAAGGCATGAGGACTGTAGCAGACTACTCCATTGCGTTTTGGATGCTGGCCGGTGATTTTCAGTGGAACGAAGCTGCTCTCCAGGGGGAATTTTTATTAAGGGGCTAAATGAGCAACTTAAGGATGAGCTAGCTGCTCGGGATGACCCTAAAGACCTGCAGGCTCTGGTTTCTATCTCTGCCAGGATGGACAATCGCCTATGTCAGTGGCGCCAGGAGAAGCTCCAGCAGCAGTCCCAGTTCCCCTCTGACGGTGCCATCAGCTCAGCAAAGAAAGAGCTCTGTCCTTACCTTACCTTACCTCACCTCACCATCCGTATGATTGCTTCATTGACCTGCAGCCCAGTGCCCCCCCGCCCCCCCAAGTCATCTTTACAACCTGTTTTGACTGAAGAGGGAGGCAGTGGAGAGTTACATCTTGGAATCTCTGGCCGCAGGCATCATCTGACCCTCCACTTCGCCACTAGGGGCAGGGTTCTTTTTTGTCAATCAGAAAGACAAGTCCCTCAGGCCCTGCTTAGATTTCAGGGGCATCAGCAATATTGCTATTAAAAACACATACCCCCTTCCCGTCAATGATTCGGCCTTTGAGCCCCTAGTTGGTGCTAAGATGTTCACCAAGCTGGATCTCGGAATGCGTGCAAACTAGTCCATATGAGAGAAGGGGATGAATGGGAGACCGCCTTTAATACACCTTTAGGTCACATTGAATACCTTGTCATGCCGTTTGGGCTTACTAATGCTGCTGCGGTCTTCCAGTGCCTCATTAATGATGTGCTCCGGGACTTCCTGAATCTGTTCGTATTCCTTCATTTGGACAAGATTTTGGGTCCCCCCCCCAAGTCCGCAGAAGAGCATGTTTCACATGTACACCAAGTACTCATATCTTCTGGAGAATAAGCAGTTTCAAGTTTGAAAAATGTGACTTCCATGTTCAGTCTGTATCTCTTCTTGGGCATATTGTTCAGAGCGGTAAAGTCATGGCAGATCCCAGCTAGGTCAGAGCAGTGGAGGAGTAGCCTGTGCCAAAGACCCGCAAGGAGTTGCAGCGGTTCCTGTGGTTCACTAACTTCTACAGATGCTTTATCAGGGACTACAGTAAGGTTGCCTCACCAGACTCACTTCTGTTAATGTGCAGTTGTGTTGGTCGCCTGAGGCACACAAAGCTTTTTGCAAGCTTAAACAACTTTTTAATTCTGCTCCGGTGCTCATTCAGCCAGACCCCAAGAAACAGTCAATTGTGGAAGTCGATGCTTCTGACTCTAGGATGGGGGCTGTACTCTCACAGTATGTTGGTCCTGATAATTGTCTGCATCCCTGTGCCTTTTTCTCCAGACGTCTCTCCCCCGCAGAGCACATTTATGATCTGGGCAATTGGGAGCCGTTAGCCGTGAAGCTGGCCCTGGAAGAATGGAAGCCTTGGTTAGAGGGAGCCAAGAACCCATTCCTGGTCTGGATAAACCATTAAAAACCTGTCATACATCCAGTCAGCCAAGAGACTGAACTCTAGACAAGCCAGGTGGGCTCTGTTTTTTAGTTGCTTCGAGTTCTCTCTGACCTTTCACCCCGGCTCTAGAAACACCAAGCCAGATGCTCTCTCTAGGCTCTTCTCCTTGGATGACAAGGCCCCTTTTTATACCATTTTTGGCTCCTGGTCGTGTCATAGCCCAGCTCTCGTGGGGGATCGAGAATGCTGTGAGGGATACACAGCAAACCCAACCAGATCCAGGTAACGGCCCTGCTAATCTCCTGTTTGTCCCTTACTCTGTTTGCTGATTTTGGAATGGGCCCACACTTCCCAGTTTGCCTGCCACCCTGGAGCTAATAGAACCATTGCCGTCCTGAAAAGACATTTCTGAGGGCCCAGTCTGGACCAGGACACCTGCAACTTTGTGGCTGCCTGCATCACCTGCGCCCAAAACAAGGCATCCCATCAAGCATCTGATGGCCTCCTCAACCAGTGCCAGTTCCAAGCCGTCCCTGGTCCCACATTGCCCTGGAGTTTGCTACTGGACTTCCCTCATCTAAAGGTAAAAATGTAATCCTAATCATCATTTACCACTTCTCCAAAGCCACACATTTCATTGCCCTGGACAAACTGCCTTCTGCCACTGAAACTGTTAAAGCATGTTGTTCGCCTCCGTTTGGAGGGCTTTCCGTAAGGCGCTGGGGGCCACAGCCAGCCTGTCTTCAGGGTTCAGAACGAACCAATCGGGTCTTGGAAACCGCCCTTAGCTGTATGGCCGGGAGAAGCCCCACTACCGGGAGTTCCCATCTTCCCTGGGTAGAGTACTCCTACAACAGTCTCCCCAGTTCAGCTACAGGTATTTCAACCTTCTGAGCCTCTCTCGGTTACCAACCTCCTTTTTTCCCTCTCATGAAGTTTCCATTGCAGTCCCGTCTGTTTAAGAACACATCCAACTCTGCAAGGAGATCTGGTTCGAGACGCTCCCTTTGAGGGGGGAGGTACTGTTAGGATCCTGTGTTTTGTTTGGGTTTTTGTTTTTTGTTTTTTCTTCTTCTTTTCCCCTGGCTATATCTGGCTGGACGTGGCTGACCTACTTCTCTGCTACATCTCCACCACCACCTGAACTGTATCACCGCTGATTGCCACTCACCTCGGCTGTAGCTCAAATACGGGGTCTCATCCACCACTCGTTGCCAGTTCATTGATTGTCCTCCAGTGGTAACCAGAGTGACCTATTTTCCTGCATTACTCTGAGCCTTGCTCGGTTCGCTTACCTCGCACTAACCTGTGTCTCCGCTTCTTTGCCTTCGTTGTCCTGCCATAACCACTGTTTTTTGCCACACTCTGCCAGCCTCCTGTCTACCTCCCTGGAAGTTGTTCACTCCTCCTCTCCCCTTTGGACTCTCTGTTAATAAATTCATTTTTGTTAAGATCTGCATTGTGGATTCAGCTTTGTTATTAAGCCTTGGCTTAACAGATGGTTACAATCAGGATCTGGATTTATGTTTGGTCTTACATTTTGAATTTCCCTTTGGGGATTAATAAAGTATCTATCTATCTATCTACATTTGTCTCCTAGGCTTCCACTTGCTATTACACAATGCATTGATAACATAAGCTTTTGACTTTTTCTTGACTTCCAGGGTTGTTCCAGTTATTAATGCAATGATGGCATCAGAAGGTAGATGGAGGAAGGCCAAATATTGATTTGGGGGAGGGGGGATCGAAATATGTAGTTCACTATGTCCATCTGAGGGAGCTATTGTAGTTGAATCACATTATTAAAGATACAGAAAGTAACAGCTTTTTGGCTGGATTAATAGTAAACACAACCCAAGGTTTCTGTTTTTACTACTTATTAATCCCTCTTTACATATCATTCATCTTCTAAGGACTGTGATTTGAAATTTGTCCCAGCTATTCTTGTTGACTTTCTTCATATCACCCTGTAGATTTTGTTAAATGTTGTAGCTCATTCATATTCTCCAATAGCTGTGAATAAGGTTTTTTTTTTTTTTGTGTTTTGTTTTGTTTTTTTTTAAATCTGAATTTCATGTCTTCGGGCTTGGCCTTCTTTGTTATCAGTTACTCTTCTCACATCTGTGTCCATCCCTGACTATTTCAAAAATGCCAGTGTTCAGCCAATCTCTACCCAGTCAGGTCATGGAATTATTGACCAGTCTCCTAGCTACCATTTTTATCCAAAATCCTTGGAAAAAATCAATTCTCCAACTTGTTTGAGGGTCATGGAATCTTTGAATCCATCTTTCACCATAAGGATGGTGCCAGGAGTATATCACTAAGAGTGAGCAATGACTGTCTTATTCATGCAGTGAATATGTCATTCCTATTCTCCCTGAAGCTACTACTGCATTTGATCCCATTGGCCATGTCATTTTACTTGATAGGTACCATAAATGGAGAGTATGACTTTTGACCAAACTGTTCCTAGATTAACTATGAACTAGCGTGGTAAATAAACACTTCAATTTTTTTTACATATTGATAATTATAATTCTTTCCACACATGTTCAAAATTGTTCATAGTTGGTTCAAATTGCTGCTGCCAGGCCTCTGAAACTAAAGCAAACATCCACCCAATATTATCTGTGAATCCTATCGTTGGCTTGCTATAAAAATTTTATCAAAGTACAAGATTCTGTGGATTGCTATAAGGAACTAAATGACTTTCCCTCTGTGTCGTGATGTCCTTGGTCCTCAATTTTTTATTTATTTATTTTTTTATTGTAATTTATTGCTTAGTTTAATTATTAGTTTAATCACAGTTGTTAAATTATTAGTAATACAATTTGGTACATATCCACAATAATAATAATAATAATAATAATAATAAAAAGCAAAACTGTAACCGCCCAGGCCTGTCAGCAACATATGACAAGGTCCCTATCATGTATTATCTTGAAATTTCACAATGTTCTTCAAAAAATGTTTGATGATAAAATTGGAATGAGATCAGGCGATGTTTGTGACTTTGTTAGACCTCAGCCCAGGAAAACCATCTCTGCATGATGTGACAGCAATGAGGAAAAAGTGGAAGCATCACATCCAGACATGTCAGCGCACTTTGTTGCACCCTGCACCCAGCCTCATTAATAATCATCTGGTTTAGCTGTGACCGTCTAGACACAAGTGTATTTAGCTACACCTGGAAAAGTCACATGAATAAATTGCACAAGAGATTCCTCTTTTAGCAAAAGACGGACATAAGTACGCATCTGTTGAGTGTGTGAAGCCCTGGCTTTATGCGTTCCTGTAGTTAAAGTTGGTGTGGTTGTCTGTGCACATAAAAAGTGAGTAGAAGACTGGCCACATTATATCTTTGAGAGGATAGTTAAATATGCATTTTAAATAGTACTTCTATCTGTTTAATTGGTGGGTAGAGTACCACCAATTATGTTTATGATTCGCTTGCATTTCCCTGTCGTCTATAATTTAATGTTTAGTTGGATTGAATATTTCATATCCCTGTCTAATTGCTCCCATTTATACATGCCATTAGGCTCCAAAGTCTCCACTTTATGCTTTGTGTAGGCTTGTCTCTTCTGAGTTGTACAGTTGTTCCAGTTTCTCCCAGATAAAGTATTTGGCTGACTGGAAAGCAAAACGTAGTCCAAAAATAAGAAATCTGGCAGACTTTTGTGCGACGTGGAGCAGTCAGGTGAGATGAACTCTGCTGTGTTAGTGCAGACCTACTTGATTTTGATACACACAAGAGACAAGAGTGTTCTGTCGCAGTGATGAATACTTGACAGTAAAACCCCGATACTGTAATGCACACGCAGGTAAAGTAATTTATCCATGATATTGCATGAACACTAAATGTTTTATCATAGTATCCACATTTTCACACCTAATATTTTGCAAGTTATGTGCAGTCTCACACCTTTCATACCGTTGTTACTTTAGATAATTAAAATAATTTATTATAACTTTTATTTCATCTGTTGATACAGGACTTGCTTGATGAAAAAGCCCGTCCTCTGCTTTTTCATCCTAAATTCCGAAATAAGTCAGCCTATTTGTATGTTGAATATGTGAGCCATGAAACATCTAGTTTTGTGTACCACTTCTCGTCAAAGAACACATCAAATCATACAGTGCACTGTAAGGCTGATAGCTGACTGAATTGTTAATCAGGTTTGTGACGATGTGCTTAGCACATGCCAGAGAATCGCACTCTCCTGAAACTGAAGAGGATTGGCACTTATTTGTACAACTATACAAATGTGACATGTGATTTTGTTCTTTAGAAGGTCTAATTGTTCTTGTAATAGATCTTCATCTCTGTAATTAACCTTTCATTTTAAATTATATGGCCATATGGTAAAAGTGACGTCGGCACTTCCCCGTCAATTTTTTTTACGTCAGCTTTTCTATCATATGTGCACAATTAATATTTTTGTTGTATGCTCAAGTTTAAATTTTTGGAAGTGTTTCCAGCAATGTGTTCAGGGGTAGTATTATTTACTTGTCAAAATGACCCAAATCAAGGGGTGAAGTGTGGTCTGTACATTATCTGGGAAGAACTTCTCAAAAGCACATTGAACAATTTCTTTAGGTATAGATGTGCTTCTGAAGCTGGCAAGCTGACTTATACAGCAAAGAAGAAAGTGAAGTGCTGATAGAGGGGATGGAAAAGGCTTCTCTTGATGTCGTTTGTGCGTTCTAATGCAGTAGACTTTTGCAGCTCTACCAAACTGTCAGGGTATGAGCTGTACTTATGCAAGTGAGGGAAGGTCATATGGAGGTGATGGGGGGTGAGAACCTTTTTCAAAAAGAAGCACAGTTTTTAACCGAAACAGTCGTTTTTTGTTTTTTTTTTTTGTTTATTTGTTTTTTTTTCCCAGCTGTGAGGAAAAGACTTTAACTTACAGCAAAGTGCAGCAGATTACATATGGGGAACAAGCAGCAAGAGACAGCAACAGCTTACGTTACAATAAAGGAAAGGGATAATTGTGTTTGTTAATCTTCCTTTTTTTCACAGGGTTTTTCCTTCTTCCTCTTCCTGAATAACAGATTGCCTAACTGCCAAGTCAAAAATTGTTTAACCCACCACTGCTAGTGCTAGTGCATCCTGTGAGGATAGGGAGAAAATGAGGTGAGGAAAAAAAAAAGGAGGCATAAATGATGAATGCGAGCCAACTCCTGGCAAATCTGGACATGCTTTCCTCAACCCTCAGAGCTGTTTGTGCCACTGCATTAATGATCTTAATGACACAGACAACTTAAATGAAGATGAGAGTGGCTGCAAATTAAATAAGAGAAGAAGAAGGAGAGACAGGGAGGGGAAGTCTGCAAGTGTTAGAAAATATCAGATAAATGAAGAAACCTTACTTGTGTGTGGAGATGAATGGCACTGCGGAAAATGTCAAAGTCAGCACACCTCACTCTCTTGATACTGTGAGCCTACACACCATCAGCAATGTACCCCATTAGTGTTGTTTGCAAATCCAGAAGTAGAAGGGCAGTGCTTTATACCTAATTTTCTTCTGGATGTGTTTGTTATTGTGGTCATGTTTTGATGCTGAACTCATAATGGTGCTATTGAATTATGTTCTAATAAAACATGTTGAAAGCCTCAGTTTAGGGGCTTTTAATGTCAAATTAACTGCATTGTAGCTATCATATTCACATTTTCATTACGGTCTGAACATGACCACATATAAGACAAAAGATAACCAGGGTTGAGCTGAAACATGAAAGGTCTTATTATTGGTCTTATTATGGCTGGGAACTCGGGAGAGATTACGTAAAGTGATCATCAAAATATGCTTTTCGTTCACCTTGTTGTGGTTAAATGATTATGTAGATGATTTGGGGAATATCAAGCATTAAGCAAACACTAAATGAAGTAATTAGTCTCAAGAAGTCATTTATTCAAAGTAGCAGCAACTTCAACATGGTCTGCAACTGAGTGTATGTGTGTGTGTGTGTGTGTGTGTGTGTTTTATAGTGTCATTCAAGAAAAACCTTCAAATTTCTATGTGGGCAACAATACAAATTTTCATTTCTTTTGAAAGTTGGAAGAATGTTTGACTTAAAAACAAGAAAAAACTGCTGATCAGTCATAGAATGAGTGAAAACTTGATCTTGTGTTTGTGCATAAAGCAAATTGATACATGGGAATTTGATGACAGGTAGTGACAATTGAGTGGCAGCCCATTTCAGAGCCTAATTAGCGCTGTTGCTGACAGTCGCAGTGTGAATGATTCCATGAAGCAATTTTTTTCTACACAGGACTTTCAACAGTTTAGCAGTTTGAGAGGAACTTGCTGTGAGTAGACTTCAGTTTGAGAGCGGGTGAAAGATCCACAAGGACTAAAACTGACAGCATACAACACAATTGTTATCTCCTATATCAAACTTCAAGAAATTATGTTCCTATAGAGCTTAATTTAACCACCTACAGTATGTTCAGTAAACAATAAGAAATACACAGATACATTCTTGCATTCTACATATTCACCCCAGTTACTTTAGACTACTACCATTCCCTATCAAACTGTAGAGTGCTCAATGAGGTCACAGGCAAAACACATTCTAAGTAAATTCTTATTTTGCATTTAACAGTGGAGAGGGATAATGGTTTCATTTGTATCTCCCCTCTGTGCCTCATTGCTGTCAACATTGCTTTGATCATAAGACGAGAAAATGCACAAAAAAGGCCATTTAGTGATGTTCACAGTGATTTTGAATGTTGCTCCGGTGTTCTGTGTGCTTATGAATGTATGTGGTCACTCGAGGCGCTGTGAATCATCCCACCCGCTGATGTCCTTTTATTTCTTTCCATTTTTAGGCACAGCTTTAATGAAGAAGCAGACCTGCTAACATTCTTGCAGAAGGGACCCTCTTCAACAAGTATGGGGTCACCATGGAAACCATTCCTTTTTCTGTCTGTCATCAGTGGCTTTTCAGGTAAGAATTTCTAAAGGTAGTATTCAGACATAATAGTAAGAAATTGTTGTACAGAAAAATCTTTTTAAGCACTGGTATTAGAAGAAATGGTACATTATGCACTGCATTGTGCGGCGGAGTTGTAAAGGTGGCACAGTCAGGAGAACTGTCGTTTATGGATGTGAGAGGGGCCTTGTGTCTTTTCACAGTTGGAGAGTAGTAATGTAAATGAGGAATATTACATTTAAATCTGTGGAAAAGTGGGAAAACCATGGCTCATTGAGCATTCCTTTTCTGGTTTAGAGTTTCTGAGATTTGACAGTGTTTTTCCACACCTTTTCAATAAAGGTCTGTGAGTTGACTGGCCCAACAAGTGTTACCTGATAAGTGCTTTCCTACCTAATTAAAAAAAGAGAAAAATCCATTTAATGGACATGCATGCCTGTCCAAAGTACCTTTCAAGTATCCCCCTGGCTTTAGTGGTGCAAATGGAATGAAAACCTTAATGTGGCAGTGCTTTTCTGTTAGCATAGCTTAGCTATGTGATTAGCACTGAGTGCCTACTTTTCGAATTCCAGATCAAGTGTCTCCCTTGGTGAGTTCAGAGCATGTGTTTGTCGATCTAATGGATACAAACCTTTTAATGGTTCTTTCAGCCCACCAGAGGAACGTTCATACACTCTCTGGGAGGCCGACACAGCGTGAGCCTCACTTGTCCAGAGTTTTCCATCAGCAACAGCTGCCAAACAGTTGACTGGTCATTTATGTCTAGCTGGCTATTTTATTTTATCAAACATTGATTTTAATAGAAATGTTTTGATTAACAAGTTCAGATTCACTATACATGTGTATTTATCACCACAAGCCTCCACTTCAAAGCAACGACAGCACGATAAAAAAGAAATATGATTATTTGTCTGTCTATCAATCCCAACCCCAAATGGTCTGAAAGAGTGTGTGCGCGAACGTGTGTGTTCGGCTGAGATGTTGTGTCCTGCTGAGTAGAGAGTGGAAAGGGTTTGACTAATATTAATAAAATAATTGATGACAAAACATATTACGGCCTGCAATTATTGCAAAGAGAGGGGACATCCTCAGATAGACGGCTTCGGAAAACAACTAACAGAATTTATTTCAATAGTGTGAATAGACATTCCAGTTTTGAAAAAGTCTGAATATTAGTTGTGAAGAATATTTTTGATTTAGAACTGATTGAAATATCTAATATTGTCTGTCAAATTGTGGTTATAGTATGTGTTTTACATTATTTATGGATCCCTGATAGTTTGGCACATCAATTAGACAAATGTGTTTTCGTTTTACAGAGCGAGTGGAGGAACCAGACAGCACAACATCTTGAATGTTCTAATCAGTCAGTAATAGGCTTGGATTTAGGGACTAATAGCTATATCCAGACTGTGGGGGTACAAAAAGCATAATTCTCCATAAAAATGATTCACTACATATTGACAATCAAATGAACGCAATTCTTTAACTAGTGAATGTGCATGAGCGAATGGTGGTATCAGAATGTGCCAGAGGCAAAAAAATTTGGGCTTGTTCTACACTTCCTCTAGTCCAATATATAATTTCCTTTTATGGGCATGTGGTTTTATTTGCATGCTGCTGGGATGTGTAGGAGAAATTTCGAGGCAATTTAAACTCACACTACTAGAAAACCCTGTTCACAATTAAATCCACAACCAAAATTTTGAAGATATAGTCAGCAGTGATGGATCCCATTGTTAAAACAATAACTCAAGTAACTAAATTACTTTATCAACTTTGTGAACATGCATTGCTGGACTGGAAGTGTGCCAGGAAGCCTGAGGGGAGTAATGGCCTTGATTGGGATAAGCAGCATTACTTTTGCCTGCTCATCAGATTTAATGCACCTGACCGAGCTGAACCCCTGATGAGGTTTCAATATTTTTATGCAGTCAATAATTTAGGGAAATTCACATTTGGATTTTAAAGCAAGTGCTATCCAAAGAATATATCTTTAGAAGTTCCATGTAACCTTTTCAGAAATGTGAAAATTTCTAGTCTGTTGGGACCAGCAGTCATCTCAGCTCATACTTCAGCTTCTGATGCAGCCAGCCCATCAGTGTGTACCAACATCCTGGGGAGAACAGTGTTATCCTGGCAAGCCCTTTGGTAATTTATCACTGGCTCTGCTGACCAGAGGTTTTCTTATTTATGTTATGTTTTCTATTGGAAGATAATGAGAATTTGCTCTCAGAGTCAAAATATGATATTTATTGCTACAGCTTGTCTGAAGCTGAATACATAATAAATACATCTTTTATTGCATAGTTGAATAGGTAGAGAGCGGGTGTATCTTTTACTACATTCACCAGATTTTGTTTGTTTTATTTTTTGTTTTTTTTGAAAAAGTTTGTTTACCAGAGCTGTTGATGTCAGCAAGAATGCTGCTGTTTGTCCTCCTATCCTCATCAGTTTAAACTTGACAGCTCAGCTGGGCTCTGGTCGTTTTGCTTCAATACTGTAGCTCATACTCCGGAGCAAAATAATCCTCATAGCTCTGAAAATGTCAGAGCAAATATCCAAACGGACATTATTTGGACAAACTGGCCACCTATTTGAAATTTAAGTGGCTGCTCACCTGAACATATACCAAAACCTAAATATGTTTGAGGTGAAGGTTGAAGTATGACGGACAGGCAAAAAAAGGTTTGCAATATTGCTGTTTATCCAGATCTTGGAGGCCCTAAAATCTGTGTAAAATTAGTTTTTCTAACTTGTGTTATTTGTTGCATTTCTGTATTTGAAGCACATCAAATGTTTGTGCTACACTTTTTGGGGGGAGGGGGTTCTATACTGCTGACTGCTATTTTAGATTGACATGTCTTGCTTATGCCACACTGTTTACCTCAGCCTGACTCTACCCTGGTGGTATTCCTAACCACAACTAAACACCAGGCGTTAGTCAATTGATATTCATTTTATTATTACAAACTATCATCACAAACAAAATAGTTATTTTTTTAGAGCTATTTAATTGTGACATGGATCCTTTAGTGACTTTAAAAGGAAGAAAACATGATAAAGCTTCAGCTGGTCTTTTTAAATGAACTAAACATTCCATTTTAAAAGAACCTGTGACAGAAAAGCCAGAGGTTTTCTGTTTAGCAGGACTTCAACTAGTTTATAAACAGGGACTTAGTGGCTTGTGCAGTTAATTTGTTTCAGCTGAGTCAATTCTGTCCATTGATTTTTGATCTCAGGATTTGGTTCTTTGGTATCTTGGTCGGCAGAATTTGCTCTGCCTGTTCATTATAGGTATCTCAACCTAACAGGCTCTTGCTTTACTGCATTGCAAAATAATTGCCTCTCCGAAAAAGTAGAAAGGTCTTTCAGATAGGCCTTATAAGCTTACTGTGAAATAGATTTTTGCACCTTTACATTGCATGCTCATTTAGAGAAAAATATGTAACCATTTCAAATTTTTTCATAATCACAATTACCATGAGCAATCAAAGTTAACAATATGCAGAGGTGACAAGTAACGAAGTACAAATACTTTGTTACTGTACTTAAGTAGATTTTTCAGGTATCTGTACTGGAGTATTTATTTTTCTGACGACTTTTTACTTTTACTCCCTACATTTATACACAAAAATATGTACTTTCTACTCCATACATTGTAAAAAAAGGCTCGTTACTTTTTTTTTTTTTTAAACCTCAACAGATGACGACACGATGTAAAAGCATACATAAAAGACGTGACAAACTAGAGAGGGAAAGAGGGAGAAAAAGAGGGGGGCACAAGTAACCGCAGGAAGAAGTCTGTGAGTGAGGGGACGGTAGAGAGAGAACCAAGATGTTGTACTGTAGCAGCGACATGGAGGCAAGGAATATTGCTTGCATGGAGGAAGGAAGCGAATCGGGGGAGTATTGCCAACGGCGACGCTTCAGAATGCATGCTCATGCAGTACCTCTGGTCAGTTCAATCTTGATTATTCTGTCTGAACTTTTTTTCGTTTAACAAAATTATCAAAGGATGTATTGTGTTTCATTAACGGCAAAAATTCATTTTTACTTTTTACTTTTACTTTGAAAGTACATTTCCGAGCCTGTACTTTCTTACTTTTACTTGAGTAAAGGAGTTGAATGAGTACTACTTTTACCAGAGTATTTTTTTACACATGTATCTGTACTTCTACTTAAGTACAGAATATGAGTACTTTTGCCACCTCTGACAATATGAGGACACAACACAACCAATCAAAATGTTACAAGTTTGAGAGAAAGTGAATATAAACTTGTAAAATAGTTTAATAAGCTTTATTTCCCATTGGTATTACAGGAATGGAAAGACTCTTTAGAGTGAACTGTTCATGTTTTCATATTCATATAGTATAATGATAAAAAATTGATTTTTAAAAATTGATTCTTCCACAATGATGATGTAATGAAAAGAAGAAACAAGAAATTATAGCTCAGAGTTTCTACATTGGCATGTTTTGCGGGCATCACCAAGACTACTCTGACAGATTTTATAGATATCTGTTTTAAAAGCACAGTTAATGTTAAGTATGGATGAAAAAAATAATAGTTTTTATGCTTGTTTAGTGCTTGTTTGGGTCTGAAAATGAACTAATTTGAAATTTTTTTTTATGTATTTGAAAAGGAAACCTATCTACTTAGAAATGGATACTTATATTCTGATGCCTAAGTGGATGATAGCCATATTTCATGTACACTGTGCACTATCCCATTTGTCCATTTACACGATTCTTGCTACAGTATATCCCCTCTTGTATAAAGTCATGTCACGGCCAGCAGCAGTCATGGCTTGAGGCATAATAGCTTTGTGTTGTCTATCCGTCCATCTTGTGCTCATGAACATGATATCTCAAAAAGGCTTTGGGGGAATTTCTTTAAATTTAACACAACTGTTCACTTGGACTTGAGGATGATTTGCACATTTTAATGGCCAAACCTCTGAGCGCAAGGTCACTCTGACTTCAAATCTGATTGGTCCATATTCATGTGAATACCATATATTAGGATTGCCTGGAGTGAATTTCATTATATATGTCCAATTTGACTCTAGGTTGAACAGATCTAGACTATTACTCAATAATTCATATCCCAATTATGATAAAAACACTTAATACCCATTGTTAAATCCGTTCAAAGTCTTCAGTATACATATCATGTCAGCCGGGGCATGCAAGAATGTAAACTGCATCATAGGTGGTTGATAGAGGCATATAAACAGGAGGCAGTATCCCAGTTGTCTAATGAGAAGGCAAGGAAATATAACACAGGACAGACAAATGAAATGTCAGGGGGGTTCCTATAAAGACCCTGAACAGGAAATGCATACTATACATCAGCATTGTCCTCAGGTATATAGTTTTCTTATCAAAAGCAAGGACAGCTCTTTACTTTCTTTTGTTTTCTTTGTTCTTCAGCCTTGGGAGAAATTTTGAGGCACATTCCTGTTTGGCTATTTTATAGGGACGACTCTCAGTGGAGTTTTTATCAGATCTCCTGGAGGAACTTGTATTTCCTGTCATCACCCATTCACACATTAATAGTTGAGATTTGCCTTATCAAGAACTGAAATCAAATGAGTCAAATTAGTTTTGCCCATTATGTCTGCAGATCTCATGTTATCTGAGTATTGATTTCTAGAACTCTTACTCTGCTCCGAGATCAAATCCCTTCCTGTGTTGGATGTTGGCGGCTGTGTATTGTGATTTTGAGGTCTTTTGAAGAGTTATTCATTTTACCCAACAATTTCTTGATCATTGGTAACAACAAAAATCAATATTAAATGTTGGTTTTCCTCGAAAGTCAAAACTGTCCAGAGAGTTGAGCATGCTTTTAAAACTCACAACTATCAGAAATATGTCATATTATAGAGAGAGTGCTGCACTTCATACTTATTTTCAATACTTTTATTCAGTATTATTATTTTATCAGCAGCAGGAGCCATTCCCAGAGGTTTGATGCAGTCTTTGTCTTTTATGATACTTTTGACATGATGGCTTGTGTAATGTATTATTGACTTACGGTTCTTTCTGAATACTCAAAATTCACTTCAGAAGGCATTCACTTCAGTAGACAACAGTTCCTTTGCTCTGTTTCATTTTCTTTTGTGCTCTTCTCTGCAGCCCAGTCTGTTTTCATTCCATAGATATTTAAATCATGCAGAAGCAGAGAGGGCAGCAGAATTAGATTTCTCTCATGTTTGAAAGTGGGCTGGGCAGGCACGATGTCTGGGGCAATTTTTTTCCTCCCTTCAGCCCGCCTCTGATTGAAATACAATGTTGCTTGGAGTGTTAAGTGTGGAATGGTAATTCAGCTGTACCTTGGCTTACTCTGAGGTGTCTCAATATTAAAAGTGGGTGCAAGGAATATAGATGGGTTGTATAAGTGATGCAGGAAGTCATTTTCACCAAGGGCAAAGGAGTCATTCGCCAAAAATATGGTTGTGTATGGGGAAATTAGATATCTGCATGCACTACACAATGCTTGACCATGCAATAAATATGTTGCTGTGATTGTATACCTTGAAAAATAAATATTAGAATATGAAGCTTTGTTAAAAGTCATTGCCAATCCAAAGAGGTCAACTACATTTCCCAATGTCCCAGTAACCCAAAACCCAAATGGTGTATGCATATCTGTCACTGCAAGAATGAAACAATAATCATTTGTCACGTTCCTGCAGGTTGTTGACTTTCCACCACTAATTTACTAGTAAAAACAAAAGCTTTGGGATCTATTTTTGGTTTCACCATCAGGGAGTAATGGACCTTCTCCAACTGGCAGGAGAACCTGGGCCATGAAGCCTCTCCTACACTCATAAGTAGAGCCCAGGCAATGGTTAAAAAAAAAATAAAAATCACTGTGGATTTTGGTTAGTATTAGAAGGGCACAGCATTCAAGTGTTGGCAGTCAAGCTTCTTTGGTGTGTACAATGATTAACAAAATAATCAGCGCCCGAGGATTTAGAATTTAGAATTTCAGAGTACACACGTACATACAATGAGCGTGTGTGCCGATGCCAAAGTTTGTGAAACAGAGCCTTGCTTTCAGGTGCCACATAGCCTCAAGCCATTTAGTAAACTCAGTTTCATTTTTTAAAAAACAGAAAACATGCACCATGTCTAATTTTGTGTCATTTTACTGCAGGATTAGATAATACCTCCAATACGAGTTGAAAAAAAGTCAGTAAAAATGTGCCACGGTGAACAGAGAGTCCCACACGTCCCCCTCAAGAGGCACAAGAGCATTAATATCATATATCATACAGCAACACCGTGATTTCATCATTACTCTTGCAAGGTTGAAGGAACGCATACAATCCTCATAGTCCACCAAGGATCAGGAAGAAATACTGGGTTTTAGTAAGTAGTCCACTGTGATAGGAGGTGAGGTGAGGTTGCATATGATGTATGGATTGCTCTTTCTGTAATGAAATTCCACTGAATATCAAACTAAATGTTCTCAAGCCTAATCAGCTTCAGTCAATATAATCATCCTGTGAAGGTCTTCATTAATCTTGCAGCCTATGGCTAATCATGTCCGTCTACTTGAGCCCCTGTGAGTGTCTCACCTACTTTCTGCATGTTATTCTAATTAATTTTTCACACCATATCATAGTGGCTTCAGGCAAGCCCAAGACTCATAGATTGTCTCCTTTACAGTGCCAACCCAATAACCAGATACAAGTGAATCCAATGCAAGCACATGTGTTTTACACTGTTTCCTTACGTCCTCCTTTCCCAAGCTATTCTTTTGTCTTGAAGCATGTCGCCCTTCTTTTGCTTCATTTTTTTCCTGTTGGTGATTTGTTTTCACGTCAAGCGCCTTGTCACAGAGCCATGTTGAATCCTCCCAGGTGGTCCTACTGAAAAAAGTATTTCGAATTCCTGTAAATAATATGGGCAGCAAAGCGGCATAGTGGTTACTGCTGTCGCCCCACAATACAGTAAGAAGGTTGTGGGTTCGGTTCCCGGCCTGGGACCTTTCTGTGCGGAGTTTGCATGTTCTCCCCGTGTCTGCATGGGTTTCCTCCGGGTACTCTGGTTTCCTCCCACCGTACAAAGACATCATGTTTGGGTTAATTGGTGACTCTAAATTGTCCGTAGGTCTGAGTGTGAGTGGTTGTTGGTCTCTTTCTGTCTCTGTGTGTTGTCCCTGTGATGGACTGATGACCTGTCCAGGGTGTACCCCGCCCTCACCCAGTGGCTCGGGTGCCCCCGGCGACCTGGAAACAGATAAGTGGTAGAAGATGAGTGAGTGAGTAAATAATATGGTATTCCTCTTCAACCGATTATCCATTTCCGGGTCACGGGGGGTGCTGGAGCCAATCCCAGCTCACACTGGGTGAGGGTGGGGTACACCCTGGACAGGTCACCAGTCCATCACAGGGCCAACACACAGAGACAGACAGAGACCAACAACAACTCACACTTACAAGTCACCAGTTAACCCAAACATGATGTCTTTGGACGGTGGGAGGAAACCAGAGTAAACCCACGCAGGCACAGGGAGAACATGCAAACTCTACACAGAAAGGCCCCAGGCCGGGAACCGAACCTGCGACCTTGTTGTTGTTTTGGTGCAACAGTGCTAACCACTATGCTGCCGTGCTGCCCTGAGAGGTGATCACCCTCAGTGTTTATCTACAGCCTATCGTATAGTAAAAAAGACAAGGTGACACAAACATTTGGCTTTTTGGTCTTTGTTCATGTTGTCTCCATAGCTGATGTTATCCTGATGTGGTGTTAAGACCTGAAGTGATCACTGATGGCATTGCTCTAGAGGTTCCTGAAATGCAGCAGGTGCAGCCCTTTCAACAACAATGAGTGTTTCTGATTTTACACCCGCTCAAAGATAGGGATCAGAGGGATCTGCAAGGGTCATTGCTTTTATCAGATGAAGGTGACAGCTGGCAAGAGCAAGTGCCTGTCGTCTTCAGTAGTCAAACAAACAAAAGAGAGTTTTTTTAAGGCTGTTGTATTTGTCAAAATTTAGCCCCAGTCTGGAACATTATTTTCCTGGGAAAAGGGAGTCAGACCTTTTCAAACTTTCCCTTGACAGGAAAAAACTAATAGGCTCTGACTGATACCTAATATCTTTGCAACCTGTTTATAATCTTTCACAGGTATGACCATAGATTTAAAGGCCAGCGCTCATGACAGGTCCAAGGAAAGTCATTTTATTGCCAAGTCTGATGTCACACAAAAGGGAGTAAGACGCTATTGCTACTTCTGATTGCAGAGTTTTTTAAGATTCTTTCACGAAATAAATAGATGCGATTCGGGTGCACAAGAGATTTTAATATTGAGTGTTTTCTTTGACAAAACACTTTTTCAAAAATTTATTCAGTCATTTATTTTCTGTGCTAATTTATGAGAAATGGAAAATGTCAGATATAAATGTCCACAATTACCAGTTTTGTTTTTTTTTTATTTGGAGTCGACCTTGCAGTCGAGATTTGTTAGTGACTTGCCTGTGGTGGCGTGTGGACACGTCGGTATATCAAGGGCAATCCAATATAACACCTTCGATATCTGCTCTCGGTAGGTGGGGAAGGAAAAAGTATTAGGAAATACTTTCAACAATATCTGGTACAAACAAGAATTTCTGCAGAAATGTAGCCCTCAACGTGAACACTGCGTTAAATCAGTACCTCTGTGACACTGGCAACAGAAATGAATACATCCGAACTGGGCCAATTTTACCACAGTCATGAACAGAACATGTAGTGTGGCTCCAGCAGTGTGAGAACAAAAGTCAGACACTAATAGAATGATAGTTTAGTGCACTACCGGCATACAGGCTGGTAATCTTGGGTTTGAACTCCATCACCATGAAGTTACACTACCAGTCAAAAATTTGGACACACTTTCCTATTCATTTGAATGAGAAAGTGTGTCTTGAAGTTTATTTTCACCAAAACATCATATACTATATGAGAAAAAGTCAAACTGAATCATTAATCGCTATTGGTTTTCCATGTTAAAAAGTCAAATAATTCACACTGAGTTGACCTATATTTGCTGCACATTATGCAGTTAACTTACAAATCACTTTTGCTAACCTGTTGAGAGCTGGATCTCAAAGAACTACACTTCCCAGAATGCACCAGCAGCAGCAAACCAGCTGCTTGTCACCTGACCAGTCGTTATCACTGATTTAGAGCACCTGAGAAGGAATGAAGGTGCTCAGTCATTCATACAAACACTCTTCAGAGAGAAGAAGCTCCAAGTCCACTCATAGATTCAGTCCAAAGATGCCAATGGTCGGTGAAATGTTTTATTTATGTTCATGGTGTTTGCAATGCTGCTTAATATGTTCAAGTTAATGTTTAATGCTGTATACATTGGTTAAGGACCACATTGCAGCATTGACTTCATTGACTTTGTGCTAAGATAATATTTCAGTATGCAAAATTAAAAGTATAAGATATAAAAGGAAAATACACAGTTAAAAATGTAAAAATTTTGTTAAATGTTAAAACTTTACAAAAATTTCATGAAAGTAGATTTTTCTTTATTCCATTTAAAGTAGTTAATTCATTTAAAATGTCTAATTAACAGCCCGATCAACTGACAAAGCCAAAAGAAAATAAAAGTGATGGAGTTGGAAATTTGAGTTGTCCTTTGGAAGTTGAACAAGAGGAGGACTTGACATAACCTGTCCCTCAAATTTAAAATAGGTATGACCAGCGCGTCTCTTAGCAAAATGCTTTTCCGAGTTGAACAAAATATTTTGCCGTTTTGTCGACAAGCATTAATCCTCGCATATTGCGTCCAAAGCTGCGGAGAGAGGAAAGAAAAACAGCTGAAAGTTGAGTTCGTCACATGCATACTGCTTCACTGGCATATGATGATGCAACATAACTCTTATTAAAACATAGTCATTCTTAAAGTATCATTTTAATAAAGCACTGTGCCATTTGAAACATTCAGAGAGTTATTAATATCAAGTCATTTGCATTACCACGACAGAAGAATGCAGTGCAATAATGACATTTACCTCTGAATCTCTCAGTTGGTGTGTTGTCTTGACAGTGTTTTGAACTTTTATCTAAATCAAAACCCAACT
Source organism: Remorina albescens (assembly GCA_034769265.1). Classification (NCBI taxonomy): domain Eukaryota; kingdom Metazoa; phylum Chordata; class Actinopteri; order Carangiformes; family Echeneidae; genus Remorina; species Remorina albescens. The sequence goes on along the minus strand of CM068497.1, from coordinate 19,820,438 downwards.
GTCATCTTTTAATAGGATCACCTTATTTAAAACGCGTTCCTTGCCTCATTGCATTTCTCAAACACACTGCAACTGTCACAACAGTGTCACAGTTGCCTGTCAGAGAGATGGCCAGTTTTACTCCATCTGATATGAATGAATCTGACTTAAGTCCAATCTACTGCTGACAGCCTGGTCCCAGTCAGATAAAAGGCTTTAGGTTCAGCTCTGAACTGAGCTATATCTAAAATCGAATACAATGTGAGAAACCTGATCTCGGGTGGGTGTCGCTGTGATCTACTGAGCATCAAGTGTCTAAATTTTACAACCCAGACCTACATGGCAGCCCAAGAAAGGTTTGTTTTAGACATGAAAAGCCATAAAAGTAAAATTGAAAATCAGTTTGACTTAACACCATTTCATATTGCATGGAAGAATCAGAAGCTATCAAAAACAAGAATGTAATTGATGACACAGAGCAACATTTCTGTCATCAAACAGCAGGGCTGCACAATTTTTGTTGCCAGCAACAAAAATGTTTTTATATTCCCCAGTTGAAAGGGAGCACCAATGTTTGGTAAATGAAAGATTGCGTAATTTTCAATGATAAAGAAGTGCAAAAAAAGATAGTTCTAACTGAAATCATGACTCGTATTCGAATCACAACATCTGCCAAAATAATTGGAATGTGCTTCAAATTTCTTATGTTTTTTTTTTTTTGTTTGTTTTTTTTGTTTTTTTTTGCATATTGTGAAGCCCTACTTAGGAGTCCCATCCTGGCTGTTCAGTATCAGTTAAATGAGCATAATTAAAATTAAACAAATGTCTTGCTCCACGTAAGGGCTTGTTAACTCCCCCTTTTCTTGCTGAATTTCACCAAAGTAACAGAGGCAAAACGCCAGCTGATGCATTTTGAATTCCTGTGATGGATTATTTCGTGTTGAAGCTTAAATGTTCGAGAGAGAACTGTGCAATTTACAAAAATTGCAGCATAATATTGCTATAATTTACTGTTACCTTTTAACAAGCCTGGAATAGTTGAACTAAATTACTGTGGAAGTAACAGAATCACATGAGGTGGGAAAAAAGTGTGGAAAACCAGACAGTGGATCATCATTATATTTCTCAGTCTTCCCAAATAAATAATTTAATAGAAATGTTGACAAATCAAACCATAAAAGAGAACCTTTGGTTGAAGTAAAGCCAGTAGTTGCTGGTAAATAAAAACACTCTTTGGGGGAAAGAGGAAAGAAAAAAACAAACAAAAAAAAAAAAAAAACAGCATTTGAGAAATGACATAAAATCTCTAAGCATTTTTCTGAAACTGATTAGATGTTTGGAAATTTCAAATGAAGTCCCAAATCCTGCTTCTCCTCAGAATATGTGATGCATAATTGCCCACTCTTCATTTGTAGATAGTATTATTTTTACAGCGGCGAAGTCCCCGACGGCACATAATAATTTCTAAGTTTTGTTCAGTTCTTTCATAGCACTTTATCATGTAGTGCAAAACACTTCCAACCCACATTGCAGAACTCTGATTAGACTCTTGCAGAGCTTCAAGCTTCTAGTCTTTTTTTTTTTTTTTTTTTTTAAGCATAATAATTGTACAGCAGTAGTTCCCTATGATCAGTAATTTCAGCTATTTTGCTAGTGCTGTATTGTGCAGTTGCCTTTGAAAATATAAGTATGGATGATGATCTGTCACATGTAATCTGGAGTTGTATATTTATAGTATAAAAGACACTACAATAGCAGCTACCCTACATAAAGTGGCTTGAATTCCTTAAGAGTATGGAGCAGAAGAATATGGTGACAGAAATGACTAGTGACAGCCTCAACTACAGTTTACATTTCAGAGAGGATATTATTCTGAACCCCCACGGACTCTCTCGCATTTAAGGAAGCTGTTTCTCTCACACCTACCATTTTACCCAATTTGAGACTTTGATAACAGTGATATTCAGAATACGCAGTCGATCTGTGGTATCTTGTAAGAAGTGAATGTTTTCACCTAAGGCGTCATAAGTGCTTTTGCATAGTGCCTCGTGCTCCACAAAAAGACTGACAGTATGGAAGTCTATTGTGTTTTTCTAGAAATGGAGTGAAAAAGTTTTGACAAAAGAAGCTGCGGTTTTAACTGCTGATTTCACTTCTTTATGGCAAGTGTGTTGGTGGTGATCTGGAATATTATTGATCCATTAAGTGGATATTAAGCCTATAAGAGAAGTTAATTTCATCACTCAGGTGTCAGAACTTCAAATCTATACTTGGTTGCCAGAATTTCTTTTTTCTAGAGTCTATTACTTCTTATTAAAGTCTCTTTCTTTTTTGCAGACATTGTAGGTTTTTCCACCAATCTCACTCAGAGCTGCCTGAATGGTCACACTTTGTTAGCCTGCTGTCTGGGCTCTGCTGTTATTTTCTGTTCCACTTTAGCAAGATTTCTGCCCTGTAAGAAAGTAGCGTGTTGCAAATTATTCCTCATACTGCAACATGAGAAATTAACTCCTCAAGCTCATCAGTTTTGTGTTTTGTTTTTTTTTTTTTGTTTTTTTTTTCCACTAGTGAAACTAGTGTTTGAAGTTTCTTTTTCATTATGTTGACATTACTGTACAATATGGCTCTGGTTATTTATCCAAAACTAGATTATTGGGGCCAATGTTTTGTCACCAAGAATCGGTGGCACACTAAATCAGGACTAAATGTGATGCAATGTCTCAAAGTGTTCCACTTTTTTTCCCCCCAGATTTTGCACGCGCCGTTGCAGCGCGGCCTATATCATATGCAGCAGTATTGCGAATGAAACCAGACAGCTCCTCATCAGTGCTCAACTCACGCAGCAGACCTCGACAACACATTGGTGGGCTGGTGACTCCTGACTGGCCTGCTTTCTCCAGTCACCCCCTGTCAGCCTTGAGTCTGCTGAGCTCTCAGGAGGACTACCGGAGTGAAGGTAAAGCTAATCATGCAGTCAAACCTACAGTTTGTTTGCTCCTCTCTGAACCAAAATGGGAAACTTTTGCTTTTCTTATCCACACTTAAAAACATTGGTTACTTAAAAAGTCAAAGTACCTTAAAAATTGCCGATTTATTTTGGAAACTTATCTTTCAACATAGATATCGTCCATAACTTTAGCCAAGGATAATGAACCCACGTGTGCACGCACTACGCGCATTCATTAGCAAAGAAAACAGGAGGAGAGAGCTACTTAAATAAATATGATTACCTCTAAAGAGTGGCTTGCCTTCAGTGTATTTTGTCAGGAGTAATTGGTAGCTTTCACATGTCAGCATCTGTCTCCTTCTGCCATGAGAAATTTGCTTTTCCGGGTCATTTCTTATTAGTCCTAGATTACGTAAGAAGTCCTAACCAGCTCCCTTGCTGTGACATCGTGCAGGGCCGAGACCTGAATTGTCAGGTAGTGTTACTATAAAACAGAGGATGCCACATGAGTTCTGATGACTTTGTTCTCCCATGCTGATATGAACCAAATTAAGAGGGTGGACACTCTAGAGCTTGAATAAACTCCTCCAAACATGACTGGTGCAAAATGCAGTCTGCTACACCTGCACTCGGCCAATAGCCTGCCATCTCTGCTCTCACTTGACGTGTGCAGCCTGCCTGTTTAGATTTGGTCTAGAAATGAATCTCACCTATCCATTATCACTGTGTATGGTATGCAGTGACCATGGTCGTGCCCTTTGTGAAACTGAAGTGGGATCATGGCAATATCCAACTCTCTCTGTGTTCCTGTCAGTGTAGAAGCTGTAGAGATGATGGGTATCTTAGTCAAAAGGGATGATTTAATACCTTCAACACAGAGTGGGAACGCACTGTCAGAAATCTACACGGGTCACTTGTTGTTCTGCCGTCCAATATGAATAATTCCAGAGGATATATTCACACCTAGATGCTTTAATATATGAATAATCAGGTCACGTTTATTGTATCTGAAGTGCTTAATTGTGTACCTGAAGAGCTGCAGAAGAAACAAACAGGGTCTCTATAGTCTTTGCTTGTAATTAAGCCAAATCAAATATAGGAAGAAAGCAGCAATCTTTTTTTAAATTTCCTTTCATTTTTTTTAAATGTACCTATGTTTCGAGTGTATATATTTTTATTTTTGCACCCCTCTGCCCATCTTTTATCTCCGTCTTTACTCTATGGCAGTATGATCACTATGCCATTAGATGACTTGCGTCTCTATAACCAAGGTGAGGGTAATGGCTCTCCATTGTCAGTGGTGACAAGAGCATTATACCACTGCACTGGATTGATGTTCGGTGGCTGATATGGTTGCCAAAAAGCAATGCATCTTTGGTTCCTTAAAGGGGATATTGCTTTTTGGTTCTGTGACTGACAGATGGCCAGGGCGACAGAAGTTGAGTGATTTAAACAACTGCTAAGCCTGTTTATCAGTCTGAATGATACACACTCTGACACTCACACAGAATGCAGCATAGAAACCAATGTTGTTTTTCCCTCCACTTTTCCTCCAATTTCATATCGTCTCACACATGTAGTGTATGTAAGTGGGCACATTTCTAACAAATGGGTGAGCAGTTTGCAAATATTTACCCAAAAGGTCAAAGAAAAATGATCAACTTCCTTCACACCAGGATACAGCATCGTAAAATATATTTGCTTTTTTTTTTTTTTTTTTTTTTATTGTTCGATTATTAAACACTTTGATGTCCAACTCATGGTTAGCTTGGCCTGTGAGCTCAAGCAGAACACAGTCTTCTCTATGGCTCTCTGCAGAACAATATACATTATGTTCGCATCGAGATGAAGCTCAACTGTTACCCATAATTATGGTGCAGTCAGGAAGGATGATGACATTCCTTGTGTTGTTTTGGCACCTAGCTAAAGCACACTGGGTTTAAAAGAAAGCAATAACTATGAATTTAAAGTGCCAACTCCCAGCTTTAACTTTTGGTTGTTTCCATCCACCTCAGATGGACACTGTGGGAATTGAAGCATCATCCCTCGGTTTTAGGGGAAAGAAAATAAATTTGGAGAATTAACACAAACTGGGAGACATCACATAACATTTTCACTGATTTATAATTCTTGGCAGTTAACGACTGCCTGTAGTCTGTGACCAGCAGATACTTGCTACCTTCCCTAGGGATGCACTGCTGGGCCATAATATTGTTCAATTCCTCTTGTTGCTTTTTCCAGCTGAACTCAGCACCAGAAACCCTTGGGGTTTCATTTGAAATAGAAATCGTTTCATCACACACCATGGCCCACTCCAGAAGCGGAATGGGGACTGGTGAGGCATACTGGTATTGTAGAATGAATATGTTAATGGAAATAGACACGTCTGTACACGTCGTAACACTACAAGCACCATTTGTTTTGCCTTATATGCACAGCAAGGTTTGCAACTTTATACTGATTGAATCATCCTTCACTGATTAAAGTACTGGATCAAATGATTTTTTATGTCCCTGTAGAGCCTTAAATTGCTGACAAATGGTTAAATTGTATACACACAGTGCATTCAGAAAGTATTCAGTTCATTTTCTTGACATTTTGTCCTGTTCCAGCTTTATGATAAAATCACATAATTTCGGTTTTAACAGAATACCCCAAATTGCCAAAATACTAAGAGAATTTCAGAAGATTTTCAAATGTTATTTACTATGAATAAATGGATGAAAAAATATAACGGGCTTCAAAATTATCATGTGCAGAAGAAGTGAAAGGATCTGAGTGTACTCTGGTTTGCAAAAGAAGAGATGGTTCTTGTATATGTCACCACATCATTCCCTAACAAGTATGCACACAAGGTTGGGGACTATTCAGTGCTATTATTTAGGTGCCACAACAAACCAGTGCCTGCCAAACCTACATGAGCTGGGATCTCTCATTTAACATGGCATGAATAGCTATACATGACGCTGCAAGAAATTCAGTTGCAGTATTGTGTTGTCAAGTGTAAACACAAAGTGTGTGTGTACTGGGCTTGTGTTCTTCAAACATTAATTACATTAAATTTAAATAATTTTTCTGAAGGACACAAAACTCTGCTGTCCTCTGTAAAGTCTTGAGTTCTGTGATGCAATATTCCAGTGAAACCTACAATAAGGGCATCACTTCTGTGCTAACAGAGGGCTGGCTCAAAGAGGAGAACACTTTAAAGAAACAGAGGAGGATTGCAACAGAGCCTGTCAAGCAGAAAACATTAGGCTGCAAAGATATCTAGGTGCATTTGTGCCATTGTGTGACTCCTCTGTCTGCAAAACAAACGTGTTGTTAGACAGTCAGGGAATCTCATTCTTTTAATTTCTAAGTCTAATTCTTTTTCTATCTGAATCTTGCCCTGCTTATATATTTGCTTGTTTAATCTCCAGTGTGTCTCAACTTCTATTCAGGCTACAGTAGTGTTGAATTTCTTTATCTCCTTTTCTCCAAATATTATTTGCAAGATCATTCAGTGACATGTTTATATTTCTGCTAAAGTTTTACAATTAGGGGAAAGTGATCATAATGCCATCTATTTAACATCACCATCAGTGTTCATGTCAGTATTTGTATGATTGCCAAGACTATTTAATGAAGTGGCTATCATTCTGCGTTATATGGCTGCAGTTGCTTCTGCCTCCTGCAAATGAATCACTGCTCATGTCTGTTTGCTTCATGTGTGCCTCAGCCACAAAAACAACAGAAGCACTTCCTATGCAACTTTAACGCAGTATACTTCACTTAATAACACCACATCATTTCTTGGAATGTCAAAATCCTCCACCTTCAGGACTCTTGCTCTTTTCTAGGAAGTGGCAGCCTAACACAATATAAAGAGTAAGAAGAAAAACAAATCTGCTGTGGCAGGCATGTGTATATTTGATATAAGCTCTTGTTGCCATCTGGATGCAATATTTTCTCTTTTTATTGCATTTATTTTTTATTTTTTATTACAGTTGACTAATATCATTTCAGAGTGTTTGCTGCCCAGAATTTACAGGCGTCTGAATATAAGATGGGTCCAATTTTTGTAGAGAACCATGGTTGACTTTTCTTTATTTCTGGTAATTTGGCTTGCAGAAAAGAAGAGAACTGTCAGACTTTTAGGAGTATAAGAAACAATTGTGTTGGACTGACACAAAAAGGAAAGATTTTAGGGAGGAAACATTTTCTCCCTGACAACCAAAGAAATAGCAATTTCTTTTCAAATTAATGTTGACAAATTGTAAAAAGGAGAGGTAATAAATAGTATACTGATGGTTATATACCATATGATCTTAAAAGTGCGACATCTCTGAACGTTTTTTTTTTTTTTTTTTAAACTATATGAATCTTCTATTGAACGACTCTCATACACAGCCAGGTTTCCCGTATGATCACTACTGCCGTATTGTCTTGAAAAGGACAACTTTTTACTCTCACTTTGAGGATTGCTAGAATGCCTTTTCAGTGCATAAGAACTGCACAAGTTAGAGAATATGTCACAGTGGTGCTATTATCTGTCAGAAACATCTGCTGTCTGCTGCAGAATGTCATGCTAGTTATTTTTACAGTCAGTTTTGTTGCCTATAATTTCATCACTATGGAGCTCTACATTTTCCTTTTCTCCTTTTTCCTCTCAAAGGATATTCAAACAAAATATGCACTTGCAGGAACCAATCTGGGGTGCAACAGACACCCCAGATTGGTAGCTGGACAATGAAAATGATTGGTGTGCTTGTGATACTTGTAATCATTCTAGTCTTTACATCCTTTTTTTTTTTTTTTTTTTTTTTTTCCCCCCTCAGAAAGTGAAGAGTTCGGCCCTGTTTTTGTCCGGGAGCCAGATGATGTTGTTTTCCCTTTGGATTCTGATGAAAAGAAAGCGGTGATGCACTGTGAAGCACGGGGGAATCCACCACCCACATACAGGTGTGACATATTTCTTAGTTTTCTAGTCCTATTGTAGCTTACTAGCATTTTATTCAGCACAAACGCATTTGAATATCCTATTCTCTTAATGTTTTTTTTTTTTTTCAGTTGGTACATCAATGGGACAAAAGTGGATGCAGAGGCAGATTACCGCTACAGCGTCATTGATGGAAACTTCATTATTATGAATGCAAGTGAGATTACTGACTATGGGAAGTACCAATGTCAAGCAGAGAACAGTTTTGGGACCATCCTAAGTCGAGACGCTCTTTTGCAGTTTGCTTGTGAGTAGACTTTTTTTTTTTTTATTAATTCAACCATTAATTTGTACTATATCTGCTCACAGAAGGTCTAATAATAATCCTTTGCACTATGGTATGCTGTGCCGTGTGATAAAATATTTAAAAAATAAAGCTACAAAGCAACAACATCTACAGTATTGAATGTAGTTCCGAACAGCCCCCCCCCCGATACTGTCGGCCCGCACAGCTAACGGTATCTGCCATGTCTTAATGGCAAATTAGGCTTAAAGGCACATTTCCTCTCTAGTAATCTCATGGCCAACCTCCAAAACCTCATTAGACACTAAGCAGCACACATGACAAGACCAGGTGCACTGTTTTCAGGGGGAAATAGCATTTTTGGTTTTCTCTATAGTTTCCCCTGGAGCAATGACCGTAATAGCCTTATTGGCATGTCTACAGGGAGCAACCATTCTCAGTCACTGAGCTGTTGCTATAAAGTATAGTACATGGTCTCTTGTTGTTTTGGGGGGGACTTGCACTTGTTATAGGGATTTATTTGGGAACAAATAGTTGGATTAGCCTGAAACTTGGAAACAGGAAAAGGGAGTGAGTCCTGTTCTCTAAAAGCACTGCTCCCTTCAAGCCAACAGAACCATGTGATGGTCTCCTTTACTCTTTTTTGCTTCCTTTTTATTCCTTCACAAAGCTTTTTGTGTGTGAATGTGATCAAAGAAATGGACAGGAATCTAAGGAAAACTGCTCCTAATTTAAATATAAACCATACTGCATTGGCAGGCTGAGATGCCCAGATGGTAAAGCACAGACAAGTGTCAAAGTAGTGCAGCTAGTTTTTGAGGGACAGAAGCAGAACCTGAAGCTGGTCTGAAAAATGAGCAATGTAACATGAAAGCACTCATTTATTAGTCTAAGCTTCAAGCTGGGACATGGCAGCTATTTTTGGCTGCATAAATACTGCGTGCTTGCTTGACACTGTTTTATCCATTAGATTCACAGGAGCAATGCAAAATTATCATTCTAAAGTATTTTGCCAGCATTCCTATTCACTGGCGTAGGTTTCTTCATGTTACTCTTTATTTCATTAGATACCATCTTCTTTTTCCTTTACAGCTGACTGTAGCCGCTCATCATTCTAATTGATATTTCACACAAAAACAGCGCAAATTGTTGCCAGTATTTGCAGCTTTTACTTTTCGCAGTTACCTGCATTTAAATGATTAAATGATAACCTTCAAATCCAAATCTTTTTTTCTTTTTTTTTTTTTTTAACAGTAGTGAGTGTGAATGAGCGTAGTGATAAATGACACTTGTTAATTCAGTCTGCTAACAGGAATTTCTCAAAGAAGCACTTAAAGTCACCAGTCAAAAGAACGTGTGGTGTTATGTTTGCTGGATTGGCAGGTATGTCAGCTGGGATGGTCACTTGTTTGAAATACCCCAGCTTCACTCCAGCAGAAAGATGCAGCACGGACCGGCTGAACCAAGTTCCCGTTACAGCAGGAAATAGCTCATAATCTCTTATAAAATTATATCATTATTAATCAACTCTTTTTGTTGAATCACATTATTGCCCTGCAGTATGGAATGGCAGCATATTTTCTGCAGCTAAGGTCTTTGGAGCCATGGCCCTAAAATGTCACTCACTGAATAAACGTGTGACTATCAGTTTTGAGTGAGCAACAAATCCCACATCTCACCGACTTATTGTGGTGAGATCTGAGCAACCTGTCAGAAATATTCAAGGCAGCAGAATGACAAGTATTTATTCTATTTGTATAGTTTAGATACGCTATACCGTTGGTAATGTAGACACAGATGGAGGGAAAAAATGTGGGAATTATGGAAATGTTCCTTCATTCATTCGTCTGGACAGGTTTTTTTGTTTTTTGTTTTTTTTCCGTTAAACTTGACATGACAGTGAGAACTCAGTATATCTTGCTGGCTCTGGGGATTCACTGAGCTATATTAAGAAAATCGGCCCAATCGTTTCAACCCGTGACCAAATTTCTTTTTCCTTTTTTTTTTTCCCTATCCAGAGCTGTTTAGCATACAAGGTGACGCATCTGTGTGGCTGTTTTTTTTTTTTTTTTTTTGTTTTTTTTTCAGCTTCATACCAAACATATATTCAACACTATGAATGTGTAATAGTCCCATACTTAGTCTGCATTTCTTTAAAATGCAACCCTTCAGAAGGCTTGCCACGGAAACAAGGAGAGGTGCCCTGCAGCACGCATTTGGATGCAGAACCTTCCCTCTCGCTTTCAGCATAACAAATGGTGGGTATTTATCACTCAGCGTGCAGAACAACTATTCCTTCTCTTCTCATGTTGGCACTGCACATTTCCATGTGTTGACATGACATGCGTTGTCAACTGCTTTAAATGGTTCTGATGCACGTGAGTGGTACCTTTCCTTATAAACTGAATTCTTTAACTTATGTCTGTTTCAAAGACTTGAATGTGCACTGTCAACCATCTGCTCCTTATAACCATGTTTTTAGATGGGAAATGGTATCCATATTACATATTACAAACTGTACCTGCAATAGTTTGAGTTTACTAATTCCTGTGTGAACAGGCTTGAATGAGGTTTACATATTATGTCAGTTTCAGGTCAGATCTTGGCCTAAAATAATCAGCTAAGATTATTATAGATTGTAAATATATAATCATTTCTGCTTGCACTGGTTGTAGAGTTTATCTCAGGGGAGCCTTGGAAGCCCTACTGTAGGTTTGGTAGCCAACTTGTGTGAATAGTTGTGCACTGGATGGGTTTTCATTTCATGACTGTATGATTGATTTATTGGCCTTGACATTTCAGTATTGACAAAGATCTGGTTAAAAAAATATGCAATCTTTTAGATGGGGCTGGCCTGAATGTATTTCGCTAGGTTGGGGAAAATGCTGAAATTGCGTGTCGATGCAGCACTTCAATATACCGACTACTCCAGAGGGTTGTTATGTCAAACTGCTGTTCTGAGCTAAGCTGGGTTCCATGCAGCAATCTGGGGAAAGGAAAGAATGCACCAAGTGTTTGAGGAAAGGTTCAGACTAGACTGTCTATATTCAATCCACTGGTCATGTACTCTGCTCCAAAGATGTTTGAGAAGGATGGTTTCTCTCTCTTTCTGTCTCGCTCTCTTTCTCTCTTTGTTTTGAAATTCTGAGCTGTTGAACTTACACTTGGGCTGTTTTTCAGCCGTGACTTTGAAGGCAGCCTGCAGAAAGGAGGCTTCTGATCTCTCTCCCCAAAGAGTTCCTTTCTGTGCAAACGAGAGTCTGGCTGAGACTCAGGTATCGAGCAACTCTGAGGAGTACAGTTGTAATGAAATTAACAGGATGCTTTGACTTGAGCATTTGAAAAGCCGCACACACACACACAACACTCTGAAATGTTCTGTAGATCTAAAATGATCGGTAGTTAATGCTCATAGATTGAATTGCTACTGCACCTTAATAGCTTATTTGCACCAGGCACCTGCTCTTGTGCTTGCTGCAAATTTCATCATTGCATTTCTGGATTTTAAATATTTATTGAGACATATGTTGACTTGTAATTTCTGTGGAGGCTTTAATGACCATACTGGTTTTTCATTTTTAAAAAGCCATTAATATTGATTAACTTATGTAACTGTAGTTTGGTAAAGGTAAATTATCGGTCAGTCTCTGTTTCATTTGAATCTCATCTCTTGGTTGTGTTAAAAAAAGCAAAAAAAAAAAAAAAAAAAAATTGTTTCTCAAACACAAAGACCCTGAAAAACTGAAACACTCAAAATAGAATGCAACTTTCATTTCACAATCAGACAATAACAGGTTCGTGTTCCTGGCTTCCTATCTGTTATTTTAACCATTACAAAACCAGTGTTGATTGTGCCCAGAGTGTTTAATATTCCATGTCATGGTGTAATGGCTCTCTGGAAATACTGTATTGTACGGTGAATTGTTACTGTGCTGTAGTGCTTGGTTATATTAAAGAACATGATGCCTGCTCATAAAGATGAAATTTACATTCCATATTAAATAAGATAAGCTGGCTAAGAATACTTTTGTTCCCCACAATATATAGCCCGGCTGAATAATTGAAGAGAAATGAATATCTACAGAAAACACATACAGTACCGACATTGAGTTTCTGCCAAGCACGAGTCGGTGAGGTCAGCAAGTACTGCTGTTATACAGATGTAAATAGTCCTTGTGTGTATAGCTATTCCTTTTCTACTAACTCACTGGTTTCCTTCCTTTTGTGTATCAATAGATAAGAAATCAACTTAGCTATTGTCTTTGGGCTCATTAAAGCTACAATAGAAGTCATTGATCAGCTGTGAGTTATGATTCATGTTGGATGGAGAAAAAAAAAAGGGGGGGGGGATAATAAGCTGATATATAAAAATAAAAAGAATTAGTGGTCACAGCTGCTCGTGAATCAATTGAAAACATTGTGACAATCAGTAGCTCTCCATCTCTGCACTCTGGTGGCACATTGTTAGCAGAAATAAATCAACACTTCTCATACATAACAAATGGGACAAGGTGATGTGATTGAGTTAATGTAGAATAGCAGCATGATGTCAGGCACCAAGAGAGGTTTTCTACACACATCTGCATTTCAGAAATATTACGCTTTGTGGTGGTGGTGGTGGTGTTGCTGGTGATGCTAAGACGATCATGACGTTCATACTCACAGTGAGACTAATAACACACAATACGAACTCTACAATACAATAATCCAGGACATATAATTGTGCTTTTTAGTAATCGTGTGTAATAACTGGGAAAAGAAACCACAAATCTGTGCAATTTACCAAATCACAAAAAAAAAATTTAATAAATAGTCATGTAAGTAAAAAAAAAAAAAAAAAAAAAATCAGGTTCCAGCTGGGATAAGACACTGAATTGAATCCACCTAATTTGACAGTTTACTGATTCATAATGTTTTCCTTCCTCCTGCATTTTGATTCTTTGATTCTTCTGTACTAGTTCTTCCCAGCATACCCTGAAAAAACATTCCTCTTCAATTTTCTTTTAGTTTGTTCTAAATCGGTGTGAATCACATTTGTCTATTGAGCTATGTTTGAAAAAATTCTGAATCTGACTAATTTACCAAATGAAACTGTGCTATATTGAGGAAAAAATAGACAAGTGACCGTGCTGATCTTCCAGATGGTTATTGCATGTGTGTGATCTGTTTTAAAATGAAGGCCATGATCCGTGATCAGAATTAAATGTATTAAAGTTTGGGGAAATGCAGGTTTCTCAAGCCAGTCTGATAATTATCCAACACTTCCAAGGTAGTGGTAAACACTGTCTCTTAAATTGGTGGAATGAAAAGTGGTGGAGACACCGACACCAGCCCTGAGTCAGCTGCCTGTTGCTTGATTTCAACATTTTGGCATTGTTTCAAGTAGAAAATGAGGGCAGTATTTTAGAGTTTCTAAAAGGCTGTGGTTCTCGGATTTCTGATTAGATCTTCTTTGTATGACTTAAACAGTAAACCAACCAAGTAAAAACAAAGGCTACCTTACTTATACTGTACAGTCTGTGTGGGTTTCCTCCCACCATCCAAAGACATCATTTTGGGTTAACTAGTGACTCTAAATTGTCCGTAAGTGTGAGTGTGAGTGGTTGTTGGCCTCTGTCTGTCTCTGTGTGTTGGCCCTGTGATGGACTGGTGACCTGTCCAGGGTGTACCCCGCTCTCACCCAGAGTGAGCTAGGATTGGCTCCAGCAACCCTCACGACCTGGAAATGGATAAGTGGTAGAAGATGAATGAATATTATAACACTTATTTTTTCAGTGATTTAGTGCCACAGAAATTATCTCAATTCTCAATAGATTCTTCCATTTAACAGTTTGAAACATCTCGTTGATATATTTTGTGGGGGTTCAGCGTCTACCTTATTTGGCTGAGTCATAATTATTGAACAATTGTGCAATATATGATGAATTATACATCCAATACATTTAGTGCAACTACTGGAGAATGTGTCCTAAAGGGGAGGGGTGAGTGGGATAATAAACAGGCTGGTAAAACATACACTTTGCTTATTGTGCAGATTTTCTGTTTCAAGATTCTTCATTGAGCATTTGATACTTTTCTTGGTCACATATGAGCGTGAAGTTCTTGTATTTAAGATTTGGCACATTTTCACTACGTTCTGACAACCAACCAATTTATTTATTTGTCTTATTTGTCAAATTCATATTTAAGCCAGACAGACAATCAGTAGATGTTACAAGTGCATCTATAAGGATAAGGACACCTGAACAAAACCAATGTGCATTTGCGCAGGACAAAACACAAGGGGCTACAACCAGGAAAAACATCATAACAAAATGGATGAAAGCTTTGTCCTTGCAACACTAACTTAAAATTCAAGTTTGTTATGCATCTGTTTTTTGTTTTTATCATCATGAATTCAAGGCTGACTATACAGATGAAAATAAACATTGGGAGCATTTAAAAAATAATTCCAAAGATGATAATGAATTTAACTGTATCTAACAAGGATTGCCTCTGTATTCTGTTTCAGATCTGGGTGCTTTCAGTGGGAAGACCAGAGGCGGGGTTTCTGTGCGGGAAGGCCAAGGTGTGGTACTCATATGTACTCCTCCTCCTCATTCACCAGGTAAGAAATGTTCCTGGTTGAAAAGACATACTTGTCAACACTGTGACTGCATATTTCCGCCTTACAGCCAGGGCTTTACAAGTCAGGAGGCTAGGAAAAATATACCTGAACCCTTCTCAGTGCAGATAGTCAGAGCTTCCTGAGTTACACCGTCACCCAATGGCAGTTACAAGCTGACAAACAATCATATAAAAGATGCTAACTTTGCTAAATGTTCGGATATAACTGCACATCTGTTTTACTTCGCAATCAACTCACGAGTCAAGGTCTGACTGAGACTCAAACAGGTAGACATGAAAACCTCGTCGGTGCATTTGCACAGCCAGTATCACTGTCAGCCAGTTTCATTTACAAGCTACAGTAACAAATAACTTTACTTACCGTGCTGAAACATCTTTCAGTCGCCTATGCTGGTGCATAATCAACTTTTAAGGGTGGGTCTGACTCATGCATGTGGCTGAGTCTCTGCAATGCCACCCCCCCCAACCATCTTTTACTATTTTTGGAGGGGAAAACCATGTTAAATAAAATAGCAACTGTAACAGATTTATTTATTTAACCCCCCCCCCCCCCCCCCCAAAAAAAAGTTTAAAACAACAACTGGAGAAGAACTTGAAATTACAACCAGAGGCAAAAATATTTCTTCACTGTTTTGGAGTGGTCAGTAAAAACTATACATGATTGTATTTTGAGAGTTTGTCATTCTCCTCTCCATTGATCCATCAATCTATGCTGTTTCCAAAGATGTGTGATAATGTATGAAAATGAGGCAGAGAACACAGATTCTTAGACGTCAAATTTACTCCCTCATAAGAAATGAAAAGTAATGTTACATTAGGAGTTATTGGACATATGCAAAGCATAGGTACCGCTCTTTTATGGTATATCTTGGATTCATCTCCCTGCACTTATCCTCTAATGTAAGATGTTATGTGATCCATGAATCATCCAGGCTTTCTGTTTGCATCAGCTCTGTTTCACTGCAGCACTGCACCCATGGGAATGTGCAGCCCTCGTCAGTACCTGCTTCTGTTTCTGAATGCCATTTTGCATGACATGGAAGCAACCAGAACATGAGTGACAACTTTGCTGACAAAAAAAAGATGGTTGATGTTGCTTATTTGAACTTACGGTATTTAATTTTAAGCTCTGCTTTTAGTCATTGGTACCACTGACGTCACGTCAACGGGACCGCCGCCATTTTTGTGTCCGATTTATCAGTTACGCCATGGCGGTAAACACCTCACACTTAAACGAGACGGAGAGACAACGATATTTGGCGAAAATTAACAATGTTGGTTGCAACCCATATTTAGCGCCTTCAACAGTATTTTGTCCGCTAACCTCTGCAAAATGCCTTCCCCAGCTCACGTTCCCGGATATTTATATCTAGTTGATTCATAATCCCTCTCCCTACAGCCGAGAAAGCCTGAAAGCTTTTAAGAGCACGGATGCTTACCAGTATGCTGTCGCTGGATGGGTGAAGGAGTCACGGATATGGCGCCAGGAGCCAAAGAAATTATATGTAATCAGAGCACATTTAGTTATTCAACAAGTTTTTAAACATGTGGTTTTGGTAGTAGATACCGTTAACGTTACCCTGATTGTGTTAGCTAGCGAGTTCTTAGCTGCGGCGCTAAACGCTTGCTAGCTTGTTCAAATTACCACTTTAGCTCGCTGCCAGCTGAGATCCATGCTTTATCATCCATGAGGGGAAGCGTATGTACGACGTTTCATGTAAACTAGACTGTTCGTGGTTAACTCGGATCATGTTAGCTAGTGAGTTGTTTGCTAAACATTTGCACTTAAGCTTGCTGCCAGCTGTCACTAACCTAAAACAGATAGCTCTGAACCTGTTTCTGAGTGGCTCATCACCAAAATGTTCCAAGACAAAGTACATAATTAAACACATAAACACAGTCACTTTGTCAATAAGATACTACTCCACTTGTTCCGGTAACATTACAACGCTGTGTCCTGTGACCTGACTGCTGCGGGTGGACACAAATACGGCGGCACAAAAATACAGTGACGTCATGCGGTCCTGATGAATAGGTCAAAAAGCAGCATACATGTGATGGACACAAAATTAGAATCTAACACTGGAGATGATGTTTTGGAGTTAGAACAAAACCATTTCCACTACCGTCATCTATCGTTTAAGGTTTATTACTGTGTTGCCACAGTTATCTGTATAAGTGACCCAGGTTTCTGCCATGACATAATGTTAGAGACCATGAATTTGAAAACCAGTGGATCGATACAGAATACAGTTTATGTATTTAACAGGGGTGTGCCAAAAAATTGATTCTCATGAAAATCGCGACTATTAAAAAAAAAAAAAAAAAAAAAAAAAGATGAAGAAAATAAATCCGCAGGCTGTCTGCCTCCGTTTTGTATGTGGGACGTCCTGACCTCACCACGGAGCCGGTTCTGGAACATATGCATGCGCGGTAAGCACCAAAACAAGGAGGAAACTACAATAATGGAGGAGAGAGAGATTCAACCGGCCCCGTCCTCATTGAAGGCAAAGATTTGGACTCATTTTTGCTTTTTACCTAGAGCCCTATAAAATATATTTTATTTTTTCCCAAATTCCATTTTAATTTTCCCATATTCGTTTTCCTATTTTTTTTTTCCCGTTTTTAATTTTTGAAAATTCCGTTTTTAGCATTTTATGCAAATTTAACCCCGAGACAGTGTTTTAAGTAATGATATATAGACAATTTCTTCAGTTTCTTCAGTTATAACTGAAAACTTTAATGCTTCCACACATTTAAGCAAAAATTTTTAATTTCTTCTATCCCCATGCTCTTTGGTTTTCCACCAATTACTGACATCTCCATTGAAGTACATGATAGTCAACCTCTTTGTGTTGAGCTCAGTGAGTGACTCTGGTTTGACTTAGCACTTAGCACTCAGACGGCCGCTTCACTGGTGGGGGATGTGCATTATTAGTGACCCCCTTGGAGAATTTTCCCGACGGTCTCTGGTCTAGTCTCGTCTCTGGGGAGGTTCCGTCTCTGGTCTGGTCTGGTCCACTCTCTGGAGGGGGGGGGGGGTCTCTGGTCTCGTCCAGTCTGCTCTGATCTGGTCTAGTCTCTGGTTGCCGTTCCTTGCTGTAGCCCAGTCCATCACTCGTTATCACTCGTTACCCTAGACATGTTCATGCCCTCTCCTGAATCGAACCGTGCCTTTCTTATTGCGGGGCGACAGCGTTAACCACTTCGTCACCGTGCTGCTCAGGTCACCACATAAATTTACATCAATTCACCAATGAACCTAGGCATGTTCAGGTGCCGCTACCGGGAATCGAACCGCGCCCACTACGCTCAAATCACCACATTCATTCATTCATTCATTCATTTATTCATTTATTCATTCATGGGTAGGGGGGCGTGCATTATTAATGATCGGAGCATATTCCCGACAGATGTGTTACTTTTTATTCCAGGAAAAAAAAAAAAACTTATGTAAAATGTCAGCCAGTAAGCATGGATAAATGTTTAAAACTTAATAAATGTGAAAAAGACACTTTAATGTCTCCATTTGTCATCCTGCCTTGCAAAGCAGACTGGAGTAGATCATGAGGATCCTTTGCACACCTATAGATTGAAGCAGAAAACATTATGAATCAAATCGTTTTGAATTGAAAATCGATTTTGAATCAAATCGTGGCCCCAAAAATCAGAATCGAATGGAATCGTGAGATAGTAAAAGATTCCCACCCCTAGTATTTAATCACTCAACCATGAGAAGTATAATTCAGATAAAATTAATTTTACATCAGATATCTTTAAGTAATCACAATATCAATAGAAATTGAGATAGAGATTGGTCTTTATCTTTCTGACTGAAGTTACGTAATTAATTGTGGGAAAAGACAAATGATTCTCTCTCCAGTCTCTTTGTGCCACTTAAAACATATAATAAAAGTCAGTCAGTGAACAGTGCAACTATCAACTAGTAAATACCATCAAAGGACTTTGAAGATTTATTTGATCCCTTTTATTTCACTTGGGACACAAAGTACTTGATGAAACAGTGCAGGGAATTTTGTTAAGAGTAACATTTGTATTTTATTTCACATTTTAAATAAGGCTCCTCATCTGAAGTTGGCAAATGTGAAATACATAACAAAGGTAGGCTTATTATTTATTTTTTTCAACAGTTCTAACATAAACGAAAAAGATTCCTAACAACAAACATTTTTTTTTTTTTTTTTATATCCCATGCTGTAAAATCTGGCAGTGTGATTAAGTGCGTGGGAGAGCCAGAGCATGTTACAGTTGAAATTCATGTTGCAGAGGGAGTGTTAAACAATGTTTGGGTTAAATTAGTTGTGGGGGGACTTGATTACATTAAAAAGCCACTTAAATTAGATAGGTTTCATAAATGAAAATAATTTCAAATTACTCAGCTGTGTAAAGTCGATTATTTTTCATTTCATGGCTTTGAGCACTTGTGTTTTCAAATGTCTTTGGTCACTATTCAAATACTGTCCTCTCCGTTAACGCAGCCAGTAATGTGGGGTTCACATCAAGTGTTTGAATTCAGTTCAGATCTCTCAGATCGGAGTAGCCATCTTTGAAAGAGACATTAATCATTATTCACCTCGAGGACTGATGGTGTAAAGAAAATATAGCTGTCCTCTTTTTTTCCTCGAGGACAGGCAGATTATGGATGCAGAATCAAAGCCTCATGAAATATTGCTAGGCAACATTGAATACATTAATTTGTCCCTGACAGTCCCTTTTTTTTATATAATATAATGATGGATGTGGCTATGTAGAAGATTGCACAATGGACACAAAGAAAACATGCTGTCCAAGTGTTCTCTGTGTTCATCACTGTCATAGTCCATTCATACATACATACATACATCCCATTTTATGTCCTCTCATTCCACTTAAGTCTTTTTGAGGACCGCTTGGATCTTTTTTTTTTTTTTTTTTTCTTCTAACCATCATTTTCTTTGTTTTTGTTGTTGTAAGCAACTGTGTAATCTTTCTTTTATAACAAGTGAATTTGTTTATCTGCGTGGATGACTAAGTACTAAAGGATGCTAAATACATAAGAACATCTGTGCTGCCATGATTGCAAGGGGTCAAAAATTTATATCCTACACTTTCTCACACTGCAATTCATAAAAAAAAAAAAAGATATGAAAGATTGAACTTGGATGCAAATAGCTTTGGCATCATATACAGACTTATTTATGAAGTCAGTGAAATCCCAGTCTGGGCTTTTTTTTGGGGGGGTGAAGACAAGGCTGATACTGTCATTTGGTGACCCTTCACACACTCACAAGGAAACCCACGGGAATCAATCTTCCTTGAAATAAGCAGTTACAGTATGCCACTTTTGCCTTCAACAATTAACTAAAGTAACCTTTCTACTAATAAAAAAAACTCATGACCTTCTGATTTAATTTTTTTTTTTTTCTCTCTTTTCGGGCCACTATATTTTCTCACACTTTGTACAGATGAGCATCATTTGACAGCAGTGAGCAAGCTGATCCCAAATTCCACACTCATTACTTCTTTAAATTATTATAGTTTCCTAGGTATTGATCTGTTATTAGCAGTGGCGACATCAAAGAGAATGTGCGCGTCACTTGTTTTGTGTGGTTGATTGATATGTTTATGGCATTTTACATGGGCTCACGGAGTGTGTATATATTTTGTGTATATACACAATATTCTACTGATAGTATGTCTCTGCCTCACACTGTCTATATTTCATAATTAACATTAAATCAGATTCACCTTTTTTTTTAAATCTTTCAGTTTCTGTATAAATACTGTTTGGGTGCTTCAGTAATTATCTACAATCTCTCCTGCAAACTCAGTCAACAGTTGGCTATTACTCTTCAAGGATTGATTATTGATACCGTTATTAACAGTCTGAAAAATAGTCTGCAATTTTCTGATCTCAATAGTCTGCTTTTGCTTTTACAGAAATAATCTACAGCTGGGTGTTCAATGAGTTCCCCTCATTTGTTGCTGAGGACAGTCGACGCTTTATCTCCCAGGACACAGGAAACCTGTACATCTCAAAGGTGCAACCCTCTGACGTAGGAAGTTACATCTGTCTGGTGAAGAACACGGTGACAAATGCGAGGGTCCTGAGCCCTCCAACACCTCTAACACTGAAAACTGATGGTGAGGCTCTCAGATTTATAGCACCTCGCTCACATGAGGGGCTTTGATTTGTTTGAATGCCCAAGGCAGACAAATCTAATGGATTTCTGTGGATGAGCCCACACTCCAGAAAAAGTATCATAGTCCTCTCTCTGTTCATCTAAGACTAAACATTTTCTTTTTCAGATCTGTTACATGGCTTCCCCCTACAGAACTTGCTGAGCATAGATGAAAATCTAAAAGCAAATTTTACATTCTGCTAGTGCATTTTATAGTGTCGTAATGCGTTGGGAGAAATTTTTTTTTGATAAGATAGGTCAATAAAAGTGGGGAAGCCTTCTGCTTTCCACTGAGCCTCGTATTGGTGAAGGGTGTTATGAATTCCATACACACTGTAAATAGATAGTGAGCAATGCTTTAACATTAGTGTGGGGAGTCTTCTACACTCACAATGTGCTTTGGTGAAACTGGCCATCAGGGAAATCATTTTCCAGCATAAAATTAACTGAATCAATGGCCCTTGCTGTGGATGGGATTTTGTTCTTTTATACTAGCCTCTCAGGAGCCATGCTGCAGAGCTGTTTGTTGGATTCAGATGTGGATTTCACCTACAGGCTTTTTACATCCGACTACACAGAGAAATGTCCATCACTTCACACAGGTGCCTGTCATTGTCAGGGTTTCAAAGAGCCACTGAGATTACATCCCAATTGAAGATGTGAAAGGCCTCTGTGCCACGGAACCAGGTTTGTTGTAAATGTTGCAACATGAATTTACCTCTGAAGGATTACATGCTGTCCAGCAAGATTCCTAACCATTTGTATTTGCGTGACTTTGTATGAAATGGACTCCGCAGACATAGATCATACCTCGGGCCAAGCCATTCTCAATTGTTTTGTGCCTCTCTTTAACCAAGATGCAGAATACAGTCATAAGGGTTGGCCAGTCATGTTGCTTCATGGATGAGTAAGAAGCAGATTCTTGTTTTTTACAGTTTGTGATGGGAAAGATTTTTGTTTTTGTGACACGTTGGTTTGACTAAGGGCTGAAGGGCAGCGCTGTCACCTGCGGCACAACACGGCCAAGTTAAATCTCTACAGTTGTATGACCATTATGCCAGAAAATGTCTTGGCATATCTTGCTCTGCGGATCTAATGTTGCTCAGAAGCCCTCTATATTGTGAAATTGGGTCTGAAATGCAGAAAATTACATTGGCACACCCGAATGTTGCGATGCTGTGTGCACCCCTCAGTCTTTGGAGTCGGACCAATCAGACGCTGCAATCTGTGCCTCAGTAAAAGTGACTGATTATTACACAGTAGACCGTTCAAGCTGGATCCATGTGTGGCTCACAACTGTCAGCTCCAGCCCTGACTCTTTTAATGAAAACAAGCATCTGAGCTACATTATACCCTGCTGGAAGCCATTGATCGTCAATTCGCAATCCACCTTGAGCAAATCACTGAACTCTGGACTAATGCTCTTTTTAAACAGTCGTGCAGTTCATCTCAGAAACAGCCTTCCTTTGATTTATTTCTTTTGGTGTATATTATATAATGGCACATAGCGCTAACTCCGAAATGGCATATGTTAAATTTTAAATTAAGGGTAATATTACCATCACCGTAATTGCTACAAATAAAGCATTTTTATATTTTACACAGCATTTTACTACACTGTAATTTAGTAAAATTTCCGCCATGTATCATCCATATTTTCCCCGTCTCTTAGTTATAATAATATTCTTTTAGAACACAAGCCTCAAAGAAGCTTTACAAGCTACACTGTGGTTTACCATGCAGTAGTGGCCTTTATTATATTTATTTGTGCACACAGCTTTGTTTATGTTGATATGGGGTTCACACTTTTATATGTTGTCTATTTAATTTGTAACATTTATTATTAAAAAAAAAAATGTGACTGACAAAAAGATGCTACCATTTTCAAACTGATTGACAGGTCGTTTAACATACTAAGAGTAACACTAATTTGTACCTACATCTGCATTATTGATTGATTTTATGTAAAGGTTAGTTCACATTAGAAATGTTAGTGAAGACAGGAGCAAAACACACAACATGCAATTTGTCCATTACAAAATGCTTTTGTATGTTTGCATTGAAGAATGTACCACAACGTTATGCTATCAAAAAAAATTATATGCCATTAGACTGCAGCACCAGTGGTGTTATTTTTGCTATAACAATTTTCTTCTCTCTTCACACTGACTGTAATATCCATGAAACATGTTTTCAGGCACATGTCATCTCCACATTGGCATGTTATCTGTACTGCACTCTAAAATACTATTGAGGAATTTAGGCCAAAGCCATATTGAACGTTGTCATATTTTTTGTTTTTTTTCCTCCAGCTGACAAGTTGTTAAATGTGTACCCAAAACAATGCACGATTTGTTACCTTGAAAATCCAAAAAAGTACCAATACGCAGTCTATAAATATGAAAGCCTGTTGGTATTTATATCACTGTTTTTCCCCTACCTACATGTTAAACTACTGTCCTCAGCCAAATCATCAAAGAACAAAAATTAGATTACCTGAGATTGGCCGTTGCATTACAACATTTTCTGGACTGCTCTTTGCATAAAATATGGCTGCGCTGTTGATGCAGTGCAGATGGAGGATCAATGCCTTTAGGGCAACTTTCTCATTGAGTGCTACAGTAGTGGTGTGACAGTCCTATTACCATTAATAGGACCCATCCAGCTGCCCAGGAATTGGCTGGACCAATTTAACTCTACAGAGATGGCGAATGTAAACGGAAATTGTATTAAACTATACAAATTTGATTGCATGGGGAAATCTGATTAGTTATTTGATTGAAAAGAAGGAATTAAAATATATAAATGAAAGTCTAATTAATTTATTCAAACATATAAAAAGTTTATCTATATAATGGTTTTGGGGTTTTTTGTTTTTTTTTTTTGTAGGTTTCGGAAATTCTGCCTTAGAAAAACAAGTTCCTGTGTTAGTGCCATAAGCTTGGAGTCACAATACATTTTAGGAGAGACATTACACTTTGAAATGGAAGAACAAAGCTCAAAAGGAAAATATAATTTTCATATGATTATAAAATTGGAACACAATATATAATGCAACACTACATATGAGTGCCAGTAATGTTTCAATGCGCCAAGCATGGGTTTATTTTATTTATTTATTTTTTTCTTTCCTCTATCGGGTCCAGCTTTTCAGACTGAATATGATACTGAATACACTGTGGCGTGAGCCAATGAAATATTGCAAATTCATTATTTGTGAAGGGCTGCTATGGAGCCATAAATGTTGAGAATGAGATTGAAATTGAAAAGTTCTTTGGTACAAATATAAAAATCCTTTTCCATACATAGTGGGCCACAATTCAATAACCACTCATTCTTTGGAGCAGTCATTTTTTCACATAAAAAGTGTCAGGTACATGTAGAGGGGGTATAATTATGGCTCCTCAAATGCCACACCGGTCATTTGTCTTACTGATTATGTACATTACAGTGCATCTGGAGCGGCACTGCATATGGCCCGCTGTGTTTTCTTGGGAATTTAGGCAGGTACTGGGGTTAGCAGTGTGTCCATCAGTGGCGTTCTCGTGCATTGATTGTGTGTGCATGTAACTTTATTCTCCAAATAGTAAACCACTCATGTAATATTCATATCACAGACTTCCCTTTAATAAGATAAGGCGATATCAATTAGATCCCAGGTGAAGGTCTCCTTTGTTCCTCCAAATTTTCTCAGTCATCTCACATACCGCTCTGACAAATGGATATAAATGGCCACCTCGACATGCAGACGAAAAAACATAGACAACATCTCCTCTGGCTATGATAGTCAAGTCTTAGTAGTCTTAATGGAACTTAACGAGAGCATGCTAACTTCTGTATCCTCCCACAATAGTAGAGTAGATTTCTCATTTTCTGAGGACAATACACTCTTTTTCCTTGTTGGCACCGGAGAATGTTTGTTACAGACTGCATTATTGTTGTGATGGTTTTTGAGCTTTCCTGCCAATTCTTACACAACTGACATGGTTGTCAATCAATGACATTATGTTACATAGATGGAATGAAACTCCATTTTCCAAATGACTTTCACAATATAAAAATAATGAGAATATATTAAAATGTAAAGCACCATCTGTTAAACGTGGCTCTGGTGTAGGCTTTTATCCATGCCTCTTTGTACAGCTCAAAAACACAATGTCGTTGCAGGCTGTTTTTAAAAAGTTATCACCAAATAGTGTGTCGAGTTAAAGTGGCTAGTTGAACGATATGCCAGATGGTGTGCATAATGGGCAGTCCTACACCTGTACAATCCTTAACCTAATGTATTTTTTGTATGTTAGAGGCCTAAACATCGTGAATGTCCAGGAAATGTTCATTTATGGCTCCACATTTTTTTTCAGTGTTTACTTCTATTTACTTTAGCATAGTCTATGTAGCATACTGGGGGGGAAAAAAGAAGAGGATGATGGGTAATGGGAGGGTAAGTGACTGTTTCAATCTGCTTGGTTCTAATGTCTGCAATTCCTCTTTCTCAACCTTTTCCAGGTGTCATGGGTGAATATGAACCCAAAATCGAAGTGCATTTCCCTACATCTGTTCTTGCTGCCAGAGGA
Organism: Remorina albescens; assembly: GCA_034769265.1. Taxonomy (NCBI): domain Eukaryota; kingdom Metazoa; phylum Chordata; class Actinopteri; order Carangiformes; family Echeneidae; genus Remorina; species Remorina albescens. Next base: position 19,794,907 of record CM068497.1, on the reverse strand, counting down.
GTCACTGTCAGACTGGAGTGCTTTGCTCTGGGGAAGTAAGTAGACAAGGAAGTATTGCTGAAATACGTAGCTGTTTATTACAGCAGTATAATATTAATCACCAGTAACAATAAACTAGAGTCAATCACTGCTCTGTAACTAAGACATCTTTTAGATTTGGCCCCGTATGTTTTTCCTCTCTTTTTAAAAATTACATTATTCCATTACTTGAGTGGGAACCAGGCATATCTTGTCTTCAGGCAGGATGCTAAGTGAGTGTAGAGAAGTGCAGCAACGTAGCTTGGTTGTTAGATGACATTTTGGTGTATGGGGGGGAAGACTGAAGAGGGAATTTAGCCCTAGGGACCCATGTGTTCTTATAATTGAGATCCCTAATGTATCCGTGTTTCCTGGGTGCTTTCAGGGTCTGTTATGAATGTAGAAAGACAAGGTTTTGTCTATGAAAAAATGAAATTGGTAATAGTTGCCTGCCAGGAGGGAAAACACTTTTGTCCACAGAGACAATTTTACATTAAAAAGATTTTTGAAATAGCTTTTGGGTAAACTTTAAAAAAAAAAAAAACCAAACCAACATAAAATCTAATTTATTTGTAAAACTTAAAGATGGAGATCTAAAATGACAGTAAAACATTTTCAATCTGTTCCAACTGTTTCAAAGCAAAGTTGAAGTGTTTGAGACAAGAAGAAAGAATTTAATCTTACAACATACCATTTCATTTTGTTTATAATTAATCGGCATGAATTATTCAGTGCTCGCTCCTATTTTATGTGCAAACGGGCGCAAATCTGCAGATGACTAAGGACCTCAAAATTGTTTACCTTCATTTCAATTAATTATCCACATTATGGTTAGTCATTTTCTACATATATAGACACTGCATTCTATTCTTACACCACTTACTTTTCCCATGAAGTTCAGCAAGACTTTTTAGATGCTTGTGGAAGAGCCAAACAGATCAAGCTCTTGCCCTATGAATGAAGCAATTTGTGCATCATAGCTTTCAGTCAGACTGTGATCCCAGTGACTTACCCTTGTACATAGAGATGAATGATTTATCAGTGCACCCTATTAAAGAGTGCCAGTCTTTATATAGCACTGAAAATGAAGTTGAAATGGGTTTTGCTGTTGATCAATATGTATGATGGCACCACGAGCCAAGATGGGCTCTTTGTGTGTAAATGCCAGAGGTTCTTGATGTGATTGTCTGTTGTGATATTTGCCTACTTTGTTCTTTCTAGGCTGTATTCAAGGGCAAGGAGAATAATTAGACAGTGAAAATGAAAGAAAGAGCAAAAAAAACCAAAACAAAACCAAACACATTCTGTCTTCGATTTAAAAGGTTTTGCATTCTGGTCACCTTGTCATTTTACTTTTTTTTTTGGTAATATCTGCAATTGTAATTTTGTCCCTAGTGTGTACTCTTTGTAGAAAGATAACTGCTGTTTACCATTGTAGAACAACACTGTTATCCCTCTGATATTTCAAGTTGCTTCGTATAAGCGAAATTAGCCTACTGTGACACTATTGAAAGTTTCTTATCTTTGTATAAAGATAAATAAAACCAATTAAAGCTATGGCCGGAAATGGCATCATTAGCACCGTCCTAACAATCTAATCAACTCTTTTATGTGAACTGGACTCATATTGAAACAAATTAGTGTGCAGCCAGCATGACTCATCGGGCGCTTTCCTGCATTTCATGGAAGCTGTCAGTAGTCACATACCAAACTTACTTTGCAACTAGTTCATTTTTTCAAAGCAAGTTACAAATTAAATAGAGCACAATCTTTCTGCCCTCAACTCAACTGCTACTGTGCTGGTTTTTGTGGGTTGTAGCCAAGTTTCAACCCACCATGATGTGAACTACCGTTATGAAGGCATGAGTTTATTTAAAAAGAAAAATTCTATCTGTAAAAATCCATATTTGGAGAAGGTGGAGTTGAGGAGAGGCAAGGGGTGGTTCTGACCGCCTCTGTTCTCTGTCCTGACTGTCACGCAGGTTGCAGCTTTAGGTAGTTAATCCCACAGCAGCCAGGCCCTAATGCAGGCCTTGCTTTATGATCCATTTTCCTCTAAATGGGACCATAATCAACACACACACACAAAAAAACAACCTGTCATGTTTAAAACATTTCTATATTGTCCTCACTTTTCAGCCACCAGTGTCTCCAGTCTATAGTTGCAGTTTGGATTCAACAGTTTCTGGGTGGAAAGCTGGAGCAAAAAAGTTGCAAGAATGTTTCCATCTGTTGCGACCTTCGGCTTTACTAACTGTCAAACATTGTGCGGTAGTGATGCAGGAATTACAGTTACACCTGTGGACATTGTGTACTGTGGTTTTTATAAATCTGATTAAAAAGAGATGGGTGAGTCAAATAATACATATGAGGAAAATATTTAATACAATCTCTAAAATGTGACAATTTTGAGCTTAATTTTTCAGATAAAAACTCGTTGAGGTAGACAGATTATTTTTCTGTACGTGCAGTCAACCCACACACTTTATGGACAATCGCTAGTGGTTGCAAAGCAGTTATCATACTTTTTTTTTTTTTTGGATTCATAAAAGATAATGAGCATTGTCAGCCTGAATGATTATAGCCACCTATAAGTAGTGATATACTGTTTGTTAATGAAAAAAAATCCAAAAAACAAATTTGAAACCCTGTCTTTATAAACTGATTTCTAAGAAGCTATGTGCACACAGTTGTAGCTGTATTTATTGCAAGGGATATAGGACTATGTAGTTCACTGTAGTTCAGAGAGCCTTGTATATTTGATGGGTTACACATTCTCCCACTCATTTCCACTTAAAATATATTATGTGGCATGCTGTGGATGCTTTCATCCAAATTGCCCTGGAGTAGTAGATATACTTTCAGCTTCAGTGACCCTAGAGGGAATCAAACTCTTGAACCCTTTGCTGTTACTTTCCTCATTGAGCTACACAGGAGCACATGGACCACATTATCAGCAGCAACAGAGTGCCTCTTAATAAAAACACATTTTATGTTGCTGTGGTTAATGTCTTTGAAACACAGTTGTTTTACTCTGTTCATATAGGAAATATGTGGCTTTGTGTTTGAGATACATTCTCTCCTTACCAAAAAATGTAGAGATTCCTAAAGGTACCAAGAAATCAAGAGCTTATCGAATGGACTAATGATGTGATAATATTTAGATGTTAATGATTTGAGGCAAACCAATTCTCTTGTATTAGAATTAATTTTGAACCTTTAGTATGGAACCAGTCCAGATGAGGGTACAGCAGTTGTGTGGAATGCTAATTAAGATGTAATCTTCAGAGCTTGCCTGTGGGCATGTTCTTAAATTGAAAACTGTAACACTTAACATAAACTCCAGTGTGCAACACATTCACAATGTGCATTTGTGAAATACTCAGTTTGCAAGCTTTGTTAAATCAACCGGGATGGCCAGGGCTTTGTGGTTTGGCAGTGTATGCCAGCAGAAGACACTGACAGGCAGAGTTTCCAGTTTCTGAACGGGAGAGTGTCTATTCCTTCCTGCCCGCCGCTGGTCCTGTGTACACATACTGAAATCCTGCCATAGACTCAGGAAGATTTAGCCTCATGTTCCAGCCTCAAGGTCTCTATAGATTAGCTATGTTCACTGGCCAGTCAGGAGTTTCATTTGGAGCAAAGGTCTCTTGTAAAATTCTCCATCAGTAACATATAAGGAAGTGCTTCATAACTGCATCCTGGAGCCTGGCCCCAGATTTTGCCCTCGGTACTCATACTGTATGGAATAATTTTTTTTGTTGATTTAACACACAATTACAATTTATAACTGTTTGCTGGGTAGGGTTGCACCGTTCATAGAAATACAATCAAAATCGCAATGTGGCCAATTGCAATAGCCAAATTGCAGGAGCTGCAATTTTTTATTTATTTTTTTGATATTGGTAAAATGTCACAACATTGTTGCACACCTGAAGCTGTGAGCTGTGACACAGATGCCCAAACCTGCAAGTCATGTCTCTATCCAAAAAGGAACATGCTTTTTGGTGCAAGCCTCAGCAACATTCAACATTGATGTGCGACTTTTTATTTTTCATTTATTTTTTTTTTTTTCCTGTGAAAATAAAATGCAAAACCGATCAGGGCAACTGAAATTGCATATTGCATATCCCAATGGCAATATCTGCCAAGATGATTGCAATACATTTACAGCCCTACTGTAGGTGGTGGAGGGAGTTCTTCTACAGTACTGTATCTAAAAGGATATATTCACTAATCACTGTAAAAATAAAAATAAAAAATAAAAAAATAAATATATATATATATTATTTTTTTTATTTAAGAACATGTTACATGAATAAAAAGTAAAAGTCTAATATGATTGTTTTAGAATTCATAATCATATTTGCCTTATTTCATTTAAAGAAAATCATAAAAATAAACAACCAATTTCAAGTTCAAGACATAATGACCTCCATAATGAGAACCTCCTGTGCAAAAATAACCAGGCTCCAATAACTGGAATTAATTGGAAACTACTGACTATAATTTATGATTTTCCCCTCACACTCTGACATTAACCTAAATACATGTTTTAAGGTAATGAGTTAGCAACTCAAAAAAGAGAAAGGAAAGGAAAACATTTAAACCATTTATCTATACAAAAATAAAATAAAAACAAAAAATCCAAAATGGGAAAACACTTTGATATAAACCATGCTCTGAATCTAATTTGAGGTGTTAGGGCTTGGACTACTTCGATGTCCTTGTGAATTTAGAACAGATAAAAAAAAGCTCAGGGATGTAACATTTCCATCTTGGCTAAATGATTGATGGGTTCACTAGAGGTTTGCATGGTGTCACATTTCCATCTTTCAAAGACCTGTCAGTTCAAGTTGTCATACAAGAGCACATTACTGATACTGAATGCATAGTGAGACATTCTCTGCATGTTCAAGTCGTCTATCATAAGGAACTATAGGACAATCCACGAATAAGATAGAATAGATGACCCTGCTCGTAAACTAATCATAAAACTCACTCTGGCTGTTGAAATAACCCGATTAGAATATTGTCAGTGTTCCCGTGAAACCTGGGGCATAATGTGGGGCTCATATGGTACAGTAAATACATCATTAGTGGTCAAAAGGTTAATGATTCACAAGTATTTAATAGGCATCACGGTGTGTCATTTCATAATTGAACATTGAAGACTTCCAGTTATTAGCTATGTATGCTACAGTTAAATGTTATCTTTAAAGTAATTTTATGATTTGTTCAGCTGCAAATAACAGTTACATTTTTATTGATTTGATAGTTATTCTTTTCACAATAATGTACTCAGCAATGCAAATATGCCCACAACAATTTCCAGAAATTGCTAAAATTATGTTTACAACCACAGCACCCTTGGCCACGACTTGTTCACTCAAGTAATAAGTACTATCAATTTATTGATTGTACATATTATTTGAGTGAACAATTCATGGCTAAAGTATTATGTGTAACAGTTAGAAGAAATCTCAGAAATCGTAAAAGGTTTAAATTGGATTTTTTATGTTCTCCCCAAGAGGCTAGGTAGAGAGAATCTATCCTTTTTGATGTTATGTTATATATTTTATCATTGAGGTAACCTCAAACTACACGCAGTAATTGTAGCTGTTATTGAAAGGTCATTCTCAGATGACAGATTCATCAGCGAGTGTATATGGATTCGTCCTCCTTAATGGTAATGTTCTTATTTTAAAGAAAAAAATGCAGCTCATATAATATCGCATACCGTAATTACTTCTTCCTCTCCTAGACGCGTTAAGTACGTCATATTACTTCTCTCATAGTCCAGTGCCGACAATCACATGGAGGAAGATAAATGGCAACATCCCGAAGAAAGCAAGGCTTCGGAAGTCGCAGGCTGTGCTGGAGATTCCCACCATACAGCTGGAGGACTCAGGAACGTATGAGTGTAAAGCTGAGAACCCAAGAGGAGGCACTGCTTTCAAAGGGCATCTACAAGTCTACAGTGAGTCAGAGGACGGTCTTATTCATGCATTCCTTTTTTTTTTTTTTATTATGTTTCACATTTCTACAACCATGCTAAGCTATGTAGCATTAAAAAAAACAACTTGTTCCAGGATTTGTAGTAAAGTGTTATCCAAAGTTATCCAAACTACTATTCAACTTTTTCAGAAACTACTCTGGTGGTTCTGCAGTTTTTAATTTAATAAAAAAAAATTTCTGATTCAATATTCGCAAGTGAAATAGTTCTCCAATCTCATGGCTGGAGACCGGTGCTGCTCTCTGCAAATTTGCTGAGCAGTCCAAAGACTAATTATACACCCATCACAGATAATTCATGAACAAGTTTTATTCATTGTGATAAATGATCTGTTTCTAAGTAGGGCATGTCTGACACCCTGAAACTTCTGTCTTTTGTGTCTTTTGTTCCAAGCAAGATGCTCTCATATGTTTTTAGTTGTTATTTTAATGTATTTTAGTTTATTTTTAGTTTTCTATATGCAAGGTATTGGATAAATAATCTGTGAATTTAGAATTTGCTTCCATTTAAATTTCTGAACTTTTTGATTATATAATATAAACTGCTATAGCAATTACCGACATTTAACACCAAAGTACATTTCTACTTAAATTGTAATGTGTTTAGCTTCGATATAATGCAAAAATATTTCACCACATCTATGCTCATCACCCTAAACATCCACTAAAACATTGAGAATTATCACTTTTATGTTTTCATAATACAGTGCGTATGAATATTTATCATGTTTCTGTCATGCACATTGACCATAGTTAAGAGCAGTTTTACATTTTCTAACCAATGTGAGGTTCCAGTAAACTTGATGAATCACTGGCTGTGCCTGTGATCATAAACTTATTGAAGAAATTGAATGCCTTCCATTCTTCTCTATCTGCGCCAAGATAACAGACTGCTTCGGCCTTGGTAGGACACATTTCCAGGGCCCTGCACTTCTTGGCAACCTCCATTCTGTTGACATCACAAGGAGAATAGGGAGCCTAATTTGTAGCAGGCTCACACTAAATGTAATTTACACAGGTCAGCTGGTAGTGTGAACTTTCATTGTGAGGGAGACCTTCCACACCAGAATCATTCAATCAAACCGCACAAAAAAAGCACTCTACAGAAGGTGCTGTACACAAAGAACAGCAAAGAATGTGCTTGGCATGATAGTGTGAGGGGAAAGCAATTCAGTGATGTTTTACTTTTTCTACACAAAAAAATACACCCTTAGGTTCATCATTTGCACTTATTTTACCACAAACTAATCTATTTATACTGTACCACTGACAGAACAACAATGAATCAATGTGTTAGAAATCTCCATGGAAACTTTAAACGGTATAATTTGGTAATTACAATTCGATATGTATTGATGTAACCATAAATGTCTCAATTGAGCATAAAAGCATCTTAAAAATAAAAAAAATAAAAAAGGTTCAGTTCCTGACAGACCGATTAGCATTCCCTCCCATAAAGAAAACTGACAGAACGAGCCAGTCCCAGTAAAAGGCCCTTGTGAATTTTACATTCTCGTAAATGTACAAAAATTGAAAATGCCCAACCATATGCAAGACCTAGAAGACGAAAAGAGAATACAAGATGAGGAGAGAGTATGTACAGTCCATACAGTGTTCAGATCTCGAGTTGTGACAGACACTCTATGTAGTTTGTGGAGTCAGACAAGAACTTTGGCTGCAGCTTTGAAACACAAGCGAGTAGACTCTGGAGAAAAAGAAAAGGAAAAAAACTTCACGTTTAAGGGGCCCACAGGAAAGGCAGTTGCCTAGTTTGACTTTGGCACACGCAAGCCATTCAATGCAAGCAGAGAAAAGGACATGTTCATGGACACAGTAAACAATTACACTAACACATGGAATTGCAGAAGCAAGAACAGATCTGCCACAGAAAATCACGCCTTGAGAATATAAAATATTGTATTTTTTCACTGATTATCAAGAACAAGGTATAGACAAACAAACAGTGCCACAGAATATATCAAATGAAAAGAGGAAAGAACTCAAACTTATCATCTTCGATACAGACATTCACATCTCCACAAAGACTTCAAGGTGAACAAGTTTCTTTAATTTCATATTAGTATGTTCATGTCCTGAAATGTTACCATTTATATTCATCATTCCGCTGTCAACGACTTTCACAAAAGCTGACATCATCTTGTTTGGGTCAACATAGCAGCGTTCTTTTCTGTTCTACAAATTACAATAAATTATCTTGACATGCCCAATCTTGAATAGAATTTTGCTGATACGTAGGGTTTTTTTAACCAAAATAGTCGCAGCTTGAACTTTAGAACAAACAAATTTAATGCAAGCAGCACAGCGGCACTGTGGTTAGCGCTGTTGCTTCACAACAAGAAGCTTGCAGGTTCGATTCCCGGGCCTGGGGCTTTCTGTGCGGAGTGTGAGTGTGAGTGGTTGTTGGTCTCTGTCTGTCTCTGTGTGTTGGCCCTGTGATGGACTGGCGACCTGTCCAGGGTGTACCCCGCCCTCACCCAGTGTGAGCTGGGATTGGCTCCAGCACCCCCTGTGACCCGGAAACGGATAAGCAGTAGAAGATGAATGAATGAAAAAAAATTCATGCATTGATCTAGTCAGGGAACAACTTAATCTTCTATCAGGAGCCCAGTTCAATTAATTCAAGGCAAGGCTAAACCTTGACTTCACAGAAAAGCAAGTCTGTGATAAAATGATAAACTCGTTTAAAAGGTCACTTTGATCCAGAACAAATTTTAGTCCTGATCCTTGTATTGCATTTAATTCCCCTTGCATTTTGGGGATGTCTACTTGCCAGGCAACTCATCTCATTAGAATAAGTTTCCATTTTCTATAAGACCTTCACGGTTAAAGGGCATTAGGGTTTAAAGTGAGATCAAAATTAAATGTGTTACATGAAAAGGCAGTACACAAAAAGAAGTCATACAAAAGACTCAAACTAATAACAGTTGCCTTTAAGAATTAAGTAACTCTTAGCGTTGATGTTGTGATGTTTGAGTTTGCTTCTTGTGTTAATGTTAATCCAAAAGTGGCTCAGTACATTGGCTTGTTTGTGGGTGTGTGTGTTTGAGATGTTGTTTTGGGTTCTTTTTCCAAGTATGAACAGTCACACTTGTGTCTTGTGTGTGCTTGAAGGATATATTAATTATCCTTATATCTTTTTTACCCTTTCTTAAAGCCCTCCCTCAGTGGGTCAAAATGATTAATGATACTCAGATGGATAGTGGAGAGAAGCTCCAATGGGAGTGCAAGGCCACAGGGAGGCCCCGGCCCACCTATCGCTGGCTTCGTAATGGTTTGCCCTTGAAATCACAGGTATCCTCCTCACTACACAATGCCCACTCCTTTTGTTGATTGCACCACGCAATCATCTGATTTCTCCCTATGGAAGTACACGTTAGTTACGCACAAAATCATGCATATGTTTATTCAGACATGCGCTCTCTTTATACTTTTCTTTTCATTACAGGGTCATGTTGAAATAGTGAATGGAGACCTGATCATTCACAAAGTGCAGCAGACGGACTCAGGAATGTACCAGTGTGTTGCTGAAAATAAATATGGTGCCATTTACTCCAATGCTGAGCTGAAGATTTTAGGTATTTACACGTTTGGTTTATAGTTTGATGAAAAACATTGGAAGGAAAAAATGAATTTTAGTAAAGTGTTTTTTATGCTTTGTCAGGTATATTTCTTACCTCTCTGCAAAGAATAAATTTACATATTGCATATTGAATAAGATGGTGGATGACAGGTAAAGTAGATTGAATTGCATGTGGTGAATGGAGAACTGCGCGGTGTGCTGATTGCCAATCAATGGTCCCTGATTTAACCCTGCTAGTGGACGGCATGAATAAAAGAAGGACCCTTATGGTTATATTCAGTGAGGTGTCTGCACACGTCAAGTCAAAGCGTGTTGAACAGTTACACATTATCCTGAGGAGAATAAAAAGCAATGACTTGTAGGTATAGATTTATACTAATGGGAGCAAACACTAGAGGAGAGACATCAATGGTTTCTTTGGAGTTTAATGACTCCATTAGGGTTTTATCTCAGCTCCATAGTTTGTCATCAAAGCACAGACTACATTGCAATCCCCATTACTTAGAGAAAACAAACCTTCACTTTGGACATGACTTTCATCTGATTTTTTTTTTTTTTTTTTTATTAGTCAGTGCCATCATTGTTCTATAATCAACTATTGTTATCCATAATTGTCAACTCACAGATTGCTGGTGTCCTTTTTTGTGCATATATAGCAGGTGCTTGAGAATTCGGTGATGTTGAAAGTCAAACGGTGTTTTTCATCTTTTAAAGCTTCAGGCTGAGAACACAGCAGTCATACTGAATGGCTGTTCACTGTTTTGTGTTAATGCACTATTTTCTCCTTGTCATTTTCTATACTGGGACACATCTGGTGACACCTATTCCCCTTTCGTGTTTCTTTGAGGGACAGTTTGATTTACTGTCCGTGTGTCATGCCCTTTTTTGAAGGGAGTCTGTGGCATTTTCAAAATCTTACTGCAAGAAGACAAAGGGTTGTTTTTTTTTTGTTTGTTTGTTTTTTGTTTTGATTTTTTGTTGTTGTTGTTGTTTTTTTTTCTCCAAAACAATCATATTGCAATCTGGGTACAATGATCACTGTTTAGTTGACTTTATTTCACAGTATTGTCTGCAAAACTCAAAAGTTATAGATTTAATAAGCTTTATCTTGAGTTAAGGAGGGGATGCTTTTGCCTTTTGTAGCCACATAGTCACAATGATGATATTTGGAAAGCGGTGATGAATGTTTTCATAACTATACCCCCCAGGCATCTCATCCTAGTGACCTGTGCTTTGTGGAGATGTCCACAAGCAAACACTATCAGGACAGATTACATTGCTAATAACGGGCTGAAGATGAGTGATCACTGGAGGCTACATGGGGGCACCGGCTGCCCTCATGCCTCTGATCTTGTCCCAGATCCAGCTCTTCTGGGAGGGCAGCAGGGGAAGCAATAAGGATACTGGTGCTACCAGCTCCAGGACTGCTCTTATTTTGATTAAAACAAATACTCACAGCAACTGCTCTGTTTCGTCTTGCTTTTCCCGTCCAGGGGGAACTCTGCCACTCAGGCAACCACTCAGGCTCAAAGACACAAGTGCAACCGAGAGAAGGGTCAGCCTGTAGCTACAGATGAGATTGAATTGTCATTGTGTTTAATGTCAGGGACAAAGCATCATTCAGGATTTGAATAATCACAGCTGACAAAGCCTTGCAGCTAGTAAATGGCCTTGACGTGTAAAACAGCTCTCCACCAGAAGCACACAAACTTTAACGCCGTTAGCCTTATTTAGACCATAACTGCTTCATTTGCTCTTATGAGTGACCCATAATTGTTAGAGATGTATTCATATTTATAATTAACTCAGGCAGCCTGGTTTAATATGGGTTAAAAATTATTTTCCTCAAACCAGTACAAACCAACCACCCATAACATCATTAACAAAAAGCAATTAGGCTTCACAGCACAATACATATTTATATATTTGTAATGGATACTGAATTAGCTCAGAATTAAAACAAAGTATGTTGCATTATGCTGTGCGTAAAGGCATTTTTATAAATTAGGAATAGAAAAATGCTCTTGAATATATTGTGGAAAGTAAAGTTATCATTAAGATTAAGTATTTTGGTAAGTATACTAACCTGGTAGCAACATAGATGAACTAGTGGAGTGATAATGATATTTATAATATTGAAAAGTGCATTAAGCTGGGTTTTTTAGGGTGGTTTTTTTTTTTTTGTTTGTTTGTTTTTTTTTACCACTAGGTGGCCAAACAAGTCAAAAACAAACTCGGAAGTAAAAAAAAACTAGCCAAGTACAGGCACCAAGATGTGCAATTCAGCAGCCACAGACCAACATTAGAATTTGTTTTCATTTTTCTCTAGTCTGAAGTAATAATTTTTACTAAACATGGCTCTGCATCCGCATTTGTCAGGCATCAGGACCAGGGAGAGCATCACAAGATGTTCTGTAGATATTTATTTATTTATTGATTGATTTATAAATACAAATTAAAATGTCATGTGCTTGTCTTACAACAGCATCTGCACCCATTTTCGTCCCCAATCCAATACGGGTCATCGCCACGCTTGGAAAAGACGTAGCAATCGAATGCAAACCCAGAGCATCGCCCAAACCAAGGATAATATGGAAGAGAGGAGACAGAAGGATACAGCCAAATAAAAGGTACACCAGCTCTTTACAAGCATCATGTGTCACACTTGAGGAGAAGCAGCTTTTTCTATACCTGATTATCTCATTTGAATGTGTCAGTTATAATATAAATGTCCATGCAGTAAGGAAAGTATTAGGATTATTTATTGATTAAAGGTAAAATTCTCCATCTATGTTTTTTCGTGAGAGCCCGATAGGCAAAGGGATGCCTTATTCTCCTCAAGGACGCTAAACTTAAAACAGTCCACAGTGAATCTAACAACACATACTGAGTTCATAGCATCATGATAAAAATTGTGAGATCTTTTTATTTTTTTAAATTAGAAAAATATACAATGGAGAAATTGTGCAGATTGAAAATGTCTGTTTGGGTTACAGTGCATTTTATGCAACAGTGCAACGTTGTCAGCAATGACCCAATATAACCAGAAGTAGATCATTTGGTATAAACAATGTAGCAGATCTCTGCTGTTTAACACATCTTTAAATTGTAAATTGCATTATGTCATAACATCAATGGCGATGTGCTCGGCCAGTATGTGGGTTAGAAAAGGATTGGAGTATGTGAAGCATGCATAAGATAAGGAAAAGTCACTGAAGTATGGATCTGCCTTTATCCCATTATTGTGCATCCAAAAAGCAGTGAAAATAGCAGGGTTTTGAAATAAAACCTTTGAAATGTTTTAGACATTTATACTTTGGAGAAAGGATTAATTTTTGCTGTTATCACTGGAATAGACTGTGTACATTTTCTTTGAAGGCAGTGCTAGATTTACTAGCTCTTGGATATAAATAGTACCAGATCTTTTTTTTTTTTTTTTTTTTCCCGCTGCACGGTTTAGAGAGGAGAATATTGTAAGAGAAAGTTAATTGCCCTGTAAAATATGTATGAAGTCATGAAAAGTTTGCCTCACTCAATATCTTTGTTGTTTTTCATCATAGTTACATGACATAAATTCAAATGTTAGCATTCTGGCTCAGGCCTTTGACGAATTGTATACATGTCTCGTTGTAACACATCACAGTTTCATTACTGTAACTGAAATTAAGTGTCATGGCTAAAATAAAACACCTTAGGTACTGGCAAAGCTCTGGAGACACACACTCAACCTCACCTCCTTCTCACAGATGCTGACAATTCCGACCCTACAATTGCATTTGAAATTCACATGCAGTTTGATACATCATCTTTTATGAGAAACATCTCTCCATGGTACCTAGAGGGGGCTGAGCAAAGCGAGGGTCCATCAATCACGCTGAGCGACACCACTGAAATTATCAGTCACTGTTAAGCATCCCAAGTTTTGAGCGAACGAGTGGGACCTTTGTTTATCAGCTAAGATTCAGCAGTCTGTTCAACAGCCTCATAGCAAGGGCATCCAGTTGATAATCAGATCTTCAGAGTGTCACTCTTTCTTAATATCTTAATACCTCTAACAGGTAGATAGAACGACAGCATTCAGAGATTAGTGTAAAATTATAATTTCAGAGGTAGGTGCAAATCTAGAGAGTAGAAAAATTGTCCTCAGAAGTAATTTTGGATTAAAAGAGCTGGCTTCGATGGAAATGATGGATGAGGATAAGTTAGTGAATGTGTTGTCCTAAAATGGTGATTTACGATCCTGACTTATTTGGATCTGATAAAGTCTTTGAGGTATTTGTCAAACCGTTGCAAATGTATTTTTCAGTGTTGTCAGCGTACATGACAGGGAGATTCATACTTGTCTGAATGCCCCAGCCTTGTTTTGATCTGACTTTATCTGAAGTTGTTTCTTAATAGAGCAAGAGAAAAAAATAAATACATTCCAGAAAAAATATTGGCTCAGCAACTAGTTCATCTCTCCCTGCAGAGTAATCTATTGTTCAACTTAAGTGCCATTATACATTGGCATTCTGTATGTATGTATTATGTGTCTGTGTGTGTGTTTTGCTTGTGTACACATACAGTCACTCTCACACACACACACACATACGTATTTATTCATTTATATATATATATATATATGCAGCATGTGGTTCATTTTGTTCATGATTCTAAAAAATTCAGTAATCAGTAATTGCAATTTTGCTCCCAGATTCCTCTTGAGCTCATATATGCTGTGCTTTTATAATCAAAAACTCAAATCCAATTAGAGATTGACACCCTAATAGGATGTTTGTTGCAACTTAACAGTACCATGGTGAATTAATGAATCGGATAATATTGAGTTGCATGCCTGTAGGGATGGGGGTCATCGCTCAGCTGGAGATCAACCTTGTGAAAGGGTGATATCTATCACAAAAATCCAAAAGCAAAACAAGAGGAGTCATGTGTTTTCAGGTCTTGGCCAGGGTGACTCCTGTAAGGATTTTCTGCCATTACCTATAGTAAAGTAAAGAGTTTATGGATGGAGGGACATTCTGTTCTTGGAAGAACAGAGGAGGAATCGAAACAGCTTCACGTTTATCTGGCATTGACAGCTGTGCTGACTTAATGAAGGTTTGTAATTAACATGGATTTCCACTAATGTTCGGGGCCTTTGTCTCTCAAATAGAAAGTATTAATCCCATTAGTTTGAAAATACGTGGCAGACTTAATTGAAAAGCACAGACTAAAAACACTAAATGGTGCATATTTGGTAATTTTATGTATAAAAATTCCAAAATGTTTTAAAATGTGCAATTTGTTTCTGAAGTCATATGAAAATAAAAAAAAAATAAAAATGGTATTGACGTTACCTTGAAACCTTGCTTCAAGTTAGTACATATATATGCATGCATATATGTATTTACGCATGTTCAAATGCTGTATGTTTGCTGTGAACTTCTAATGGTTCATTAAAATTTCCAAAGGTTGAATTCATTTGCATATTCTGAATACCCAGCAGTCCCTGTCTTGTCCTTTCTGCCTCAGTTGTCCTTGTCGCATGTGAATTTCCTCCCTAATTTGAAAAATGTCTCCTGGCTGCAGATTGCCTCTGAATTGGCTATGTGTGGCAAGATTTTGTCACGCCTTCATGAGTTTCTCGTTGCCAATTTCAATCACCTCGCCTATGATGAAAGAGCTGAAAGAGCTTAGTGTAAGTCTAAATAAATATAGATGCCAGGCAATATGAATTCAATTAAAAGACAAGAAAACCTCACATCCCTCCCATTGTTTTGATTGTTTGATTTGAGATGAAATTGTTTTTGTAATGATAAAAAAAAAAAGGAATAACTTTGCGACTATACATCTGCAACTCTGCAAGCCAAATCAAATGTAATATAATTTTTTTAAATATTTTGAATAACAGCGGTTTGCACTGGCTGTTGGGGGGGAGGATCATATAAGATTACTCACAATGCTGTAGTTTTGTGTGATTCCTGCTCTGTGGCTGTCTGCTCACACACCTGCTCCCAGTGTTTTTGGAAAAAGTTACATTCTCTACAATCTGATGTCAAGCACTTACCTCTCCAGCTGTTATATACAAGTCAGAGCAAACTGTTAATGCCATATTGTTAGTGTCCTTCAGCTGGAAAAGGGGCTACTTATGAATGCAGACGTGGTATTGTTTTTTTCTCTCTATTACACTTGTGTTTCCCAGGACGACAGCTCAGTGTGGTTTGACATATTTTGCCTTTTGGATTCATTGAAAGCAGCAATACATAGGGCTTGTCAGGTGAATTCATGAGTGCTGTGAGTGATGAATGCACCGTTGTTGTTGTTTTTTTTTTTTAAGGTTTATGGAAATGCATAATGGGGATGCAGAGCAAGACAGAATCATAAGATTAATTTTATTCCATGCCCTGCTCTGTTCTCCACAAACTCTCAGCCATTTTTCCTTGAATCAATTTGAAATTGTACTGTAATTACGCATGGTTGCCTGTGGTGTTATTGTAAAGGCACAAGATGAGATATTGTGCATCACAGACCCACAATGAAAGTCAGAGGGATACTGTGGGGTTTTTTTTTTTGTTGTTGTTGTTGTTCTTGATGTCAATGCTTTGGTGTCACTTTTTACTGAATATTTGTCCCTTTTACCTTCACCTGGATCTGGATTGGCAAATGTTTTCAACCTCCAAGATATAGCTACTTAGCTATGTCTGCATTATCTGGTTTGTTAGTCCATTTACATTGGTATTATTTCCACAGTTCCTTGTTGAAGGTTAGACTACAAATGCAAACACTGTTCTTGACTTCACATCCCTCAGTCCTCTGAGCTCTTTCATAACACGAACAACTTGCTGTCAGATGCTTTTTGTCCTTCAATCCAGTGATAATAAGTTGCAAGCTATAAACAAAATATTTGTTTCCCACCGAAATCTCTTGTGGATGATTATTTTAAGAATATCTGAGCAGTTTGTTTTTAGTTTAGTTTTTTTTTTTTTTTTTCCTCATCCCCGGTGAGTATCGCTGTTCTTGTAACCTGACACAACCATGAACACATAACCTCATGGCTGAACTTGTAGTGCAACTGTTCGTACGTGAATTTGTTTCTCATACCACTATTGATTTTTGTGTCCTTTCTTGTAGGATTATGTTGTTACGGAACAACACTCTGAGAATTGTTAACTCCAGCCGAGCGGACGAGGGGAGCTATGTGTGTCGGGCAGAGAATCAGTTGGGCTCAGCAGAGATGACTGCCATACTGTGGGTAAAAGGTAGGTGATGCCCTGGGGGCCTTTATTTTCTGCCAAATTAGCACAAGTCGGCCACTAGTAAACAGTCCCCAATGTCATTTTTTCCTCCCACCTTTGCTCGGGTGCCAGGAAATTTATCGTGCTTACTCAACCGTGAACCAAGGGCTCTTGGATTCAAGAATCATATTACAAGGACACAGTTTAATAGTGTGAAGGCCTCCGTCCCACAGTGTATTGTGCACTGTCCAGATCAGAACTAAGCAGGCTATTTAACGTTTAAAGGGGAGCGTTCTTGCCCCGGGTTGGATTTGCGTTTTGATAATTGCTCTGGCAATGTCACACTAAAATTCAGCTGCTTTGGGTTAGCCTGAGGTGACAGTGCAGCAGTTTTGTGCTTCCAGAGGCCATGCGTGTGGAGCTTAGCCCAATCAGAGTGGAGGTGACTGTTGGGGAGAGCGTGGTGCTGAGCTGCAAGGCAACACATGACACGTCGCTGGATGTTGCGTTCCAGTGGTTCTTCAACCAGAAACCAATCAACTTTCAGCAGGACGGCGGCCACTTTGAATACATCCAAACAGTAAGAGTGAGAGTAAGAGCAAAAGTAAGACAAAGTGAAAATTTATGACATTGGTTATGACTCTCTCTCTGCATCTCTCTCTCTCATTCTTCCTTCCTGTCCCTCTCTTTGTTTATAATTGCTCATGTGTATAATTAACACTCCGTTCAGCACTGCATTGATGGAGTCAACAGATCAAAAATTACCATTTTCACAACTCTAAATACAGTTCTCAAAATAGTTATTGCATTTCTCATGACACTAAATCACCTGTTCAAAACCTTGTTGGTATGTGTTAAAGCGTAGGTTTCGCACTAAAGGGGAAAAAAAAAACCTAATTGACTTTGGAAAAAGAGTGCTGCAAAAAAAAAAAAAAAAAATTGAATGAGAATGAATGTTATTATTTTTTCTACATTCACACATAATAATTGTTGTGACTGAGAAAAGCAGAATACTAAACATGGAATTGTGCATTGGAAAATAGACAAAGAAAATCATACAATGGAACTTTGCCTCTGTGCCCAGAAATAACACCAGCGTCTTACTTATCTTCTCTTCACACATACAGACATCAGTCCTCTCAAAGCCTGGGTCTTGAACCTGCCTGCTGCTCCATAATTATCACTATACAATGGGTTAAAGCTGGGCTCCCAGATACTCTTGTTTGTACTTACTGCAGGTCCTCGACACCCACCTGTAGACCGAAGACTGAAAACATTTTCTCTCTCTCTTTTCTATGATCATGTGATTACATATGTTTTCAACTGAAGGGCAATTTTAGATTCCCACTGCCCCTCACAGTGTGCGAGTGGCCTGGTTTTTCATACATATTCGAATAAAATTTAAAAAGCATTTGAATAAACACAGCAGTGCAATTTAGCATATCAGCGTGAGTGAGACATCTGTGATTCTGACTGTCAAACATGCAGACTACTTTCATGAGTTGTTAGATAAGTAATGAACATCAGCACAGTGAAAATTCGAGAAATTGAGCATTAATTAAGCATTAAGAGTGGTTCGAATGATGTGAGAATTTTATCAAAGTGATTGAGGAAAAACGTCAGTCAACCAACAAATTATTTTGCCGTTTAATAATTTTCTATTACTAATTGCACCAAATACTTGCTATTGCTGGAAAAAAAAAACTTTGTCTAAGTGCACACAACCATATTGAATTACGCAATCATATACTGCGTCTCAAATTTTGTTCTGTACCTGTGAAATTGGATCTCTTTGTGAAAACAAATAATGATTGACTCGCAATATCTCTGAAAGGTAATCAGGGCTGAAACAGGGTCAGCAGTGATTGAGAGTAAGCAGAAACGAAAATTGAGAAAAATTAAAATATGAATCTTTGACAATATGAATATTTCTAAAAGCACATTAAAGCTGAGATATGTAGCATCACGATCAGCTGTCATCTTTCGTGTCAAATTATGGCTTAGAAAAAAAGGTGAATACAAAATCATTCATAACAACTTCATAGTTACTGGAACTCTTTGGATTTGAAAAGTCAAACCTCGTGCACTGTTCCTGTTTGCTTGTCTGTATTTGACTGAAGTCATCCAGAAAAGGTCAAAAGATGCAGGTCTGAGGATCCTCGGGGGAAAATGTCATATGAATTCTTGAAAAACACAAACAAAACACACACAAATAGGGAGGCATTTAACTTTTGCCTCCCCGCCGCATGCGATGCATGCTGCATTAACTACATCGTGTCACATTCACCTTTTTTAATTAGCAAAATCTGGATTTCACTTCTTCGTTATTATGAGTTATAATTTTCTCCATTGTAAAATAAAGATGGCCTGTTTTGTATACATTGATTAGGGATTTACCATCAAATGCATTATTTAAAAAGTGACTGTAGAAGAGCAATATTGTAGGGCAGTAAACGCCTGTGTACAAACTGATTATTTAGGGTTAAACTAATTTAAAGTCGGTGTGTTGTCTTTTGTTACTGATTTTGAAACATTAAAAAGTTCAAAATTTCCATTACATTGGACACTAAGTCTTTAAAAAAAAAAAAAAAACAGTATGGAAGGTTTTGTTTCATAGTTTTACATTTTCACAAAGTAACATCTGCAATTTCAAAACTCTGCAATAACAAAAAGAATCATTAGTGGCCACACCATAAAATGAAGTTAAAAACAAATTTTCAAGAGAGCAGCGAGTCCTTTTTATGTCACTATTAGTTCATCAACAGTGGATGGTAAAATCACATCTGTCCTGATGTGTCCTCTGTCACTACCCATACTCTGGAGAGACAGTATTTGCAGAGGCAATCCTGTACAGGCACAACAGATTCAGCTGATGCACGGTTTGTAATTTTAATCAGGTTTCGCACTAAACAGCTGCCTGTAGACCTTGAATTATTCCCAGTCTTGCCTCAGGCATTCCTCATTTCAACTGAGAGAAAATACTGGTAGCTGTAGAATGTAGCAGGAGGCAAGCACCTGAATTATACTGAAATCTCTCAAGCCACATGAGCTTTTACAAGATGTAAAGGAATCACACTTTTTTCCTGTCAAGCACATTTACTCTTTACTCTTCTTAATGCCCAACTTTTTTATGCTCTGCTTTACCAATTGCAGCAGTCTTCAACAGTGGATCTGATGATTAGGAGTATTTTGTTGAAGCATGCTGGAAAGTACGGGTGTCGGGCCCAGACCAGCGCTGACACTGTGTTTGCCGAGGCTGAACTTCTCGTGCGAGGTGAGGTTGTTAGCTGTCGGTGTACCAGTGCAATATGATGCACGTTTAACTGGAGGTAGCGACTCACTGTCCGTCTTGACACAGAACTACTAGCCTCAAATAAAATGTGCACGTTTTCTCCTGTTGAATTATTGTGAATTATTATTCCTGAGCACTGTTGAGGAAAGAAGACATGTGGCAGGAATGAGGAGTGTACATATGGGCACCTATCTACTGTTTGACAGTAAGATAGATTTTAAAATTCGCCTGTCCTTTCAAGCAGTTACTGTGAAATAATGTTAGCATTTTCTGGGAATCTAAGAAATAACCCACAAATTTATTTCCAGTACAGTGGTTTCTAAGAAGTCGGTTAATTAGACATTAGAAATTTGCCCCTGGTGGAGACAATTACACGACTATTTCCCTTTTATTGCCCCCTTTTGATCATCTTGACAAATTTTTTATGGTTACGCTGAATGTGGCTGGACAGACGGTCTGTCTGCATGAACAAGTTTAATTGAGCTGTTAAACAGATTGGCTGAAATGTCTTGTGATCGGATTCTGTGGCACTTCCTGAATGTTGCTGCTAATGCAAGGTAATGATTATTGGCTGAGCAGCCTGTGGCCTTTTTTTTTTTTTTTTTTCTTTCTCTTTGTGATGATACAGTTATACATGTTTTGAGGCTACAATGCAGTCAGCGTGTGAGCCTCAATCCATGGCTCACACCCTGAGGAGGGTTTCTTGTGAGATGGCAAATACTTACATCTTAATGCCATTCAGCCAGAACTAAACTGAGTTTGATTTTGCTCCAGGTCTGTAGTTTGGCTGGGCAATAATTCAGTATTACTGTATCATAGTTGACTTTCTGTAGAGTTGTGTGAAGGTGGGTTAAGCTTGTTTTTTTTTTTTGTTTGTTTTGTTTTTGTTTGTTCAGTGTGTGTCTATGTGTACATATGTGTGTACAACCCCAATTCTGAAAAGGTTGGGACACTGTGTAAAATGTAAATGAAATCAGGATACATTGATTTGCTAATCTAGTAAACCCATAATTTATTCCCAATTGAAGATAAACAACACATTAAATGTTGAAACTGACTGTTTTATGTCATGGAAAATATTAACTAATTTTGAAGTTGATGAGAGCAACACACCTCAAAAAAGTAGGAACAAAGGCAACAAAAGGCTGGAAAAGCAATTGGCACAAATCAAAAACAACTTGAGGAGCATTTGGCAACTAATTAAGTTAACAGGTCGGTAACATTACGGGGTGTAAAAGAAGCATTTCAGAGAGGCAGAGGCTCTCAGATTTAAAGATGGGCAGAGGTTCACCTCTCTGTGACAAACTGTGTCTAAAACTTGTGGAACAATTTCAGATAAATGTTCCTCAATGTAAAATTGCAAAGAATTTAAAGAGCCCACCATCTACAGCACATAATATTATCAAAAGATTCAGAGGATCAGGAGGAATCTGTGTGCGTAACGAACAAGGCTGAAGGTCAATACTTAATGCTCGTGATCTTGGGGCCCTGAGGAGGCACTCAATTAAAAACAGGCATGATTCTCTACTGGACATAACTGCATGGAATCAGGAACACTTCCAGAAATCACTGCCTGTGAACACAGTTCATTGTGCCATCCACAAGTGCAAGTTAGTGCTGTATCATGCTAGGAGAAGCCGTATGTGAACACAGTCCAGAAACGCTGTCGTCTTCTCCGGGCCAAAGCTCATTTAAAATGGTCTGAGGAAAAATGGAAAACTGTTCTGTGGTCAGATGAATCAAATTTTGAAATCCTTTTTGGAAAACATGGACGCTGTGTCCTGTGGACTACAGAGGTGGGGGACCATCCAGCTTGTTATCAGTGGACAGTTCAAAAGCCAGCATCTCTGATGGTATGGGGTAACATTAGAGCCTATGGAGTGGGCAGTTTACAAATCTGGAAAGGCCCCATCAATGCTGAAAAGTACATACAGGTTTGTCCAGGTGCTGCACTGGCCTGCCTGCAGTCCAGACCTTTCACCAGTAGAAAACATCATCAAACGAAAAATCTGGCAGCAACGGCCCAGGAATGTTGAGCAGCCAGAATTTTTTATCAGACAAGAATGGGACAGTATTTCTCTCCTAAAACACCAACAACTGGTCGCCTCACTTCCCAGATGTTTACAGACAAAAGAGGGGATGCAACACAATGGTCAACATTGCCCTGTTCCAACATTTTTAAGATGTGTTGCTGGCATCAAATTCAAAATGAGCAAATATGTTCCATGAAATGGTAAAGTGTCTCAATTTCAACACCTGATATGTTTGTTCTATTTAGAATAAAATATATACAATATTGGGTTTTGGAGATTGGCAAATAAATGTTTCCTGACTTTATCCACATTTTACACAGTATCCCAACTTTTTTGGGAATGGGTTGTAGTTTTGCAAACTAAATTGACATTTTTGCTTCAGATAGTTTAGCAACGTTTTTGAGTGTTGTTGAAAGTGGAGTGGTTTTTGATTTAATATTTTACCCATCAATATCCAGGGAAAAATCACCCATCTCCACAATAGTATTTGATATTTAATAATTTCCCAGGCAACACAGATATGGGGGTGCTGTTCCTACAGTGACACAAAATGAATTTTAATGCCTGGAAATGCAAATACACCTTTCAGCATAACCTTCTAATGGGCACTTTTCGGAGACACAGTAGATTGGTTTTCATTGAGCATAGCAGCTGCCAGCTTTTCATTTACAGCTGTTCCCCCCAGAGTCCTTAGACGTTTGCTGCACTTGCAGATTACATTTACCTCTGAAGAGTGAGGTAAACATATGTTCAGCTATATTAAAACACAGGAAGGTCTACCACATAGTCATGCTCAGCAGAACTGGCAAACTGCCTCCAAAGCCCCAAAAAAGAAAGCTCCATATCCCTTAATCAGCATGAAATCCTTGGCAGCAGATCTGTGTCTGCCCGAATCCTGGTTCAGTTTAGTATGTTGGATTCTTGTCTGTTATTTGTTTGTGCAAGGATTACAACAGGGAACTGAGGTTGTCACCATAAGCACACAGCTGCACATACTTAATGCTTGCATGGTTGCATGCATAAGTGTATCTAAAAGAAATTATGCAGCATAAAGTCATCACGATGTGGACCACTCTAGGATGTATTCAAATGACAGCAGAGCTTTTCCATCTGTTGAGACATTTGTGATGTCCTTGTGGTTCACCCATTCAAGTCTGTAATTGAATTTGTGTCTTCTGTCCCCCTTTTCAGGTCCTCCAGGACCCCCTGGAGTGGTAATAGTAGAGGAGATTACAGATACCACAGCCACCCTGTCCTGGACTCGTGGCCTAGACAACCACAGCCCGATCAGCACCTATAATTTACAGGCCCGCAGCCCATTTTCATTAGGCTGGCAAACTGTCAAAACAGGTAATCAATAAGGAGCAAATTGCAGTCCCCACATCCAGGAGGTTAATGTGGGGCCATATAAAGGCCTTAATCCTGCTCAAATTCATGCACAGAGATGGTGAATCATCCTAAGTAGAACAAGGTTACCGTTTTCAAGAGATGTGATTAAAAAAAAAAAAATTGTGGCAACTTACTTTTACATATTAATGCAATCAGACTTTTTAAATCCCATCAAAAAAGGATCAAGTGTGTAATTCCTGCTCTGGACAAAACTCTAACTGAGACTTTATTCTCAAATGACTGTTTAAAAAGTTGAGCTTCCAATTCTTAACCATCTGTCGTTTAACGTTTGAACTTGGCTGTTATTCAAAAGAGCTTGGCAGAAAGTAATTGAGTTTCTATCAAATGTCATTGGCTTGAAATTGATTCAGTGTCATATCAGCAGTTAGTGGGAGATTAACCTTTGGGGCTTGAATTACAACACTTATCCATGCTCATTTAATATAAATGCCACTTTAGTGTTCCAAAACAAAATTGCTGCTTTTTCTATACCTTGACAGAAAATCTATTAATTACTATCACTTTAAGGTTGGATTCCTAGCTTTGTGTGTAATTCATCTTAATATGCCATGTGGTAATAAAAGCAGAGTTGAAGGTGTGATAATGATTCATCCCCACTGATATATAAATCATACTTTGTATACATTCCTTTCACATCCTGCCCGTTCAAGCACATTTAATTTGATAAAGCACAATTAGGACTCTGTGATGTAGTGTCAGCGTCGAACTTGTTAGCATAAAGGGGATTGGGCTTTTAACTCCCACTCCTTGCAAACATAGTTATCTGCTCATGTTTGAAGAGCAGCTTGCTTGACAGAGTGGTCTCATTGTGAGCTGCTGTGGATGATAAGGATGTAAGCTCTGCTGCTTCACTGAAGGTTGCCTTAATATAGAGAGACCTCTTGTTCATTTATAACATGGATATGCTTTCAGTCAATGTTTACTTGTTGTTGCAGGGTCAATATTGACAAAGCGTGATTACGGCAGCACTGAAGAAACTAGATTAGTTGTGTTACCTGCTTGTAATTCCATTTAAAATAGATTTAAATTTCTTTCAGTCGCAGAATGGGATTTATCACTCCAAAGCTGTCAAAAGCATCCACACAGCATGCAAGAATACTGTGTATTGTCACCACCTGGTGAAAAAATATGCTGAATCACATTGAATCTGGGTGGAAGGTGTTATGCTTTCCAGCCCTTAAGAACGAATACACAGTTACATTTTTTGCATCTTTTTCTCCATAATCCGGCACATTGGAGTTTTACACGCTGGTGTGAAAATATTAGGGAGCATATTAACACAGTCCTGAAATCGCAATAGAAAGTCCCAGTATTTAATCATATATAATCCTTTGCTGTTAATGACAGACAGTCAGCTGTGACCCAAAGGCACCACCAGATGTATGTTCTCAGTGATGCTCCGCCAGGTCTGTGCTTCAGCTGCAGCCACATCCGGCTTTTTTCAGCCTGGTCTTTAGCAGTAAAACATCTGCTCAGTTGTTAAAGACTCCCTTGTTGCCATGTTCAACAGCACTTTCTTACTGGAAGTGTTACTTCAGGATAGTTTGTATTTAAAAGCATGCGATTATTCCACTTAAAAAACCAAGTGTGGATCTGACCACTGTCAAACACACTTAAAGATTAGAGCAACGTCCCGAAGGTGAAGGAAAAAGGGGCAGCAGTTGTAAAGTCATGATTGTCCTGAATAAATAAAGACACAAGCAACTCCTTTTTGGGCAGACCCAGACCCAGTGACAGGGGACATGGAGTCAGCCATTGCAGTGGAACTCAACCCCTGGGTGGAATATGAGTTCAGGGTCGTGGCCAGCAATGCCATCGGGACTGGGGACCCCAGTGCACCTTCGCGAGGAGTAAGGACCAAAGAAGCAGGTAAATCCTCTGTGCTGGAAATGCACACGATTCAAGCTACATTTTGATGGGCATCAGCAGTCACCCACAGTCCAGAAACACATCTCAGCTGATGAATTACGTCGCTGTTTCATTACCATGTGCTATACTCACTGTTGTATATATTCAGTTTCAATTTGGTTTGGTGTTTCTGCTAAAGCAGACAGTCCTTTAACACCCTGAGGCAAAGACACAACAGAATATACTATTATGGCGAGCGAAAAATTCACTCATAGTCTGGATCAAGTGTTTCAGTTCACTAACTGCTCATTTCTCATATATAAAATGTAACAATTGCAAAGGTCACTCGTCATTTAGAAGTGGCTTATTTAATATGTCCTATCTCTTCAGCATAATTAACAAACTAATTACTCCATCTACACACTGTTGCGCTTAAGCCATCCTTAGAGTTACAATCAATCCAAATGCCAGCAAATTCAAACCACAGCACTGGAGCCTTGTCTCACTTTCCCTTTGACTGACAGGTGTATTTATACAGCCACAAACAACACAATAATCAAGTTTGTCATGTTTCCTCATGCTGGAAAAGGTTTGTTTACTTGAGAAGTGTATTTACAAACATCATTGAGGCAGTTTTTGTTCTCTCATCGCCAGTTGACAAAGAAAATGCATTATTGTTATAAACTTTCCAGTCATCAACCAAAATTGTCTTCAAATTTATATTAACAGACAGCGAATTTCTTGGGGGTTTTGATTGTCCTTGTTTTAAATGCAGCTTATATTCAATCTTCAAAAACATGTTAAATGAGTTTGAAGCGTTGTGTAACTGCTGCAGTGTTACTATATTTTTGTTTCCCACAGTCCCATCAGTGGCACCAGTGAATGTTAGTGGAGGAAATGGCCGCAGGCATGAACTGGTCATCTCGTGGGAGGTAGGTCCTCTTCAAGCCTTCCTCTGTAGCAAAACCAGGATGACAAATTTGCAAAAACCGAGTGGGTCTGGTGTCATGTTCATTTGAGAAAATTCCTATTTTTGATGGAGTTTATAGAAGCTTTTATGTAGTTCACGCTAACTTAAAAATAATCAGTGCAGCTTCCTCATCCAGTAGTGTCAACATGACATTTTAAATGTGGTCTGTTTCTTGAAAGTCCTCAGAACACAATAATTAATTGTAATCTGAGATGCTTACATTGCAGAGAATACTAATGCTCTCTTACGAAACTGAGGCAGAGAGTGCCACGGGTCATGTATTAGTTATACTGGAATTCATATTCAAATTTAAATTATTATTCAGTTTACTCAAGTTTCCAGTATGACTTAAAGACTTTACATGTGAATCTTTACCATCAGTAATTTAAAAGTTTCAGTCAATAGTTAAGCTCAACAGTTTGTTCTACAGATGTTTGTTTAGAATAAAAGCTTCTCGAATGTCATCAGAAAAGGACTCCATAAACTCCAGCAGAGAAATAATTTGTTAATTTGAAGGGCTGTTTTTCAGTTAATATATATATATTAGAAACCATTGCTTATTTGTCATCATCACTTCTTGCTGAGAACATTTGTGAGCCTGCAGGTTGCGAATCAGAGCTATAATCCAAGGGCAAAAATAAACCCAATGAAGCAAGGTTCACTATAAACGTCTGTGCTAAAGCTACAGCTTTGGCTTTGCCCCCTTAGGAATTTAACTGTCACTAAGTAATAAATCTTGCATGTGAATGTGGCTTAATAATCATGTAGAGGTTGCTGCTGCATGTGGAATTCATTAATTCACTTTTTGTTGCCTGGGAATTCTTGTCAGATGTTATTAAGGAGGATAAAGCATGGTTGATGGACGACGCCAGTCTTCGTTGTTCCTAAGCATGAACGAAACAGTCTAATGATTTTCAGATATACAGATGATTGCATTAGTGTAAAGTCTGTTGAGCTCTCTTTCGCTGAGATATGAGCAGCAAGAGTTTCACACAGTGTATGCTGGGGACCTGCGTGAACCATTCCCAGAACCGTCAAAGTGAGATCTAATTAAAACAGAGAGAAAAAGTTTCAACAGCTCAAGTGAGAAAGTGCTGACAAGAATCTGGAGATATTCTTAAGATGTGGGAAGATAGATGTACTGAGGAATTTGAAAGAAGAGAGTTGATCATCGTAGATTGACACCATCTAAACCAGGGGTGTCAAACTCAATCACACAAGGGGCCAAAACTCATTGCACACATTAGGTCACGGGCCAAACAGGAAAAAAAAATGTACTGTACAGATTAAAACTAACCATGTTTTGAATTAAAATATGAATTGAAAACGACAGAATACTGTATTTTGCCCCCAGAAATAAACAGACTTCTGGAGACTGTTATCCATGAAAATGTCTAGTGAAAACTTGAAAGCATAAATAAAAATTGAAATATTTAAATTCTTACATTACAGCCACATTAGCTCCACAAACAAGACACATTTTGTACACAATTGAAACCAGATGCCTGATTGGTTTGTTGTCAGGGGAGCTGAAATTAGGGTTCTTGCAGGTACCCTATTGTTTGGCACGGCAGCTGTTGCGCTGCATTATGGGATTTGTAGCATGAGTGTTACGGGTGCCTCATACAGCCGGGCCATTAAAAATTCGACAATTGAAACGATCTTGCGGGCCAGATATGATTGTATCCCAGGCCGGATGTGGCCCATGGGGCTCGAGTTTGACACATACTATTTTACCTTTTATGTGCTTACCACCAATGTGGCACAGATCCTTGTGTGTGTGTAAATCCTGTGGTGCACACAAAGAGATTCAGTTTATGATTTATTTTGTAAACTTAAACACAAATTGCATCTTAAAATGCAGGAGAAACATTGTGGATTGGATTTTTTTTAAATATATTTTTCCATTGAAGTTTAGGAAAAACTAGCAACATCATGTGTTGTTGCATTTTGCACAGTGTGGTGTTTGAGATGTAAGCGTCAGTCTAATTGAAGTTGTATCTGTCTGCCGTGACATAATGTTTTGCTGGGTGATTTTTAAAGTCAGAAAAGCATGTCCATACCACCTCGATCAAGAGGCAGTATATCTATATCAAACAAGAGAGCCATCTCTCAGCTGTGCAGTAGTCTAACATCCCCACTCTAGATGTGTCCATCTCAGCAGATAATGCCATTACCAACACCACAGCTGGAGAGATAGGCAAAAAATAAACCCAGCTGGTAATGCAGTGACCTAATGGTCATTCTTTCCTGGTGGAAGAAAAAAATCACCAGTGGGATTACGCAGAGATGAGGTTAAGGTCCTCATAGCTATCTATGTATAAGAGAGAGGGTTTTCTGGGTTGTGAAAGGGCTCAAGTGAGCATCCATGATCAGGGCAAAGTGACCTTTTTCCATTTCAGAGGGGGAGACGTGGGAGGACCATCCTCTGCAGTATTCGACATGATTTCCTCTGACTTGCCTTCACCCAATTTTGAGCAGGTTGAGCTTG
This sequence comes from Remorina albescens, assembly GCA_034769265.1. Lineage (NCBI taxonomy): Eukaryota > Metazoa > Chordata > Actinopteri > Carangiformes > Echeneidae > Remorina > Remorina albescens. The sequence continues at coordinate 19,766,015 of CM068497.1, read as the reverse complement.
CATCGACTGTTCCAGGAATGAGCAGACTAGAAAGAGCTTCAGTTCACTGGAGCATAAAGTTGTTCCATAAGAGCAGAGGTTGAAGTGGTTATTGTAAAACAGGAGTGGTGGGTGATAAGAAAAGATATTATCTATTGATCACTGGCAGAATTAGTACAAAGCAGCAGCAAAGAATACAAGCATTTCAAAACAAATGGAGTTGTTCCAAATGAACACTGACAAAATGATTCAATGTCATTTTACAAGGACAAAACTCATATTAGTTGAAATGCTTCATAAGATAATGAAAGGTATAGATTCCCATAAGTGTCATTAGCTTGCCTCATTGTCTTTTATATATTTAGTGAATATATACATTTATAGAACACGTGTAAGTCTTGCCAACAGTGGAGTAATATTAACAGCCTCAGGATCATAGCTCATTGTATTTTAAACGGGTTCTGACTTTATTGTGTAGGAAATTTGTTAACCCATCCTGGGTGTCAGAGTCAGAGGACACAATTTTGGTCACAGTTGCAAAATCTGCAGACAAAGCTCAAAAGAAGGCCAGCTGAGCCACACACTACACAGAGCTGCATCAGCCGAACAAGTGATTAAGTTGTGGAGAATTTTGAATGCGGTCCCACTGGAGAGGCGCCGTCGTGATTAACCTTGAGCGTCAGAGCCATTTCTAATAAATCCAGAGATGTGTCAATATCTGTTTGTACTCCGGTTTGTGCCAACGGTTGTAAAAAAAAAAAAAAAATTGAAAAAATTGAAAAATCTCACACTCTGAAGTAAAGAGGATATAATTGTGAACTGTTTCCAAGTGGACAGTCTGGCTCTCAGTGAGGTTCAGGGCATAGCATGTACAGAATTGCTATGAGCAAAGCGGAAAATTTGCAATGGAGATCAGTTGAAGGATATATTAACAGGGCAACAGTGAACAGATGTGGAGGCAACTGACAGTTATTCTTGTAGTTATTAAGTATGGAAGCCAACTGCCACTGGGAAGATAACCTTCACATGAGGAGAAGTGCACCTCGGTGGCACATTATGGGGGATAATGTCCATTCCAGATGGGATGGCGTTTGGTGGTAAACCATTTCCTATTTATAACTGTCATTAGTTGGCCTAGTATAACACAATGATGACCTTCTTATGAATAAATACTGCACCCTTTGTTGGGGGAAGAATCAAGGGATACTCAAAGATACACAGAACACTGATTTCAGTCCTTTCAGGTCCATGCATGAATTTGAGTAATACAAAATTGGATTTTGGGTGACAGTGTTTCAAACCTAGAATTTTTAAAGAATTTTTATATATAATTTTTTTTTTCCCAGCTTAACTGTTACAAACATCCATGACTGGAAAAAATTCTTTTTTCAACAAGTGTCCAGCCCTAACCCTAACTGATTGTAAACATTATTGAGCTATTGAGTTAGTTCACCTCTGAACTATAGTGTACTTGTAAAAAAAAAAAAAAAGGCGCCTTTGTAAAAATGATGCCTCCTTTCTGCCCATAAATGGATACGAGACCTAATCACCCATCAGTGAACCTGTCAGTTTTCAGTAGTATCACAGGACAGCGCCAAGATGTTCTATTTAGATGCAGCATCGTTTGATACTTGGCATTTTAAGCCATTTTAGTTCCGCCCTATTTCTTCAGCTTTCTGTTAAACATTTTTGGAAACAAATCAGGACTCTGACTATGATCAATGGAGATGGATATTAAAGCAGACGGAGCAGGAATGTTAGCCCTTTTTGGCAGTTGAGGCATGTGAATGCACGGCAGTTCCACCTCTCCAATCATCTGTGGAGAGTTGTCAGAGCCTAGACAGCCATGGTGGGCAAGGTTATTAAGCAGGATGAATGACTAAACAGTCTCAGCAGCTTCATTCAGCCATCTCATTAGAGTCGACGGTGAGGGACTGTTTTTTTCTCAGGGAGCCATTGGGAGGACCATTAGTGTCTCGCCCCACAGTCACCGTCACGGAACCCAGTGGGCCACACAATTTCATCCATAAGACTCACCTCAGTTACATCAGCGCACTCACCGTTATCAGTGACCATCTCAATTCCCAAACCTGCAAGTGTTTCTCCACTTAACTAGCTAATTTCCTCATGCTGTTTTTAAAGGACTTATATTCCTTGGCATGTCTTTAAAACCATTGCCAGCTCTGATGATAGCTTTGATGGAGGCTTATTCATTTTCACTAATCATCCCTGTAATTAGGCAGTCATGGTGATTGGTTGTTGTTGAATGAAATGTGAGTTACACCTCCATCCACCACCATTCCCTCGGAAGACTGGATGGCTAATTTAGGTGATGCCTTCAGGGGACAATATTCTTTTGAAGCCTATGCAAATCAGCACATTACCTCGTGAGTGAAAGACTTGTTGCCAAAAAACAGGTGTACAGGTGTTTGTCATTTCATAAATTTAGCCAAAGATTTAATCCCTGCAGCTCGTGTTTTTAATTTAATTTTCGCTCACTTAATAAATTGCCATTTGATTTGATTAAGCAAAGAGCAGCTGCGGAAGACAACTCCCAGTTTTACCACTTCAGGAAAACCGTAGATAAGCACACACAAAACCTGTGACCCAAAAATCCTCCTGTCAGACATAGGAAGATAAATAGCTACATGATGCATACAACTGAGCCAGATATGATTTGTTTCTATTCCTGGATACTGACTGCATCTTTATTAACACTGGCAGACCATTATAGTAAATGAAGGAAATTGAAAGTTGATTATGCAGGACTAGCATGGAGGAAAAAAGTATATTTGATTGGTTTTTGTTTTTGTTTTTGTTTTTTTTTTCAATGGAAGCCTTGTTTGCTCTGAGGAAGCAAGAAGCAAGAGAAAACATACAAATGATGCAGTTCCAGCGTTTAAGTGCTTTCTGAAGCAGGTTTGCACTTCCATCTCAGTGAATGTCACACTTGGCTGACTTGTTTCTCCTCTTCTGATGTTTTCAGCCCGTATCTGAGGAGTTTCAAAATGGTGAGGGCTTTGGGTACATTGTTGCATTTCGTGCCAACGGAACCCGAGGCTGGAAGGAGAAAATGGTGACTTCTGCTGATTCTACAACATACAAATACAGGGACGAGACCTTCCCTCCGCTTACCCCCTTTGAAGTTAAGGTCGGGGTATACAACAATAAGGGAGATGGGCCGTTCAGCAGAGTTGTCATAATCCACTCTGCTGAAGGGGGTGAGTGAATACCTATGCTTGAATGGATTTAAAAAGAACAGAGAGAAGGGTTTTTTTATTTTCTCAGCACTGTCCCCATTTTGACTTGTTTTGTAGAACCAAGGGAAGCACCGTCTGATGTGAAAGCTCACAGCATTTCCTCATCAGAAATTAGGGTCACCTGGAAACCACCCAACCCCGGCCCCGGGAGACCAAGAGGATATGAGGTTTTTATAAATGCGCCTGTGGTTGCAGGTGTTTCTCTGCAGGCTTGCACATTTACATACAATGTGTGACATTTTGTTTAAGCATGCATATATTTATGCATGAGCAGAATCTAAGAATAGGGTTTTTGTTTTTTGCGTTTTGTTTTTTGTTTTTTTTTCATTCAGTCATTTATTTCTGTTTAAAGGTCAGCTACTGGAAAGACATGGAGCAGGAAGAATCAGGGCAAAAACAGAGAACTGTGAAAAATGAAACATCCTTAGTCCTGACAGGACTAGAGGGCAACAGTCTGTATCTCATCACAGTAAAGGGCTTCAACAGCATCGGCCAGGGTCCTGCTAGTGCTGCTGTCACAGCCAGGACCAGAAAAGCCCGTGAGTACAACGCCGACCCCAATTATGTAATACTATATATGGAACAGACACTGCCTGTTAAGTTTGCTCTGAATTCTCTGGGAAAAAAAAAAGTGTAGTAATTGACCTAGTTGGTTGAAACTGTTTAAAAGTCTTTTTGAGTTTGCACCAACACTTCTGTATTCTCACCACAGCTCCCACTGAACGTCCAGCCAACCTCAAGTGGATTCAAGAGGGCAACAATGTTTCTTTAAGCTGGGAACCAGTGAAGGCAAAAGACAATGAGTCTGATGTCATCGGGTACATGGTAATGAAGTCTTTGCTAAAGTCGCTTTTTGTTCTGTTTCATAAAATAGGAAAAACATCAAAGCTACTAATCGGGTTTTGTTTTGAGAAGGTACTATTTTTTGAACTAATTTCTCATTTTAAGTTGTCCAGTAATTTTTATTTGCTTTGATTAAAAGAAAATCCCAATTTTATTCAGGGTACACAAGAATTTTCTGCTGTTTCTTTTGTTGTTTGTTCCCCCCCCCCTTTTTTTTTTTTGTTCTCCATTTGTTGTGATGAGCAGGTCAATGAGAGCTGCAGATCAGAGGTATAGCACTTTTTATCGGTTGGACTCAAACATTGCATTGAAGTTAATGAAATAAGTTCACAGCACACTCACATTATGAAACTGATAAAACTGACAAGTGAATTAAAAAATGTCTACAAAAAAGTACCTTGCCTTACCTTGCCATCAGTGACAACCAAATAATCCATCAGATACATTCTTGTGACAATTCAGGTGTTGATAGTGCAGCCTATTTAACATTTACACATTATAACAAAAGGATCTGAATCCCTGAACACCAGAAATAGTTCTCTTCACCTCTCTGTTACCTTTTAATGAAAATGGGGAAGCTAAATATGTGATGTGTATGCAATGTATTAACTCTATATACAGTTTAAACCCAAATGTGTTTCTACAGGTGTTAGTCAAACAGGAGGGCAGAGGCCACAACCAGGTGACCAGAACCATTAACCCATCCACCATGCTCTCACTGCCAGAGGGAGGCACATATATCATTGAGGTGCGTGCCCTCAGTGAAGGAGGAGAGGGAGCGGTCAGCTCCGAAGCTCGAGTTGTCACCTCCTCGGGTAAGTTCCAACATAGTTCGTTGCTTCCCCTCCAAGCACCAAATTTGGTTTCCTGACCTCCGCAATCCAGTCCCTAGAGCAGAGGCCGTTTTCTCTTTGTAGCGATCTTGCGTTCTGCCCTTAATTGAGTCACCACAGCTGTTGTGCGAGCCAAGTTTTCCTTGGCTAATACTGTTATAATTACCTCGCCCACACAAACCCTGCACAGCCAATTAACTCTTGAGCAACAAGACAAACTAGAAGTTTGCAGTCCTGCGTGCAACATGACCATGCAGCTTTAGAGGGCAATGGACTGCTATTTGCTCGCTCTTCTCCATTTTCCTGTTTTCTCTTTTTTTTTTTTTTTTTTAAGAAAAAAGGGACAATTTATTCATAGATCCGTACTCCCTGAGAGAAATTCATTCAAAATCTCGTTGGAGTTATTTCGCTTTAAGGATAAATTCAGTTCCGGTGTTTTGTTTCGGATCTTGTTATTTTTTTCATCAGTGTTCACAGTGTTCTCCGTCCCTCCTTCCTTTCTCTTAGGTGTTCGAGCAAAAAGCAACCAGTGCTCAGTGCACTGTCTGCCGCAGAGCCTAACATGGACAGCACTGCTCCTGGTCCTTCTGGTGCCTTCAGCTTCCTGGTGAAGCCACTGTGCCATCCTCATTTTCATGGAGGGAGCTGCCAGTCTTCCGCTCCCTCATTCCCTCTGACTGCCTGCTTACTTTGGCCTTACCCATCTCAAAAGACCCAAGGCCTGCCGAAGGGGGTTGAGTCTGCCAGTTAACATTCGGCTCTTCAGAGTTGGCCCTTTTTAGTTGCCCGTTTCTTTCGAGCCCCGGACGTTTAATTTGCACTGTTCTATCCGACATCACGGTAGTGTTGTACTGTAGTATACATTGTGTGGAAAAATTTGTTTAATCATTTACTTTAACATCATGTGTTCCTGTCATTGACTGGCATATAACCACTTCCAGACGGCTCCTAAAGCTCTGGGGCTCTTCAGAGCGTGAACAATTCCTCAAAAGCTGCTGTGGTAGTAATACAGGGATCAGCCGGCCTGTTTCTTTTCATTACTTATCTGCATCAATTTACCCCTTGGCTGCCTAACAAGCAATGCAGCAGAAGCTCAGTAGAGATAAGTGCATTGTTTTCTTATTCACACATTGAGGAGAAAAAATGTTTTTTATGGAACCAAGAATCTTACTATTTCCAGACTTGCTTTTTGTACATTGTGTTACCTTTAATGGAAAAAAAAAAACAAAAAACACAGTGGTGTGTGTCAGCTATGTCAAAATTTCAGTTTTTTGGTAGCGATTAAGCAAATGCTTGGTGATACAGTTTGTTGATTGTTGGATGTATGGAAGTAGGAAACAGGTCCTTACCTGTCGTGCCCAAACATCGGTAGACAAAGACAACTCTGTACGGACTCTTGGTGTCAGTACAAATAAATGTGATGTATATTTTTTAAGCACTTGGGTGTTTGTAATTTGTATATTTCCCCACAATGCACAAAGGTAACAAATCATCATTTTCATAGCTGATGAGTTTGGTGGCTATTTCAGGACAATTCAATCAAATGTTTTGTCTACAGTATGCAAGCCCAGCATGCATGTTCATATGCACACTTTCCCAAAGCCAAAGTGATATCTTCACATTCCTTTTGTTGTCCAAAGATCCAAAGATATTCAATATGAAATCAAATTTAAGAAAGCAAAATATGAACCTCGCCCATACGAGCGTGTGGAGACAGGAGTTTGTTTTTCTGACAAATAGTCATGAATAACACATGATAAAAATTGCTGCTACATTTATTTTTATTTTTTTCCGAAGGTGTAACTGAGAAAACAACAACACTTTGATTTGATGCTGTATCTGTAAGTGTTTGAGTGTAGCTGGCCTGTAGGACACCTCTGCACCCCTGAGAGTTGTGCACCTTGCCGTGTGTTATGTAAATTACAGGTTGATTGAATTCCGCACACGTGGCATTACAGGGCCATGAAACTTTCTGTGATAAAAGAACCACTGCAGAGCCAAATATGGCAGCATCAAGAGAATCTCTCCTTCCTCTCAGGCTCCTTTCCTGCCTGGTCTGCAGTAAAAGCTTATCTGTCGCAAGGTAGAAATCCAAATGAATTTGCCTCTAGTGTAATTAACGTTAGAATGGAGATCTGTAGACCTAAAGCCTGCTTGCTCGAGCAGACCTTTTGCTTGTTCTGCCTCCAGCTCCCTGGACTCTCCATTACAGAGTCAAAGCAACCCCAGCTCACCTGCTCAGGTTCAGACAAGGCTACTAGCTCAAGCGCGAGAGATGGGACCTCACAGGAGAACAGAGGGCGATCACTGCTCCGAGCTGTGTGTCCCACAGATTCAGACCTCTGTGTTTTTGGTTTCATTCAGGGGGAAGGGAGGATGTCAGGCCGGTCTCCCCTTTCTAACTTCGACATCATTTCGTTCTGTAGTGCAAAAACATCAAGCTGTTTAATGTGGATGGAGGGGTTTTTGCGGCGCTTTTAGCCTGTTCAATAACATCGGCTCAAACACATACCTCCACACAAGTGCTAATGTACCGACCTTTAATTATTCATGCAGCACCTGTCTGTGTTGGCGCATCTGATTTATGATAATGGATTATGTATCCTGCAAGGGGACCCATTTGGTTCAGAGACCCAGAAGCTATCGTGTCAGCAGTTAAAACATGAACTCCACCTAAGTTGATGTCCGTGTCTGTGTGTGCCTGAGCAATTCAGTGTGTGCTGGAATATACTGTACTTTTTAGTCTCCTACAGTATGTGAAATTACATTATTTTAGGACTATGTATGTTGCTTGAAATCAACAAATAATTACTTTTTCCAGTTTCAGATCATTCTGTTTGTTTTATTAATTCTATTTTGGATTTTATATGAGTTTGGTTTTGTTTTTGTTTTTTTTTGTTTTTTGACTGACTTGAATATGAAAAGTATTTACAGTCGGTATGAGTATAAGCCTCAGGATGAAGAAGTCACTCAACACTGAAATGAACACAACACTCTTCATTTGATCGGGTTAGTAACACATAAACGACGTCAACAACCCAAAAGCTAAAGGATCTACAGCGGGATGGATGTTTAGGAGTTCGGGAACCTCAACTTAAAGGATACAGTACTTTTCCTTATTTGTGTGTATCCCTTTGCATTGCTAAAAGTAATACATTTCTGCAGCTTCCTTTTTGACATACATGAATATCTTGTGGAGGAGCACACAGTGCATTTCTCTCCTTTTCTCCCTCACTGTACTCTCTCAAAAGCCTGAAACATTTATACAAGCAGATGACTCGTCCACACCAAAAAAGAAACCCTTCAAAATATGATATCCCAGCAAATATCAGTTGATATACCTTCCTCCATATCTACTGTCCTTTAGCCTCCTAAAATTTAAAAGTCAAGTGTTAAATTGTCTAGCTAGCAGTGTTTTTTGGAGGACTCACTTGGTGATTGAGAGATGAGCAGTGATTTGGTTTTTCAGGCAGGTCACAGTTTTAACACTCGTGCTGAAATTGAAGAGTAGGGCCCGTCAAACAGCCTGTGCTCCTACAGTGGGAGGTAAACACAGATATCAGACGCCGAGAGACTCTTTCTTGTGTGCTGTGTCATTTTCTAGTCTTGCAGTCGATGTTTGCACAGGAACTAAACATTTTTATCAAGCACAGGGCCCTGAGTTGCACAAGTGTGGGCTATTTTTCAGGGATTGGGAGTGAGCTTACAAGTAAAGTCAGCGTCAGAATGGGTCAAAAGTGTGTCTGTGTGTAAAAAAACATTGTGTTTTCATTCTATTTCAATCCTGCCTTCAATATATTACAAGAAGTTTTAATGAACTGTTTGCAATTTATAGTTCTAATGTTTGTGTGTTTTATAGTCTTCTAATTAAAAGTTTAAGTGAGCTATAAAACTTTGTGTCGAACTGAAACGTTCACCAGATGATTTCTAAACTGTTGAGTGAAATCTCAACTGACTTATTTCCTATTTGTCCTGACACTTCCTTACTTTGGGAAGTGTAAAAATATAAAATTTTTTACACTCCCCCCCCACCCGACGGTGGCAAACATGGCAATGAATGAGAATTAGGGAAGTGTGCCATGTTCCGTTGAAGACTGTGAATAGAAGAATTAAAGGAGCAACTTTGCAGAGAGAGCCAACATGCAGCATCGTATTGCAGCAGTCCAATAATTATTGAGTAATAATTGATATAGTCGTCTTAGTTGTCTTTTGACCTCTAAAACCAGATATGGCGGAGAAGAACCATCAGGAAGCCGCAGTGCACAATGTGTTGAGCTGCTGAGCTTCACAGGACATAATAAGAAAACAGTCATGCCTTTTTTTCCCCTCTTTTGTTGTTGTTGTTGTTGTTTATTTACCGTAGGGTTATTGGTATCATGGAGAACTTTTTCCTGTAGTTGCATCTCCCCGCCCTTATTCTTCCAGGAGCTTCCAGATAATAATGTGTTTTGGCCGGCCAGTCACTCTGACACTTTGGTCAGGAGGTTGTTGAGATATCTTTTCAATTACTGTTCAATGCAGCATAAAGACTGATATGGATATTCAGGCCCCAGAGGATTGAATTCTAATGCTTCTGGAGAGTGTCTCTGCAGCACCACAACAAAGCAAATCATATATAGAGTTCGACTCAATAACCGTTATGCTCTAATGAGCTGTTTTGCAAATTCTTTTGCATTACATTTCAAGCTCCCCAGAGGATGAACCGGTTTAATTCCAGACTTTTTCTGACACTCAGGCAAAATTTTACAGACACACACAATATTGAACTGTTAAACTACAAATCTTCTGGTTGTACTTATGCTCTCACAGATAAATGTTGGTGTTTGTAGTGAACCAGTGGCCTTTCTTCTAACTGCACTCCTGAGGCTCAACTCTAAGTCCATTGTTTGTAGACCTCTGTATTACGGGCTCAGCAAGATGGTTTGCTGTGGAAGTAGTGATTGGTCTGTTGCCTTTGCAATATGATCTGATTTCATTTAAAGAAAAATAAAGAACTGCTTAATTTAGTCCTGAGATGGTCCAAGAGTATTAGTACAGCAACACGCACGGACTGTTTTATTAGAGCTGGGAATTCAAAACACGGCATCCATCAAACAGCCAGCATTTAAAGCTAAACTAGACCTTGCTTACAATTTTTTTCAAAACAAACGCTCTTGCCACTGTGATGGCAGATGGTGTACGATTAGAGGGAAGCTTCTTAAGAAACGCAAGCAAATATGATATAACGTGGATCCTCCTTCATAAGTGCCCTGCTGAGAGGCCTCATTAGGGAGGCACATTTTAGAGCAAATCAGAGGAGGAAAAAAGGAACACGCATTAAACTTTCCCTCCCTTCTAGTTCAGCCTTCTCCTTCCAGTAGTACGGTTATGGAGCACTTTGAATAACTGAACTTACTCTAAGCCCTGTTTCTATAGAGATGAACAGTCCGCTGAGGAATTGAACTTAAAGCCTCAAAAGGTGGAGGATATTGTATGCTTTTATGCTCTCAGGTGTTCCAGATATTCAGGTGGTATATCCTGCTGCCTGCTACACCAAAACTGTTTGGCCCACGATGAACCGTGTGACGTCTCGTTTCTATTACGGCTGAATGATAGCAGCACTGGAAGGTAGAATACACGAGTTGATGGACGGATAAGCGGGCACATAGGGAGGCAGGACTGTCAAATGGCTGGGAAGAGGAACGACTAGGAATACCAGGAGTCGGATTAAGGAAGTGAGAGTGAGTACAGAAGCTCAGGTGAGGTGGTGCATCTGGCAGTCGGGTCAGAAATAGAGTCCAAAGGATGAGTCAGTAGGGGTGGTAGGTGACCATGTCAGTCAGTATACGGGATCATTTAGATTACTGTATTGTAATATGAAGGTGAACAGAAAATGACCTGAAGTTGACATCGATATGAAGGGTCAAGTAGTCACCAGCATTAAAAGTTCCATCCTGATGGAAACTGGCTGCACAATGACTCTTGGCAACTGTGAGGCACAGTCATTTGCATGAGAATGCAAATCCATAAATATATTTTGAGATACTGTATCTAGGTTACAGAGACAGAGAGTTTACTCTGGGTTCAGGTTCCCACTGTAGGCATGTGGTTGATCTGCGGGGGGTCAATAGAGTAGAACAGACGAACAGCAGACAGAAGTCTTCATAACTCAGCTGTAGGTTTATTTAGCACAGTCCTCGCTGCCACGCAGGTCATCCTTTCAGCATCCACAGGCATGAATAATACAGAGACTAATACCAGATAACCAAAGACAGCAGACACAGACAGTTCAGCAGACGACCCACTTGGATTCATTTCTCGCAAAATCTGTAAACGTGCTCCCCTGTTGGCTCTGGTCTGATTTCACCGTGAGGCCGCAGATGTCGCTTTCCAACCAGGTAGAGAGGAGCTGAAGTGTTTTGTAGGTGAAAGCATGAATTAAAAGTTAAAACTGAATTTCCAGAGGATACAGATAGATTAGTTATAAATTAGCAACTAATATTAGGTGCCACATTTCATACAAGCTGACTGTGACCGTGTGGGGGACAGGAAATATGGCTCATTTCATACAGTTGATATTGGCTCATCTTTGCTATACTCTGACCCCAAAGGGAGGAGGTGTGTCATCACTTTCATATCGCTGTCTACTGTTGTTTTTAAAATGATGAATAAAGTAATACAGCTTTTTAAAAAGGAGGACAGTGTCTTTATATAACAACATTCTTCTATTGAATGTTGGCTCGCCCAACATAAATAATAAACCATAAACTGTAGTACTTCAATCTAATAAGAATTTTTGGGCATCTTTTACTATTAGAAATCTTTTGTTGAGGTTCTAACCCACCTCTGCTGTGAACATGACTCACCAGGGAGGACGGTATATTATTGGATATGTACATGGACTACTTCCTAGCTAGTAGTGGCATTTCCTGCGAGGGTGTCGAGATAAATATTTTTTAATAGAAACTGGAAACAATACAGACTTCAACAGTATGTTTTGAGTGGGCTCTGTGACCTCTTTGACACAAAGCGTGGACTAAACACAGGGGGTATGATGAGATACCATTCAGTTGTCTCCTCTTTTATTCACAATCCACCTTTTTGGCTGCTGGTTGTGAATGGGGTGAAATCTAATGGAAGAGATCGATTTCCTTGAGGACCCACATACATCACCAGTGCTCAGCTGGAGTCAAAGCTAAAATTTAAAACATTTTTATTATTTGCTGATCTTAGCTCCAAACCTAATTTAAGAACTAACTATACTGTCTTCAATGACCAGGAAGTTTTTAATCTGGTTTATATACTTGTGGAGGAGCTCCGTAACGTTCTGTGAATATTGTGAATTAACAACCAGCCTCTTCAATCACCCTGACGGAGCTGGGGTCCGCGCGTCGAAGTCCTCCTGCGGAGCTGAACATCATGTCCATGCTAATCGTTCACACAGCACTGACGGGCAGGGAGACGTCCAGACAATGCCGTGAATCACTTCGCGGTGACTGCACTGCCAGGCTTTCTCAAGTAACACATGTACTTTATTAAAAACAACATTACTGCTGGGAGAGGTTCAGCTCTGACTTATTGTGCTCTGTGGAAATGTTGCTTTAAGTGGCTTAATGTGAGTTTCTGTGTCTCTTTGGGACCGTCGGCTTAAAACTTCACTTTGTGTCTACTTCTTGTGTGTTATTGAGAGAAAAGAGCGTTGTGTGTTTGTTCTGCGTTTATGACACTGCTGAAGTCACTTATTTATTTATTTATTTTCATTGATTCATCTTTTGTACGCCTGACTCTGTAAGGCACTCTGGCATTAAAGTCTGACACCCAAATGTTAGCAATTGTTGGAAGAAATCAGCTGGGGATTCGACCATCTCTTTCAGGGGCATGGTCCGATGAAAAGGGATGGCCAAGAGGAGTATTGAGCAGATTTTTACGGTGGTCTGGACCACAGTGTTTGACTGACAGTCTCACCATGCCATCCTGAGACTGAGGCTATAATGCTTTAAGTACTGCACTTTAACTGTGTGAGCCTTTACTTTCCCTGAGAAGAGACAGCCTGTGTTCCTCAATTGATGAATCCTCCTCTCCATCCTAAACATACATGTCTCTGACATTTGGAGCATGTGGATGCCAGAGAATATAGACTGCCTGTACACAGTCACATTTCTTTGTTCGGTGTTGCCCGGTGTTTTTTAAGGTAACTATTCTCCTGCTGAAGTGAAGGCTCCCTGGGTCAGCCTTTAGCAGTGCAGCTGTGGTCTGTTACAGCTGGATATGAGGTGCCTGGTGACAGGACTACAAGCTGTTGTCTGTGAACTTCAGCAAATCAGTCCAGCTTCCCTATTCCAATGGCTTGGGTGTTTTAAAGATCTAAATAACAGGCGTGTCTGAAGGTAATATGATGTTTTATTCATTGCTTTCAGTTTCAAATGAATCAAAGTCTCATCAGTTCCTTTAATGTACTGGTTTCGTCAGGAATTGAGCTCCTCTGACCTGTCACTAAGCCTTCACTGCAGACCCGACCGTCGAATTTCCATGGAGGGTAGAGAAAGAGGTAAATGCTGGGTTTATCCTCGGTCTGGAGCCTGGCTGTGCAAGGGAGCATCCAGTTCATGGTTTGGCCTTTTACAGCTTCATTGCCTTCTTTACAGTAAAGCCAGGTGCAGTGAACCTTTCAAGGGACTGACATATTGCCTGATTTAAAGATTCCCTAGGTGGCAGGCCGCAGTAAAACCTGGATCAGTTGAAGCAATCTGAGGGATCTTTCAAAGTGAAACTAAGTAATAAAACAGTAAAGAGGCTGCACTCTTCTCATCTTCCTGCTTCTTTTTGCTGTTCATCTTTAAGTTTAAATTGGCAGGATTATTGGAAACCCCCACATTTGCCTGTCGCAGACTCCGCAGTACAAGAGATCTAAGAATTTCCTTGATTAATAGAATAAATCTGAAGCCCTTATACACTTAGCACAGCACAGAAGATGCGCTATTACTTTTTCATTGCAAAAATGTGTCAGGTTTTCAAATGCAATTAGCAACGTGCAAAGTAACAACAGCTGTGTCACTTCAGTATTCAATTATTCAAGTTGCAAGTGTCTGATTATCATTGACACTGAATGCTAACCAAAGCTTTTGGTGTGAATGTTGCTGAAGGAGCATTTAAAACAATTTAATAATGTACTCTTTGTGTCCTGAGGCATGAAATCGAAATGTATTATTGTATTATGACAAATGACAAACTGCATGGAATATGTGCAGCATGAACCGTTCAACAAATCTGCTCTTCGTTTGAAACAAACAGACTAAAAAAGGGACAACAACCGTGAGTGTTCAGTCTAGTCACAGTTAGTAAGTGACGAGCTTATTTTTTAACGCTATTCAAAAGATCTACTCTAAGAAGACTTAAAGACTTACCTTAGTAAGGATTAAAGAGACAAAGAGGAGCATCGTCAGAGGATGCAAACTCAACTAAAGCTCTTCCTCAAGGTAAAGGACGGGCCTCCTCATGTCAGCACATTTCCCATAAACCCCCGCCATAAAGACACTTTACAGCGCACTGCTGCTGCCCATCATTTCCAGAGTGAGGCCCTTGTTTGACATTTACATATTGCTTGCATGTCAGGCTTTTATGGGACATCCACAAATCGTGGAGTCTACCAATAGTCCACATGTGAGGTGTTTAGGAGACATCTGTATGTCGTAGTGTATGTGAGAAGGTTAAAGGTTGAAATATTTTCTCAGTTGAAGTAAAAGCATCAGTGACATCTTTCTCCATTATTGCAGCATAAAACATAATTGAACTGCTCAGTAGAGATTAATATATTAATATGAGCAAGTACACACTGTAAGATCTGTTGTGTTATGTGTTTTCATATTCCACTGTTCAAGTGAAATGACTTCGTCCAGACTGTTGTCTGGGCATGCAGACAGGTTTAGGTTTACAGTTTGTGCAGAGGGACTGAGACGCCTTTCTCAGCCTCCACCCAAACACAATGAAGCTTAACGAGATTCTGTTTGTGGCCCTCAGTGTGTTTATCACATCAGCACCAGTCGGTCTTTCCGAAGCCAGACTCTGCGGACATCATCATGAACAGCCTTCAACGGAGCATCCTTTTACTGGAGAACTTGGCCCAGTAAAAACAGTTCATAAGGAGGTTCAGTGGGTTTTCCAAGACGCTGTTTTTCAAAGGTAGAATTTCTCAGTCCTCTCAGCAGAACAAAAAAAAATAAATGAATTACAGTGGGATGACAGCAGAAGATTCATAGACCTAAATCTTAAAAACTTTCAGTGTACGAGACCAAAGCTGCCCGCAAGGCCAGAAATCATCAGGAGTGAGAAAAACTCCCTTCTCTTTGACCAGAGGAATACTTCATTGTATAAACTAGCTTGCAACAGCAGGTTATGTCGGTGTGCACCTCAAATGCCCAGCAGGAAACTAACATTTAAAGGGTGGATATAACAATGATACTTGGAGAATCAATGTTAGTGTCAATACCGTACAGACTGCCAATACGCTGGAGGCTTAAAGCATTCATGTCTGATGTGTTGCGCTCCATGCTGTCTGTTAGACGTCCTCCCTGTATGACAGTTGCAAACCATCAAAGCCTGGTGGCAAACAGGAGTATAGTCCCAGACGAGCTACGGTGTTCTCTTGGACACGTGAGTGAAATCAGGCATTCATACATGCCCGAGAATCAATATACAAGGAGGCTGCAGCTGTAAGTCAGAGCGTGATGAATGAGACCGACCTGAAGGCGATTGAGCATGTCTGCTCTGATGGTGGTGCATTTAAATTGGGCCGTACATGTAAATGTTTTCCCTTAATTGGTAGCCAGAAGAGGTTTATCACCCGAGGTGAATACAGATCTGCAGCGGAGGCAACTGAGAAGAAATTCAATTCAGATTTAATGAGCGGCAGGCTGGAAATCTAGGTTTACGCTCGTAGGTTGAGTGGCGAGCCACTTTCTTTTGTACCGAGAGAGAGATTTTCTTTTTTGTAAGCTCGGATGATTAATGTCCTATGTTTGACCTTATTGACTTAAAGTTCAAATGAGGAAATTGCTCTCAGGAGTGGTGCACTTTACCCCTCCTTCAGACCAGTGTGACTCATGTGCAGATCGTGTTTCCCTGATTGGTAGATTAAGTCCAACTGATTTTCCTGTACAGGAAAAGAACAGAAGCCAAATGAATTTTGAAAATGTGAACAGCTACGAAGACCTGGGAGAGGCCACAGATGTCAGCTGCTCCTCTTTGGGTGGACCAGACCTGAAGTGTTTTTACTGTTGATAGAGCTTCTTGATTAACGTTGTCTCAGAGACTAATCAGCGCGTTAGACAACTCCTTTGTGGTCATGACAGAGCGTGGGCAAAAATACACAACAGGAATGAGCCACGGGGAGCTGGAGAGGGAAGATGCGGAAACAAACAGATGCCCACACTGAGAAAATTACAATAAATCATCAAATAATAGTGCGAGCTGTCGAAACTATCGTCTTCACACATCACAGCATGCAAACTCCTCACATTAAATGGGATGCCTTTCATTTCAAAATGGCCATGCGCACATGTTTGATGCCGCACATGAGAAGATAAGTGCAGTGTTGAGAGACCATTTATCCATTTTAACAACCAACAGTTTTTCTCTGGGTTGAAGAAAAACAACACAGCCGCACGGGAAAAAACGATTTATAGATATCCTCTGGTCGAATTAAAATGATCTGACGCTGTTGTGAAATCGAAATTATTGTAAAGGCACCATGTGGAAGCACCAACGTCAAGCTCATGTACTGATAGATGGCTGTAATAAAGTGCTGCCAGAACATGGCATCTTTAACCCATTTAGAAGATTCACAAGGTTATGAATAAAATGGAGAATTTGCATGAGCACACTTCATATCAAATCCTGCTAAATCAATGTAATACGGGCTTCAGAAAGTCCTGCAGGATTTCTTAACTTGTGCAATTGGTGGATAATGTTCAAACATTTCCTTTGAGTTTCTTGCGGAGAAGCTGTACAGACTGTTTAAAATGGTTCAGTTAGACACCATCAAAACAACTCTGTGATTATTGCTCGCCCGTCTGAGGCTCCGGTAGCCTCCTTGACCGCTGGAGCTAATCTCAGTTTAGCATTTCCACCACAAAAGCCCTCTTTGTGTTTACTCAAACAATGGCAGATCACCAGAAGTCCCACATCAGGGCCGCTTTGTAAAAGCAGATGACACAGAGAGCTCAGTTTCAATCTTTCTGAAATGGCAATTCGTGCATGTAAGCTGCAGCTCAAGTGCTCTCCCAACGGACGGTCCCCGAGGTCTCCTTTGGCATGAGTGGCGCCATGTTACTGAGTCATGTTGTGTGCACGGCAGTGACAGCTATATATACGCAAAAATTATGGTTTAAGGCATCAGATCTCTGTTTTTATAGAGAAGTACCAAAAAAGTAAAAAGCAGGAACATGGAGGTTGGATTATTAATGAATGAATACATTAACAAGGGTGAGTTACATGTTTGTTTAAACGGTGACACAGTCTGGTCAGTGAATCCAGAGTCTGAACAGCTGTGGTCTGTGATGAACTGTGTTTACCTTCCGGCCACTGAAACATCCAGAATGTCTCGACACACATTTGATGGCTCCCGTGCAGCAACTCTGCAACAGTAGCATGATGTTACAACTCGCTTAGCATTTCCATCGGGCTTAGTTGAAATCCATACTTGGTTTATCATTCAGGGCTGTGCATGCTAATCAGTCTTGTGCTAAACGACAAATCCTGCACTCACCAGCTATTTATAGCCCGCCGCGGGATCGCAAAATTAAAGCTGAGAGGTTTTCAGGGAAAGCAACAACATGCGGCGGTCTGGAGGCAGAGAGAAAGAAGGGAGAACGATAAAGAAAAGTTATGTTGTACTTTGACTGTGGGACCATTTCCAAAGAAAAGCAGAAGAAGCACATTAAAAGTTTTGTAATGCAGTGAGCATAAATTAGCTCAAGAATGAAGGTCGCACCTTCAGCCTTCAGTGCCTGGGACCTTTTGCTACATCATATCCTCTGCCTGGTCTTCATGTCGCTCCTCTGTTGGCTGTCTAATGAATGCAGAGACAGATGAGTCTGTCCTCACAGAACTGTCTAAAATAATACCACTGCCTCCAGTCCTGTACAGCACTTGTCTTTTCACCATGTAGCTTTTTTTATTTTTTTATTTTTTCACTTTTGCTAACCTGCTATATATTCCGACTGACATAGCAAACAAGTAAACAAGGTTGTCAGTTGGGCAGGAGTGTAGAAGTTCCTGTCATTGGCTGATCTCAATGACTGGCCTTAATACAAGAGTATTACAATATCTTTTAATTCTAATTTGAATTTGAAACATTTATCTGAATGGGGATATTTTCCTAGCTACATATCTGATGCAAGTGTGTCAGAGAGAGAGACAGAGAGAGAAAATCCTGCATGCCGCTTTGGCTCTGCATAACAATTTAATGGTCATCGTAAAGTTTTGTTTATGAGACAGTTCTTATAATTACGATGGAATAGATTTGGCCCTGTGATGGACTGGTCACCTGTCCAGGGTGACCCCGCCCCTCGCCTGGATTGTTGGCTGGACCATGGACCCCAGCAGACCCTGCGGTCTGAGTGGTAGAAAACAAAACAGAGACAGAGATGATGAAATAGATGATGCTGGTGACCCTTTTGTTGTGCTCATGTGACCACTGAACCTCCTGTGAGTGTTTGTGCCTTCATTATATTCTCACGTTGTCTTATATTCCACACATATATATGTGCATGCATGAAAAAAACAAGAGACCAAACAGAATACAGCGGCATCTATTAACAAGATTGGTGACCAAAATTACAACCAAATTGATGACATCACCTTTGCAGCTTTCATAGGTCATTGAATGGATGTCATCCTATGAAATATTGGTATCTTTCGTGTGCCATGGATACGTTTCCTTAGAGCATAATACATGGTGGAATTTCATCATTCAGTCCTTGAGGCAAAAACATTTGCTACTATTTCAAGCATCTCGTCACTGTGACCACCTCAGGAAATGTCACCTTTTCACTACAGTGGAACCTAAATGATGGGGTGTCATGTTATAAAATCACGTGTTCTCCGAGTGGGTCATCGCCAGCATTTCCACCATTAATGACAGTTTTGAAGCATTTTTTTTTTATATATATTTTTACAGATAATATCACTTTAATTTATTTTGCAATCACATCACCAATATAATATTGTTTTATTACTGATTTGTTGGCCCACTTGCCACCTCCCCATCCCACCCTGGCCCACAGACTGCAAACCCCTGCTGCACGGTAATGAGTCTACTGTCATAACACCACACAAATTGAAACAGTTAAATTATCCATGATGCACACATCGCATGTTCGCAAAGGACCTAATAATCTGCGAACATCATATGTTAAACTGAAGTGTTTATGGTGTGCATATGATTAACAACTCAAACTGATGGACAGCGCTGCAGGTTTTTTTTTTTTTTGTTGTTGTTTTTTTCTATTGAGAGCTTCTCAAACCTCAGTGAGAGCAAATAGATTGATGTTTAAATTATACTGCAGCACAAAGTTGTTTTTCAGCTCCGAAGAGCATCAGATCAAGTGGCAGTTCACACTGTGGGACTCAAGGATGACATTTTCACACAAGATATAATGATTTCACCCGCCTATGTCCCTAAAAGACAATATTTATTCAACAGCAATCATAACATCTATAGGGAGCGCATGTAAATAATAATGTAGAATCGCATAACTGGATTGTTTTGTATCAGCTGCGTCACATTGCTGTCTGAGCGGCCTGTTTATAATCTGCGGCTGTTTTATGATAACTTCACAGAGGGATTTGTCACACCTGAGCTTCAGAATATTCTCCTCTCCTTCCCACAATGCTCACCATCCCACAATACTTCAGATTTAACGCCCAGAGATGTTTGGCAAAGCAGCTCATCAAACCGCATGACACATGAAAGCTAGGGGTATAATCTGCTTTCAAGAAAAGGATAAATCCAGACATGCAAGTGAGGTATTGATAGTGTGCTTTCGCTCTAATGCTTTTGTGGGTATACAATATTTGTTACATAAACAGAAAAAAAATGTTGAAAACAGATGTTATGTCAAGCTCTCCTCATTTGAATCCAGTCAGATAACAGATTGTCCTAATTGTTTTTGGCATCCTTTGTCCTGGCATGTTCGTCGGAGCTGATGCCCCTAATAGCAACTGATTTGGCTGGTTCAATGCAACTTTTCAGATTAGCATAAATCTTTAAAGTGGAGGCTGTCACTCATTTGGTTTGATTGGCATTGCTTGTGATGTGAAGCAAACGAAAAGTGGTTAGATAAGCCTTTTGTCTTTGTCTGTTAAATGCCCTGACCTTGGATTATTGAGTTTCTGTCAACTGCAGGCTCCGCTGTTCTCCGCTTGTTTACCAGCTTTGTGCTGGTGTAAGGACATTCTGGCGAAGGGACGAGTGACAGTTTTGAACCATTCTTTACTGACACTCATGACAGTCATTAGATCTGACCTGAACTGGTACTAAAAAAAAAATAAAATAAAAAAAAAGCTGGGAGTTTTACATTAAAACGGTGACAACATGATGTCTGTGAGAGCAAAAGTAAAAACCTGACATTCATGAGCAGCATCTGCTGCACAGTGGGCTGCACCATGATGAGAAATGTGGAAAAGCAGTCTTGTTTGTCCATTTTGGGGGAAAATGCTTAAGGCGGCACTGAGAAATATCTCGGTCCAAATGTGACTGTGTTTACTTTACTGAAGTTATGCCTGCTTGAACACCAAACTGATTTGCCTAATGTACCAAAACACGACAGACCGTAGCAGCTGTCATGCGATCTGTCCCCACTTCCCTGTCAGGCTCAACAGTAAGATAAAACACCACTAGATAAGTTCTGGTGATGAACACATTAAAGCCTTTTTATCTTTAAGGAAGATTTCCGTGTCCTCCTTTTAATAGCACAAATGGACTGCATGCTAATTCTACAGTCAACTTTGTGTTTCTACAGATTTATTTAATTCCTATCACATACCATGGTGTCTTTAAACCAATGCACTCCAGGGGATCTTGGGAAATGTAGCAAAAAATCAATGTGTGGTCATCTTTTTTTTTTTTTTTTTTTTTTTGTCACCTTTGGCCACAGAGGCTGCTTTCTAGTTGAGGTCACTTTGTGTTTCCTCTGATTCATCTGTGGATTTCAAAGCATCCAACAATATTTTGACTCCTTTGCCTTTTAGAGAGAATTACAGCCTCATATAGCCTTGAATGGGGTCATACATTTTCGATTGACTTTGATTTATACTTAAAGAATACAATAAAGAAAAAACTCTTTATATTATTAGCTTTTTTTTTTTGTACCATTAGTCACCTCTAAAGTGGAACTACCTGCCATTTGGACTTTTTTTGTCTTTGGACTCGTTTATGTCTCATTAGAAAATGTCCAAAGCAGCTTGATTGAAAGGGACAGTTATGAAGCAGTGTGGGGAAATGACCATGGTCTGTGCCAGCATCAGTCTACTATGCCCATTCGGAAAGATGTAACTGCTGATGAGGATGGTGGTGTTATGGATTTGTTGTATCTCATCTCAGGATTTAGCCTTTCTGCCTGCTCCATGGCAGCATTTACCCTGTCAGATGATATTCCATGCGCCACATTGATAGACTGTGAAAAATCCTAATTTAAATGGACTGCATTATGAGCGTTGAGGTACGGGCTGTATTAATATCTATTTTGAACAGAAAGACAACTCTCACTTTCAGCCATATATTGCTTTTGCTTACGTTGCCCCCCCCCCCCCCTTTTTTTTTTGGTTTGGCCAAAACAAAGACTTTTTTTTTTTTTTCCATTTTCAATTACCTAGCTCAAAGCTATGGGGATGCCAGAGATGGCAAACAAAGCCTCCGTCAGTCAATCACCTGCAGTGAAGCCATGCTCCTTTAAAAATGAAAGCTTTTGCTGTTATTGAGACTTTCCTTCGAAGCAGATGCCTCTGCAAGAAATACTGCTCTCTTCTGAGGGAGCTCTTCTTCCATTCACTGATATTTTTCTCAAACATGAAACTGACACAATAACAGCTATTCAGCCTGAGCTCCAAAGTCACTTTTGTTTCATCAACAATGGCCAAAGATTGCCTTTGTTTCAATTACTGAATGTGTGTTAAAGCTAGGTGGTTCACATTTATACAGAAAATGTCTGAAATCTTGAAAGTGTTGAGAGATGAGAAAAAAAGGTGGAACTTTTTTTTTTTTTTTTTTTTTTGCAGTTCACTACAACCTAGCATCACCACATACAACTGCTCAACCACTATATGTGCCCATATTGATTCTTTTAGAGGGATAATACTCCCTCGTCGCCTCAGGGAACTGCTACTAGAGTTTTGAATTTTCAGAGAATTGTTTCCGTGATTTCTCTTTTAGCATGCTCCGTGGAAGTTAATCTCTTTGGCCATTTCTCTCTGTCAGCAGAAGAAATATATTGGATAGAGAAACTTCAGGTGACATAAAACTAATGGGCTTTAAATTTAACCATGAGAAGGGAAGATGATTGGAAAACTTTTTGAAGAATGTAAAATTATAATTCAGCCTCCCTGAGGAAGACTCTGAAGCACTGGAGGACCTATGTAATTCTCTCTCTGATGAAAACCCTTAATGCTGATTTATCTGATCAAGAGCGTCTCAACAGCTTTCTCAGGTCTGCCTCAGGAATACTAATATTCCTATATCCAGAAGGCTTGTTCGACAGACAGTGGAACAGAACTCAGGCTTACAAACAAAGTCTTTTGGAAAGTCCAATATTTGATCGCCCAGAATTTACAACTGTGAAGGCTCTATTGTGTCTCCTAAGTGCACCCGTTTTATTTTTGGTCAATTTTAGGTGGTAATAGAGAAAAAAACAAGTTAAAAAAATGGCTTTCTGAAATAAAGTAAAAGGTTTCAGAGACACATTCGTCACAAGTGAGTCTATTAAAAGACTGGAAAGAGGAAAGGCGAAGGCACACACCACCGCTGATATAGAGCAGAAAATTCATATTCAGTTTGTGTTATTCGTATTTACATTAAATAACATGCTGGATGGAGCTCATTTTGTGGGGTAAAAATAAGCTTATTCAAACTTCTCTCTGCATCAAAGATTTCAACAAAAGCTGCTAAAGCCCAGGATTTAATGAGGAAGAAAGAAAAGCCATGGCACCGTTTCCAACCGCAATGGAAGTCAAAAAAGATGTCTGGTCAAGAGCATGGTGTCCGGATGGATTAAGCCGCAATAGAGATTGATCCAGTTTTACATGCAATCTGTTGTTTTCTGTCGGGACCAGGATATGAACTGGATCTTATGCTCTTAGCTCTCAGATGGTTAAAATGAATTGTCCAAAAATTATTCTGCTCATTGCATGTGGCTGGTTTTTAATTTTGCATATCTTTGAAAATGACCCTTTCTTTGTAAAAAAAAAACAAAAAAAAAACAAAAGAACTAGTCTGTAAATTGAGTTGGCCAGCAACAAATCTCACTCCAAAGAAGTGTGCTCATGCTTTTTTTAGAGAAAAGGATTTGAAAAAACTATCAAAAAAGAAAAGGAGAAAAAAAAAACTAAACACCTGACTACAAAAGAAAAGACAAATGAACTGTTACATTTTTCATATCCCGTTTTGGTGCAATGATAAAAAGTTCCTGCTCAGTTTGAGCTCTCTCTTTCTTCAAAACACAATTCTATTTTTGTGGTCAAAGGGCAAACTGGAATTAATCTGGGCCATGAAGAGAAGTGAATCATTCATTTTTCAATGATGCATTTGATGTGAAGTATTCTGCTAATATTGTGCTAAAATCAAATGAAAGCAGACTCTGAGGTTCAGAGAAAATCAAAAGTGGCTGTTGGCATTTGAAGTGCTAACTACCTCCTACATCTGGTTTTAAAAATAAAAACAGAGGATTCTTTCATGTGTGGTAATGTTAAAATCTCTGAAGCCTCTGCACCACAGTCTCTGATTTTCGTGTTTAGTGCAAAGATCGCTGATGACAAACATCCTCACAGTGTGGGGCCAACAGAGCAAGGTGCCATAGAGTAGTTTATTTGGCTTGACAGGGGCGTGCTGCGGTTGAGAGGTCTCTTTTTGAATTTCTGCTGCTTCGAATTAAAGCCGGTGTCCGAGGAAAGCACACAGCGACTGTTTGCTTACAGAGCTGGTGGAGCAGCATTTGCAATTTATCACCTTGACTTAAATTTGTGCCTGGAGTCCACCTGGACAGGTTTCACCTTATGAAGGTCAATGAGGCAAAAAGAAAGAAAACCGCCTCTCTTCTGAGGACACTGAGGAAGATTTGTAAGTCAAAAAGCTACAAAATACAAGAAACAGAGGTGATGTGCAAGTGCGCCGGATCTCATTTACTCACCGGCTCCAGCATCTTCTAGGAGATGTTGTCTCGCAGCTGAGGGATTTCAAGGTACAAAAGCTTCCCATTACAATTTGCTCTGTGCTGTGAAAAGCAATAAACTCAATCCCTGTGGACACTCGCTTGCTTTCGAGATGTCTTTGTGTAAAGGGGAGGTAATCATGCATAACTGCGCCAACGTCATCTGGACATCGCAGTCATAAACGGAAGCACTCTTTGGTAGATTGCACTGTCAGGAGGTAAACAAGTGAAAGAATGAGGAAGGACCCATCTGATAGGAAATGTCAGAGCTTGAATGGATTAAAAAAACCTCCTAAATTAGGGTCATTAATCATGAGCTGGGAATAACAGTGACACGTCTCGTTCTCCAAAGCTGTCCTCTGGAACTAAAATGTGCACCACCCGGAAATTGTGCAATTACCTAAATACCTGATTGAAACGAAGAGTGCTTGCATGGCAGTGTCAATTGTTAATTGGGAAAGTATTATATGGACATATGTATTATATGGAGATGATTGTCATCACAAGACACCTGGTTATCTAATCCTTTTTTGTCACATCCATCTGTTTGTCACAAATGTGTAATTAGCACAACAACAACGCTGCCTTAAACGCACTTACATCTGAAGCTATCCCACACTGTGCAGCTACGACACTGAATGTGATATGGCTTAGTCAGAACTGTTAGGCAGTAATACACATGTCAAGTGTGACATCTTAAACGCTATGATTTCTGCACTTTCAGATGGAAAATTGAGAGCTGTGCATTGAGCAGAAACTTTTTTTTTTTTTTTCTGCCAAGTCCTTCTCACAGTCATCATCTTTCACCCAATAACCCAGTTCAGCCCTGCAGAGTGCACACAGCAATTAACTGGGAGCAACAGGGTTTCCACTAATGTATCATCTCTCTGCTCTGGTGTCGATGTAACAAACTGCACCCCTGAGGGCTGCTGCTGCAGAATGATGGCACGAGGGCTGGAACTGACAGGGGCATGTTTGGAACCAACAGCCCCCCCGCCACCTCTCTCACCACGACACATCCTCTCTGACTGCCTCACTGTGCCATGCAGCCATATCGGACCAGATCTAATCAGGAGTCACCTTACTTTTGCGTGACTCACAGCGGAGCTAATTGATGCAGCTTATTGTGCATGGATTATTGATATGTGTTGTAAAATCCATGCCTTTTTTTTTTTTAAATATTCCATCTGAGTTGATGATTCTCCGTCACCAAAAGGCTAGATGCTCTGTTTAATACAAGGTCAATGACACCGGGGACGTGGGAAGATGTGTCTCATATCTAATTTCTTCCTTCCAATGTGTGATATGTGAAAGATGTCTCACTCGCTTAGTGTGTCAAAAAAAAAAAAAAGAAGCCTGTGTGGTGTGAGCATGTGGGTGTTTCTTGCATCGTGTCTGTACAACCCCTTTATGGTGTATTCTTGGAGTCAGTAGGTGTAGTGGCAGAGGAAGACATGGGCACTGCTTCTTGCTAGACTTACGTTTGCATGACTAATATGAATGTGCACATGCCTTTATGAGAGGGGAGTACAGGGACACAGTTCTCTATTGATTATCATCTTAATTAATCCAAATTTCCCTCAAAGACTCTACAGGCAGCTATTTTAGATTGCAATTAGCCATGCTTCATACAGCTAACCACTCGTCCACACGTTTCAACTGGTGTGTTGTTGAGGTGATATTTCAGACTGCTTTTCTGAAATGCACTATTTAGCTTTATTTTCTGAGAATTAGCTCCTCACTGAACTATTGCTCTTCCCACAGTTGTGTCCCACTAAATGGATAAAGCATGCAAGAGTGTTATAATGACTCCAATCATCACGCATCCCCAGGCAATGTGGGCTCTGTGGCCAGCTTTTCCAACATGTCGATTTCATGCAATTTTAGCAGTGACCACGATGAGCGTTTCTCCTCCCAGTGAGTCACTCTGAGTTTCCGTTTGGTTTCATCACAAGACTTGAGATTTCATCGCTGTAAGTAAACACATACATGTAAGGAAACTGATGTAGCCGCTCCTTCCTCAGGCGCTGCCAGAGGCCAGTCTTCGTTCCATTTCCTTGTCTCTGCAACGTTTTGACTGTAGCCATGGCTTTTGGGTGTGAGTGTCTCAGAGTCAAAAATAGGATAACACTGTGTCAGACAGTGTCGACAGTCAGTGTTATAAAAGGTGAGACGGAGATGGCAGATGGTGACTGTAATGCAGGTAGTTCAGGAAGTTATTACTTAGTACTGAAGTGGACACTCATTGAACTCTTTGGATCGGCAGATCGTGTTGTATGATTTCCAGTGAGATTGTCATGTGGCATGTTCAGGTATCATGATTCCTGGAATATTAAGCAGGATCTCAATCCTCTGATCTGTGTCGTAATTATGATTCAGTATTTTGATGAAAATTTTGAAGTTTTAGATCTCCCTTAATTGTAAGACACGCGGGAAACAACCTTTTCAGCCCCACTGCTTTATCAGATTCATAATATAATTGGGGTCCCCAAGGTTGAAGCAGGAGCTAATTGATGCTCATTCTGCATGGATTATTGATATCTCTTCTGAAATCTAACCTGTTTTCCGTTTGGGTTGATGATTCTCCATCAGAAAAAGGCTCTGTTCAATGTGGTGAAAACCAGGGGCGCAGCTACCAGTGTCAGGGGGGTATGCAGCAACAATTTTGGCGCCCCCCTCGCAAAAAAAAGAATAGTAATAATAAATAAATAAGTCTGCCAGACATCATCATGTATAGGCTTTAAATAATAAGGGTTTTTCTCCCTTTGCCTCTTTCTTTTTCTATTTTTAGCCCCTGACAGCTTTTTTGCTTTATCCATCTTTTCCCATGGACCTCAACTCACTACTAGCGCCTGCTCGCTCAGCGCTCACGGCACCCCTGCTCCTTCTTCTATGTTAAAATTCTATGACGGAATCTTATGAGATAGGGCGCCCTTCTCTAGCATGTTAGTCCTATAAAATGTTATATAACCTTAAGGAAATGAAAAAACCATTTAGAAACGCACAACAGCAGAAAATACGAATTTTATTTTATTATTATTATTTATTTATTTTTTTTTAACATCGCTTTGGCGCCCCCCCCGATGTGGCGCCCCTATGCATCGCATATAATGCATACCCACTTTTTGCGCCACTGGTGAAAACAAGACTTGGAAGGTGGAAAGCTGCGGACATGATTATCACTGAGAACTTCTTCCTGTGATATGAGGCAGAGTCTCTCATAAATATGTAATATTTATGAGCTGTAGATCAAAATTTTGAAGTGGCAGACCCGTCTCATTCAATTACCGGACACATGGGAAACAACCTTTTCAACCCTCCCCCTAGCTTTGGCAGATTCATAATGCATTCCCCCAGGGTGTAGCAGGACATACTTGTCAATGTTCTGACAAAATATTCCTGGCGTGCTGCTGAAATTAGTTTCTACCTGATCAGATGAAGCATCCTAGCACCACTTTCATAGAATTCACGAGCACATTAAGTGATAGAAAAGAACCTGTTTTAATTTCGTGAGAGCGCACCTTGACCACAGGCCTAGTGGAAATTGCTGGAACTTGATGTTAACGCACACTAACAATTGGGCTGCAGCCCCATGACGCTGCCCAGGAAGGTTATCTGTCTCCGCTGATTTATACCGCTGATACCTTACAGTCAAATCGGGTGTCTTATTAGGAAAAGGTTACTCGTTAGTTATCAGGGAAGAAGGGTAAAGGCCTCCCTTCCAAATGGCTCTGAGCAAAAGCCCAACCCCACTCACAGAGCTTATGGTCTGCTCTTGATAGCGAAAGCATTCAATTATTAATGTGTTTTCATTTGTCTGTGTTGGTTCAAGCCAATGCTGCAACATCCGCCTCTCCGCAGAGATGGTTTTAACACTTGCAAAGCGCCAAAGTAGAAAGTCGTCCCAATGACTTAGTGCCACTGTTGAAAGAGCCTCCACCTCACGCCTACTAAAATACTCATTTGGAGTGTGAAATTATTATCACTAGCCTTCCCTGGTGCCTGAAGAGAATGTGACCAATTCCTCTGACTCCAATTAGACTCTAGTTTAATTACTTCCATTTACCAGGGTATTAATTCAGATCCCTCTTCTCAAACCCTCACTAACTCCACTGTGACACATTGTCACCCATAATTCCTTCACACAGTTCACTATTTCATAACCTAAGACCCCTGGCAGACAAAAGCCTAGGGTGGGCCACTGCTCAGAATAAGCATAATGATGAGATAAAATGTGATGTAGATAATTGTAGACAGCATTCTGCGGTGTGTGTCATAGTTTGGATGCAGAGCTGAAACTTCTACAAGGAATAACAGAAAAAAAAAAACAAAAAACAAAAAAAAAACCAAACTTGAACTTGTGTTGACACTATCATATTAATGCTGAAAAACTATTTTCTTGACTCTGAGCTGACCTTGAGACTTAATACGCTGGTGCTTTGGGCGAGGTAGCCATTTTATCTGGTTTAAATTTAGTTTGTCCTTATTTTGTATTATCTCACAGATTTGTCCTTTATGGTGTTTGAACAGAAGATGAACTTATTTCTTTGTCTCTGTGATTTGTGGTTCAAACACTTGTAGGATGAAAAATAAAGGTCCGAAGATCAAAACCCCCCCAAACCCCCAGAATCCTCAGGAAACCTATCAAACCATAATGATGTGGGCCCCCCACAGTGGTCTTACTATATTTGTCTGCCTTCATTAAAATGCACCAACGTGTTGAACTGTTGAACTGTAGAAACCACCATAAACTATCCCGGACTAACCAGCAGGAGTCACACGACCACTATTTTTTATAATGGCCCCTAAAAAAAAAAAAAAAAAAAAAAGTAGAGAAATCGAAGCGGAAGTGAGGAACTGTTCGGAGCAGGGAAACTTTTTTTTCTAAGGGGGGGGGGTCCGTTGAAGTAGATCAGGAGGACGTGATGAGAAGTCAAAGCTTGTCCACGCCGAGTTACTGAGACTGAAAGGCGGCTTTGTCGTTGAGCCACAATGGGACTCCCCACTTTAGAGTTCAGCGACTCTTTCCTGGACAGTCCGGACTTCAGGGAGAGGCTGAAATGCCATGAAATCGAGCTGGAGCGGACTAATAAGTTCATCAAGGAGCTGATCAAGGATGGAAACATGCTCATCACTGCGCTCAAGAGTGAGTATCCCGGAACTAAGTGACGCGGCCCTGCAGCGTTTCTCCGGATCTTTTATAACGCGGGGTCTACCTGAGCTCCACCACAGCCCACTTTTAGGGACTTTGCTGAAGTTGTGTGTCGGTGTGTGGATGATCCCGTCTCTTTCTCACCGAGCCCGATGAGATGATGATAATGATGGTGATCAACACAGAGACCACATGCACTTCTTTAACGGGAGGTTGTTGTCATTATAGGACAGATGTTTGCCTCTTTAGGCTGCAGACAGACTTGTCTCTGAGGCTGACACTGATGACTGTCGGTGATGTGGAAAGGGTTTAGTCAGCTCTGATGTCTAAACATAAGGCCACAGTGTGACATCTTTGAATTTGCCTCAACCTTCTGTAAAAGAAGCTTCCTTTTGGAAGCATTCCTTCCTGTTTTGCTGCTTAGAATTTGAGTTGTTAAAAGAAGCAAATCCACGAAGGGGAGAAAAATCATTAGTCAGTGTGATAATATGTGTGTGTGTGTGTGTGTGTGTGTGTGTAAACACATTTCAAAGTTCAACCAAGAGCAGTCCTGTCTGCCCTTAGTGATAGGAAACACGATAGCTTTCACTCATTTTATCTCTTTTCCTATGCAGAGCAGGTTTTTGCTTTTTGCTGTTGGTGTTGTCACAGAGACTACGGTGGGCCACCCAGATTTGAGCATATAGAGCTCAAAGTGAAAATCGCTTTATAATCAAATATTTATAAGGTTTTAAATATGGCAAATTATTTATCTGTATGTGTGTGCACCCCTGAATGGTGTTGTGTTGAAATATTTGTCTATTGAAATGATTTTAAAGCACAATCTAGGCCTACCAAGTATGAGTTACAGCAATGAGTTTGATCGTTAAACAGCACAGGCAGATTCTTAGCCCTCGCACAAAGGCATTGTAAACACGCAAGTGCACGGTTTGTCACCCCAAATTATCTTATTTCTGAGTACAATCAATGTCAACTCTCTATTGATCAGGCAGAGATTTTAAAGATGGATAAGTAAATGTGATACATATGGATTTGTGTTACACAAAATGTCAAAAGTATCCAATTGGGTGTGTTTTGAGTTTGATTGCGATGGACAGATGAGTGGAAACAGAAGTGAATTAGGAAATCAAGCAAAATGTAAAAAGTTCCTTTGTGTTTCTTACTGGTTTTCTCAGCTGCTCTGAGGTGCTTCTTCCTCACTTTGGTCAACCAACGTGACTTTTGAGGCACTCTGTTGTGTTACATTATTTTCACACAGTTTCAATTCCGTGTGTGGGTCACTTGAACTGTCATGCCTTACACTGACATTGAAATGATTCTACTATTTCTCTGGTCAGCTGAAGGCCAAACCTACTTAATACCATTTTCTTTTTTTTTTTTTTTGATAAGAAGGTTAGCATGATCAGTTTATTCACGGCAGTGAGGAGACGTAATAGCATGAGGCCCAAGTTTTATGCAAACGGTTAACTACCAAATTAGATTTCAAGAAACGAGGCTGCACTATGCAGATGAGACAGTGGCAAGTGAATTACTTCTGATTGGGTTATTGATGCAGAAAATCTTCGTGTCCCACCAGGTACAAACTTGCGCTAAAATTATAATAGAAGAATGTGAATTCACTGGTGGTGAACGTTAATGTGGAAGCCATTACCATAAATAACAAGAAACTGGGGCCCAACTCAACTAACGATAGAGCTGTTTAAAAGGAATTTTTGGGTTGTAGTTGTTTTGTTTTGTTTTAGTGATGAGTGGGTCGGCCCTTTAACTGGAAGTCCCAGTTTCAGTCAGGGGTGGGGTCAGAGTGCAGGAAGCAAAGAGACGGAAATAAATTATTGATGGTCTTTAACTTCAGACGCCACAAAGGTTTATGACCTTTTATGACCTGCCATCAGAGGTGACATTATTGGAAGACCTTCAGTGGACCCTTTAGTTTAATAGTAGTCATCTCATGTTTCAACATTGAGTAGTATCCCATAATTTATATCCTAACATGTGGCATCTGTGTGAATGAGGCCTAGTTAGGTAAGATTGACTTTCATGTTAATACATTACCAGAAAATTGACTCTCCAGTCTGAAATCTCACTTTGTAGTTTCTAGTGTGATTAGCTGCAGTCCTGACTGTGTGTTGTCTAGTATGGAATAAGAAAGGGAAGTCATTCACATGTTTAAAGACAATTATAGAAACTTGCTGCTTGTTTATGTCTTACTTCTTTATAGGATTAACTATGCATTGACAACTGTAATTAAATTTTACTAGGCTGACTTCAGGCTGCTGTTGGAATAATGAGGTACTAAAGAAAGGTACATTAGGCTTGGTTTTTGGGATAAAACAGAGACTATGTCCTTTTGTTGTCATTATAGTCAAATGTATGTATAAGGGCCTCGGTAAAAAAAGATTTGCATGCTTGTATATCCATCCTAATGCACGTCGATGCTTAAGATGAGGATTGTGGTCGAAAAATTCCCAAACTGCACTGAATTTCAAACCTGCTTTTTGTTGGTGTGGATAATGCGTTCCAGGTGCAAGTAAGAGCTTTGCCTCTGTGGCTGGTATTTACTGTTCACACCTGGTGTAAATAACAACTGCTGACTCTTATTAATCCCTCTGCTTGACTGCAGTAATTGAATATACTAAAGGCACTAATACCACTTTGGTGAGTTGGTTGGGAGGAACCTCAAACCAAAACCAAATGACGATAGAATCGAGATGAAAGTTTGCCTGGAAAGTAGGAAATGCTGCGTGCCCGCAATGTCAATCTGTATGTCTCTGATTAGCAGTTTTAGGGCAACAACTAACCAGGATATCAACATTTTCTCTAAAGATCGAGCCGCATTGACATGTCAATTAAGGCGGTTTTGGTTGATGGAGTTTGGCACTGTGTGTGTTGTATCAGGGATCTTAGACATCCTGGAAAACAGTGCTGGCAGCAGTTATGGAAAATAATATAAATCAGAGAGAAAAAGGAAAATGTGCTGGAGAAAATTCTGTTGCACTGGAAAATAATAAAAATACACAAAAAACCCCATTTGTCCGCATTTTGATTAAATTTATGTTCAAAGTCTTGCTGATGTAAATTGGTACGCCAGCTGATCAATATTTTGACTAGGCTCCTTGACTAGGTTTTGTTTGGCAATGCTGTGAATGCAACCTGAAGTCATATCATGCGTGCAGGTTGGATTGATTTACAATTCATGTGGCTGAAACTCTATTTGTGATGTCTGGAAGTAACTGCTGGTTTCTAACTGTTTTTCGAAACTTTACAGATTGAAATTCTCTTCCCGACTTATTTTAAATTGTTAATGTGTTTGCTTTCTGGTTTTTGACTGTAACGATCCAAGTCTGGCAGACCAAACATTTCAGAATGTTTTGAGCTGTACATTTAGACTTGTCAAATCTAGTTTAGTCCGTTGGGGAAAACTGTAGGTTGTACAGCTCAAGCTGTGTAGACATTAATGATCTGGCAGCAAGGGGTTAATGTAATTCGTCAGAATAAAGTGAGTCAGGTTATAAATTGATAATGATGATAATGATACATTTTGTCGACACAGCACTTGACATGAGTGCTGTGTGACAAGGTTCTTGTGATCAATTTCTCTTGATTTAATAATTCAGTAAGCATGTAAGAGATGATGCAAAACTCTCTGCACCTCCACAGACGGGAATATATGGTGTACGGTATGATTCCTATCTGTCATATCAGCGAGATCGGCACTGAAAACGTAGACCCGCAAGAGGGAATATTAACCTGCTCATCTAACTCTCTGCAGAAAGAGAAAGTTAATATATTTCTCAAAGTTTCTAAATATTGCATGAAGACACATAAAGTTGCTTGGTAGATAAGTCTGAAAAAAAGTCAAACTTTTACAAAGTTTGAAATCATCAGTTTATTCCATATAAGCTGGCCCTGCGATGGCGACCTGTCCAGGGTGTACCCCTCCCTCGCCCTACGTGAGCCGGGATTAGCTCCAGCACCCGCTGTGACACGGAAACAGAAAAGCGGTAGAAGATGAATGAATGGATGAGTCTATATCAGTGGGGCTCCGTGTCCTTAATAGCCCTCTCACTTCTTTTATGATTTATCAAATTTATCTTGGAGCTCCAAGCTGCCTTAATCATTGAGAAAGATTGAAGGCAAAAAGGCAAACTACAGAAATTTAGTTCTGTAAATATAATATGCTTGTGTTTGCAGGTCATTAGCTTTATTTACTTAGGTAATAGCCACAGAAAATGCAACTTTGTGTTCAACAGTCACGAAGTGTGTTAAAGGATGCTTCATGCTACCAGTTAGTTCCAGGTGGCAAAAATAGAAATGAACTGCAAAGGTAAAAAAAAACTAAATAAAAAAAATAAACACATGAGATCATCTGTTTGAGATCATCTGCATTCCTTAGATATTATTTATGTTATCAGTTCATCGTTGTATGTTAGTGTTGTCATGGGCATCTTATTTTCATCTTCCTCTTCTCCTTTCATCTTGTCAAACACTCTAACTCCTCATTAGCCTTCCTGCTGTGGATGGACGGACCAGCTCGAAAGAAAAAAATCATTTGGACCGATAGGCTTACTATATTTCCTTGGCTTTTGTCCTCTTACACTGAGCGTTCACTGTTGGTATTCGTTTGAAATTGTGTGCGGAGAGAGGCTGTTAGACATTTGGTCAAAATGTGAAACTGCAAGCTTACAAGGCTACAGGTCAAGACACCAATGTTAAGCCTACATTACCTATAAACTGGTTGAAACTGAGTCACTGACTGAGTGATAAAATTAAGCTGTTGTGTCGGCCTGGTATCTTAAATTTTTGCCAAATATGGAGCACCATTTTGACATTGACAAGTAATAAAAATCTGCACTAAAGGCACTTAGGTGGTCCCAGTGCAGCACAGGAGTCCTGAGAGACCTGCACAGACTTGGGCAGCAATCACTTGCGTCCTTCATACATAATTTGCCCAAATTTGTAAAAAGCCAACCTCATTATTTGCTCATAATCCTAGAAGCTGGGACATGCACTCGAGTAGAGTATCCATCGCTGGCCTTCCTGTGGATATCTGCTGTTTAATTTTCTACCAAACCGAAAGAGTTCTCAAATTTAGGGCGTTTGTTTATTTAAAAATGGTTTCTCTGCTAAGTCATGATTAAATCCCCCCCTTTTGAAGGAAGTTATTCTTATATAAATCCTTGTAAATATTTAATCTTCATAATGAGATTTAATACATGCTGCCAGACTAACTCTGAAGTATAAAGAAGAAGACTGCCCTTAGTTTATCTCAGCTGACTGGGTCTCTGCCACCACCCCATGCCCACACCTGATCACCAGCTACTGAGCAATGCTTCCTTCCCAGGATACATGCAGTAATGAATGGTTGACACGCACGGGGGCGGTTATTATAAAAACTGTAATATTTAGAAAGACTTTAGAAAGCACTTTTATTGCCTGCGTGCATAGTGCCGAGGTATTTGTTCAACTTAATATGGCTGTAATTAAAGTTATTTTATTAAACGAGGACATGACATGTAGACTTTTTGTTGGAAGTGATTTCACAATAGCTCTCAGCTTTGGGAACTCTCAGTGTTTGTTTGTCTGCGGACAGATGATGCTCCCAAGGCTCAGTCACAGGAAATGTCCTGTAAACATGCTTGTATAACCATCCCCCATCCTCCCTCCAATAGCATTTAGCCTGACATCACTCTACTTCAGTGCGAGGGTGTGTGCGTGTGTTTCCTGTGTGTCTGTCAGACTGTGACTGTACAGGCTGTGTGTTGCAGGATTATACCATTTAGAACGTATTGCTGCCGCTTTGACTACTTTGATAAATTTGAACCCGTGTAATGGAAATGAAATACGGTGGCACATTATGTGACTTGTTTAGCAATAAAGCCGAGCGAAGCGGTAAGCAGAGCTCATGCCGCACTGTGAGGCACCCGGCTGTTTTTGTGGACAGATTTTGATAAAAGGATTACAAGTTGTATCCCTAAAAGCTGCTTCCCCTCAGACTGTGCAGGCAAATGTGTTCAACTCCAGATTGAAGTCTGTTCTGAAGTAGTCTGCTGTTGCCCTGTCAGTCAAAGTGATTGTCACACACCGAACAAACCGTTCTCAAGCTCACAGTCGAACGGCATCACACGTTCGTACTTTTGCTCTTTCCTCAGACTGGAGAGGAGGATAAGGGGATGCATCACGCCTCTACTCGATTCCATTAAAAATTCCTTTTAGCCGCCTGCATTTATTGCTGCATCATTTATTCTATAAGAATTTTTGTTGGTTGCCAAGTCATTAAAAGTTGCCATTATTAACACAGTGAATTGAAGAAAGAAAACACTACTGTGCCAAATGCCATCCTGGTATATTAAGAAGCAATAACAGAGTTTCTTTGTCTTGTAGTGAATTCATTTTGGTAAACACATCATTTGTGTAAGTGGCCTGTTAAAAACAACTCATGCAGACCTGGCTGGGAAACGTAATAATTGTGCTATATATTCCAAAGCCCTGTGTGCTAAAACATGGCAAATTTGCATGTTGCCTACACAGTTGCTAAACTCGGACTTTGGATGACACATAAAAAAACAGCTCTTGCTTTTATTATGGTCTATTGTAGAAGTGTGTTCCTGTGCTAATTGGTCTTGGTAAGTGTTTGAAGGGCTGCCAAAAAAATCTTTTGTAAAATTGTATGAGTGAAAGGTGCATTGCCAGCTTTTAGCCACCAGTGTTTCTTTCAGAGCCAAGTTCCTCTCTGTCAGAACTGTCTTTGTGGCCTCTGAAGGAAAATCTCTCAACTCAGGCTAAAGGCTCTGGACTCCGTGATAAATGGTAGAGGCTGGCCCGGCTGGCTTTTTCCATTCCAGCTGAATTGCAGGGCTAATAACTCTGATCTTTCTCTTTAGAGCTAAAGAATAGGTTGTAGCATTGCATCAGCTTCATATCAAAGACTTTCAGCATCTTCCCAGCTCTTCCACTGTCTTCAGTAATTCGCATAGCTGTGAACAATGCAGATGTGTAATCTGCAGGATGCGCTGGGTTTTAATCAGATTACTGGATTATTTGACTTCCAAGTAGGAATCAGTGTGCAAAGCAGATAGCTGTAAACAAGTCTAGTTAGTTTGAATGTCCCTAACATATCGTCACACCCAAAAGAGAAAGAAGTGGTGCAAAACCTCTTTAACATCACAGGGCACCACCAACAGAAATTTTAATGTTGAAGTGATACTTGCTGTAACTCTGCGCCCTGAAGACAACTGTATCTGTGGTAATCTCTTCTGTTCATGTTTTATTTAGCTGTATTATGACCTCTCTGTCACTTAAGAATTAGTTTGCCACTCGCAGGTTGACCAAGTGCCACTTCAGATTACTGCCTGCTACTGCAGCAGGAAGCATGGCGTTATTAGATTAGACTTTGTTTCAGACAACTGCAGCTGGTGGGGTAATGTTCAGTATGCTTTGGCAGTGTGAGCGCCAGTCTCCTCGGCTCTCCGCGCACTGCTAGACCATCTCCCCTGCTGGGTGACTGACAGGCAAATGTAATAGTAAGCAAGAGGAAAAGGCCCTACCTGAAGGGCCGCTCCTTCGCTACGATCCATCCAAATGGAATCAAAGTGGCACAATGCACCCTACTGTTGCATCAAAGAGATCTCCCTGTCTCTCGTTAAGCTGGGTGCAGAGGAGCGTTCCCCTTTGAAGACCTTCTCATCTGAAATCGGCATTGTCTCACTGACAAGATAAAGCAGCAGCTATGGTATTCTCACCGCAATGTTAATGTACACGCAAGACAGCGTGCTGTCGCCGCATGAGAAGGTGCACTCTTGTGGAATGTGTTTTCGTTCTTGTCTGTTTGCTTCAATAAAAAATAAAGATGTACAGCAAAGCGTGCTAGTACGCCCGGTGAACACGAGGCAGGGGTTACCTTGAGTGCTCCCCGAGTCATTTGATGTGTAGTGTTTACATGTAGCTATTTAGCAAAAGTTGCAGATGAATACTTTATTTTTTGATTGTTGCTTTTTAATTGAATTCATGCCTCTGACTCCGTGTTTTAAAAGCTTTTTCTGCACTAATTCGTAATTAAGCACTTCATTAAAACCCTAGAGACTATTCAGGGGAGTGAAAACACAAGGATTCTGCATAGTAATTAGCATTGTGATGTGTACATCAGTCACATGACAGTGAGTGCTGGGAGCGCAGCATGCTGATGGTCTGGCATGCCTCGACGTGTCAGAGGACATTTTTAAAATGCTTCCTTAATACTTTATTGTGCCTACAGCAATAGTTTTCTCCCTGTGAAGGATGCAACGATTCTGAAAGCATGATACAAGAATCCGCAATCTGATATCACAGTACAAAATGATGGAACCCCCAAAAACCCACCCTCCTTCAATGCTACTGCCACTGCTGTGGGTGCGGTCTGTTGAGCTCCCATTACTTTATTAATACTCCAAAGCTCTTTTCTTTGTACTTCAACCCGAATGCCTGCTTCTCTGTCAGTGCAGCTCGTCTCTCTTTGGCGGTTTGATTTTTGGGAATGTTGATATTGTTAAGCAGTTTTATGACTTTCCAGTCAAAGGTTTGAATGCTTTGGCATACGTGGGAGATTTTTGTCACATTAAATTGAAGGATTGAGAAATAAAACAAAAAAAAAAGAGAAATGCTGTTAATTGTAGTTCAAGTTTGTAAAACCTACCTTTGCATATGTAGTACAACGTGAAATTCTAACATTTGATGTTGCACCTGGTTAAAGAAAATAAAACTGACTTTTCAACTCAAAAGCAAAATATAAGATACCATCACACTTGAGGAAACATGTTACTGTGTGGCACAGGCATGCAAATATGTTACACAGACTCTCACAACTACATATTACTGCTCTGTAAAAGTCATGGCTCTACAACAGTGAAAATATAAATGTGTGCTCAAATGATAACTCATATCCTAATAGCGACAAAAGTAAGCGTTTAGTGTAGTTCAGCTTTTTGCAAGAGAACTGCAGGCTTCCTACAGTGTCGTCTGTGTTTTGTCAGGGTTGTCGGCAGGTGGAATTTTGTAGTGTGTGGTTGCCCTGGAGACCAGATAAAGGATGTACTCAAGGCGCTTTGCTGTGTGGTGACTGACAGTCATAGTCCTCTTTCACATCTCACACAGTGGGCCCTAACTGCAGCAGCCACTCCACCCAGTCTTGACGGGGTGGTCAGAGCTCTGCTCTTTGATTAAAACCTGCACAGGCGGAAGGTACACCATAACATTTGTGCTCTCCTTTACACCTTTGTGCATGCCTGCTGCGTGAGGAATCGTTACTGCAGGTCAAACGCTGTTAGGAAGGTTGCACGCTGTGTAAGAAAGAATGTTTGCTGGGAGTAATAAAATTAGATGAGGGTATTTTACGGTTGTATTATAATATTGTATCAATGAAAAAAAGTCTTTAAAGATAGGCTCTTTGTGCTATTCTTTCTTTGCTTATTTCATTGGTACTGTGATGGGTTTAGGCAGGACCCAAGAGCAGCACAACAGCGGGAGCATAGATATAAAAAAGTTCTTATTCAAATCCTTGCAGCAACTGAGTAACAATCCACAACAATTTTCTCAATGTTCAGAGTTCAGTTAATGACCCTACCAGGATGTGGAGGCAGTTCTCGTGACAGTGATAATACCACTCAGCCACAGGGGGCAGTATATTAATAGAGTCGCAAAAGAGGTTGCAGGCAGTTCCTTCCAGGAGAGCCAGAGTGACCTGAACCAGGAGACACACAGGCAGAGGGGGAAAACTCCTAAAACTCCTCTTAACCGGACCAGTCCATCTTCTCCGTAGGGGGTTCAGAGGAATGATGAGCAGGGTCAGAGTGAGTGGAGCCCTCGTCATTGGAGAGATCCTCAGCCGAAGATTCCTCCTCAGTGGAAACTGGCGAGGGGGCATGGTCTGTAGGGCTGGGACCTTATGAAGCAGCAGAGGAGTTGGAGGGTTGGTCAGGATGGCGATGATAGAAGTTGGCGATAAGGTCTCGGACAATGATATGACGAGCTGGGACCCAGGATCTGTCCTCAGGACCGTAGCCCTCCCAGTCAACTATGTACTGGAGACTCCTCTCACAACGACAAGACCAGCCCAGGCATCAAACGGTGTAGGCAGGAACCCTGTCGATGAGGCGAGAAGGAGGAGGCGGGACCACTGGTGCAAGAGGGATCTCATGGACTGGCTATATCTTGGAGACGTGGAAGGTAGGGTGCATGCACATGGTGCGAGGGAGCTTCAACCTCACCGCTTTCTGCTGGATTGGAAACGGGCCGACGAATCTGGGAGCCAGCTTCTTCGACTTTATCTGAGAGGCAGATCTGGGCAGAGAGCCGCATCCTCTGGCCAATATGGTATTCAGGAGCAGGAGAACATCACTGGTTGGCTGAGGCTGTGCCTGGGTTCAGGCTACAGAATTCCTTCCAGAAGACAGAGGAAAACTGGGGACCCCGGTCAAATACCACATCCACGGGGAGGCCATGAAGACTGAATACGTTTTGCAGGACCAGTAGGGCAGTTTCTTTGGCTGATGGCAGCTTGGGCAGGGGCACCAAGTGGGTCATCTTGGTGAAATGGTCGACCACAATGAGGATGACTTTGTTGCCGTGGGAAGGAGGAAGGCCAGTAACAAAACCCAAAACCTGGGTGGC
The DNA here is from genome assembly GCA_034769265.1 of Remorina albescens. Lineage (NCBI taxonomy): Eukaryota > Metazoa > Chordata > Actinopteri > Carangiformes > Echeneidae > Remorina > Remorina albescens. Next base: position 19,725,910 of record CM068497.1, on the reverse strand, counting down.
AGGTAAGTTTGGAGCATTGAGCCCATCTGCAAAACTTCTGACCTCAGGTAATGTAAAGGTAGTTGGGGGGATAGGCGCTGGGCCCCGGTTGACCCTCACAGGGGCTCAGACTCTTTCCTTGATGTCTCAGGTCAATGGCAATGGCAATGACACTACCAGCAGTTCTCTGTTACCAATGTCATAATTCCTCTCAGCTGGAGAGAGGTGCCGAGAGAAAGGCGCTGGGGTGGAGCTTGCAATCTGCAGCAGACCTTTGGGACAGGATGACCCCCGCATCTGGGGCATCGACCCAAACCACGAACTGGCGGTTGGGATCAGGCACTTGGAGGATTGGAGCACTTGGAGAACCAGGACTTGAGGGTCTTGAAGCCCTTGTTGGCATCAGGATTCTAGTGGAGGGGCACCTTGAAGCTGGTGAGTGTTGAGGGGAGCAGCCAAAGAGCAGTAGTTACTGATGAATCTGCATTAAAAGTTGCTGAGTCCCAGGAAACTTTGCAGCTGTTTAGGGGACTCAGAAACAGACCAGGAGGTAACAGCTGAGATTTTGGATGCCTCCATCGGGAGGCTGGCCTTGCAATGATGTACCCCTTGAAACGACACAGATGGGACATGGAACTCACACCTTTCTGCCTTGACATACAGGGAGTTCTCAAGGAGGCGCCGGAGTACAGACTGGACATGACAGACATGCTCATTTCAGGTCTTGGAGAGGATGAGGATATCGTCGAAATAAACAATAACATAGATTTGAGCATGTCCTGGAGCACATCGTTGACCGTGGCTTGGAAGACAGCAGGGGTTTGGACAGTCCAAAGGGCATTACCAGGTGTTCGTAGCGCTCAGATTGTGTGTTGAAGGCCATCTTCCATTTGTCCCCCTCTCTAATGTGACCCAAATGGTAGGCATTGTGAACGTCCAGTTCGGTAAAAATTGCAGCCCCCTGGAGCAGTTCAAATGCAGTAGAGATGAGAGGCAAGGGGTACTGGTCCTTTACTGTGATGTCATTCAGGCCCCTATAGACGACGCAAGGTCTTAGAGTCTTATCTTTCTTCTCAACAAAAAATAAGTCTGCTCCTGCAGTTGAGGAAGAGGGGCGGCTAATACCTGCTGCCAGGGAGTCACTGATTTAGGTTTCCATGGCCTTACCTGGGCGGACAGGGAGTACAGGCAACTCTTGGGTGGAGAAGTGCCAGGCAGGAGGTCAATGGCGCAGTCATACAGCCAATGAGGGGGCAATGATTTGGCCTTGGCCTTGCTGATGACTTGGCGGAAGTCATCAGCAAGGCTGGGTCCATATTGGCCAGATTGTACTGTCTTGGGTTTAGGCAGGACCCAAGAGTAGCACAGCAGCAGGAGCAGAGATATAAAATCTTTATTCAAATCCTTGCAGCAACTGAGTAACAATCCAGAAGAATTTTCTCAAAGTTCAGAGTTCAATTAGTGTCCCTGCCTGGTTTTCTGGAGTGACAGACAGTGATAATACCACTCAGCCACAAGGCAGGCAGGCTGAAGGGGGAGCAGGAACAGAGTATCGAAAGCAGTAGCAGGCAGTTCCTCCCAGGAGAGCCGGGGCAACCAGAACCAGGAGACACACAAGTAAAACTCACAGTCAGGGGCAGAAGGCAGGTCAGGTTACCACGGCAGAGACGAGGAGACGTGGTCAGGGACAGGAAGAGTCGATACCAGGAGATCAGTCCGGAAAAGAGTGCTGGGAAGTAATGCATGACACAACGACAATCTGGCAGTGTCTGTGAGGATCTGGGCTGTTAAAATACTGGCTAGCTAATGAGTGGAGAGGAGCTTCAGCTGGGGAGACCAGGTAGAGGAGATTGTGACTGATGAGGTGATGAGGCAGGAGGTGAGTGGGTGTTGGCTGAGTGTGACAGGTACACTTCACGCAGCATATAAGAGCTTCTTCAGTGTCTGACCACATCAAAGTTATGCTTTGTTCTTCATATTACTCCCCTGAGCAGCCCTCTTTTTCTGCAGACATAGAGGACTGCAGCAAATGTGTGCTTTCTGTCAGAGGAGAGGAGCAAGATGAAATACCAGGTGAACCATGAAGCATTAACTGTAGTTCCTGTATACTCAACAAGAGTGTCCCTTTCTGTCTTTATTGCTTATTTCCTTCCTTTCTCCTTGAATGGGAGTTTATTTGGCCTGCGGCTGTGTAGCATCAGTATTACCTGTGAGAGGTTATTTAATCTAAACATTGTAAAATGTAAGCCAATGGCATTGCAAGTCTGCACAGAGCATTATCTGAAAACTGGGCGAACTGCTAATTAAGTGATTGTCACTATACATCGGGTACTAGATTTGAGTGCTATTTGGTCTGATTAGTTTTGTTGGACTTCTTTGTGGAGTTTTAGCTTTAGTAGCTTCACATTACCATTGCTAAGTCAAAAAGCCGATGAACCAAAAGGTAATTTATCAGTAAATGTAAATATTTGGCTGCACAAGGCCACCGGTATGCACTGGCATTTAAACTGATAAACACTGTGAACGCAGAGGGGCCTTTATTTGCAGGGTCTCCACAAAAACTTTCGGATGTACAACTTGGAATGTGTTTCACAGATCATGACTTTACTGCTTACCTCAGGTTAAAAAATGTAATCTGTTCATTTATCTTCCTTAGTACCAATTCGGCTTCCATTTATCTTTGCTCCACAGCTTTGTGAGCATTTTAAGTGAGCAGTTTCTTTGTAACCATTTGAGCAAATGTAACTGCATTACACACTAATGGGCGCAAATAATTTGTGTTGACTCCCAAACTTAGTAAATAATGCATATGAATAGAAAATAAACACAATTATTGTTACAGGTCTTTCTTGAGCTCTACCCTCATTAAAATGTGGAAATATTTAATCATGTTTATGTTCACATTGTTGCATTTAGCTGCTGCAGAATACAGGATGCAGCACGAAGCTTATCATGTTGGCAGCTTATTTCATTTCAATCTGCGATGAGCGACACCTCACGCTGTAATGTAGTTAACAGCTTAATGTTCTGTGGCAAACGGAAACTCTTGCAGTTTCAGATGTTCGTTGTCGGATAATTTATCATTTTAAAAAAAATCCATCAGATCAATCATCAATAGACAATAGACAGAAATACATAATTAACAAAATTCAAATAGTACAATGAAGAAACTGTGAGCCTGACTGTTTAGTTACAATAACATGTTATTCTAGAGATCGTGAACTGTTAGTAAGTGGCTAATGCTTGTGGGTAATGTAGTGCTTTTGCAGGTTATTAGGAAAGACTAAAACAATAATTATTTATTGAAATTGGCAAGTGAATAACCTGCAGACATGTATACATCCATTTAAGTATTTGTCTAAAGTTCCCTGCTGTGGCAGGTAGAATGACTGATATTAACATTTTATACTAAGTGTATAAGATATACATCTTACCCCACTATCATTTCCCAGACTTTAATAAGCACATCAAGGCACCTTTTAAACCTGCTACATAATCAGCCCCAGAAGCCTGTAAAACCTTTATATCTACTCTATATCCTGTAGTTAGTCTTCACTTACTGAACTCCTGTGCTGTTACCAAAGTTATAGCCTTTCTGTACCGCCATCCATTATTCATACATCTTATCCATGCAAAGTTGTGGGGGGTGCTGGAACCAATCCCAGCTGACAGTGGACATCGACATGGTGGGGATACACCCTGGACAGGACAAGAAACAAACAACCCCTCTGGCTCAGATTCACACCTATGGGTGATTTAGTGAAACCAATTAACCTAATCTCTATGTCTTTGGAGAGTAATTGGTGGTGAGGACGGGGGTAAGGGGGAGTGTGCACCGTAATGCCACAGTTTTAGTGTAGTACTCTCGGAAATATAAATGTTTTTGTACAAAACATCATGCTGTTCATTCAACAAAAGCTGAAATAATATATCTAATACTAATACGGTGTTGGTAGAAGCTGTATATAAATCAGGAGCTAACTGACCACAGAGTAATAGACCGAAACCACTTAACAAGAAGGTTTTAGTTACGATCAAGTGCTGTTCTGCACTTAATCTTGTCAGCAACAACATTAGACTGGATGGTGTCACTTCAAAATTATTCCAAAGAAAGCAAATATTGGGGGACTATGATGTTTTTGTTTTCATTTTGTAGGTCATTGATTCTCAGTGGATCTCCTCGAGGGATTTTCTGGAGGTCGTTTTATGTCTGTATTTCTGTCCATAAATAACACACTGCCAAAGTATGCGGCTCCTTTGGATTACTCGTTTCAAACAGGGGTCTATGCTCTAATTTTGATTTTGTGATTGTTAAAGGTTTGGAGAGCACTAATTTCAGTTGTCAGGCCGCTGATTTCCTTTGTTGGTAAAAATAACAGTGCACTGAGTGGACAGCAACGTGCTTCATGAAGCCGGAGTCTGCCTGAATGTCAGAGCTAAGAGATCATCCATTATTGATGGTTCTGTGAGCATATCCACACAACTGAAGTGAAGTATTGATCTAAAATCAGCAGCTCCGGAGACAAAGCAGGAATGATATGAGCTTGTCACTTGCACAATGCGTCCTCTAGAAAAGGTCCACTCAGGGGCAGTCAGGTTAGCCTCAGCAACATTTACAGTCTGACACACCCTTTCAAGATAATGCAGTTGTCCTTAAGAGGCTTTCAGTCCGTGGTCTCATTGAGTGCAAGTCTTTTTATTTTGTGCTTTTGATAAGTGACACACAGAAACATACAGTCTAACAATGCCAGTTCTTAGATAAACAAAAAGATACTCACTGATATATCAAATGAGTTTGTTCTTTTATCAGCCTTTCCAACCAATTTGTGTTCCTGTGAAGATGATGAGAGCAATTTTTTTTTCTTCTTTGTTGAGCTTTTAAGGCTTTTTTGTATTTTGTCAGATAAACTATTGCTGTTATACTTTGGAGCTGTTTAGATTTCCAACAGATATCCATTCTGATCTGTCAAGCGTTACCTCAAAAAGACAAGTTATTAGCAACCGCTAAAAAAATCCAAAAGTTATTGAAATCATACATTGTGATTTTTTTATTTATTTACAATGTTACTTTGGTTGTCTATTCCCGGAAACACAGATTTATGTTGCACTTTCTATTATATATTGTATTGTTGCTTTAGTAAGCAGGATTATGTATGACATCCTTTTAAGGTGGCGAACATGCATGTCATTCCTCTACACTCTTTTCCTGCATTTCCTGTCTGTCAATACTAAACTTTTCTTAACCAAACATCGGCTGAAAACTAACGTTGGGTATTCTCCTAAGGAGCTAACGCAAAAGCTCTTAAATATATAATGCCAGGATGTGAAACACATACAGTCTGAAAAATGAGTATGTTGTAGGTACAAGCTGAAAAACAAACCTTTATAAATCAATAAATAGGGAGTCCTCTATGGAATGAGTGTACAGTATACTCTCTATAACTAGTAGTTCCTCTTTTTTTGAGGCGAGACTCTAATAAGTTTGCAGTTGTTTGAAGTAAAGACCTGACTGCTGATGCAAGAACAAGGGAGAGACACAATTGCAAGTCAATGTCAATAATGGATATGAGAAAAATGTGTACTTTTCAAACTGTGGGCTGGCAACTAAAATGTCAGAGTATTTTATCATCTCTACCAACCTTCGTGTAACTGAGCATGAAACAAGCATGAAGCCGGTTGCAAAATACAATATGAAAAGAAAATACAAGTGCTTTGCATGCTCCATCAGCTCTACGCTGGTCAGCACTGCCGTTGGATCGAACGTCGCCCTTAAAATGCAGTTTAATTGGGTTTCCCTCCTAAAGTATTTCATTTTCTTGGGATTCTGACCTGCGTCTGGTTCGATTCCAAATAGATCACTGCCTGCATGCACTTTCTTATGCAGGTCTGGTGTTTTCATTTATGACTCATTCAAAAAACAACAACAATGCAGACTTAAACACTGTTGAGGCTCATTTTCGTGCCTTGTTTTCTACAGCAGTTTATTAGCACTTGATTTAATGTCATGGTTGAACATATACAGGCTGTTATTTTAGAAAGTGAAAAAATAGTTTGCCTTGATGTTTTCCCTAACTGGAGAATATCCGGCCAACAACTGCATCGAACGCAACTGGATGTAGGAGTTAGGTTTGTCAAAGACGTTTTGCCTCCTTATCCCAGGGGCTTCATCAGTTTCGATTCGCGTTCGATTCAGTTGTTGGCCGGATATCACTATGACCTGGATGACTGAGAATATGCACAGACCCTAATTGGAGAGTTTACGATTTTGATGGCCCACATAAATTTTGAAAAATGCCTCCGCTAAGACAACAGCATAAGCATAAAGCACATTTATCGAAAAAAAAGTACAATATTAAACATGAAACATTTCTATCCTAATCTTTCTGAGCTGGAGAGAAAAGGTTGTGAACACAAGTCATGATGAGGTATCTTGCATTTCAGGGCTCATTTTGTCGTTCAGTGCTGTGCTCTACTTTATACGGATTATGCAGAAATAAATTGGGAGGCTTTAGACGAGGAAGGCAAGGTTCAGGTAATGAAAACCTAGTCATTTTTATAGGCAGCATTAGGTCCTGTTGAAGCACCTCTAATTCTTGAATGGACAGGCAATACTCCAGTTGACACATCACAACAAACAGTGAGCAACTGCTCTTACCAAAATCTGGCTCATTGTTGGTAGGTCGGTAGACGGTATAAGACCATGTGCGTCAAACTTTACAACTGAAGCCAACGGCACCTTCTAAAGACCTTTGTGCTACACAGAGGCAGCGATTACGACCTTGCTGCCTGTGGATAAGAGCTGGAAGAAAGCAGCTGTGGAGCCCCATACAGCTTGAAAATAGTTCAATGTATTCAATCAGTGCTTTCTGATTTAGCATCACATTTTGATCTTGGCTCCGATGCAGTGATTTTTTTTTGCTGATTGCCATATTTTAAAAACTCTATAAATGTGCTGGGGCTGATTTACACTTTCAGCTGGCTTCTTCCTCACAGGTGAAGCTTTTACCGCTACTCAACATGTCAAAAATCATTCACCCGATCACAGTTGAAATTCCCCTAACACGTGGCTAAATCACACTTACACTCTATTATTAGATTTAACAGAGCTCTTTAACGGCATTGAGAGTGAACTATAAAATAAAAATTTATAACTGGAAAATTACTGGAGACTGTAACGATAGCCAGTGACATCACCAGTGAATGTTTGAATAAATGGCAGGATTCACTTTTTCTAAAAAGTACTTTAAGCTAAAGCCTAAAGCTTCTCCTCGGAGGTTGTCAAATGTCACTTTGAAAAAAAATTGGAAACAGTACTTTGTCAGTACTAAAGTCCAGGAATGCAGTAAACAGCATAAATTTATATCCCGCCATGTGAGGGTGTCATAAGGTGGAATTTTTCTAAGGGGTTTTACTCACTATATGCACTGTATCATTTTTGACACAAAGGTTAGGCAGCGCAGATGGGCTTAATTTTTCTGGACACATCAGTATTATGATCAATGGACAAGTGATGAAGTAAATATAGCAGATACTTCAGTCACTCATAGGCCTGCCGTTGTATGAATGTCAGTGAGCATGGAATTGGACAGTCAGCAGATCATAAAAGTGCAGTCCTTTGCTCCCAGAAGCTGTCAGCCAATACTTTTTCCTTTAAAAAAAAAAAAATCTATTTCTCTGTTGCTATAGTTGAGACTAAAACAAATAGCTAACTAGAACTGCCAGTCTTAAGTGTTTAAGTGTGCTGCAACTACCACAGAGGGAGGAGTGATGGAAGTCCACATGAACACTGGTGAATATGATGAACTGTGACGCAAGGATTCGGTGTTGTGCTTGGATATTCTACTTTCTCTATTTGCTGCAACTTGTCAGAAGTTGAAAGGCTGTTTTTCCTCACCGTGCTGGTGTAACCACATGACTCAAGAATCATTAGATCACTCACCTGGATTAAGAAGTTTGTCTATATGCACATAGTAAGGTTGTTGTTTGAAATTGTTTTGTGATTTATTCAGATGCTTACACCTCCTAATTTTCCAGATCTTTCCGCTGCCGTGCAGAAGTTCTCACAGTCCCTGCAGGAGTTCCAGTTTGAGTGCATTGGTGATGCAGAGACAGATGATGAGGTGAACATCGGTAAGTTCAGTTTTGTCTAGCCCAGAAGGACGGCTGATGTCTTTATCTCTCTCTCACTCCATTACCTTGTCTTCTTTCCTCTCTGCTCCCCCTAATTAATTGATTGAAATTGAAATTGTCCCCTTAATCAGAACCTTTTCCAACATTTCCATAAGACTCCTGTTGGCAGATATTTCAACATAATAATTCTCACAGAAGAGCTAATGTCCTGCGGTTAAGGACCAGTTCCCTAAAATATGATAATAATTTATTTAAGCAAATCTACATCTGATAAATTGGTTAATAGAACAGGAAGGAGCTTTATCAGGTGCAGTGGGAGCTGTTTTCACATAAAATTAAACTGACTCTGCATATTCTTGGAATGGGATTTAGCTTTGACTATATATCTTAAAGTTGTTTGTGATGCATGTATAATTAACGCTATTGATTTGGTTATGAGGCTTCACTGTATCCTTTCAAGCCTACAAGAGATCAAAGGAACTAATTGTGATCAGTGTCAGAGATTAACTGAGGTGCGAACCTCCTAGCCTCCTAAAGGAATATGAAAACAGCTGTGCAGAGGGTCTCTGGCTCTAATGGGCTGGACTTCAAGCCTGGCCTTTCCTTCCTCCTCTCTTTGTGCACTGCTCATTATCCTCTGCTTGAGTTCGCTCTGTGGAGCTGGAGATTGCTGAATTACTGTCCATCTGTGAGAGCTAGACTGGATATCGACCTGCTCTACATGAAGCTGCAATGTTCATCTGAATGCGTAATGAATAGTCCTTTTTTCCCTTCTTTCTGACAAAGCTGCTGCGGTTCTATGATGGGAGACCAATTGTACTTATTGGAAAAAATCCACAACCGAATCCAAACCTCATTTCAGTCAGACGTGCTTTCATTTGAGGCAATGGGTTCCTTTCCTGGCCTGCAAACAAGAGAGGTGCTGATTCCAGATTGAACAATGGATATTTTACCCCCCCCACCCCACCCCACCTCCTGTGTAGCTAGGACTGCAGCGTGTTTGCAGTGCAAATCAGTGGCACAATAGCTGCCAGTAGTTTGGCTGTGTCTGTGGCATCTGTTTGGAAACACTATGTAAACTGTGCACTGCAGACAATGGTAAATTCATTTAGGAGCCTCTTAATAAAGACCACAGTGGAACCACCACCGGCACAAATGACCTAGTAAAAAAAGTGAATATATGAAATAAAGGACTGGCTGTCATGTTATGTGTCAGAATCAAGTTTCAGTATTGGCTCCTCCCCCTTTGTTCCTTCACAACCATGGAGCAAAAAGGCTAAGATTACTATCTGAGGAAAAAAATAACAAAACAGTCTGTTGAAATCAATCTATTCATCAACAAAACTGAGCTTTCTGACTGACATAGCTGCACCCTTGTGTGAATGCCAGCCATGATCTTGATGCGCATTGGTGTACTTCACTTTGATGCTATGAAACTTCATCATATAACATGGGGATCCTTGTACGTGCTGCCAGCCAAGTTCACCTGACCTATTGATTTCACTCTATGACTTCCCGCAGTGACATTCACATTCTGCTCCAGTTATATAGGAATCAATGGGGCCAAAAGATTGATGTGGCTCTAGAAATTAAAAATTTCGGAAGTTACATGCCCTTCTCTCAGAAGGTCAATCCTTTCGTCTCCAAGAGCTGTTTAGGGCCTTCTGAGATCTCAAATCTGGACCGAAAAATCAACAAGCAGAATTCCAAGCAGCGTCGAAGCCCATAATACTGAAAACATTTCCATATTTATTTACTGCATAGGATGTGAAGTGTGATAAAAGTCCCTTATTTTCGTATTAGCTAATGTTCTTTATTCATCAATTCATCATTCAAATTATATTTTTTTTAATTTTTGATTCATTGTGTTTTTTTCTTTTCTCTATTAACAAGTGAATGATATGCAAGCTGACAGCACTTTGAGATTGCTTTTATGAAAAGTGCATTAGAAATTAAATTTATTATTATTATTATTATAAGCTGTAACATCACTTTGGCTCCTATTGCCTTTCTTCAGAGTCTAACCTTGTCCCATCAACAATTCCAGCTGTGCCCTTTACCCCCTGAGAGGTTCGTGCTGTTGATAAAGGAGCTGGCCACATTAATAGGAGTCCAGCCTGCTTGCAGGATCACTGGCACAAAATCATTGCTCCCTGGTCTTAAAAATCTTTGGTGTGTAAATGGAACAAAGTGTCTAAGATGATGCATGGGTCTCCATGCAAGGCCGTCCCGGCTGATAATGATGTTGCTGTTTTGGCAAGCAGGGGCAGCTCGACCGCTGCTAAATGGCTGAACACAGGGTGACAGCGGGGCTGACCAACAGAGGCCACGCTGTATCTGGCCCTCAATTTAATGAAGCTGTGAAGCTATCAGACACAATTCTCTGGCAGATAAGGGTCAATGTACTCTACGCTGAATTCATCTGGCCCTGCAGAATCTAATATAAGCTTCTGAAGTATGGCCCAGATGGGTTGAGCATATCTCCAACACATCAGTCTTCCCTACACAATGACGGTGCATTTTAAAACCTAGCTGGGGAAGCAGAAAATAAAAGGAAGCGATCAGTGGGTTCCATTCAATTAAAGTGTAGTTTTTTACTGCTCGTCTTGGTTTTAAATTGGACAGCTGCATGATTTTATTAGGTTCTAAAATGTGCTTGCACTGAAAGCTCTGAAGCTGCTGTGCAAATAAACATTTTAGCACCATACCTCAGTGCTTGTGGGGTTCCAGAAACATCTGATGTTTAATGGTTGGGCCATGCTGTTGTTTTTTTTTTTCTTTTTCTTTTTCTTTTATGTATTTCTTAATCATCTGACTGCAGCAGCACAGTTGTTCACTGTGCATTTGCTCGATAGTGAGCACATTGTTCATGATCACGATGCCTCATATAAGTTGATGTATTTACTGACCGAATATTCAGTGCCTTTTTTGCATGGTGTTGTAGAAAATGATCCTTCTGTGTGTTTCAGCCCAGTCCTTCAAAGAGTTCTCCCAGCTGTTGAACACTGTTGAGGAAGAAAGAAGACGTCTGGTAAGGATGTAGTTTTAATTTCAGAAAAAATAAAAGCACACTAATAAAATGGGAACGGCGAATGCAAGTGAGTGGTGGGTGAGCTGAGTGCAGCAGGTTTACTGTTCAATTGGTTGAACATTAATGATTCATCAATTGCAATTCACGGATATGTATCATCATCCCCATTTGTTCTCACATGAGGATATTATAATTGGTGGACGTGGTGAACTTGATCGGTGCCTCACAGGCTTTGCTGTAGTTTATAAAGACTGAACTTCGAAACTGAAGGAGTTTTAAAGAATTTTTTTTGGAAGAGACCAATATTTCTTTCCCATGGTGTCTGATGATTGCCAGTAAAAAGGGTCTAATATGATATTCTCCAAGACTCTGACAATGCCAAATGTAAAAACAGTAATAGAACAGAATAACTTTGACAAACCAATTAAACCGTCAAGTTCACTGTGATGGATTATTGAGCTCGGGATGGCTTTCAAGTACATGGATGTTGACTTCTTTCTTCTTTCAACAAAGAGTGGGGCTATGGCCCCGTCTAAAGGCTGGAAATATGGCCTCTAACTATGTAGAATATCTGCAGGCAAACCAGGCGTGGTGTAAAGGGCAAGGCCAGAGGGGGATGGGGGTCGGTGCCTTGCCTCCATACAGTAATAGGAGAGTTTGTAAATGTTTAAAACCAAAGAGAGAAAAAATATCCACTGTCTGCTAGCTGTGTGAAAATATGGGTGTGTGCCATTACGTTTGTGTCACTGTGAAATTTACAGGTGTCTAGCCTCTGGGATCTGCCAGTTTGTCTGTATAGCAGCCAGTTACCTTTTTCAGCTTTGGTAAGATGCTGGTGCTCTGTTCAAAGAAAGAAAAGCTGGACTTATTCCAAAGTTGCAGAATGAAAAGACAGAAACGGTGACAGCATATTCGCAGTACAGCAGAATATGAAATGCCCTCTTGATATACATGTACATTGTGATTCGTGTGTATTTCCTCACATTAACTTTATTTAAGTATGTTTCTTCAACTTTCTGTTGAAAACTGTCAAAGCCCTTAATGTTTAGAAAATTCTCATGAAATCTTTTTATTTATTTATTTTTTGGCTTAGCAGCTTTACGCTTCACTGCCTAACTTTCTGAGTGTTATCACTGTGTTGCTCTGTTTGTGCTGGGGAAAAAAAAAAAGAAAAAAAGAAAAGAAAACTGGGTGCCTCTGTTGAAAGTAGATATTTTAGAGGATGGTACTGAGAAATGCCTTAAGGCAGGAATTAGCTTAGTCAACACTCTTCAGCTGCATCTGATTTAAGACTGATATGCAAATGAGACCAGGTGCAAGTCTGCAGTCCTGGGTTTTGTAGCTACCTGTAACATTTTCATTAGGATTCTTCTCTCGGTGAAGAAGCAGACGGCAAACGTTTTACAGATTTTTTTTTTTTTTTTTTTTTTTTTTCTGTCTAAAGGGTTAGAAGGTTAGGTACTGACACAATTTAGTTTGGAATAACAACTCGAGTGCGGAGCAGAGACGGGACTTTGAAGACAAGTTGAATGTAATTCAAACAGTATGAGAAACATCTGATGAAACTTCTTTAAGTTCACCTTGTGCATCTTTCACATGATGAAGAACAGTCATGTCATATTGTCATACTGTTCCTCTGTTTGGCTAATGGGCTCCGAACCTCTTCAGTTTTGTGTAGACGTGGTGTGTTCTCATGCAGGTACCCCCACAGACTGAGTGGCTGATGGCTAATGAATTCATGTATAGGCTTTAGAGACAGACTTGTACTGTAGAGTTTTATCTAACATCTCAGTAAGAGCAGTCATAGCGAAGCTGAATTTCATGATAAAAAGTGTTACCATTGTGATGTCGGGGTGAAATCTGTGCAGGTCATGCCGCTTCTTTGAATATTGTCATCTTAATGATTTTGACAGGTATAAAAGCGACCGTCATAGAGGTGAAGGTCACAGTTCTTGGAGTTCTTTCCCACAAATGTAATGATTTAGCTTCTGTAAATTCTGCATGACCTGTAATAACCCCTGTCAATCTGTTTTAACTAAACTAGTTGCATCTGGCCAATTCAGCAAATATTTTCCAGGATGAAAATGACATTTGCGTTAGAATTCATCAATCATAAATTTTGTCTTAATTGGCATGCAATGCCTAGTGTGTGTTCGTCTTCTTTTTAAGCATTCAAAATGCATACAACCATGCTAAGCCAGAACTGCCTGACTCTGCTTCATTTCCATCCACCTTAAGTCAGTCTGGTCTTGGAGAGAATAGCCTCCAGCATTAAAACATAGCAAATAGTGCGTGTTACCTTATAGATGTGAAGCAGGAGGATAGCCTGAGGAGCAGGACTCCGGGCTAGCCCTAACCCTGATGGAGCCGGAGTTGAAGGGAAAAGGGATTTTGTGAAAGAAGCTCACAGTATTTACATGTATTTAGAAATATTGTATCAAAACAAATTTGTTCTGCGGCGGTATGGCGATGCAGCGGTTAACGCTGTCACCTTACGGCGAAAAGCTAAAGAGTTTGATTCCCAGCCACAGGGCCTTTCACTGTTGAGTTTGCGTGTTCTCCCTGTGCCTGTCTATTAGCCTGACCTGTCCAAGGTTTATGCCATTGCCCAGTGTGCCCTGAACTCGGCTCCAGCCCTTACGTGACTCTGATGGATAAGCAGTTATATTTGTATACACTGCATTTGTGCCTTAATTCCACCAATTACAGCTTGTTTTTGTATCTAAAAGTGACCAAACTGTGACTGTTCTTTAATTCTAACCTGCTATAGATGACTGTCTCCATGATGGCAAAGAACCAGTTGGCTGCCACTGTTGGAGTGCAATTTTCTGAGATACTCCGATGGGTCCCATCAAAGTGTGGAGACAGTCCAGTACTTTGTCTTCTGTTTATTTCAGTTACAGGATAGAGCTGTGGTGGTTACGGCATGGATATCAGTCTGGGGAGTGAAAGGGATTGTGTTAACAAGGTTTAATGGCTGTTGAGTCAAAGCAGAAAACACAACATACATTTCTGTTGGGAACAGCATGTTTAACAGACCCATCCTGGATGCAGAAGCAGGATGTGACAAAGTTGCCAGTGAAATCAGTGTGACACAGAGCTGGTTGGCTCTCACTGTCCCTGTTTCTTCAAACTGGGATCTGGCATATGGTTGTTGAAACAAGTCAAAACGACAGCAGAGACACAGCTGAACTGGATAACAGAAATTAAAGAATGCCACAGCTGAGTAGAAGGAAATGCGTAAAACAACTTCCAAATGCATGACTGCATAGTAATGGAAATAAACTTAGTAAATCAAAGCAGATATGAAGAGTCACAGATGCTATAAGATGCAGTACTTCATTTAGCTGTGCTGGATTTAATAAATAAAAATCAATTCATATCACACACACGCCCTCCCTCAGTCTTTTTCTTCACCAAGCAGTCTTCTGACTCCTCAGAACACAGGAATGTGCAGAAAGACACCTCTGATCCTTGCACTTTGAGGTACTGGTTGATTGTAACATTAGTGAAAGTCTGAAGTAAAACTTATTTTCCATTTGCACGCATTTTGAATCTCCTGGGATACAAGTTCCAGCAAAGTAACTAGTGTTATGTGTGAACCGGGTACTCTTACAACAGCTTTTTGATGTGTTTTTCTAAGAATACACTGGTGGTTTTTTCCAAATGAAAGCTAGTAGCAGTTATTGTTTATTTCCTCTTACAAATGAACTGTAAACCGCTAATGACTCACCTCACTTGGTTGTGTGAATTAATAAGATGCTGTAGGTGTTGTGCTCATTTTCGAGTTTGTAGCTATAGAAACATGCAGTGTACACATATTCAGTAATTATTAAACCTTTTATTAAACCGCTTTCCGAATTTGCAATTTACCACCAAGCACATGTCTGTCTCCAAAACTCTCTCTCATTCACAGTTTTCATAGCACTGCCACATCAAAATTAACTAATCATAACTTTTATGTAATCCAAGCCAATTAAACAGACTCAAAATTGAGAGCAAATAATACAAACAAGTTGATCTCATTTGAATCATAGCAATTTAGGCTTCACTTAAACCTTAAGTTGAGGGACTGTTTGGAAATTAGATTGACCATTAAGATGAATTTTTTTAAAATATATATATATATAAAACCATATCACCGCAAATTGCCATTTATTTTAAATCCATAACTCACAAAATCTTTCTAAGTAATTTTTTTCTTGTTGTTTTTTTCCCTCTTTGCTTTCCATAGTTTGTTTCTCCTGTTCTTTTGGGAATTATATATATATATATTTCATACCATATATATGAAATCAGCTCTAATGGGAATAAACTCACTGAACAGATTTCTAATAGTGTAATAGCTTCCTCTTGATGGAAATTTAATGAGGATAGAGTTATTCAGATGTAATCTATCGGAAATACAAGCTTCCTATGCTTCTGACAGACTGAGTACACACTATAAGGACCCAGAGCGTTTATTTAATTCATATTCTAAAAGCATTGTACATGTTCTCATTGGTTCTATTATGGTCTGCCTAATAACAAATACAACCACATCAAACACTCAGCAGCTACTGTCTGATGACAGTTTACATCCATTTTCATTGTCAGATATTGTAGAACTGCAATAAATAGTTTGTACGCTTGCTTATAACATTACACAGCAAAAGTAATGAATCCATCATACAATATAAATGCATTACATCTCAGCTGGTGCAACCAGTTACAATTCATGGAGGTTTGTAAACAGTGTTAGTAATGTCTGCTTTAAGTTGCTCCTTTTGTGGAATGTCAAACTAAGATCATACAGCTCAGTAGTTCTTAAAGTTATGCACACCCATTGTGAGTGTGTTGTAATCTGACAACAGTCATTAAATCACTGTAGCACCAACCTCTTTCAAAGTCTAAAGACCATTTGATGTCGCCAGATATATAACATCTATATTTTTCTACAGCTGTTTAATAATTCATTGATTTAACATAAAGGATATCACAAGGAATAAAAGAATAAAGAACAAAAATAACCTTCCCTTTTTAGGACTTGTGCTCATCTAACGGTGTCCTAAAAGTATCTTTTAGATTTGATAAAGATGCAGTCAGCTGATCAGAAGAGTGGCTTCCTGAGTGACGTTCCCATTTTTACCCGTTCTGTTTGCTGGTTCGTGACAGCCGTATCAGTGCAACATATCATGCCATTTCCAAGCAGCGCGTGGCACATCTCATTTCTGAGCCACAGAGATATAATCAAGATTGGCATGCAAACTACAATATAGAGATGAAGTATGTGTGATTGCCGGTGAGAGAGGTGCCAAACCAAAGAAATTGTCAGTCTTTCACAGGCTCAAATGTTGCAATGCTTTTGATGAACACCTTTTATTTTATAATAAACAATTCACAAACACATTACAAAAGAGAGACGCACAAAATTCTCCAGGTCCATGCTGTCAGGAGTGCTTGTATCCTGTTGGTTGAGAAAGTGCAGCTGACCAGCAGATTTTTCATTCATGTCTTTTTGAAAGTCCGAGGCAGAATTCAATCAGCGCATCTCAAACAAACTCATGCTCAGTATATGAAATCCTTTCTAACAAGGAAAGTATCCTATCATACATTGAGTGGGTGAAAACTTTTAGTGGCAGCTCTTGAAATAAAACCCAGATTTCTCCCATCCATCCCCCCCTCCCCTTACTCCCATTTCACATCTGGACTGAATCTGTGAACTAAAAATAGACCGATAAGGGTGAGTGAAACACGAACATTTCAAAGCAGATGGGAGAGGAAACCCGCATGTCTCCAAATCCAGCCCAGTGTCCTTTGTGGAAAATTAACTAGGATACTGTACATCCAAGGTGCCTATGCTGCATGGGAGAGGTTCTCAACAGTAGCCCAATTTATGCAGGCCTTGTCAAGCATGAAGCGCTTTATTGTCTGTTTGCTTGGCAGGTGGCCAAGCCTGGAATCTGCTATGCTTGTGCACTTTGTGATCGGCTAACCAACTACCTGTGTGCTATTCCACGTGAATACTTCCCAAATTCTATCGTTTGCGAAAGATTTCTACTATAATTCCCCGGCTGATAACCCTTTCAGCGGCATAAAAAGAGTGAAAGTGGTTCAAGTTCTGCATGGTTTGAGGAGGTTCAGCACCGCTGAGCATGGATGGCATTTAGGAGTGGAAGGGCAGTGCCTTGATGTTGTGGTTTTTTTTTGGAGTGATGATCATATCCCCCTGGGAGGGAGCCTTTCATGGCAGCAGAGTTAAACAGATTGTGTTTTCCTGTTGTTGTCTCACTTGTTGTTGATGTTCTTCTCACTGAAAGCAAACAAAAAGATCCGATGTAGTTTCGTCATCTGAATGGAAATCTGAGTTGTAAACACTCAACGCTGAACAAGCAGATTTATTTTCACCTACAGAAGTGAAAGCATTAAAAAATGTATTAAAGGAGCCTTGTATTTTTTAAAATTTTACAGCATATTTAATGGCCACTAATTCCATGTATACTGTTGGTTTCGTTGGTATTTCAAATTGTTATCTAAATTATTCCTGCTGCTGATTTCGCTGAATGTTTGCAGTCTGATTCTCATTTAGAAACAGATTTGTACAGAGAGCCTTGCATAGCTCATCCCTATTGCAAGTTCAATAGTCATTTGTAAATGCAAATAAACATCTTAAATTTGTTCAAGGACCTAACCCATATGTGATGGATGGAGAAAAAAAAAATTTCATATTTTGTGTTGAATCCTCTATCACCTCATTAATGACTATAATAAATTTGAATGAAATGAAGTCACTATTTAGGGTCTTATTTTTCCTGGTTTGAACTTTGAAATAGGAAAAGTTACTGTCGTAAAGCACGACACCTCTCAGATCTGAGACAGCTCGGGTGTAGCATCGTTATTCTTCTCTCAGTAATAAGTGCTCGATACATGCTGTAATTTACTTCTTTTCCCGTTGTTCTGTGAGATGAACAACAAAAGCCCTCTCTGGTCTCTTAAGTGCTTATTTGTAGCACTGCTGAGCATTTATTTCCCATGTTGAGATTTTATTTGTTTCACATTTTTTTCAACTGTCTTTAAACACATACAATTACATATAATTTGTTTCTGCCGCAGAATTGAAACCAAATGGTACAAAGTGTATCCGTGTCTGGGGTCAGGCATGTGCTGCTGCTGCTGCTGCTGCTGCTGCTGATGATGATGATTAGTTTTCAGGATTTAACAGTACAGTAACTCAGCTCTGTGGGTACTTTGTGTGGCGGCCTGTGAATTGAGGAATGTCCCACTGACCCTGAAACAACAGTGTGAAATAAAGGCAGTCATTGTTCTAGGCAACGTCGATGGTGGCTTGTTTAATGAAAGCCTGAAAAAGTACTTGGAGCGAACTGTATCAGAGCGTTGTGCTACCCGCCCACACCATCCCCACCTTTGTAACTAAAATGAGCCAGGATATTGCTGTGTATCCTTAAAATGAACTACTTTTTTTTTTGTCATGGAATGAGTGTTTATTTCATTATCAGAAGGTAATAATTGTGTGCTTATATACATGCTGGGCAAATTCATAGTTAACACTTTTCCCTTCACTTCAACAAAGATTTTGTTTAAAAATGATAAGCCCTTCAGGCAACGAACAAAGTTTTACTCAGACTTCCTGGAGGGGAAAAAAAAAAAACCTAACTTCATTCCAACGAGGCAAGGCATATCGACTCAGTGTCACTCTTTGTGTGTCCAGATTATGTGTCGGCCAAGACAAACCAGGAGAACAAATCACAACACAGCAGACAAATGTCACAGTTTTAAAGCCTGTAAGCGTTGCACTGCAAGCGATCCCCCTTCCTCCGCCCCGCTTTCATTGTCGTTCTGCTTTGTGCTTGTCACGTGACACTCGTGTAAAGGAAGGTCACAGATTACTCTGATGGAAATTGTTTTCTCTCCTGATGCAAACAGGCGGTCTGACGACAGCCGTTTCTTGCGAAGTGTGGAGAGCAAAGACGGCATTTACACAGTCGCCAGAAGAGCTGTTTGCTTACATAATGTATTTCCTGCTCCTTGTCTGGTAGGCTAAGGATGGACTGGATCCCACAGAGTCAGCCTTGCTGAAATAATAATGACAATTTTATTATCGGATATATCATCCTGAAGGTTCGCCGAGCATACATTAATTAAAACATGAAATATGGCACTTAAATATCTATATTACTTCAGGAGACAAATGAGCTCCCTCACTAAAGGTACTGTGTAAACTTATCCTTTCAGCTTTACTAACTTACTGACAGCTACATTCATTTTTTAGGATCCAACTGAATTTTAATGGCAGTTCTGTTGTGCTAAATGTTTACTTTCATTCCATTGAGACTGCTGTCAGGGGACAGTTTTACTTTTGCGCTGGCTCTCAACACATAATTTGGCCCCATTCACACACCCGACTGACAAGAAACTTTGACACACAGGTATCACAAGAAATAATGATACTAGTTTTAAATTACCCAGCTGTCATTTTCTCCTGCAGGCTTCAATTTCAATGCTCTTTACTTTTCTGTGCAACACATTTTTCCCTATTAGACACCACAAAAACATTAATTATGTTGTTGACAATCATAAGCAGAGGTTTATAAAATTATATAGTCCAGCCAACATATAATTTGAACAAGTCATTTATAAATATGATAATCCATTAAAGGCCCCACATTTCACAATTTTGAGTTCTGGGTTTTAGTCAAGGAATTGATATCAGTAAGATATGTGGTTTACCCAAAAAACATCTCAGTGTAGTTTTACATCTCTTTTCTGGCGAAGGTCTAATAACTACAGGTCAGTGACCCGATCCAAATTGGTGATCTAATCTTCTCTTCTGATTGGCAGGCCATTTCCTGATTCATCAAATAAAATTTCAGGTAAATAGCCAGAGACACCAATGGCTGCAAGACTGACTGGTGGGGGCTCAGGGCATGGCTAGATGTGTTGACTGCTTTGCTGTGACATCATAAAGTTACAGTCCTGGGGCCTCATTTATGAGGTCGTTATTTATAAAAAACAGACTTGGAGAATGTGCACACCCCTAAGCAACCTGACGAGGACAATGATCCTAAATATAAATTCAAAGCAACCAAAGAAGCTTCACAGGTTGAAAAGTCGGAATGACTACATAAATTCATCATGACTCTGACCCATGGCTTTTGGGAGTACGTACACTTTTAGTAACGATCCTACACAGAGTTTTCTAAATGAGGCCCCTGGTGACTTGTTTTAAAGCTCAGTTTTTGAATACAGGCTGTCTGTGTGTCTCTGAACTACACGCTTTGATACTTTCATGGGCTTAATATAGAAGCTAAACCTGGTTTATAATTTAAAAAAAAAAAAAAGGAAATCTCACAATATACTGTATGAGACCTTTAAAGTTACAAACTGTGATACAAATGTTAACAAAGGCATCGCCCTGTAGTTAGTTATAATAAAGTGGCAAACAAAATGATAATTCTTCATAATTCAGATTTTTCATTTCAATGAGAAAGTACCAGTTTGCTGATTACGCACTGGGAAACGTCCCCTCTTTTACGTAAAGTGGGTTCATGCATAAGGATAAGCCTACGCGGACAAACTACTCCGCTGCAGCTCTCAAACTCTGGTATTAACAAGCATTACAATAGATCACAGGCAACCAAACTGTACTTAAAACAAACATCTGAAACTCCTCATGGGATCCACAAACCAGCGATTGGTTCCTTTTCTGTGGCTGATCATATCCTTGTTTAACAGCTTACTCTCCAATGAAATGTGGAGGGCAAATGTGTTACATCTCCTTTCACACTGCTGTGTGCGACTGTCTTCAAAAGGTGTGTTTTTATTTATCATCTTCTTTTATTTATTTATTTATTTATTTCATACCTCATAAAAGTTAGGGAGGATGACGTTCAGCTTGCTGCAGGTATCGATGCTGCACCACATAAAGATTTAGCCCTGCAACGAGATTGTTATTTCTCCCCCCAACTCTGCTATACACTTACACAGAAACACACAACTCCCCTCCAAACCAATCTGCAAAGAGAAGTGACTGAAACACCCAGCTGTCGCACTCCCCCTTTTAATAAAGGTCATATCATAACATCGCCATGAAATTGGACATTTTATTCTGTCACACTGATGATGGCAATAATGTTTATTATGCATTTAGCACATTCATTAGCTTGTGGGGGCTTTGCTTAGACCTACTTTAATGAGTTGGGATAATTCTGTTTGGTTGCTGATGCTGTCAATATGCAGTTATTGGAGTGAGCGTCGCTGATGTTTTTATTTGATGCTGCTGGCTATCATTAGCTGTAATGCAACTTAAGACAGAGAAGTGCAGATGTTTGGCACTCAGGCGATATTTTTCACGTAAAAAGAAAACACATGCAAGTTGTCACAGTCAGACACTCCACCAGTATCACTACATTTGTCAGCTTCCTTCTGCCAGATTTTTACACTTTATAAATTGACACAAATGTACATTCATATCAGCTGCATTTCCAGTCTCAAAGGCTTTAGCCTTTCATTCATACGCGTCACTAAACTGAGATGAGAACCTAACAGGAAAAAGTAATGACTCCCCAGACTGAAGGCCACTTTCAGCATGCACAGTCAAACCAATACTGACTTCTCTGGGGTTCCAAGTGCAAAAGAAGCGTACTGAGAACATTCTTGGTTAATTTTAGACAGATGAATTTCATGAATGGTGCTTTTAGGTTATCATTAGAATTAAACTGGCAATATTTTTAATGCACCAAAATTGATAGCTTGTTGAAAGCCAAACTTGGATTCTAGACTCGTCTCTGCTCTGGTTAGATGGTTTTCTGGGCTCATTTCATTCTCACAATGTGTTTGTGCAAACCAGTGCACTCTAAAACAAAACAATTCTGGCCCAAAGCCTGCATTATATCTGATTTAAACATTTAAGGATTTCTCTCAGAGGCTTTTACTTAATCGCCATAGACCAATAAAATGCCTACTTGTCAAAGTTTGGTTGCCTTTTTTTTTTTTTTTTTTTTTTTTTTTATAAACTCCCTTTTCTACATGAACCCTGAAGTTTGTCTAGATATTCAATGCAAAAAGAATTATTCTTTTTTTTTTTTTTTTGAACAATGCTGCAGCACAGTGGATGAGCAAGCTTTTATGACACCCCTCCAACCAGCAAAATACGGCAGGACTGTTTTGTATGTGTCTGTCTGTGTGTGTGTGTGTGTGTGCATTCATATACAACGTATTAAAGTGGCTTTCCATTGTGAGGACACAGAATGGTCAAAAAAACATATAAAAATTATTTACTGCCAAGTTGCAGACTATAATGCTGTAACCAGTGAGTCAGAACAATGGTGCAGTGATTATACCCCACGAGCATACACTGTATTGGAAGAACAGAAATACACAAACAGCTCCCTGGGAATGAACATGACCTATACAACCTACAATATATGCATTTGAAGCCACCCCAGTAGAGCTGTAACAGAATACACTGTATAAATATTTGCAGAATAAAACCGCATGGTCTACAATTCATGAGCCAGTGAGATACACTTGATGAGCTCTGTACTAAGAAGATGTGACCTGTTGGATGGTTATCTATCGCCTTCTATGGGACTTATGCTTATGTATGAACACTGTAAAGAGAAATTGCCTGACTGAATGTATTGCTTGTGCTGGAAAAGCTGCAGGGGGAAAAGGTGTAATATCCTTCAGAGCATGTTTTTATGGGCCGACAGCCGGGCCAGAGTTGGAAAGAATGAGTGCTGTTTTCAAATAGAAGCTCACCTTTTAAACAAGCTAACATAATTTTTTTTTTTTTTTTTTGACAGGTGTCAAAGGTACATTTCAATTTGTCCAGTCTTGGTGGCATTCTGATCCGTCTCTCCAAATTAACCTCTGAGCAACACTTTTGATCCACTTGATATTTGGACTAGTAAAAGCAACAGCAGGGGAAATACAGCGCATTGACATTCCTCCCCCTATCCTGTAATGAAATTACTTAGCGCTATTGCATCCTTTCAAGCATCACGCTGTGTTCGCTCATATGAATTTAATCCTGTTGAAAGAGGCTGTTGCTGAGGGCATTCGGCACAATGCCAGTTTAAAAGTAGTCCATTGAGTCTTAAATAAGTTGGCCTCTTTCAAGCAGAAATATCTGAATCAGGTTTTTGGAAATTAATCATCAAAATGGACTTAAAATCTTCAACATTTTAAATCTTGACTTGCTTATAAAAATCTCTGTGTTCTGCATTGCTTTGGATGTATTGTGCACTACTTGGTACTGTCACCACTCCTTGAAATGGAAACAATGATCATGTATTTGTTCTCATTTCTTGTCTCAAGCCTTAAGCCTAAAGGACATTCAAATGTTGTACGGTCAGTTCTCTGGTACCTGCTACACTCAGGAATGATTCGACGGGAGATATCCATTTTAAAAAACAACAGTTCAATACTTTTTTTTTCCTTGATACAACTCAGATCTGTATATTAGAATCTCAAAAGCTCACAGTGCTCTATATTTAATCGTCCTGTCCATTTATCTAAAGGTGAAAGAAAGCTAATGATATTAGGGATTTATATTTAAGGCATTGTAATACTACAGGCTCAATTAGACTGAAAGCACAAGAGATAAGGCAGAGGAAATGACATTATCACACTGGCAGAGTGGTACAATTCTCGCTGTTGACACAGTAGATAACACCATGGCTTCAATATGACTGGAGGATTATAATAGTTAGATGTGATGACCGTCAAATGTCCTCAATATTCTAAATGTGTTGTCACTTGTGATTAAATCGTCTTGGTTTATCTTACGGAAATACTGTCGAGGGGTTTTGTTGTTTGAAGTGATGATGTCGTTAGAGAATGAAGTTAAATAAAGCTTAAACATTGCATTTTAAAGGCATTGGTAGAATTGCCAGCTCTTTACTTTAAGGATGTCATATTATTATTATTATTATTATTATTATTATTATTATTATTATTATTATTATTATATTCTTTCTCTTTTAATCACCTTTAAAAATTCTTTGGCTATACAGCATGCACCTTTTTTGTGAAACTGTATGTCATCTTGGAGCACACAGGAAGAGTTCTTTTTTCTATCCCAGAGCTGTAATTAATGGCACAATATTGACTGTGTTTCAATTCATCAAATAGCTATTCAGTCTATAATTATCAACGAAATATAGAAAGTATCATTTCAGCCCCTTTTCACTTTGCTTGTTGAAGTTGTTTGAAGAATTGCAGTAAATTGGAGTAATCCACAAATAATGCAACTTTTCACCTCAATGATGGTGCAAAGCTATGATTTCTGACACATAACGTCTGAATTCTCATTTATAATTCTCAATTAAATATTGAAATGATGAAAGAAAGAGAACAGACATTTCAGACACCTAATATTATCCACTGTAATACAGTGTGACCCCCATAATCCGAACAAGATTATAGCTCCCAGTGTGAAACTGTCTATATCTGAGTTAGCACAAATATCACAGTATTATTAAAGTGCATTATTACAACAAAGCCATGAATTTATACTACAAGCTCGCAACATGCCACGCTGCTGCATGTGAAAGGAGAGGGAGAAATTGCACGCTGAGGGTGATTGAAACTTCCTTTTGAAGCCACTCGTTCTGGTTGGTTGATGGAGCTGACAGGGTTATTTTGGGACAATGAAAATGTGCTGTGATTAATGGTTCAAAACAAAAACTCTATCCCGAGACAGTGTGTGCTCAGAGGACTGTAGCCGGGGAGCTGATAGTCCATCTGAGCCAGCATCTCTAAATTAGTGCCGATATCATGGCTGTGTTATGGCGCCCAGGCCTTAGTTTATCACGTACGCTCACCAAACGGAATAACATCTTAAATCAACCTAAGAGCCATGTCATCTGTGACAGTGCCTCCCGTGGAGCTGCCCCCGCCAATCTGATGTCATCTGATCTCGGTGAATGAAAGCCCATCCGGCAGGAAATTCAAGATCACCTTAATAGCACCTCTCCGAAATGTTCACCTGCAAGGATTGGGTAGAGACTATAACTGGCACAATATATCTCACTTTATCTGTTTCTGTCTGGAGGGACCTTTTAGTTTGGTCATGATGCAGGGGAGGTCACCAATATGTGGAGACATGCCTCAGAAATTTAAATGCATTACAGCCTGCTGTTGTAAAGCTTCCTCATCTGCTGCGCTGTGTCATATTTCAGCGACGTTTGACAATGCTAATGCTTCACAGCGCACATAAAAAGGCTTCATTTTCTTCTATCTAGCGGGACCATTGTTGAGTGCTCTATCTCGTATCTCCGCTGTGCTCATTTCAGCACCTCGCAGTAGTGTATTGTTCATTGTCACTGGTTTAAGAGACATTAATGGATGTGATTGCTCTATTCTCCACTTGTATCCATATTTGACTTGGGCCAGATAATTCTCAGTGCTATAATTTCCTGTGCATCATACACTTTGTGGCACATTTGTAAAGCAAGCGCTTTTGCAATACAGCTGAATGACTAGTAGATTTAGAGTTTTATGATATTTTTCTCCTCTAGAGCCACTTTGATTCAGAAGGTTACGGTGAGTCACACATGATCGCATGATATTTCATTCAGTCTGACATCTGCCTGTCTTGTCTATTTGTCTTCATGTGTCATTGCAGATTCAGAATGCTGACGATGTTTTAATTACACCCTTGGAAAAATTTCGGAAGGAGCAAATTGGCGCTGCAAAGGTGAGAGACCACCTCCGCTCACAATTAGTGGTTGAATAGCGGAGGATAGTTCAAGTGTGCTGACACTCTCACTTCTCCTCCTCACCCCCTCCATTTCCCCTACAGTATGTAAATCATTAATTAAAAGTAAATCATGACACCGCCTCAAGAAGTGGCCTGCTCCTAATTAATCAGATTGACGGGGGGTATAAATGATATTAGAAAAGCTTTTTTTTTTTTTTTTTTTTTCTTAAAGGGGGTTAGTTTATGCGAAGTTTGACCTGGCATATTGAATATAACAATCAGCAGTTAACTCTTTATTGTATTTGATGTCACGTATTTCCATGGAAATAGCATATATTTCAGAATGTGCAAAGGACATACATTATTACTAACCCGCAGTATCACAGTCAAAGTAACCCCCGCTCTTCAAAGACACTTCTGCCTGATCAAGTTTTCTACTGTCTTTACTTTTATACTTACAGTATCGAACATATCGCATTCACCATTTTTGTAATCACATTACTGTAACTCTGTTGCATGTAATGCATTCCTCCTCAACCTATTGGAACGTAGAAGATTGATATCAGTAGGGGTTTTCCAGAGCGTTGCTTGAGGGCATCCTGGTTCCACAGTGAATGTGTTGTTGAAGCTAGAGTTGACTGCAAAGAACAGTGTGGGTTTTTTGCTACAAGCTATGCTTTCATTCCTGGCCAACACAAAGGCATAAAATGAAAGTACAGCAGCTTGTTTGTGGTCATTCCCTTGGTGAGATCACATGAAAAAAGCTGGTAGAACTCAAGCCTTTATATGTACCTCCCACCGAGTTTGTGAGTTCACTGCGAGCTCTATACTGGACTCTGTGAATCATGTGCACATCTTTTCACGGCCCTTGCCTGCGTGAGGGACATTCCAGCCTTCAAGTTTGACCCCAGCCAGTGTTTCTATTTATTTTACAAGACTTTCAAGAATAACTTCAATGGTCTTCGCAAGCCAACCTGTAATGTAAAGGAGTCATTTCTCTTCTCAGTGTTGAGGAGTGAACATCCATCACTCTATTTTATACTGGCGAGACTGAATAACTTCCATTGCTTCAACTATCGCATGTATCTACAGTGATGAAATGACACATTTTCAGGCATCTCTTCCTCTCACTCCCCCATCACCCCGTTCAGTTATTGCACCATGTCCTCTCTACGTTTATAAAATGGTTTCTTAAAAGCCACGGCCCCCGTCACTCCCACCACCTCTTTTTTCCTCCGACCACTTCCTCCTAATGGCTTTCTCCTCCTACAGCCCATCCCCCGCCAAACATTAGCTCAAGTAGAGAGAGATAAAAGGCAGACTTCATGAGTGGCTGAGCAACTTTTCCACTGTTCCGAGAATCTGGAGAGCTCCGCAGGCTGTCTGACCCTTCAAGTTACTGCGCTTCATGTCTGAGAACGTCAGATGGACAAAATGGGGAGCTCTTGCCTTATTTGGGTATGCTGCAAGTAATCCCACGGAGGTTACGTACCAGTGTATCAGCTTCCTAGGCACAACACAACACTTTGATGGCCATAACACACCAGCAGATTGACTGCAGCACTACAGGACATATTAGGCACAGTCTGCTTCACAAAAGGCTGAAATAAATGCTTTGGAATAAAACTCTCAAACTTTGTCAGTCTACAATAAATATGTATCCCAAAATCTAAGCAATCCTGGATTTTCACTGGAACATGGACTTCCCATATTTGTTGGCTGATGTAGAACCGAAATTATTGTTACACTTCCTTTTTTTTTTTTCGTTTCAGATGTATTTATGCTGAAAGCTGGCTAACTCTCACAATACTTTCAGAAGTGAAATAAGGAATAAAAATCTGTTCAGTTTTAAGTGTGCAGCACACATAATATTCACTTTGCTGTCACTACGACCATATGCTCAGCTTCTGCTCATTCGCTATTTTTCTAACTGAACTCCTCCAACCTGGGCCTCAACCTGAGCTCTGAACCCTCACATAGGCCTGCGGCTCTATAGGTTACATGTGTTGACTAAACTGCCTAAAGTCTGTGTGTTGGCATTGCATGTCCAATTTTTTTTAAGGCTCTGAGTTTCAAACAAACCCCAGGGACACTTTCAAGGAAATACCAGGGGGTGTCTGACTGGTGGTTGGCATTCCTGCTCTCTGAAATGTTGACAATATTATATTCCCTTCAAGGGACTTAAGCATTAGGGGCACCATGGGGGTTCCCAGCTAGACTGGTGTAAAGAATTAGTGCAAACAGACCCAGATGGGAGTCAGATGGCCACCGATAATTTGAGCTGTTCTCGTGCTACAAAGGGTGCACAGACGTGAGATGATTTTTGGCAAGTTATGGTCTCCAGAGGCAAAGCTGACATTTGCATTCATACACAATCCCAAAAAATGCAATGCAAGACACTGTGGGGTAAAGGGGTCGGCAAAAGTGGTTTGTTTGGCAGCTGTGGGCTGCAGCAATCACGCAAAAACTGTATAATTTACATTATATAGCATTTCCATACTTTTTAAGTACCTTCTTTATGTATATGGCTTTTCATCTGTCCCTCTCTATTGATAAGTGTTGCAAAAACTCCGTGCAAATAAGGCTTGGGAGAGAAAAACAAAATTCAGTGAAATTTAATCGTGATGTTATGACTGTAATGCATTATTGTTTTTTGGCCCCTTTTTATGTATCATGCACTGTAACACAGTTTCTTTTTTTTTTTTTTTATAGTGAAATTTGGCACAGGTCCAACATTTAAAATGCCAGATGATTGACGATGGAAGTGATGTCCCAGAGATAACCAAATCACGTTACATTTGGCCATACATTTTGCCAGTTAATGTTTTCTTGGTTGATTAAATAAATATACACTGCAATAGGGCAAGAAAACTGAAGCGGGCTTTGAAAACACATGATAAATAACAATAGTAAAAGAAAACTTTACCGTGGCAGCGCCGCAGATCACATTTTATGCTGTGAAAACAACAAAAATGCAGGAATAATGTAAACCAAATTAATAGAAATTTTTTTTCATTATTCTCATGTCTGTCCAATCATTTTCCACTGTGCCCTACTCGGTAAAGCAGAAACACCACTGAAATAATGAAAGTAATTACTTTTTTCTCATGATCACCCAGGTAGTGGAAGCAGACCTTCAGAGGTGGGTCTTTGCCTGTTTGAAGGCAGCAGCTATCCACTGGAAATATATCAGCTGCTTGCCTTTTGCAAAAGCAATATGCATTAAATTAGATTTTTTTTATTTACAGTAAATTCACCTGGAATTGAATTAAAAGTAAAGAGTGTTCCAGAAGTGTTCCGTATTGTTGCCATGATAAATAGTTAATGCACAATGAAAATGAAACAAACAAACAAAAAAAAAACCATTATCTCCTGTTAAATTTTCATATAATCTTAAAAATAATAATAAGTGCCTCTTAACTAATCTTGTTGTTGTGTATTTCAGCTATTTAAGGCAATTTACTTTTGCATTGGCAGATCATTTTCTTTCTAACCATTGATCTACCTGACAGTATCTGCCAAATACTGAAAGTGAGCAATAGCTCCATGGAACTATTTTAAATGATAAACGAGGATAATAGCTTTTAGCCTAACTGTATTTCCTATTTACTGTTTTCCAGAGCTAAAAAGCACTCCAAGCATGGAGTGATTGCTACGATGAGCCTTCCCTGTCAGTTTTCAGTATTTCATAAAGATTTAATAAAGCAGAGCTGTCCGGAAAACAATTTTGATGAATAAACACACAACTTTATCCTTAAGAGCCGGGGCAGCAACTGTCTAAAGGGAGAGTGAAGTCAAGTTCAAATCAAATCAAAACAGAACAAACCCCTTAGTCACCCGTATTATAAAGTCTACATCTATGAGAAGATAGCACTGATGGTAACTTGAAATAACTTCCTGTAATCTCCACCATAATTAGGGTAGTCTGAGAGAGTGGGCTTAGTCATCGGCAACACTAACCAGTGACACAGTCCGAAGTAAAAAAAATCTGAATATGTGCAATCTTAACAAGAGTTCCAAACTTCCCTAATGATTCAACTTGTTTCTTCCCACTCATTATTGCTGCAGTTAGGTGGTAAGAGCAAGGCTTAGCTTGATCTTGACAGGAAGAAGCCTAAGGAATCCCTGTAGTATACAGTATAGAGCTATATTTATGCAGCCCTTGTCAAAAGACTTTTCATTCCATAATAATAAAGGAGCTTTTGAAGATTGATCTGGAAGATACCACCCCCCCCCCTTTTTTTTTCTTTCCTCCTTGCAGCTTTGCTCAGACCTGAAGAATTACTCTGAGACAGCACACAAAGGAAATGTACCTGCAAAGTGTTCACAGTATATGGCGCCTTTGCGCTCTTGTTTTTATGATCTTAAATTTATTACATCATGTTTCAAACAGAGCTGAAACACTGATAAATGTTCAGCTTCATACTTGTAGTTTGCCTCAGAAAACACACACACACACACATATCAGTCAGTTCATTTGTTTTTTTCACCTCCTCAGGAGCAGATGTTAGTAATTATTTCATGTTAATTGCCCGACGTCTCGCTGTCTGTGATGTCTCCTCAGGAAGTGGGATTTCAGGTAAGGAAGGACACGTTTTTTTGGCTCCGCAGCAAAGTGACTGAACTCAAGCTGAAGCCTTCTGTTCTCTCTCTGCCTCCACTGTGCAGGCCAAACCAGCTCGTGTGTGGTGGAGCGTCAAAATAATGCAGCCATTGCTATTTAACCACTATCCTGGTCCCTGGCTCCAATTAGATGTCTCTAATGAGCTGATAGAGATAGGTTGCAAGGTTCTCCCTTTCATATCACTGCTCGGCGAATCCATTTAAAATGAACATGTGGTGAAATAAGCTGCATGAGTCACTTTACTATCCATTGATGTTTGTATTATTCCACAATGTTGGACAGAAATATGGAAATGTGGTGAGATCGCGCGTGATATCTGCAGTTCTTTCCCCTACATACACACACACTAAATCGCCAACTTGGCGCTTACATCTGTTACCATGGTGATGAGGCTCAAAAATGATGGCCCTGAGGATCATTAGGGCCAGTGTCAGAACTTGCCTTGTACTGCTTGTGCCTGGTCATCTCTTGATGCTTATTCTTAGCATCTTTCCTTCAGCAAATGTAGAATACCTGATGACCAGAAGTAAAAGCTGCCAGCAGTTTTCTTCAGCGTTTTTGTCTCCGCAGTTGTATAGCAAACAATTAGTATACTCACTCATACTATAGCTGGCATCAAAGCTCTCTTAACAGCAACACAAGATTTGCCACTTAGAAATTCTCTTACAGAAGAATCTGCATCCGAATATTCCCCTCCTGCATCTGATTTATTCATGAGGGCGAACAAAGCAATCAGATGAGGAAATCTCCCAAGTGGTAAGTTCATGTGTGTTTTGTGCACCACATAGTGTCGGGAAGTGCTTTGGCTTCATCCGAAGCACTTCAGGGTTTATATCTGTCCACATCTGTGTCCTCTGCCACCGCATGTGTGTCTTCAAAGCCTTTCGCCTGCACCTTGGCCCCCTTCTCTGGGAGAGTCTTTGCAATTTAAATCACTCATATTCCACTCTGATTGCACAAACATGCGCACAACACATGGACCAACCAACAAACACCTGGTGTTTTGCTGGGGTATCATTACAGTAGCACCAGTTTGTACATGTGCCGGGATCAAGGAAAGGGGGAAAAAAAAAAGCGGAACGCTTTGTGTGACTTAATCAGGCTGGCTCTGCAGCTCTGAGTCACTACACACTCTTTGTAAGTGTGAAAGAGTGAGTTCAGACGTAGAGAGGAGGATTTTTTTTTTTTTGTGGTGAGATTTCTGGCATGCTCACACTGGTCAGCAGTGCTGAGAGACTCCTGCTGTGACTGCAGGGCTCAGCTAAACCTAAAGCTCTTAATTTAATATGATCCCCTGTGTGTATGTGCCTGTGTCTTCCGTTGTGTGCGTGCTCACACAATAGTCACGTCAACAGTGCTCACAGCAGACATTCAGCTCCTTTTTGTTTTCTAATCCCCCCCTCCCAAAAAAACCTTCAATCCTTCAGAGAAATCTATTTCCTGTCAGCATGATATTATATTTAATCATATGTTTATTTTCATATCTACCTGTTTATTTTCTCTTTGTTTCTGAAAAGCAAGTATATGCGCAAATGATTTTTTTCCCCCACCACTGAAAAGATCATTTCTGGGCCAGGCATGACCAGAAAGATGGAAATAAGATGCTACTACATGAAATTATCTATTGATTTTTGTGCTGTACTTGTAATTGTTATGTACGAGGGTTACAGTGTTTTGTGGTAAATTCCTCCAGCGAGTTTAAGTGCCGTGGGGGTCGCTGAGGCGGAACACTGTCCTAGGTCATATCAGTAGCCAGAAGATTAGACCTGCTAAATTTCAGGGCTGTGGAAATGAAAACAAACAAGCAAGATCTGGTTACAGTGGCTCTTCTCCCAAAGCCATTCCCCCTATCCTCCCCAATTCTGTCTCCACACCAGCCACTTTATGAATGTTTGCATAGTGAGATGGGCATTAAGTGGGCAAAGCTTCATTTGGAGGTCAGACTTGCAGATGGGACTCTTGAATGCCCTCACTCACACAAGGTCTTTGGAGTTTGATTAATCCCTATGAAGCTGATTCCTTTTTTTTTTTAGGTGTAATTTTCAATCTCTTAGTCCATATGCTTTATAGATGGGCATCTGGCATGAAAAGCCCATTTCCTGTTCCCTCCACAGAGCCTTCTGAGATGCTGCCTGAATCCTGGGACTGACTGTAGAGCTTGACTTGTCTTTTCAGGTGGAGCGTAACAAGGGGAGGAAAATGCAAACAGCATGCCCTGTCTGTGATTGTGCCAAACGCATTATGCTCTCGATGATTTACATAGTTATGCTTTCTGCTCTGAACGTACGTCCCCATCAGCAGCAATGTGAGAATGAAAGCGTATATTTCTCAGAAGCCCGATAGATAATGCACAGTCCTTATTGACCACACACACTGTCAACTTGTCATTACATGGTCATACGCCATTTTTATAGCCTGTAATAATGTATTGACAGAAATCTTAAATGACACAAGGCAAATGGCAAGTGAATGTAGTTAGACCTCCACCTAGTGGCATTACAATCACCCACTCCCCCTCACTCCCATATATACACAGACACACACACAAAGAATACAGAAGATATCTTTGTTAATATTCAAGCCCTGTGTCTTGTTGAGCTTTTTAGGAGGGGAAGAAGAAATTCGATAAGGAAACAGAGAAATACTACTCCACACTTGAGAGGCACCTCAACCTGTCGTCTAAAAAGAAGGAGGCATATTTGCAGGAGGTAAGTCCAAAACAAATTTTCTCATCCCCAACAGGTCTTTGAATCATGCTCTTTTATGGGTGGCTGAGTGCCTCCTGAAAACAAAGCCATTGTTTCAGTGCCAGTATGTGCTCTTTACTTGTCTGAGCACACACGGTCTCCAGGTGGCGAGGTAAGCATTAACTCCATTACCACGCCGTGCTCTCCCAGATTGACCTCGGTCTGTGTTACAGCACTAACCCTGGTTTGTTTGTTCATTCTCAGGCTGACACACAGATTGATAAGGAGAGACAGCTCTTTTATGATGCATCCCTTGAGTACGTTTTCAAAATACAAGAAGTGCAAGAAAAGAAGAAATTTGAGTTTGTTGAGCCGGTAAGTGAGTGAGTTTGGGAAAAAAAAAACAAAAAAACAAAACTCAGTTTTACATATTTCTGTGCTCAGCCTGTGTTGAAGCCATATTGAGGATGTAGTAATGACTCAGACTTTTTCGCTAGATATGTGGCATTTATTCAAAAGATTAGTTTAACGGGCAAATGGTCATCATTATGTAGAGTATTTTTGTTTCATGCTGATGGAAGTGGCTTTTTAAATGTCTTCTATCTTCTCTTGAGTTGAGACAGGCACAAATATACACCTCTCCCAGGTAAATATCTGCACTTGTATATTCCACACAGTTGTCGTATTCATCACAATTTGTCTGTAATATAGTCATTCCAATTGGGGAAGCTAGTGGATAAAACTGAATAAAGTGGTTGTTGTCGTCAAATAAAATGAGAAAAAGTGCAACTGCAAATCAAAAGTGCTATAAAAGCCCCACCTTATAGATCTATGAAATCTATTAGGTTCTCTAGGTGTTAAATGCCTGGAAACCTGAGCTGGGAGCAGAGTGGTTGTTATAAAAGCCCCTACTCCCCTTTATTTACATCCACTGATAGCTCACCCAGAACCAAGGCCAGAAATGTAAATCTCCAGGCCCAACTAGATTCGAGGAAAAAAATGACAAGGCTCAGCCTTGCCTGTGATGAATCAGGTCACAGATAAGATGGCTCATCCTTGAACATTTGATATACCAAGCATCATCGTAGAAATCATATCAATGGTTGTGTGTGAGATCCTCTATGCCACAGATGGAATCGGTTTGTTTGGTTCTTTTTTCCCTGCAGCAACACTGACAGAGCTTTTACCTCAATGGTCAAGGATATTTCTGTGTTATACAGAAAATAGGATCGATATCTATCAGCCATACACAAGGACAACTTTTTGGAACTTTTCTCAGTTTTTCTTTTTTAACAACTTCATTTAATATTGAAATAAAAATAGTATTTTTATTTCAAAAAAATTAATAAATTAAGTTGTTGGGTTTTGTTTTTTTTTTTTGTGAAGCACAGTATTTTTATGCATAAAGTTTACTCCAAAAGGGTGAATAGGTCTGTGTTTGACAACACAAATCTAATTATATGTTTATAGATGACAGTGCCATAGTTAAATCCATGGTTGAAAAAATAAAAAATGTCACTATGGACTGGATTAATCAGATAAAATTATGACAGATGGGTAGAAAATTATAATTGTTTGATCTTTAGTGCTGTAATTTCATGTTGATGTATATACCCTTTGAAAATGTGTGAATTGATAGTCAAGCTCTATGTTCATGAATTGAGTAAAGCACCCTTCAATATTTTTCCTCCCCAGCTCCTGGCCTTTCTTCAGGGTTTGTTTACATTCTACCATGAAGGATATGAGCTGGCTCACGAATTTGAGCCATACAAACAGCAGCTCCAGTTTAACCTACAGAACGTAAGTCTCAACACCTCAGGATTGCACACACAGAGGCGCCCAGCCACATAATCAGATTCAGCAGTTTATCATGCCTCGAAATAACAAGCGCAGTTTTCACAAATGGATAGCTGTGTGATTAAATCAGAATCTTTGCTGCACAGAAGATCAATATTTTCAGCGTTGTGTTGGAGGCAGTTACTGTCAGCCATTTACTGCTACTGTGTCAAAAATAGTCCGAGTTTGATGTAAAACTATAGCTGCTGCCATGCCTCCTCCCTCCAACATTATGACCTCACCACTCGTAGCCTGCGGGACAAAATTTCACTCTGACCCAAACGTCAGCACCACTGCCCTGGCAATTTCTGCCCTATAGCCCTCTCTCCATGTCCTCAAATGAGGAGAGCTCTAATAGGAGCTGGAGAAGGTGACGCTGTCTCCTTACTGGGTGACATGAAACAGCCTCATGCTGATATTTTTGACTCTAAAAAAGGCAACAACTGAGTCTCTGTCCTAATACTGGATCATCTCAAGTCCGTTATCCAAAATGAATGTAATGTGATTAAATACGATGTCATGTCTTTTTTTTTTTCTCCCATGCACAAATATAAAGCACTTGCCGAGTTGTTTGACATTTTGTCTTAAAATTTACTTGGAGACAAAACAGGAGTATTGTTCATATGAGAAATCACAGAAAAAAAAGGGGGGCAGCGCACACAACTTTTCATCTGTTAATGCAATCATGACACAATCCAAAATTTTCCACACAGACACGAAACAACTTTGTAAGCACCAAGCAGGAAGTGGAGAAGCTGATGAAGAGGATAAGATCTGCAGATCAGGACTACAAACCCCCAGGCCAGTGGACAATGGAAGGCTTCCTGTACGTCCAGGAGAAACGTGAGTCTTTCAAGCTGGGTTCTGAGCCAGCGAGACCCCCGCACCTCATCTATAAGTGCATCCATCACCATAAACATGTCTTGAGCTCTCCCAGACCTCTGCAGAACAGATCCTCTGACACAGAGCTCATAATTCATCCTGTTTACAGATTCACTTTGATGTACTCTCAAACGAGAGAGGAGGAGGGGGGGGGTACCACAAATGGTAGATTTTTATCAGCTGCGATAAACAACTTCTGATTTATCACGGTTTAATTGCAAATTGATTTTCAGAAGTCTCTCCAGAAGCCTGAAAAATATTTTGGCTTTGTGACCTAGGTCCCCTGGGATCCACTTGGTTACGTCACTACTGCACGTACGAGAAAGGCAGCAAGAGCTTCACCATGAGCAACACTGAAAACAAGTCGGCCGGGAAACAGGTACCCTAACACCTTCCACCGTAACTTGCTGAACTTCGTTTAGTTCAGAGTAGTTGCACATGCAAATAATACAGAGCGAGAAAAGAGCGAGCAAGTTTGATCTCTGTGGGTGAAACAAAGAAGCCCATCGAGGCTTATAAGACTGTGTCAGCCCAGAGGGAATAAAGAGGGGAAAAAAGTCAAGATGACAGAACTGCAAATTGGGCAGGGAAAACAAGAGACTTGTTAACTCAAGGCAGACAAAAATGGTTCAAAGGGAACAAAATCAACAAATAACAAGAAACAGGAACTCAAGCGATGAAAATAACCTGTTAACAGAGAATGCCAACTGAACAGATTCAGTTCATTTCCAAGCATTTATGCTCCTAAATGCTTGGAAAACTTATTGCGCGTAGAATTATCAAGTTATAAGTAGCAGATCACCGTAGTTTTCTCACATGTGCTAATTAAATGATTATATCACTGTTTTTGGACTGGAAATAAAGTGTTAAAGGCTTTTTTTTTTTCATCTGAAATTATGTGTATTAATATGTATATTTATATATATATTTATTTTATATTTATATTTAGAATGGTCTTGTCCTCAACCAGCCAGAGATGTTCAAGCTCAAGTCCTGCATTCGGAGGAAGACGGACTCCATTGACAAGCGTTTCTGCTTTGATATCGAAGTGGTGGAGAGGTCTGTGACCGTCTGAATCATCAATGTGTTACTGAAATGTCTTCTCACTTAACATGGACTGAAAACATACACAAAAAGTGATACTTCATGCTTTTACCGCTAGGTCTAGATTTCTTAGCCACTTCCGTTTGTTTTTCATCACTACTTCAGACAAGTGAGGAGTTCACCTACTTTACAATATGCAACAGAATATACCCACTCCTGGAAAAGGTACATTAATTACTGTCACACTTTCTGTGTAAGCTGAAGTCCATCAAAGCAAAAGTCAGATCAGCATGTAAACAGTGGTAGAATTCTGGTTAAGGAGGGGTTTTTTTTTGGGACAACTAATATATTGTAAGACTGATGAAGTGCATGCAGGATGTCTTGTTTTCATGCATTTTGTGTTCTATTGAACTCAACTGATTCTGGCACTTAACCCAGATAACCATGGGAATACACAGCGTTTGAACATGCAAGAGCTGTTCAGGTCTGATTAACATCTTCACAGACACCAATGTTTACCAGTGTTACATGTTTTCAGCTCTGTTTGTGTCGTGCATGTCCCTCAAGTCTCTCCACCAAGCTCTTGATTGTTGTTTGTCCACAACCTCGATATTTTCCCCATTTTTGAACCAATTCCGTCTTTTCTCTGTGTTCATGTCAATGTAGAAATGACATCTATCGTGGAACTCTTTTCAGACCACTTCAGTTTTTCTGTAAAGTCCGGTATGTGAACTGACCAGTGCTGCCCTTTCAGCACAGTTGCATGTGCTGCATGTGTTCTGCTAATCATATCATTCACTCGATCTCAAACCCAAACCTTTTAATGAAATACTGTTGCCTTCTTCCCATTTAACAAAATTAGACACAGCTTAGTCACGGGCTACATGACACAGACATATTGTCAAATGATTTCTACTCATCTGAAGTTACTGACATGATTTGTTGATGTATGTGAATCAATTGATCCCATTGCCTCTCTTTTAGATTTTTGAAATCTAGTCACCACATTGGAATATTCATAACTGATTTGCATTAAGAGTTTATTGTGCCGTAGAATAAACTCAAACACGTTATAATGGCCTCCTGCTGAACAGTGGCTGAATTGAACAACCCATGATTTATAAAGGATGATATTAGCTCATTATTGCAATTGTTTACATGAGAATATAGATTTCGCTCATCACGGTGCATTAATGTTTCACTGCACCAACAGCGCCAGCACTTTTCACCCTCTGTGAGTGTTGCTGAGCATGGAGAATAACTGCAGTTTATTTGCAGGACAACTCATTTATCATAAAGGGTGATGCCCTTAGGTGCTTGTTCCAACCACAAGGACAATGTGGGCCAAGCCCCACTCAGCTTCATGCTCATTCATTCATCCTCATTATAATAAACGTGCTCTTACATGTATAGCCCGACCACAGTCAGGCCAGGCTTTACAGATGTGCTGTGCTGTGAGCGTCATAAGTTTATTCTCAATTCTCACCCACTGTACAAGAAGCAAAGGCCTTGACATTGTGGATGGACATCTGAAAAGCTTGTCAAATAAATCCCAAATTATCTGCATGAGGTTGCATATTTTGGTTGAAATTACACATTAATTGTAACACATGCCAGCTGACATGGCTCCATGCTAATACTAACTATCACTACTGGGTGGGGGTGTTAGTGTTTGTTTGCCGGGATCATCAGACAATGTTGTGTCATCATGTGACTGCCAGCTGAGTCAGTCTGCAAATTAAGAGCAGATAACGCTTAGATCAATTTCAAGCTTGTAGCAAATAGCGAGTTTGGATATGACATGGGAGAAGTACAGGTACATGCATGTTGGGTGCAAAAGAATTAATCGCTCTAATACTAAACACGTGTACCTTTTAATTGGGTGTGGAATGTGAAGCACAGAGCCGACTCAGGGCACATTATCAAGCATTTGCGCACAGGCTATTTTAGTCACACTAGTCCTTTTATAGTCGTCCCAGCCAGTGTAAACATGGTCAGTCCAGGGCCCCCAAGGCGATGATATCAGACTGACACCAGCTTTTTTTTCTGAATTTTTTTCAGGCATGGCATTATGACACTACAGGCACTGTCAGAGTCCAACAGAAGACTGTGGTTAGAGGCCATGGATGGCAAAGAGCCGGTGAGGAGCTCTGCCTATTTGTCTTTAAAATACTCATTTTGTGCCTGATGTTTTTTTGGGTTTTTGTTTAAGAAGAAATATGTAATCAAAACTGATTCATTTGTCGCTGGCACCCTCTTCTGGTGGCTTCAGTTTAGCTTTTCTCAAGAAACCATGACCTCACCATCCACTTGTGCTAATAATAGAACAGTCCAGGAGCACTGGGGGGAAAAAACTTGTTGACATAATTCTCCTCTTTCTGGAGAATTTTATTCAATTTTGAGGGAAAGGATTAATAATGATTTTTGAAACTTTCTCTAGATTTACAACCTGCCAGCCATTTTGAGCAAAAAGGAAGAGAGTAAGTAATCTTTCCTCATCTCTCTTTATCAATTTGATATCATCTTCCTCTGACTTGGGATAAAAAATACACATATATGAAACGCCTACTCTGTTACCTATATCTATGTCTGTTCATTAACACAATTACGCGATATGCACCCACTCAGCTGACATTGCAGAGCCTTCCAACACAGGGGTTGTATCTAATTAGTTGGAGCAAAAGCACTGGGAGAGCTTATTATCTGTGCATGATGCATGGTTAACCCAGACAGTAGCTGACGTGTCAATCCTATTCTACTGTTGTATTACAGCATTTCTTAATGAGGCGGGATTTAACTTTGTAAGGAAATGCATTGACCTGGTGGAGATGAGAGGTGAGGCACTTAAAATCTCTCAGCTTTCATCTGTCAGACGACCTGACCGCAGCCTGGCTGTGACTGTGAATAACAATAAGCTTCTTTCATTCATGGACATGACAACACATTGTGTTAGCATGACATTTAAC
Source organism: Remorina albescens (assembly GCA_034769265.1). Lineage (NCBI taxonomy): Eukaryota > Metazoa > Chordata > Actinopteri > Carangiformes > Echeneidae > Remorina > Remorina albescens. The sequence goes on along the minus strand of CM068497.1, from coordinate 19,686,027 downwards.
TAAAGAGAGAAAATCTTTGATCCTTGTTCCATCTCTTTTATTTCCCTTTTCTTTTTCGCTTTTCCTGCAGGCATCAACACAATGGGGCTGTACAGAATTGGAGGGGTCAACTCCAAAGTGCAGAGACTAATGACCACAGTCTTTTGTAAGCAGCTCTGATATCAAACATAATGTATATATCTGTCACTTGTAGCTTTGTTGTATAGACACTTTTAATTGGTCACATAATCAAATTGACTATAAACAGAATCTATCAAACCTGAGTGCTGAATCCTCTTTTTTTTTGCGGGGGGCACAGTGCACATTTAATAACATTCTCACAAGCAATGTAGTAAAACAATCAAAGAGCCTACGCAGCGATTTTTAAATGCCTGACTGACCATTTGCTGTTTTTTAATGGCTTTTAAATCTCCAATGTAGGACAGCTCATTTTGTACCAACACCTCAGGTTGAATATATTGCTTTAGCTTCATGCCAGCAAACATACTGTGACCCTGTGGAGTGAGGAAAGAGGTCCTCCTTGTGGCGTGACAAAGTAACAACCATCTGTCATTACCTCATTATATAACCCAAGGTAATCCTGTTTCATGCATTTGAACAGGAAATGTCTAAATGGTTCATTAAACTCTCTAAAACTTCAGCTCCATCTCTGCGAGACGCCGCATGTGCACTGTACTCTGATGCGCATTTACACTTCCACACTCCACTGTCTTTACATCAGGAGACAATCAGTATTTTTAGTGCTCATTTCAGATGCCTATTAGGTCATATCAGGTGGTATTGGTTTTTCTCGTGCAGTTTACAGCCAAATTCTTCTGGTAATATAAAAATCAAATATGTTTCCGATAGCGTCCAAGGCATCTGTGGATATGGACCTGGATCCAGAGACGTGGGACAACAAAACCATCACCAGTGGTCTAAAGAATTACCTCAGGTCAGCTCGACCGACCAAATGTGTGTCCTTTACTGCCAGGAGTCATCATTACCTCCATAATGTCTCTTTCAAAACTCCCCAGTGTTAGTCATGCATTCAGTGCTGCGACTGACTCACAAAGGAAGTTGGCCGCATTCAAAAGACTGTGTCGGTCAGGAAATAAATGATAACTGTTCTTTTCATTCACCAGGTGTCTCTCTGAGCCTCTAATGACCTTCAAGCTCCACAAAGATTTTATCATGGCAGTCAGTAAGTTGTGAAAACGTATTAATATATTATAAATATTTAGCCAGCTGTTCTGTTTATTCCCATCATCATACATGAAAATGAGATTATTAAATTGGTGCATCACCAATGAAGCATGTATATCTGTAGGAAATGTTTTTTGATCACATATGTTAATGAGTGAACAGTATTTGCGGCAGAAAGTATTATAAAAAAAAAGTTATAAAGGAGACGACTTTGAACTGAGGTATATTTCAAATTTAGTTCTTGAAAGTGAGGTGGCTTTTTTTGGACCACATCCAGGCGCTGATTGGCAGAAAAATTCAAATGACCAAAGACTGAACCAATTAAACTGTTTTCATTTCAGAAAATGACAAAATGCCATTTGCATCACTTTGCGCTTGTGTCACGTCAAACTGAGAAATCCAAATGGTTTAATTTGTTCTCATTTGCTTCTCTCCTCAACTCCAGAAATAGACCCTTGACTTTAATGTGAAAATTTAATGTATTTTTATATATGTATTGTTATAATCTAATGTCAAAGGTCAGACAATTACCATTTCATCAATGTCATACTTACTGTAGAGGTATAAAATACTTCTACTTTCAGCTTCAGCTTGGCATTTCTTGTGCTACTGTATCGCCATCTTAATTACTTTACATCCATTTCCCATTTCCCAGAGTCAGATGACCAGAACTACAGGGTGTGCGCCGTCCATGCCTTAGTTCATAAGCTTCCCGAGAGGAACAAACAAATGCTGGAGCTACTAATAAAACACCTTGTCACGTACGTGTTTCTACACGCAAATAGTTACAGATTTGAAAATGCTCAGTCTTATAAAGGACTATAAAAATTGCATTGACTGATATATATTGTCTATATAAACTACCAGTCAAAAGTTTGGGCACGCTTTCTTGTTCAAAGGAATAGGAAAGTGTGTCCAAACTTTTGACTGGTAGTGTAGTTAGTGGACATCTTAATGTATTTGTCAGCGTTTCCAAAGCTGTCAATGTGTGGTAGAGAATAAAAAAGATTGCATCATGGCTATATAGATAATGTCCATGTCCTCTACCTGCAGCGTGTCCACACAGAGCCAGAACAACCTTATGACAGTGTCCAACCTGGGTGTCATCTTTGGGCCCACCCTGATGCGGTCACAGGAAGAGACTGTGGCCGCCATGATGAACATCAAGTTTCAGAACATTGTGGTGGAAATACTTATTGAGAACTTCACTAAGGTAACACAGGCACACGCACACACACACACACACACACACATACAAAGAGAGAGTTCCTTCAGTGTAAAATATTTTGACAAATCTTTGATGAGTGTCATGATGCTGATCATAATTTCCTGCCACCCCCGGTCTACTGATTATCGAAAGTCTGAAAATCTTGGTAACAAATTTCAAAAATCAGATTGAAATAGAGCTTGCTTTAGTTTTTTTGTGTTCTTGCCTGGACCTTCAGATCTTCCACCAGCCTCCAGATCCTAACGTGCCCCTGCCACAACCCCAGAGCCGCCCTGGTTCCCGCAGGAGTAGGGCCATCTGTCTGTCCACAGGGCCCAGGAAGCCTCGCAGTCTCTACACCCCAACACTGTGCCTGGCAGATGCAGAAAGTGAGTACCAAAGCAGTGATAAGCACAGCAGCTAATAGAATTATAATTTGCCATGATCTGTCCGTGATATTTTACATTTCTGAGGAATCGGCACAATTTGAGAAAGATTCATATCATAATTTTTAAATCCAAGACAGAATTAAGAAAGAAAAATAAATTTTCTTAAGACATAAAGGAAGAGTAATTACTTCCCACAGCAGGTTTTAATGAGTGCTCTGTGTGCCTCTTTTCTGGTCCCTGCATAGGTGACAGCTTCAGCAGCAGTCCGTGCAGCACCCCCATGGGCAGCATGGAGTCTCTGTCCTCTCACTCCTCTGAGCAGAATACATCCTCCAAAACAGCCTCCTCAGCTCGGGCCAAGGAGAAGTCACTTCTGGACCTCCACAGAACGCCGTCCCAGCTCTCCAATGGTCCCAAGAGCGCAGCGTGGGTCAGCAGTCCAGAGTCAAGCTCCAGGGAGGATGCGGCTCGCACGGATGGAGAGTCAGAGGACACTCTCAGCTTGTCCTCAGTCAGTACAGCACCCAGGCTGTCTCCTGCGCCCAAAAAAGCCCCACACATTCGCACTGACCTCAGACCATCGCTGCTGAATCGTTCTGCTGCTCCCTCTCTGAAATCACTGCATTTATCTGAAGGTTAGATGTCGTCAAGTAATCAATCACTTGTGCCTCGCATTAGCCCGCTGATTTTGATTCCATTGCAGTAATGAAGTGGAAAGTAACATCATGAAAGTGCAGTTTCCTGGACCGAATTCATGAAGTGGATAGTTTTATTGTGATAGGTTATTCCTCCAGGACTCAGTGCCTTCACAGACTGATAGTACCTCCTGGATTTGTGCATAATTTAAAGAGCTGTGTTCAAATATTATTATTACATATCTCATTTTCTGAGTTACTCTGTACACTTTGAGGGGATTAAACTTTAGTGTCTATGTCAGACAGACATTTTCATATGTGTCTCTCCCCTGAAGGCCACAGGAGCTGGTCTGGATCCATCCAGAGCCTGTCAACACCAGAGCCCAAAGAGAGTTTAAAGCCCACTGAGCACCCAGACCTGCCACCAAAACAAGTTGTTTGCCGCAGAATGGACACCTCAGTCAGCAATGGCTACCAGAGACCAGGCTCAGTGTAATGATTTTCAAAAGCTACTAATTTTGCTCATAATAAATTGCCACTTCTAGTGCTAATGATGATGTCAATTGCAGCGTGATATCATCTATGAAATGTTATATGAATAATGATTCTTCTTCGCTCATCTGAAACCCAGTGACAAAGCAATTAGTTGCATAATCAATCAGCCAACTTTCAGAGAAATTAACAACACAATGATTCTAATAACTGATAAACACTCATTATCCATCAAGCCAAAATACCAAATAATCGCTGGTTTGAATTTCAGCCGCTGAAAAAAGTAATTCTGCCTTGTTGCCCTGTTGCCTTGATTCTGGGAAAATATAATGAGCATTTATTTGTTCACTATTATGTGTGTGTGTATTCTGTATATATATATATATATATATATATATATGTATGAATGTATGTGCGCCTGTGTGAGCCTCTTCCTCCCTTCCTCCCTGTCTCTGTCTATGTCTATCTCCTGTGAGTCGTCAGCCTCCTCTCTTGGTTGTTTATGAGCACTGAGCATTGAGAGGCCTTTAAGATCACATAAGTATGTGTTAGGAGATTTGATTTATGTCTTTTCCTCTGTGGTGGGAGAGCTGGCTTTAATTACACTCTGCTCTGGGGTTGATGTGACCCAGCAGCAGTCTGCACCAGTACTCCTGGGACCAAATAGATTGTTTGACTTGTCGTGTCTGAGAAGCCAGTCACATGGTATCTCAAGTAGTGTCCTTGTTTGACACGCACCCAGCTCGCCCAAGGCTCCACTGTCCTCCTGACTCTGAGGTTGTTGTGCATAGGGTCAAGGGCAACCTTGTTATATGGTTTAACTCAGTTTAGCTCTGTGCTGAAGCTTACCCTGCCCAGAGGAAGGAAACCTCCAGATTTGTACCGCCATGCCTTTCTCCTCCTACTCAACAATGAGGAATGCTGGCATGACCGAGAGAAAGTGGATAGACTTGTTTTGGTCAGAAAAGGTCAGATAAACTCAAATTTCTCTCTGGGGCAGCATTGCTGAGTTTATTGAGCGGGCATTTTCAACAGATTGTGACCCAGGGACCTCCATTCTGACTAATAAGGAACCTCAGGGCCACTGTTGTAGAGTGTGAAGAAAGGGCTTGCGTTTAGTTTTTTTTGGCATGTTAGACAGACACTAACTACTACTTGCAAAAAGTAGCAGCAACAACAACACACATATGCATATGCATTAGGAATATATTCCAACATTGGTGACACTATTTTAAAGTCACCTTGTCTTGTTCACCAGTTTACACAAATCTGATTATTCAGAACCAATACATAACACGTGAAAATATGTTAAAAAAAATTAAATAACACTGGAATCCACCATCAAACTACATTATTGAATGCACCGTGCATCTTATTTCTCTCTATACCAGCCAGCAAGAGCCCACGGACCAGCGCAATAAGTCATAAATCAAAATCTAGAATCAACCAATCACAGGAGATCACATCATTCACTAAACTTTTTTTTTTTTTTTTTTTGATTACACTGATGCAATGACTCCATTGTTTGTTTTTTATTATTATTGCAGGGTTGCTGCCAGAGCACTTCTTTTTGAAAATGCCTCTTCCCCTCAGTCTGGCCCAGTCGGAAGGTGCTGTAAAAACATGACACCCTCTTCAACAGCCTGATCCGATTAATCCTGCTCTCACCTTAAAACCTGTTGTTGTTGATTTTGCAGGGATGCCAAGGCGATGTATTCCTGCGAGGCAGAGCACAGCCACGAGCTCAGCTTCCCCCAGGGGGCACACTTCTCCAATGGTGAGCAAAGCTGGCACTTCCTCAGCTAACAGTTACTGGGGCTGTGGGAGTTCACACATGCCTCCTTGTGCAGGCGAATGGAAGTTTAAACAGTGTACACACACAGTCTGCTGCACACTAGCAGCGCACACCAGGCACTTGGCTAATTCCCAGTGTTATGTGGAGGCATAAAATAATTTTGCTCTTAGCGTGACATCCCCATTTGCATTGGTAAAGACCAAACAGTCCCAGGATTTTTTATTGCCTCTTGCTTTTTCCACGAAGATATGACTTGGCCCGTAACCAGTGCAGGCAGGTCACTGTAACCTAGTGATGGAAGGAACCAGTGCCTGTTCCCTGTTAACACAGCCAGCGTAGCCAGCAGCCCAATAGAATAACGTCAACAAACGCTCCCTACCATTTACCAGCAGGCAGAGTACTTTTATTGCTCTCAGCAGTAACAGGCCATTTATTTATTTTCAGCCTTATTCAACAAATCACCGCTCGATTGTTTTTTGTTTGTTTGCTTTTATCATCATTAAAACTGCTGCTCTTAATTTTGGCATGTCTCATTCTTTTCATGGTTTGTACTGTCTGTGTTACTCAGCAAAGTGAACCTGCTTTAAAGCCTGTTAAAATATTCTGAAGGGACTGAAATTAAAGAGCAATCTGACTGACCCCCAAGTCTTCCTCAATCTGCTAAAGACGTCCATTGCTGACTATTAGCATCTTTTATTGCTTTGTTTGTATTTTTGCTGCTTTTGCTTTCCTAAGTTGGTAATTCAAGCAAATACACGCTAAGTGATTCTATTCAGATTCAGGTTTTGACCAAATTACGACTCTGCTTCTCTCTTTTTGTCCTGTAGTGTACCCCTCTGTTGAACCAGGCTGGCTCCAAGCAACATACGAGGGGAAAACTGGTCTGATCCCTGAGAATTATGTTGTCTTCTTCTAAGAACTGGTAAACTTTCAATGTTTTTCATGGTATCCATGGGAAAAAAAAATTAAGAGGGGGTTGGCTGTTGTAATGCTCCTATTGTCGCTGATATTCAACATTTCTGCATTTTATGCATTCCTGAAGTTTGGCATTAAGTGCTTCAAAAGTCCAGGAATGTACTTCCTTTTTCTATAATGACGTCATTGTGAAATGCTGGGGAATCTGCAGAGATTTAGCTGTACATATATGACCCTACGACTGCACTGGTGTTTTTAGTGCCAGTATTTACTAACTGAACCACAAAACAATCAGATCCCATTTCACAAGATTTATTTTCAGAAATATCTTCAAATATCTAACATCAACAACACACTTTCATCAAGTTGTTAATGGCAATCTGTCGCTTCAGAAACACTTTTTATTGACTGTAACTGAACAAACTGTGATTTAGTCTGTTAGAAAAAGAAAAAAAAAAGCATAATGGGTTTGCACCTTAACTTTCATGTTTATGGCCTGTGATCATTGTTCAACCACTGAACCTGCTCACTGCTGCAGTGCACTTTCTGGTTAGCTACACAGTACAGTAATGTACATCAATGCTCATATGATATTCTGTAGTTGCTAATCAAAAAACTTTACTTCTCGTAACTGTTATCACGATAAATTATCACATCAGATGTATGCCATATGTAAAAATGTAGTGTTTTTTTTTTTGTTTTTTTTTACTGTCATGAATGATATGTTCATGAGGTGGGACCTTCACCTTTAATGCTGTACTCACTGGTACACTGGTGTACTAGTAATGACAACTAGACATTTAGCAGATTATATTGTAGCAAAGTTGCAGTTTAATATTTAATTTTCTTGTACTGCCACAACATTATATAAAGTCCATTATTATGTAAACCTGGTAGATTTTCAGAAAAAGGTAGTAACAATCTGAACACAATCTCTTACCTCTTCAGTTATTACAAACTGAAGAATTACTCCTAAGAAAGACTTTCGCAGGTGGCCAAAGAAAATTTATTTGGGGAGTTATTTGACAGTTAACTCTCACAAGTTCAGGGTGTTCTTTTCCATTTACATCATTAAGAATGCGATGTGGCCTTGGAACAGTAATGCTGGGAAATGACAGCCACATCCTGCATATGTAACATTTGGCATCCCTTTTTTTCTATGGCAAGCTTGTTTCCTTGCAATCATCTACTGTGTCTTGACAGTGCATAAACATTTCTATAAATAAACAATGATTTATTAGACCTTATGAGTCCAAATCCTTTGTCACAGTTTGTATATAACTCACGCTCTTTGTAACAAGGAGCTCAAATTTTGTTTTCTCATCAATTTCCTCTGATTGAGAACTCCAAAAAGTTACTTGACATAATTACAATTTGGTGATAAGTATGATGATTAAAAACCCATTTTTAAAGGATATCTAGATAATCTGAAATATATTGTACACTTTTCTTCATTTCTTCTGAACAAAAAAATTCAGTTTGTCACATGAATCCTATTATAATCTGTCATTGTGTGTATTTTAAATAAAAAGTCTTCAAAAAAAATGTAACACATTTAAGGCATTGTGCAGTGCTGGCAAAGATGTTTGCTGTCTTATTTATTTGCTCTTAATTTAAGCTTATGTTCTTTACATTTTTTAAAGAGAGTCACCTATTGAGCCTCTCCTCCCTGAAGTAAGTGCAATTAGTTGAGCTGCTGTGAACCCTAAAAGCATTTCATTGGTTTAAGCAGCAGGTTTCACCGTCCCCTGCATTTTCCTTTATTAAGAACACATTTTGGTGAGAAAAGCTAAATGCTTAAATTGTATGTTTGATTCTTTTTTTCTTTTTTTTACAGCTTCAGTACAAAAATATCACTTTCTCTTGGAGTTCTCATAACCTACTGTATATCAGTAAGTACCATCTGTACACAAGTTGTAGGATGGGAATGGGTGGCTATACCAGAATAAATCAGAAGAGCTTTAATAAATGATGCCTCTGAATTTATAATATTTATATAGTTCTCGGCTAATAACAATGTTAACCCCATTTCACCTCAGAAAGGGCTCTAGACTACATTTGTAATAGTGAATAATCCAGTTTCAAGATGTCTCTGTGGAGTCGTGATGTCTCTCAGAGTCGTCACTTTGTGTGGAATAAGAGGGGCCTCACCATGCCGGCCAGGACCTTGGGAAGCTGAGAGGCAATGACCTCTGACATCATCTCTGGGAACTCCACTTTCATGGCATCCGCCTGGATGAAGGTGCTCAGGCAGAACAGGTTGACCTTCTTCACTATCTGTCGAAAAAGACACATTCACGTTTGCCTTTGTACTCGATAAAGAGGCAGACTAAGACACTTGTGTGAATGCTGTTGCACTCAGCTCCACAAGGTGAGCTTACATCGTGTATGGCGTCCATGAGTTTGGTGAGGTGGTAGAATCGCTGTGAGCTGGCCACCATGCCCTTTTCCTTCATGTGAATAGCCTTCGTCAGCTCCCGGATGTAGTTTTGTCTCATCTCTTCAAATGCTGCCTGACTTTTGAGTCCCTCAAGAGGCACTGGGACAAGACAGACAGTTAAGTAATTACTTCTCTGAAAAAAATTTAAACGTTTTGTCATAATTCTGTTATAAACATTTAACAGATATTAAGGAAATATAACATAAGTGCTAGTCAACAACATAGATTTCAAAATCAGTTGCTGCTATAAAAACAATGTTTTTTGGTCTGTAAATTTCCTGCTAGATAACGGCTGCTAAATAAACCAAGGTCCAGTCAGAGTGTGCAGCACTCCCCTTTTTGGGAATAGCCTCACTGTTTGAAACACTGTATACTGAATACTTTGATTCAAAAGTAGGTCAGCATGAGAAAAACAGTCATCCTGAGGTAAAGTCTGGCTATCCTCTGTCTTTTACCTGTGTTAAGCAGTATTATTGCTTTCATGCAGAGAAATTCCTCACGGGTGACTTGAAGATTTGCAAACTCCTGAGGAATGAATTGTATCGCCAGGCAGAGGTCATAAATCGGAGATCTCCTCATCTGCTCCCTGACAGTCCAAAACAAAAATGTTTCATGTTTCTGAACAATCTGGAGGGTACATCTTCATGATAAATAATTCTTTAATTAATAATAATAGCTGAATGCATTTGCCCCCGCGACCCGACCCCGGATAAGCGGATTAAGATGGATGGATGGATGGATGGATGGATAAATGCATTTGCACCATGTCATCGATTCTTGACTATAAATTGTTGTGAAGCAAGGTGATAGTTACTTACTGACTAAGGATAAGATCGGGTGCGAAGTACAAATATTCACTGGTGACATTTTGAAAGGAGCGCCACCCAAGCGAGAACACCATGAGGTTCATCCATGAGTACTGGATGAGGGTCATCTGATCATTGATATGAAGATTTCGAAACCCTGAGAAAGAAAATGAGATTGTCTGTTGGAGAACATTTAATTTGTCAACTTCTTTGTGCCATAATAAATGCAACCCGTGCACCAATATAAGCGCACATCCAGTGGTGCAGAACATAATGTTCTGACTGAGCTTATTTCACATTATTTCGAATGACTGCGCTCATATCAGTATTCAAGGCATTACTAAGCCTTCTATCTAAATAAGTGTTTAAACCTGACACTTTCATCGAGGCCTCTCGGCGTATCCCCATGGCGACAACAGGTGACCCTGAGCTGAGAGCGCCGTTACCTGGCAAAGTCTTGGACCACTTGACAATCCACAGCAGCTGTTTCTCACATAGCCTGTTGAGACTGTTGAGCAGAAGATGGGGAACTTCGGGCTGGGAGTTGTCATAGCCGGAGTACAGGATCTCTGGTTCGATGTTTTCCAGGATATTGATGATCTGCTGGGAAAACTGCACCTCACGGATGCCTGGTATGCAAGACATGCTGGTCAAGGCTTGGCCATCACTGGACATGGCCAAATGGGACTGGAACATCAGGGAAGGGGCCAAACCGAGAGCTTTCAAGGCCCCAAAACGCTTCAACTTCCTACCTGTCACATGAATACAAGGCCTGGTTAGATTTTAGTACATCTTGTGCCCATAATTTATCACAGAGCTTCAGGGTTGGCACAAAATTCAACATTTGAGTGGGCAATGTGCTCAAGCACACATTTTTAAAAAGGATTTCAATATCACTCTCTCCGTAAAAGGTTACTTTTTCATTTTAATTCACTATTATCCTTTTAGATCATAAGCAATCCCTTTGACGCTAATAGTTATTTATTTTTTTTGTATAAGTGTAATTCTGTGCTACACAACCAATCTGTTTCATTTCTTAACTCAATGGAAAAGAGAAATCCAATCAAAACACTACCTCCCAGCATCATTCCCGCTTGATAGCACTTTCGGAGGCGGCATGCTGGGCAATTCTTTCTCCGGATTTTGTCCACAATGCAGTCATTTCGCCCAGCGCAGAGATAGCTGTGATGGCCTGTTGCAGTAAAAGGGTACAGGGAGTGCACACAATTTTAACAGTGCTTGATTTCCAGATATGAAGCCAGGGAGGAGAAGCACATAATGAGGAAAAAAGTGTTGAAGGGCTCTTGACTATTAGCATGGCTACTCCTCTGCAGGCTGAAGCAGTGTTTTGAGGAGAGATCTAAAGAAGAAAATTAGATAGAAGCAAGGCTGTGAGGACAGAGTGACACGGCCGAGATGAGACATAGTGGCTCTTGTATATCATATCGCAAGATAACAAGAAACACAAGTCCAAGAAGAAGAACACGGTGAACGCTGGTCAGTGTGATATTGTTGCTAATGACCTTTAATAACTGCCATAGAAGGTCAGTCAAATTTGTGGTGTTGACTCCCTTTCATTGTATTACAGCATTCACTGCTGACACATGACAGCTGATATTAGAGATTAATGTGCTGCCCCAGCCTCTAAACATCTACATTATTGTTTCTTTTTTTTTTTTTTTCATCTTTTGGCTTATTTGTCTGGAACAGTGCCCGCTGATTAACTAAGAAACCAGCAATGATGTGGCGTGAGAGAATGCACGCAACGACAGAAAATGCGCAACAGGAAGCAATACCGTCTTCCTAAATAGACTGAAGAAGACAAATGAAAAACAAAGCAGTGCTGATAAATATTATGCACCTCCCATGTTCTGTCAGAACATCCTGAAACATGATAAAATTTTGAAAAAAAAAGAAGTTAATCTGTCAGCTGTAGCTGTTGAATTTGGTTCTTTCTGTAACAGTATGTTGCCGGCTGTAGGCTGGAAAATACTGGAAAGAAAGCTTGCACAGTAAAAAGCAAAAAAATAAAACCTTGAAATTTTCTCAGCACTTGACTTTTCTAGAACCTTTTTTTTTCTTTCTTTTTTTTCTTTCTTTCCTTTTTTTTTTATTTTTTTTGTTTACTCACCTTCAACTGCTCTTTTAAAAAAGACTTTACAGCTCCCACAGGTTAGGACTCCATAGTGGCAACCAGATGCCTCATCACCACAGATCACACACAGTCTCTGAGGTGACATACTGAAGAGAAGAGCAGAAAACACACGCTTATGAACTCATCTTTGAGGCTAAATTTAAACACTTTGAGTTTGAGCCTCATCAGATCAAAGCATTTAAATAACTAAACTTCATTTTGCACCATGTGCATACATTAATGGCCGACTTCTTCATTGTTTTAGTGATTTCAGAGCTTTTTTTTTTTTTTCATGTTAAGAGACTAAGACTGGACTTCAGGACCATTAGACATCTTTCATATTAAGACACATTGCAAAAGACGATTGAACTTGTCCCAAAATCTAAGAAGAAGGCTAAACAGGATGAGATGCTTTCATCAACTATTACTTGTTTTTCAGTTTCTATGAGAAACAGGCGACAGTGGAAGCCAACACTATTTATCAGTCTGTTTGGTGGGATGGAACTATTTACCCGGGAAACGTAGAGTAGGGTGAGGGGTTCCTCTGAGTCAGGGCCTGGCTCTGGATCCCATCATACCCGCTGTGCGTAAACGTGTCCTCGGGCTGGCACCAGTACTGAGGCTCGGCCGGGGACGCCTGCATCTGCCATCGGGGGACCTCGCTCTTGTAGACCGTCTGCTGCGGGGCTGCGTGCGCGTTGGCGTCGAAGCTGATAACGGTCTTCCCGAACAAAGCGCACCTGGAGTCCGTCCTCATCTGGCTCAGCTGCTCCGGCTGGTTGAGCTCGATCAAAAAGTTGGCGGATCCTTCCAGCCCTGATCGAGGACCCGCCGGGGTCGACCTGAAACCTGTCGAGTCCGCGTCACCGAGCCCCAGCTGCTGCTGCTGCTGCTGCCTCTGCTTCCCGTCGGCGTCCACGGCGAACATGTCCGATGATGGGTCAAAGTTTGGACAGGGGGCTTCCATGATCTCAGCGGGCTCCTTCTCGTCTTTTATGAACTTACACACTCCGGCGCTCGAGGGGAGACTCGCGCTTGCGCCTGCCAAACTTTCGGACGGAACCACATTTGTCCTCTGGACTTTTCCAAAATCCTGCCACGGCACGCCGTCACACTTCAGGTACTCACCACTGCGGTCGTAAAAGGCTTTTGTGGCAAGAGATCCATCCAGGATGCTGGAGTCTTTGAACACTGCACCGACGTCGCTTGAGTTCAGACCGTGGATCAGCGCGCCGGCCTGTCCAAAATTACGCACGCAGGAGGACGTGCAAGTTAGAGACTCGCCGGATAGTTTCGCATTACTGTTAATTTTCCCCGCTTCGATCAAGTCACTAACTCTGGTGTCAGTCGAGTCGGCCATGGGAGTAATGATGGCGCTCATCCTTCCGTTTCTTTTACTTTCCATTTTTTTTCCACGGAGGCGTGGGTGGGTGGGTGGGGAGGCTGGAGTGTGCCCACAGGCTGAGCACTGTCTGATCAGCTGAGAGAGCTCAGAGACCTTTCTGCAATCCTCCTCCCTGACGAGAAAAAGGCTGTGACATCGCTTTTCCTTCACACGACAGTCTGCTCCATAAAATTCATCAGCTGATCAGAGAGGAAAACCATCAGCCCCCTGAGTTGATAGCGACATATTTAAATATGGGCTCTCTCACAAAAGCAACTTGTCACATTAAGTACATTACAAGTGCATTTCCTCGTACTTCTGGGTGTCATGTTTCAAAGTTGTCCTTTCTTTTTTTCTTTTTTCTTTTTTTTACAAATATCCAATGTTTTTTTTTTTTTCTCTTTGATTTAAAAACCAACACCTAACTAACTAATTAAGCATAGCAGGGAAAATTTATGACCACAAGCTATGTTTACAGCAGGCCTACAATAAAATAGACAGCTAATGTTTAGAATCAACGGATCTCCTCAATGTCATGGGCCTTTAGTCTCCACCCTTCTGATCATGGAGCAAGTTCAACATGGTGACATTTTTAGCCGAGTGACAACATTTTGGAAATTGGTAAATAACTAAAAAGCTCAGCCTGCAGTAGATGATAAATATCCCCAAGAAGATTCATCCTTAACAGCCTCACTGGGAGATTCAATTGGAGGTCAAGACCCAGTTTTGAGAGAGACTGAAGATCCATTCCAATTCAAATTTTTCTTTATTTAATTGGCTCCTAGTTATTCACAGATCACAGAACGGTTTGGGACCAGAATACATCTGTGATATGTTTAGAGAATATAAACCTAGCAGGACTCTTAGATCCATAGACTCAGGTCAGCTAGTCCAGACCAGAGTCCAGACTAAACATGTAGAAGCAGCATTTAGCTTTTACGCTACAAACGGGTGGAACAAACTGCCAGTTGAGGTTAGATCAGCACCAAATGTTGATACTTAAATGCAGGTTAAAAACATTTCTTTTCTCATGCAGGTTTGCATGAAACCTGCACTGTACTTTGTCTTAACTTATCCAGACTTCTGCATATTATTTTAATCATTTTTATTTTAGTTATTTTATATATTATATTGATTCTATGACTTATTTTATGCATGCCATTTTAATTGTTTTAACATGATCTTTTATTGTTTCAGCACTTTTCTTATTTTTCTCTGTATGTTCCTTTTTTATGCAAAGCACATTGAAATTGCTTTCAGTTTCAGTTCCTCAGTGCTGTAATATTTTTAAAGCAATTATAAATCATAATTTTTTTCAATTAAAAGTTATTAATTAAATGCACATAAAGAACCTTTGATAAAGTGAAAAGTATTTACCTGCAAATCTTCTGCATTTGGTGGTTTTCAATATTTCTTAAGGACACTTTCTCATAACAGCACTTTCTTCTCATTTGCACTCATGTAATTTTGTAGTTTCTGTTGTCCCAGATAGATAACAAAGCGTTTTACTATTAGTAAATCAGTCGAGTATGGATGTTGCTGATGCATGTGGTCATGATGCACACACAGGCCTTGGCTGTATCTCCTGCGTCACATATTTGACGTTATCAGAGGGGATTTTCCCACTGTGGCCCACATAATTCTTGGATAGCAGTTTCACATTCATATCTAAATGATTTGTTCTCCAAATGATGTAATGGCTTTCAGACAAGACTTTAATCTGTAAATGTGATGCTCATGGCTCATGGTTACCAACACCAGTGTTTGCGTAACCTCGTCCTGTGATGCTTTCTAAATCCAATTTTCTAATATTGCAAACACATGGGGTAAATACATCTCATAGAGCATTATGACAATCAGTTTACACAACTGATCAATGTTTCTGATTTAATAACTGCTATGTCTGTCCCTTTGTTTTTCTGTGGTTTAAAGGCATCATCTGTTCAGGGGCCTGACTTAGCGGGTTTTACTCTCCGGGCCTGGCTGTCGAGGGAGGCAAGCTGTTTGTCTACCTGACAGGTCAAACTGTTCTCAGACATTTTTCTTGGTTCACAGCAAGCATGAGAGAGCACAACAGTAGCCTATCTGCTGCAATGATTTTATTAACCCATAAAACCTCGGCACTCCACGAGGAGGAAAAAAATTAACATCAATTTTAACTCTATTCATTAAACACTCTGCTTAAGTGATCAACATTTAGTAATGTCTTGTTTAAAAAAAAAGACATTCCTGTGTATTGATTTGAAGGTTTCAACACAAAAAAAAACAATCTCCTAACTTGAGAATCACAGAAAGCTCAGAGGGCAGCTTACATTAACAAACTTACATTTAGTTTAATGTAATGCCTGATTTATGAACCTGTCAATGACACATCCAAACATACGCTTCTTTTTCATTTGAATTGCTTTTCTACTTGGGTTTAGAGAGCGCCCCAAAATCAAATCATGTAAACATCATATGTTAGTGGCCAATAGTACAGATTAATTGAGAGCTGTAGAGCTGTGCAAGAAAAAAGTTGCATTAGTGACACCATGTGGTTAACTGTACAAAGACAGGGACTGGACAAAAGACAGTTTGATGAATTATCTTTCAGAAGGGAGACAGAAAAGCATCTTTGTTTTTTGTTTTTTTTACTTAAAATATACAATATCTACTTTAACAGGTCCAAGAAATTGTTGAGTCTGTGCATTAGGGCCATCTGGCCAAGACTTAAGTATGTTGTATCCAGCAAATAAATCTGTAACATCTATATTTTTAAGAATGTGTTGACACCTTGTGCTTCTGCTCTTCTTTCTGCTGAATGTCTTCTCCCAGTTGCCTGATGAGCCCTGTCAGTGTCTCCATGTCATGTT
This sequence comes from Remorina albescens, assembly GCA_034769265.1. Taxonomy (NCBI): domain Eukaryota; kingdom Metazoa; phylum Chordata; class Actinopteri; order Carangiformes; family Echeneidae; genus Remorina; species Remorina albescens. The sequence goes on along the minus strand of CM068497.1, from coordinate 19,669,793 downwards.
TCTCCCTCTCCAGAAGTTCATAGCGGAGACTGGAGATATCTTGTTTGATCTCTTTGAGTTCACCTGCGGGAGAGCAAGTGCAATATTGTCAAATACATCTGATATACACGTATGACAAGCACTGTCATATGTGTATATCAGAAGTCCTGCTGAACTCACCTTCATTCACTTCGTTGTTGTCTTTGTCTCTTTGTGCTTTTACGATGTATCTTTTGATGAGACGGTTCATTATCTTCTGTAATAATGAGGAAAAAAAATTGTCTATAAGGTGATGAGTCTGTAAGTCTTATAAGTCTATAAACTGATGAACATGGAAAAAAAAAGCAGTAGCCAACAGCCAAATTATACAGTATATGATTCCAACTGACTCAAGTATGAACCACAATATAATTGTAATGTGTGCAATGTACTGCAATTGTCCATTTTGAGTGTCCTAAGTTGTCCTCCTAAAGTTGCTAATATTGCAGTATGTTCAAATTCTATGTGTTAAAGCAGCTCACGTTTTAGCAGGTTTGCATTAGTAAACAAAAACTGCTATACTTGGTAGCGGGTTGGACCAAGTGGTGCTTCCATGCTCAGATCTTCCTGTTGCCTCAACTAAGATGGAAAGGGAAGAAGCACAATTTAGAGTCATTTGACAACATGCTGTTTCTGGGAAAGCCTGATCTAATAACTGTAACTTATACATGAGACACAAGAGGGCCCTGTGGACCCTTACTAAATAATAAAGGTAGTTTAGTTCTACAAATGTTACATTAACTTACACGCAACAAAATTGATTTGGTAATTTCCTTCATTCAAATATTAACTGTGTATATCAGCGGTCCCCAACCCCCGGGCCGCACAGAAAGAATAAATAACTTACATTATTTCCGTTTTATTTTTTATCTGAAGCCGAACGATGTTTTATTTTGAAAAATGACCGGATTCTCTTCGATACACCCGTCTATGACTCACTCTTGACGCATGTCAAGACGCTTGTCTCGGTCACGTGATACGTTACCGCTAAAATTAAACCCACAAGCTAGCAAAATGAGTGAAAAACAAACGTTTTTGGAAAGTTTCTTTGCGAAGGGGAAGAGGCCCAGTGAGGAGAGCGAAGAAAAGCCTGCGACTTCCAAGAAAAAGAAAGCTGCATTTAGGTTCGGGCTTAGGGGGCAGAGAGGATGCTACTCATGTTATGTTGTTGGCGCAATGTTATGAGGACGCTGCTAATAAAGTTGCATAGGGCAGTGGATTGAGTTGGACAGTGGACAGTTATTATTATATTTAGAAAACAGCACCGTTTTTATGCCGATCGTATCATTTTATTTTGTTGTATTTAAAGGCCGGTCCGTGGAAATATTGTCTGACATTAAACCGGTCCCTGGCGCAAAAAAGGTTGGGGACCGCTGGTGTATATAAATAAGGCGACTTGTTATGTCTCACCTTGTTAAGCTCCATTTCACCAGTTGAATTTTCTTCCTGAGGAACAGCCCACAGAAGCTTCCTTACCCCCCGTAGGAAAGAAACAAGAGATTTGGGGCTTGGAACGAGGTTAAAGGGCACAGGTAGTGTGCCGCCATACTCAAAGTATGAAAACCAGAGTTTCGCTCTGGCAAACTTCCACTCAACATCAGCATCATCCTGCCAAAGTAAGAGCCAAGGGCAAAAGATAAATATTCACAAAGTATTTCAATTTTCATTTGTCCTGTGTAATATTTAAGAAAAGCAATGAATTTGTCATAAATCATAGTATTATTTTGATTACAAAATTATTTTTGAATGAATGCTAATTTAAAAGTGTGGACAGTTAAAATTTACCTCAATTTCTTGGAAGGAGCTGTTGAACATGGCAATGAGCATATTCAGCAACACAATCACCATAATGATGTTGTACACCCCATACAGGACATAGCCAGTATTCTCAATGAACTTGTGGTCAATATTAATGACGACTGATTTCACCTCTGACAAGCCAAAGATGGCCCAAAATAAAGTTTTAAAGCTCTCTTCAAGCCTGGAGGAATGGAAAATTTGCATTTAAATTAGTATCGGGCAACTAGCTCACACTGTTCCAAGCTTTTTCACACAAATTGTTACAATCTGTAGTTGGCACTCACGTTGTAAATGCATTGTTGTGCTTGGCTCCAAGGTAGTATGAGTACAGATTGAACATTCCCACCATGAAAGCCACAAAGACTGTTATGAAAATCACCATGAACTTAAAGATATCTTTCACAGTTCTACCTAGAGAGATCTGCAAGGGCCCGAAGCTCTCATTTGCAGGCAGGATGTATGCAATGCGAGAGAAACTTAGCACAACTGCGATTGCATAGAGGCCTTCAGAAATGAGCTGTGGGTCTGAGGGCATCCAATTCATTCGAGCTAAAAAATCAAAAAATACAGAAGAGTTTTTATGCAGTAAAGGTTCACTCTAAAAACATCATCATCTGTGAAAGTAATTCAAGAAACTAATTAACTTTAGCCACATTCTGTTTTACCACTACAAACTCAAGCACTTAATTTATTTGGTCCACACTTACCCAGTTGGAAATACTGTATCTCAAAGGGCAGGGTCAAGTTGGCCAGATCAGTATAATGCTTGTCAACATAACACTGGGCAGAATATGCGTGCCAGAAAGCCATTAGTCTGGCAATAAAAGAGGTCATAAATATGGCCAAAATACTAAAGTCAAGAAGGTTCCATGGTTCTGAGATGTACTCTCGGATGTCCTGCGACCAAATAGCTTTACATTCTTCCCAGATCTTCCCTGTAAGAAAAAAAAAAATCACATATTTGGTTGAAAATTGCAGTGTTTCACTCTCATATGATATGATGGCTGCTGTGATTTGAGAACCTATAAACATGATAGATAAATCTTGAATATGTAGTCATATTCCATAAATTTTACTGGTCTACTCTGGCAAAATGTGTGTGATCTGGCTCTAAAGTCTCACATGTGGAGTTCAGTAAGTTTGTCACCATTTTTCATCTTTTGAAATTCATTACAAGTTGTCATTTATTACTGTACATGTGCAAATAATATATAATGATCTATGTGGGCAATTGTCTAACGAGACAGATGTTTGGGATTTATGTTTTCTCAATTACTTTTAATACCTTTGACCCTGCGTGCACAGCAGATTGATCTAATTGTGAAGGAGCCTGTCTTAAATCATGACAAGCTGACAAGACTGACAGGCAGAAAGATGGGATTGAAGTGAATTAACATATTCTTAAAATGACTAACATAATAGGAAAAGACATGATACATAGCTGTGGTTGTATATAATAATGGGAAATAGGGGAGTTAAGGGTAGTACGTTCACATTCATGACCTATGACCCAGGATATGATGAGAAACTCCATCCAGGTGAAGGGGGTGGTCTTCATACGAAACAGCTGCAAAGGGTGGTCATGGATGGTCATGTTAGGGAGTAGCGTTGTTCCCTCAAAACGGTCTGCTGCATTCAGGACCAGCAGGCAAAGAAAAATCATAAAGGAGGCTGCATGGGCCACAAACTTCAGGAAAGGTCCAGACATGAGTTTCCCTAACTGAGAGAAGTCAGGGCATGACAAACAGAATAGAGTTTAACATTATTTTAGGTTGCTATCGGCTTTTCAAATAAATTTAGTATAATATTATTACAGCCTCTGGCAAAATATCATCTTTACACAGTGGGCGATTGATCAAGTAGTAAACCCCCTTCCTTATAGCAGTTGGCTTAGAGGGCTAAAACAGGACCACGACTGAATCAGTAAATGATCAACACTGACCTGTGAGTTTCCTTACATTAAGAACTCCACAGCAAGCTAAAAAACCCAAACTCTCTTATGTTATTGCCTTATAAAGTTCTTGTTGCTTATGTGTTGGGAGCAATTTCTTATTTAAACATCCAACAAATATGGACCTGACATTCAGCCTCCTTTTAAATCTTTACTACCAAAGAATACAATAGACTATAATTAATGCTTAATCTAATCTATTCTATTTAGTTAAAACATTGCATGACCTTTTTGGAACTAACCTTACTTAGCGGTGCTATCCAGTACATGAAGGCCAGGACAGGCAACCCAACAGCTACCCCAAGAACAAGCAGGATTTTAACTGCTATGGTTTGCTGACGTAGTCCAGAAAAGTTCTCATACCAGATGGAGAGGAGTTGCTGCTGACAGTTGGGATGTGCTACAAACTGCTCCATTGGCAGTGAGAGTGTGTGTGTGTGTGTATGAGAGAGAGAGAGAGACAGAGTGAAAGATTACACAATGATATAATAAACATGAAGTTGAAGGCAGATACATAATTTCTAAAGCTATTTCGAATTACCTTTTTGACTTCATATTTTATTGCGAGTTTTAACCTTATAAGGTTTTGCCTGCCAAATGTTTCTGTGCTTTGACATGATTCAGTGTCCCCATTTAGGACAGCCTCCACTTCCTCTGTGTTTCGACACAAATCCAGGAGTCCCACCACAAAATCCTTACACTGCATGGAGAGTTTCTTGTAATCATTCTGTAACAGAGAAAGCCAAGATCTATAACACCTTAATGTTATATTTTTGTGAGTCATCTTTAACACCAATAGCATGTTAAACATGTCATGTCATGAACTCGTAGCCTGTCATAATCTTTTAAATAAACTGACATTTTATAATGAAAAGTCATGTACATTGTAACATGACACAACTGTACCTTGAATTCTTTCTCAATGTTGGCCAGAACTGCAAGCTCATTGCTCAGCTCCAGAGCTGCCACCACAGGGTCTTCATTGGAGAGGGACAGATATGCGGGACTAGCCAGACCTTTATATGCGTTGATACGTGATTGTGAATGGCTAAAAGCATCATGCCTCTGCTGTTCGCTACAGCTCCTGCACTGACAGAAGTAGTCATGAGGCCGATCTATACGAGCCCCCTTCATGAGAAGTATATGCACGATTTCATACTCGTGGCACTGGGAGGCCAGAATGATGGGAGTGATGTCGGGAGAGAAACGTGTGCCGTCTTCATCATAGGCAAAGAAGTCATCATGTGCGTCTGCCTGTCTTGGACTGTTAGTAAGCCTTTGACTGTCTGCAAAGGCCTGATGGCTCAGTAAGGCCTCCACTATACGGACGTAGCCTTTGGTGATAGCTAACAGCAAAGCATCGCCTATTCTTGCAAGGTCTTTCTTCCTAAGTAGGAGCTTAGTTACCTCTAAATGCTCATGGGCAACTGCCAGCTGCAGTGCACTTTGGCCCATGTAGTTTACACAGTTGACATTAAGGTTGGGCAGCTCCTCCAGCATCCGCCTCACTTCAGGAATGTTGCCATATTCTGCAGCATCCAAGAAAAGTTCCTCTGTCATTGAAAGGAAGGAGGAGGACTGGGCATGAAAGAGGTATCCTGCCCCCCGTAAAGCTTGTCTCAGGGGTTTTGCCATCACTTGTCGCAGCATCATTGGTTTGTCTTCATTGCTATCTAAAAATGGATAAAGGCATTTTAGATTTATAAAAGAATATCATAGGACTACAAATACAGGTTATATGTTAGTAAAATTAACAATGCAAAAGTATTCGAATCAGGTCTGTCTATATTTCTGAAAAAGGTCTTAGGAAACCAAGCAATAAGTGAACAACAATGTACAATGGACAGCTGGTCTCAGCTGAATTATAACTACATGTGTGACACCACCCACAGACTCATCATCTGCTCCCCTTCATTTTATGGCCTGGCATGTCAATCTGCTCAGCCTCTGCCCGATAGTTATCCTAACTTATTCAGCATTAATACAGGACAATCACATCCACTGTTTAATGGTGGTAAATTTAAATGTACTGATTGGAGTATGATTTTAACGCCATTCATTTGATTAGAATTATACTCCCCTATCTGAATGACTGTTTTAAATACCAATCATATTTTGTCATTTTTGACATGACTGAATGTACTTTCCATCTGTAATTCAATTTGAATGACTTGGTTATCTCAGGAACTAATTGCTTGAGCACAGATGACAATGTCCCCTTCATTCAATCACAATTAGTGTTAATATGAATTTGCAGAATCAAGCAATAAAAGTGCACACAATATACACAGATTTTCTTTTTATACAGACTGAAAAAAGACTAATCTTGGGCGTCAGATTTATATAAGCTGAGACATGAGAAATAAAATTGGTGTCAAATGATGAGAATATCAGACATATGACATAAATAAACAAATGGTTCTGTATTTATTTATTCATATGAAAAATTGCTGTGGCTTGATGATCACACAGCTGTCAAAAACCTCATGACAGGATAGTTTTGAAATAGCTCAGGCTGTGCATGTGATATTGACACACATTTGTAGTAAATGAAACTGTTCTGCTCTCTCAACATGTAGATACAAAATATAGGATTTTGCAGATTCTAGTCTCATACTGCTGATGCTTCTAGAAATACCATGGGAATAAAGTTTTTTATTTAAAAGCCTTACCATCAGTATTTCTCTATTGTCCCCTGGAAATATAGCACAGAATTAAAAATATACATTAAATATCTGTCTTATAAATATGGTCCACAAAATAAATAAATAAAATAAAATAAAGTCCAACAAGATGCTCCACTCACCTCAGAGTCGACTGCTCCACTAAAATTGCTTCACTTTTACTTCAATAAGTCATTAGAGGGCAAAACTAGGTCCAAAAGTGAGCATTTGGAGCTGCTGAGCACCGGACTCCTGTCAGCCTCTGTCCCACCTGTCAGACTGACGCTGCAGTCCCACCTTCAGGTACCGATGCTGGCACTGCTGACTCTGAACACCCAGTGGGCGGTTTCAATGGAGCTTTTAATGTGTGCTTACTAACATACGACTTTAGCATTTGTTGGATACATTTGAGTTCATTTTTTGTTTTTGTTTTTGTTTGTTTGTTTGTTTTTTCAGATGATATAACAGTTTAATTCAATTTCATTTCTTGATTGTCCACAACTGTGCCTGTCAGCCCACAAAGCAAGATATTAAAACACTTTGTCAAACTAATGGAGCTTTTAAGCACACCAAAAGTGCACTGACCGAACTGGTTATTGTGGCCATAAATTCAGGCGGGCCGATGGATTATTTTTCTTGTCAACTACGCGTGATTGTCAGTGCGCAGGCTTCAGGCAATAGCGCCACTAATTTTGTGCATGGTGTCTGACGACTGAGAGCGGATTGGATGTTGTGACCCCCGTCCATACGTCTGCATAAACAATCTAGAAATAGCAGATTTTTTCCTAAATCCTCTTATCCCGTGGTGCCATCAAATTTCACGGGTTATAACCTTTATAAATGTATTGAGAGACAGCATCCCCGAGTGGACAAAAACTATGAAAACATAATCAAGAGGATTCGGAGTGAGAGTAGTCTGACTGAAAGCAATAGAGTAGTCATCCTTTCAGCCGTAGAGGTCAGTGCTGGGCAGTCTCCCGATTTGAAATATACATTACCAGTCAATTGTTTGGACACATCTATCTATTCATTTGAACAAGAAAGTGTGTCCAAACTTTCGAGGTTGTTTATTAATGCATTATATTATCCTATATCTTTATAGTCGGTGTGCTGATATATTGGTCCCTTAGGGCTAAGGGTTAGTGTAAGTATACTATACTAAGATCGAGCTGAACAGCCATTTACTATTATGGTGCTTTCAGTACCCAGTTAAAGCTTTATCATGTATTGTCACGCCGCAATAGTCACACCATGTGCATCGTGTTTGTAGTTTTTCTTATTGCTTTTTCTCATTCCTTTATTTAGTTTATTTATTGATTTTTTTTATTATTATTATATTTAATTTGTTGCTGAAGTGTGTATATTACGACTCTCCTGGGTGTACCTGAAAGCAGCAGTATGCGCTCCTCCTCGTGCCCCCTGCCGGACATGGCGAGTATAAATCCGCCGGTTGTCAAGAAGACGCGTCCCTGGTTGCTATCATGGAGGGAAGGTACACAGACAGACTTGGAGAGACTTCGAGAAAAGCGTCAAACTAAAGAAAGAAGCCGTTACTCTCTCGCACGACTGGAGTGTTTCTTATTCTCCGGGAGAAGATGCTGGGAATATCTGTAGTTAAAAGTTTATCTTCGCCTTGAAAATGGCCGAAGGAGTTGGCGCGGAGTCTCGCTGGCGTTAGCTAAAACAAGTCACCAAGGTTAGCCAGACCTGCCCGGGGCCCCAGGATGCAGGGTCCTCAGGACAACTTCTTCTTCCACCCGTATCCTATACATGTTTAGCTATGTATCCAGATCAGCTGTTTAAAAGCAAATTCGGTGAATTTAGTGTTAGTTTGACTATTTAAATAAAGCCAGAGGTTGCATTTAGGGGACATTAGTCTGCACGCTGCTCTCCTTAGCTGTCTGCTCCAGGAACCAGAGGTTTGGAGGCGATGGAGGCCTGGAAGATGAGAGACAACTTTTGGTTGAGGAGCAGAAGTTTTGCAGAGCCCGGGCTCGCAAGTTCTCCCTGGAAACCAAACGACGTCGGAAGTCAGTAATAATACAATTAGTTGATCTGTGCATAGTGTGTGTGTGTGTGTGTCATCGCAGGCCAAAGTCCTGTCCGCATCCTGGACCTCTAAACTGCCCAGACCTTTCTAGTTAGTAGCATTATTCATTTCTTCCCAGAGTCAGATGCTGCTCTCCTGGACGGCTTATGGCTCTGTCCTGGGCTTAGGAGTCTAACTTTGATGCAGAGATGGACTTGACAGGATTTTGCTGTCTAAACCTGGAAACGGATCTGTTTGCCCTCAGGGGTAACTGTGGGTTAGATCAGTGACTGAGACGTCACTCCACTGACAACCTAAGCTGCAAACTTCAGACCTGTATGAGGCTGACATCCCATGCAGATACTAGAAACCCTGTTTCCAAAATCAGAGGCAGAAGCTAAATACATGAGTCAATCAATCTGTTTTCAATTCAGGACATGAGATAATGTGAGGATATGGATATGTGGAGGTCTGATATTATGTGTCATATTGGAGACAGATTTAGATTTCTCAGTGACAGGTCATTGTTATTTCCAATTTAAAAAGTTCAACCGATTAATGCAGAAAAAAAAAAACAACAAAAAACGTACTTGTAAAAAAAACCCCCAAAAAAACAAAAACATTTGTTCTCTGTTAAAGCAGGTAGATATGCTATTTCTTTACCATCACATAACATGTTTTTGTTTAACTTTAGATAATTTCAGACACTTGCGTGTAATGTTTGAAAACTTAATACTCTGAAAATTTGTATCAACCGACCTAATTTTGATAAGAATTTTTATTCATCAGCACATTGATGCTTGCAACTCAAAATTATAGTGCATGGCACATTATGACTTTGTTTTTATCATTTGTAATAATATCTGATAACCACAACTGCAAGATCTTGTTTTTAAATAAAAGTATTAAAACTAATTTCATTCATCTTAAAAATATTGCCATTGTTGTGTTTAATTTTAAATTTTGTTTCAATCAAAATGAATTACTTTATTTAACCTCTCAAAGTTTCAAACTTTTATGCTCAAATTATTTGTAATTTTTCCTTTAAAAAAATCATGCTGAACTTTACAGAACCCGTATGTGTTATTATTGGCTTTCTCTGTGAACCCAGTAGTGACTGGTAGCTTTAATTTATTAATGACTGTGTTGAAAACATATCTCAAGGAACAGACTCAAGTTTCTGTATATGAAACATGGCCAGTCAAGATTTAATCAGTAAAATGTGCCTCGGGTACATGCTCTGCTTTTTTTCATGGCTCAGGGCTTTGGAGGAAAGACAAAAGCAGTGGGACGTGCAGGAGCAGCGGCTGAGAGAGAACATCCTACAGCAACGCAGACAGCAAGTACAGGATGCAACTGAACGCTTCCAAAGAGCCCACCTACCTCCTTCTCAGAGACGTAGACAATGTTAGTCATATATCTTACATATGTCTCTTAGAAAATAACACGCAACAGTCTTGACACATTTTAATTTGTTTGTGTGTTTTCCTTTATGGTCTTTTAGTCTTTAGAAGAAATGTTCCAAATATTGATGATGCACTCAATCAACTTCAAGGCAGCTTGAGTTTTTTTACACGCCAGTCCTCTGTCTTGTGCAGCACCTCTAATATTAGCAGGTAAAAAAACCCAACTGACTAATGGTTATATCTTTCTCATGTGTCCCGCATACTAAAATCACCACATCAACAACAGCTGTTGATATCTTGAAAAATGTTGATTTGTAATATATTCTACTTGAAGCCCTTTCTAAAGGTTAAAGGAAGTCATTCTTTTTTTTTTAATCTCATTCAGTTTTTTGTTTTTTTTTGCTAGAAGCTGCACTCCCTCTCCTAAGCCTCCCACAGTTTCAAAGCCCTCCCACCACCAAGGCCTCTCTGCTGTGGAGGCCTACACTAAACTTCTTCAAGAGCAGAGCATGACCATCTTCAAGAACAGTCAAGAAACTGAAAAATCACAAGAGAAGCTACAAGATCACAGTCTGCAGGTATGTAGGCTGTCTGAGTGTGCAGGGAACAAAATTTTGGTAGTATTCTCCCTCTATATTCATCTCTCACACAGACACACACATCCCACTAATATTGTAAATCAATGGAGATTATTTAAGAATAATGTTTGTACTAAACCAGACTGCAATTCAGTCATTTTGACTGATGGAATTGCGTAAGTGCATGGCCACCATCATCTTTAAGTTTAGAGGTTTATAAATTGGCCAAAACTTGTTAAGGATCGGAAGAGAATCTACACAGGGCATCCTGAAGACATTTCCCTGTCAGATGGCAGGGAGTAGTTCATTAAAACCAAAACAAATGGCAAGACAAGTTGAAGAACACATTGAAATGAAATATTGAGCTGTCAAATTTTCAGGAAACTGGGTTTTTGTGTTGGGCCATCAGTGTCTGTCAATCTGTGTGTAGCATGTTAACACATTATTACTAGGAGAAGACTTGGTTCCGGTTTTTAGTAGCGTTTGCACCATATAAAATAGTCTACAGTCAGAAAGTTCACACTTCTAGTCAGCTGATCAAACATTTGTCTATTGCACAAATATCTACTGAGATTTAATAGCTTATTTTCAATATGTAATCTTACTTAACTGTATCTGTTCTATAACATCTGTTTAAACACCTTTCTACAAATCAGTTGCTTTTGACATGATTCTCATATGTTGATAGAAACTGTGTAATATTGCCATATGTTCCCACTACAGGATGATACAGGTGCTCAATCTGGGTAATCTGGGCACAAAAATATGTACATTTTGTATGTAAATAATTAAAAAAACGAGTTCAGATATTGTTGCCTTCAATGAATGAGTGAGGGAGCAAACGATGGAAGAATCAATTAACTGATAATATTGAGGACTTATTTAACATTAACTACTTTTTCTATCATGGACAAATAATTTTTTTTTTGTGTATTATCCTACACAAGTAGGGTGCAGCAGAGTGACATGGTCCTCTCCTGAACCAGCAACAACCATCTTTGCTGCCATAAGCTCTAGCACCCTCTGGTGACGTGTTTGTGAACCGTTGTTTCAAACTCAGTTTCCTGTTATGTTTGTGTGAAAAATGACTGCCTCCCTTAGCTACAGACAGCAGAGGGCAGATGCTTCTTAGTCTAGGACTTGATAGGCTTGAAAAAGATTATTTTTTTCTAAAATTTTCATGTCCTCATAAATAAGAAGTCCATCTCTACCGTCTAATATTAGTTACACATTTTTAGCCCAGTCCATCCTTTTGCACAATCTGCCCCTCATTAGACTGTACTTTGGCATGAGACAAATAAAACTGCTGTTTAAGGGCAGCCTTACCTGAGACATGAAATATAACAATATAATTAGAAATTAAAAAATAGCAAGTAAAAGTTAAATATTTGTTTTGATAGAGTTCTTACAACCTTTTGAGAAAATGTGTATCATATGATTAAGTAGTTCTTGCAACTCTTTTTCTTTTCAGGACAGCCACCTCTCTGATTGTTGTAATTCTGAAAGCCTTTCGAGTAAAGACAGTTTGGAGAACGAGGACCTCAACCACAGTACAAATAATTTCTATTCTTCATTCTTGCTTGACTCAGAGAAACCCCATCTAAACCTGGGAAAGCAAAATTATTTGATTCCAACATCACAGCTAACTTCATCAGGAATGATGCTTGTTGGTGATAATTTAAACCAATCACAAAAACTGCATGAGCTTAAACAGAAGAAGCAAGAGGACTATGAAGGGTCTAACAACAAGATGTATGTTTCGAAAGATTCTTGGGGGTTCGCATCTGGGCAGATGCTGAAAACAGAAACCCAAACTACTGAGGACAACTGCAACTTTTTAAGTTCTTGTGGAATTACTGGTTCAGACTTGGATCATTTTGAGGTAAATTATCCACAAAACTGTGTAAACAACAACATTGTGACACATAAAGTTACTTCAGGTACAGCATTCGAGTCTTTGTGTCCTAAACAAGAGGCTCTGTTAGATCCCAAACACCAGAGGGTCCATGATGATAAACATCCATCAGCCACAGAGATACTTTTTCCTGCCAAAAACAGCAAAGACATTTTGTCTTGGGCTCCCCAGAAGCCAAATATTTTTTTGAATGATAGCACAACAGATAATGTCTCCCAAGAACAGACTCTTCAGCAAACAGGAAAAGAAAACTTCTTTCTGTCATCCAAGAAAGAGCCTAGTGCTTCCATAAACAACCTCAATAAAGTTTCACAGTCAGAGTCCAAAACTGTGAAGTCCATTAGTACTGCAATGCTACAGCACACAAGCTTGTCCAACATTCAGTCAGACACTCTGAAATGCCTTAAATGTCCTGAGGAGGACGTACAGAAATTTCCTGTTTCAGAGGAAGCATCTCATTCAGTATGTGAGGTCAGATTCATTAAAGGAATTCTTAAAAAGCCGTCCAAATATATGTCAGGAGACACTGCATGTGTGTATGGCTCAGGGCAATTGATTTTTGCAAAACAAGTAGCTTTAGAGATCAGAGATAGCATTGAATTGACAAAAGTGAAGGCTAAAGACATGGAGGGCAACGCCATCAAAAAGAAGCTGCGTTGGTTTGATGAGGTACATGTGGGGAAAGAGGACAAAGCAAAGAACACAATGAAACAGATGAAAGGCAAGTTTGTCAATCTTTCTCAGTCAAAGAAAAACCCAGAAGACCACCAGCTAAGTCTTGCTACAGTCTCAGGGGCTTGCAGGCCTGGACCAAGCATGACCCCTCCAGCCACCACTGGTTATCACTTTACAAAGCAAGCGTGGGCAGATGTTGGGGTTCAAGTCAGCCCACCCCAGCGGCAAGCAGATGAAGTCAAGGTGCCACGGAGTAGTACCAGGACTGGTGGCCCTAAGGTCCCCTGGAGAGAGCGCTCTGCCAGAGCTGGAGCGGGTCCTGTTTCCTCACGGACTAGAAAGGGCACTGTCATACGACCTCAATCTGCCATCGAGGTGAATCAAATTGCCAAACCCCAAGGGAAGATGATGGTGCCCTGCCCACCTCCTCGGATAGATTCTTTGGATGAAAAGACGGCATATATCACTAAGACTCTGCAAGGCATGGATCACGCCAGTGTCAACTGTAAACAAGCTCCCGCCACAGAGCAGGCCCTGCATAAGATCACTTCCGAAGGCTTTTTCTCACCATACACACATCATCTAATCGGCACAGATAGTGCTGTTGTGTACACGCCACTGCCGCCCTCGTATACATGCCCTGTCTCAGCCACATCAGGTCATCAGGAAGCTCCAGGCTGCAGTAGAAGGAAAGGGATGGTGCTCAATGAAAAAGCCCTTTGTTTGGATTGCACTCCCACAGATGAGGAGATCTCCAAGCTCTGGCATGGTGTCCGCAGCGCCTTAGCCACCAAGGATGGTAATGTATATTTTGGCTGACACAACCCCACACAGCTTAAGCTTGGTTTGTGTGTCTTCAGAGATGTGCATGCAGTTTCTCTCCAGCCTATTTGTCTCTACTCATAGCTATAAAGCTATAAAACTTCAACTTTCAAGTTAACAATGCATGTATTAGCCACACCACTGTACACTGAACCTTCATTATTCTTGATCCTTAATTTAAAATTTAACTCTCAATGAGCCTTTGAATCTGTCTTTTTGTCTGTAACTGTCTAATCACGTTGAAGGAAAATTTTGTGGATGAGCTGCGTGTTGTTTGTGTGTTTGCCAATTTGCAAATCAACTCATATAATGAGTGACACGGTGTCTTTTTTGCGTCATCTCATGTTTTGATAGTGAAAAGTCGGTGGGGTTGAAGTGTTTATTACTAATCTAGAGAAAAGGAAGCCAGGTATAGCTGTCAAAGTGGACTGAGTTGACCTTAAAAACTTCCTGCCTCACAATGACCTGTTGTCTGCCCTGCTTCGAACCCATGCCAATCTGTGCTGTGTTCCATGTTTCCATCAACGGCAACAGTGTTGTTCGCCCATTCTACTGCTGAGATCAAACAATGGCTCTGAATCATACTTTTCCACTGCACTACACTGTAATGTTAATGCTTTTAACATTGTCACCTAATATGCACTTCTGCATGTTTGGCCATAACAATTTAAAACGCCCAAGCTGAACAGATCCAGGTTGAGCAGCATAATATGAACAAACATTCATTTTATTCATTTTTTGTGGGCTTTAGCAGGACAGAAAGCGCTGAGCAAAAGGGAAAGCAGAATGAACAGTTACACAACAATGTTATTAAGTGGTATCTCTTCCTGCACATTGCATTTCAGTTCACAAACTGATCTACTTTGTTGACTTTCAGGCTATGAACTGAAAGCATGTGTGGTGTGTGTCTCCTAAACAACATAGCCATTTTTAATCATAACTGTCAAGCTACATTGATTCTCTAGCATTTTAATAAACATAGAGTTATTATTCACAATCCTCTTTTTTTTTTAAGGCCTGGACTCAGTGCATAGTGGTTTAACATAATTTGTATTCATGTAGTTGTGTTTTTTAATATAACTTTAATGATTTTAGTGAATACATCTCCTTCCAGAAAAAAACATACTCAAAAGACAGACCCTGGAGAGTGGGCGAGTTTTCAGGAAACACTACACAGAGCAGAGCAGGCAGTCTTCTGGCTCGGGGAACAGAAGGCTTCCTCAGCCCTCTCAGGTACATGCATGCAATCGCCCTTTGGGGAAGAAGATTGTGAATAATTGCTAAAGATCAGTAAATGGGTGTGTTTGGACTTGCTGAATCAGTTTTGCAGTCTTTTTAATGCTGTCCTTAGTGTTAGTAAAACTCAACTGAGTGCCACTTTTAATGAATGTCAAAACAAGAATTTCCAGATTGACTGAAGTTGGCAGTGTTTTACACTAAATACACATAGATGCATTATGTCTTTGTTTACAACTTGCGCTACTTGCAGCTGAAATCACCTAGGGTTTTTTATTGTTTTGTTTATGTTTTGTGGATGCTATGGGCGACATAAATTTTATGTAAGGTCAGTCTAAGCATGTCTTCTCTTCTGTGCAGCCAACAAAACAGCTGACAGAGCCAGTCAAAATCTTTTCCAATACTTGCAACATGGCCTTTACAGATGAAGGTATTGTGTTCACTGTAATTATTCTTTGTTCAAGTTAAAGCGATTTTTTTTACATGTTTTATAAAAAGGAAGTTAAGTATTCTATAAAACTTTTCTCCTGCATGTAAATTATTTAATGCAGAGCCCAAAAGTAACGTGAAGAGATGATGTAAAACAAAATGAATATTCTGAACCAATAATGTCAACAGAACAGGGACAGCAGAAACGTAGAAAGGAAACAGTACAACTGTATTTTACACATAAATACAAACGGCAATAAAAGTAAAGTGGAAACAACTGAGAGTACATGTCTTTGATTCGACTTTGTCTCTGCTCTTAGCACTGGACGGTGCAGCCCGGTTACACCTGGCTGAAGTACATACTCCAGGCCTCCTGGAAGGAAGAGATATTGTAGCTGCCATGGAAACGACCCAAACACAGAGTCCAGGGACGGTGCAGCAGTGCAGCAAACAGCAGGGACTCACCAGCATTTCCTTGGAAGAGCAGAAAATCCTACTCTCTCTGGACAGACTTAACCAGCAATTGCGCCGTAAGCACTTTGTAAAGGTTGTTTTCATTAAGCCATAACTGATTGACTCAGGCCTAAACCAAGTGTTGCGATGTTGTCAATGATGGATAACCACTCCTGCCTATTGGCCTATTTTTAGGTGTGCGGGAACATGTTGGCAGTAATAATGGCACACCAGGCCTTGTACTTATTGATGCACCTTCTGTAAGTATGATCAGTTCCATTGCTTTCCTCAACACATGAGCTGAATTTGTTAAGCCTGTTTTTTTCCCTTATTTTCTTGTGTTGTTTTCAGACTAAAGAAATCAAAGTCACAAATCATCTCAAACACAACGCATCTTCAGCTAACAACCGCTCTCGATACCTGAAGAAATTCTGACTTAAAAAAAACACTTGAAGTCCACAGTGGTCTCTGCAGTGGTGCATTATACCTTCCATAACACTGTATAACCAAGCACTTTATAACCCTCTGGGATGAATAATCTCTTAAAAAACTAAATGTGCCTTTTGGAATTTAAATTAGTTTATTTGTTTTGTTTCGTTTTTGTGTTTTTGTTTTTTTTTTTCACCATCTGCTTTGGCAAACATACTTAACACAAAAACTTCTTTTAAGCTTTTATCAAGATACTTATTACAAGCAATAGGAAGTGCCTATGACAACAACACTGGCTTCAATTTGTTTAATTTGACAAATGCAAACAGGCCTTGCTTGAACCTGACACACAAGCATAATAGACTGGAAAATATATCTTGTGAATTTGTACAAGATTAATATTTATTATTCATTCTGTATTTATTTTATATAGTACTTGGTAGCTATTTTGGCACCATATCGTCGGTTAACCGAATAAAGCATGTTGTCAATATACTGATTAACCGTCTGTGTGCAGTATGTTTTGGCAGTGTTATTATGATTATATCTTCAACCATGCATAAGATTCTCAAGAATTGGACTGACAACTGGAAGTGGTTTATAAAGGTTTATGAAGAGAGGTGTTGCAGCGTTGAAGGTGTGTTTGTCTTCCTTTGGTGGCTGTAGAAATGATGCTTATGTCATGTGAGTGGACTCAACCTACTGGCTCGACAAGGTGAGCCTCTGTCACACAGCTCCCAGCCTTCTGTTGAACTTCCGCCTTGACCTTTTACTCTTAAGTCCTGTTTCATTTAGTAATGTTCTCAAATTATATTAACATCAGTGGAATAAAGACTGTAGTTTGTTTCCATTATCATTGTGTGTGTGTGAAATAAGATGGTAATTAATTTAATGTTTCTGTCTACTATTTCCAAAAAAAAAAAAAAAAAAAAGAAATAGAAAGAAGGGGGTGCACCACGGATAGAATAGCTGCAGGGATTATTGATGTGAGTTCCCTTGCCCCTCCCTCACCAGCATGTCTGGTTTTGCCCTTCAGTCGGCCTGCTACGACTTGCTTCAAGAGGTGGAGGAAGCCCGAGCTCATTTGAAGTGTCAGATTCCCAAGAGTGATGATACTTTTTTTTTTTTTTTTTGGTTTAACTGCAGGTTTCTGGTTCCCTGCATGCATACATTCTTGAATGTTTCAACAAGGAGCTGTAAACAATGATGTGACTGTGGTGCCTCTCTGCCATGTAGAGTCATGCATCACCTTTTTGTTATCTTACACCTAGACTGAGTAATGAGAATAAATATGTTCATCTCTGGTTCTGCCTGGAGCAGCAGACTGGCAGAGAACGGGTTGGGTGGGAGATTTTCCACTGTTGTCTGAGACAGGACATTGATGCCACTGTTCTATGGTCTATATTTTATTTCTTTTTTTTCCTTTGACGTTGAGGTGAGGTTTAACATAAGTCATGATGGGTTTCTTACCTCACCTGCAAATTCACTTCAGTAAAAAAAAAAAAAAAATATGCACATATTTAGTATTTTATTTTTACGAATAAATCAAGCCAATCAATTTGGCTTGATCTGACTGTTATCTGACTAGTTTAATCCTGACATTTTCATTATTCTATTACTGAATTGAATACCTGTTCAGCAGTAACAATCTTTACATTACCTCCAGTCCTTTTGCCTTCATCTGTAAATCTAAATCAACTTGCACAGATTAAAAAAATAAATAAATAAATCCTGTACACTGAGTATTATGCTCAAACTATCTGCAAAACACTTACCAAACTCAATATTTCACAGTGTATTTGCCCTGAAATCTGTTCCATTTGGCCTATTGTCGTTAATGATCAGAGTCATTATACCACACAATGGTGAGCTTAATGACATTTAAGCCTCTGCCAGCGCAACACCCAGAAACTCAACAAGAAAGGACGAGAGTGCTGAGAATAAGGGAAGACATTTCCACGGCTGCAAGTTCAAGCTTGTGTTTTGGTCATGTTGTTAAGCTTAATCTCACAAGTCTTTTGTTATGTTTTGTTTCAGTTCATTGAACATGCAATGAATGGGTGTCTGGTGTGGCCCAGGCCTTTGGACAACCGAGTAATTACGACGACGGGTGTAAAAACATTCAAACTGACTGAGCAGGTTTACAGCTGTTTTACAGCTTCAACAATATTGCACATTGAGACCAAAAGTGTTCGGTTTACAACAGCTTTAACCAATTAGAAATTAAAAAAAAAAAAAAAAAGTTAAAGAAAAAAAAAAACATTTTTGCACAAAACTGAATTCTTAAATGTGATTCGGTTCGTCATGGGTTGTTTTATTGATATATATATATATATATATTACACACTACCAGTCAAAAGTTTGGACACACTTTCCTATTCATTTGAATGAGAAGGTGTGTCCAAACTTTTGACTGGTAGTATATATATATATATATGTGTGTGTGTGTGTGTGTGTGTGTGTGTGTGTGTGTGCGTGTGCTTTGCTTTATTGTGCTGTACAGTCCGGACTGTATGTATCCATTAAACACTGTGGGGGCGCTCAAGCTCCCATCTGCCCCTGTGCCTGTAGCAACGCAGTGCGTCACTGCATCCGATAATAACACCAGACCCCTTTGAAACAGGGGCCACTGTTCCTCTAAGTCAGGAGCCCAGATCTGTCCGAGGGAAACAGAGCACAGCAAACTGTCCTCTGCTGACACCCCCCCCCCAACTCACACACAGCATCAAGTCAAAGCCCAGAGAGCTTGAGTCTCTTCAGAAAGATGACGAGCTGTTGACTAAAAAGTGACCAAGCTCAGCTAAGTGGGTGGTCCCCTCAGGGCCGCCGGGACACTGCTGTCCATTTCTTTAATGTGTCTGAGTGCATTACAATGATGTGAAAGTGACCACTTTCATCTAAATAATGGACATCTCTTGACTGACAGCATGTGTACATATAGTCTTTCATTCATACACCAAAATATGTGGGCTTATAGCACAGCCTTTAAGTTCTGCACATGCATATATTAGACTATGAATCAAAATAACTGCTCAGTGGGGCCGAATGGACACGTGAACACATAACCAGATCTGAATTTATAGGAATATGACAGTGATGCAGGAATAGAATAAATAGGGAGTAAAAAAAAAAAGGGAGTGCAGTGTGTTTTACCCCCCAAGGATTGCTAAAAGAGCAGTAGTATATATAAAACCTGTTGCTCGCAGTGTGTTTTACACCGTTTTATTTCGCTTCTCATTTGGCAAAACAGCTCCTGCAAATTTGTCGAACTTGTGGAACTAATTAAAACACGACAATGTAATAAGAAAGAGTAAATACACAAACTAAACTGGACTTGTTCATCTATGTAGAGACATGAGTGTGTATGTGTCTGGCAGAGAGAAGCTCTTTAATCTGTTCACGGAGGCTTTACAGTGTGGGGGTATTTAACAGGGCTTCATAATCATTCATTCAGTGGATGTATGGGAAAAAGGCTTGAAACAGAGCCTCTGTATCCAAAGAGACTGGATCTTGACAAAATGATTTCTCAATGGAAGAGGGCCCTCATTAGCATAACAATTGTGGGAACTGCATGGATCTACTTTTTCGTGAGCACTGTAAAAACAAATAAGAGAAAGAGAATAGCACCATTATACACGAATATGAAACAAAGTGTGGTTTTTACAAGATAATGTCTTAATTTTGTCATTTTCCCTGATCATCCATAGTCGAAAGATTTCAAAAGGTGAAGCGAATTTATTATTTTTAAGTAACTAATAAAGTGTACACATTAAAAGAAGGAAAAATGTATTACTTAACTTGTCTGTTTAGAAGTTTTGGTAGTTTGTAAGTTTTGATATTTTCACTGCACACCCAAAATTTTTATCTTTTAAAAATGTCTTTTAGATGTCTTTTGGGGAATTTTAAAATATAGATGAACAAATAGTGAAACTCGAATGATTGTATTGCATTTTTTTTCTTCACTTCTACATTTTGTGTAGCAAATGAGCCATAATTCAACGTTGTCCCAAAGGGACCCTGCGCACCAGCAGGGGTTCAACATGTTGAAAAAGTAATAATCATAATAATAATAATAATAATAATAATGCATGTTTTAATTCAACAATATGAGAGAGAATGTCCTGTCGATTATGATATAAACAATAATAAAAGTCAACACATGGAGATATGGATCCCTTCAAATGGAAACGAGAGGGATTTTCACAATAAAAGCTTTATGCTCTGTACCTGATCATAAGTGGGTCGTTTTTTTTCGGTTCCTATTTAGGACTATTTAATAGAAGTGAATGTTTTGGTGTAAATAAGGAGAACTGTGTCATAAACATGTTATAAGGCCCCTGTATGTCGTCGGGCCCCTGGGCTACAGACTGTACCTTTAAAGACTCTTGTCCCAATTAAAGCCAAGCTCCGCCTCTGGAGCAGACATCCCATGAGTCATAAAGTTTGATGTCCTGCCCAAAGTTTAGACCCGACTGGAGCTAAACTTTTTTTTTTCTAGAAAGTGAGCTGCTGAGATTTGTCCCACGGACCATAACTTTTTTCTTTTTTTTTTTTACTCAGAATATTCGTTAACACTTTCAACTGGGCCAAAAACTCGGGACAAAGTGTGTTTGTTGTGGGGTTTTTTTTCGTCTTTAGTGATTGTGTCTGCTTTTTTGTGTGTGTGCGTGTGTAAAAGTTGGGTCTGGACGACAACATAGATTCCAGTGTGGAGTAGATATGCGCTTTGTTACATTCACAAGTATGCCAGCAAGAAACGAGCGGAAAACGCTGTGTTTCACCGCAGATTTCGACAGCTAACACACTTTGGAAGAAACAAAAAAAAAAACAGAACTCCACCGCTGTTTAACTTTAGAATGACTCGGGATAACTTTTACTGAGTGTCGTCGAGATTTACACATTTCCTCCCTGCCTGAAAAAAAAAGTTGGGCATTGGCTCAGACTTCTTTTCTGTTTTAGCTCTTTTGAGAAATTTCTGATCGCGACATTTTTTCTTTTTTTGGACACCGTAAAAAAAAAAAAGTTTGCCGAAAGTTTTGGGGACAATGGATCCGAGCCAGCACAACCCTCCTGCCGGACACCAGATCGTCCACGTCCGGGGCGACTCTGAGACGGACCTGGAGGCGCTCTTCAACGCCGTGATGAACCCGAAGAACACCATCGTGCCCCCGTCGGTACCGATGAGGATGAGGAAGCTGCCAGACTCCTTCTTCAAACCTCCAGAACCAAAGTCCCATTCCAGACAAGTAAGCCCGCCCTGTCTCCCCTCTGCCCCCTTCCCAGAAATCCCCCTTCCAGCTCGGGCCCATCCTGTGTGGGGGATCGAGCCTACAGTACGGGACTGCTGCAGTCTCTTTAACATCTTATATCACACTTATGAGACTCCCCTTAAGAGACCCGAACTCGCACTGTAGTTGCGTCTATGAGGTGTTTATTTAATTTTCATTAAGGGTAAAGAGTGATCCATGACGCTCATCTCCAACACATCTCATTAGGAAATAGTTGAGTGAAATTTCCTAACTAGTTACAGTAAGACAGGAGCAGTTGGTAAAAAGAACAGAAATAGTAATAATAATAATAAAAAAAAACTGTCATGTGGCGATTATGCGTAGAAGTTTTTTTAGAGTAACAAAAAAAAAAAAAAACGTGCCCAATGCTGTTTGTTTGGTAGGAGAGTGTTGTTTTGTCAGACTGGGCTGATTTTGTCAGGCCGGCTGAACCTGCAGAGGGGATAGATGGACCTCTAGGTGTGTAAATGTTTTGGTTGGATCCATGACCGGCTGTGTATTTATAGAAGAGCAGCAATCATGTGGGAGTAATCAAATGACGCCTGGCGTTGGCTTTCTGGAAATCAAGGCGATGCAGAAATCATGTTATGGTTGAATTCGTCCAATTTACCCCCCCTTTTTTCAATCTCCTCCCCCCCCCCCCCCCCCCCCCCCCCCCCCACCACACACACACACACACACACACACACACAAATGTTGCCTCTGGTCTCTCTGGAGTTCCCTAGCCACTGCGCATGTGTTGCTTGTGCAGCCAGTCTGCGCTCTTCTCTGTCCCATACAGGCCTTGAACGCCCCCCCCTCTCCGCCCCCTCCTCCTCCTCCTCCCCTCCCCACCATCCCCGGACCTAAACAACACTCAAACATGCCTACACACGCACATGAGTGGAGCCCTAACATACATGTGAAGTGATTATAATGTATGAGCAGTGACTGGAGTGTTAAGTCTGTGTTATGTTTGTAGACACTGTATGAAGTCTGCCCTGCCAGGCTTCACATACACATTTGACCTGCTGTTTTAAAATGATTTTTAGATGTTTATCGTATATATTATCCTCTACTAGCTTTGCTGGGCTATTTGCATAATGTTCCCTTAAAAACCAAATATGCAATAATAAATGTAATAAATATATAATAGTAGTTAGAGTTCTTATTAACTACAGATAACTGAACAAAGCTGAATTTTAGACAAATCTATTTCTCGTCAAGATGAAACACAGGGTAATCACATTAATGTAATATACTGTAGGACTGCATTGATGATGTTTCTCCTCCGCCCAACACAGGCCAGCACTGATGCCGGGAGTGGCGGAGCGCTCACCCCCCACCACGTCCGTGCACACTCGTCCCCGGCCTCCCTGCAGCTGGGAGCTGTCTCTGGTGGCTCCTTGTCTGGCATGGCCTCAGCAGGTGCTTCCCCTCAGCATCTTCGTCAGTCCTCCTATGAGATTCCTGATGATGTGCCCCTGCCCCCAGGATGGGAAATGGCCAAGACTGCCTCTGGCCAGAGATACTTCCTCAAGTAAGTGTGCTGACATTGAATGGTAACTCTGTTTCTTGTTTGTATTCAGTTCGAATTACGGACGTTAGTGAACATCAGCAGAAACAAAAAGATGAAAACATGTCAAAAATTGGCATAAATGCCAGTTAATTTTTGCGTTTTTTTGGACAGGTAATATACAATAAGAATATTAGAGGTGAAAATTTACAAACAGACGTGTGATTATGCAATACAAAGACAAAGAAACTGAAAATCTGTGATATTTAGAACTAACCATACTATCTTATCTCTGTATGGAAAAGCTGTTTCTCTTTTTTTTTACCACACAAGACGATGTTAGTGATTGGGAAGTTTCATGTGAGAGCGTGGAACCTGCTTAAAACCTGGTGTTGGGAAGAGTCGCTGCAATACGTCCACTTAGTGAAATGACCCTGGCCTACTTATGGCAAAAAAAAAAAGTAATTAGTATACAGTCTTTACAATAAAAGTAATACATAGGTATCTTAACTTGTAACTGAGCTCTTCATTGTGCTACTTATGAGGAATTGCACACACGAGTTGAAAACTTCTTTTGCAATATTTGGGAGGAACAAGGTATATTTTAGCTCTCTGCTAACAAGTCCAACCAGCGAGGGGGGCTCTGTGATGGGACGCTCATGCTACAGCTCAGTATGCGTTATGCTGACAACGATTTGCAAACCTGCTACAATGTACGACTGTGGCATGTGCACTCAAAAAAAGACAATTGCAGTAATTAGATTATAGGTTATTAAATTTGGTGGCCCCTGCAAACAAGAGAAGTCTTTTGAGGAGCTGCTTCTGTATGTGGTGTTTCTTTACTTGGTCTCAAGTTTCAGTAGAAACAATGAACCACTGTTGCTGCCCCAGACAGCAAAGGACAGAAAGCTCTGCAAAACTCATCTGCAACCCAGCAGATCTCCTCCACATTAATGAGCCAAAGTAAACTTTTAGACTAGTAGGTAGCAGGTAGACCAGAGCCCTTTAGGCTTGTCACACAGTTCTGGGTTGTGAGTGTCTTCTTATTATTTGTTATAACTTTCAAATGTATTTATTTGTCTCTTAACGCATTCATTGTCTGCAGTTCTGGGAAAAGATGGATTGAATTATTCATGAAAGTGATGTACTTGTCAGAAATTTATGTTAATGAAATCATGTCATTGTGAAATGTCCCGATGTTTATCGGAAGCTCAGCTGTTCATGTTTAGAGCTGATTTGACTTTGAAAGCTGACAGTCTTATTCCTCTTAAAGTCAAAATGTTGTCATAGGAAATATTATTCTCTGACGAAGAGTCTGAACAAACATGATAGCCTTAAATTTACTTGGATCAGAAAAGGAGCTTTCAGTACCAGATGTTTTAAGGTTTCACATCTGGAGAACATCTGGCCTGTTTTTAGGAGGCTCTTCTAAAATTGTACAAGAGGACTGGAGTGGGGGGGGACTCTCTCAGGATCATTGCAGTTGTTTAGAAACTGCCCTGATCAAATGCTCTTATAGACAATGAGGCAATTATGTAAACTAAATTAAAGTTTAGTGCGGAAAGTCCGCTCTTGTAAAACTTAGTTGAAACAGTTGTTGCACTTGTCGCTGTTGCCATTCATAAGACTATTTCAGTTACTTTTTAAAATCAAAACAGTGTCCCTTGTCATGTAACAACTCGCTAATAGCCAAAGTCTGAGTTGAGTCTATATTTCTTTTACATCGAAAACAAACCAAGAAAGCAGGACAAGTGAAAATTGTTATGGTTCATTGACCGATTAGTTAATGAACTGTGTCACAGTCAAAATCTACAATTGCTGTACTGAACAAAGAACTGATACCAAACAACATAAATCAAGTCACAAAACTCAAAATTGTGCTTGAAGAAAAAACCTTTATAGAGCTTTTGAGTGGAGAAAAACCTCTGAAAGGTCCCTTTAGGAAGCAAAGCTGAAGTCTTTTGCACTTCGCCAACTAGGAAATACCTACAGAAACTGAAATCATTTCTTTAAACGAGATGCATTAATCCAAAAGTCACTGATAAAACCACGATGAAGCACAATAAAATAGTATGTTCACAAGTAGGTTTACTCCATATGTTAACAGACTTTCTGATTTATTAAATAGTAAAAATAGTCTCAGATTTCAGATTGTTATGGATCGAAAAGGCTGAGGGAAGATCTGCGTTTCAGCCGAGGTGTTGTCCAACTAGTGAGTAGTACACAGTGTTTGTGTTCAAGCAAGGAAAACTGGAGGAGACGTCTTCCATGCACCAAACATCAAAGTGCAGATATTTGATCTGGAATAAAGGCAGCCACGGCTGGGCTGCTGGAAAAGACACTCCCCTATTTATAAACAGGGGCTGTCTGACCAAGATATGTTGCAGAGGGAGTGAAGCAGAGCGAGAGTGTGTGTGGGTGGGTGGATGGACGGGTGGGGGTGGGGAGTCGGTCACCAGCCAACAGAACCAAGCAGAGAGCAGGGGTTCACATTTCACTTGGCCAATCGCTGTTGTCCTTAGACATTTCAAATCAAAGTTTTTATTTGTTTATTTTCATTTTTAAAGAATCACTTTCTTCCTGTTCCGTTGTTTAGTGGCGCACAGTTGGGAGTGATCGGCCTGTGTGAGTCACAGCAACGCTGTGGATGCCGATGTCCCCACTCTCTTTAAAAGCCCGGCTCCGTTTTGGAATGAATGGAGCTGTGGCGCTGTGATGGTGCCTCTTTTGTGTCAATGGAGTTAAATGGCAGCCATGTGGAGGTGACGAGAAGAGGGGCAAAGAGAAACTCCGGCCCTCCCTTTGTCCTAGCAGTGAAACAGTGATCTTTATTCAGACCACAGGCCTGTGGAGACTCATGTGAGCCTTCCCAAAATAGACAAATGGCTGACATGAAGCTTGAAGATGGCGGAGACAGAGGGCAGCGGCTTTTCTTGAGAGCTCAGCCGCCCTCATCACACCTGAAATGTTCAACTCTGGTCAGGTTAGGAGTTTGGTGTAAACTGGAATCAGAGATAAATAAGTCACTCAATTCAAGTGTGGCATTAGACTGACAACTTCATTTTGGTCCGCCGTCTTTCTTTTAAATAGCTATTAGTGATGAAGTAAGCTGCAGATCATTTTATTATTCAGCCGCAAAAATGAATCACCAACAAATATCATCTTCAATACATATTGATTTCCCGCTCTTCTCAGTTTCACTATCATGGACCAATGGGCTTATTCTAAGGGATGTTGAGATAAAATACAGAGAAAATAAAATTGTTTATAAAGGTAATAGGTAGCTTTAGCCCAAATGGAAATAGGATATAATAAGACTAAATATATCTCCATTTTGTTTTGGCTATTGCATAAAAAAGAAAGCTCCCAAACTTGGAGAAGACTGGGAAAATGTCAACAAAGTCTGTTGACCTTTCCTCCTCTTTCTTCCAGCAGTTTGCTGTGGCTTTTGATTTATGACAGCAGGGGCAGGGAGGTTGGGTCACCTTGCTTGCTGCTGGGATGGGGGAAGGGCCAGTCTCCAGGGCTGGGTCATAAACTAATGAAGGTTTCTAATTTAGACACACCAGTGGACTAGGAGGGGTAATCACTGTTTCCGGGCACTTATTAAATGCAGCTTTGAATGAGCTTTTAGTTCGTGGGAAGTCAGCCTTAAGCAGAGGAAAGCTTTGGGGGTGCAGCTTTTGTCTGCCCTCAGGGGCAGGTAGAACCATGTGTTGATGGACACTTTTGTCTTTTCTCAGTTGGATTTTAAAGGGTTTTGATGAGCCCCCCACCCCTCAGCCAGAATGACTGTTTTGTCTTCCCATAATTAAGTTAACACTGACTGTAAATGATTCAGTTATTCGCCATTCTCACATCCTATCTATTATGTATTATGTTTTTTTCCACTCTATAAGTGCACACTCCCGGGAAACCTGGAGCACTAAACAGACTGATAACTAGTCTAGCTTCAGTGGACACTATCTAGAGTTTCCTGAACATCTGTTGCACTAAAAAGAAGTCAAGGCCCCCTATTAGAGCAGGAAAGATCAAAGTGACCTAGAACTTATGCTCGTACTGTATGCAGTATATATCGCCACATTGTTGAATTAGACTTAAATCAGTGTTGAGATTTTTAGCAAATAGTTGTACCCAGTAAAAATATTTGACTTGTCTCAGCATAAATGGTTAGTTCTTGTTTTGAAATACACAACATTTTTCCACTGTGCACAGAAAAACTATGATTACATTTTTTTTTTAACTCAGTCCCTTTAAACACTGCGAGACTAGGCCCGTTTGCTATTTTTGCGGAGGTGATCAACATTATTGTGAAATCATTTGGGTAAAAGAATTACATTTCTTCTTTATGTATAACTATACATCCAAAACATATGTATTCAAGTTGTGCATAGCCAAAGTCCATTTTGTGACACAGACACAAATTCTGTAGTTGCTCAATTATAACATTTAAAAAATCCCCATAACCCAGACATGATGATGAGAAAGATATGCAAAATTAAGCTGTTAAACTTAACATCTGAAGTAAATTTCACACTACATACATCATTTCTTTGTCAATCATTAATTAGTCCAGTCCATAAATATGCAAATTAGGGTTTCAAACTAAGTCGTTGTGCTCCGACGCCAGTCCGGTCAGTCACAAATGGTGCCGGGAAGACTGGCCTGTAAGTCTGCGTGAAGCACTCATTTGGAGCAACTTTGTGTTTGACAAACTTTTGGTTTATTGACCACACACAGACAAGACCCTTCCTGTTCAACTGGGGCTTGTCAGCTCAGTACACAAATGGGACTGTGAGAAAGTCAGGCTAGTGTTTACCGAAGTCTTGATGTAACACCTCTGTTCCAGACATCAATGCCTCCCCTGTCACTGAGGCCATCACCACAGAGATGTAGTATCTGAGTAGTGGACCCTCTCAGGTGGAGTCTAGAGTTCCCAAAAGAACTCAAACTCGTGGCAGTTGAATAGTGATTGAATAACAAAAAATGAAACATATGTATATATGTTGTTAATTGCAAAATGTGTAGATTAAATTAGCAGAAAAGAGTTTATTCTTTCATAGATGTATATAAACAGAAATAAAAAGTGTGTTATTGTAAGGATGCCTACTCATTTATTTAGTATCAAGTGCATGTCTAGTCTGGTGAATTTAGTTAGCTACAGTTTTTTTTTTGCTAACTAAAAGAAAGTAAAAACCTTTGTGGTTTGATTAATCTTCTGAGCTACAATCAATCTTGGCACTTGGTGAACTAGTTGCTTCGTTAGGAAACATGATGATACAAACACTCGTTCAAAGAGAAACTTAAAGACACAATGGGGTCACAGAGGTCACCTCAATAATCTCTCTTGATGATGCCCTGCTGATAGAGAGGCAGCCAGGCATGCCCAGTCAACCAGAGTGGAGATGGTCATCCCCATCTTAGAGGCCTGATTACATCTGGCCTCCCTCAGTGCACCCTTTAGTCATCGGCCTTAACCACCTTCCAAGCATATACTCCCTGGGTGGAGCCCCTGCGGCCTGAGGAGCCCATTTTTAACATTTGACAACTCAGCTGTGGGGTGTGTTTCATCATTGCTGCACTCCCTGTAGCTTCATTCCCCTGTTCTACACCAGTGAAATGCAGCTCTTTGACAGCTGGCTCAGAAGACAGACCATTTCTGTGGAACAAGTAGTCGACCTTGCCTGAAATCTTGCTTTGATCTGCCGTTTTGACAGGTAGCAGAGCTTCTTCACAGACATAAAAACCATAGAGCGAACTTATTCTTGGCTGGAACGCTCTCCTTAAAGCCAGATGCAAACGCCACAGTTTTCACGGGTGTAGACAAGCGAGCTGTGTGTTAGGTTTGACACACTGCTGTGATCAGATGAAGTCTGTGAAAAAAACAACTGTGGTATTCATACTTCTTCACCCGGGATCTATGTCAACATGTTGAACGTGAAAAAAACTTTCAAGCAGGCTTTCAAAAACAAATTGACTAAAGATAGGAAGAGGTTTGGTCTTGAGTGATGTCAAGAATACAAGTTGACGGAGACTAGGCTTGTGATCAGTACTGAGCAAAAAAGTTGTTGTGTTTACGCAAAGTCAAGTTTAACCCTTATGCAAAAGGCGCCCCCTGCCCTCCCCTCCTTTCTCAGCAAGACACATTATAAATAACGTCGGCACAATAAACGCCAGCTTGATAATTGGGCCATCAGTCAAGGGGATGTCAAGTGCCCGGGTGGATCAAGAGTCCCACTCTGTCCTCTGCTAAGCCACAGTCGACCATGATGACAGCGTGAGCAAAAATTGAGTAAAGCACCAAAATACAGTCAAACAACTTGATAATGGGTCATATTTGAACCACAGTGCTCTCCTTTGCTGCACTACCTGGCCATTTTCCCATGAAGTTTCCCCATGAAGAGGGTAATGATGGGTTACGCTTTATCTTAGCTGGTTCACGACAGAATACCAAACCTCACACTGAGGTTCACGTCCACAATAATACAGATGGGGTTTTTTTCCATCTTATCCTGTCAACCACGATAGGATTGCATGATGGAATACCAAAAAACAAGTCAAAAAGAAGTAAATGAACTTTGAAAGAAATGAAGTAAAATGAAAGATGGATCACTCAGTTCACAATTCCTCATTGATTTGAAAAAGATGGCAGGCATTTAACAGAAATTATATAAAGCTGTTGTGACAGTTCGAAAGGTGGCTACGTGTTTATGTGTGTGTGTGTGTGTGTGGCTGCTTCCACAAAGAGATTAGCTGCTTTAGGTGCTTTGTTCTCACTCCCTAATAGTGATAAATTTTAAGAGCAGCAGTAAAGTCCAAGCCGATCACAGCCACTGTTCTTTATGGAGGCATTAAGATAGCACTGTCTCTGTGTTTTGGCATGTCAGTTTGGACAACAATCCAGACCAGACTAAAAACCTTGAACGTGTAAACATTGGTTTCAAATGTATCTGCATTTGTGGAGACAGGGCTTGACCCGCAGCCGCTTTTCTCTGCATGCCCCAGGGAGGGATTTTGGGGGTAGGGTGTGGTGGCTTGTCCTGCTGAGCTCGCTGTGGTGTCAGAGACATGTAAAGACAACACCGAGCAGTTGTGACCATGGAGGTTGCAGATCATCAGCAATTCCTAACAGCAACTGGTGGCCTCCAGCCGTCCCAACAGTTGCCATGACATTGTTTTGTTTTATGTTTCGCCTACAGGAAGCAGAATATAGCCCTGGCCATGTAGGGTTCGGGGCTGATTGACTGAATGGATTATCTTTTAGTTTTAAAACTTGGTGATGAATTACTGGCCCTTGGTAACTCATTTACCAGTTCTCTCAGTTCCCACATACAGGATCTTTGAATACAGTGCAGTCCTAATCTGGAAGCTCTCATAGCGTGTGGATTCAATCTCAGGTGTTTTGATCATCTCATCTGTTTTGGGCTGAAGCTTTTGTTTACATCTCTTTTGATTGATTTGAGCTCCAAACATTAGCATCCCAACATGGGGTTTGATAGAAAAGTCAATATTTGAACTGTAAGCTGTGCTAAAAGAAGCACAGATTTGAGGGGAGGTGGTGGTGGTGGTGGTGGTGGTGGTGGTGGGGGGTGCAAAAAGAATTTATAATCAGAGCTCTTGGATGCCTTGAGGTTGTATATTTCCACTCATGTTTTCATGGATTCAGATTCAGCATTGGTGTACCAGGATGTGCAGGCCTCTCATTTGCGATAAAACCTCCCTTCCCCTCATCCAAGTGCTCATCTCCCAGTCTCCTCCCCTGTTTTCCCCTCCCCGCTATAATAAATGTCATAGTTTCCAGAGTGGGAAGGAGGCAGCGAAAGGGGGCAGGGCGGGCGCTCCGAGTGTAACAAGACCACAGTAACTTGTGCAGCCAATGGAATTCAGAGGGATTGCTTCCATAGATGTTTTTTTCCTCTTTCAATGTTTTTTTTTTTTTTTTGCTTTTCTGTAGTTGTTTCTCTCCCCGCTCACTGTGACCCCTCTTTCTCAAGGGGCCCCTCTACTCTGAGCACTTCCAGCTATTTTATTTTACTTGGTTTGTTGTGTTTGCGTGCGTGCATGTGTGTGGGTGGGTGTGCGTGTGTGTGTGTGTGTGAGGGCTGGGGGAGGGTTTGGTAGGGGATTTGGCAGCTCCTTTGATCAGTAAAGCATAAACAAGAGGGGGCTTCAAAATGGGTTGCATTGTGTGGGGGGAGGAGTGCTGAGTCAGGCCCTCTCACTCTCTGGCCTGGGATAGAGAGCAGACAGGCAGGCCGGGATTACCGCAGAGGCCAAGAGAAACTTTTCTGAAGCTCTCACTTCACCCAGCTGTTCCAAAATCTGGGCTAATGGCACTTTGGGATCAAATTAACAGCGAGTTGTAAAGAATCACAGTGGGTGGAAGAACAGATGCATAACACGATTATCACAGGGTGCCATAGATAGATTGCAGAGGGTGATACTTAATTTCGTTAAGAATAATTTTTGTCATGTGAACTCAAATAATTCAGGCACATCCACAATATAAATGTAAGAGTTGTGGTCTCCCATAAACAGGCTGCTAAGCTTGGTGCCTATTTGTTTGAGATGAGGGGGGTCTCTTAAATGGGATGGTTCAAAAAACAAAACAACAACAACAAAAAAAAAAAGAACAAGTGAATAGTGGGGTTTTAGGTCGTAGCTCAGTCTGTGCCTTTGTCAAGCAGGTGAAAGCTTTGTAAATGTGGCGCCAGATTGTTAAAGCCCCTGACACTCCATAGTGTCCGAGCCGCTTCCAGGAAAAAGGACCCCCTGCGTTGAGCCCTGGGACTGACCCTCCCTCAATAGAGAGGGTCCTGCTCGGGAGAGGAGGGCTTCCTGTATTAGCTTTCCATCTTAATCAAGCAACAAGTACCAACAAAGCACTAATTATCAATGCCTGCACAGAATGCAACACAATGCCACTTCCCCCGCGCTCCCCGCTCCCGTCCCAGCAAAGACAAGCTGTAAAATAGATGGAGCAACATTGTCTGATGTTACAATAGTTGTTTTAAACCAATCATAGGCATTTTCACTAAGCAGTTTGCCACTTATCTACAGTTGACTTGAGTCATTTTTGCCGTCCACTTTTCGGGTCTGTCTTAATTATTTGTTACTTTGTTTGAATTCAAAACAAGGCGCACCGTGAGTCAATTCCAAACTAAGAATGAAAGCCTTGTGTGAATCTAAATTGAATTGTGGGTTCATCCTGAGTCCAAACAGACACAGCTGAGCTGGGCTTCCTGTAACAGTCATCGTTTACAGAAAGCAAGGGTTAGATTCAGTGTTCTCATCAAAGAGCTTGTTGAAACTGCCGTGAGTCATCAGTTCCTGCATGTGACTTGCTTTTTCTCATTGATATGGCTCCTAGTTTGAATTTACAGATCATAAGAGGAGGTATGTTTTCTTACTTTTTTTTTCTTCTTCTTCTTCTTCCTTGTTTATCTTGTCTCCTTACAGTCACATTGATCAGACCACCACTTGGCAGGATCCTCGCAAAGCCCTGCTCCAGATGAACCAGGCTGCCCCAACCAGTTCTGTGCCGGTCCAGCAACAGAACATTATGAACCCAGCTAGTGGTATGCACACATTGACACGAATTCAATCAGAAGAAGCACATGAAACATATTCACACAATTATTATCATATTGTGGGGTTTTTTTGGGAGGGGGTGTAAACTATTTCTGGGCATTTTGTACAATGGAAGCCAGGAGCTGTCTAGTCTAGTTCTTACATGTCACTAGGACTCAGTGTACCTCAATTCTGTCCATGTTGAGTTGGAATTTGCCCTAGGTGAGGTAAAGACTGTGGTAGAACGTGACAGGTCCTGTCTGACATGTTTGGGAGCTCTGTGACTCACAGATTGCAGAGTTTAGAGATGCAATATCTCTCAAATCGTCACTGGGGTTGCACCTTATGAGTAAACCTGAAAAAAGGTCAGCTTTAAATGTTGACAAACAGGCTTTCTGGTTTTCAGTGACAGATCAAAAAAAGTTACCTGTGTCAAAAAAAAAAAAAGGTGATACTACTCCTCTTAGATTTCTTTTGTCCACGTTTACCTTGTCCTCACATATGCACACCAGCATCTATATGTGATGATGTAGTTACAGCTACTTAGGGAGCGTCTACAGCTAGAATAATTATGTAATTATGTAAATCTAATACATTTCCAACATTATATTTACCTGCCATCCATTAGGTCCACTCCCAGAGGGCTGGGAACAAGCTATTACATCAGAGGGAGAAATTTACTACATCAACCACAAAAACAAAACCACATCCTGGCTGGACCCACGACTTGACCAACGCTATGGTGAGTTTGGTATAGACAGAAATTTTAAAAAAAAGAAAAAAAAAAAGAAAGAAAGAAAATTCCTTACCTATGTTTCTTAAAATAACAATGCTTAATATTCAACACCTTAATGCCACAGATACCTAAAATGATGGTAAAACTCCCATTATACATTAGAAATGTAAACATGTAAAAGAAAAAAAAAAAGTTATATCAGGAGGTATCTCTGCTGTAAACAGTTTCTCAAACTTTGGCTTTTTGTGACAGCAGTTTACTTTCCCCAGTAGAAAGTTCTGTCTAATCCAAAAAAGATGTATCACCGCAATTGTAATAGCGAGTTCAAGTCTGTGTGATTCATAGTTCATTTCACCACAATACATTATTTTGGAGTGACTAGTCGCACAATTTGGTCGTTGAAACCAGATTTCACCAAAACCCCACCCTCAAAATCTGCACCTAACCTT
This sequence comes from Remorina albescens, assembly GCA_034769265.1. Classification (NCBI taxonomy): domain Eukaryota; kingdom Metazoa; phylum Chordata; class Actinopteri; order Carangiformes; family Echeneidae; genus Remorina; species Remorina albescens. Next base: position 19,635,851 of record CM068497.1, on the reverse strand, counting down.
TTGTCAGCCATTTTAGTGTCAGAGCAACAGCTGAGTTGGCCATTAATCCCCTAGGCCGGGCTAAAGTTTGACAGTTAGCTTTCAGTGTGTGGTAGCCGGGGTTGGTGAATTAGTGACAGGACCACGTACGAGTGTTGTGCTGAGACCTCTCCGTGGCCATGGGAATGAGCTAATCCCCCAGTTGTGCCAGGAAGACTTCAAGAGATGAAGGTTCCTGCTTATGTCACTCTGACTCATTTACGCTTCAAATGCTGTCCCTTCATTAAAGCAGCGTTCACCCTGGGGTAGCTCACCCTGGTTCACAAAGCCAACATGTGTGAATCAGCACGCAGCCTGTTATCCTGTTTATTTCGGGGGTTGCTTTTTTTATTTATTTATTTATTTATTTATTTTTATTTATCTTTTTTTATCAAACCCAGGCACTTAAAGCACAGGTCTTCTGTAAGCAATTGTGTATCTCTGCTCTGAAGGTAGGCAGGAAAGTTCAAAACAGAGTTGTAAGGGGAGTGGGGCAGCTGGGAAGAGATGGCGGCTCTGATCGGCAGAGCTCTTTGAAGATTTATAAGTCTTGAACACACAAGGCTGCTAGGCCCCTGAAAGCGTGTGAGAGGGGGAGAGAGACCATGTTAACTCATTATATGCCATCAAACATTATTTTGTTCCACTCCAGATAAAATCTTTGCTGTGCATAATAATTCTAAGGGGTTACACTTGTACTTCCTGTTTTCTTATTGCTTATCTGCTGTTGTTTGGACCTTATGATCATTTACATTTTTTAGAAAGATTCCTGTTATGCACCTCAAACAACTTGATATCTGACATGTGACTGAGCTTGAATAAAACCCTTTTTTCTATTTATTTAAATCGTATTTTTCACATTGGCGCATAGAAATTCACTCTTATATGCATCAGAAATATTTACACTGCTGCTACGCAGGTCTGAAATCATAAGCCAGCCCCTTTGATAATGGAGGCTAATTTGAGCTTTGAGAAGAAAAGCAGCACAGCGCCTTTAACTGAGGGTAGTTGCCGGCTTGCTTTCCCCTGCGTGAGGCCCAGTGCAGGCACAGCCCCATCCTGCTGTAGCTCCAGACAGACTTGAATCTCTGCCAGGCCTCTTTATTCTGTGGTCCAACTCTTAATCTGTTCCAGACCTTTTCAGTCAAAGAGCTCCAATGTGAGAGGGGAGGTGGAGGGTGGGTGGGGGGGCAGGGAGAGGCAATGCAAAAGGGGAAGAAAGAAAAACGGAGGAACAGAGGGAAAATGCCGATGGGATAAGCATGCATCCTCTTTAAGATCCAAAGAGGCAGGGAGCAGCGAACAAGCCGTGAGTGAACTGTGGCCGAGTTCAAAAGGGGACTGGCCTGTGAGGATGTGTTGTTTTCTGTACATACTATTCTGGGGGGGGGGGGGGGGGGCAGCAAGAAAAATGTACTAGAGAGATGGTCGTGTGCAGAAAAAAAACACATTTCCTCTGAGAGTTTGCCCTGTACTATCACTTCTCGAACTCAATGCTGCGTCATATGATGTTTTTCTTCCTCCTTCACCAGAAAAATTTGCACCTTAGTTAATGATGTCACCACCATGAAAGATTCACAGGATAATGAAGCAGCAGTGAGCTAGTTTAAAGCCCCCAGAGGTATCCAAACATATAGACACTGGCGGTTTTCATCTGGGATTTCTGCCGCCAAGCCAAAACAAATGGCATTGAACCCAACAAATAGGCCCACTTAAGGTTATTTTCCCTCATTTGAACGATTTGACCCTTTCACAGGGCCGCCTTCCAGATGAGTTTAACAAGAGTTAAAGGATTGAAAAACTTGAAATTTACAAGTTTCGATTTTGTAAACAAGATGGCTGTGTTTTTACCGAACAGATACATTCAACACAACTCTGATCTGTTGTGCATTAAAATAATTCCCTGATAGGCTTCTCTACACTGTTGATACAGCCTGACTAAGTCTTTTTCAATCTCCTCGCCATTCAGAGCCAACACTGTCAACACTGACTGGCTTTACTCAGACCTTAGTGGAGCACAACATGATAAAACAGTGTATCACATCCAGACTTATTCCACTTATCTTGAAACACAACACCTTCCCAAGAGGTTTTCTTAAAAAAAAAAAAAAAAAAACCTTGTTAAATTGACAACAAATATTTACTGAGCCTTCAAAGGTGCTTTGCCGTGGTCAGACAGAGAACTTCCCACAGCTGGCGCACCCTCAAATCTACCTGCCCCAGGTGATCTTGTGGTGTAATATGCCTGCCAGTGTGATTGCCTGATAAGGGCCTGTGTTGCTGGCTCGTTGTGCTGCAGGAGTGCGTGAAGAAGACAAAAGGCAGACGGCATTAACTTGTCTCTTATCTGGCTGGCCCACCAGCTATCACCGCCCGTATGTGCCACCTCTCCAAACACACACACGCACACACAGTCTTCCAAGTCTGGATTAGGTTCCTTTTTAAGTTATCAATCTGGCCCTGAACTGAACCTGTCCTTCACTCCTATCTCACCCACAGATGTAATTCCCTGCTTCGATATGCTCATTGTTTGTGCATAGTTACTGTTCTCTGTTTGGTCTTTGAGCTAGTCCTTGACTCGTTGGTTCAGCAGAAATGCAGCTGCAAGACTGCTTTCAGCCGCACACATCGTGAATCTCTTTCTTCATGCTCCCCTTGCGTTTTAATGCCAAATCTCTCTCTAGTCTTATTTAATTCCATCTACAGTGTAAAACTGATGCAAAGGCTGCTAGACTTAGTTTCTGGTTCTTATTGATGTTTCACCTCTCATCTATTAGGCCTCCTCACTTCTATTTACATAGTTTTGGCCACTGTTTCTATCAGCTGTGCTATCTGTACAATAAATCAACTGAGGTAAGAAAAACGAAAAGGCAGCATATGAGACAGGTAAACAAGTCAGCACTTTGTCCAGATGATCTAAACCATGTCATTTTGAGGTAAAACACAACTCATTTAAAATAACAATTGCGCAACTGCAGAGAGATATGGCAACCATGGTGGGTCTAAGTTGAAGCAAGTAAATTTTGATATATGATTATAGTGGACAGTTTATGCAGTGCCTTAGCAGTGAGTCTACCTGTTTACTCTCCACGTCTTGCCCTGTCAGATCTCCATGCCTTCCTTTTAATGGTGTCAAGTAAACTTTTCATATCATATATGGAAAGAGTTCAAAACTCCAAGAATAAAAACATAGGTTCTTTGAAACCAGATTTTTATGGGGATTTGTGGAATTGTGTATCATTGGATCTCAACACGGTTCTGTCGAGAGGTCAGACCTGGAGAGATCTACAGATGCTGACACGGCCCATGTGCAGCACTTGTGTTTTGGGAACAGCTAATGGTGCCCTGATGGAGGAGTGATCAGCCACAAAAGACCTCAGTATCTGCCAGAGATAAGAAGTGGAGAGAAGTGACACACTCTCCCATGGACTCAATTGATGTGTGTGGGAGAGAGGAGGCTCCCTCATGACTGACTGCGTGGATGTGCCTGGGGTGGGGTTGTTGGGGGGGGCAGAGTGGACAGAGAGAGGGGTGGTGGGAGGTTGGGAGGGAAGGCAGGGTGGGGCCTCCAGAGCTTCCCAGGGAGAGCCCTGAGCCGCGGTCCATTCAACTGGTGAGACAGTGTAAACAGTGATTGAATGGTGATGGGAAAGGTGCCGGGGCGGGCAGGACAGCACAGGGAGAGACAGCCCCGCATGAATATTGTGCCCTCGTCAAGGCTTTGTTTTGGTTGGTGCTTCAAGCGCATAAGCAAACAGCGCTCCTCATTGGTTCCATTACTGTTACACCCCTCATGTTGGAGCACATTTGCTTCTCTTTCTCTACTACAGTGATAAAACGTGTGACCTACTTTGCATGCATAGATTGCAGCATTTGCTGTGCTCCCTCATACTCATGTTTATTATACCCACCCCCACCGGAGTAAAGAATAACAAAAGATTTCACTAGGGAACAGCTGTGCTTTCAATACACACACATTTGTTCTGATATTGCTTACATGTAGTTAGCTTGTTAGACCACAATGCAATTAGGCTTGCCGGGAGAAAGAACTTTGAAGTCAAAGTTAAGTGTGGTACAGTGTTTATAGAATCTGATGTAGGTCTACTTTCAATGAATCTGCCCTATTTACATATGGCAGTCTTATTACATTGAATCCGCTGCAGTGGACCCATCAGGCAAGGAGCACGGAGGCAGTCAGTCCTAAAGGATAATCTGCGATTTGTTTAGAAGGAAAAAAAAAAGTACAATGAAAGGTTAAGTCACGACTGATGCAATGTACAAAACTAACAAAGCCTGTCTTAGTCACTGAGTGGGAGGGGATCAGGTTTTACAGGAATAGTGATTGTTTCAGACACTTAGTGGAAAACTTGCGTTGGGACTTCCCTTGTGCGACACAACCTGCTGCACCGGCTCAGATCTTCAACAAGCCCACTTTGCATAAAGGAGATGTTCAAGTTGTCAGGCTCGTTCTGCGATGTTTAAATGCAGCCAGGCATCAAAAGATGCAGTTCCAAAGATATCAGTGTGCTTGCAGCCTACCGCAGAACTAATATGTGTGAAACTACAGGTCAAAAGTCTCAGAGCACCAACATTATTCTAGTGTTCATTGAAAGCAGTTCAGGTCCAGTGAATAACATTTGACAGTTGAGGTTTAGGTCGCCAAAGACTAAAAAAAAATGTAAATTTCATAGAAAACAGACTCTTTTCAGGGATCAAGAAAGTGGTTTCTAGACTTCCTTGGATACTTTGAAAGTTAAAGCAAACAGTTTCTACAAATGGATGAAAAAACATCTGTCTGGAAAAGGCAGTGTTGGAACATATTGTGCTACTATACCCTGATGCAGGCAGTAGTGCTGTGTAGTGCCGCAGAATGGTATCAAAAAGACACACAGCAAAGGGAGACAGACTGGTTGGTCAGGGATTCATCCGACAGGAAGCCACTGAGCCAAAACAGACAGTTGAGAACTACACAGTGGCTTCACATTTTGGAAGAGCAGCACACATTTCAGACAGAAGGCGAAAGCAAAGTAAACACAAAGAGCAATATATTCTTGGGAACTTTTGCACTTCTGAAATTTTTGAGCAATACTTGATTTCCATTGCAGGCAGAAAGAGTGGAAGTCAGAAGTGAGTTCTGCTGCTGAAAGAAATTTAGTTCATCAAGATGATTCCATGATATCATTGTTTTGAAATTTCTTTATGTTGTGCCTCAATTTCAGGAATTATTTCAGAAGTTAAATTGTGCCAGTTTGAATAAGAAAAGTGGAAGCACTTGAACTTTTGACCATTAGTGGGGTTTGTTTTGTTTTTTTTACATTCAATTACTGGAAATAGTGATTATAAAAACTGCATATGTTGGATTTGCCCAAATAGAGAATCCAGATAGAAAAGGCATAGGTGTCCTGTTTAAAATTAACTATTGTCTGTGCACCACATTTTATACTGGCAGTTATCACAGATTGTGTCTCTTCTACAGCTCTGAACCAGCAGAGGATCACCCAGAGTGCTCCAGTGAAGCAGGGAGGACAGCTGCCTTCCAACACCCACAGTGGAGTCATGGGAGGCAACAATCAGATGAGGCTGCAGCAGATCGAGAAGGAACGGCTGAGGTTGAAGCAACAGGAGCTGCTTCGGCAGAGACCACAGGTCAGGAATCAGAGATAAAGCATTTCAAAAGCATTCTGAGGGCCTCTTTGGGAAGTACCGTGGCCTAACTGAGGAACAGCTAAAGTCAACCAAAACGGTCACAAGGTCAATACTTCCGATATGTGTTGGTCAGTCCGTCAGTGTAGAAGACGCCAGACCCCTCATTGCTCACTCACTGTTTATATAGTTTATGTCTTGAAATGCATTTTAAATATGAGCCATCAGTCATAGGTACAGTGGTGGTTCCTAAGCCTCTTTGATCTGTCTTCGTTGTTACACCACCCTGCAATGAAGCCCTGTGAGTCATCTGTGGTAATTTTATCACTTCCTAACGGTGATGTGTCACAGTGTCGCCCACACAGGGTGGTGCAGCCAGGTCCAGCAGTTTACTCAAGGCTGTGTCACAACAGCAGAAACCGAGCTTTATGATTGTGAATGGTAGTGCTGGTGACTTTGTTTACCATGACATTTCATATGGGTTGTTTAGAGTTCACAGTGTAGGAAGTGGCCAGAGTGTGTGTGTGTGTGTGTGCAACAGGCTGTAAAGGAAGAAAGATGATTTATTCTGTCCTTACTGGAAGTCGTCATGAATATTGAATGCTCCAGGTAAACTGGTTATTATTGTTGTCTTTGTCGACCATAACGACAGTGGAGAAATCTGGTTTCCATAATGCTGTAATAGATTTAGAAAGCCAGATTTCTTGGCCTTATGGAAACCTTAAACATGTTTCTCATTTGGTTTTTTAAAAGAGCATAGTATAAGGGTATGTTAAAGACTTCAGGCGTGAAAACAAAGGTTCACCTGGAGTACCTGGGTTACTTCGGAACAAAGAACAGGATCAGTCTTCATGATCTAGAGAAAGCAGAAGCGGGTAATAAACTACGCGAGGGGAACCTTTCCTTCATTTCAATTTTTTTAATATGTCGTGCACTTTTGAATAGCAACAGATACAGAATCCATTCATTGTGGATGGAAAGCTTTGCCTTTCATAAGATGACACATGAGCAGCTCACTTATCCAAACCCCAGACATCCGCACTTGCCAGTTATACAGAAAGTGTAATAGAAAATAAAATGTGGAAAAACAACTCAGACCCAACTGCGTACATTTAAAGAGCACCTCTATTTGGCTGGATTCCAACAAACCTCAAACTCCTTCGACTATTTAGATACTATCATAGATGTTTGGATTACAGATGCTTTGGTGAGGTTCCAGATATTATAGAGCATAAATATTGGAGGAAATTGTGTAATCGTGGTGGACTATATGTCTGTGGAGGGAGTTCAGCTTTGGGGCAAAACAGGCCACACCCAAATGTATTCCACATGGCAGAACTGTGATGAAGACCTGGTTACAATGTATGCGACTTGCTGCTAACAGTTGAGCACTGATGCTGCTCAGTCATGCACAAAAACTGAGCCAATAAAACCATAAAGGTTGTTTATAGTATACAACCCTCACAGTCCCTCTTCATCAAAACCAGATTGTTTATGTGTGAGCATGGGATTCTGGGATAGATCTCGGCAGGGAAACACCTTAAAACTCTACTGCCAGTACACATGAAGTGGAAACAGGAAAAAAAAAACACCTTTTTTTTTTTTTTAATAAAGGGCCAATTACTGCTTTTCATTCATCTTTTAGCCTTAGAACATTGTGACCGTTCTCCTCAACCTCAACTCAGCAAAGGTTTCTACTAACCACACACAGCAATTTTACAAAGCTACTCATCTTATTGGCTCCTTCCTTTTTGCCATTTATGACCCAGTAGAATTTAAATTAGATCTGCCCGGTCAAGTCATTTCAGCTTCCCGTTCAAGGACTTGGAGGGAAGGAGGTGAAAAAAAATAAAACATGACTTCATATCCTCAACCTTATCTGATGCAGCATGTGTAGAAAACAATTGTCTCCAACTGCGGTTGGCCCCTCATGTAATATGACACTCTGTACTGGGAGAAATGGAGAGCACCATGTTGGCAGAGTGTGTGTGCAATTCCTCGGTTTAACATATTATGCAGTGACAGCAGAGGAGCGGGGGCAGTTCTGACATATTTTCATGAAGCTGTAGCTGTGTATAATTAGCTTCTGAGGTTCAGGGTGGGGTTGATTTGTGCTGTTAATGAGTTTTGTGCTTTATTGTCCATAGGAGCTGGCTCTGAGGAATCAGCTGCCCACCAGTATGGATCAAGATGGCAGCACGAACCCCGTGTCCTCCCCTATGGCCCAGGATGCCCGGACCATGACTGCCAACAGCTCTGACCCATTCCTCAACAGGTTGGTTTCAGGCAGAAGCCGGGGGATGAAACTCCCTACAGCAAATGGAGAAAATTTTCCCTTTTAGTGCAGAAAATTTGCACCGGAGGCGCACCAAGTGACGTCAGCCACTGGGCTCCAAGTCCACTTCAGCTCATCAGACGTGATGTATTCTGTCTGAGGGACTCTGTGTGCTCGGCTGTTTGAGTTTGCGCTCGGGTGAGAGCTCCCTGAGTTACACAAGTAGTAAAAACAGAGGGCCTGTCTCTGGGCTTAACCCTCTTCACACGGTAATGACTCATTCAGACCAGTAGCTCAGTGCTGATGTTCATTGCACAATGATGACCTCTGGTGTACAACTGCTGCACTAAAGGAAACCAGAACCTAAATGTTAGTGTAACCCTGAAAAATGGACTGGACATGGACTGGACCTAAAAGAGCAGGAATTAGGAAGGGAGGGGAGGTTTTCCTTGCTATCTGTGAATGTGGTCTGTGGCATAATTCCTAGCAGTTCAAGCTCTATTTCTTCTGTGAGGAGATGAAGTGTGGAAAGGGCTGAATAGCAAGCAGGCCATGAGAACATGTGGTCCAGTCAGTAGACAGGCCAGCCTAATCTCCCCTCCTCCCTGTTGCCTCCACTCCCCTACTCTTACAAAGGCCTCATTCATCCTGCCTCTGCCATATTTTGCCTACATATTTTTCCTCTGCTAATTAGTATAGGCTTGTCAAATGTCCTGTCTCACTCCCTTTTTGTCTCTTTTACCCCTTTCACCGTTGCTCATTTTTGTATATTCTGCAGTACAGTGCGAAAAAAGTTGAGCTCGGTTTCAACGGTGTCACTGTGAATTAGTCGCTGCAGTCGCTCAAATAGATATAACGGTGCTAATGTGAGAAAGAGGCTCCCTGAGGGAATTGAGGCCACACTATTACTTCTTAGTCTGTGGGCTGTTAATAACTGAGTGTGTTTATTTTGTGCCATCGTTTCATTAGATTCACGTAGTTTAGTTCAGTCAAAGTAGAATTGTGAAGGTCATTAAGGTCGGCCTAAACCCCAGAGAGACAAAAAGCCTTTCTTTCCTTTCAGTCGGATGCAAAATCATGATGTCCGTGAGCGACTGTGCAGCGTTTTTAACCCAGATTTCTTAACTTCTGTATTGTCAGTGGGACTTACCACTCCAGGGATGAGAGCACAGACAGCGGCTTGAGTATGAGCAGCTACAGCGTCCCTCGCACTCCAGATGACTTCCTCAACAGCGTGGACGAGATGGACACAGGTGAGGCTGGAATTGAAGTGAACACCTGAATAAAACCTGAACAGTCTAATACTGCTGTTTTCCAGTAAATCCTCCTGTCATTGAATCAGTGTTATAGATGTTTCATTTTCATATGTATTTTGCAATTAAATAGAGAAGTGGCTCTTTGGTTCCCTTACTTATATGACTCAGATGAGCAGAATTATTGAAATATCTGTCCACATAACGCCATGCAGTTCTGCAGCACATCATTGAACTCAACTCAACTCAACTCAACTCAGCTTTATTTACATAGCACTTTAAAAGCAACCACAGCTGAGAAAAAGTGCTGTACAACAATACTGGGTGTACCGACTGGCTGTGCATTCACCTCGTGTCTTAGCTTCATAAGAAAATGTCCCATTGTCCCAAGAACTTTGGATGATTATTGCAGGGTGATTACCTGAAACTCCCGATCTGTAGTCGTTAATAAATGGGAAAGGCTTCAGATGAACCACTGAATTGCATGACAGAGTTCAAGACATTCATCAACAAGTTAAATCGGGTATAACCCAACTCTCATTTTTAATTAGCTGAATCGACAGCAGCAGTGTTATGGTGGATTTTAATTACACTGGACAACTGATAATGTCAGTGACTTTGAATTCTTTCCACCATGTGGGTGATGTAGCTGACAGATATTCCCCAAATCCCCTGCTCATAATTACAGCCGATGGCTGATGTGACTGTTTTTTCCCACTTGGCTGCTCATATTTATGGTCTGTATGAAAAGATATGAGTGTGGGGAATCGACTGTTATGCACCAAGCTGACGCTGGCCTCAAAACATTCTCCAACTTGCTCAGTCAAATAATTAAAAAAAAAAAAAAATGTCTTTTGTGATTATCAGGGGACCCACTTCCACCCTCCATGGCAACGCAGCCCAGCCGTTTCCCCGACTACCTGGACGCCATCCCGGGTACAGATGTGGACCTGGGCACCCTTGAGGGTGAGAGCATGGCAGTGGAGGGCGAAGAGCTGATGCCCAGTCTGCAGGAGGCCCTGAGCTCCGACATCCTCAACGACATGGAGTCCGTGCTGGCAGCTACCAAGATCGACAAGGAGAGCTTCCTCACATGGTTATAGAAGACCCGAGCAGGCTGCTCGTCACTCCTCTCCACACACTCTGAACTGCTGCCTGCTCTAATCTGTGAAGGATTCATAGATGCTATTACAAGACATTTCAGCAAGCCTCTCTGGACTTCTGTCTCTGTCTCGGCGCCTAAGGCCACCCTCCTGTGAGGCAGTATTGTCCTGTTCTTTTCTTTTCACTGGTGTGTTATCTCTTTGTTTTGTCTGTGTCTTCAAGGCTGGCCCATGAACAGACAATTACGCAAGGGTCCCCAAATTTTTCACAGTGACTCTAGGCCATCTTTACCTAGAGCAGGGGCCGCTCCTTCCCCCGGTCTCCCCTCATAGCTGAGCTGGGCACATCCATGTGCTGTCTTCTGCAAAAGACCGCCCTCATCCCTCTATCGCCTGGAGTTTCTGGTGCCCTTTTTTTTCTTGCAATATAGCGTGAAGCAGCACTCCTTAACTGTGTGTGGGACTATTGCATATAGCTTGAGTAGCCTTGTAAGTTTTTCTTTTTTTGTTTGTATTCAACGAGCCTGACAAACCAAAAATGATGTATTTGAAGCATAAAGAACAATACTGATTTGGAGTAAAGGTAATGTGAGGCCCAGTTTGGACATGTTGGCTTTGCTGGGGGGGGGGGGGGGGGGGGGGTTGGGGTTGGGTTTGGAGCCTGGGGACCGACTACATTGCTGCTTGGCTGTGCCAGCAAGTCTAAGTTAAACCTTTGATAGATCAAGTGCCTTCAGTTGTATTTTTTGAGATGCGAGCACCACGAACAATTACCAAGTTTCTGTAATGCAGCAATAAGCATTAGGCTGTATACAGCCACACTAACGTCAGCCACACTTTCCTCTATCTAATGTTCAATAATCAGAATTGTATTTTTGTTATATAAACACATTATGAGGGGGATTTAGGGATTTTTTTTTACCCTAATGTCTTTTTAACTCAGTCTTATCCAAGCTTAATCCATGATTCAATCTTTGTTTTATCTTTTTAGTATTTTTTATTTTTAGGTTACTACATATGTATGATAGCGTAGATCAAATGGCATTTTGCGTTTGTTTTCAATTTCTTTCATAGATGAATTTATACAGTTTAACAGGGTCAACTGTTATCATAGCACCTCACTTCACCAAGATGAAGTCTGCCAAGGCATGGATTGATTCAGTTTTGACTGTTTTTTGTTTGTTTGTTTGTTTTTTAACCATCTAGCTGAGTCATCTCTTGTCTCTGATTTACTATATACATATTAGTGTGATTGTTTATTTGTTGATCACATGCAGCTTTTGTTATCTTTCCTAAACATTAACCAAAAAAGGCAGATCTCTTGGCTCAACAAATGATAGTTCTTTGATCAATTACACTTAGTGAGAACATACAGTATATCAGATTTACAATGTTTGAAACTGTCTTCCTAAAGGGGGGGTGGACCCCCCCTGTGCGATGCTGTGCTGTGTGTTGAAATGAGGGGTGCATAGACAACAACAAGGACAAGTTTAAGCAGGTTTAAGAGTCATGTCTAGGGGTATTGTAGAAGGCCAGGGTTTGACTGACAGTGGTGAGTTATGTTGCTTGTTAAATTTTTTTTTTTTTTTGTGGAATAATTAAGAAACAATCAGATATTATCTCAGTCAGGAATTGTTGTGGCAGATTCCAAAGATGTTATTTGTAACACCAACACTTATTTTTGCTTCCATTTTCACAGTCCAGAAACGGTATGATTTGTAAATCTGCCTCTATATGAACAAACTGTATAAGCTAATGAGATAATGATGTAGGTTTTGTTTTGTTTTTTTTTTCTTAAGTGTTGACGGACACGTTTAAATAGGTCTAGCTGAGAGATTCTTTTTATTTTTTAGACACGATGGTAGTTTTGAGTGACTAACCCTGAGATTTAAGAATGAGGTTTCAGAACAGAGAAGCAAGTGTTTCTTCTAAAAGCGTTCAGATGTTTACATGCTCTCTGATTAAGAAACTACTGCTACAGCCGCAGTGGAGACTACACACTGACAATTCTCTCAAATTATCACACTTTTCATGTTTACACCATGACTATGTCTTTTTTTTTTTTAATCACCACAGTAACATGTGAATGAATAATCAGCCTGCCATACATGCCCTCGGAGGAGGCCTTGCAGGACGTAACAATGATTCTGTTTCCAGCCAATACTGCATTAACTTGACGGAACAATTTTTTTTTTTTTTTTTTTTTTTTTTTGTTAGATCCAAGAACGTGAACTTTTTTTTTCTATTCTGTGTGAGAATTTTTTTTGTTGTTGTTATTTTGATTTTATTGATCATTAAATCATTTGATCGTGGATTAAGACAGATAAACAGTGTTGGTGAGAACAATGCAACTAAAATGAGTGGTACACTGCGGTGCTTGTATTGCACAGCTAAAGAGTTTTCATTTTGATGCAATGATGCATTTTGTCACACAAACCTGATTTTATGCTTACTTAGTGTGTAATTGTCAGAGCATATTAGCTGTTGACTGTCAATGTAGCAGTAGAACTAATCACACAAGTTAAAAGATTTTGTATTTAGAGTTTTCTAAATGCACATGAAATGATTTATATTCAGTAATGATCTATTCTTTTTTTTTTTGATAGATATGTGCATGTGTTTTAGAACAATAAATTCTGTTACATTATATCTTTCTTCATATGATACTTTGAAATTGGCCTAAAATAAACTATATACTTTGTGGTAAGACTTCCCCTGTGTGGTAATTCACTGTTAGCACTTTGGAGAATGAACTGTAAACTCGATGTTACGCAGTTAAATGTGCAAGGGACTCTAATGGGTCTAATAGTTTAATCTATAGCTACAAAAAATAGTCATAGTAAATGATCTTGGTTGATGCAGGACGCAGGAAAGCATTGCTAGGGGAGAACAGTCTTAATATTACATTTCAAATTTTTATAACAAAAGAAAGTATTCGAGGTGCTTCTTTGCAGGCTGCAACAACATTTTGACATGTTTCATGTGTTGCAGTTCCCACAGTGGCCTCTTGAGGGCCTTTTTTTTTTTTTTAATCCACTGTGCTCGTCTGGCCTTCTGTAATGCGTAGCGAGTGTATACACTGCCTTCTATTGGTCACAACGTGTAACTAGAAATATATATATATAGTATATCTAAGCTACCTTTTTTAACCACACATCATCACTTCCATCCATAGCTGCCTCTTAAATGAGTGTTCAATGCTTTCCACCTGAAAAAGGGAGGAAATGAGCCAGTAATTATGTAGCGTTAATATAAAAAGTGATATACATACCGATACCTCTGATGAAGATATCCAGATGTAGTCTGGAAAACTATACTTAAACTAAACTTTAGCAATTCATAGCTTTCTTTTTCAAATTTTCCTCTCATGCGTAGTGGTCTGCTCCTCATTTGATAAATTTATTTCAGCATGCGATCAAAGATTTTGTTCTGACAAACAAACAGAATGAAGGGACACTGGCTAAATAGGAGGACATCTGTGTAACATAATCTGTGACATGAGATCATGCTTGAAGGTATCATAGTTTCTTGGCAAGTGTGGACTACAAATGGATGCGGAGGACACAATGCATGAGAGAGTGGAAACACACATTGAAGAATATTAAGCCAAAAATCTATCAAATTAATCCTAAATTCAATCGAAAGCCAGCGGAACCTCCAAATCCATAAGTGTGATTGTTATTGCAGGTTAGAGAAAAAGTAATTGTACCTAAATAAATAAATAAATAAATAAAATCTTCAGTAGATTAGTTAATATTCCATTAGTAGATATTTTGGAAGACAAGAGAACATAAATTAGAAATCAGTGTTGCCTACTTCTCAATAAATCATTCGCACAGACCGGAATATGATTAATAGTATTTATATTGTGCTTTTATTCAACCAGACTGCTACTGTTGAGTTCCTGATCGGCAAATTGCAAATACATTTTCCCATCTTTCTTTTGTTCTTCATGCTGATAAGGTTGGTTTGGCTGATAATGAACACATCTCCACACTGGTGGATATGACTAAACTAAAACAGCCAGAGTTACAGCGATTTGAACAAGCTATTGCACACTTTTGCATCATTTTCTGTGCTTTCAGGTATGTCAGCAGTGATAAGAAAAAGTATGAATCTCTTGTGATTTGCGCCGTTTGTGCCAAAAAAATATTACTAGTTGTTTTACTGTGTACCCTACACGATACCCAACCGTTATAGGTATGCTGCATATTCCAATCTTTTTTCTAAGTGTAGCCAGGCTTCACCAGTGTGATAGATATGTCAATCTGTACTGTATTTAATCTGTCAGGAAAATTACAACACGTGTTAAATAATGACACAAACACATTCTCAGCCAAATGTGATTATGAGCATTCAAATATTCATTCATTCATTCATCTTCTACCGCTTATCCGTTTTGGGTCGTGGTGCTGGAGCTCAGCTCAGCTCTCCCGGCTCACACTGGGTGAGGGCGGGGTCAACCTGGACAGGTCACCAGTCCATCACAGGGACAACACACAGAGACAGACAGAGACCAAAGACCACTCACACTCATACTCAGACCTACGGACAATTTAGAGTCACCAATTAACCCAAACATGATGTCTTTGGACGGTGGGAGGAAACCCACGTAGGCAAAGGCAGAACATTATTACATTAATACAGAAGGGCTTACTGCCAGGAAGCCTCATCTCTATTTCTGGTTGTCATACTAATACTATAACTACATTATTTTTCAAACAATATAGGCCCGTCTTTGCTTTAGACTGCAAAAAATGGGATCTATTAATGCACAACACAGAAACAAAAAGCAACAATTTATTTAAATCAATTTTTATTAATTGCATGTATTATAATGTTTTAATACTATCCCAATAATTATTAAATATCACATGGAAAAAATAATGGTTACATTTTTTATATTTCATCAAAACTACCACAGATCAAAAAACTTGAACAATAAGTAAGAAAACATTTGTTGTGGCAAGTCTGTGCGCATGGTAGCAAAACTTCTGAAGGTAAATACCAGATCATGCTAAATAGTGGATGGCGATTTAGAAACGTAACTCGGATCTCCAAATGAACTTGAAAGCAGCACAGCAATGTTTTCTTTTCACAGTGTGAATTTTGGTATTTCATCCTATAGGACAGCACTACAGTTTGAAGAAGACAGAGCACAATAACAGTGACCGCAAAGAAAAGCAGTTTCTTTGACAATATATCAGGACCAAAATATGCGGAGTACTAAGGACAGAACACAAATTTCTTTCACAGTAAATACCATTTAAAACAATACAGTATACTTGAATAAGAAACATTATGTGTTTATAAAATTCCATTTTGTCATTATTTACAAATGCTATCCCTTCCACCCTTAACATACCTAACCTCTATAATTTTGAGCTATGGACCAGTTTTTAGCCATCTGTGACCCAAATTCAAGAGTGACTACCAAGAATCTCATCCAAATTTATGTCTTTCATCCAGTCATCATTCCCAGAGCCAGACTTCAGCAAAGAGTCTATAAAGTCTGAGTCTGTGTTAATCCCAGGAACTGTATTGTCTCCCTCGGGCAGGAAGTCAAAGGTCAGGCGGTTGGCTCTGTTATTCTGGTAGCTGCTGGAACTGGGACTGGGCTCGGCAAAGCTGCCCGCTGGTACTCTCTGTTCGGGAGAAGCCTGGTTCAGATTTCCCCCCGCCGACGGAGAGCCCATCATCGGCTGGCATGGTCTCGGGCCTGTGTCTCTTATTGAAGGGTTAAGGGGGAGCATCCCGATGTCCGGCGCTACCTGGTTTGGCGGGCCGACGTGCCTCTGTTGGTACGGGTGGTTCGGCATGTCAAGCTGCGCGCCCTGTGACTGCAGTGGGTTGGGTAACCTCCTAACGCCAAGTCCAGTTGTCAATTGCTTGTTGGCCGCACCCCAGCCCATGTTGACATTTGTCATCAAGCCTCCGAGACCCTGTCCCGGCACCCCCGCAGAATGCATGTCAGCTGTTGTTCTCGAATGTTGGACACCTGCTACGCTGTTCATCCCGAAGGAGCCGCCCTGTGTGTTTGGTCCCAGGAACTTGGGTTTATTTTGATTTAGTCCAATGCGATTCTGACTGCTGTGCTGCTGGAACTGGTTAATGCAAGAGCTCGGATGACAGTCGGCGCCAATACTAAAGCGGCGGTCTGACGGCGATGGACTCATCTTTGAACCAGAACCCCCAGGCAGGTGACAAGACATTGACTGCAGATCATTCTCCGGACCATTGCTGGAAGACTGGGAGGAGTTCTGACCTAAAGACAGATCAGGATAAACTGATTGCAATAATGGTCACTTTTTTATACATTTAAATAATTCCTGTCTCATCATAAACATACAATACCTGTGAAGATGTTTCCTTGCTGGAGCCCCACCATACTTCTCGACTGCTTATAATCGGGTGGCGGTCTCGTGAGATGACGACTGAACTGATCATGTGTACTGTCTTTGTCCTGCAAAGAAGAGACAGTTGTGAGTACTAAATATGTAAGTAATGACTTGTAGCAGATTCTCACAGAATGCTTATTAATCGGTGAGAGCAGTGAATGAGCAGATGTGAATGTAGCTTACTGAGTTGTTAAAGGTGTGCTGCTGTTGGTTAAGCTGTCGCTGCATGGCCTGTGTTTTGGCTGGGCCTTTCTGCTGGGTGCCGGGTGCCGGGGGCCGTGGCTGCGACTGGGCTGACATGACTCCCAAGCTTCCATTAGCGGGCAGCCTTGGACCAGGGGGAACGGCCTTTAGAAGAAGACACACATGATGGGTTTTACATTAGTGTCAGTGGTGCTACTTTTTAATTTTTAAACATGTCCTGTTAGCCTCTTCTCTGCTTAAGTGCCTGAGGATTGGAGCTAAGTGCTGTGGAGGTTGGAGGTGTAAAACACAAAAAACAAAACAATGCAATAATATAATTTGACCACTAGAGGGCAAAACTTTACAAGACATCATAAGTCTGTGTCAAAGATGCTATTCAACTTCCAGAATGTGGTCAAGTCTACTCCCTCTGCAGATGTAAAAGGAAGACTTGGAAACAGGATTTAGTTTTTTATTTTTTCATTTTTTTGGAGAGGGGAGTGGGAGCCCTCCTCAAGGCCTATTTCTCCCTTGATAATTGTGTCTAAAGAGAGTGGAAAGAATCCCTGAGACAGCAGGAAATGTGTGCCGATGGGGAGTTAAGCGCCAGCACCATGACTACCTCCATTTAATAAGCTCTCCTTTACTGATCACTGTGTTGTGTTTGGCAAGGAGGCATTCCATCCTCTAGAAACCCATTTGGCTCCTGACACTATCGCACTGATTAAAACGTTGTAGTCGGCAGGACTCAAATGAAATGGAGATATCCACACTAGCTTTATTATTTGAAATCTTGTCCTCAATGTATGCTTTCGCAGACTGGCTTTCACTATTATGGGTGTCTTGAGCTATATGCCCTTGTAATTCATAGCTTTTTGGTTTTTTTTGGGCAGCTGTGCAGGATACCCATGCACTCCAAGTCAAACCTGGCTTTCTTGAGCTTCGATAAAGTGCTAGCATTTGTCATGAAAGAGGTTAATGTGCACCAAATCCAAGTCAACACACGCTGTGTATACAGTGTCAGTCATTGTGTTGACTTAAAATATTTCCCAGGGTGAAATGGATTAAATCCAACAGTGCATTTAGCAGAAGCTATTACTTAGAGGACAGATTCTTTGCAGAGGACGAATCCCTACAGGGTGGTGACTTTGTGGTCCCAAAAGAAAAACAGAAAGAAAAGAGAGGGAAGTGTGTGTGCATGTGTATCTGTGTGGGTGTATGAATGATAATGAATGGGGCTGAAATATAGAGAACTAACGAGACAGGAGTAAAGAATAAGGGAAGTCGAAACTCATCAGGAGTCACAAGCCATTTCACATGAGCTAATATTCGCCTTCTCTGCCTGAGTTCAACCCACACAGCAAACCAAGCATTGCAATGAGGTTACACAGGGACTAAAACATCAAAACAGCGGTTTCTCCTGTTACTCTAAAAAGCAGAGTCACTGGCTTTGATTCACTCTATCCAGTTAGTGAGACTTTGAGAAAGTGTGGCCATCGCAGACATTTCCCCAGTAGAGGTACCCTGGTGTGAGCTTGTTCCATCTTTATTCTAAGACAAACCAATTGAGGGCTGTTTTAACACATACAACTGGGTAATCCTCTCTGTCACCCTGATGTGTCATAAAGCTGTTTTCCATTCCCCCCCCCCCCTCTCATTCTTCACAAGCTTGTTGTAGATGAATACCACATGTGGCCCGGGCCTCAGAGAAGGAGTAGAGTGATTTAGTCTCCCATCCTGCGGCAGTACAGGCAGCTGACAGTGATCCAGGCCCAGCCTCACTGGCTCTCACACTGCACTTCCTCCAGTCTGGACTCAGGACGCGGTCCCTGGGGAGTGCCTCGGCATCTGGACTTGGCCGCAGCTCCCTTTCCCAGGAAACAAGTACTCCCTTCACAGCACTGCCGGAGTGACCTGGTAGGCTCAAGCCCCGTGGCCGAGCTCTTATCCTAACTGAGGGATGTGGTGCCACAAGTTGATCCACAAAAGTTGAGTCATTATTTACTGCAAACAAACCGCTTGCTTTAGTTGCAGTTTTCACTTGTAACAGATTTTTTTTTTTCTTTTTACAGCAGAGAGTTCTGTATTCACCAGAAAAACAAGGTTTTTTTTAGCTGAGGCTAATGGCTGAGCTGATGAAACCATATGTCTGTCTTCACTTGCTCCTAACAGGTGTTGGCTTATGTTGACAAGATAAAATCACTACTGACAAATGCAAATGTTTACCTATAATTAAAAATGGAGACAAAAAGTCAAATACACATACCTATATATACACTTTTTCATCAGAGTCATAAAGAGACATTATCAACATTCAGCATGATAGGGCCAATCCCCATAGTGAAAAATTCATTTTTTGCTCTTTATATTATCTTAATTGGTGCTCATTAATGAATCAGTAGCATTTCAGATGATCATCTTAAATACACTGAGTGTGTCTTTCTTGCCATCTTTTTGTAGATGGAACGCATAACATAGGCACACCGCTGATGTGACGAGCAGCACTGCCCACCAAGAGCAGGAACTCAGGTTTCATATTGCATTAGTGTCCTCTGGTGTACAGTATACTGCAAGAGAACGTATTCATCCTCTTTTGTGTGATGTCACAGTTGCAGAGAGGTGCATTTGAAAGTTGACATGTTTGACTCGGCAACTGATGAAGCTTTATGAAGCTTTAAACAAGCAACAACTCCGGCTGTTTAAAAAGGTCTTCAGCTCCGCTCAGAGGGAGGAAGCCCGCTGCTAGTCGCTGGTTTTACACAGGGGGATAAGGGAATTCTTTCAGGACCTTTATTTTTCTGGCATTACTAATTCAAGTCACTGTGGGAAGAGACTCCACTCCTTTTCTCCTCTCTGTGAGCTATCCCTTCCTCATTAGTTAGACTATTAACCCTGTCCATGCTGACTCCAAATGACAAACACTTATTTCTCCCCTACAGTCTCTCCACTTCCATAGCGCTACCTTTGAGCTTGTATATTTTATTTGCTTGAACTAACTGCACGTTTAAGCACAATGTCATTGGGGAAAGTTGTCTCACCAAATCTTCACCCACTCTGAGCTCACACACAGCTTTATGTCCTCAGCATTTTAAAGACTAGAGGTGACTGAGCTTTGCCTTATTTGGGCTCTGGAAAACTTTGCTTTGTTAATAATTCAGCAACATCCATTTAAAGCTTTTTTTATTATTCGAAATTCAGCTCTTCCAAGTTTCTTCTTTTTTTTTTTCCTTTCACTTCTGTCATTTTGAATTATGCATCAGCTTTCATTGCTTAGAATTTATGTTTTCAATGGGCTGCATCACATTAAAAAAAAACCACAGTAATCATTTTTGTGGCGTAATATTACTTATCACTAATGCTAAGAGCATTAGCTAATGCTAATAATGACATAAGTGGTAATTATACTAAACATATTTGACATTGTCTTTTGGAATCTTGAAAACCGTTTGTTGGTTGTTACATATTACATATACATGAACAAATTGAATATTGAATACAGACCTGAAGGTTTCATTCTCACAACCACCTATTCTGTTTGGACTGTAAATGTGCTGGTACACTGTAGTGGTAAAACTGGTTCTGTTACACCCATGCCTGATGATGTATTTGTCATCCTATCTTGTTGACATCCATGTCTGTATAACTCCCTCCCTCTCTCCCTCTTCCCACCCTCTCCCAGCCACTCAGGCACTTCCCTTGATCTGTAGAGGTTACAAGCGCTCTCTTGTGTGGCTTGCATTATCATTTCACACAAAGACAGCTACAGATACTGTTAGTCCAAAAATGAAAGTGGGGACGGTCTAAATCGCCCCAATCATAACAAATCAGTGATTCAACCTCCGGCACCAGGCTAAGCAGATTACTGTCATTTTCCACCACTTGTCCCTTGTAGCTAACAACCTCCAATTAGCAAATCCCCCTGTGCATATCTGTGCCCTGACAGGGAGACACCATGACAAGCAGAGAAATTAGAAGTCCTGCATGTTAATCTACCATGCTCTGGCAATCTGTGTCATCATCAAAACACTTTCAGGGGAAATACATATTCAACAGCAAAGACACAGACTGCAGCTAGAACAAAGACAAGAAAGTCCAAAACAAACAGCGTCGCATTGTTGCTGGTTCAGACAGCAGGTTGGCTGCTGCAAGCAAACTGAAGGAAGCGATGAGGGAGTCTGTTTGACTGTGCTGCGAATCATGTTATCAAACCGACAGCAGAGGAAATGAGAACCTATGCTGCTGTCTATTTTGCCCATATGCTGTCCTAACATACAAAAGCCAAATTTTCAGCATCTGGTACAAAACACAGAATAAAACATTTGGATGAAATACCCAAAAATCAGCTTTCAGCTTCTTATACTCTATTTAGTCAAATTTAACTCATGGCAATGAATTTGGACATTACAGATTATGGCTATCCCATTAACTTAACACATATGGCATGATTTCATCCCATTAACTTTGTGTGTTTGCTGTTAGATATAATAGTAAAAGCATGTTGTGTGAAAATCTTGACATTCGGATGGAAATGAAAGAAAAAATAAAAACACAAAATGACCAAAAGCATGCTGTCATCAAACTAAGCATGAGTCAAGGTCTTCAAATGTGCAAAAAAGTTTGGAGTTTCAAGGTTTTAACATCCCAACAAGTGGAGGACTTACCTGCCGTTGCTGTGACAGTTTGAACGGCAGCCCAGCAGGCACAGACTTGGGTTGCAGACAAAGGGTTCCTGACGTGGAGATCTGTTGGTTCTGGAAATGTAGAGCTGAATGAGGCTGATTCTGGCCCGTCGATGGTGACTGCTGCTGCTGGGCTACGGTTTTGTTCACTGAGCTTGCCATGATAGGCATTGGCTGATTGGCAGAATGGGGAGCTTTGGGACTAAAATGCAATGTGGGCTTGGTGCTGAGAACCTTCATGTCCAAATGATGGGAGCCAGTGTGGCCATTTGACTTGAAGAGGCAGTTGGTGATCCCTTTACTCTGGTTGCTGATCCTCTGCTGGATAAGGGGGGCTGGGCTGGAGACCTTGTCCTGGGGGAAGCTGCTGGTGGAAGAGTGGGTGCTCATGGCAGGAGACCAGCTGGTCAATCCCACAGGTGGTGGTTGGTGGTGGTGATGTAGCAGGGAGGTTGGCTGTTGCTGGTTCGCTGCCATCTGTTTCAGCTGTTCTGCGTGAGATATTTCCGGCCAGCAGGGCAAGGCTCTGGGGTGTCCCGCCTGAGCGTTAGCTTTCTGTGACGTGGTGGTAGGAGAGGTGCTGGTCAATGTGAAAGAGGGCCCTGCTGATGCCGGCCGAAGCTGTGGTGAGCCACAGTGAACCTGGCCGAAATCTGGGGAATGCTCAGTCTTGATTGGCTTCTCCATCGGGGAACACAGACTAGCAGCTGCGCCTGCTGAGTTTGGCCGACCCAGATCCAAACCGAATGCATCATCTTGCTTCAGCATCTTCTCAAACTCCAGGTCGTTCAGCGGGGGCACTGTCTTTGTCAGCTCATCAAAGAGATCCTGGAGATCTGGGTCAATCTGACCACCAGCTTCATCTTTAAAGTCAAAAATCATCTCTGTGTTCGACTGGCCACAAGACTGGACCTCAGTGGGCTCTTTTTTCATTTCTTTCAGGGTCATGTTGAATATGTCTGACCCCACTCCATGGGGCATCATGTAATTCTTCCTCTGTATGCCCATGCCTGAAGACCCTTGAAGAGCATGAGACTGGGTAAGGTTGCAAGGCCCATGTCCAAGACCACCAGCATCAACACGGGCCCTTTTAAAGTCTGATCCAGAGAAACCACAGGTGAGCCCATTCGGCTTTGGTATGTGTCCTGGTGCATGCCCCTCAATCTTCCTTCGCAAAGATCCCTGAAGCTGCAAAACAAAACAGAACTGCATTTTAAAAACAATTTAAATCAAAACAATTTTAATCTACTGTTTACTGGGTTTGGAAACACAGCCTCTTAACAGGATGTTTATAATTGCACTTGATTCAAAGCCAATTGATATCTTGGCCATAGTTCTGAGAATGGGAGCGTTCAATTCTACGTCCAGTGCAAATTAATAAAAAAAAAAAAATTCACAATTTGCTCCAAGGCCCCACAGACGCTCAACATTTGATCAATGTGTGAAACTTAGAACTGTTTCTATTTTATTAATAGATAAAGGTCCCATTCAGTTTTGTTTTTACAACAGCGTTGATGTTTTAAATGCTTTATCTGAATTTAAATAACACTGTCACCCTATCACTTAAAAAAAAAAAAAGCCCACACAGACACATGAAGATAACACATACGAACCCGTCAGTGTATAATTCCATTTAACCACTTGCAGTGCAATGCAGCAGAGAAGGAAACCCTGCTGCAGCACTTAGAAAACTGAACTTGTTTTTTTATTATGTAGTTTGAGCACAGAGGTCGGGCTGAGAAGATAGTTAGGAATCTGAGACAGTCGACAGACCTCAGAGAGAAGAATAGGGTCTTTGTCTGTTTCCCTCTTTTGCATACATTATATTTTAGTCCATTGTGCTTCGTTAGATAGTGGAGTTTCTCCTTTGTGGCTGAGCTTCTGCTTAACATGCTGGTGCAGATTTCCCACTTCCTTTTGTCCTATCTTCATGTCTTCATTTAAGGGCACTAAACACATGTCCATGACTCAGAAGTCTAACCACTGACTAACACCCCATTAAAGTGTAGCATTAAAAACCCTCACAAAATGCACATGTCACCGCAGCAGAATGTGCGTTATTTATATACAGAGGTACAGATGTCATTGGCCTGGAAGTAAAATAATAGAGTTTCTAGCTTCATGTGATCCTTTCAGTCATTAACAGCAACTCACTAAGAAAAAAAAATTGTCCATGCAGTGGCAGTCTCAGGGACACTAAAATTGACTGATGATCTGGCCATTTCTTAATGCCCTGCCTGCATGGAAACAAAATGGCTCTGATTATACACCAACCGGCCTACAGGAGAGGAATATCGATGTGTTGCATATTTCACTGTGGGAACAAATTTGAGTCATTTCCACCTGCTGGCACACATTGCATTAAGATGATTCACAGCCTAAGGGTCAGGAGTGAATCCTGTTGTTCACTAAATTTCTACTCTGTTCATGTTTGTATTACTTCTGCTAATGCCCCTAACAATTGTTCAGTGATACATTCTCACATTTTAATCAAGGCACGGATATCAGTGTGACTCACACAGCCTCCTTATATTATATTATAGCTAATAAGTGGATGGTTGAGGATGATTATGCTGATAGTGTTGTGCTAAGGAGAGGGATACTAAAATTATTTATTGTATCCAGAGGATTACATTAATGGCATTCATCTTAGCAAGTACAAACTGTTGTACTTTCAAATGCGTAATTGCAAATAGACAGATTCATTTCCAAATAACCGCTCTGTTCATTTTAGAGTGCTATGACAGATCTCTATGTCTCAGTAGTAGAAAAACTCAAAGGCAAAAGGAGAACTGGGCTCCTGCAAGCGACTGGCAGTTTGTTTTTTGTTTTTTTTTCTTTCAACAACATGTTGTGAGTGTGGTTTCCTGCAGCTGAAGGTGGGATACACTCCAAAGAACAGGGTGATGATGCACTTACAGACCCCCTGCCATCGGAACAATTTAAATATTTAGCCTCTGTGGTCATGAAAACATGTTATGGACCTCTTACTTTCTGAAAATGATCTTATTTGTTCTCACATTGTTATAAATTGTTTGTTTCCTTGTCCATGTCAAAATGTCTTTGAACGCACTGACATTGCTTTTTCAAAATAGTCTCGTGATAAAACTGTATTGCAACGTGGAAATAATTTAGTTTCATTAAATGAATGTGTATAAACACATTATTAGTGTTATGATAACAGTTAATTAACTAGAAATCCGAAATGCACATTTGTTTGGCAATAGGCCACAAATGAAAAACATGTGCTTGTAAGCGTAATGTCATTTTTTATTTTTAAATAAAACATTAGTGAGCTATCATTTTGTATATGAAAATTTAAGCAGAAACTGAAATATTTGCAAAAGAAAAGCAATGACTTTTTGGATGTTAGACACACTTTGACGCAAAAGTAAAGCTCAGCTGAAAAATTCTTAACAGAGACTGCAGAGGAAGAAATCCTGTCTGGTGATGTAATGACAGCCTGGTTGGATGATGTCAAGTTGCTAGAGAAAATCACAGACACACAAAGTTTTAACTTGGAAATCTTCCATACGTTCGTCCACAGTATGTCTCATTCACCAGCTCTCTTTTGCCATCTTCACTGAGTTCCAACCTATTAAACGCTGTGTCTCTCCTTCGACTAGTGGACATCTGTTTTTGTCCAAAAGCAGATGAAAACAGGCTTTCCACTGTGTTCAGCTCTTGCACACTTTCTCTCTCTCTCTCCTCTCTGTCTCAGAGCACTCTTTCTGGAGAAGACAGACAGGAGTACTCCTCATGGTTCAAGGCACTGTCTGAGAAAACACATCATGAATAATGGAAAGGACAGTGGATGTGTTGCAAAAAGCAACTGTGGGACAGGGTTGCCTCACTACTGCCTCGGTGCCATTTAAACATAGTCTCTGCTCAAAAGTAGTTCAAAGTTCAGAATTGAAAGCGGAGGCCTCTCAAGATTAAGATTAAGAATTTTTTCAAGGTTTGTCAAAGTCAGACCACATGTGCATCCTGATATTAACTTCATTTGGGTAAAATAACCAAAGTCCAAGCTTTTATTTTCACATTTCCAAACGAACAAAGTATAATCCTGTTCACTCAGCGCTCAGTGGCCTCCTAACTGGCCTCAAATCCTCAAGACAGATCTCCAAGTGATCTGAAAATAGATTTTTTGATTAACATTTAATGAGCTTAGAAGCTCTGAATCACTTTGAAAGTGACTCCTGCAGCATGAGAAGCTCAAACGTATGCATTATATACTGATCATTTTGGAGATGAAAGCGGAACTGGCAAATGTAATTCACCTTCTCCAAACGTCTGTTCGGCGTGAGCACAAATTGTATTTATTAATAACAAACCAAAGGTAGTATCTATTATAAAATCTCTCATCCAAACTTCTCACAGCTACAGCAACAACAACAACAACAACAACAAAAAAAGAGGACGCAATATTCACATTTTTTTAGAAGATTTTAAAAAGGTGTAATCCGACATTACCTAATTATTTTCATTGCTGCTTATGATGCTGCTTACTGATGCTCTTTGATTGTGGCAGGGAGGAACCTGACCTTGGCCCTGTCAACAGAAGGCTATCTCTTCCTGGGAGCTGGGAGGCTGGTAGCCTGTGTGTCATGGCGAGCAGTGTGGTGATGCTGAGCACTGTGGATGGGGCTCCGGGTGAGCCGTAACGGGGACGAAACACCATGCCGGCCTCCTGGTGCCATCTGTCAGACCAGTGGCAGAAGCCTCAGAGCCATGCATGCTTCAAGGGAATAGGTTTGAAAGTGTTTTTTGCCCGTGCACGTGTTTGAGTATGAAAGCGCGGCTCAACAAAAGCTTGAGCTCGCCAACCTTTAATCTATTCACCAGAGTCCTGAAACGTGTTGCAATCCGCTCCTGCAAGAGTTAGAAACCTTCCTCTCGGCATTTCACATGGAAAAAACAGCCCCAAAATAAAGGAATAAATATGACTATTGTGTTCCTAGGGAGACATAATATTTATGTGGTTCTGCAGGTTGCATACTGTTGCAAAAGGGGATTTCAGCTCGTTTATTGCCAGATAAGAAAAAAGAGCCCTCAGACCAGTGCCAATGATCAGCTGTCATACAAAACTAAGATATCTGCTTACAGAATGCTGACAAAGTTTAATTATAGAGTTTCCACTGGCTGTCTAAAACAGTAAACCATGGTACTATATCCAGAAAAAACAAAATCAAACTTGAAAATTTCATGATTTCAAGGAAGGTAGGGAAGCTGAGGCTGAAACCGCTGCAATACAGTAGTTATATTCACAAGAGGATTTATAGTTTCACTCAGATCAGACCATTTGGGTGCAGAGGCTGTGTACGGGTTCTATGTCTTTGCTGTAAACTGCTGCCATTTTTATTTGTTTGCAATTTTGTTATTTTTTTCATCAATGTGTGCACAATGTGCTTTTGATACCACGAAACAAAAAATGGATTATTGACAATTTAGCATTTTTGGTTGCCCTAATGCCGCTTGCTTTAGCTTTCAGCCCCATGTGTACTATTAGCTTAAGAAAAAAGAGATGGAATTTTGAGGGTTAACTGAGGCAACAATAAGCAATTATAATTAACTTGTGTATAAAAAATATGCCACAACAGCTTATAGTGTGTGTTTCATGACAATCCAACAGTAAAGAACTGCGTGTCTAATGAAGCAAGGTTTAGAGGAAATATGTAAATGGCTGCCTCCTAAGGATGTCTGCAGCCTCTTTTAGCATCAATTTAAAAAATATATATTGAAGGCATTATGGCAGCTGTCAAAATGAGAACATGTGCTTTATTACATGTAGTAAATTATAAAATTATTGATTTTTTTTTTGTCTCAAAAGGGAACAACAAAAGAAACATATCCAAACTGTTTCTACAGGGCATGTGCCATAAGCTTGCATAGGGATGTGAGCTGAGGTTCATAGTGTACTTTCCTAATCAGGCTGACGCGTGTTGGGACGAAGCAGCACACTGCAGAGGTGGGCTACTTTTGGCTCATCAGCACTTTGCATCCCCACACTTCCTGACACAGTTGTATTAGATTGAAGCTGCCCTCCAGAGAGCAGGCAGGAGAGAAGGATGAGCAGCAGCAGCAGAAAAAAAAAAGAGAGAGAGAGAGAGGCAGCTTTGTGGCACCCTCTGGAAAATGGGAAGAGATGATAAGAGTCCCTTTGAAGAGAAATCATCTATTATGTTTACTGAAGAAAGATTTTTTTTTTTTTTTTAACAACTGCTGCACCTCAGCTCCGACAGTCCATAGAGAAACGTAGCTATTTTAACAAAAGCCAGCCTGCACACACAAAGTCCTGTAGGAGACACAATTTAAATATCAGCTCTCCATTATCCAAATGTGCAGATTAAAGCCTGTATCCCAATCAGCCATTGCTTTGGCATGTCCTCTCTTCAGAATCAAACAGATGAGTTTAATATGATATCCCCAAGGCTAAAGGAGGCGGGGGGGGGGGGCTTCTCCGAAAATATGCATGGATACCCGAGAAGAAAATATGTGGGGCTGCTAAAAAAAAAAAAAAAAAAAGTAACAAGCTACACTGGTATCTCTGCAATCACCGGTCACTGCTCAACCATTACCATGATGAGAGAGCGTGAGTTTACAAGGCATGGAAAACTGCTCTTGGAGTCAACGGTCAAGCTCATTTACCACCACATGCCATTGCATCCCTTTTAATTATCCACAATGCATTACTCTTGGTAGCCTGAATGGCCTGTTCTTCTGTGAGGTACAAACAGTTCAAGAGCTGTTTTTCCTGGACAACAGATTCCCAGGATGGCAGGACAGCAGAGAAGTGTTGCTAGGAATTGTGCAAGTGTGTGTTTAGTGGAATGGGGGAGGGAAGTGGTGGTGGTGGGGGGGGCATCTCTGTCAAGGCATTAACCACAGCACCAGCTAGGCCATGCCACTGCAGATGTACCACAGGTCACCAACATCAGAGTGACAAACTGTCACATCACATCACCCATGGTCGTGTAGCTCACAGAGCTCCTGACACCGCTGTCGCCTCTCATCTACATGTCATTCTTAACTGCGGAGACATTTGCCGAGGAGGACCGAGGGCTCCCTGGACTAAGGAGCAATCCGCATGTATCACTACGACTTGCAGAGGAAAAGGGATCGTTTCGATAAACGATTTAAAGCTGGAAACTGCACAATGTGTTCAAATTCACCTGTCATTACTCACTGGAAAAAAAAAAAAAAAAAAAAACACGCTGCTTTAACTGCGACAACGACCGACCACAGTATAAATTATCCCATAAGTCAACTGCCACCTTTGTCCTCACTTAGTCATTGTAATAGAGAGAGAGAGAGAGCGAGAGAGATGAGGAGCAGAGAGAGATCCCACCATTTAACAAGCCCAGAGCTAGTCACTGATAAGCATACAGGGTTTTGCTTGTCGAATACAGATTGGCTAAGCTGTAGCTCAAAGGGTTTAATTTAGTGGTAACGCAGGCTCACGTTCTCATTGGCCCAATACTCTAAGTTGTGGAAACACCCTCTATGAGATTTTGCAAATCCACTCCACATCTAAAGCTACTGAGCACCAAAAAATAAACTGATGGACAGGACATGATGTATCCACCGTGATGACATGTTTCTTTCACTTGGTGTGTGTGCAACGCCTGCTTAAGTGTAAGAGCCAGGAGGTAAGGAACTTTTTCAGGCTGGGAAACTGCTTGAGGGCGTGGGAGGGTTAACATAAATCAAGACAATAAAGGATTCTTATCAGGAAAGTCTCAAGAATAAGAAATTAACAATCCTTGCAGACACCAGAGGTCACTGTGAGCATGAAAAAATTTGAAAAAAAAAAACAACCTTCCAACCAACGCTGGATGTGTTTTAAGGATTAGTTATTTGCTATATTGCAGAAGGTAAATCAGGATGATAGCAGCACTGAAACCTGGATCTTTAGTTGAGCCTGGAGCTAAGACCTTGGTTATCATCTTAGCAACTCTAGTTTCTATGGAGAGTGTTGTTTCAATATCATATTACAGAGGTGAAACTAAGTCACAGAAAATGTGGCCAGCAGACAGACGGTCTAATGCCTTTTACACAACTGAAAGCAAATCCCTTGTTTAACACATCTAAAGATTTTCCAAGCATGTTTGTACCCTTAAAAGGCCATTGCCATACAACCGCAAGTACCTTTTCCCAGCAACTTTCAAACACAAGGCCTGCCTCCGGTCATGCCACAGGAAAAGGCCCATAAGCAGGGAACAAGTTCCCTTCCTGTTTTCAAAGACGATTCCTATGGCATGCAGAGCTGTTTCCTGCTCACTACGCTCATTTCACCATCTCAAACATCTGGCTGCTCTTCAGCATGCAGCTGCAGCACGGTGAAAGCCAACAGTGCCACTACTTGAGTTGAGCAACACAGTCCTGAGCCGTTCCAGTCATATCTCTGGCAACTACAAAGGAAACAGGCTAGCTTCACTAGCTTAGGCAAGGCATCCAGCAAGGACAGTGTGCCTTATTGAGGATCTGCAGTGAGATAATCTTTAATTCGTCCACATTTAGTACTTAGGACCTGTTTAGGTCTTATCCAGCTATTTGGATTATGAATTCCTTGACGCACAGAGACAGGACTTCCAAATGAGGAAACAATATTAGTCAATATCTGATAGGATTGCAGCAAAGTGCTCTTTAGTAACATCGCCATGGTAATTTCTCACTGAAGCAAGGATCCATTTTATATCCCATGGGAAACCTGGGCTGAGTGGTTAATGCTGTGCTAATGCTGCTTCATTCAGCCAGGTTTTGATAAGAGTCATGCTTTTAGAGAGGGGAAACACATTTAGTGTTTTAAATCACTTCAATGGAGAAAAACCCACTCGTTGAAAATCACGTACTTGTTGAGTTCTGCCATCTCTCTCTCAGCCTTCACTTAAATTGCACCCATACGCATTAGGACAGGCCGACAGTCACACTAATCTGCACTCATGCTCTGAAACAATCCTGGGCCAATTCGGTTTGAAAAGGGACTGCTGCAGCTAGAAAGGAAGAAGAAAAAATAAATGAGTGGGAAGCTTTGTTTGACTCCCACTCCTATCAGTTCTGACATTCCAAATAAGGTCTGTGTGGACCAGCACGAGCAGAGACGGACACAGACAACACTGCAGAGCTCTCAGCAACTCCAACCAAGGAAAAGTGTGCGTGGGGGGGGTGGGGGGCTTGGCGGCGGCGGTGGCGGCATTGGGGGATCATGGAGCAGAAAATATGTGACCTCTAAAAATGTATCATCTACTTGACATTTCCCAGAAGGATAAAAACAAAACACCACATGATACTGATATATATCTTAGATATTAGTTAGATATAATCATCCATAGAAAAACAAACAAATTTCAGGTCATTTCCAAATTGTTTGCCTTGATTCTGGACAGCTGTTCCAAAAAACAACTGGTGTTCACACTGCTGAGACTAGTGAAAAGTCTTTGAGTTGGAAAAAAAAAACCAAAAACATGAAACTCATGGGAATCATCTGGTAGAGCACTAAATTAATAGCTTCACAAGACAGCGTTGCACACTGCTGGCCCCAAATGCTGGTAGGAGGTAACCATTTGATTTGAACCAAGATTCTGAGAAATCATGAAACAGGGTGTCAGTTAACTGCAGATGTTATATTCATCTTAAAAAAAAAAACAAAAACAAAACCTCAGGCCAGTGTGTGACTACCCTTGCAAGGCAGCTAAAATTCAGAATTCATCCTGTCAGGCCACAAGCTTGTCGTACCTGATCAGCAAAGGTTCAGATGAATCGGCATCTTGTAAGAGGGGAACTACAGGCAGCTACGTGAAACGTCCTTTCATTTCTCTTAGCAGGAATCATCTAACCAACATGCTAACTAACTTTCACAGTTCCTCTCACTAGTTGCGTTGTGTTGTGCTTCCTCTTTGGTGCTCTTCTACTCTGTCAGCCAATCACCTGCCAAGTATTTTTTTGAAAGCATCTGCCAGTTTCCAATGAAGTCTTCCCAGATGGTGCTGTGGGGAACCATCTGGGGACTCAGGTTTGTCTGTGATCTTCATATAAAGAAAAAAAACTAAATGGATGAACAAGGCAAAACTCTGGACATTGTTGAGTGCAAGCAATTTTATTTCTCTCTTTATGTTCTACGGAGTAGTGAATCAGTATTTTTACATTTCCCTTTAATCAGATTATAATTTGAAAGCACTTGGAGTGTTTGTGTTATACAAGGCACCAGAGATAAGTGATATTTGGAGACAATTGAGAAAGTGTGTTCTGAACTGGTACGGCACGTTTTGCAGCAGCAGCAGACCACAGCTGCAAAGTTACTGCCGCAGCTGCAACTTCATGAAGTTGCAATTACACGACTCTGCCGCGGGCTTTTAATTTGAAACGACGGATAAAGTGGAGACGTGCGGTGACATCTGGCCATAGCGAAAGGGAGAGCGAGAGAATGACGAGTAAAACTAACAAACTAACTAGCTGTTATTATGTGAGACTGATATATTAGCAGTCATACTGGTCACCGGAGGCCTACGTGGGTTTTCCACTGTTACAACCAAACTGTTCATAATCAGACGAGTATAAATCCATGTCAGCTGTTACATCAGTGTGCCAGTGGCAAGTGTTGTGTCATTTTCTCTACCAATGTGCCAACAATTCAAGTTTTTTCCTTTTGTATCAACTCTTATGATCAAGAAGATACCATCTGAACGACATTTAATATCTTGTGTAAAGGATAACAGGACGCTCTGTGAACAAGGTCTGTTCTCACCTAAAACTAAAATACCGATGTCATGAATGTTTCGAACAAAAAATAAGACATTGCATTTCAAGGTTTGTCCAAGTACTCTCCAAATTAAGGGGCCCTGAGGTCCTGAGCTTCCAACTGTCTGGAACCGCTGATGGCCTCCACAGTGGCAGGAAGAGTTCAATGTTGCAGCAGAGCTTGTGTCTCTGCGCAAGTCTCAGCATGTTGGCACATTTTGTATGTGTCTAAGTGGGCCTAAGAACTAACGCTTTAGGTCTTTTTTACATGTCCCAGCTGGTGAGAGTGAGACACACAGTGCGCTCTCAGGTGATCTGTCCAAGTGGAAAAAAACAACTTTCTCATAACCTGATCATTGAAATTTATTCAAAGTAGAGGGGAAACAAACTGCCGCGATCTCAAACTGATTAGGAGGAATTTCGTTGACTAGTCAGTTGTGGATTTTTATTTCTTTATTTGTAGAGCTATTAAAAACAGTTCCTGCAGTGACATCTGGTCAAGTTAGCATCTACTTTGCTGCGTGGATTTTTTTGTTTGTTTGTTTGTTTGTTTGTTTTTTGTTTGAAACATTTTGTTGGTTGTTTCAAATCCATGACCCAATTCTATCAACACCAACAAACATCCCATTCTCTCGCTTTTCTTTATTACTTATACCTAATTAAATATAATCAAAGATACAACTTGGCTGCAACTAGTTCCAACACAGGTTTACTTACAAATCAGTAGACTGTAAAGGCTCGACCGATGCATACCTGACATTACACAACTGACTGGACAGTGAAGCCTCAAAGTGCAGAAAAGGAAACTGCTCAGATGAGGCCATGTGGCTATCGTCACGGCATCTGCCGAAGAAAAAGGCACAGAAACTGGCAAGGCTCCCTCTGCCCATTCTGTAGGAATGGGCGCGGAACAATAATAACCTAACCAGACGGAAGCTGTCATATGGCAGATAAACCAGCAGATTGTAACGATAGTCAAAGAAATTGGAGTGAGGATGGAAATGCAAGTTAATCAATCTCTCGCTTCCAGTCTAACTCTATAAATTCCCCCAGCTCGCATGAGGGTGTTACTGGAGGCTGAGCAAATCTGAACATTTTGTACATTAAAAAATAAGCATGCTGGGAAAATGTGAATAGCGTTAGGTCTGTCTGCAGGTCTTTCCTCATCCTGTTTGTCACACACCAGCAAAAACCTGTGGAAGTGCTGCATTGTTTGGGGTTACTTCTGCATGCTGCTGGCAGAAATGTCATTCAAACAAAAGCAAAATCAACCTTCATTGCAAATGCAATGAAATTCAGGACATCACATTGTACATTAGGCTGCTGTCACATCAAATTACACCCTGTTGGGTCAAGCCTGTGTACGTGGAACAATCTGCATTTCCATCCTAGGATATGATGTTTGGTCTGGGTGGAAGAGATTATCCTGCTTGCTTGCATGGATTTCACAGCTCAACTGGCAAGGCATCCCTTCACTAGCTAGACAGCTGTTTTTCCCCCCTCCCTCACTTTAACTACTTCAGGCAAAACAGATGAGCCTGGCGATTCAAACCCAGCCAAGGCAGCATGATGAAGTAGAACATTTCTTCTTACCAGGAGAATTAATTCACTGGAAATGACAATGAGGACAAAATGCTGTGTCAGCATTTTAATCAGTGCTTAAGTTGTTCTAGTGTGAGATGCTAACAACTGAAATATTTTGTATTAGACTAAGGATAGAGAGAAAAAGTCATATTCTGTAAGTCAGTGACCCACCTAAGTGACCAATTATGTGAAATAAACACTTAAAAATCTAGTTGAACTGATGTCATCTGATGTGAATGCAGGTTACTAAAGTCTAACAGGAACTTTTTTAATCTAACCTTCAATGCCTATAAGTGGTGCAAGATTTAAACCTGCAACAATATTTTTTGTCTGTACTAGCCCACATCAACAAGTCGACAACTTCAGCTTAAACAGCTGCTGCCGTTCCTGACACCTCTTTCTTTTAAATTCCAAACAACTTACTGAGAAACTGCAACTTGTTAAATGTCAAATGTGTTGTTGACTTACAAGCCGGCGCAATCATATGCTCGACAGATGTGTACATGCAAAGTACTGCAAAATCAAATAAATATATCAACTATTATCACCAGCTGGATAGCTTTGAGTACTTGCTATATAATATATTAAAGTAAGAACAGGTCAGACAGCTCTGAGCATCTCTTCTATTCGGTTGACTGAGCGATCAAATAAAAATACAAGATATTTCAGGTAAACACTCAGAGAAAGCTAGTCCTTCAAGTTTGGATGGCGGGTCCAGGTGGGCTACGTTAGGGACATGGCTGAAATGTCAGCTCCGTTTGTGACATTACAAGGCTACAGGAGTCCCGACAGCTCGTTTAAAAGGCTCAGTTTCTGAATACTTGTCGGGATGGACTGTGTGCTTTTCTTGGTGGAATGAGTACTACTACAGCACAGTACTCCAATACAATGTAAGCCTGCTTTATAATCAGAAGAGACATGAAGATCTCCCCTAACCCTAACCCATCTCCCTTCTTATAGTATGAGGCCTTTCATTTCTGGGGGAAACAAAGTCAAAACACGATAACTCAAATCCAATTCTGGGACCTAGAATCTTAAATGCATATAAAGTACGAAAAGATATTGACAAATATTTTAATGTAAGCCTCAATTAATTTATCACGTTTGACCATTCCTGCGTTTATGTGAACCACAGAACACCATGCTGTTAGTTTATGGCATAAAAAAGGCTGGCTTTGTTGCCGGATGTGGGAAAAACATCCAATAGACTCTAAAAAAAGCACAGGAAGGAAACTGGGGGTGGGGTGGCAGTGAGTAGCAAGGGGGGTGTGGTAACGGAGAGTGGGAGTGAGAAAGGAATGTTCTCTTCACTCTCTCTTTCTCCGTCTTGTTATCATGCACACACACACACACACAAAATAACCCCACTTTCTCACTAAGAGCTATGAAAAGAATGCAGCATCACAGTTTTTCTCTATAAGCTGGACGACAGGAAAATGAGCCTGTACTGGTTTAATGATTGTTTGCCATCTCAATTAAAAAGAACATTCAGCCCTGATAAAAAAACAAAAAACAAAACAAAACACATGAAGGGGCCCCATTTTAGAAACCACTTCTTCTGAGTGTGTAAACTCTATTGAAGTGATCACAGTTTATTAGACTGATCTATTTGGGTGAATTTGAATTTGAACCTACGTGCCGCAGGTTTCATTGTTTGGAGTGATTGGTAAAGTGGGAAACTGATGCAGAAGAGTTTAACAATGTATTAATTAATGATGATTTGGAGAGAGCACTTGACCTTGCACATTTTCCCTTCTTGTGTCAGATTTAGTCTGATATGACTTAAGCTTTTTCAAGGGTCCACTTCACTGGCAAAGGTTTAATCAGACTTTATTCTAGTGTTGACAAGTTGTACGAACAAGCAGAAAACACATAAGCCTTTGTCTTGACCCAACTTGCTACATTTTGATGAGCCATTTTAAAAGTTTACATGTTAACATTATTTGGATTTATCCCGCTGCAAAGTTGTTCCCATGTACTTACAGGATTCACCCCATTAATTGCCTTAAGACTCATTCTCCTCAGCCGAAGGCAATATTTACCTGCTGGCTTTACTTGAGTCCTTAAACACACTTTGCACATTTTGAGAATGGAGACGATGCGAAAAACTTAGAAGGGCAAAAACAACAATTTAGGAGATTTAGCAATCATTTCGTTGAAACCATAAGAGTGTACAAAGACCTCTCAGGAAGAAGGGTGAAAAATAAAGGCTTTACTTTTTTTTTTTAATCTTCATTCAAAAGCCCACTTAATGCAAAAAGTGGTCTTAATACCCCTGTACGCTGTAATACAATCCAGTACATAAACACAAACTACAACCTGAAAAAAAAAAATCCCATTTGGTACGATTAAACTTCGGCATCATGATCTCCTGCAATTGCTTTCAATGTTACGCAAAATCACCCAACAGTGACATATGTTTACACTTATAGCTGACAAGAAAAAGCCCAGTAGGAACATCCATCCTACAGACTGTGTTTGTGTGTGCTACATAATTTCAGTCCATATTGCGGCTCAATACCACTTCATGTTATCTTTTTAAGTTTGGAAAACAGATTTTTCTCAGGCACACAAGCAGATACAATATTTATAATGTAAAACATTATGCATGTTGAATGAAAATTTTGCATCAGACTGCCCCCTCCTCTGAACCTTTTTGATACACATAAAGCAAAGCTCACAATCAATGGAAGTTTGCCTGATTTGAATTAGTAGGAGTGTTGTTTTTGGCTAAGCAGATAATACCCTTTAACTAAACATTTTTGTGACATGAAAAAAAAATCATTACTTTTTAACTGGAGCAACTGGTATATTTGAAATTAAACTCATTAGTATTAAACGAGTTTAATGGGAGAACTGGAAACACCAGATTCAGTAGTCGGTGAAATTATTCTAAGCAGCATCTCTGTCACTGCCTGCTTCCTGTTAAAAGCAGACTGTAGATGATTCGACAGGGCGGATAGAGACCAGAGATCCTCCCCTGGTTTCACCTCCAGTGTGTGCTCTTGATGCAACAGCAGTGTTTGTGTGCCTCCAGGCAAGATGGAGAGAGAGCAGGCGCCAGAGCGTAGCTCAGCACCGTGACACCTCACCACAGCAGAGCACTAACACAAACATTCCAGCTGCCACTTCTCAACCTAATGGGCAGAACTGAGGCAAGAAACAAGACCATCTATGTTCCTCCTCTAAACCTGTATCCTAGCCTGGCAGTCTGAAACACGAGTTAGGATTTGACGATTGTGAAATCTTTGAGGCTGATGCAGCCACTTACTTACCACTTCAAATCTCACCATGTTCATGACCAGAAATGAAAAGGATTTAGGTTTTGATTCAGAGATTTATTTTGTTTTTTTTTTGTTTGTTTGTTTTGTTTTTCCAGACCGTCAAAACTCATCTTCACATCTGTCCAAAACTATACAGAAAAATCCAAGATGTGCTAAACCAGTGCAATCCATGAAATCCTGCCACACTGCACCAGACTGATTTAACACGTCAGCTGTCTAATTAGAAAAAATACATACATTCAAGCCATACAGTATTTATTTGCTGTGGTTGGGAGTGAATTTCTATTGCCCTGACAACACCTGTATTTCCTAAAACACTAATATTCGCTCAGGATGTTCGTTTAACACTAATTTGGATGTTAATGTTAACAATGGGGCAGCAGTTACCTTGTGCGTTTTGCCAGATATTGTTGTTGTCACCTCTGAGACATACAGGGGATGCATATAAAAGTGTTTTCCTCTAAAGGGGAAAAAAAAGAGAAGCTGAAGAAATGGAGATTTCAACTGGATAAACAAAAACTGCAATAATTTACGCTGAATTTGCGATTAGTTCCTGACATTCGTTTTTAAAACAATGTCAGCAACATTTCATGCTGTCGACATCAAGTAGGCTTGTGACTTTCACCTTTCATATATTTTCACGTCTATTATACTCCCGAAGGCCAACTGTAGCAAAGAACAGAACATTACAACGATGCAAATGGAGTTGAACTATGACTTAGACCCCAGAGCACAGGAGCGGGAGGGAGAGAGGGAGAGGAGAAGAGAAAAAAAAAAAGTGAATGCTTGTGCCTCTTTTCAGCACTCCGCAACTTTGGAGCCTGGGAACTTCAGCAGCTTGGCCGGGCTCTGAGAAATATCCTGAGCTGTAATGTAAACATGTCTGAACTCTGATCTACCATGGCCCTACCACCAGCCACCCCACTCCACCCCTCCTAGTGTAACCCAGCATTTTGTGCAAAGGGGTTTGCCAGTGACATCAGGAGCCCACTTTCTCATTTCCTGAGCGGGTTAATGACCCTGGGGAGAATAGGCTGTTTGAAGTCCTGCAAATAAAGCCGCTTTACTATGAACCCAATTGTTCCTCATTGGAGGGAGCTGGATGGCTGAATAGTTTTATCTGATAAATAGATCTTGTTGTGAACTTATATAAGGATGGAATAAAGAATTTCAGCAAAGGTGAGGACCGACACTTTGTGTTAATATGGGTACACATAAGTGGACATCCACACCCACTTCTCCAGTGGTAACTGTGATAGTCATATCTGTTTACAACATCGGCCACGCAAGTCCAGGAAACTCGGACATATCAGGTGGCTGATTCTCAGATAAGCAAGAGAGCAGTTATAGATAAGCCCTTGTTAATCTCAACACACAACTGTTCTTTCTCAAAAGAAACAAAACCTTCATGGTACACGACAATCAAAAACTAAATACACATCCTTAATAAGTGGGTCAAACAAGTGTCCACTTTGGAGACCCTGTCCTCTTCTAAACAAGGCAGCGAAGAATAGCCTCTTGGGTTCAGCTTTGCGTGCAATTTGTCATCTCAATCTTCCTTTTATGCACTGCACATAAAATACACCTGAACATGTTTGTTCCCACAGGGTTCCAGTTTCAGTGCCGGGTAGCAGAGCACTTGTGGAAAGACACTCAGAGGCACAACCTCCCTCCCTCCCTCCCTCCCTCCCCGTCCTGTCTTTTCCTCACACACAATCCTGCCCTCCCTTCAATTAAGTCAAGCAGGAAAAACCTGACAAACCTCAAAGAGCTCTCTCAGCAGAAGAAATCGCATCAGGCATGAACGGATACCTCCACAAGGCCTCTCCAAAGATATAGATGTACAGAAGCATGGCCCTTTTTCTTCCTTCACATCTATTATTATGTCCAAATTCCAGATGATGAAGAGCATTGAAAAAAAACATGTTTGTCATGAATTTAATAGCTACAGCGAGCACTAATGTATTAGTACTCCCAAAAATTCCCCACTGACCGCAGTGGCACAGATGATATTTTTCGTGTCCTTAGGTCCACATAATGCTTGAAAATTCAAACAAAGTGTTGGCAACAACGAGAAGCATGCTGAAAGCACAAATCAACAACAAAGGGATATAGTGGGGACTCTCTAATCCGAAACCCTTTGGGAATGGAGGTATTTCAACCGAGCGAAATGTTCACTTGGATGAAACACTGAATAGTGGGGTAATTCATATTCAAAACATGAAACAAGTATCCATGCATATTCACAAGAGTCTAGTGCAGAATCTAATTTGCAGCCAGAGGAGGAACAAGGAAATCCAAAACAATTGAGAACCATTTTTGGATTTCTTTCCCAATTTAATTTCAAGTGTATTTATCCATTACAGGTTCGTACTTTAGATAAATAGTTTCATAGACACAACTGAGACTGGAAACTGTGCGAAAATACTTATCAGCTTGTCCCAAACCACATCTTATTCTATTAATAACTGCAGCTAATTCTCATACAACACATGAGGCATTTTATCTTGACAGGTGACATAAACAATTAGCAATACATTTTCTGCTGATGAACTAAATAATGAATCCATAGCTCCAGCATTAGACACATCACATCATAGTTGTGTTTGTTTTTTAATCACGTGAGAGTAAAAAAGTAGATATAAATGCTTTTCGTTATCAAACTGAGTATGAATGAACGGATTTGATACACAAAAACAACTAAAAGCCTCGCTCGGGCAAGGAGGAGCTTGACGTTGATCATGTATTCCACCAAGGTTGATTCTGATCATGTATTCTCTTCAATAGTAGCATGGAAATTGAAGCTGTTACTTTGTAAGCTCTGCTGGAGACTGCAGACCACAGCCAAGGACAGCAACCACATATCTATGGAGGACAGGCTTTTAACCCAATGCGGGCCGCAGCTCCAGTACAACTACAGGTTAAATTTACCCCAAGGCCCAGGCTGTTATATATCCCACACAGCAGCAGAGCAGACCTGGCCCACCTGCACTGTCAGAGGCCTGTGTTCCTCTGAGCATGTACCCACTTATAATGTATCATCCCTTGAAGACTGAGGATGAGATGGGTCTGCTACATGATTTCGACAGCACTCTTCAAAGACAGATACAGCCTTCCCATAGGCTGCTGAATAAAACATGAGGCATGTGCAGCAGGGTGGGATGTGCATGTGCGTGCATGTGTGTGTGTGTTTGTGTGTATGACTGGTGGAAGAGTGGTTGAGTGTGTTGGAGTGGGGGAGTGGAGAAAAAGGAGGGAGGATGCGGGGGTTCTTAAAAGACCAGTGCTAGAGATACTGTATCACAGATGATCCACGAATACCTTTGATTCGACACACATCCTCGCTGCCCTGCCTGGCGTCTGGGAACTTCAGTCCTCCTTGAGTCATATGATCTACCATGCTTTCTTATTTTGTGCAGTCCGTGTGTGTTCAGAACTTGTTAACAAAATCTAAATCAGTCCAGAAAAGAGCAAAAGCGTGCTCATTTCAGAAGAAGGCAACACAAATCGTGCCAGGTACAGAGATGTCCCAGTTTCACAGAGGACTATTTCAAGCACGCTGCTGTATGACACAACGTTTGCTGAGCCCTGTCTTTTTGCCTGATTTTTTTTGCCTCGACCAACATAACATTGAACATGCCATCCAGGAAAAACCCTTTCTTTTGCAACAATAATCGTGAAGTGTTAGTCTGTAGGAAATGAACACAATTAAACTCTTTCCACCTCTTGCACTTTCAATACACAAATTTTAATGGTGTGATATGAATATAAACATGCAATTGCACAGCATTGATTGATAATAATACAGTCAACACAAAAGGGAATACTCCATACTTAAGTCAGACAGGGAGGTTTTTGATGAAATACTAATATACCAATACACCTGCATCTGTGGTCCCTTCACTGGCTGAGAGAACCCACACTCAGCTCATGCAAGTACTGCAAATCTGATGGCCCACACAGCCAGTGTCTCATAGGCCTTTTCTGGGAAAAATCCACTGGTGCACAGGAAGTGATACATAATTTCTGGCATTGACAACATTATTTGGAGCTGGGTAGTCAGTCAAGCAGCTACTGTTGAATGGACAGACAAAGAAAAGCGAGCCACGGAAATAATCCACAGATATAGTTTGATGTTCTGGAGGTAGAGAGAAGCAGCACTACGGCAGCTGCTTAGGTGAAAAGATGTCCTCATTTTCAACAGCAGGCTCATTTGGACAATCACACAAAGAAATTCCATTGACATACTTGGACTTCGTGGAATGAATGATTTGTCGAGGGGTTCTGACTTTTAACATCCTGAACTTGGCTGCAGTTTACAAGTCTGAAAATACGGTCTTTAGAATATCCTCAGTATATGTTGTCATTAACTGAAAGGGATTGAACTATAAAGCCCCTCTGAGATATGTGAGTCATCAGTGGACTTTGTATTGTGCCCCTTAAAAATCTGATGTCTGGGTTGGGTCCCAAAAGATAAGCTTGTTGAAGCTTGTACCCTGCTCTCCCTTGACGACACAGCAATCATGATCACAAAATTTATGTGTAGCTAAGCTGTTTAGAACACATGTACGCTGATGTTATCATAAAACTATGTTTACTGGGGAATAGAGACATTCATTTCATGCACGATTTAGCCAGAAGATGATACAGTAGCTATTAACGAAGTCAGAATCAACATTTTGTCCCAACAAATGTCCAACAGAGGCAGTCATTTCCTGGAAAATGACAAGCCGCGGCATTAGCCTTGTGTGCGTGATATTAACTTACCATTTCCCTCTTCCTTATAGACAAGCTGTGCTTACGTAGATTTAGTTGGTGCTAAAAATTTATGTACTGCCCTTGGATATGTCTGTGGAATGTCCAGAACATAATGTCATGGCCCCGACTTCAACTGCATAAGCCAGTAAATCTGGCTGACGCGTAACAGTTAAAAGCCAGTAAAACATAACCATGATCCCTTACATTTATGTGGTGTCAATCAGGAGACTCAGCACACAAATGTATGGATGGAGAAATCATAATGTCCACTTCTGAAGCATGTTACTGCCAGAAATTAATCAAGAGATACCTGGAAGACTGATTTTAAAAAAAAGAGTGATCAAATTTAAAACTTTCTCAGTGACTTATTTCACTCTGGTGCCCGTGGGAATCATTTGGTTAAATGAAAGCTTTTGGTAACTCACAGGTCTTTAAATACTAAACTGTTCAGTCTATCAAGTTCGCACTATTTCACGAAGTAGTATTATATTGTCAGCCACTTAAGTATTGTCCTATGTGCGCACAATCAATTTGAATCATTTTGACTAAAGTCAAATTTTTGGTAAACTATAATAATAACGAAGCATTATCCAAAAACAGAATACTACAAAATGTATTGCGTTCTAAATTAATGAAATGTAAGCAAGTAAAACATAATAGAGGATTTTTGAATAGCAAAAGATGCACTACACATCAGCAGAATTGGATTGCGGTTGTGTTTAAACCGTATCTTGGAATGATGACTAATCCCAAATAGAAGAAGATTACCAGATGGCTTTACTACAGTATATGGAGGCCCATTTTAATGTCTTAATCAGAGCACTATGAGATGCTCAACTCATATCACAGCTACAGTCTACACAATGAGACAAGCTTAATCACATCAGGCTTACAGTGTTGCCGTGCTGTCAATAAACAGCATCGGCAGCAATTCCATTCCTCGCCCAAGGAGACTTAAAGTAATTCAGCGTTCACATCACCTGACAGCCAGCTATCCAGAAAAAGAAAACTTTAGCTTTCCCGTGACAACACAGAAGTGATCTCTGGGCTGAACATGGATACTTTTTTTTTTTTTTTTTGGCATCGGCAAGGTTGGGCAGAGCTCTGGGCTTCACTGTGGGTGGCCCCCATGGACCTGGGCTAATTGTTTCACATCACAGTTGAGCCAGGCTGAAATCAGACCACCGGCAGCTCTGATTCAGGCAGTTCAACAGCCAAACAGGGTATGCCAGGAAACACTTACAGTTCTCACCCCGCCCAGCACTCAAACACATGCACACACTCTTCATCCATCATACACGACCACCAGAGAGAACAAGGAATTTCTTTTTCCCTCATACGATTGGAGTCGGCTGTCAATCCACTCGGAGTTGCAGTTAGCTCAGTGATGGTCAGTTAAGAGGTCGGCACTTATGTGACGTTGGTCGGCCAACATGAGATACATAAGGTATTAGAAAACTTCAGCTATGGGAAGAAAATGTCCAGAAAATATGAGCTTTTATTATTGTGATACACATGCTCGCAATATGGCCATAATCTCAATATAAATTTGGATAAAATTATAAACTTTTAATCCTACAACGCAGTGACTCCCTCCATTTTTGCTCTTGACCCCAATAACGCTCAAGGAAAAAACAAGACAGGGCTAAACTAGAGCAAAGTTTGAAAAGGAAAACCTGATTTTATGAGGCAAAAACTTTTTCTTCTCTTTTGCTTTCCTGTAAATCTTCTTGCACCCCCGCACCTCCTCAGATTTATTTTGTGACCGTTATGTTTTGGTCGTAACCCCAAGAAGGGGACAAGTGATCTGTCATCAAAAGTGCAACCAACTGGAGTATCCAATTTTTAATTATTTGTCCAAAACGCTGCAAATGTGCTAGATTAACACATGAAGCTGAAGAGTATTTTGGCATTGTGCGTTTAGTGAGAGTAGAGAGTGACAGGAAACGTAGGGAGAGGGGAGGATGACATGAGGACAAAGTTCTTGGGCTGGAGTCAAACTGAGGACACTGGCAGTTTACACTGAGATGGCCAACATGCATCGGGCGCAAGCTTTTTCAAAAAAAGCCACTGCCCTGTTGATGCCACATAAGAGTCAGGAGAGGGAAAACATAACACGCAAACACATTGGAACAGAGAACACGTTGAGCACATGCTGCTCTAGGCCTGTAGTTCCCAGATCTGTCACTACAACAAGACTGGGAAATAACAAAATCCTCCCGGTGCACACTGGACTGTTAATCACCAGGCATCTCTCGCCTACTGCTTTTTCAAGGCCTGTTTGACTTTAAGTAAACACGTGCAGGAAATGTATTCAGTGGCTCTAAACATTTATATGCGGGCCTTGTGCTTCAAACAGCTTCATGGCCGGCCCATCTTTCAAGAAGGTGCTTAGTGAGCCATTTGTTAAATGTGTGATAATGGGGCATGGCAATGCATGGCATGCTACATGCAGCTAGGCTATATCAGGCTCATGTTTGCTAAACTTTTAGTTTCTGTATCACTATCTGATAGACAATGGAATATGGTTGTTGGCTCCTGATCTGATGAAACTGAAT
Source organism: Remorina albescens (assembly GCA_034769265.1). Taxonomy (NCBI): domain Eukaryota; kingdom Metazoa; phylum Chordata; class Actinopteri; order Carangiformes; family Echeneidae; genus Remorina; species Remorina albescens. Next base: position 19,591,378 of record CM068497.1, on the reverse strand, counting down.
GTCTGTACATTGTAATACAGGGCTGATGTTTGGTAAACTCTACTCTGTGACCTATTTCTGTGATGAATGTATTTTTTTTCCTTTTTTTGTACAGCTATGAGGGGAAAGATTGAAAAAGTGGTTGTGAATAAATATAATCTAAAATATGACTATCCAAGAGCTTTCGATTAGTTCAAGCAGGCATTAAGGAAAATCAGTTTATGACTCATTTGATAAGTAAGCTCTCATCTCTTTTCCTTTCCCATTTCTCCAATTTCATCTAAGAGAATATCCTTTGTTAAATCTGGTCTCAATGAGCACCGTTGTTAAATGCTGCTCACTCTGCACTCCCAGCCGGTCATAATCCATTGTGTTGTTTGCCCCTCACTTGGTGTACATTTCCAAATTCCAAAGTGAACAGTCAATAACATGCACAGATGTGCTCATTGTAGAGGCCTTACTTTTTAATTCAGAAGAATGTAGTATGGTGAATTATAGCTGCAGCCCACAAATATTTGAAACAAAAGTTCCACTGTCTTAATAGCCAGAGATAATACAAAAAAAAATACATCTTTACACATTTTGAATACATTTTTTTAAGTACTCTCTGCAGCAAAGGTGCTGGATAGATGCCTTATGAATGCACTAAAGGGGATTTCTGCTATTGCTGCTGTTTTGCCTCACCCAATCATGGTGAGCTGCAAAAAACATATTAACCTCAGGGTTGGTACAAACATGTACACCAGGACTTCATTTCCTCCACACCATCTTGCTGCACTCATCAGTTTGGTCTAGAACACGGGACTCCAGAGTCAACATCAGTTGAAAATGAAACAGTACGCGATAATGATGTTCCCTGACCTCTTTTCGACAGGCAGTATAATCCGTGGTGTTACGTCTTGTCTCCCATCATGTCCCACAGCTGTGCTGTACCTAACAGCATGAAAACTAAATATGTCAAAAGCTAAAGAGCTAAACTGCACTTTAAATTAGCAATGTGTGGAAAATGTGCTTTTTGTGAATGTCTTGACCGAGGCATGAGCAGACCAGGCAGCTAAACGTGAAAAAGAGGCTATGTGTTGAGTGCATGACAATAAATGAACTGACAATCACCACTGCCCTTTTATGGCTATGGTGGAAAAAAATATTGCGTTGTTTATTTTTCCATCCAGCATCTCAAGCAAATCTAGCGCAGGAACATCTGCAAGCTTTCACCCCCTTTGACATTATATTGAAACTCTTCTTGGGAAATAATTCATAGCTGAGCTGCTGAACTCTCTCATGCCCAATGGAAGAAAACAACAAAATAAATCTCACATCTCACTCACTGTGCCCTTAACAGATGCGATACAGGAAGTCAGCCCTATCAGCACTGGCAGGCAAACAGAAAGCCCTGCTGTGTCTCACAGTAAAGTTTCCCTTCCCTATGTTCTTTGCAAGGCTCTGCTGTTGAGGGAGAACATGCAAACTACTTGATCCTTTATTCTCAATGTACTTTACTCGGAGGATTCATAGACTTACAGGCTCTCTCAGAGATAAAGAAACAAAAACCCCTCTTGTTACTATAACACCGAGAGGCGCTTTTCAGTGACAGGTAGTATCCTCCTAAAGATCTGCTGATTTATGTGATACATAAAGGAAACTAAATGATCTGTACTGAGAACCTGTAACTGCAAATCGCATATTAAATGGGTTAGGCAAGCCACAGATCGCATTTCCATCGCCCTGTTTGGATCAGTTGCACAGTCGAAGACATGGTTTGCAGCGAATGAAAAACATCACCATGACCCAATGACCCCAAAACCCTCTGAATGGATTGCTTTGCAGACAAGCTTTGTGATCCTGTATCATCCCATCTGCTTTTAGGACTCCTTTTCATCAACAAAATTCAGAAACCTCGAGTTTCCTACGCTGCTTGCTTTAAAACATTTCCTGTTTGCTGAGCCATTGGGTATGGATGGAACAGACACATGCCTAACCGTGTGTTCATCAAGTCACAGCTAATGTTGCTTATGACTAATTCATGTTCGAGCCGTTGTCAGTGAATTCATTCCAGTTCACTGCTGATTCTCAGGTAGGGCTAGTTTTGTTTTCCTGTAACTCAGCAGTCAACATTTCCTCCTCCTCCTCCTCCTCCTCATCATCACCATATTTTCAATCACCAGGCGCCTCAGTATTAATAATGGTGATAAAAATAAATGAATCATCATCCATACTTGCCCCCCTCCCCTCCCACAAAAATGGGAACTTACCGCTATACGCGTGGAGAGCTTCTGCTCGCCCTCGGAGCCCTTCTGCTCTCCGTTGGACCTGCTGTACTCCGGAGGTTGCTGGTTCGATCCCCGGCTGCCCTTCGCCTTTCGGTTCCCGGGCCCCTGGTGGACTATGTTGAGCAGGTGAAGCGTGCTCTCGTGTTCCCGGTCCGAGGTCTCGGCCTGACCCCGCTGGTAGCGGTTCTCACAGGTGGAGTGGTGCCTCCTGCACAGCTCGATGCGGGCGCGCAGACGCTCCACGATGGCGCTGTGCAGCTGCGGCACCGCCGAGCCTCTGGAGGTGGCCACCACCGGTCCGCTCCCGACCCCACCGGGCATCGTCCCCAATCCGACGCCTAACATGGGCACGAAGGTCCCCGAGGCAGATTGAGCGGGGGTCGCCTCTCCCATGCCCAAATTTACAGAGCCTGAGGTCCGCTGAGCTCGGAATGGACCACAGTACGAGCATGGAAGAAAACAATGCCTATGGACTCGACTATGATCCCATGTGGAAAACAGAAGAAGAAGAAAAAAACCTAGACTGTACGCACAAACTCCCTAGAAAGAAAGATAATGAAGCCGATGATATTTGTTGACAGATTCTTTGCGCAATTGTCTCGCCAAACTGATAATAAAATGTATGTGTGGGTGATGCAAAAAATTAAAAACACTTGCCTTTAAAGTAAGATAAGGTCAGTATGAAGCCATCAAATGATCCACAGAGGATTAAAAAAAAAGTCCAAATGTTACAGGATTTTATTAGAGATTCCTTCCTCAAGGGTTCCACGGTGTCAGCTTATAATTAAAAACTGGGATGATTTACAAACATGAGAGGCTCGTGGATTCACAGCTGGAGTGGATCCGCTTTTTTTTTTTTTTTTTTTTTTTCTTTGCTCAACGACTCGACCTCTGCTCACAGATAAATTATATTCAACATGAATCCCTTCACTTCAGTTCCACCCACATCCCCGGCTGATTGTCGGCTTACTTTATCTCCAATGCGCCGCACTTTTATCAGGCGGTCAAGAAAACAGCGAGGCTGGCAGCGATCGATTCAAAGTCAGCGGTTAGTCGCCCCAAACAAAACAAAATATATAAATAAATAAATTAAAAATAAATTTAAAAAAAGGGAGAATCCACAAACCCCGCCAAACTTCAAGACTCACGGCATTTTTCTTTTCTTTTCTTTTTTTTTTTTCTGTTAAGGAATTAGTCCCCCTTTCTTCCTCAGTGTGTGTCTCTTTCCACAAGGAGAGAAGAAGGAATCTGGTTGGAAGATTACAAGTCAAAAAGCGCGCAGTCGAAACGCGGGGAGCCGTGGCACCAAGCCGCTGGAAATCCGTCTCAAACAGTCCATTGACAATCGTTTGTCCGTGTGGTGCACGGAGGCAACAGCGGAGCCAGCAGCGGAGCCACTATTACACAGACCTTCATTGTATGAACATTCCTCTTTTGACATGATCCACTCACATGAACGTGGCTGGGTCCAAATGCACACTCTAGTGGAGTGAGGGGTGAACTGCCCCCAACTACCCCCCCCCACCACCACCACCACGACCACCACGACAAACACACACACACACACACACAGCAAGGCATGGATGGTTACAACAGCTCTCTCGTGTTTTTAACTGTTGATATTAATGTTGCATAAGAGCCTGGTATAATGGAAGTAATATTATCAGATGGTGGCAGATCAAGTAATGGAGCAGAGTTCGACATCCATCCCGGTGATGGTGGCGTTGGTGTTCTGTCAAAAAGTAAATGGTGCCTCAGAGGTTGTTTTTTTTTTTTACACCAACAAAGCTGACAGGTTTACATTTGGTTTGTGTGTGTGTGTGTGTGTGTGTGTGTGTCTTTTCTACAATAACAGAAATATAAGTCCTGTACAGCTTTTTCTGCAGGGCTCAAATAGCCTAAAGATGAGATCCAGGCTTACTACTACTTGGGTGTAGTAAAAAGTTAACTTGTAAGTTATCACAACTGGGCCTGTTGGTTGACATCACAGGTCACGCTAAGAAATAAACAATAACACTCCAAAACTGTTCATGTCAGTTTCAATAAGTACTCAATTGTTTAACTCTGGCACCGTTCGCTAAGCCAAATGTTGCCCCCTCTTCCGGAAAATTAAATTTATACATATTAAAACACAGCGCCCTAACCCATTCATACTTAATATTTGTCACTCTTGATCTCATATACAGCCAGAAAGATGACTTTTGTCCCAAAACACAGCCACTGCATATACTGACCATGCTGGATCTGTTATTTTCCAGGAGCTGTGCATGAAATCAACATATGAAGTGCAAAGCTTCACAACATCTGTTTAATTTTCTAAAACAGAAGCTGACTGCCTGCTTAATTTCTAATCCCCCACCTTAATGTGTTAGAAAAGTCAAAACGTAAATGGAGTGAATTGAGTTGATTTTGCCTCTTTTTCTTGAGTTAATTCAGTGTAACAGGCATATTTGATTCACTCATCATGTGCAGAATTCATGATCAGAGGAGATGAAGACTTGTACTAGATGCCAGTGCGCTGAGAGCTTTAGGCTACAAGCACAGATACTCAGAAACAGGATGCATGTTTTTGTAAAGCAGAAGGAAACTGAGGCGCAAACCACAAAAACAAAGGGGACAACATGTCCACAGTGAAAGAGCCTAAACACACACATGTCCTATGGGACGCTTGCTTCACTGTCCGTTTATTATTATTAATGATGATAATAAAATTCACAACATTGATAACAATAATAAAAATAACAGCCAATAAGAGTCATTGAGGGTTCAGCATCCTCCCCTGCATGGGCTGCTTTGACAGGGAAAGAAAGATGGACTGTTGTGGTCACCAATTTGTTGACTATGCAGTTATCTCTTGCCACACTCAGGCCTCCTTTCTGACCTGGAAAGGGGCCCTACAATAGACCCACACACATCCAAATCATTTGACTGACCTTCCTAGTTGCCATTAGTTTGAAAGCATGACCTTATCATTACTGTGAAAATTTGGGGATGACAACGGATGATCTAAGTTTTTGTTTAAGTCCTTTCAAATACAAGTTACAAAATGATTTGACAGATTTCACTTAATGATACAAGATATCTAGGGGCCAGTCGTGATTTTACCTTAAAAAACTGTAGCAAAGCCCAATTTGTTCCTGCTTTTGTTAAGACAATAAATAAAATAAGAAATTATTCCATGCATAAGTGGGAGATTTACACACTCAGTGGATCCGTAATTGGCATATGGAGAAAATCAGACAAAATTGTATAAAACTTTCACCGACAGAGATATATTGTGTAGGAGCATCGGCATGGTTCATTTTCACAATGGTAAGAAAGGGATTTCTTTTTTTTTTACTCTGCTGTCAATACCAGGAGCTTACCAGCACAAGTACGGTCAATACTGGTCACTTTCTGAGCAGACACCACGTTGTGTCAGTTTCATTGTCTTTTGCAATGAAGGAGGCTCAGTCTTCAAGAGGTGGGCACAAAAGAAATATTCTCTTTATTTGCATATTTTATTCTTCTTGGCTGTATCTCTCAGTCAGTCAGCTAACTTCTCATTCAGGCCACAGTTGACTAAGAAATATTTAGACAATGAGTCATTTTGATTCTCGAAATGGCAACCAATTTATTAGTCATGTATCATTACGGGAAAATGATGGCAATACCTTGAAGCACTGGCTTTTGTTTCACAAGAAATGGAGATATAAATCCTTGTTTTTACTTGTTTTACACATTTTTACTAATGTGCATTTTCCAGCAATACATTTTCTGCAGTTTGGGTATGAAACAAATTTCAATATATAAGCATGGAAAGGGGCTAATGTATGTTGCAACATAACCCCCTTGGCATTTATCCACCTTCAAAAATCCATAGGGGTTGACTTAACTAAAGCAACAGTAGCTTGTCATCCAATTTGCGCCAAATGATGCAGCTGCTGTCCTACACAACAGGGGGCAGCAGACTTTAAACTTTGTATCTAACAGCATCAATTAAAAATCTGTGGAGGAGAAATGAGTAGTGGTGTCTTTGCTGTATAAAAAAAAAAAAAAGTATTCAGAGATGTCAAACTTTCACTTCTTGATTTATTCTATGTCCACAGTTTAATTCTACCATAATACAGGAATAACAAAATCTTGTATTCTTGTGAATCCCAAGTTAACTGTACCACGTTACCATCACACTGGCATTATTTGTCATATTGCTTCACAAAATCAAGACAGTTTGCATACATCAGTGTTAGTAGAGAGACGGTCTCCTTGTGTCGCTGTTGTTGTTTCTTTTTTTTTCCATTTACAATAATCAACTCCAAAGCACACAATAAATTAATAAATTAAAACACGAGCAATCTGCAAATGCTTTACAGTAGTAGCAATAAAAGTGGTTAAAAAAATGAATTCTCTACTAGTACAGTATGTCAACCCAGTGACAGTCTGACAGTAGATCTGAGCAGTGTTTTCAGTGTCGCCCAGTCAGGCTGTCATTTAACATACTACAATTCACAATCTACCACAACACATACACGGCTCTTCTGCTTACAACGGGTCTCTCTAGATAATAAATTACACATCCATTTAACTTCAGAGACTGACAGGGAGACAGGATTTTCTTCAGTCTTTTCTCGCTCTTTGTGAATCACAGTTCACCCGCGGAGGGCTTTGCAAGTGCAACTCAAACTGCCAGCCTCCCCATTTCATAAAAATGGGAATTTAAAGAGGACTAAAATACTACTAATAAAATGTTGTCATAAACCTAGCTTAACTTAGCCTGACCCCATCTTTATGAGTATCACTTATTTGCACGCATCAGTAAAAAATAATGATAAAAAGAATACAAAAAGCTGTAAAAATGGTAGAAAAACATTAGGAAGAAAATCTTGGTGAATTAATCATTAACACCATCTAGCATTGCATGGCCACACCATTCATATTAAGATCAGATAGGGATTGACCCTTCAGTGGTTCCAGCCCACAATGAAATACTGGACTTAAGTTGAGAAACTGATCATTCAGTTGTCCTCGACACAATATGGCTCTTCCTTGAATAATATGGCAGAGAATTATAATTCTTCAAGGCAAATTTTACAGTCTGAACTGAACACATAAGGCAAAGTAAACGAGACTTCAGGAAATTAAGAAAACATTCTTTGCTCAACTGTGTTTAAGTGACTAGGATCACTGGCAAATCTTCATCGTGGCAGGTTATCTTTGCAAGAATAGCACAATGTTATGTTACTGCGGCGCACTTTTTTGTCTCAGACAAGTGCATCAAACAGCCAACAAGATGTGCAGTAAATATGTCATTCTATTAATAATTTACACAGAGGAAACAATTACTCTTCAGAGACGTAGCTGTAGTGTGTGGCATAGCAAAGACCAGAGACATAAATCAGTGAATGCTTGATTTCTCGAAAACATAAATATGCTATTCTCCTTCTACTTAGCTTGTATTTATGGTCTTGAGAGTGAGAGGAAGATTGAGAGACAGAGAGAGGGAGTGAAAGAAAGAGAGAGAGAGAGAGAGAGAGAGAGAGAGAGCACCTGAAGTGCTCTATTGTACTTCCTCCAACTAAACAGTTTTCTTTGTCAGTGCATATTTAAAACGAAACGTAGAAGAGTATTACCTGAAGTGAATTAGCCACCGAGGTCAAACCTACAAAAACACGGGCTACGTCTTCATGCTAGTCTCATTTTCTTCATTCTATACATTTGGACTTCATAGACTTTTGTACCTGCATTGAAACAATTGGCCTGCCATCCTGCCTGACAGCTTTTAAATATGGTTTGGGCACATACCTAAATGAAACTGAGGCAATAGTCATCCACAGTTATCATTAAGGGCTTCTGACACAGGCCTTTGTATCGCTGTATTTTTTTCCCCCTCCTCTTCCCAGACATGCACAGCTAAGCTGAAATGATTGCCTGCAGTGAAAATAATCTTCTTGCTGCTTCTGCAAGACTCAGCACAAATGATAGATTGAAGTGAAACGAGTGCCTGCCTGCATGCCAAAATTGGAGTGCATCTTGGCATTCCTGAGACCAGTAAGCACACTTACAGTATATTAAAATGGTTATTGACCAGTTAGCCTCTGATACTGTGTTAAATGGCAGCAATTAGGCAAATTAAATACTAGATGAAAAAAGAAAGAAAGACTGGTGCAGAGGAGGTGGGTGGGACAGCTTTGATGAAATACAATTCGTAAGGATGGATTGATAATTTAGGATGATATTTTTCATACACATTATCAATTGTCCAAACACTGTTATAACAGTCTGTATGAAGAGCTTTGGCAGGGCGCTTCACCTATATGACCTGATATCCTGCATGTTAGCGGTGCGCTGCAGTAGTACTCATCACAGAGAACAGGCGTAAGATAGGTTATGGCTTTTTGTCCAAACAGTCTTAAACAGGCCCAACCAGTATTCATAGAAATGATAGGAACATGACACTGGAGATGCTCGACTTAAGATTGCCGTAATGTTTTGTTTGGGGGTCTTTTTTTTTTTTTTGGTACAGGTCACTGTCAGGACTTGACCCCTTTGGCAGGTTCAGTAGACTGCCGCACGTCTGTCCACTCCTGCATGGTGCTCTGCAGTGCTTGGGTCTTCTCCTTGTCGACTTGCACATAGTCCACCTTCTCATCGGAGGTGACAGAGGATGTCGAGGGCTGTGGAATGATAAATAAGGCAGGGGTGAGACTCTGGCCTGAGGGTGGACTGAAATGTTGCAGAAATAAGTAGAATTTTATGAGGCTATTTGTAAGTTTGTTCTGCTGCTGAATGTGGGTTTTTTTTTTTGTTGTTGTTGTTGTTGTTGTTTTTTGCCTGGAGCAGGTGGTGGCGATTGTTGCTTGACAAGAGCTGTAGCAATCATTGTCTTCATAAAACAAGAGGATGTAATACACCCTCTGAACAGTACTACGTCTTCAGGGCAGATATGAGACTACAGTGAGTCGATATCAGAAAATGACTCGATGGGCCAGACAGCTGCATTGGAAGAAAATGTGATATACAATAGTTAAATTTGGTGTTGCTCGCGACTTGAGACAGTTCTTGGTAAGCAAAAGAACAATGTTGTACTCACAATGTCTCTTCTATACTGGGAAGTAAACAGCTGTTAATGCTAAACTCACAAATAGCTCCTTTAAGTCTACACAATAATTTCTTTACTTTTCTGTGCGGGCTGGGTGACCCAGGCTGGAAGTCCAGTGCTAGGTAGTCCACGTTGCCACACTTCCTGGGGGCCGGGCTGCTGGTGCCACTCACGGCTGGAGAGGTAGAAGCTGGGTTCTGCTAATGGGGGAGAGGAGGGAGGTTTTACTCACACAGGGTGCAGTGAGTTTAGTGTAACGTGCAAACAAGTGGATCATTAAAACAAAGAACACAGTGTGCTCTCCTGATCTCCCCTCCAGCTACTGGGACTCACCATAGCCACATAATTCTCCTCACTGTCTGCAGAGTCTGTGCTGGTGATGCTTTGTGTGGAGATGGGTCGACAGTGCTGGGAGGACATGGAGTTCATCGCAGGCCTGAATCAAAGCAGACAGGACTGAGTGTTTCTACCTTCTGACCTCAGGCAGAAACATACAAAATACAGCAGAAGCCTGTACCATCAAACTTTGTGTGTGTGTCTGTGTGTGTGCGTGCATGTGTGCGCGAGTGACCTTCAGTAATCAAGCCTGAATGACTGATATGAAACTCACATGGGCCGTATCCAGGACATGGTGACTGGGCTCTTAAATGGCAGCTCATCAATGATCCCATTGTTCTTCAAATCAAGAGGTGTTGGCTTCGCTGTGGGAAACAAGAGCACACACTGTCAACAAAAATCGTTGTCTTTACAACACAATTAACAATGAAGGCTTCAGAGCAGATTTGAAACCAAAGAGTGGTGATTAAGACAATGAAAATTCATACTGTTAGACCAGTGAGAGCCAAATACTCACATTTTCTATTAGGTTTGAGGTTGCGGTTGATGGGGGGTGGTGTAACATCACTAAGACGGCCAGGCCTGTGGCAAAGAGAGGCGCTGCTCCCCTTACGGGCAGGTAATGTTGCGGAGAATCCTGGGAAATCAAAGTGATGTGGCCCAGGGCTCATAGGAATGTAGATATTCTTAGGACTGTCAGCCTGGGCAGCGCTGAGTGGGGAGGAGCCAGGATTCATGGGCACATAGTTGTCATCTGAGTTGCCGCTGTCTGAGCGAGTCAGGGGGGCTTTGGTTCTCTGGTGTTAAAAAACACAGATGACACAAGACTTTCTTACACTCTCTCAATATTACAGGGAAACTGCAGCACTCCACTCAAATAAGTATAGCAGAAATACATTTTCTTTTTAGGATTTTGCCAGGACAGCGTCAATCTGAGAGGAGAGTGCAGTAAAAGGGAGACACTGACCAGGTAGGAGCTGAACCCATCATTGACAGACTCCACGGACTGGCCTGAGTTGTTGAAATGGATGGGACGGTGATGGTTGTTAGTTTCAAACGAGGAACCTGCAGACGGAGGCAAGTAGAAAAATCAATATTTACCAATGCCATAAAGTCTAAAAAAAAACAAAAAAAAACAACTTCTCTTCAAGTGAAACAACACAATGCCAAGCCTGTATGAGTCAGATATTGTGCAATAATCAATGCAATACAGGCAAATTTAGCCAAAAATGTCTGACATTTCAAGGTGAAAACTCGTGTTTATAATGAAAGAAACAACCAGAGTGACATTTAATTAAATGCTTCACTAGGTTATAATTGGTCTTCGCAGCACAGGTGTCTGAACAGCCTGTAGCCTCACTAACAAGGGTCATGGGTCAATTTTTGCCTCCAGCTATATGAAGCTTGAGCATGGACTCTGCAAAGCAGAGAACATAGCACACTAAGAGGCTATGCATTGTGTTTGCAAGGGCTTTTTTTTTTTATTGCTCATCAGCCTGGAACGAAACCTTCTGGAGTAGGCTGTATGGCTTGAATTTCATTAGCGTCGCAACAGAACAGTGTCTGCTAGACTGGCTGCTTTGTCTCTGCTCTGCTGCAAGACTTAAAACCTGTAAAATGAGAGCTAGAGGAAGAGGGAAAGAGCGAGTGAAAGTTGGGGAGGAAAAAGGAAGCGCAAAGTCGCTGCAGCACCACAAGAGGGTGGACCGATCCAGTCAGACTTGCATTTGAAAGCAGGAAACAGGTGAAATGGGTGAGTTTCAAAAGTTCTGCGCGAGACGACTGAGGTTGTGTTTGAAGAAGAAAGCGGCATTCAGAGGAAGCTCGTTGGGAAAGAAGTAAAAAGCACAAACTGTGGTGAGTGTACCTCTGTGCAGCCTGATGTTCTCCACAGCCGGGAGAGTGTTCCTGCGTGGGATAACTGACACCACAGATGTCAACTCTCCGTTCTGGCTTCCCACTGATTGAGGACTCCCCCACTGTCCCTCTGACCCCTGGCTAGGTTTAGGGGGCCTGGGTGGCGGGGCACAGGAGGACTCAGAGCTAGAGGGCGTCAAGGCATTGTGATTCTTATCAAATGTCCGGGGGATCTGGTAGAAGGAGCCAGGAGGCGTGGGAAGATCATAATTGTCAGTTGAACGCTCATTGCTGTGCATGGTGGCAAGGGCATTGCAGGGCGTTTTGAAGGTGTAAACCTCCTCATTCTCCAGCTCAGGCTCATCTAAACCACTGTGAGCTGGTGCCTCGGAGCTGTAGCCGCGTGGAAGCACATAACAGGCCTCCTGGGACAAGTCATCATTCACCGGTAACTGGTGTTTTCCAGGCTTGGGGAGGCTGTAAAAGCCATGCAACTGAGCACCCATGCCATTTAGACAGTGGGAGAAGCCATGGGACAGTTTCTGCACCGCAGAGTCGCTCCCCATAAACAGATTGCTTCGCGTTGCCTGGGAGAAACTGGCACTCCTGCAGCATGGAAACAAAGAGAAGCATACGTACACATTAAATCCATACTGGGCCCACTTTCCAAAACGCCTAATGCCCTCTTACATACAGATGTTTGTCTCACACTGCATCTTAAGCAGTGGGAAGGCATTCCTCCTCCCTTTTTAACGTGTGTTTGTAACTACTAAAGTAGCCACTAGGTGGCACTGTAGCACTTCAGAGGAAAAGTACCTCTGTCGGTCTCAGGATACATTTAAAATACAACACACCTCTGCATCCTTGCTCGAGCACCTCTGCATAGCTATAGCACAAACATTTTATACCTGTGTTTCTGTAATTTTTTTGAAAAACTGAATTGTTTACATGTGCACAGCGTGAAGGCAGGGAGAGGGTGTGTATGTTAGGAGGGAGAATGCTACAACTTTCCCACAGTTAGTCGGTCTCGGTTAGACACCCTAGGGACAAGCCTCATTTATTCTGGCTCTTTTGTAGGGCTTGACCTTGAGGGCCCACTACAGCAACCATAGAGCTTAGACATTTCTAGCCAGTTAGTTGAGCAATGGCCCATCTTAGTTGGCCAATGCAGACATAAAATATCCTCAGTGACTCACTTCTTTATGTCTGTGCTAATCTCCCTTGAAATTTCATGCACGTGCTTGCTACACTGGAGGGTTAGGTTGGTTATGCTCAATCATGATGTTAAATGTAACAATTTCGAATGAATAATGCATTGAAGTAACACAATTAATATTGATACAACATTGTGCTCCGTCTCCATTTGTTTTTCCTGTCAGATGGCATGCTGTTACATAAATTGGTCTTACACAGGATTTCCAATCATCAGTCAATAATTTTATTCATCATTCTACCACCCATCACTGAATAAGGGGCTTCTTACATAGATTAACGCATACCATTGGTCATAAGAACAATTTTATTCTGACGTGAATCATTCCCCATCACCAGATGCCGGTCTCAGTTCGAGGGACCCACAGAGCAGAAGCTAGTGAGGCAGAGACCAAAATATCTGCATAAAGCTGATGAGATGGACTGTGAGTTTTGATTCCCGGGGTTTCAAACAGGCCCAACAAAGCAGATTTATGTGCAAATCGTGTGGCCAAGAGGGCAATTCTATCCCGGGTGAGTCTAAATCCATAGGAGTGATGAATTACACCCCCAACCTCATTGATCATCTACTGTGCTGGCTATCTGCTGAAAGGCATCATTATTAAAGCAGCCTTTTGATTCTTGGGAGTCGGCATTATGGCAACAAGAAGTGAGGTGAGCTTTGAGCCCCTTTGTTCCCTGGCTCAGCATATAGCTGAGACAGGTGTTCATATCTATGTACATACACTTACTCAACATGAATCCATGAATTTTGACTAGTTCATATTTTGCTGATTGATTGACTGACCATTTAAACGCCAGTCTGCTTTATAGAGGTTTCATTTGGATTTTAGCATTGAAGTGATGAAATATCTTTTCGTCATTTAACTAAGCAAAAGATCTATTTATTATTTGAAATAAAATTTCATTTTTGTAAGAACACAAATCTTGCTTATAAATTTTATCAGGACTCTGCCCTGATAAGACAGATTCACACACACATATGCACACACACACAGTCACACAGACGCACACAGCAGTTAGATAATTTTCCCCCTCTAACAGTAGTTTTAGCCCTGAGGGGCTTCTAAGCTGAGGAAGCACCATAAACCTGTATGTTGACCTGCATTAACGGATAACAGGAAACTGACACAGGACGCCTGAGGGTCTTGACCTTTACCGTGCACTCTCTGTCTTCCTGCTCATGCACTGGTGGAGGAGGAGGTAGTCCTGGGGTGCACTGTTGGACAAGGAGCTGTGGTGTGAATGGCGCACAGGCACATCAAAAGTGAAGAGTACTGGTTGGCTGGAGTGGATGGGGGCAGAGGACTTGCGCTCTCCAGTCAGAGGGGTCATGGAGCCGGTGACATCTGCGCCAACAGAACGGGGCATATGGTGTAACCTGCCATCTGCAGACAGGAGAAATTGGAGTTATTGATAGTGTAACTTGTTAAAAGTTTTGTTTGTTTTTTTTTCCCAAAACCCAACTTGTCTTGTCTGGAGAATTTAAAGCACTCTGCAGATGAGGACACAATGTACAGTCTTATGAAGCAGAAAGTACCAATGAGTCAAGTAATCATCCAGAAATATTTTCCTTTTGTTGTCACAATCCTTGGAGTCAAAGGGCAGTGTGTAGTTCATTTGAAGCTTTTAAGCCTTTGCATGACCTTGTCTTGCATGATGCTTAGTATTCAGTAGCTTTCAGTCTGCTCTCTAATCAATAGAAAAGAGGGATCTGTCTCGAGGGAGGAGAGAAAACATTATCCCTCTGCTTTTTTTGGGCTGCAGGGAGTGCCCGGTTCAAAAGCACATGATCCAACCTATCCTTTTTGACCAGGGTCAATGCGCTTTGTTTGATTTTATTGAGCAAACCAGTGTTTTGCACAGCGGGACTGTGAGAACAATGTGGTCTTACAGTCTTATCGTTTCAGTGTGCCATCCCGAATATCTGCATAGAGAGGCTACAAAGAAAAAGCAAATCTAAGATGGGGATACTACAAATAGTCTGGGCATGAGGCCAAAATGAGGAGGCGCATACTGAGCTGTAGGAGTAGAGAGTGGGCAGCCACTGATCCATCGATCCATCGTGCTGTGTGCAACACTAGCTGATGGGAGAGAGGGAAAAAAAAATGTCTTCTGATGAATCTAATCTCTCTCTCTTTCACTGCTGTACAGTAAAGACCCAGGTTTTGCATGTGAATTTGTATATAATGAGAGTCACTGCAGCACCAAATGATTATGTTCATTATCAGTTCATCTATGATTCATTTGATTTTCTAATCTACAGTATATGAAATTATTTGAAAAATAATCATGATAAGAATGCTAAGAATTATATGAAGAAAATGTGCAGAAATATCCAAAAGGCAAAAGATGGCAAGAAACATGTCTGTCTAACAGACCAAAAGACCAAAAACAGAGGAAAACTGCAACTCTCTTAACTCAGAAGCTGGTACCAGTGAATGTTTGGTATTTCCGTTGGCCTAAATACTTAATTGATTATCAAAATTGGGAAATTTCTGCCACTCAACTAATTTTGTTCTAATTTAAATCATATCTGAAAAATAACATCACATTTTTCACTATACTAAGTGAGTTGAAGAAAAATTTCCCCTATCCCGCTTCATCCGCCTACTCCCTTATCAGACATTTACAAAGCTCGTTCTGGGTCAAACTGTCTTTTAAGAAGAAGATGATCTTCTCTGAGTCATCATGCGGGCTGACCATACAGAGGGACCACAGCCGCCGAGCAACACAGAAAGCACACAATAAAGTGGTGTGTGAGCATTTGGATATGCATGTGAAGTGGATGGAGGGCAGAAATGGAAGGGGGGGGGGATTCTGGAGCCCAGTTAGCTAAATAAGGTCACATCCATGCCTTGGGGAGAAAGACCTCTGCTGTGAGGTCTCCAGGCCAGCGGACTTCAGTGAGATGCCCAGGCCCACAGTCACAAATGCAGGGACTCCCCCTCAATATGATGATCCTCAATTACAGCCTTGTTCTGAGTGAGCCCTCCCTTCACAGGCTGTTTAGGCATCATCTCCATTCTCCACAAAAAGCTTTGTAAAAAGCTTTCATCCTGTGTGGGGAGTACTACGCCCACTAACATGGGTAGATATATTGATTTACTTTAGAAAGTCAGTTCCTCCGCCCTGCCGGAGTGCATGGAAAAACACAAGCAAGTCTGATGATTTAAAAAATAATCCAAAAGAATAATCTTGCTAATTTTCATATATTGTGCGTGTTTGAAAGATAATGTTTTTGTTTTTTTTTTTCTTCTGTGTGCCCTAAATAATGTTTGATTAACTGCCACACATAACCTGTCAGAATCAGAACGAGATGAAAGACGACGGGTCTGGCCCGCTGATGGAACAGGCTACATGGCTCATCACTGACACTAATGGGTATGATGATGTATGTTACCGCTGGGAAACAATTCCATCAAGTCGGTAGAACAACAACAACACAGAAATACAGAAAAGAGCAGAAAATAAAAACACAGAAACTTTCCCGTAGGTGCTTTCAGCAATATTTCCTCTACTGGCTAATGCAATGTGACACTCCCTGTAAGGTGTAAGGCTTTTTTTCTTTTTCTTTTTTTAACTAAAGTAAGATGTAAGTCGTGATGCAGCATCTCACAAAGAAAAGTAAGAAAACCGGGAAGGAATAAGCGAAATAAAGCCTAATTTGAGGTTTTTTTCTTTTTGTTAAGAGTTGGATGTCATTACCAGCTCCAGCATTCTGTACAACCAAGCTGAAAACTTTACATCGAACATAGCACTTAAAAGACACAAACAGTTCTTCCCACGACATTCCTCAGCTGGAAAAAAAAAAAACCCAAAACAAAACATCAGACTAGCGATGCATTAAAAGACCCTTTTGGTCAGTGAGTGGCATATGTCTATTCTAGGTCAAAGAGCCCCATAATTTCATAAGCAATCTTCCAATTATGCTCTATAATACATCACCTACTGTCTCATCTGCTCTGAGACCATAATCTAATAGAAGCTGGTTGCTGGTCTCAGGGGGCCAGAATTAGAATCCTGCTGGTTTCACAAAGGACAAGAACATCTTTGTGGGGCGCTCATTTCCTCTCAGTCTGACCAGAATTAGATGAGGACATATGATAAACTAATCTGAAATGAGACATAAGAATAGAAAATATCACTGATCTATTGAATTGAACGGATGGTTTGACGGAAAAATGAAAAAAAAAGGGGAAGCATTTTGATTTTCTCATTGAAGCAGTTGCGCGATTTTTATCAGAACTGCAATTATTCCTTGAGTATTCCATAAAAGATAACCATCGAAGGTATGCGCTGTCCACCTGAAAATGCAATTTCTTTAAAGGTTTCATTAGAGATTGTATTCTGGTGATGAGTCCTGTGAATTAACCTCATTTACGTGAAGACTCTGCTGCATGGCCTGCTGGCTGCAACGGTCAGACAATAGTTCTGACCCTCTAAGAGGTCCCATGAATGTGCCTTTGAAAATAGCATCCACCTGCAACGAGGAAGGAGCGCCGGATAAAAGGATCCAAATCTATTCTATTCTGATTTCAAGTATATGCATACATTATTTGTTTTCCTGCATGGATCTGATGGAGACGTGGCGCTTTAAAGCAACACTGTGTCCCAGGAGGCCACATAGTGGAGTCCATTTGCATGTGTGGTTAGAGGGGGTTGGGAGCTTTCAATGGAATTGACATAACTGGATAAAAGAGATGCTAGCTGAGGCAGAGATGGGTTAGGTAGGAGAGCTGTTAGCCCTGAAAGAACAAGGCGCTTCGCAGAGGGAGGGAAAGTGGTATCCTCGCTCTCCCGGTTGGTCTGAAGTGAACAAAGTGACACGACTGTCTCATCAAACAGCACAGAAGGGTATCAGGCAAAGCAGACACACAGGAGCATTCCCTGATCACATTATTTTCTTGTGCCTGCTCACTCTGCTGCATCATGTGAGCACCACCCCTTGACCACATTGCGACATCAATTTGCCTCAAAACACTGGACTGATCAATCACTTAAAAGCCTCAGGGCCAGTCAGGGCCATCAAATTACAGAGTTTGGCTAAATCCAAAGCAGCAGTTCATTTCCAAGCCCTGACCTTATTTCTGCAAGGTGTTTGGTGGATAAATACTGTAGCTGTGAAACAGTGGGGCAGACATGAGATGAAGATAAAATGAGACAATTTGTGGTGGAGGTTCAGTGTTAGTTTTCATTCTGTCATCGGAAAATATGCAAGGTTTACCTGGAAAGGGCTGTGAAGCTGCCTGCAGCAAAACAAGCCCAAAAGAAAAGAATAATTTGCTCTGACAATGCAGTGCATTACAGAATGGGGAAAAAACTTGGACTGGGAACACAGAAGTCATGATGAATGGAAAAAGCGATAGTTGTGTACGCTCTTAACTACAATATACAGTATAGCAAAACAGTCAGGATGCTCCACACAATCACACCAATAAACTCATGGGCATTTCTTAAGGGTGAATCTGTTTGACTCTGGACTGGGTCTGTTCCTGTGATTGCATTTATGTGCACCCTGGTCATCATTAATACTGTGATCAGACCCAGGTTCTCATTTTGGGAGAAGAAGAAGAAGGAAAAAAAAAAAAAAAACTCAACAACTTCCGTTGTGGTCATATTGTTATTTAGTCAGATAAGTTTCTACAAATTTTGGGATAAATCAAAAGCTGAAAACGAACTGCCGAAAAATGGAAACCCAACTCAGTGATTACTGATTTGAGTAGTGAGTAAAAGTCTTCCAGCACTAAGGTAATTTTCCAGAATATCTTATCAGCTCTTTCAAGGATGCACTGGAGAAATGCAGCAATGCTGCAGATCTATAAACAGCTGTTTATGTAAAATTCTTTGCATCTTAACAGTGGCATGTATTATCGGTGTGCTCCTGTATAAAGATGGCAGCTATGCAATTCCACTTTTATCGGTGCTACCAGCCTACCAAATACAGTCAGTGTAACAGAAAGATGGAGGCCCAGTGGGATGATAGAAAGTACACTATATTTCTATATTTAGACCAAATTGCTGATTACAAAAATGAAGACAGGTATAAACATCTACCGGCGTAAACTGAATGGTATATAAACATTTGGCTAGAAGAGAAGTCCCATTCCTAAATAGTCTATTTGCAGTTTCCACATAACTGCAGGTTGGATGACTGTCTTAATCTAAAGTTATGGGCTTTTCCACAAGCCATTACTAAAAATAAAGAGTCTCACCTGGGCGGATAGGGGAGATCAGATACTGTTGGATGAACTAGCATTAAAAGAAAAAATTTTGAAAAACAGTGATGTTTGTACGAGGAGATATGGACTGAAACTTTTGCTCATAACAGCATGGAAAAAAATATTGCTTGATTTAATTTTAACAGTGACACTTAGTTTTGTTTTTACTTTGTTGCACTTCGTGAAATTCTTCTCTTGTCAAGGAGGGTTTATGTGTTGCCAATTCCAGTCACTTTTTAACTGAAATTGGAGGATGCAGCAGTTGTTTAAGAGGAAAACAAACATTGACCACAGCCTTCCTACCCTTCACCTGGGTTTCTCTTTCAATCATTGCTGGTCGTCTAGACTGACATTGAGTGCTAATCTCCCCCTTTCCTTTGTATGAGAGAACACAAGCAAATGGGGACCGAAAATCTGTTTTGGAAACTCGCCACTCCAGCTACGTAGATAGTGAGGTCATGACCATCACAAAGTTTTGGTACTTTCTAAGCCATGGTGATCTCTGTAGCTGCAGTCAAGAAAGTCATCAATCTGTCTTCACAACTGCATTTAATGTGAACCCCATGTGACAGATTTTCTTTGACTAAATGTAATCTCTTTTCAATGCCTTATGTGAGAAAAAAAAATTATGGACGCTGCTGCAGGGAACGCTGACTTAGCATGCCGTAGTTATTCTTCTTTCCACTCCTCTCCATCTCAGTCGTCAATCTCTTGAATTATAAGACTTTTTCTTTTTTCCCAAGGGACATCCAGGGAAAAAGACAAAATAAAGACGTAAGGGAAACAAAACAGAGTGGAAGCTGTCGAGCAAAAGATGGAACAAAAAGGCAGAAAAGACTGCTGACAAGTAAAAACATCATCCCTTCGTGGAGATTATACTCGTCGCTGAGTTCAAACAGCCGGGAGAGAGCAGAACAAAGCCCATGATTGACGAGATGATGTTCCATTCATTAGATTGTGCTCGGGGCTGGGTCTCCCTGGGTGCAGACACACGCCACACACCCAGCCATCAGTATCTGATAACGACAGCACTATCACCCACTAGCCGATTACAAGAGCTAGAAAAACATATAACCGAGTGTGTACATGTGTAAGGTAATGGGAGGGGCTACACTAATCCCAACTGCTCTTGAAACGTCTCACTTCTTGGTTGACAGCACTTCCTCCTAAATAAAGTGAGTGACAAACACAGCTGCACTCACATTTAATCTGCTCAGTTGGGGGGCTGAAGTGATTTTAAATTTTTTTTTTTTTTTTTTTTTTCACAAAACAAAGTGCATCGCTAAACCTGAATATGATTCACCCTTTTGCAGCTTCTCGAGCATCTCCATTCTGTTGGGTTTCATTCATTTTTAAAGATGGAAAATCGCAGCCATCTCCTTTGATGATTTTGATGATGGGTGTGCACCGTGCATTCTCCAGTCTCTGGTTTCCAGCAATCCTTCAGATGCTGCCAGTGGTATAATGGGATGCACAGCAGTGGCAGCAACAGCAAACCATCCTCAGACGGCTCTGTGGCAGCAGAAACCTGACCTCCCTGTGCCATGGAGCCTCATTATTTCAACAAAAATCAATGCAGACAAAGGGCACTTTGGGAGAGGAGGAGGCAGACATGAATGTGCGGACTGAGAAAGAAGACAAAGAAAAGGGCTTGTATTTGGATTTATATTATATATATATTTATTTATATGTATGTATATTATATACATGTATGTCCAAAATTATCCCACCATTTTTCTGTAATCCCTTAAGTTCTATAAAGGGAATTGTATTAAATCTTTTTTGTGTCCAAAGTACAATTTCAAAGTAGCATTGTAGGGCCTGGACTGAAGAAAAACACCCAAAACATCAACACAAATGATCACATCAATCTAAGCAGTGGCTGAAAAAAAATGTGCGTGAGAGGGCAAAAGTGTGTGAGAAAGTGAGACTAATTGAAACTGTAAAAGATGGAATGAGTAAGAAAAGACAGAGCTGCTTTCAAGAGTTGTGTAACACTGAACTGTCATGTGCTGCCCTTGGCTAACTTTTCTTACAGTTCCCAGAGGCGGCTCACTACTGGCAGCGGGGGCCAACTCTGCCGAACATAACTAAAGGTAACTTCAGATCAAGAAGACGAATAACCAACGCTGCCAAATATCTCCTTTGAGTCCTCACTATGAGTAACACAAACACTTCAGCACTCCTTAAGTAGTATTGTGTAGCCAAGCCTTGTTAATCACTTTCAAAAAAAAAAAAAATTGTAGGCCTCCCAGTTCCACTGCAGCTAAAACCGGTGTGGCTTTGTGTACAGTGGTCTATGTAACCTTATGGATACAGAATATTATTATTAGAATTGAATTAAATTATTAAAAATCTCAGCCAACCTTTTTGTCTGGCTAAAATAAGCCATCACACACACGCTCAGTTGCTGAGGTTTCCGCATTAACCCTTGTTACCTTGTTATTGACAAGTGGTGTCTGCCAGTCCGATTGGGCACCAACAGGCTTCAAATGTGCTCACAATTTCCACACGGCAAGTCTGTGTTGTTGAAAATGGAATTTGTTGCCATGCGATTGCAGTAACCAGGAAGCTTTCTTTGTTTTTCTCAAAAAGTGAACACTGCTTTGATAAATTCCTTTAGGATAACACACTCACAAATAGTGCAGAAGTAGTCAGTTACTTCATCATTTTAATATTCAGTCCAAAACAACCTGCATTCTTAGCTATTAATACTGATATGTTTCTGCTGGTACCCAATTACTGTAGTGTTTATTGTGGCTAATCCTTGTCCAAATTGGGCCTAAATATAGGTTATCATATGTGGTAGAGATTCTAAAAACCCTTAGAGCTAGAGATATGAATAAAATAAGATTCATATTTTTTTTAAAGATTAAAAAGAGCTTTTTCATTATTGTAAAACAGCTACTTTCAAATAAGCAGTCTGGGTAGCTGGTGTTAAAGTAGCTCTAAAAAACTAAAGCTCTGCACACTGACAACAACTTGATACTACACAAGGGAGCAGGCAGGAGTTAGAGGCGGATAAGAACTGTGTTCAAGTCAACAGCGTATTCCTTGGAAAGCCTGTCATGCAGTTGTTTTTTTGTTTTGTTTTTTTACTTTATTTTATTAGCAGCGTACGTGTTGTGTGCACTGATCGCAAGATGAGTGTTTGCGCGTTTGTGTAAATTAAAGACAGACGGACAGAGTGTACGTAATGAAAAATGACACCAAGAGGAAGAAGCACCTTTTTTTTTTTTGTAGCTCTTAAGTCCACATGAGTGAACAAACACACTCGGCCGCTGAGTCTATCATTTCAGAGCAGCGGTAGGTCGGCTATGAACGGTCCTATTAACCACCTCCAGTTCTACGGCTCCTTTTCGCTATAAATTTCTCTGCTTTTCCACTGAAGACAGTGATAATGAAGTAAAAGGGAACCAGTGGCAAACCGAGCAGCTATATGTCCTTGGGGAAAGGATATAAGAAAGAATAACATCTACAATTCCATGTCCTGAATGTTTACTTCATTGTTTAAACATGCACAAATGGAAAATTTAGGACTACTACTACCAGTCCTTAAGCTCACAAGAGTATTGAGTGTAAAGTCAGATGAGCGTTATATCCTCTGTTTTTTAAGAACTAAGAGGTCAATGAAAAATCTTCCACAAACATTTTCACGCCCGTTGAAACACTTGACGGAGGTGTGAGTTTCATCTTATAATGATCATCACAATGAGCCGGCACTTCTCTGAAAACGACTGCCCTCCGGCTAAAACAATGATTTAGCCCAGTGAGGGAAGCAAGTGGTTTTTCATGGAATATACCAGCTAAGAGCGCGATACAAAAAACTTGTGACCTTTACTCATTATTTTCCTGTAAAACAGTATTTGAAAAGAACTTTCCCAGAAACAGCAACTTCACATTACATTGAAAGCAAGAATTACGTGACCAAAGAGGCCTGATGTGAAGGGACCACAATTACTAATGCAGCTGTCATGACATAAACCCTCTGACTCCCCTCGTGCATTCTCCCAGCCACACCCTGCTGGCTCCTGCTGTACATACAGTCTGAGATTCCTGATAGGACTTTGCTAATGACTGAACTTGGATGGAGGGGGGTCTGGTGATAATGTAACATTAATACACCCACTTCACAGCTGTTTTTTTTTTGTTTTTTTTTGTTTTTTTTTATTCCACACCTGGACATATTGCATGTTACAGATGATCAACCATGTGCACAGAGATTAACGTCCACCAGCTGCCAGATGGCGGGAAAACAACAGCATGGCTGCAATCTGGATGGGCCGGAATAAAAGTTCGAGAGGAGCTTTTCTCACAAACAAACAGCAGGGAGATATGTTGGCGCTACAACTGCTCAGCCCACAGACAAGATGAGCTAAAATAAGCAATGGATTGTAAAAGCTCACTACTGCTGCTTTGATGGACAAGAGTTAAGACCCACCTTTAAGAGTTATTATTTTCTGTGGTGGTTTCGGTTTTAAATGGCAACAGATCATAGTTTCTGTGAGTCAGGGAAATCTACGGTTTGATGGTAAACATCTCTCCTCCGGCCCACACAGAGGCAGTTTTCCATATGAATATTAATGCATATGAAACATTAAAATTAGACTAGACCTGAGAATTTGTCTCTGGTTCCACCAGTAGATTCTTTTTCTCTTTTATCATTGGTAGCTGACTTAGTTACTCACTTATGAAATGGCCAATATCCAGAGTATTTCAATCATCTTGAAAACAAGGCAGAGGAAGGGATGAGACCCTTCTTAAACAAAACAAATGAAGAGAAAAATCAATAGCACTCTCAGACACTGTGTCCATCTATTTGGCAGGGGTGTTCCTGTTCCACTCTCTCAAGTAACAAAGATGGAAAAAAACACCATCTCCAATGAGATCATGCGTCGAGACCTCTATTGTTGATTTTTTTTTTTTTTTCTGAAAACTAAGATTCAAACTGTTCCAAATAACACAAAAAGCTAAGTGGGAGGAAAAACAAAAGGCAAGTGTGATTGCCTTTTGTTTTGTCGTGCTGATATGCCTTAAACATTTGTACTAATTCCCATTTAAATGAACTCAGAATTAGTTCACTACGAACATGTTCTCTCTCTCTATATATATACTGTCATTATTATACTGTTTATTCTGTAAAGTCGGACATCATGTAAACATAAAGGCAAGATCTTCAACTTCTCTCTGATCAACAGTCCAAAACCTGAACATATTCAAGAGGCATCGCTATAAAGCAAAAGAAAAAGCAATACGTCTTAATTTCAAGGCAAGACCAGCAAGTGTTTGGGAAGTTTTACTTCATAATAAAGATTTTGAGTAATTAATTAACTGATCAAATGTTTTGATTATTTCATGACAATGTCTGAAAAATGAATGGCAATCACAACAATATAATCTAAATTGCAAGATGGCCACATGCAACATATAACTAACAGGTGCTGCAATTTTTTTTTTTTGCTAAGAGAAAAATGCACCATAGCGATGTGACGCACTGTTTACACTGTAAGGGCTCTGATGCTACAGAGACAGCCCGGCCTACAAATCATCTTATCCAGCCTTATAGGATCATCATGTTTGCTTGGTATGAGATCCACCAAAAATAATTTGACATTTTTTCCTGTGAAAATGAAATACAAAAATCGTTCCAACTGAAATCCCAATCATAGTATCTGCCAACACAACCGCCCTACTGCCTAGTACTGGACCCCTGATTCTCTAATCCACAGAGCAACTGCTTGAATATTTTAATTTAAGAAATTAGCAAAAGCAGATCAAAGCAGATTTCTCAGCTGAACTGCAGAAAAAATGTGTTGTTTAAGTAATTATAGGTCAATTCAGTCTGTTTGATATATTTTTACAATTCACCATTTGATACTTTGGCCGGATTAACAAATTACAAAGGCACTAGAAAGCACAGAAATACACTGGTAAATCTAGAAATGGAGAGACAAACAGGGACATCAGCAGAGGGATAGGGCAACAGGGACGGGTCAAAGTTTCCTACCATGGTTGTCATCGGACTGGTTGAATCCACACAGCTGGCAGATTGAGCGGACCCACTTGTTCATCTCTTCCTCAGTTTCGGCTACAAGATAAAAGGTGCGGTCTGAGGTTTTGATGTCAAACACAAAGCTGTCCTGGAACTCCTTCCTCTTAAAGGTCAGGCCAGCATCCACCTGCTCACAGCAGTGCAGGTCAATGACCCGGATGGGCTTCTTGGAGTGGTCGTTCTTGTAGTACTCAAGAACATCAGGGTCACCGCTCATGCGGCCACTGCGAAGTATAAACCAGCGCTTCTTCCATGCCTGGGAAATGAGATGGAAAGGTAAGAAAATGAGCACAGTTCATCAAAAGACAGAATTCACCCTGAGAGTCAGTGCACCTGAACTTGTTTTTGAAAAAAGCTTCAAGAACTCAGCTACATTTTACATCATCAGAAATTCTGCAAATTCAAGTCAATTTGTCACATGCATTAGCTAAATGTTTTTGTGGCAACACAGCAAACAGTTGGACTTGGGTTGTCGTCTTAACTGTTGATCAAACATACCTCAAAGAAACTAAGGTCTGCAAACTTGAGCAGGTTATTGTGCTTTAGCGTGCATGCGGTTATGTGTGTGGTTAGTCCTTGTGTGTGCTTGTCTGTGCATGTGTGTGTGTATGTGTTGGAGGCTGTCGGGAGGTGGGGAGGGCGCAGCAGGTGTTTATTCCCTCCCAACGCATTTCCTGTGCTGACATCCCTCTTTGAGCTAAGAGAGAAGCATAACTCCTCTACGTTGACTTCATTGCACGGTTCCAAGCTCCTCCCCCTCCCACAACTGGTGAGTGACACCATTTTGGTCCAACCAAAGTCACGCTACAGCTGAATCTGATTGTATCACTGGAGCTGGAGTTTCCTCGGAGAGTGTAAATAAACATGCCATGTCAAAAGCTGCATGAGTACACGCTCCGACAAAGCGAGCCATTATGACGCAATAATGGTAAAGATACCGTGTAACTTGTTGATTTCACACTGATAACACCTCAACTAGGAAAGCACAAAGGAAGAACAGTGGCGTTCATTTCAACAGCTCCATACGTTTTCCCAGCGGCTGCCTTAAAGGGTCTCTGTGTTCTCTGTGCTCAGAGACAAAAGAGGAAGATAGACCAGGAAAGGAAAGGGGGCGGGGGGAGCAAAGCGGGGGTTGAGGGAGGAGGGGAAGGGGGCTCTTGGACATCTGCCAGTGATGCACTTCCGCCAGGCCATGTCCCTAACATGCAGGCTGCTGACACACAGGATCCTGCAGGCCCCCTTCTCCCTCCATTAGCACAGACACTGCAAGGCTAACTAACCCCCCCCCCCCGGCCCCGTCACCAACTCCCCATGTACAGATGCACAAGTCTTTTTCAGAAAGGTACACCTGATGTGCTCAGGAAACATTAATGCTAAATCATGATGGCTGATGCATTTTGATTTCATCATTATGTTATTATACATTCAGGATGACATTGTCATCAGATTCATCTTTAATATTACACCTACGCTTTTCCTGCTGTGACAAAGCAAAGTGGTGTACAGTGAGTAAACGAAGCCTCTTCAGAGTTGCTCAGGTCATTGCTGTGTGTTTTTTTCATCATTTCAATCAATTAAAGAGTTGGTGGTGCCTAGAGATGCCACTCTTCATGTAGAGCTTTTAATCAGGGAAGTTTTCGCTGCTATCCTTCAACCATTTTCCTGTATCTGCAAAATACTCCTGCAAATAGTGATGTCAGCTTGGCATCTTCAAATTTCTCAATTGGTCTAAGTCACTGTAGGAAAAACAAAAACATGATAGCAACATGATAGTAAAAAATATATGTGTTATAATTTACTGTACTTTCGTGTTTAAGGTGTTTTATCTCGCTTATCATTTTGCAGTTTATGTATATTTTAGTGGTATGTGACACAATTACACTTTATTTTGACGTGTTGTTAGCTTTGCTTTTATTTTCCTCTAACAATTCAACATATCTAAGAAAAAACATGCCTTTTTTTTTTTTTTTTGCAGGAAGTGCAGATTTTGATGTTATCTTTAGTGTGTAGCTAAAGAGTTCCTGAGGTGTTGGGGTATAAGACTTTTTGATTTCATTCTCTGTTAGTCTGATACACTGATAAAAGCTGGAGCCAGTATAGCATTAATGATGTTGATAGTGGAGACTTGCTAGTGTGTACATCTTTCCAGCAACCCGAGTCTCAAGAGGCAAACAATAAAAATAAAAAAAAAAAAGCAAACAAAAATTACAGGTTTAATCACACAGCCCCACTAGCTCTGCAGTTGTGTGAAAACTATGCATGAGGTCATTTCTTACTATGGGAGGTTGTTATGAATGTTCACTAATGCTGATTACGCTGGTAAAGGGTGTGGGAGAACAGTGTTACTCCTCAAGTTTCCATCTAAAGGATTCCACTGGACTTTGAACTTCCTTATTTCATCAAAATACAGTCATCACACTACTCCATAGAAACAGACACAAAACAGAGCAGAGGTTTTTTTTTTTTTCTTTTTTCCATGTCCACAGAGCTCGTTGGTCTGGAGCCATTACACCATTCAGACAGAATCGCCATAACTCTTGCAAACCCCATTTAAATATTATTGCCTTTTCTGGAAAGAGAGCGCATCAGTTAATTGAAACTTGGAGCAATGCCCAGTTTCAAGAGGTCAGTGTGACCCAGCTGGGTTATTCCTGGCATCTTTCAGCTGCGGCCAGCATACAGTATTAACTCAAGACAGCAACAGCTCTCAACCACAGAGGAAAGACAACTCATTTAGGAGGCCTTATCGTACTAAAAATAGAATGAGTATTTCCACAGGAAAAGCAGTTGCTGCCTAATTCAAAAACCAAATCATTTACATAACCACCTCGCAGAAATCGAGCATGGGAAATGGAGGAAAACATCAGTGATTCAGTTTCAAATCAGCGTTTTTCAGCAGCACAACTGGCAGTGGAGTCCCCCGCCCTGGCTCGCTCTCTTGCGCTCTTGTAAATTTGAGCAAATTTCACTGGCAAAGTAAATCATGGGGGAGGAGGATACAACAAAATGAGCCAACCCACCCACCGCCTGTCCTACAGAGCATGTCTAAGCCCATCGATCACTGTCTGGGCGCATGGGAAGTGAGGGCCGAAGCTGTAAAACTAGGCTGAACTCTCCCAGCTCTCTGACGTTCCCCTCCCCCTCGTTGCTTTGGTTTAGACTACATCACTGTTCAAGGAAAAAAAAAAGCAGAGGAGTGCAGGGGGGGGGGGGGGGGGGGCACAACCTAGAGACACTGCCCTTGTTAACAACTGGACTGGACAGTCCAATGGACTGCTGAAAGGGTTGGGAGGCAGGATGACGATCACACCCGCAACTAACGCGAGTATCAAAGAGTAGCGTTATTGTGGGGGGAAAATACTGCAAACCACACGGGACATGTTGTTCCCCTGATTTACTGGCATTTGTTCGTCGTGTTCATGCAATCAATGTGCTGTCTTTCCACAGATTAGATCAAAGTCAAATAAAGGTCAACTCTGAGCCAAAAAAAAAGAGTAACATTGCATCATAAAGCAGAAAACTTTGCACAAAAATTCTACTGTCAAAGAGAGAGGCCAAAAGAATGAAGTACTGGCTTGGACTCCGGCTCTCAACTGCACGCTGAGAAACAACAAAACAATTACCTGCCACAACTCGAAGCTCTTAGCATATGGGCAGCCATCCGTATTGCTGACCACACATCAGCTATCCCTTCAGTTTTATTCAAAAGATCTCGCCTTGTTCCGACACATTGGTCCTGTGTGGATGGCAGCCAGCTACAGATGCTGGGAGACTGGAGTGTGGTACAAAGCATGACATGGGTGCATCTATTTTTGATGACTGGGAAGGAAAACATCTAATAACAAACTGCACAAAAACAATCTTTTGAGAGAGCGGGCGTCTAAATATGGCATCAAAACTAACTGGTCTGGCCAAATCCTTTTGTTTCTTTGCGTGTTGATAAGTCGGCATGCTTTCTCTATTTCCGGCTGTAGGGAAAACAATGACGCTGTGAGAAAACAAACAGTTTAATACAAAAGC
Source organism: Remorina albescens (assembly GCA_034769265.1). NCBI lineage: Eukaryota > Metazoa > Chordata > Actinopteri > Carangiformes > Echeneidae > Remorina > Remorina albescens. The sequence continues at coordinate 19,562,353 of CM068497.1, read as the reverse complement.
TTAAAAGTGAGCAGAAATTAGAGGGGTATGGGCTGACAGTCCGCGGCTCTCTAGCACATTTTAGAGGATGCAGCAGCCATTCTTTCTATGTGCACATATCTAATGCTGTAACACTACTAAAACAGGCCCCATCCCACCTAATTCATCAATCTGCCCTCCGAGCACCATTGACGAATGAACTTTCAGATGGTTGTGGCTTAAACAATTACCCAAGGTGTACCTTACAGCAATGGAGCAATACAGTGTGTGTGTGTAGTAGTAGGCTTTGTCAACAGGCTTTGCTGATAAGCATCAGTCAACATGTTTTTAAATGTGCATGAGCATAGAGCCAAACTAAACACATATGTTTTCCAAGTTAAAAGGTTATACTGGTCCTGTTTACCTCTCTGCCTATTAAAGCAGAGGAGGCGATTCTGTCCTCTCTGCTTTACCTGGTGCTGTAGTACACATACTACACAGCTGCACAAACACCAGCACTGTGGCGCTGTGAAAGAGCCGTGCAGCCACCTTGATTGTGTACATTTTTCTCGTCTATGAACAGCTTGTGTAAAAAAAAAAAAAAAAGCCCCATGCTGTGGTGCAGCGATTTACCTCTTGCGACTCCCGAGTGCTTGGCTGCAGTCGGGCCGGACGCCTCGGGCAAACATGTCTCCGGTTTTAATCTGAGCGACAGCACATCAGCGCTCATGCTCACACACACACCAGCGCTGTGATGAGGCTGCATAGACATACACTGGCTCCAGGCCATTACTGCTTAATTACAGTAAAAGGTAAGTCGAGAGTGATCCCCTCAGTGCTCCGAGGGATAGAACTGAGCATGTACAGAATTAAGATGGAGGAAAAGTGGACAAAGGAAAAAGACATTTCAAGAGCTTTGTGAAACATAAGTATACTTTAATTTTACAGCTCTGGCTTTAAATCATTTTATTATGCATACACGCTTCCTGTAAAGCTGCTTATTTCATTAATGATGACGCCAATGATGAGAACAACTGCTCATGAGTTAGCATGTTACAGCTTTTGATTCCGCTCACCCTGACTGGTTACTGACTCTAAAAATTAAAAAACATTCACCCCATATCTGTTGTATGTGGGCGGTGTTTCGTAGCTTCTCTGAGTTAATGAAGAACAAAAGAGGCATGTTTGGCACATCGGTGATTTCATCTCTTGTCCTTTCTTTTGGTTGAATGAGGCCAGAATTTCATCCTGCCACAAAACGCCCCACAAAAAAAAAAATAAGAGCATCAGTGATAAACACTTCGCAATGCATGAATCTAATAGGTGGGACTGTTAATAATGGCCACAATTGTATGAGTGAATGACTAAGTGATGAGTGATTCTGGTTAATTCACTGAGGAGGGACAGAGCTGGAGGGACAATGACGACAGAGCCCTGATTATCTAGCCCTAATCAATAGCGGGCCACACGTCAGCCCACATTCCAGGAACAGATGGGTGTTTTAGCAAGCAAGAGAATGGGTTTCATTTAAGTTTGATTTTCACACGGCACAAAAACAATACTTCCCAAGGTTTCATATTTTGAAGCGGTAAATTTCTCCAGAACAGAACATGAAGCTGCTTAACCCTTCATGTGGGAACTGGGTGTCATGTCATGTATTTGCCAAAATGACAGAAGTTTATGTAACCGCGGGCTTAAATAAACCACAAGTGGACGTGAGAGAGCATGAGGAAGTTCCGTGGACACCTTACAGTTTACAGAGGGGTTCACATCACAGCTCAGAGTGAGATGTTAAGCAGACAGCCCTCCGAGACAACGTTCATAATGCAAGTTTCTGGAGCATTTCCAATGAATTCAGGTCACACAACAAAACAGGAGTCCTAAAGGGGTGCCAACAATATGGGGCCCATTTTGCATTTTTCAGCAACTCCAGCCCATTATCTGTCTCAAGTGGTGAAGAGATCCAGATGCTACCGGGGCGCACACAGCTCTGTCCCATCCGTGTGCCATGAGAAGTAAACATGAAAAGATCTTAAACAGGGTTGCCGATAGTTTAAGTCCAACGGATGCATTAGAGCGCAGTTATAATTTAAATCAAACCGCTCGGATTTCCCAATAGTAAAAACACTGACCTTGAAAGGCCGACAGCTGCAAGACATAACACAAGTAGATAAGACCCAAACATGCCAATAAATTCTTGTGTGTTAATAAAAAAGGTGGGAATTAGCCACGGAGCACCAAGACGGACAGGGTCCTCTCAAGGGCAGGAACACTCAACTCCTGATGCGTCCCTCATGTGTGGAACAGCCAAGTTCTCAATCGGCACACAGAGGTGTGCTTTGAAACCCCTTTTAGTGCCCGTACTGCAGAGTAGAATATAAATATGATCCCACATTCAATGCTGTCACTTCACTGTGATGGAAAGCCTCAATTCTACAGGTGTGATGACGACGAAGATGAAAAGTGATACTGCACGTGGTACCTACGGTCGTTAGTCACTCACTTCACTGGGGCAATGATCTGCGAAATCAGTGGCACACTCGATGAAAAACAACCTCTCCAAAGCTTTCGGTAAATATAATCAGCCTCAATTTGCAGTCGAACACTTCCATCATTAGGAAAATGAGAAATCTCTCACCATGTTTCCGTATCAGCAATAGGCCGGGGCTTATTTAGAGCGAGCCCGCCCTGACAGTTTGACTAACGGGGAGCATTATCTTTAATCAGAACTCTTTGTGTCACTTCCCATGCCTCTGCCATCTGCTGCAGCTCGCACACGTCTGTATGGAGGGCGTGCCGAGAGCCCCTCTATGTCTTTGGTTCCTTCGAAGGTGGTTTAGATGCACAGCAGCAGATAAAACACTACTATCTGCGAAGAGGAAAAAAAAAAAAAAGTTGAAATATTCAAATTCAAAGGGGGAATATCTGACGAGACCACCTTTATTTGCTGCATCATCATTCCAGCTGAAACACTGCAACGCCTGCGAGGCTTCACCCCTCACCCACCTGTGTGCAGCATTACAGTCAGCCTTAGCATATGGACCTTTGGATGTATGACATCAGCCAACACACTGACAATATATCATGTGCCTGGAGCACAGGGGGCGCATACAGTCCCACAAAGAACATGAATGAGTGTTCATGAGTAACAACGAAATAAATCCATGACTAATATTTTCATGAGTACAATACGGCATGATAGAAGAGCGCACCTAAATAATGCACTTTCTTATGACTGAATTAATCAGTCATTGATTGTAAAAAATATTGTTGCTTTAAAAAGGTATTGTAGTTTTTTTTAGTCAGTCAAAATCAACCTATGAATTTCTTTGTCTTCTGCCTTAATGTGCCCAGTGAGCTACAGGGGTGCCTAAATTATTATAGTGATAGTTATCATTATTTTTCTTTTGTATTTTTGCCATTTCTTTGAATCCAGTAGAGAGTAGAGAAGGTAGAAAAGTGACAGGAAAAATGGGGGCCAGAGAGGATGGCATTCAGCAAAGGCTACTGTAGTAAGGACTCATGGCACTTACTGCGCCAGCCTGTTGTTTTTTTTTTTTTTTTGTTTTTTTTGGTAATTAAATCTTTATTTAAATAAAAAACACATAATTCCATTAACATATTACATAATGTGTATAAAGGACTTAAAGACGGACAGAACTCGATACAAATGGTTCAAACTGTGATCAAACTGTGGACATCATCTTATGGTCATACATGAACAATTTAAATTCTGCAGCAAGAATCAAGGGGTTAATAGGATATAATACTTTTGCTCGATATAGTCTGATATCAGTGGTGATGCAAATTCAACCTGAAAATTTTCCAGAAATTGTTACATTTCCCAGTCTAATCTGACAGGAAAAAAATCAATCTCTCCATCATGTTATTATGATTCATCAACCCAATCTTCTATCTTAGGTGTCTCTTTCCTGGTAATGGCCAGGAGTAGCAGCTAACATGAACATCTATATGTCTCCTGAATTTGTAATTCTTTTGTTCCCATGGAACATGGAGGTGATTGGCTTTATTTTCATCACAGTCGCAACCATTTTCTATCCTGATATTCCTTCTTTGCTGGTGTAATAAAAAAATCTCACCATGTTCTTCCAACCATACTCTCTCCATGAAAGGGAGTAAGTCATTTTCCACTGTTGCTCACTGATCTCATCCCATTCTTTCTCTGACAGCATCATTTCAGCCTCTTTTTTCCCCAATTCTGTTTTATGCTGCACCTTTGCAGCAGCCTGTTCATGGTGTGTGCCTTTGCCATGTGGGCTATTGGGCTACTAACATAGTATTCATTTCATAATATTGATTTAGCCCTCATTTAATGACATTCAAATTGATTAGTCTAAATTATCATAAAAGGGAACTATAAAAAAAAAATCTTGGAATTAATTAGAATTAACTAATTAAATTCTGATAATTCGGTCAGACTTCATTTTTATAGTCCACCAGAATATTCAACCGACAAGTAAGTAATTTTTCATTTAGAAAATTCCTTCCCACTTTGTTCCGCAATGCAGTGACTTTTTTTTTTTCTACATATGACAGGATGGGGACAAAACATAAACATTACAACTGATGCTGTCTGTATGTAGAGCAAGTCCTGAAGCACCGTCTTCTGTTTCACTTGCCATTCCAGCGTATGTGTAAGCAGACATACATCACTGACTATAGAGAAACTTCATATTTGACTCATCAGAAATTTTCTGAATGGCATTAAAATGACATTCAACTACAGACACAAGTCATAAGAGTCTTATTAAAATTATGAAGTTCAAATAACTTTATGGCTTCGCGTCTTGTCTCTATTCTAAAGTTGTAAACCTAACTGATGGCTATCAGTGGGTTTGCACATGTCAGTGATCTGCATCACTGTCTCTTCCAGTGTGGATGTCATTGTGCTATTTTGTCTCCCTGTGTTCCAGTGAATGTCTGCATTTGTATACTGGTTGCATTCTGCAGTTTATTCTTAACTCAGCTTCAGCTGCAATAAATTTCAGTTCCTACAGCAGAAGTACAATGACTCATCACTGTCTGGATTTTCAGAGGGAAACAAATCTCTCTTCTCAGCAAAGCTGTTATGAAATACAGCTTTTCACAATAAGAGTTTAACGCCCTGACAAATTATTCAGTTTATTGAGACACAATCCACTTTCTACAGCTTAGTTAAACTGATTTAAATATGACACGTTAACAGTTGCTTTTCCACAGTCTCACTGCTTTCAGAGTCTACAACTATAGGTATTGTGCATGTTTGTAGCTGTTTTCAGTTTGACTTCTATAACCACCTGTACCACAACCTCAGCCAGGAAGCCCTTTGTACCCTTTTCCAACTTTTACAAACTATGTCACCAGAACAAAGTGTTTCACATGAAACAGAAAGATGGCATATATCAGATTACAAGACAACAAGATAACACACACATGCGCGCACACACACACACACACACACATATGTATAAAACATATCAACCTATGTCAACCTATGACCAAGTTGAAATAAAAGAAAAAGACAATTTTTCAGACATATCTTTCACGGATGCACACTATCAAAATTTTGACTGGCATCCAAAATTGCATGGTCATTAGGTCAGTGTCATTTGTCTGCAATTCCTCCATGCATGTCATGTTTCCATTAGTGACCTGTTGTGCCTCACCTGATGCTCACAGGGGCTCGAAAGCTTCCCTGGATTAGCTTGACTGCCACTCAAAAGTGTAATAAACATGAGAAAAATGAAAAAGTTAGTTATTTTCTAATCTTAACTAGATAGTTAATATTGAATCTGATACTAGTCCTTATCCGGAGTCTTACTTGCCCTGCTGTAATAAGAAATCTAACATGGATTACCTGATTCTGCAGAAGGTATTGTCTCATCCTAGACCAACCCTGAACTAAGACCTGACAGGTCTTTCTTCGAGAATGTGCAACCAGTAGTGTTTCAGCCTGTATGTAACTGTCTGAGTACCGTGGAAAATCTTTTGTTTTAGTTTTATGTGCATTTCCTTTTGCTGTTGTTGTTTTGTTTTGTTCTACTGGTCCCCCATGAGCTGTATCCTTAATAAAGAATAAAGTAAAAGCAACAATATATTTAAATTCCCCCTTTTCCCTCTAATGGATTTATGTATCTACCCATGTTGGTGCCAGTGGTTTATGTGTTTGTGGCCGTAATAAAATTTGTTTTAATAATCATTCAACAAAAAAGGGAATTTCAACGTCTTTGTGAGAGACACATTTAAAAGGTAATCATAACCCAAACACGTAGATCAAATGTGAGGCAAATTTCATGTTTGATCGATATCCTACTTTTTCAGAAAACATAAACCAGGAGAGAATCTAAACACAATCACTGCCCACCATCTAAGCCTCTTCCTGCTGACAACCATAAATATTGCAACATCAATTTACAATGTACTAAGGAAATAATTTGTTCGGCTCTGAAGGTCTTTTTTTTTTTAGAAATTTACAATCTAGATATAGCATTTACCCAGGAGTCTAAAAATAATCATCTTTTTTTCATTGAGTAGTTCAAAGTATTTTTATCCCTTATTTCTAGGTCTGTGTGTTATGAAAATGCAAAGAAAATGTAACTATTCAAATAATTTAGTGGCCACTTTTGTGATATAAATGTGATTTGATGATATGCGATGATAAAAACCTTTTGGTGTTTTTTTGGTGTGTAAAAAACAAAACAAAACAATAAAATAGACTTGTTACTCCAAGGTGACTGGTGTGAATTGCAAGAAATGCGTCTGAAAGGAGTTAGAGTAACAGCTTTCCTCTCCATCTACTGTCATGGTGCGTCTAAGCTTAACCTGGTCAAACAGTTGTGCTCTGGGGGGGGGGGGTATCAAACAGTCCCTGGAAGCTCTCAGGTGTCAGTAAATGTTCTGACTGCGTCAGTCAAAAGGAGCAGGTGTGCTCAGTCACCCATGGGTCAATAAATGCCAAAACTGAAAGTTGCCAATGACCTTTGGTGCCACACAGTACAAAGACACAAGCTTCCCCTGAATCCTCAGATGTCACCACTGGCATTCAGACTTTTGAACATAATGACAACCTGTAGTTGAATACATTTTTGCATCATTCGCAGTTCTACGTCTGCCAGGCAGTAAGTTGAAAGGCATTCCCGGTGACTCATATCACGACTGCAGAGCCCATTTTCTTCTGAAGGCCAATCTAATGATAATCATATGACATGTAAGCTTCAGCTAGCAGCATGATTCTTATACATGACTTAATGCTTGGAACCAGTCAGCAGCATTTAACTAGCAGCAGAAAACATCAGTGGAAGAATACTACACTTTCACATTACTACCACTACATACTATATTTAGTTAGGGTTAAAAGCACACCATTGGGTGGACATGAAACAAATAATACACTGTATGTGTAACCACTGGCTATTTTATTATGCTCCCATAAACTACAGCTTACATGCCAAATCAGCTATTCGCTTATGGTCTCATATTCAGAATGTTTTCCAGAATGATAAGGATTTATAATGTCTGCATCAGCAAAATCAAAAATGGATCCATCCCAAAAGTTGTTGAGATCAGCTGCTTATGATGCATGTTGTTGTAGTCTGACTCATTTTTTTATTTGGAGCACCATTAAATGAAACCGTCTCCCCTGTGATAGTGAGAGCTCAGCAAATAAGGACAGACAGATATTATTACTGCTACACAAGAAACTAGAGATACTCCCTCGTGGCTGTATGCTTCTGCCAGCCAGACAAGTTTGCAGTTTACATCCAGAATAAAACATATGTAGGAAAAATTATTAATAGAAGTAAAGAAATTTGATTAAAAGGGTATGAAGCATAATTTTTGGAAGTTATCACACGGAGAAACCAAAAATAGTCAACAGTAAATGTGGATGTTTCACACATCTTCAATTGAAGCACAGTTAATCTCTCTGAGTTTGAAGCCAAGTATCCAAGATTACTATTAACGCTTCAGTAACCAAGCAAATGTGAAATACAGTCTAACATCCAAATTTTCCCTTTTGTTAAAACTTTGAATAATTGCCAGAAAAGTGTTTTTGCAGAACATTACAATTGCAGAGTGAGGCTGACTTTTATGAGTTATGACCTACAACATGTTTCTCAGGGCACAGTGAACTTGACCTTTGACCACCAAAAACTTATCAGTTCATCTTTGAGCTCAAGTGAATATTCGTGGAAAGGTTAAATAAAATCCCCTCGAGACATTTCTGAGATATTGCATTAGCAAGAGTGAGATGGATAGAAGGCCAGACAGGCAACCCACAAATGCAATACCCCCAGCCATGGCTGTTGCTGCCATGGAGGCCAAAAATCTGTGGGATTAAATTTCCCTCTGAATGACACTATTTTAAGACCTTTTGATAGTATCTAGATATGGAAATACATTTATGCACTTACAAACCAAATAAATTTCTTTCCCTGTTGTAGGACATCTGTCATTGCACTTCCTGTAGGTACCATCCAAAGGAAGTCTGGCATCTGCTATTGGTACAATAATTAAGTTTTGGGCAGAAAACACAAAGGCTTCAGCAGAGTTCATGGCACAGGACAGGATATTATGACAAAGATTCAAACACGGCCACCATGAGGTTTTTACAATGAATGGGAAAGAATGGAAGACCTTAGGGCTGGGGAAGAAAGAGCTGAGAAAGGATGTCAGCAAGACTTTGATACATTTATTTCTTTAAAATGCACCTGATTGAGGTTTCAGACTGCTGATACCACAAAAAAAGCAATGAGGACAGAAAAACTCTAACAGGCACTTTTTACAGTTTTTATGTTTTACAAAAAAAAAAAAAAAAAAAAATACCCCAAAAGACAGGCGCCCTCAGTAAAGTACTTGGCTAATTGAATTAAGTATATTAATCAACAGATTAACCAATGAAAATGAATTTAGGCTTGAGCCATGTGTCAGTCACAAGGATCCCTTAAGGTGAACACGCTGAATGATAATAAACTAATCTGACTTTGATACTGCAGTCATATAAACACCCCAGTTTTGTAGCTTCTGGGGAAAGGCCCATATGAGGGCCCACAGATAAAGTGGAACAAGGAAAATGTCTGTTTGAGCGCTGGGTGTCTGTCAAAGCAGGAACTGGGAGGCGTTCTCAGTTGACCTCTGAGGGCAAGGACTTCCCAAAGCCCCTCTGCAAAACAACAGTAGACCCGGCAGCTGACAGTGGGACACAGGCAGCGGCTGCTGCTCCACTATGCCTGCCTTGAAAACTCTCTGACCCCCCCCCCCCCCTTTCCTCTTTCCCCTCTTGTGTACCATGCACAAGGACAAGATGGTAAAGCCTCTTTGAAACTGGCTGCAAGAGAAAGCAGAGGCAGCAGCTATCACCTAGCCGATATGATCTGTCTGGAATGTGGCAATGCTTTACTGTATGTGAACAGACACGTTCATGATTTCAGATACAACCCCGGACAGAGGCAAAGGTTTAGGCAACAGTAGCTTGATCTCGACCTGAGAACAGGAATTAAATTGCTTACAGTATGACACGTCAAGTGTGTGATTCATATTGTGCATGCAAAGTAGGATTCATAAGGTATGATTCATTTCGATGACTTGTTAAGCATATGTCAACATTGGAAGTAACACAGAGATACATCTGTTGCCTCCTCTCCCAGTCTTTCCTATAACTTTATAAGATATCTCGATTTTTACTTCCTTTGTTTACAACAAGTCAAGGAAGACAAACTTCTGCTGACGAATTTTCAGCCGTGTATTAATTTGACAGGTGGCAAGCAGCTACGAATAAAGGATGATTTGGAGGTTAATGTAGCATGACACGATGAAGCAGATTGTCTGACCACTGACCGGTGAGTAGAATAACCTGAGCGGGGCTATGCAAGAGGCGCTGGGTAAGTGCTGAATTAGTCTGTTGTTTTCATGTTCCTTCTGCTTATTCTGGACATTGTTCAAAAAAAGCAGCCGAGGCCACTCCCACCTGAAAAACACTGCCCACCTCTGGAGCCTCAATCGGCCCCAAGAAGAGATAAACTCTGACCAAGTGATTCATTTAGCAGCCCTGAGACAAAACTGTACGACAACTTTCTTAGGAGACACGCAGCATGGCTAAATAGTGACTACATGTAACGCTGTTGTCACATGTTCCACGGGGGGTGGGGGGGGGGGCGGCACAGTGAAGTGCATGTTTATCATGCGTTAGAGCAGCAAGCAGCTGTTGAAGGGAAAAGTGAGCCACTGCATTTAGTTAGTCACATTTGTTAACAGTTAGAAAACATTTAACCAGGACGAGTCGTGGTGGTTACTGAGCTTAGGCATGCTGCCTCCAGTCTTCACCACCAGTTGCATCTAGACTTCAACTGCCACCAGTGTTTTGCTTGCCGACTTTGCATATCATTTGCATGCCAAACCTACTGCGGTAGTACCAGTTTTTACTCTCCTAACTCTGCAATGGATTGTGCACTTCATTTAACACAAATGGTTGTGGCACATTTTCAGAAACTGTATGTCACAGGAAAAACACACACATATATATATATATATATTTCACAAGCTACTGATTAACTGGATTTGGAAGGACTTCATGTTAGAAAGAGGTGGAATATTGACAGGGAATGTGCTGCTAAGGATTAAAACAGCTTTTCATTGTTGTAAATAATCTCCTGAAGGAGCTACAACAGTGGGAACTGGTGTTAAACGCGTCATACTGAGCTCAGAACAACACATTCCTCACATCTCCTCAGCTCATTGCAATATAGCGACAGATCAAGCCCGCTGCTATGAGAAAAACACAACACACCTTCAGACTGGAATGTCAGGGAATAGTATCTGAAAATATTCCTCAGCACTGAGATGTCAACAATGTCAGATGACAGCGAATCTAGCGAGTAAATGGCCCCAATTGTCCATAGCCTGACTTTAAGTGGAAGGAATTTCTGATGGACAGATTATCGCATTCACAAGTCTGCCTGTTCTGGACACTCCATCTCATGACACTGTTTTCTGGCTGAGGCCAAGTGTGTGCGTACTTGTTTGCAGGTTATTGCTCAGGGTGAAAAGCAGGGTGAGAAGGGCTGAGAGGCTGCTCCCTGCTCTCTTGCCTGAGGAGGGCCATTATCTTAGCTCCATTATGCCTTGCGAGGGCTTTCTCTCCTGTTTATACAGTACTCCTATGAACAAAGCAAGTTTTTTCCTCTGTACTATTGCAGCTGCTGTTCCATACTGACCGTGGTGGTCACTATGTAAACATTAGCCAGCTTTAAGTGGAAGACAATGAGGAAATGACAGGACAAAAGGGGGGTGGGGGGTGGGGGGTGCATTTGAAGACACTCAAGGATGGATTTCCAGATGAAACAGAGAGATGACATCATGGTAAAGTCAGCTAGTAGGAACATGGAGGAGCCTGGTAATGCAACACCATACATAAACAGTGGACAGCTGTATTTACAGGAGATTGTCTCATGGTTCTATCTGCCTCCATAAATCCTATTATCTGATTTGCCTCCATTCGCCTGTCCAACACCCAGCAAGAGGCTATAGCAGCTTTGGCTTATACAGCCTTATCAAAGCACTCAAGTGCCGGGCAGCGATCACCATTGGTGTGACACCACTGGCCAGTTTGGCCAAGATGAAAATTAGTCCCATCAATGCTGGATTAGACATTACCTCATCATGATTGGATAAAGTGAACTGGCAGTTATGTGGCAGTTTATGTGTGTGTATGTGTGTGTGTGTGTGTGAGCTATTCAGCCAAAACTACAGACAGCTGTTGGGTATTACACTGACTTACCTCTGCGTTGTCATGGGACCTCACAGAGTGTGTGTGTGCCCCCCACCAACACCCAAATGGAAAGACTGAACAAAACTGAGACTGTATTTCAGAATAAGAAATAATATCTGGTGTCTCCTGGGGGTCATTTTAAAAAAACTGATGGGAGTGGGATGCACCTGCTACAACTGGACTTGAAATACTTCTTTGAGATGCTGACGAATAAAAGAAAAAGGGGATATAAAACTTGACTCAGCAGCAGGACAACAGTGGAGATCGGCTCCAGCTCAGCGAGAAACCAAAGCGAAAGTGTGATCTTACTTACATATCTCCTCAGCTTCTTCTCCGGGGGGGACTTCCTCAGCCAGCCTTGGAAGATGATCTCTCCGCCGCTCATGGTTTGTTTGTTTTTTTGTTTTGTTTTTGTTTTTTTTTTGCTGTTGTTGTTTTTTTGTTTTTGTCACTGTTTGCAGTTTCTTGTTGCTCTCAACAGCCGCCGTCTGTCACTAGTACATGTCGGCTCTCCCGAAGCGTCGCCTTGTCTCAAAGTGCCGTCGGTGCTGTCGTTTGGCTCCTGCTGCTGCAGCCCGCTCCCCCCATTGGAGAGGAACAATTTAGAGGAGGGCAAGTCGGAGATGTTGTCCGTCTCTCCTGGCGGCACAGGGCGCGAAAAAAGAAAAAAGAAAAAGAAAAAGAGAGAAGAAAAGATGCCCTTGGTGAAGCGGAGGGGGAGGGATCGGGGGTTGTTGGAGAACCAGACGCAAATCGGCTCTTGGGGAATTACGCACGGCCAGCTGACGGGGCGCTGCGGCTGAAGAGAACTGATGCGGGCTGAGGAAGTATCTCAGGGTGTCTGCAGTTTGTTTTCCCAACTCTCACCACGCCCACTGGGCAGAAAGAGAGGGATGGGCTGCACTGGGGATGAAACAGGATGGGGAAAGCTGCTGCTGCTGCCGCTGTCATCAAGGAGCTCCAAGATCTACAAAGAGTTTAAATCATGTCCCTAGATCATCCATTTCTTAATTTGTATACTTTGCCGCAGCAAAAAGTTGTTAGTTAAAGCACTGTCATGACAGATACCGTTCAAATCTGCCTGATTTTAGATTTAAACATAAAACTTGAATACATTAAATTAAAGGGTATAATCAGTTATATCTAACCAAGAGGCTGGGTTCTGAATATTTCCTATTCTTTGAATAGATGATGATTTAGAAGAGTCAGCAGCTGCGGTTGTGAACAGTCATATTTTCCCAGTCAGTGGAAAGGGGGAAAAAGCACCATCTTGTGGAAATTTGACAGTTGCTCTAAAAAGCAGCAGATTTTAATAATCGCTGCAGCGGTAGAAGAGACAGCTGATGGAACTGAACACGTTCCTATAGTGGTTACATTTTGACGTGTAATTTCAGATATCAAAATTGGCTGTTTTCATTCAGAGGTCTGACTGATGATTACACATCAATAAACAAACAGAAATGTAAAATGTTGAATATTGTATTTATTAAATGTTTGCAAGACAAAAAAAAAACAGATTTTGCTGACACAATAAATAAATGCTTGAATTGAAATTTATAGAAGACAAGAATGGGAAAATCTAGGGAAAGGAATCACGTCTTTTATGTTGTCAACCCCCAGAATGCATTGCAGAAATCGCTCAAATCCAAGTCCGAAGCCTCCATGAGGGACAGAGCCGAACCGTCTCAAATCTAGGTACCTTCAAATAAATGTAAACATAATTTGAACTGATTCTGTGTAAGGATATTTGTTTTAAAAAGTTGTTGAGTAAAATATGATTTTTTTTTTTTTTACCAGCTATAGGTGTCTTCTAATCCAACCCTGGAAAAGTAGAATAATCAATGTAAGTGTCTTTAAAAAAAACATAAGCTCAATGCAATAAATCATCTCTGTCATTCATGTTTTAAAGAATCAGAGTTACCGCTTGTGCTTGTTTGTGTCACACAACTGGCCAAGCTGGAAGAAATATGCTCCTATTTCCCCCTTCCTGAATTACAGCATTGAATAATATCCAGCTGTGTTTTCATGATGCCACAGTGAAACTGACCTTTGACTACTTGTATATAAAATGTCATCACATAGTTTTATCCTTTTATATATGAGAGTTATGTAATAATTGGTGTATTAATTTGTGAGATATAGTGACGAATATCTTTTGTGAGATAACAATGGCCTTTGATCACCAAATTCTAACCAGTTTACGCTTGAGTGAATGTTTGAACCCTCTGGGAGTTTCTGGTATATACCATTCACAAAAACCTGAGGTTTCCGTGACCTTTACATACCAATAGACAATAACAACGCACAAAATAAAAACTAACTTTCTTTGCAGATCTTCTTTTCTGAGACTGGATAAACTCACACATATAAATTCTTATTTTAAACTACGTTTGACTGTCAGTCAACTCGTTAGATGTTGTCAGATACAGGTCCCTGTGGGCCTCGGGGACTTAGTTATTAAGAGTCCTTGCAGTCTTAAAGCAGGGTGACTCCCTGAGCGTCTGGTCTTCATACTATTATCCCATCATCTTCATAGGCTTGATTTCATATTTTCATGCTGCTATACGTTGTTGTATTTATATATTTCTGCCTGCCAGAGTTGTGTCTTAATTGTTCTACAATGGGCACAGTGACATTTAACTAACTACAATATATTTACTGCACATTATTCAGCTATGTTCTTTTATACAAATAGTTAATATAAATACGAGGGATGCATCAACACATCAGCCTGTCGGTGGCTGGGATGGAATTCACCGGAGTCAGTGGCTGACTGACATCTGTCGAAAGGTCGATTTTGGTCGGCAGGGGAACATCGACCGATACCATTGTTTGGCCAATATAACAGTGCATCCTTAATAAATACATCTTAATGGAGATGCTCTATAAAAGTCAACCATACCCTATAGAACACTAATTTTATGTGACGAGTCAAGGAACCTTAGAAAAAACTCTTTACACTTAGGGTTTATTATATTCTTATACAGCTTATTCTTGATCGCAATTATTTTACCCCAACTGACCAGACTGACAACCTACTCTAACTACACTAGCATGGGCCTTCCCATACACCGGGAATATAAGCTTACTCTTCCAGCCGAGCCCTCAGCAGATCCAGCCTCTCCTCTCTCAGCGAGCCCCCACAGAGCTCTCCAACTCCTGGCACAAGAAGGTCCACTGCAGCTGCCTGCAAACAAGCGACAGTCACAGTCAGCTCACGTATGCAAATTGCTTCTGTAACCCAGCTGACATTACAAGGGAAGAACTGAGAGGTTAAATCATTGATTCACTTTGTGTTTTTTAACCACTTACTGTATGCTTAGGATGATCCTGGTTGTCTCTTGCATAAAAAGGCTTAAGATCATAAGGATAATCAGTGACAAAGACAGGAATGTTGCCGCAATGTTTCACCAGGTACTTCTCATGTTCTGTCTGAAGGTCACAGCCCCACTATAGAAAAGAAGAGCTCCAGTCAAAGACGTGATAGTTGCAGATACTGTGCAGTGATAGCTGTAGATTGCAAACATTTAGTAGAGGGAAATCCAACCACTTACATCTGATGGAAAGACAAATTTCTGAGAACTGTGGTTTAGGATGTCTATAGCCTCACTGTAGGAAATGCTAAAAGTAGATTGAGAAAGTGTTATTCTTTCTAAAGGCCTTCATCTACTAACTTATTTTTATGTGTCATGTTTAGAAAATCAGAGACTCACACAGGGAATCTCTTCTTCACCATAGCATCCACTGTGTCCTTAGAATGAATGAATTCAACAGGAGAAAAATATATGAGTGGAAATAACAAAAAAGTCAAATGACGTTGTGGCTGGTAGTATAAGGAGCTAGTTTATGTAGGCAAGTGTCCTTCAAGACTCACCCTGTGTCCAGGCGTCACATGCTTGTGGAACAAAGCCACATCCTCTGCACAGTGAGCCAAGACATGGTCCACAGCTGATCTGAACATGTCCTCCATGACCTAAAGAGTAGGCCCGGTTTAATAATTAAAGCTCTCCTGAGTAAATGTGCACAAAGGCAACTTTAAAAGCCATATAAGGTAACTGTATATTTTAATGCCATGCTAAAAGGAATAGACTGCTTTCATAAAGATATTGTATATTGTATGCACAGAATTATGTTATGTGAAACTCAGTAATGAAGCTATAATATGTTAGCCAATGAGCTACTTTGGTCTATATCATAGAGCAATACTGTATTTGAGGACAGTGACATTGGGTACCAGGGTGAGATCCTCTAAGGAGTGTGTGAAGGAGACTTCAGCCTCCACCATGTAAAATTCAGCCAGATGCCGTCTGCTTTGGGAGTTCTCTGCACGAAATGTTGGCCCGAATGTGTAGACTCTAGAGAAAGCCCTGCAAGAGCATGAGTGACAATGTGAGATTCAAAATTTACTTCAGTGTATGTGCATGTGTCCCTGAGACAGAGCCTGCAAGCAGGACATGTGAATTTTAAAAATTGGACTAGGAAATAAATTTTTATGCTTTGTCTCACCCTGACATGACTTCCAAATGAAGCTGACCAGACACAGTGAGGAACGTTGGGACAGAAAAAAAGTTCTCATCCTCTTCATGCTCTGGTCCAAATGGCTGTAGTAAAAGCAGCGGGTTTCAGGTTTCAAACAACATCACTAACAACATCAGAGCTTTGGCTGACCATTACATACTGGGGGTGGCACCACATACAAGATCACTCAACACACCAGTGAGAGCACTAACAGGTTCGTAGCCTACTGCCTTAAATTTATGATGATTTGTACACACATTTGTAGATGCTCACCTCGACCTGGAAGAGCTCCCCTGCCCCTTCACAGTCATTTGAAGTGATGATCGGAGTGTGGATCTGCACAAAGCCATTTTCCTGGAAGAAAAAATAAAATTACTGAATACAAAAAGTCTTGCTCTGCATTTTGTCAGTAAATCCTCCACAGATGTTCTCACCTTGAAATATGAATGAATTGCTGTAGTGGCTTCACTTCGTATCCTCAACAGGGAGCTAAAGGCGTTTGTTCTACATCTGAGATGGGGAAATTGGCGAATATACTCAAGGCTGTGTCTCTCCTTGATTTTAAAGGGAAAATCCTAAAAAATAAAGCGAAAATATTGTATTACCCTTTCTGCGTAATGAGCAGATAGAAAGTTAAATATTTGGGGGAATATTTTCTTACCACAGGGTTACTCTCCCCAACTACATTGATTCGCTCTGCTTCCAGTTCAACTGACTGTTTTTGGTTTGGACTTTTCTTAAGAATGCCTGTGATTTCAACAGCACTACCAAATGTGAGCAACCTTAAAAATTAAAAGACAGAGTCAAAGGCACCCGCAGTTTTTTTTTTTGTTTGTTTGTTTTTGTATTTTCACTTCACATGTTTGGAAAAAAAAAAAAAACAGAAATGCCTACGGATTATTCAGCTCTGAACCAGCGACAATCTGCAGTGACTGCAAAGAGCTCCCATCATTGACATGGAGAAAGAGATTTACCCTCTGAGATCTGACGGAGCGGACCCATCCCTGCAAAAGAGAGACAAATCAAAGTGCACTTAGCTTTTCCACCCAGTACAGACTTATTTTTCTTCTGCTTGCATGTAATGTTTTTAAACTAAGATGTTGGTCATTTAAAAATTTCTTTTTGAAAATTTTTGAAGAGGAAAAAAGTAAATACAACCCTTGCGTGTTCTCCAAACGTTAGTGTAATTGTGTACACAAATCTGGCCAGTGCGTATTAAGTCAGTACTATAAATGCTTTTTGTAACCAACTCTATTTTTGATTTAAATATTAACCCACTCTGAAAATTACATTAATTTATGGGATATTTTTAATCAGTCTTGCACACACACACACACAACATGCATAAGATCCATCAGACTTTCGCCAATGTTTACACATTTTTTTAGAACCTGTAGGTGCCCTGCTTTTAATTGCTGTTCTGTTTTAGGTGGCTTTGATCAAGTTCATGAAATAAAAACCATTAAACCATACCAGATTATTAACATAGGAAGAAATGATTGTCTGTTTAGTTGCAGTGGTTTTAGTTACTGTGTCTTCACTTCTAAAATCCACCAAATTCTTCACTTGCCCAGGGATGTCCAAACCTTTGCATACCACTGTGCATTATGAGCTCAGTATCCAGTTGGAATTGAATTTATTTAGAGGAAAACTAAGTATAACATTGCTAAACTGCAATGTGTGTTTGTAAGTATTCAAATAAACCAAGATAGCTAGCTCTAATGTAAAGTAGCTAGATGTGTGTGAGAGAGAGAGTAGAGTAAAACTTTATTCAAATCTCAGGGAGCTCATCGCAAAGAAACAGATAACAACAGCCACACTTGCAGCACAAACTAACACAGAATATAGACAGCACAAGAACAAACCATAAAATAAGTGTGCAGGCTACAGCTAACATTTAGTAATGTCCTTAATAAAATCCTTAATAATAGCATACAGTAAAACACGAGCGAACCGGTGAGGTGGAGGGATGTTAAAATGGGCAGCATGTTACTGCAGCTGCTGCATACACTACCAACTAATATTAAAATGCAGAGATGAGAGTTGAGGTTACCTGTACTTGGATATTTGCTCCCACGTCAGTGCCTGAAAGAGCTTCGGATACTCTCAGTTTCGTCGGTGTCTTCTTACAATAACGTCGAGTACTGAACAATATTCCCCGAGAGAGTGATGTGGCTGAGAGCGTTTTAGCTGCAGCCTGAAACATCGTGAAAAACGCTGCCGCTTCCGGCTGGAAACAAACAGAAAAACGAAAACACTAAAACCACAACCTGCTGCGAAAGGTTGGAGACACAAAAACACCACAATTGTGCAATTTTTTCTTGTTCTTCTTTTTTTTTAATGAATACAGTTTTCCTGCTTCTTGACTTTCACGTTGTGCCACTTCTCTAACCACTTCCTGTTTAGGTTTTTTCACCACGCCCAATCCAATCACATGGGTTATGACAATCCAATAAGATTTCGGTTTCTTCCAGCAAGTTTTGTCTTGTACTAGGGAGATGTAGTTTTGATATCAGAAGTTTATAATGTCACTTTCACATAGTTGTATAAAGGTATTTTCTTAATATATACCGCCATAAGGCGAAGTGTAGATTAGACAAATGTTAAGGAAAAAACTTTTAATGTAAAAACTGTGGAAAGAAGAGTAGTATGAAAACTATGATAATTTCAATTTGTTTGACAGGAGAAAAACAAGAGAGCCAGTCACCTGATTTGTCTTTTGCATTAGTCAAACTATAGGCTGAGTAGAGGAAGGAGAAAAAAGTCATTTTCTGTCCTGTAAAAGGCACATTATGTTCCTGTGGAGAACTTCCGTATCAACAGTGAGTATTTAGAATTTTTGGTGAGAGAAGCATTGGTCTAAGAATTCAGCAGAGTTTTTCTAATGCAGGCAAAATGCAGGCAAATTCTCTTTGGTCCACCGAGGAGAGTATTTCATACCTATGGCCACAGGCCAAGCTTCTCTCTACACACAGGGAGATATGTAGAATATATTTTTCAGCACATGTGGAGTGATTCAGTGGTGTAATGAAGCAAGCAGAGCAGCCATCACTACCACACGGAAACCATCTTTAATCTTGCATGAGTTATATGCCATCAATGTAGGGTCCATTTGCGCACAAACCCTGTTAATTCAATACCCACAATGACACTTGGTCTTTTCCCACCATTTGCTGCTGGAGTAAATCAGATCATGCCAGCAATGTAATAAGATGCCATGGACAATTATTCACCTGGTCTCGCCTGTCAGCTTTGGAGCCCCTGGTCTGGGTCTGGCAGCAAACACAGAGCTGGGTGTCTCCACCTCCGGCTGCTTATGACACATCATCATTAAACCCAACATGATGCATTTGAAAAGTCAGCAGGGTCATTGATATTAATTATCTCCAGCACGGTGGGAGCAATTATGCACATGGTCTCATCTTAATGGGGAGCAGAACTATTCTATTTTCTGATTCGTTGACAAATAGTATGGAATATAATGCGAAATTTGCAAAGCTTTTGTACGTGTGTATCATATCTTTTTGTGTATTCACAGCCAACGCAGCCTCACAGTCGAACCTACTGCTCATCTCTTTCTTTTTTTTTTTTCTTTTATTTGGCTTCCCAAGAAATCTATCAAAGTGATCTGCAATTATTATTGGAGCAATATATTGCTGAAACACGCCTTCCTATTCTCTGCATTACCATGTGCAGTATCTGACTCTACCACAGGGTAGTGCTGTAGCTCTATGAGACCTCCTACTCACCTTCCCAGTCCCCTTTCACTGTAGGTGTATTCATTTACCCCTCGGTAGCCTCCAGTATGTTATTAATTTGCAGCTCCAGGGTCTGCTGAAATGGAAACAAGCTGGCATCTCTGTGTGCTCTCTGCAGCTCTATCAACACTAATACAATAAGACCTGCTGGCTTTCATTGGCAGCAGATAGTCCAGTGAATTCACGTTGCACGCAGGAAATGTCTTCCCACTAACAGGAGGAATGGGACCGGTTGTGTTACTCTCACTGCTTGGCCGTAACTTCAATGGTAATTTCCCCCCCGTGTCTGACAAATTGCGTGACAACACACACGTGAGAGAGATGTGTTGCATGAAGGCTATTCATATTTCTACAGACACATCGTCCCACACAAACCATAAGGCAACAAATGCACAGAACAAGCTGAAAACAGTCTGCTGTCTGTAGATATCAAATCCTTGAACAATCAAATCAAACAGCCTGAAGTCAATTGTTCTCCTGTTTACACTGCACATCATGAGGAGAAGTCAGATCATGGTATTTCCAACAGGAAGCTCTCTACAGGTGGAGCAGTTGTTTGGCAGTGGCCTGACAACCTTATTTGGGCTTAACAACTTGTTAGAATCAATACAAGATTAGTCAGCAAAACAAAGGATTCTGCTGTAAAAGCTTGGACCCCAGGAGGATCACTGAATTTAGAGGGCAAGTGCATCCAGTGCTCTCTGCTGAGCTGTCTTCCCAATGACTGCGGCACCTCTTTGACAGCATCTCCTTCCCTGCTCCCCCCCCTCGATAGTGACCCTTTAACCGCCCCTGCAAATATTCAGCATTCTCAAACCGACGGCTGCATCGATTTTATGTAACATGGCTCGTTAAGTGCTGATTAGACCATTATAGTGATGTGATTTCAGGGAATGGGTTTTGGTGACACTCAGTCAAACACAAATCAAAAGGAACTAACAACCCTTACATTGAGAAAGATTTGGGCCGTTGCTCTGTTTCACCTACAGCTCTCAATTTAGTACCAGCATATTGTGCATGGCTCCGGTTTACAGCTGTTGTCTGATGGAGCAGCCTCACAGGTCTGCAGTTAGAGAAATTTTTTCAAACAATACAGTAATTATGGTCCAAATTCATAAAATCAAATGACTTTGTTCTACCGCTGGTATCATTATTTTTGAGTTTGAATCGATAATCTTCTACAGCGCCATCATCAAGTCTGTTCTCTGCACTTCCATCACTGTCTGGTTTGGATCGGCCACCAAGCAGGACAGGAAAAGACTGCAAAGGACTATAAGGTCTGCAGAGAAGATCACTATGGCTGACCTGCCCTCCATCCAGGACCTTTCCAGGCCCAGAGTCAGGAAACAGGCAGGTACTATCGCTGCAGACCCATCACACCCCAGGCGCAAACTGTTCAGACTGCTTCCTTCTGGTAAGCGTAAAAACAGTTTCTTCCCCCAGGCTGTCTCCCACATCTCCCCATAAGCCAACTGACAACCTCATGAACATTACTGCACTCAAGGGCGTAACCTTGAGTTAAACACTGGGGGGGCTGGGATTTTTTTTTTCTTTTTTTTAGATTTCTCCTACTATCTGATACACACACATACACACGTACGCATTTTGTGCACTAATTTTACTAATCATATATATATAAATATTACCGAAGTCGGCTTGTCCTGTGCCAGCTTCTTACCGTGTGAATCAAGAGAAGGACATAATGTTGATGTTGATTTTTTTGAATTTTTGTATTCAAATTGTGTGCCTTGTCAGAGCATACTATCCTTACATTAGGCTATATAAAGCTCGGGATTAACCAGCGACCCTCCGTTTATCGTTTCCGGGTTTTTCCTTTTTTTTTTTCTTTTTTTTTTGTGCGCATGCTTCTGAACCAAAATACACACGTTGCTATCGGGTCAGGACGAATTAACACGGCGTCGAGGCAGAAACCTCTAAAGTGTCGGGGTGTACTGAGTGATGTGACAGCATCACCTGTCACACACACACACCGGTCATGTGTGTGTAACCCGACACACGTGTGGACTCGTTACGTGTGCTGCTCTCATGTCAGGAGTCGATGTCGCCTTTTGCTGGATTGTTATTTTTGCTAGACTTTAGTTTATTAGCTCCAGGTGTTTTACAGGTGTTCTACCTGGAGGTGCTGTGGCTACACACCCACACCGACCGGACTGAACGAGAGATTAATGACGTTACCTATGGCGTCTCTGTTCTTTCCTCCCCGCTAAATTGAGAGAATCTCCCACATTGTCGTGTTTATAATACTTAACACTCATTATCGATCATTAAGATGTGATATTGGGGGGATTGTTGTGGCTGGTTTGGATTATTGGGTGGGTTGCAACCCACCCATTCACCCCATAAATTACGTCTATGACTGCACTACTGTACAATATTCCACAACAAATATTTCTAATATGAATGTATATATATTTAGATATTTTCTTTTGTCTTTCCCTTAACGTGTCCAAGATAGAAAGACTGGAATCAAATTCCTAGTATGTTTACACATACCTGGCAATAAAATCAGATTTTGATTAATAGCTGGATGGCGGCATAATGGTTAGCCTAACAGTTAGCACTGTTGCCCCATAATAAAAAGGTCGCACGTTCGGTTCCCAGCCTGGGACCTGTCTGTGCCTGCGTGGGTTTCCTCCCACCGTCCAATGGCATCATGTTTGGGTTAATTGATGACTCTAAATTGTCTGTAGGTGTGAGTCTGTCTCTGTGTGTTGGCCCTGTGATGGACTGGTGACCTGTCCAGGGTGTACCCCGCCCTCACCCAATGTGAGCTGGGATTGGCTCCAGTCCCCTCCGCAACCCAGAAATTGTTTTAATTTTTTAATTTTATTTTATTTTTTTGCACAAGGGCAAATAAATTGTTATCTGTAATAAAAAAAAATGGATTAACTCAACTGAATATTCGGTTGGTTTTTAATTGGTGTGTCAGCTGGTGAGATGCCAGGCAGTTTATCTGTTTTCAACCATTTTAGAAGACTGACTGATCCATTCATTTAAGAACTGAGTGAGCAACAAAGAAAATAGCAATTAGCTGCTTTCCTAAGAGAGAGAAACTGGCAGAGCGTCTCTGCAAAGACCACCCTGAAATCAAAATGAAAAGTGAGGACTGCTTGACATTCGCTTTGACTTTTCCTCCCCAAGACAGCCAAGAATAAATTAAACGTATTTAAGAGAAGGTAGTGGTGTGGTCCCCTTGAGGCTGTCCCCTTGGGGGTCCAGCTACTATGTAATTATCATAAGCTCATCCTTAGTCTCTCCTCTCCTGTGTACTTATGATGCAATTTTTCCTCACTCGACACTAGGGCAGAAAAAAAGTTTCTAACATCCTGATTTTAAATATCAATTGCGATCACTTTGTTTGTTTGTTTGCTTTGTTTTGTTTTGTGGGGGGGGGGGGGGGGGGTTATTTATCCATTCCTCAAAGCAATCCTGCTGTTCTCTAACATAAAAAAGCTCTGGCTGTTCTGAAATTGCTGAATCTGCGTCAAACTTGGCAAATTCTTGTGGAGCTGAGTAGCTGGGACCTGCTCCCTGAGTTTTAAACCTCCATATAATTTACTCACTGGCTGAGGATTGGTGAAGAATAACACAGTAAGTTCCTTGATTACACTATTGTTCTCATACCGCAGTGTGTTGCGGTAGCTGTTGGCTTCTGTGTGACTTCCAATACTGCTTTTTATTGGATATTGTTGTGGAACCATTCAATCAGAAGCTACCTAAAATTTATCTAAAGTTACTTTAGAAAGCAGCCCTCCAGCGAGGCTTGTGATTACTGTGTGTAAGGTAAAAATATGTTTTGATATTACTGATTACAACTGAAGATCCATACCCATGGCAGATATAGCACTGAAATGAAATCATCCTGAAGTGTTGGAGGGGCAGAATCATCATGCCATCAGGAGCAGTAACATCACAGCTTCAGTCTTTAGAAACAGGCGCCAACACTTGAACCACATCTTTTTGTCGCTAATGGTAGTCAAAGACTCTCCTGGCATGGCTAAGAATAGATAACGAGACTAAAGAAATTTTAAATTTTCTTCCACACACACATTGGCCTTAGTAAAATGGAAGGATTAACCCTCACCCACACTTTAGCGCAGCATCACTTCTCAGCACTTGCTTCAGGAGGGTGTAGAGTGGGTACAGGTTCATTTACTTCCCCCTTCGCCTCATTTACAGGAGCATCTGCACAAATTATCCCAAAAGTTACCTCTCTGATGTGAAGCTGAATTTTGAGTTCTATCTGGGTCATACCAATTGTATTTTAATTTTATTGTTACCTTCTGCAGGGCACAGTATGTGGGCATCCTTAGAACGGGCATCTAGAATTTACAGAAAACCAATATTAAAATGACACTGCCTCTGAATAGAAAATGCCTAAAAGTTTTTTTTTTTTAATCTCACCTTTTTCAATCTGGGTCTACTAGTAAGGTGACTTTGACAAATAGATTAATAAATAAAACAAAACAAAACAAAAACTCCCAGTGTCATTTTTTTCTGGTGCGGTTTTGAAAAGGAAATGGATGCTGTGGGATCATTAGCATCAGCTCAACCTGAGGATTGTAAAATGTCTCTGGACATTTTTAGCAGCGTTAAATTCATGGAACCTGATGTGAAAGTGCAGAGTTTAAGCTGCCTTATTCCCTTCTCCAGAAAAGTTATGCATTTATATGACAGCATGCATCGCTCTGAGTTTGTCTGCCTGTCTCTTTCGCTGTGATTTAAAAGTGTATCTGTAAAATTAACAGCTAAACCGGGAAGACATTCGCTGTTTGCTTCCAGGAAGAAGGAACGTGCTTATGTTTGTAGCCTCATGACCTTTCTTTGCCTTCTATTTCACAATCTGTACCATTCTGTCTCCAATGAACAGATATTTATTCATCCTTTTGGCCAAATCCTGTTCTGCACTCAGGGCCTTTTTGTTCAACAAGTGCTTTCGTTTGGAGGGGAGACACAATATTCTATTTGAAGAATGCCATTAAAATGATGAACAATTCACTAACAGCAAACTACAAATGAGCAGTGAGAGCTATTTGTGTGGGAGCGTTCCTCCACAACCCTATCATTAATGTGTCCTTCCCCTGCTGATTTATTTCATTTACCTCCCCTGTTGGCACAGGAATGAGCTGATGATACAGTAAGTGAATGATAACTGGTTTCATCCCTGATTGGGAGGCACTATTGCAGCAGAACAAAAATTAAAAAGGAGAAATGTATCATCCTTGACAGGCGATCCAGTTTTAATTGGGGAACTTCAGCAGGTCCAGTTTGATATCCGCTCATCTTTAGGCAGGAATATCTTCGACATCTACATTTAATCACAAAGGTCAGAGTTCTAAAGTAACTAGTGTGATACCCCTGGGGCAGGTACGTGTCTTTGTCAAGGGCAGTTTGAAGGGTTCGAAAATGTTCTGCTGTGGTATAACACACCGTTCACAGTGGAACACACACCCATCTGTCCTTCATGTGTCCTAATGCCTTGCTCTGTAGAAATCGGACATGATATATAAAATATATATTTTTCATCACAATAGAAAGAGGTCTGTCTTTTCCTTTCTAACAAAGGCAATGATCCCCCTCAGCAGAGTTTGGAAACTGCTGCCTCAGCACACATCCAACCATAAATCTATGACTAATTACTTTAGTTCATCAAGATGTACTGTACCACATACCCTCCAATTAGCCAAACAATGAATGGTAATGGCCTGCGCGTCCGTGTGGGCTTTTCAGTTGCACTTGCTCACAGCATCAAACTGGAAATGTGAGTATTCAAGCAGTGTTTTTTTTTTTTTCAGTATATTTCCAAAAACAAAGTAAAACATAACATATGTTGTTATGTTAATTACAGAACAATTAAGACCTGCCTGAAAAATATCGCTCAAGATAAGGGGCTGTCTCTTTCCACCCACAGAACAGAGGAGGTGTGAATTCGGCGAAAGTAATGAAAACATTGAAGCGCAGAGAGAGAGAAAAAAAAAAGACATTACAGCATATTATTACACCTAATTTTCAGGTAATGATTCTCTGATTCCCGGGTTAACTTCTGACCCACATTATGTTTTTGTTTTTGCAACCTCTGGGTCACTGTTATCCTCCATCTGGAGCCGGGACAGCATGGTGAAACAGTGGTTCACCTCACAACCTGGCACATGGGGCCCTTTCTGCATGGAGTTTGCGTATACTCTTTGTCCAGTTACTCCGGCTCCCTCCCACAGTCCAAAGACATGCACATTGGTCAGTCTGAATGTGCGTTTTTGTCAACGCTGCGATTGACAGTCAGACCCCGCCCGCACCCAAACCGTCTTTTTATGAGTATCACATTTTCAGGCTCAGTTTCAAAAGCTCGGCAAAATGTTGGTCTGTTTTATTTATGCGGACATTTCCCATACAAGCACCTTTGTTGTACGCAAACAGAGAGACCAAAATATCCCAGGAGCTGGTACTGTAGCTTCACTGCTACTGAAACATTATGCGGTGATGAAGAGAGCCATAGCTTGTATGTTCATGGTTGATCTTTCTCTTGAGCAAATCATATGAAATGCCAAATTTTTGCTTGCTTTCTTTTTGTATTCCACGTTATACTTCCCTGTTTTTCTGTCGGACTGTTAATATCTATTATAAAGGGGAAGTAAAAAGCCAAGCCAGCTGGGGTAACAGTTCACACATGAAATTTGCCATCTTCTTTAGGATTACATAGGCACATTTGATTATTTCTGAGAACAAATGACGTCTATTTCCGCTGTACTTACCAAAAGTAAGGAACATTATTTACTATCTGCTTTTTGGCTTAAATGAAGACAAAAATCAGTTGTATTGCACAGCAGTGTCTCAGGAAGGTAAATAGTGTTTTTTAGTGTCTGAGAGTGCAGCATAGCAGCTACAGCGAGGCTGGCGTTGGAGCTGAGGAGTATACAGCAGAATTATAATCTAATTCTGCTCCACTGCATGCACAAGTACTGGTTTGAGGTTTCTTGCCAATAAACAATGAATCTGTGCATGAAGAACAACATTCTAAAAAAGAAAAAAACACGCACGAGCCAAAAGGGGATCATAGAAATGTGAGTCAGCCAGTTAAAGTATTCTTAAATGTGCATGTCTTTGTTGAGTTTCAGATCAGATGTCACGCAAATGAGCTTTTCTAACAAAGATCTTTCAAATATGAAGACACTATGAAAACTTAAGGTCAAACACATTTTTTTCCTGACAGCGATAATCACTGTGTTTTACATGCGTTGCCTTCAGTGTAGCCGTGTGTGTGTGTCTGTGAGTGTGTGCCAGCCTATGGAAGAGGTGTTGGTTACCAGGTCAGCAATTTTTCCAGCTCTGCATTTAAAGAAAATTTGGTTTGGATAAAATATGAACAAAAACAAGTCTCTTGGTGAAAAAGTGCCAAAAAGAAATTCTCCACGACTGTAAAGCGTTTGGACTGGCAGGCTTATTTGTATGAGTAAATGAAATGAGAGGCCAGGTGTGTTGCAATCCAAATGTGCAACGTGGAAAATAATTCCCAGAGGTTGATTTACATAATAGTATTGGTAATGGGCCCAAAGGTTCTGTAACCAAAACAGTTCTGTCAGGCTGACTTCAGGCTTTGTGTTTCAGACTGAAAACATACAGCAACAGATTTAAAAAGAGGACAAAGGAAACAAAAGTCTCTGCTCGTCTGCTGTGCTGTGCAATATAAAGAGATTGTTCCCACTGAGCCGTGTGGATTTCTGTTTTTGAAGTGAACGTGTAGAACAGCATCGACCAAAGAGCATTTATCTAATCGCGTCAATGGAGCATCAATGACCATAAGAATATGCCTGTGGCAATAAGCACGTTGGGAATTTAGCCCTTCCACAGTAGGATGGGGAAACTTCCTTTCTTCCTATATATTGCCTGTATCGTCTGGGAGGAGGGAGGAATGTCATAAATTGTATGATTTTATAGTTCTACCCATAAAGACAGGAAATGCAACAGCTATATTAAGATCTCACCCTCAGTTAGGGTGGAGATTTCTTTATTTTTTTAATGGTGGTGCACTTCAAATCCAAAACTCCCATCAGTGTAGCAGCTGAATCAGACTTCCACAAACTGCTCCTAACTACTCCTCCACCAAACGTTTGTGACTAGTCGTCAGTTCAGCTACAGCCTTAAAGGGGGTAAATTGCCTCAGCCGAACAACACAAGAAGCTCATTATAACTAACAACATCCGTTCTACAGTCTGCAGGAAGAGGAGGTACCAAAAACTTTAAGCTTTGGAGGTTTTCAATGTCCAAACAATTTAACCTTTTGACCCAAGGTAACCCGTCTAATTTAAATATACGAAATCTTTCCTTTTGCTTTATACATCTTTAATATGGCCTGCTGTTAAATACTCAGCAGCAGCTCAAGCCTATTAAATATGCATTCGCCTTGTTTCAATCCTGACAACAGAGTATCTCCGCTGAGGATGAACCTCATTCTTTTGGTTCAACTTCGCTTCGTCTTGTCTCTTTGATCACACCTTCACACTTTTCTTTTCTTTCTTTTTTTTTTTTTTTTAACTGCAACCATTTTTAAAAATAAGTCTTTTGAAATTACTGCTATTCATGACTGGCTGTCGTGCATCCCCTCGCTGACTTCGAGTGCTGCTCATGTCATCAGCAGAAATCAGTAACACCTATTTTTTCACAAACATGAAGTGCTACATGATAAGCTGTCCTTAGACATTAAGCATCAACTAACCCCTCAGTCAACATGAATGCTCCCAGACACTTGGTTTAAACAAGTACTGATCCTTAGCTATGAGCAGATTTGACCTCAGGCATAATTAGGCTAATAAAAGCATTAGATATGCTGTCAATATGATTTGCATAATGTGCAAAGGCAGTTTCATTCCTGAATACAAACAGTGTCCAAGTGACTTAAAAATGCTGCAGTGACATTTCTCTGGGTCCTTTGTTCACACCTGTCAGGGGAAATGTGATGGAAGATGGCAACTGCAGCTGCGGCTTCTGCCTCCAGTGGGTCCACGAACATTACCAAGACCCTGCTGGAGTCCGATACTCATCAAATGCACAAGTACACACACGCACGCATTCACACAGTATGAATTTTCTGAAAGAGAAAGAAAAGAATTTCACCCTGTGCTAACAGGATTAATTTCTTACTGCACCAATTCCGACATAATCCACAGAGATCAGGGTGAAAATCAAACGTGAATTGTCATTTCTCACTTGCACGAGCTGAAGTAACCGAGGCAAAAAAAAAGAAACCCCAATAAAAAACACACAACTTAGTTGCGTTCACATGAAAAGGCTTTTCAAAGTTATGCAAATCAATGTCCTCAGAATACTTATTTTTGAGATACTTCTCAAAAGAGGTGAAAAACAAAACAAAATATGACCTTGTCTTTGCAGTCTGCAGCTGCAGCGAGTCTTGCCTCCTATAGGAAACTGCAGCCAGTGAATTTGTGAGGCCAGCTTTGATGTGGCTCCAATTCGCAGATTATTGATTATCTTGGTGATGTGTATCTCAGTGAAAATTACTTCAACACTGAAAGCCATGTAACGAGTCACTCTCACACCAGCACAGAGGTCAAAACTGTCAGGTTGTGTTGCTCGACAATGGGGAAGTGTGGGTTCTCACGGGGCTCTTAAGTCTCATTTTTGGAAAATAATGCCTCTCGAATTACAAGCATGCAGCATTGTAGTGCTTAAGGTGCTAGTACTGCACATTTTCCATTTCCCCTTGCAGGCTGGTTCCATGTGAGGCAACGCTGGCCTTTGTATGACCCACAGAAAAATGACACTTTGAAAACCATCACCTCGTTTTTATTTCCGAAGCTTGCACTTTACCGAGTGCTTCTATCACTGGTGGATTTTGTCATCATAGCGGGCATCCAGATGAGACCCCAAACCCTGAGGAAAATTCTGTCTCACTTCTCTATGGCCAGTTGGTTTACCATTCCTTGCCCCATTAGCTTTTACGATTGGTCCACCATTTGCATAACTGGTAAAGAGGGGAACGAGGACTTGAATGATTAAAGACGGAATCCAGGGCTGTCCCATTCATTCAGACATATGTTGTTATCAGGCCTCACAGCAGATATGGATCATCATGCCAACCAGCTATTTTATGGCTGTTGGGAATTCTCAGGAGTGGTGGAGCGGCAGGGCGAGGTGGCGCTTCATGTCAACAACAACATTACTGATCGTCAGGGGAAAAAAATGCGGCTGACTGTCATGTAATTACAATACCTGAGATTGACAGACAGACGAAGACGAGAGACAGCAGGTGTTTCATTTTGGTGGTTATTTTCGGCCTACGGACAGAATTCACTGAAGGAATGGCTGGCTGGCTTGCTGGCCCTCAGCAGGAACCAACCTTTTGCTGATTTTAACAGCAAATACCTCTGCCAGTGTTTATCCAACACTTGGGCTAAGAATGTTAAAATTATCAGCGAGAGGAAACAGATGGAGTGTGAAAGCCATGTGGAGATAGCTCTTCTCATCAGTCTCGACTCAGGTAATGAAAAATAGTTCATGCATGGTTTTTAGAAGAAGGTCTTGCCTCCCATCGCCTGTCAAAGTTGTGGAATCTGAATGCAAGATTTTATTCTTTCCTCTCACATAACTAACTCGAAGAGGGTTAATCAAATTTGAATGTAATGGTAGTTGTTAAGTGAATGCGAGAGCAAGTTCGGCTGCATGAACCACAAATAGTGTTGCTGTCGAACAGGTCTGTCTCTGGTTGAACCTGAAACCAATTGCTGCAGACAAAAAGGGAAAAAAAGCCGCAGTGTAGAGAATATTCTTTCTATTAAAGGCTCCATATGTAAATTTTCCCAGCTGCTGAATGCTGTGCCCTGTTGGGAGAGGGATGGAGGGGATAGTTCCTAGCAAAGAGCTTCTGTCATTGATGTGTTAAGAGGTTAACACCCTCTGAACACCCTCTGGGCAGCACTGCCTCCTCATGGTAGGAGATCCACGACAGTGACTAGGTATCTTAAAGCGATAGTTTGGCCTGGCTGAGCTGAAGCTATTGCCAGTTAGCATGCTAACTTTAGTAAAGGGAAAAAGGTGATAGCAATATAAAACAAGAGTTAACGTTTGCGTTGCTTTGCACCTCTGCAAGTGATTGATGGTGGACCTGCAGCATTTACTCTCAACTGGCCAGTAAACAACTGAAAAAGCTAATTTTGGCAATAAAGCAATAACAGCATACAGTTCCTTTAATTTTGTCAGCTTTATATGTGTGTACCTGTGTGAAAACAGACACTGGTCTGTCTTAGATTAATTGCATAGGGAGCAAAACATCACCTATTATTTTCAGCCTGCATGGTGATTCAGCCAATGTTTTCAACACTTGATGGCACACACTGCTTTCCTTGCCTTCTGCTACATATTTTCAGCTACTCAGTGATGCAGCGTGGTGCCACATGCAGCCTATCAGCATCACAGGGCATGCTTGTCCTCACGGATTTATTTCAGTTATGATATATAGTATTTATCCATGAATAACAAGTCATTTGAACCTTATTTGTCTTTCAAAGATTGGGATGAATGGGTTATGTTTATGGCTGTTGATGCTGTATTGTCCACAAAACAGGACAGGAGTTGTTGAATGTTTTTACTTAATTAGTCCTAAGTGTCACGATCAGTTACATGTGAGATATAATATTCTCTTCGACCGTCAGAGTGCACTGTGGAGACTTTCTCCTTGCAGAGAGGGTTGAGGTGAAGTTATTGTTTGGGTTGGACTGAAAGAGTACAACCCTCAAGGCTAGAGGGCATTTTGCCTCTGCAGCAGAATTTATCCTGCTCAGACTCTCTGCTGGCAGGACTTTCTGTTCCCCCGGTAGAGATATCCTCTTCATCGGAGACATGTGGGGCTCGGGGCTCAGTCTGTCTCAGGGAAGATGGGAGACACAGATTTGAAATTTGCTTTGCAAAAAAACTTGTGAAGTCAAACTAGCTAAGGCAAACACTGGGGTGTGATCATTTCCTGATGCTTGCCAGTCACGCAGAGAGCTCAGCGGTTTCCTCCACTCGCATTAATACATAGTGGGGGAGAACAAATGAGAGAGTGCTGCCTGGTTAGGAAAAGCAGGCCATCGCGCTTTCTTCTGGGCACTGTACTCAGCTCTGCCTGCAGTGAGTGTAAATGTTCCAGGCTCCCTTCCTGCCACCACATACTGGCAGGAACTCCCGAGCCACCCCGCCTGCTAACAGGATTAGCCCCTGAGCTCCACTTGTTTCAACAAAGTTATCAAGTTTAAAAAACACAGTCTCCTGGTGGCTTTTGTAACATCAAAGGATTGTTCTTCAACTTTGACAGTTTAATAGTTTTGCTCAGCATCCCTTGGAGCCTGCTCATCATCTGGCTTTTAAATGCATTCACTATTTTTATTAATGGTCTGTATTTTATTTGCTGGTGATCGGCCACATGATCACCTCATTTCAGGATTTAATACATTGACGCTCTAAACAGGTGGTAGTGCATGTTAAA
This sequence comes from Remorina albescens, assembly GCA_034769265.1. Classification (NCBI taxonomy): domain Eukaryota; kingdom Metazoa; phylum Chordata; class Actinopteri; order Carangiformes; family Echeneidae; genus Remorina; species Remorina albescens. Next base: position 19,529,859 of record CM068497.1, on the reverse strand, counting down.
CTAAATAAAGGCACATGGCGTAATATGTAATTATCAAATTGCATCAAAGTAACATCATAAGAAATGTGACGTAAGGTGAGAGTTAGTGTGTGTGTATAACATTCTGGAGCTAATATGTCCGCGATAAATGGGGTGTAATACAGATGTTAGAATTTACACAATCAGGTGTGGTAACAAAGTGAATCTACTGTAACATGTCTCAAGTCACTTTGACACAACAGAATAATTTTTTTTGTTATATAGAATATACATATTATATAAACAAGCAAACAAACAAACAAAAACAGAAAATAAACACAAAATATTCCCTTTATTTTTTTTTTTCTACCTTAAGACTACACAGGGTGACTGATGTAGCTCTAAGAGGTATCTACATTTGCATTTTATTTACAGCTTACTTTGATGTCTTCGTATTTACATAGTCAAAGCGCTAAAAACACAGTGTTGAGAACAAACTCAAACTCAAAATGAGTCCAAACTTTAGAAAAAGATACAGTCTTATAACGCAATGGTTCTCAGTGCAATATTCCACAATGCAAATATCCTTCATTCATATTATGCTGAACATACATTTTTTTTTTTTTCTGCAAACGAAACATCACTGAATCAACCAACAGCAGAGAGAGGGGAAAAAAATAACCGTTTACTGTTAGCTTTAACATTTGTACAGATTGAGACACTCAATCATGCTCCCACCGCCCCAACACACACAAACAAGTTCATGTGTTTGATGGAAAAATGATAAGAAGGTCAGGAGTGTGTAGTGGCTTGGCATAGTTCAAAAAGTATCAGAAGTCAAATTAAAGTCACAATTATCCAAAATAGTCTTGGCTCCTCTTGTGTTCTCACATGACATTTTTGAATGAGCAGACGTAAATTGTCCTTTGCAGTCTCCACTGAGGGGAGCAAGGGAGGGAGGAAGGGAGGGAAGAAGGGAGGGAGGAGGGGAGTGGGACACTGTTAAACCAGAGCTAGGATGTGTCCGCGGAGGTTATTTCCAAGGTTGGTGTCTATTGATGACCTTTAGTCTGTAAACACGAACTAGTACATCTGCAGGTCTAATGTGTTTCAGCCAGCCACGGGACCGAGTGGAGCCCTATTCTGGGGTATGAAAGCACTTTCGATGCTGACCTGCAGGCAGCCCTTAGGGCAAAGGCAATTTGTATCTTTCATCTTACTCACAACACAACACAAAGCCCATCTATCTCAGCAGCTGGTATACTAATGCAGTTTCTATCACTGATGAGACTGGTTTCTTTAGCCATCACTTATTAAAAAATATTCTCCTCCTAAACTTTATCTGACGGGACATTGTGATGAGGAATACTGACTTAAGCTCAATGACAAAGAAACACTGCCTTTCATATTCAGATCAGTAAAACGGAGCTGGTCTAATAAAAACACAGTAAATGATGTAACTAAACCACCTTTCATAGTTTATTCCATGTGTTGAAACACCCTTAAGTATTGTTCAAGTACAACAATTAACAATAAAAGGGACAATAGTTCACATTTTTTTTTAAATTCACATTTGTTATACTGTTAATTCATATAGCTATTTATAAAACAAAACTAAAATGTAATTCAAAAACCATTCCTGTAAAATACCTTTTGTTGTTTAATACACACATTAATTCCACAGTATTTTTGTTGGCTCTTCACTATTTTCATAATTGAGTAGCTTGACCACAGTCAAATAAAAAGGTTTATTCTATGTTTTAATTTTCTTCCTTGGATTAAAAAACAAAACAAAAAAACAAACCCAATCCAATTTAAAGGAAAGCACGCACACACAAAATAAAAAAAAGTGACCTCATATCCCTTTGTTGGCTTCATCATACAATTTAAGCAGGATTAAGCAGTTTGCTAAATTTGTAGTTCATAAAGAAGGCCATCAACCTGCACCATGGGGGTGCACTGAAGCCTTCCAAGCTAAGACCACAGATGAGTATCAGGCCTTGTGTTAAAAAATTACAAGACATCAAACAAATGAAGGTGCCCTGACAAGTACAGCTAGTGTTTTGATGAAGGGCTCTACCTCCAACAGAAATCGCTCTCATTATTTATGGATGACTGGGGCTATGAGGGTTTCAAGTATAAAAAAGAAGTGATTAAAAGAGAAGGAATCTCCTTGGCTGAGGCGCAGAAAAAGGCAGAATGGAGCAAGCTTTTGAATAACAATCTGCAAGTCTGGCAGCAGAGTGAGCCACTGAACATAATGCATTACTGATACTCCTCTTGGATTCCTTTGAACAGAATCACCAACAGGGACGAGGAAATGGAGTCACAAAAATAAGTCACAGACATTGCAAATTTTCATCCTCTAGCAGTCGCACTTGAAGGGCAAAGACTGTTAAAGAATCTTCAAAGGGATAAGGGCACGCTTCTATTAATACAGTGCAACTGATTGCAACCATCTTTTTTTTTTCTTCTTTACAGTATATTAAAAACCAAGTTGAGCACAGTCAAAGAAAAAAAACAAAAACAAAATGAAAAACAAGTGGTCATGTACACAACTGTCTTTGGCAAGAAGTCCCATGTCCTACATCTGAGTCCGTCACCGCAGAGCCTCGTGTTCATGTCACCTTCGGCCCATTTCGCTCTGTCTCATGAAATGAATGTTGTTGACACTGTCTGCCAGCTCGGGGTATTGGTCAACTGACACCACGTAGTAACCATCATAGCCCTGGACCTTCCCCGAGCCCAGGAGTTGCTGTTTCTCTCCCTCAGTCCAGGTTCGTGAGCCCTCCTCCCCGTCCCTCAGTCTCTGGCGCTCCCGTGCCCAAGCCTGGGCGACGGCTCTCTGCCGGGCCAGCTCCAACACACGAACTTTCTCCTCATCCACGCTGCTGCCGTAACGCGTATTCAGACACAGGGCGCCGTACTGTAGCTGAATGTCAGTAATGCGCCTAGTCCTGCCATTCAGGACCGTGTTGACCTGAGACACGGTCACATTGACTCCAGTCTCTAGCGTGCGGCGCCCCACTGTCATGCCAATGAGGGCGAGGTCTCCCTCCACTGAGCCCAGTTTGACAAAGTAATGGGTGTCTATTCCTGCAATGGTGAAGTGGAGATCTTCAAGGTAGAACGCGTCGTTTAGAACCGCGGCCATGCGACGCCCGTCCTCGTTGGCTAAACTGATGATATCGGTGCTGATGCGACCATCTCGTATGGCAAATTTCACCCCCTTCCCGAAGATGGAGCCTCCAGAGGCAAAGATCTTCTTGCTCTTGCTTTGAGGACAACCGGCACTTTTGGCTCTATAGATCTGTCCAAAACGCTCGAGCTTCACAAAGGCCTTCAGCTGCCTCTGAACTTCACACTGAACGCCCAGCAGAGACTGTAAGACAAAAACAATTCTGTTCAGTCACGAAGCATCCACAAACTTGATAAAATATCTTATGTTGTTTCTTTGAGCAACAAATAAATTAACACAGTATTACTCCACTGCCTGCTTGAAAAAGCTCTTCCAGATATTTAACCGAATATTCACCTCTGAGTGCCTCACACCTTTGTCATTATCTTTATCCTTATCCTCCTCTGAATGGGGACTAGGCAGGAGTGTCTGCTTTAAGATGCTCATGTTCTCCAAAAAGGGAAAATTCCTTCTGCTTCGTTGAACACTTCAAACGTATTCAGTTCGATGCTAAGCCATTCTTTTTTAAGGTAAGGCGTCTGCCTGAATGGGTACGATTCAACGCCTTTTGTAAAAAGTCCATCAAAATAATAAATAAATTAAAACTCATGCACACACTGTGTGGACATAAATATCGCCGTATGTGTGCATATGTGCGTAAATAAATGATGACATGATTACATTCCTTATCAATGGCAAGCTACTAATTTCCAACAGTGTGAATGTGTCATACAGTTGAGGTAAGGGCAGAGGTGTTTCTCAGCTGATGCAGATCTCTGATTATTTGTGACAGCCATGATATTTTGAAAAAGGGTGAAATTACAGTCTTCTGACAGCCACGCTGTGCTAAATATGAAAGAGGAATCTGTTGGTAACTAGTGTATATGTCTCATGCCCTAAGACATCAAAGCTCTGTATGGATTCCACATTCCCTTTAGCCAAAATACTTTGTCCTAACATTACTTGACAAGAGTATTCCTCTGGAAAAAAAGAGGGATGCTGAAATAAGGAAAGTGAGATGAAATGGAAATTGGCCAACACACAGTGAGACAGTTGCCTGGATAGATCTGAGGAGAAACAAAAAGGCCCCTTAAACACTGTGCCTTCTTGTCATCACCAAAGATAAGAGGCTGTGAGTGTCCTGAGGAGTTTTTGTCAACCAGTCACATTCAAAGTCTTCCTGACAGTTTCACATTCTGTCGCTCTGTGCCTTTGCTAAAAAGAGGCTACAGGCTGGGGGGCTGGGTGGGGTTGAGAAGCATGCAGGACTGACCAGCCTGTCTGTCCCCCCCTGCTTTGATGTTACATGGCGTCAGATCTTTTGCATGAAGGAGGAAACATATGACGGGGTAGGGGCAGCTGTGTTTTGCGGCCCCTGAGGAGCAATGGCCTTGGGGGACACTTCACACCATGCCACTCCATGTTTGTTTACTGTGCCAACAGTGCGACCCAGTCAGCTGTCCCACAGGCACTAGGAAGGATAGGGGACAATGTCCTACGCTTCACAGAAACAGCCTCTTGGGACACTCCCAGAGAAGCATCATTCACATATCATGGGATGGAATGAGCCTCCAGCACAACCCAGAATGAGAGATCAAGCCTCGTGCAACGCAAACCTCATCTGTCCAGTCCCCGTGGCATTTTTCAGTATTAGTGTAGATTCAGTAGCATGGTGAAATGGAGGCTTAAATGAAAAGAGACAAAAAGGCAGGCATGCTTCTCTCATATATAATAAAATTAAGTGCCAAGTGCACGGGATATGTACCATGTGTAGTTTTAAATCTATATTTATGCTTCAAAGAACCTGACATTTAATTAGGTTGGCCGGACCATCTGCAGCGAGGGATAAACATGGCATTAACCAGCTTAAAACACCATCTCTGAAGCAGGAATTCCAGATAAGAATATCATGCCTTGGCTCGTGCATGGAGTAAAGACTAATTATCTCAATCTATCCTTGCATATCATTTGCAGCAGGCCACGTATTCCAGAGGCAAGCTGAGGGAAGACCTCCCTCACAAACATGAGCAAACAGGGTTCAAACTGCTTGTTGATGCACCATTGTCTCCTGAAAAGGGTTGAAAAACGGTGACATCCAAGCTGACCACCGATGTAGTCAGAATTGCAACTGTATGTCCGAAAATTTGCATTTATTTGCTTTGCATTTATTCTTTCTAATCTACGAGACTATTCCATTAAATCTTCTCTCAAATATTTGAAATTGAAATTGGCAGGATGCCTTTGGATTAAATTTGATATTTTCCCTGTAGCAGCCTATTTGCGCATTGGTGCCTTGGGTGAGTTCAGTGATTGTCAGAGAGTGTCAGGCAGGCAGCATGCATGAGTCAGACCAAGGGGGCTCTGACGGTAACCCTTCAAAAGTATCCAACACTAGAGGAGGAGAGATTTTTACTATTACAGTTTATAGCTGAGGAATTCTGAAATCAAAATGTGAAACATTTGATACATATATTTATATTTTCATTTTATTTTGAATGTTTTAAATCTTCAAGGTAGTAACCTTCCCCTCATAGTATTATAAGATGTTTTTTCTGGAATAGCGGTTAATAGTGGCTTGCCTGCTTCTTATGGTCAGTTGGTCAGATCAGAGATCGCAGACTCAGATAACCTTGTATTGGATTGTATCATGCCAGAAGCTTTTAGGCTTACAAATAGATGAGAGCACACTTTTTATAACAACAAATCCCCACTGTGTTAAGGTAGCAGCCAGAGTGTCACTGACTGTGAATCTGACCTCCTGATGGGTGGCATTCACTAGTGTAGCTGTAACCAAACCCAAGACAACAACAGGGTCCTCGTCAATAATTCAGGTGAGTTGGAGGTAACTTAAAAGGGCTGATAAACGCGGGGATCAGAGCATGTCTACTACTTCTCAGACCTTGGCTGATGGTATAAAACTGAGATGAAATCAATGGCCAGTGGTGGAGGGAATGGAGAGTGAATTTCCCTAATGGCAGGACAATTACAAGAGCTGTTTAGCCTGAACCCACCGGGTTGAGGACCAGGGGCAGGGACCTGGCTCACAGGGCCGTGTTTCGGCCCGATAGCAGGCATCTCCTGTGGGAGTCTGGCTACAAAGAGCGTGTCTATTTGTTATTGATGTTGAAAATGAGGAGGGCAAAGGCAGAAGAAGGTGATCTGTGGTCAGGTGAAAAGCGGGATAGGTGAGAGAGGGACTGGCTTACCTTTGTGCTATCCCACTCCTGAGTCTTGATCTGAGTGCTGACTAACTCGAATGATGGCTCCATGGTTTCTGTGCTGGGCTTTCGATAGCCGGGGATGACGTTGTACAGCTGGAAACCGAAGGTCACCAACCAGCTGTTCACATCTGCAGAGGAGTAATCAAAATGGTGAAACAGTGATCCACATACACACACTTATATTGATAGACAAAATAACCACTCATTCAATTCACTTTAGAAATTGGAATCTTGCAGTCTGGTGTCTCCTTGAAATACCCCTCACTTTGTCTGAGCCGATGACTTGTTTGTGAAAATGGACGAGCTATAATAAACACTCGAGATAGTGTCAGTGATTCATGTCCACTCCTGCAGGTGCCGCACTAATGACATACAGCTGGGGCCCGCAGCCGCCAAGTGACATCTGAGAGCGTCTGCTGTGTTTATAATTATATACTGTAACTTCATGTTATGTCAAAGCTGCCGGGAATTTAGCTGCAGATATCGGGAACACTCAGCAGGTATTTCTGCAGCATTTTTTTTTCCTTTTCTTTTTTCTTTTGAGATGCTAAAAGAGGGGAAAGTGATGTGTCTGGGATTCAAATCCATACTCTTGTGACAATTTGGGTCATCAAAAGTTTGTAGGTGCAGTTGCCAATCCCTGGGATAAGTTGTCATTAATTCTGCAAACCACAAAGGCTACAGACATGACTGGAAGCAAAGCCTGTTAAGTTTTCAGCCATTTGTTTCTTGCCTCTTTCAATGTGTTTGTTACGGGCAGCAGACGCATTGCTGTGACACTTGGCGGGTAAGTCTGTCACAGGCTGGCAATGCCACATTGTGGCACTTGACAAAGCTTTTTTAAATAAGAATTTGTTTGAGGACAATGAAAGGACCTCGGTAATTTAGTGAAAGGAATGGAAATGTCAGCACTGTCAATCACAGCTGAGGCAGACCCACTACAGTATATCTAACAGTCTGCTCAGCATTCTAATGCCAGGCGACTCCTAATGGTGGACTGTGAAGCTGAATGCTTTTCTGTTTGGCAGATGGCTAAATGGTTTTGTTGGTCAGAGACCAGTAGAGGGATGGGAATAAAAGGGCTTACTTTTCCTCTTGGTACTGTCCACAGATAAATGAATAAAAGCTAAAAACTTTCTTATTTTAGCTCTCATGAGCTTTATTGAGCAAATATGATGCAGAATGATGATAGAGAATTATATGGCTGAACCTCAGAGAATTCAGTGAGTATCCTTAACAATGCTGTTTAACTTCCAGCCAAAGAGGTTGATACGTCTGGCCCTGGTTAAGGTTTCTATGAATCCATTGTGCTCTCTGTCTCCACTGGGGTGCTTTCACTGCCATTTACCTCCTCCCCACCACAAAGCAACACAGAAACGACGTGATATTTCTGGGAAGGAACCTGAGTGTTGAGCAACAGAGGGGGCTTTTACCGTACAGCATTGTTTTCTTCGAGCCCTTTAAAAAACGATAGCCACTGAGCACACACACATATGTATGCATGCACGGACACATGCATGCATGCACACACACACACACTTGCCAGGGCAGCGAAACAACCTCAATGTCCCAGTGAGGAGGCTCTTAAAAACCTCTCTAGCACATTGCATTTCATTTTAATCTTGGCAGGGTCTGTTCTTCCATTTGTGGCTCATTGTTTAGAATAAAAGCACATCAATTTTGACATAAAAGACTAAAATGAGTATAGTTTGCTGAGCTGCAAACGATAGCAGATTCATGTGGGGGCCCCAGCACACGTGTAATTATAGCAGCATAAAAAAAATACATGCATTATTGATTGCTCTTGTGAGACTCACTTGACATTTGTCATCCGCTATTTATATACCTGCACTTACTTAACTGTAAACTGCTCAAATAATTGTATTATTTCAGGGCTGCATCTTGCTTTCTTTCATTTATAGTTGTGAGGCAAACACAGAAAATCTTGCCTGAGTATCACACAGGAGCAGCCAAAAGGCTTGAAATGTGGCCCTGACAGGTTTTCAGCTTGGTGCTTTGCAGAGGATGGCAGCTGTGGAGCTGTGGTTTGAGAATTTTCTATGAATGTTTTGATATCCCCCCCCCCCCAACGACTCCGGGTTGCCACCAGAATCCACTGTAACTACTTTGAAGCCAAGCTGCCATCGTCTGCAAAAGAAGGTTTAAGGGGGATTTTTCTGGCATGAAAAAAACAAAAAAGCCAACAATAATCTTATCTCTGTAAAACATGATGTGAACTTACCAGTCATGTAGCACTTTATCTCCTCGTTGTTGCTGAGAGGATTGTTATTCTTGAACATGTACAAGTTGAATGGCACAATGTGGTTGCTGTTGAGACGTTTCCAGATCTCGTGGTCAGGCGTAGTCCAGCGGCCAGCGAGGACATCGTAGTCCCGTCTGCCCATATGGACCAGTCTACTGAGAGGCTCGTACAGACCTCCCTGATATCCAATTATGAGCTGGAAGTTGGGGTTGGTGTCGAGGTAGACTTCTCCAAACGCTGTGTGTAGGATCTGCTTGATCATGAGGCCTGAGCCACTGAACACAGCCAGAGGGGTGCCAATGTTATCACAAGCCACATAAAACTCATCCCCACTGCTTAGCTCCATGGCAAACAGGTGTCCCTGCAGGTCATAGTACAGCGAGGTGATCTCGGAGCTGGAGTGATTGTACATATGGGTGACCCGAGTGGGGCTGGACAGGTCAGCATAGAAAAACTGCAGGTGATGGCCCATGCTGCTTCTGCTCGACACCTTCCTGCCCAAGCCATCGTAACGGTACTTGATGCTCCACCCGCTCACTTTGTTGTACACCTTCACCAGCAGGCCGGCTGAGTTGTACTCAAAATATTCATTCCCTCGCTGCTTTAGGAAGCCGTCCTCATCCATCCTATACTGGACATCTCCCAAGCGGGTAATGCGATCTCTAATATCGTAGCGTAGTGGCGTAAGCCGTGCGCTGTTTCCAGGGCTGAGGAGGTGCAAGTTGCCATTGAGGTCATAACTGTACCTCCAAAGGGGCTTGTCATTGATGGAGACTACCTGGAGCTGACCATCTGCATCATACTCGTATGTGTAGCGTGTGGTGTTTGCATAAGGCCCGACTTTTAGCTCCTTGGCTACCACTCGTCCCATGTTGTCATATTGCACCATCATCCAGTACATGAGTGAGCGAAAGATCTCATATTGTACCTCCTTCACCCGGCCGTAAGCATCGAAGTGCTTGGTGTGGGTCATCACTGCTGTGGTGATAATTTGATTTATGTCGTAATAGATTACCCCAAACTTGCCAAACTGCTCCGTTTTACCAGACACGTCGTCATAGCGATACAAATCGATAGGCAGTGGCGTTTCATTGATGACAGCCTGCATGCTAGTTACACGGAAACTATTGTCATAGACGTAGTCGAATCTGGCGTTGACCATGCCCTCTTCACTGAACCTGAAAATCTGCCTGTCAATGAGCGGACCGATCTGACGGTAGCGGATGGTGCAGGTGAAGCCCTCGCTCTGCAGGTTTACCGTCTTCAGCATGCCTGCCACCTCATCATAGGAGAAACCGATGCGCGTGGTGTCATAGAGGATTTCCAGCAGCTTGGCAAGCTTGCCGTATTTGTAGATGACTCGGCGGCCTGTGCCCAGGTAGGTGGTCTGCAGTAACTGACCGTCCTCGCTGTAGTCCTGGAGCACTGAAGCGTTACCTTCAGGGGGACGGTAGGTGTTTCTGTAATAGCCAATGGAGCGGGCAGTCTCTAGGGTCTGCCGTGCCACGTTGGGCATTGTCACAGAGGAGAGTCGGTCATTTTTGTCAAATTCAAAGATATACTGCCTCTGGCTGTAGAGCAGCAGAACCATGGACTGGAAAGAGAAGAGGAAACAAATATTCTCTGAGTGATTTCATCACAGATGAAACATATGAAACACAATATAAATTAGATGCAATGAAACAATGAATTATCTATTTATCAATTAATTTTTTATTTTTTGTTGTTGACCATGAAAATAAGTGTGGGCTGTGAATGCATATGACACTAGGCTGGTCTACCACAAAGGGATGAGCAAAATGTCAAAAGCGATAACATGTTATTCATGCAAGTCTGAGTCACTGATAATCTCATTTCCATCTTGAAAGTGGAGTATTCCACTGACATTACAATTTCCTTAAGAGATCATTTCAAAAACATGCTGCCTCATGTTTCTTATTTTATTATTATTATTATTATTATTATATTATTACTTTTGACTCGAAGAGAACGAGAGAAGTGAATTTTTCACAACTTGGCAAAATAAAAAAAGAATCCTATTTGCGCCCTCTTTTGGCCAGTAAATAATGTCTTTAAATCAATCCTCAGGCTGTCACAACAGACGCCCAGTATCTCAGCACTTAGAGGTTGTTGAAAAACTGACTATAGACTATTAACAAGCTTCCAAAGTCATATCCCATGTCTAAGATGGAGAATCGCAGCTCTCCACCTTTTCCCTACAATCTTAGCTTCAATTAATGAGCAGAAAGTGACATTTCACTCTGTTCTCCTCGTCAGAGCTATTTCAGGTTGAACTTTTCTGTCAGGCTATAGTAACAGAGTATAACGTTGTGCAGTGCACCAGGCGGGGTTTTAATTACATTTCTGCTGATATCTGTGCTAGAGCCCGATTATGGAGCACAAACACAGCTGATGTATTACAAGTTAACTTTTCAATCCAGTTTAAAGACCCTTGTCAAGGTACTTGAATGAGGTTCTTACATAAACCCACTTCCACCATTTATCTGTCAAACGTGTGCCTGGCGTCTTATATTAAATTTTTATCTTTAACCCATTTAATCATAATTACAGAAACGGTTCGTACCTTCTCAAGGTATGTGTAGCTCCAAGATTTACCATCAGCAAATATCTGGGAGGTGATTCTGCCATTCTGGTCATACTCCATGCGTACAGACATAGTGCCTCTTTGGATACCTGCCACGTGCCCCCCAGGGGAGTAGGTGACATTGACTCCATTCAGACGACTGCTTGGCGCCCATAGAGTGGGTCGTCCAGCGTGGTCATAGTGGATCCGCAGCGTAAACTTCCTGTGGTCATCGTAGACCTTTTCTGTTCTGGTGATTCGGTCGAAGTCCAGTGAAAGTAAGTTCCTGTTATGAACCTGTAGGAGGAGGCATTGAGTTAGAAACATTTAATTTGACCACAGAAGCTCCACTATGAGTAAACAAACATCTTTGGAGGTTTGAAACGACTGAGAGGAATTGGTGCATTGCTCTTCTGAAGCTGGACCTTATGAGGAGAGCGTAAATCACAAAGTGATTACACAGCAGAGGAGCTGTATCTCACGACTGCAGGAGTCATTTAAGTGATGAAATTATAAGAATTACCATATTTCTTTGTTTATGTAAAAATCCAGAAGAATCTTTGAGGGAGTACGTCTATTCATGTGTGCAACATTAGAGCCACACTGATCATTAAATTCATTTCCACTGCTCAGAATTACCAGGCGAAGATGACTCTCATTTTGTTTAGCCATTTCCGTAAATTGGAAAAGAGGAGAAAAAAAAAAAATCTATTCTTTTCTTTTGTAACTCAGGACATTGTTTAAATGACATTTTACATTGCTTGCCTCCTTTGGATGTATGAGGCTGCACAGGGTGACACTTGGCTTCACTCTGACCAGAGCAGAATAAATCCGCTCTGCACAGCGTGATTGTTATGGCAGCGTCTAGGTCAGCACCCAGACAAACCCACCGCTTTCTTTACCTAGGAGGCAGCTCCTGTTTCTCATTCAGCATAAGCCACAAAAGAAAAAAAAAATCAAATCAGGATGAGGAAAGGACCCAAGGATGCAGGTCAGAGCAGATCTCCATACAATGCATTGCTTTTTACACCATCTGGTAGCTTTTGGAAAATATGGTCTCTTTAGACGACCCCTCTGACTTTGTATTATAATCATGTTCTTGCTCCTCTTCAGGTGTGCCACTATTTGGAGTCGTAAAATACTTGGCAAAGCTTGAAAACATCTTAAAGCTGCCTCTGGCTACCTTCCAGATACATGCCACAGAGAAGGTCACAGGGGGGCTTTGCTGAGAGGCCACACTTTTTCAATTTCACATGGGGAGCATGCTTAGGTCTCTCATCTGTGAAGGGACAATTACACCAGAGGCAATTAAGGTCACTGATACCTAATTGAGAGGATTATTTTACACTAAAAGCAACAGATTTGCAAAGAGAACAATTCCATGATGGTTTGGAGCAACACAAGCAATCTGAGAGGATTGAGGAGGAGGAAAAGGGGGGTGCTGGCTCCTCCGATGGACTCAACAGATCTAGGAACAAGAACATGGGGCCCCACATTCGGTATCCTCTGTTTTACCTTCACTTCCTGTCATAACAAGTGTCAAATTTCACTGTCCAAGGTGAAATGACTACACTTTTTAGACAGCAATGCCCTAAACGGCCTAGATTCCTAAATATAAGTGACTGGATGTCGAGGACTAAGACCCCTCCTGCTCAGGCATTTCCTGAAGCTCAGGACAGTGTGTCAGACTATTTCATAGTCAGTACAGACCTGCTGCCTGTCCAAAAAGATTGTGGTGAGATTGCTTCAAAAAGAAAATAAGGTGTAGGAGAGAAAGAGAAAGAGAAAGGTCCTCATGCTGGGACCTGGTTCGCCAAAGACTCAACAGGGTAGAAAAAAAACTCTTAAAGCAGAGTTCCCAATATCCCATGAGAATGAAAACCCACTCAAGAGGAATTATTTTAAATTGGACATCGCTTCTAAAAGGGAACTTCTCAAAGAAGGTAGACATATAGAAAACGAAGAGAGACTATTACAGTATATTGGATCAGCAATGTTACTTTTTAAACTATCCTCAGCTCTCAATCATTATCAGTTACTTTTGTTTCAACGTGACAGTCTGAGTCTGTCTTTTCGCAAGTGAAAACACTTTCATTAGCTCTCATGATTAATTCAACAATTACTCCCCTTTCTTCAGTAACATCGGTTCTGTTTATTCTTACGTTGCAATCAAAGAAAACAAATCCTAGATTTTTTTTGTTGTTGTTCCAGATTTCTTTTGAACAAAAAAAACTTTGAAATATAAAACAATACGATGAAAATATAATGCTAAAGCAGATATATCAGCTTTGTGTTTGTTTTAAATTCACATTGAAGTGGTTAAAGATTCTTGCTGTTTTACATTTACAAACCGATCTTAGAGGAAGGTTTGTTTCCGTGGAGAGAGTTATTGTGACCAGGCAACATTAATGAGGAACTGTGTGGGCGGTAGGCTGGGGGAAGCCAGAGTGGCACATAACACTGTGAAGGGAGGAAACTGAGGGACTGTCGATAGCCCGGTTTACACTGAGGACATGAAAAACAGAACACAACAAACACATGTAATTCTATAAACCAAGTTTTACAGTCGGATGAACAAACTGGAACACAGAAAGGAACGAACCAAAATACTTTTCTCTGTAATCTTTGCTCACTGCAAACGGAACAAGGATCTGTGAAGTCAGACACGCACATGCATCCCTCTGTTCTGTATCTAAGCCCCTTTCTTGTGCACTGCTACACACTCACGCAGCCACCCACATAATATCACTTGACATGCCACTCAAGGTCGCTCAATGATTCCAGCTCTGTTCTTGCCATTAGGCTGCTCCCATTTCCTATCTCACCCCTGGGGCCATTGTCTGTAACATACATTAGAAGCTTTCACTTCCAAAGGGATGACATGGCCATTAAATGAACAGCCAATGACAGACAAAGTGGCACCTCCCCATTAGCTGTGTCACCTCCCAGAGAATGTTGACAACTTAACCAGAGTTATTTTTTGCCTCACACGGCCAAGAAAAACAATACAAGCCAATCAATCAGGATCCATTTTTTCAGTGCTCCTCCATACTAATACTGTAGTAACTTCCAGTAGATCACTCAGGAGGTTTTTATGGTCAAACATTGGTTCATTTATGAAAAGTGACCTGTTGATATACGGCAAATAGTTGAATCTTGTTGAAGCCATTTACCTTGTTACATATTTCTATATTTTACAGACTTTTCTAATCAAAGTAGGAATATGCATAAAATCAAGTCAAATTTATTCAGGACACTGCACAGGACACACAAAAACAGCTTTGTGTTAAGGCTCCAGTTGTCCAGTGTTTCATGATGTTTTGATATCCATAAGAAGATATATTTGTATTCTCAGCGTAGTTTCACATCTCCACTCTTAAACTTAATACTGGAGCTGAAGTAACAGAGCTGGGCGAGTCAGTCAGAAGAGGGCATGAGAACTGCCTTTGTGATATCACAAAGTTATCTAAGTCCCGATTGTTTGTTTTAAAGCTCCACCTCGGTGTATTTCTTTGCATACTGAGCTCTGGGATACTCTCGTAGCATTAATGTAAAACCTAGACCTCCTTTATAATCAAGTCACTGGATCTACTTTCTAATCTCTACATGGGACCTTTGATAAGGGAAGGAGCAGCTCTGATGCAGGGATGTTAGGTGAAAAGGTGAAGATATGACCTGAGAAATCAAGTTAGAGTAACACATCGGTGAGTTTGAAGGACAAATAATCCCAAAATGTTGCAAAGAAAATCAGAGCTCGAGGGCAAGACTTTTCATCTTTGCAAAGTTATTACAGTACCAAAATATTTCTGGTCTGTGTCAATGTTTGCAAGAACCAGGATAGCATTACAGTATTCATGTTACAAGATGTTTTCCAAGAATATAAGTGCATGTAAATGAGTGTCCAGTGTGGTGCAGGATGATATTGCATTGCAGTCATTTTCAGGAGGTAACAAAATTTCTAGGTTTAGGGGACACCCCCTCCACTTTCAAACCATCACCTTGTGATCCTTCATAAAAGTGCACAAGCACAAGCCACTTTTGGTCAGGCGGCATGCCTACCCTTAATCTGCGTCCATAAACAGTGACCTGGCCACGAGCCTGCTCCTTCCTCTGCCTCCACTCCACCAGGTTAAGGCCATTATCGATGGCCAGGGTCACGTTCCTCTTGCTGACTGTGGGGTTGACTGTGCCAGCCAGCAGGTGGGGCTCGGTGTGCAGGGATACCTCCATGCCATTGGCCAACACTAGCCGCAGCGAGCCATCAAGACCAATGAAATAGCTGTTGCGAACTTGATCTGAAAATGCAGAGGGAGCATAGGGGAAAACAATTAGAATTTGGGTTAGGAGAGAAACAATCAGAGCTCCTTGTAGCTGATGTAAGAGGACTAAATCTAATATTCATCTCAGTGAGGCACAAACCTAATGACCTAAAATGGCTGCTCAGCAAAGAGAAAAGCTTTAACAGCAGTATTTAACTGAACCTCTGCAATAATGTTGGGCCTGTGACAACAAAGATCAATAGATAGAGTGTGCAGAGCACCAGCAGAGTAAAGTTTTACAGCTGTTGCTGCAGCCTGGAGGATATGGAATAATAAAAACTATCAAAGGCTCTAGCTTGCTTCTGTCGACAGAGAAGGGAAAGCGCACGTGCATCCACACACATATATACATATGCACACATGCAAACACGATCAGTAGGGAAAAATCTGAGCCCATTACTGTCCCTCAGTGACGACTGCCTGTGTTCCTGCTCCACACCAGTGACTAATGTTTCCACTGAACAGCTCATGTACATTCATCAGAGAATGCGTCCTCCTTGCCTCCTGTCATTAGACTGACACAGACCAGGGTGAATATTATTCTCATTAAGGACAAAAAGAAAATTAATGGCTTGTCAAACATGAGATTAATTAGTTGACTTCATATCACTGAAAAAAGAAAAGAAAAAAAAAAACACACACTCTAATTTCACATGTTGAAATTTCTGGTTTAAGTGTCTGTGACGCATCAAGTGACAATATTTTGTATTTGGTTCTATATCTTCTTTTGCAGAGTTCCACAGGATATATTGTGCTGCTGAGACAAGAGAAATGGGCAGAGGAGGCAGGGCTGACCTTGCAATGGCCCTTACCACTCTCCATCATGCAGACACTTTGGGGGATAACAAAGGCCTCTGGGGCAAACCCTACAAAAAGGAGGCCCCAGAGACCAGATGAAGCTGGAATCACAGCTGAAAGAGAGGTGGGGGTGGGGGTCATGCATGTATACAGTCCAGGAAGAGAAAAATCTACCATGAACTGACATTTGTTTTAGTTAAAGAATGAAAACACAATGAACCTAGATAACAATACATTACACATTGAAAAATACAATCATAGTTAGTTGTAATGAAATGTGCCTCATATTTATATCATATTACCATATTTATTATTTATGTTTTTGCTCTATTGAGTATATATAATCATAGGATGTATATTTATGCATACATTAGACTGCAATAACATACCTAACATACTGCACTTAAATGCGATGCGTGCATTGTTATATTGGTACTTTTTATTTGGTACATATTCTTGAAGAGTCTACAGCTGATTGGATCCATCTACAATCCTTTATATGTAGTCAGCTTTATATAATTAAACTCTTTAGCAGACAGCCTTGAAGCAGAGGGGAGAACAAAGAATCACAAGGGCCATGGATTTGTGTGTTATGTGATCACCCAGTTGCAGGCTTACAGAGCAGACAACGGTGAATTAATTAACAGCAGAGTTCCTGGCGCCATTCACAAGCAGATGTCCAAGACAAGGTCACAATACGGATGTGACCGGTCCTCTGAGCAACAGTGAGAAAGCGGGGAGTGTGGTCTTCTGTTTTGGACACAGTTTTACAGTGCAACAGTCAGGCCAAAAGGTGTGGGACTTGCTCAAGTCTAAATCGCACACTACATAAAGGGGGGGTCTTTTAAAAGCTGAATTCAGCCCAGAAGGTTCAACACTGTCGACAGGTGATCAATAAAGCAGTCGTTCAGGCACAGAGCAGGAAATCAGAAAATGATATCTTAAATGTGGAAGACTAAGCTACAACATCAGTCCGCCCTCTCATCCTGCATTTCTCTCACTGAATATCCTAAACCTGAAGAATAGCATGGGCCACCAGCACAGCGTTTTATGACTTGTTTTTATGACAGAAAATCAATTCCATTTCCATTCTGGTAAATGGGAGTTGCTCTACATGACACGCTTTTAATAAAAGAGGAGCAACAAATATTACAGTGAGTAAGCTCTGTAAGTTATGAGGCATTACATCTTCATCTAAGGTTGGCTCACTAACACACACAGACACACACACACCAAAAAAAAAAATAAAAAAAAATTAATTACTAGTTTAACTCCTTGATATGGCCATGGAGGTAGTTTTGGCTGTATTTGCCCAGGATTTGAGACATCTGTGTCTTGCCTCTGCCTCACTACACTAAGATACAAGGTTATGGACTTTTGTTTGTACTGCTTCCAAGGACTGGAAAATTTAATTTGGGAAAGCTAACAGCTATGTCACAGTCCATAAACAATATCCTGGTAATTCTGGAAAATCCAAACTTCACTATTAACAGCTTTTATTGGAGGATCTGCAGAAAACTTCCAGTTGAAAAGTTTTGGTTTGCCCAGATAGCAGCAGCCTGCATTACACTTTAAGGTTATGCCCATCCAGACTTGGGCTTAGCCAGAAAGTGTCTGCTTTCTATTCCAGGCATCACCTGCTGTCTTTGGACATCTTATACAGCTATTGATTCTAACAACACAACTTCCAGGCTCAGAAGGACACAACCCTCTTTACACCAATAATCGCAGTGATTTTAATCTAACTTTCAAAGTTATTGCTAAATGTGTGTCAGTATTTGATCAATATCTAAACAAATAAAAATAAAAGCACTGAAAAAATGCAGTGCTGGAATTGATATGGTTGATGGTGAAATGAAATTCACACACACCAGAAATGAAAAGGTTTTGTTGCCGAAGCAAAGCACACCGCCCTAACCCGATATCCAGATCATGATCTGAAAACCATGTTAAGGAAGGAGATAAAAAAAGTCTCTCCCTGGCTCGTGTCCCAGCCCTCCACAAAGTTTGGTGCAAATTGGTTCAGCACTTTTGGCATAATGCTGCTGACAAAATGACCAAACTAACATGCAAGCATGAACGGGAAACATGACCTCCTTGGCCGAGGTAAAAATCACCGGCTGTGTCTTTCGCTGCAGCTACAGCAAAAGACACTCACCTTGCATGAGTGTGTAGAAGGTGCCAGAAGCTGACAGGTTGGTCGTGACAGTGATATCCTCTTTGTTGGAGCCCTCTGTCTGGATGCGGACTGAGCTGTCGGCGTCTGTACGGTAGCTGCTCACTCGGCCCGTGGGGTAAGTGATGTTAGTCAGACGCCCGTAGCTGTCATACCTACAAAGAAAAACACAGATGTGAGTCGAAGGAGGCAAACAGGGCATGCCATTTCAAAGTGTGTATAAAGAGTAACTATAGCAGAATCTTAAACAGTGCTGTGGCACTAAGAAAAATGATGTTGCCAAATCTTAAGGAAGCAATCATAATCGTGAATGCAGGTCAGGTATGCATAATTTGATGGAGGTACATAAATGTGACTAATGAGCTGCTCTGTCATCTCAGATTTACCGTGATTATGAGTTGCTATCTAGGATAAACTGATCCAGTAGTAATTACAGTAAGAATTAGGAGTTTTTTTGTAGTGTCTGATATTTCCTTCTTGGTGTCACAAATTGTGAAAATGTGTCAACACCGGCAGTAAACACGGCAACAAATCCATCGATGTTGGCAGCCTGAGGTGCTAAAACTCGAAACTATCTGCATTTATCACTGAAGCATAATCAGCACAACTTCGAAAAGTGAGCAATGTCTGCTTCAGTTCACTGCTCATGAATAGTTTGGTCTTTCCTGGCTTTTCCAATAGGATGTGAATGTGATTTTAATGTCACAGTTTCTATGTAACTCTCAAAGGATGGAAGCATGCAATAGAAATTAAATGAAAGCCTAACGAGTGACAAAGAAAAACCAAGGTAGGAAAGCACACACCTTTCCACATCTGTAAAACAGCTTATTAGCTTAAAAGATTAGTGATATCACCTAATCTCATTATACAGTGTATGAAATAGGAGCACTGAGATGCGCTCCTTCAAGAGATGCAGCACCTCCCTAGCCTACAAATCAGTCAGTTCATCACACACAGGAACATGAGTGGCCAGATTGTTTCATTTCGCTCGGAGAGCACATCAGCATAGAACAATTTCAAATCTTTCAGATTGCCAGTGTTCCAGAATGGGACTGAGTGAACGGTACATTACTTAGAATGAGGACTTTTATCTGCACACTGAATACAGATTGGAAAGCCTTCTTCGATGTTGCTGCCTGCCATTATAAAGCCTCTAATAAATGAGATGGCGGGTGCTGGTTTACGGATATATCCTCAGCGCTGCCATCTCAAATATCCAATATGGAAAGGAAGAGGGAGAGGGGAATCATCTCCCTGAGATAAATGTTATCTGATCTCAGCTGTAGGGACTAAGATTCATAGATGCATTTCAACGTAGGTCCTACAATTTAGGAAATACTAACTACCGGGGTAATTTATATCTAAAGCACATGATTCCTTTTGATACTGCTGGCTTTTATCGCTGTGTTCATCATGCAATCAAAGTTTTTGCAGTGAAAGCATTAAAGGATGCATGTTATCTGCTCTGTACCACTTTTAACCCTTCAGTTCATTTGACAAAGAGAGTGTTCCCGTTTACTGTCGCCTCTGCACAAAAGACTGAGTCCACAAGACAGAAATCTCATTCTAGAGCAATGCTGCATGGCCCAGCTTGATCAGTGACTCAAACCCTCTCTGTCTCAATTAGGGCCTTGAGCTACAGCCATTCCTCGGGCTTCACCACTGAGCTCTAATGGCTCTGGCCTGCTTCAACTCAGCTGCCTATTAGCTTGCTTTCTCTGGACAACAGGGCCATGCTGGGGCAGGCCTCTCAGCAGAAGGAGAGGACTGCTTTCCCCCTGGATGGTCACAAGTCCATTTGGATCGCATCACCTCTGTGTCACATGCTAGCTCCATGACCTTTCACGCTGGGCCCCGACAATAGACTGAACACTTCATATCAGCATCCCCTGCAGCATGCCTACCCTCTGTTTTATGCAGACTTATTCTTATATTTTCACTTCCTCTTGCAGCCTGTGAAGTTCACAACACATGTGACTGTGGAGAAAAAATCATAAAGGCAACTACCATGGGACTGGTTAAATTCATTAACAGTTGCATTTAGCTCTTATTAGAGTATTTAATCTTCTGAAGAACATTTCCTTGAGCCCAGGCCCTAAAGCCCATTTTTACTAAACAGAAGCATTACTGCCCTGTTAATTGGAGGCTAAAAGAACAATTAAGCATCTTGATGATTTAATACATTTACAGTCACCCCTAAGTATAAGTACTTATCAATACAAAGAAAACATTTGGAGGTCAACAGCAGATCTGAGGGTACAGCAAATGTTAAGAGCAGTTGAGGCCTCTAGGGAACTTGGCATCTGTGTTGTCTTGTTGTTTCTGCATTTGACCAAATTAATTTTGATGTGCTGGCTACAGGATTTATGTGCTAATTGATTAAATAAATCATAAATGTTTAGAAGGGTACATTATTGGCCAGAGATAAATGCGAGATTTCTTTGTATGTCTGATAGTAGCAAATTATGATTTTGACCCCGAGGTGGTGGAGTTACCTTGAAATCTAATTATTCAAGAAAAAAACAAACTCTCTATCGGGCTTCGATGAAACATGGACGACCTAAGTTGCTTGTAGGAAAGTGTGAAGCAATTTTTTTCATTTCAAAGAGAAAAACAGGAAATTGGATACATTTAATATATAATATAATACCTAATTATGTTATTATAATTACATCAATATCTTACACAATGCCTAATTATGTTCTGAATAGAATTCTATATTCATCATTTAAAAAGGAAATGAACTAGTCATGACATCACATCTGAGTTTTACATTTCTTTTTTGTTGTGATGCTGTGTTGTAATCTGATTTGAATAATAAAAGCATCCGTAATAAATTCAACATACTGTCTTTGGCAGAGGCTTAAACAGTTTGTCCTTTAACAAACACGCTTAATAATTTGCATCTCACTCACACACCATTGGCTGTGCACTATCAGGAGCCATTTGGGGTTCAGTGTCTTCCCCGAGGACACTTTGACACATGGACATGAGGAGCTATAGATCCAGACACCAACCCTGTAATTAGTGTAATACCTGCTATCCCTCCGGAGACAAAGACAAACAATCATCCAACTCTAGTATACTATATGCACACACCAGGTTGATCCTATTTCCATATTTCTATCTCTGTGATTAAATGATAACATCCTGAAAAAGCTGAACTTGGCTTGTACATCATAGTGTAGGTGAGATTTGTGAGAACTTTGGAAGACCTTGAGCCGCTGTTATTTGTGTTTTATCTTACAAAAGTTTGTGTCACCGGTACAACACTATCTCTCTCTTCTCTTTACATAAAAGGTGAGAACATGTTAAAACCCGATTATAACAGCAGACGTTTTACAGAAAGCCAAAGAGAAATCATTCAGAATTCCAATCACCCTCTAGATTTGTTTAAGCCCTAGGCAATTCACTCTACCTTGAGAAACGCCTATGCATGGCTGCCACGTTCGCTGCATCGTTTTCAGTACAACTGTCTCAGATGACAACCAAATCAAACACAGGTGATAAATGTCTCCTCAGATTAAACACAGCGTCTGATTACGTGTCAGAGTGTTATATTCCTCCAGTGAGGTATAACAGATGTCTGACCAGCCAATCTGCTTAATCACACTTTTTGGATTGACACGCAGTTAGCACAGGATCCCTTGGTGCAGTGTATTAAACAATGGGACAGATTGCTCCACTGAAGTCACAAGAACATGAAATCCTGGGCTCAAATGCTGCAGCATGTGGGAGTGTTCAACTGTTCCCTCACAATGTGCGGTTGGCCTCAATCAATTACTACCTCTGGCTAATCTATTATGCTTATATGCTGCCTGGTCTCACTACAGACCTACTGGTAAAATGTGCTCACTAGCAGACATGTCACTACTGTACCTTCCAACTCTAAACAAGCAATGGTCTGCAGTCTGTTACTGTAGGTGAGGGTGCAGATGAGTAACATGTCAAGCAGTAATCCTATTTGCTATGATAATGGCAAATACGATCACATCCATATTTCCACAGGTCTTGGATTTCTGAGTGACATAAACATTCAGGCATAAGAAGGTAGCGCACGTGCCAATAAACTCAGATTGTTGCAAACTTTTCAACTCACAACATTCATTCACTAAAGCATCTTAGCATTTAGTGCTACCGCAGATACCAACCTCCCAGTTAAAATAATCCAGGAATGACTTTGTACAAACTTTATTTTGGATTTAACAGATTTAACAGATCTATTTAGTTGCTCTCTGGGGTGAAGCACTAATATATAATCAGCTAAACTGGGATCCAAACTCTGATTATAAGGATTATGAAAGCGTTTTGCAAATGTTTCTCTGAATTACTTACTCAAAGAAGGTTGTCCATCCATTTTCATTCGTCTTGGTTGCAAGAAGTCCAGAGTTTCCATGGTAGGTCATTACAACTAGTTCTTGACCCTGGGCTGCAACAGTTTTAAGGGCGTTGTTGGTGCCAATGGTAAACCAGAACGTCTGTCCATCGGGAACCATCAGCCACAGAGGCATTCCCGTTGTGTCTCGCCGGATGATCACCGTATTCTTGTTTTTATCGGTTATGCTGCTCAGATCGCCTGCTCCTGTGTACGTCAAATTGTACAGGTGGTCTCCTGTGGTCAGACTTTGCGTAAAAATGTGGCTACCGTTGGAGTCGAACAGATAGAGCTCATCATTTATGGGCGAGGACACCTCATACATGCTGAGGGGGTTCAGATAGGGCTTGTTTTTACGCACGTAACGGATACGAATGTTGCCCAAATCTGCGATATAAAGCTCTCCGTCTGGACACACGGCCAGGGAAGAGGGCGCATTCAGCTTAGCATCCTTGGCATAGCCTTCATCTCCAGAGTAACAATCACAGTTGGCATCATTCTTACAGTCACAGCCACTTGGTGCTCCCGCAACCAGAGAAATTTCTCCATTGGTGGACACCTGTCGTACTCTGTTTATTTTCTTTTCATCGGACTCGGCTATGTACAAAATGCCATTGTGGGACACAGCTAGGGCATTGGCGGACTCCAGGGTGGCATGGATTGCCACTTTGCTCATGAGGAAATGATCAATCCCAGGCACTTGGCAGTGCATGGGCCGGCCTGCTACAATACGGACCTGATGGTTTTCAGAGATCTGGAGCACCACGTTGTTGTCCAAGACATAGAGGGAGTTGTCCATAGGACTCACCGCCAGGTCTGTGGGCCACTCAAGACGTACCTAAGGAAGAACACACCAAAAATGTCAGCTTCGGGTCACAAAACAGACAATGTTCTTATTGATCCACCCGTTTCTCACTTTCTCAGAGGGAAACAGTCCCTCAAGGAACGAATCACTGAAAACTACTAACAAAAAAGGTGTGTATATTGGAAGCAAAAACATATTTTTCAAGCAATTTATTATTTGATAAGGAAGACAAAAAAAATCTAGTGTGCTGTTAAGGGGACACGGAATAACATGAAATTTAAGATCAAAGAGGATAATAGTTATGGTGAGGAAGGGTGGAATGAGGCGAGATCACTCAAATGATCAGATTATCTGAGAAAGCACTGCAACTACAATTGATCATAAGAAATTTGGACATCTAAGGACCAGGCTTCTATATCATTCACCTATTTCGGAGCTCGTGTTTTTCCTCACTTTGGGTTATTAATTTTGTAATGCCAAGATTGTATGAGTCCTTGAAAAGAAACTGGAGCACACTTACCAAATGAAAGCCTAGCCTGCCTCTGGCCTCCTAAATGATGACTTATTGTTCTGCTAACAGTGTATCAGGCTTTTAACAAATTGGAATGATTGGATTCATCCAATTTACTGGTCTCCCTCTCACTTATGATCCCAGGGGGATCTCTTGGGAACATAATATGAAGTGCCATATTTCAATAGATGCCTTGGAGCACCAACAAAGGAGTCTGATTAAAAACTGGACTAAAATAAAAAGATAGGTTCAGATTTTAGGCAAAGTATTAGAGGGAGCAGCCTTAAACTTTGTTTTGTCCTACATCTGGGAAAGGGGAAGGTGAGTGAATTTATTTTGCTTGCTGACTAAAAACTAACTGAGATTAACTAGGCCACTAAGTCACGTGTACTTTAACATGACTATCATATCATTCTCCTTGATTATGTGGTTTGGAAACACAACGCACACTGTATGTAAGCCAAATGCCCAGCCCAAACAGTGTCAAGATGTGCAGCATATAGTAGTGTACTTAAGTGTGTAGGTTTAAAAAGTGGACAACAAAAATGCTATTTGGTCGTGAAACGTGCACTAATAAACAATTAGTGAATTCAAAAAACATGATGTTGATTACAATAAGAGACTTCTTTCCTACTGATTAATTGCCTAGTCTGACAAATTACATCATTAATTTTAACTTAATTTGATCAAAAATCACAAAACACAAAACATAGGGGTCCTGTAACACAAAATATGACACTCAACACGGCACAAAGTAGCAGGTTACACAGCTAACACAGTTACGTTGTGCCTTTTGTTTACTTTTCTATCTGAACATATTTTTAATTTCGAACAAATTTGCATTGAAACAATCATTTGTCTAAAATTGACAAATGATTACGCGAATGTTTGTAGGCTCTCTATGTCGGTCGTGTTCTTCAATCCCCGTCACTTCATACAAGCAAACCATTTGTCCACCTTTGATTGAAAATCAGATTTGAGCTTCACACGCAGCTTACATCCCATAAACCTCCCATCATCGCCCACAAAACGGAGGAGGTTTACATAATACTACATCTCTTTGCCCACATGCAACAAACAGAAGACAGGCAGTGGATACAGGGAGTCTTTCAGCAAGCATAAAAATGAATTTACTTGGGAAATGAAGGGGAGACTTTCAATTTCTTAAAACCTATTTCTTGTCAACACTAGGGGCTAAATATTTCATGAGGCAGAATGTGGAGTGGCTCGGGGGAGCTGCCTGAAAGGAGGTTTTCACGCCACTCTGACTGATGAGGGGATATTTCCCGAGCTGTTGTCCCATATGCCGTAACCCGATCATACCCTCCTCATCATACAATGGGGCAGCTGTCAGTAGTGTGTGCCTGACAGAGTCGCCACCACCAACCCCAAAATGCACTGAATAGCCGAGAAAGCGGGCCATGGATTTGCAACAGCACATCACAGCTATTTTTAAATATATGTGAACTTATATTAGAACTACGATGACATTTTCCATTAGCAACCTCTTCACTGCAACCAGCATGATATGAGGAAGAGTAATGTGTCATTATTTGAAGTCCCTCTCATATTTGAATTGAATGTCAGAGCCTTGATAAAGCTTTCTGAAGCTGCTAACATCCGTGAAATATATGATCCTGTTTTAAGACATGGGTTCCCTCCATTCGAGTGTGAACTCAGCAGGGGATATGGGGAAGATTTTCGAGACTTGAAATAAGGAAATGGAACTAATTTTTTGAAAGAGCAACACCTTAGTATAAACAAATTAAAATATTCTTGAATGAGGTCAAACTCTTGTCCTTTTGCATAATAACAAAACGTTCAAAGAAAGAAAGGTTAGAGATGCACATTGAATTAAGAGTCACTTTTGCTGCAGTGTGGTTCCTGCACAGATGGCACGGCAAGAAAACAATGACCCCATCAGAGGTGAGAGAGAAAATTGACATGATCTTCTTTTTGCCTTAGCCATCTGAAGTTCAACAAAAGTGATGCCTCAACCAGAGAAACTTTGGTTTTAAGTCGGGGGCGGTGGGAAATATTTGAGATAGAAAGCTACAGATGGGTGACAAATTGAAGGAAAAACATGAATAAATGAGTGAAAAACATAACAAATGCAGATGCTTCCATATAAGTGCACCGCATAGCGCCATTAACCAATTCCCATCCAGTCATGCTCTGTGACGTGTAGAAACATGCTGAGGAGAAGCAGCTGAGGGTTCATTGTTAGGGCAGGATGGAGCTTCAGTCACAAAGACACTCCACTGGCTGCTGTTTCAATAGGAAGAGTGATCAAAGTGACATCTGCATCTAGATCTATGAGAAAGTCAGTTGATAGACTGAGAAACTCTGGTCAGCAGCACATCTGATGACAGGGATGCTTTTACATTCGAGTGATATGTAAGGAGGAAGAGAAGAACAGCTCTTCCTCAGGTGACTGAGAGTGTCAGTGGAGCAGGACGTGATCAGAGTGCCTGAGCAGGAACAGTCTGCTGCTGGTCACATAGAGAGGAGTATTATAGTGAGGCTGCAGTACACAAACCCCTAATTACAAAGATGAATGCACATTTACAAGTCCAGCCGTGCAAAAAGCATCAGTACTGGTATAAAGACAAGTGGAAATAAATGACATGGTCAAATGAGTCATTCTTCAACATTTCCTGGACAGGTGGACAAGTTCACCTGGATGCTTCATTCCATTTGTCCCCTTTGGAAAGGGACACTTCAAATTAATGCTAAATTGTTCTGAGTGATTACCTTTATTTTTTGTATCGTTACTGCAGTGGTCTTTGCCATGTTAACAATGCCCTCACACATCGGGGCACTTAATGGTTTCAATAGAAAAAAGATGTGAATCATATGCTGTGGCCTTTTGCAGTCACCAGATCTAATTCGGTTGAACATTTACGTGAGTGCTTGGACTAACATTTTAGACGGTGCTCTCCATCATCATCAATGAATCTTTTGGAAGAATTGTGTTCATCCATCCAGTAGAGTTCAGAGACTTGTGCAATCAATGCCAAGGAGGCACATTAAAGCTGTTCAGGCAGCTTGTGGTGGTTCAATGCTTTACTAAGACACTTTATGTTGGTTTTTCCTTTAATTTGTCACCCATCTGTGCCCTGGATGAATTTTTAATGGCATGCTTTTTACTGTCTGAGTGCTTGTGCGATTTGTCATCGTTGTATAGCTGCAGACAGTCTCCCTGTTTCTGTTCTGTTGTGGAGCTGGGATAGTGAGCATCTATAGGTCCTGGTCTGCGTGCGTGTGTGTGTCTGTGCTTTGGAGGCGGGGGGCAAAGGAGCAGCAAGCAGAGTTTGTGAGGGGAATGGAGTTCCCTATGGGGCTGGTAATGGGCAGCTGGAGGCTTTGCTCCTTCCACTGAATACATTATTTCCCACACACAGAAAGCCTCTCTCCTCCGGCATCCCAGCCCTTCCGGACCTGCTTGATAATTGTATTCAATAGCATCCATGATGGGACAAGAAACAAACTAGTGCACGCACATGGACAATGGCTTAGACATCCATCAACGCTTATCATTAAAGCACAGGAATGCTCTTTTTGTGTGAGTCAATCTGAAACAATTATAGATCTTGTAGACAACACCCAACACACACACTACATAAGTGTGGCATTTGGAGTATAGATGACTGATTTGTCTGGGATGGGGAAAAAAAACATTTACTTAAAATCATAATGTGAGGAAAACACAACCAGACAATAGCAGCTGCAATATGCAAAAAGTCTGTCTTGTCACCTCAGGGTGTGTGTGTGTGTGTGTGTGTGTGTGTGTGTGTGTGTGTGTGGCGGGGGGGGGTCACTGAGCTAGGGAGTGATGTGACCTCAGTGCATTGCCCTTGCCTGAGGGACGTGTTCTGTCTGGTGTAGTGGTCCTGGACATATGAGTGCATATGTGTGTACATTCAGGCTTTGCATGCATCAGTGAATATGTGTGTGTGGATCGACAGAGTGAGGGTACAGGTCATCCTAGTCACCCCCCTACAGCTATGGGTCAACGGCCCCGTGCATTTGGGGATATGTGGTCACTTGACACAGACATGGAAACTCTTGGGACTACAGTGCCGCCTCTGATTTCAGCTTGGCTCTATACTCCGGTGCTTTTGTGCTTATTCCTGTTGCTCCAATTTGGACTGAGTCCAATTAACTGCTCATTTTCATTTTTTTCATTTGTATTGATGTGTTAACCATAAGATGATTTAAATTTTGTAATTTAACAGGCTGGCACAGCTGTGTTTGGGCCTGCTTCCCTGAATTCATTATCTTGCGGACTTTAATTTAATGAATTTAACATCCTCCTCTCTGGTCAGAGGTGGAAGTTTTGAATAAAAAAGAAGCAACATGTAAAAATCTGAATGTATTCTAGGTGCAGTAAACAAAAAAATATTCAAATATTCAAATACTACAAGCTGTCTCCTATTTAACTATGCCGACTATACATTTAAATTTTGTTTTCATATTTATTTTTTGCATATTTTACAATTACATGGACTTTTTCTTGGGTTTTGTTGTGAACGCTTGGTGCTTTCACTTTCACTTTCATGTTCTATTTTTTGCTGCTTAAGGAATTTCCTTTTGTGGAATAAAAATAAAATGAACTATTTCAATCATCAGGCCTCATCATTCATTATGAATAAGAGGTGTATAAACTATATTGACATGGGTTTAGGTGAACACAAGGGAAATCCCAGGACTGAATGCGAAACGCCTCTAAAGTCTAACTGTTTTCCATCTTTGCATGTCTTGTGAATCTAATAACTTGCATCATTGCATGCTAATGCGTATCAAAAGTAAAGCGAACGTTCCTGCAACCAGAACAGTTTCAACTAAAGAAACAGAAGCTGTAAAAGAGATGTAAGTATTCAGGAGGCAAGGGACCAGTCAAGGACACTAGCGGAGGCTGAGCGATGGGAAAACACATGCTGGCTGCGTAGGTCTGAAGCCTACCTGAGAGATGTCCATCACAGCATCGCAGCTGAGAGGTCGGGCCGAGGTCAGGTCATTGAAGCCCAGAAGAGTTGAGATGATACCGTTCTGATCAATCCTGCGAATCATTGTCCCATCCACAAAGAAGATTACACCGTACTTATCCACCGTGATGCCTGCAGATAAAATATCCATCAGTTATTTTGTTTGTCTGTAACTTAGTGTGAGGACAGAGCACCACTAAGTGCCAATTTAGGGTCATCTGCTACATTGGAAATTAAAGACTAATCATGACAATGAAAACTAATGCTAGAATTGATTTGCTTAATCAATAATGGAGAGCAATAGAAACTTCGAAAAAGACGAATAACATTATAGAAATTGATTCATTTCCAACTGAATTTCCATCACTGCCATCTCTTTCTCTTCTGCTCTCAGCTTCAAGTTACAATGAAGGACAGGAATCTTGGATAAGCACATCTCCCTTTTTTTCTTATATGATAACAAATAATACTATATTATTATTTCAATAGCTATGGAAAAAGCTGTTGTGGTCAAAATGCTCTCTTTAGAACACAAATGTGGACTATACATGTTGAGCACTTTGGAGGGTGTTGAATGTTATTTCAGTACATATGAATCACAACTTCATCCCAGTGGAGGACAACAACTAACCATGTGATCTAATGACTAATGATTCATCCAAATATAGAAGCAGGAGGAAGAAGGACAAAAACACATGGGCACTTTCCAAAATAAATTCAGTTTTAAAATGACTGAAGCTTGCAATGTACATAGCGATGAAGAGAAAAGCGAGAGAGAAAATAAATTGATCTGACATCTGGGACAACTTGTCCACTCAAAAAGAAAAGAGAAAAGGAGACCCCAACAGACTACGGTAGACACAGTTGATGCTGTGTTGATAATAATAACATCCGTTTATTACCTCTGGGGTTAGTGAGAGTGGCCTCAACAGCTTTTCCTCCGTCCCCACAGCGAGTGTCATCGTATGGGAGACACTGGTCACCGGTGCCGGCCACCAGCTCTAGGTTCTTGGCCACGTCTTTCACGACATTCAGGGATTTCACCTTGAAGACCTTCCTGCTGCTGGTGTCCGAAAGGTACACTGCGCCGCTCACTGGACTGGTGGCCAGGTAGTACTTATGAGCGGGGCTGTTGCTGAGAGAAGGGGAAAACAGAGGAAGACGCCCTAGTCAATAAAGCTGAGAGGGCTACATTGCTTTCAATAAGAAACATTGTTTAATACAATTAAAATGGATTCAAAAGCCATTTAGCGAGTCAACTGTGCACAATTAGCGTTCAAACCATGGACATGGAAAAAAAGAAACAATAGAATGAGATTAAACTTGACAAAATGGTGGAGCTTAGAATTCATCTACAATACAGTCAGTTTAGCTCAAAATCCCTGTTGTCAGAAGACCGAGGACACGTCACTCGTCCGAATATGCGTTTATAGATAAACACACATTCTAGACATATGTGAAAATAGTGCAGAAGTACAAGTACAGAGCTCTACCTTTGTTCAAATCTTAGTATAAATAGTAACTTTGAAGAAAATATATCGACGAAGATAAATGAAGATTCCCTATTGGGACAAATTTTTTTGGATCCTTTGACACAGATACTAATTAGTACATTATTTCTGACCCACAAAATCTTTGTGATATCGTCTGAAAACAACAACATGAAGTTTTTATACAGTAGCTGCAGCCTGGTTGTTACTAGAAGTACAAACAAGTATATTTTCCGCCTCCCTTGGGACTTTTGTTTTTTTTTTTTTTTAGAGAGAGAAATGAGAACGTTGTGCAATACAAACACGTTATGCATCCATCAGGCAGAGATTTGAGCACAGAAAAATATCCCATTAAATTCGCAAGCCAGTCAACAAAGTAATCCTTCACATCCACAGGAGGCTGCCCAACCTGACAGACGGACAAAAGAACCAAATATAGCCAATCCTGCTGTGGTGAGATGCAGGCAATTTATTGGCATACCCCAGTCAGGATAGGTGTCAGGAAAACAATGATAACTGTAGGCAAATCCATAGTATTACAAATTAAGTGACAGAGAGGATTACTTCCAAAAAAAATCTGTGCTCGCTTCTAATAAACACATGAGCTTCTGCTGGAAAATGAAAGCATGACAAGCCCAGTGCCACTTTACATTCCTGGATTCAGGAAGCAGTACTGATCTTGCATTGATTTCAATAGCTAGTTTCTCTACAGGGGTCACACGTGTAAAAATCAGTGATTGCTCACTTTTCATCTTCCCATATGTTATTGATGCAGGAAATGCATCAACAACAATTAGCCAGATAGCCTAAAATTTAAATTTAAATGAATTGTTTAAACATATCAATCCCAAATCATTGCTCTAATACCTTAGCTTTTTCAAATCTAACTGTTGCATAACAAACATATCTAAATTTAAGTGACTTATTGGAAATTGAGCATTTTATAGTTTTTGACTGTCGGTCGACTTAAAGAAGGAATTAACAGCAAGTTTAGAAACGTGGCGGTTAGTGTCACCTTTAAGATGACTGGAGCTTTCAGACCAGGATGCAACACAGTTCTGCCAGACCTGATAAGCATTATGCAGAAACCTGTCAGCAGGACATCATTCGAAGTGGATTAAGACAGAATTTCATCTATAACCTTGAGGGTTTTTTTTTTTTCTTTCTTCGGCTTGTGGTTGGCATGATGGTGCCAAAATTTATATTTTCATAATACAACAAGATCACAAGAGCAGTGGGTTTGTGGAATTGTCAACTCTAGCACATAATTTTAAATGACAATTGACCTTCAGTGAATCAGTGGTGACAGAACACGGCAGCCCACCTCAGGCACACATGT
The DNA here is from genome assembly GCA_034769265.1 of Remorina albescens. Lineage (NCBI taxonomy): Eukaryota > Metazoa > Chordata > Actinopteri > Carangiformes > Echeneidae > Remorina > Remorina albescens. The sequence goes on along the minus strand of CM068497.1, from coordinate 19,497,854 downwards.
CACCATCAGCTCAGAGACCAAGTTGACTGATATGTGGGTTTACGGTGCATTCCAGGTACGGGCGGCTTGCTGGCTTGCTGGCTTAAGAAAACAACTGCTATCTTTGAGTAGTTCAGTGGCAAGTCTCAATCACTGGATTCTGCTTTGTATTCGATCTGCCATGTGCAAATCGGCTGATACCTTATCAGCTCCCAGTTGCATGTAGAACAGCTCTGGACCCCCCATAGTGTTTGAAACTATAACATGTTACTCCCTGACCTTGAGCTATGGCCATATCCCCCATCTACAGTATATTCACTGACAATATCGAGTTTGTGGAAGATAATTGGATTTTGCTGCATGCTGGCGTGGCAATGAAGGGAGTGTGGTTGGAATGGATGGAGACTTCCTTAGTAGGGGGGGTCAATGAACATAACAGCAAGATCACCCACCACCCAGCACTATCGCTTGCTCGCACATGAACAGGAGGCAGCCACCCGTTTTACACAGACACATGCTGTGTTTTCCAGGATAAATCTCCTTTTTAATATGCAAATTCTTTTGGAATGCTGTGACTGAGGAGGCAGAGCTCTGACGTTTCTCTGGTCTTGCTCTACCGCACAGTGTGTGTGTGTGTTTAGGTTTTACTGAACAAAAACATCGGAGATGAAAAGACTGAGAAGAGATAGTTAAAGAGACAGAAAAAGAAAGGAGTCTTTAGTTAATGTGGTCATTCTTGATAATAGAGGCCAGTGACCAGCATCACTGGGCTTTTCATCCTCACTAGGACTACATGTACACCTACTGAAGTCATGACCCTCTGATAGAAAATCAATCTGGAGTCCTTTTCTGGAGACAGGGTATCTAAAGACAGCAGAAAGAGATTCCCCTCCTGCCATGGAAAATCAGGTCTCTATATTTTAAGCCACTGATAAAATCTACACGAAGTTGCCATTTGAGATTGGTCACCTAGCTTGGTACATAAAGCCTTTATGACACTTCTTCATGTTCTTCAGTTTTTCTGTTAACACTGTCAGGAAAATGTTGATTTTACTCTGACACGCTTATTTAGGCCACTTTCTACTTTTCAATATCAAGTAAGTCATTTCAAAAGTGCCATAAACTAATGTTTGATGTCTGTATAATGGCAGCTGCAATTCTCTGACATTGTAAAGAAAAACTGAAATGAATTCCAAGGGGCTTAATTTCTTTAATTTCTTGCAGTGTGATATTATTGGGTTGCAATCGACATAGCAAAGTGCACTTAATGGCAATGGAATGCATATTCTCAGAAATGACGAGATTCATTAATAGACAACAATGCCACAACCATTTTAATTGAACAAATATATTAAAAAGCACAATATTAGATTTACTCAATACTTCCACTGTTTGAGGCCATGTATGCCATTAATAACAATGTATTGGAAAAGGAATTTACTCCTGTAAGAAAGCCAGAGGAGAAGTGCAGCCTCTACTGTGTCAACACTTAACTGGATTCTTTCTTGCAATCACTCATATAGATACACACACAAATTACATCCAGAGATTTGGAATTCTGGATTAATTAATCACTTAAAAACTAAAACTGCTCATAAGTGCTGGTTTGAAATGAGCTCAAATGGTCATTTCAACATCACGCCTGCGGACTGTATTACTTAATTTAGGCAAATGCTGTGCAGCTTACCTATGCCTGAAGTCTTTGTTTCTGTCAGTTTCACAAAAGCAGCAGAAAATGAGAGAAGGAAGAGAAAGGAGAGGAAATGTTAGTTGTTTGTACATAACATTTAATTGAAAGAGAATCATGTTAAAACAATTGTTTTTATATCTAGTCAAAACTGTCACTGCTGAAACGGACGAACGAATTAATCTTCTCTAGAAACGTCTTCTGTTAAGACCCCATTACATCCACTTCAGCTTCTATCGGGGCCAAACTCCAGCTGATACAGGTGGATGAGAGAGGCAGGACCATCAATCCCGGGCCTTTTGGGCATTTTCTGCCTATTTCAATCGACCTCGGTGTTTTATGACCTGTGTGCAAGCCCCTTTGCACAAACCCGCGGTTCTGAGAGGATGTTAGCAGGATGCTACTCCTTCGTTACCTGAGCTCCAGGACGCTGGTGACATTCCCTGTGGTGAAAATCCTCCTCACATAGTTGAAGTCCCCCACATACAGACTTCCATCTGAGCCGCAAGCCAGAGCCACGGGGGCCAGCAGCTTGTTTCCATCAGCCAGGCCGTTGCAGCTGGGGCAGGAGATGCTGCGCCTGCGCCCATTCCCCATCACGCTGCCAATCACGGGAGGCTGCTGGGAGATGAAGACGTTCTCTCCATTTCCCATGTGAAGAATACCTGATGAGGGCAAAGAAAAGACAAGAGTAACACCTGAAACCCGTTTATATCGAGCAGTTCAGAGACTGCGGGCTCTTCTTTCAGAAAAATTGAATGCAAACAAAAACCCAAATGCAGGCTGATCATGGCTAAGGTTTTGCAATTTAAGTAAGAGCCTTGACTCGAAAAACAGGCAGTTTTGTAATCCTCATTGAAATCAGGAGAGTGTTTTCTAATAAACTGAAAAGTTTATGGAAAACAAAGCGGCACAATTATACAGCAATTAATTAATAAACATGACCTCCAAAATTTGTGACCAAAGCAAGATATTGTCTCAATGCAGGTTGAATTTACATTTTTAGGCACACTGAAATTCTTGTCCATAAGTAATGACGTGTAAAAACCTCTTTTCCAATTAGTTTAAAAAGGTTTTCATATTGCTTCGTATGCGACCTCAAAAATATAAAATGTTTTAACATTGTTAGTAATTGGTGAAAGTGCCTTTTATCAAAGGTTGCACCCAATTAGTCATGTCTACTTAGGCTTACGTGCATGTATTACTTCCACCTTTGCAAATTGTTTATGGAATTAAAATTATTTGATGTTTTATTTTATTTATTATTAGCTCCACATTTAACCTGATTACAGAAATTATTTCTGCATTTCACAGAAGAAATACTGTTTGGAGTTTAATTTTTGAAACAGATCGAGACACCTCCTGATTCTACCATCTTATCCTTCCAGAAATTTGTAAATGAATTTGCAATCAGTACAGAATAGATTTGCAGTCTGGTGTGTAGAGATGCACAGAGGGCTTAGAGAATGAAATGGGATGATTACTGCATGCAGCCCCGTTTCTGCTGGAAGGGTAACAATGCTCTGATGCTGCAAGTCCTTGGCACCTAGTGATTGCTTAATGCAGTTAGAATTGATTATTAGATGACAAATTTCAAAATAAGTGGAAGTCAACGCACAGGCAATAATCTGAATAACAGGTGTGTCTGCACTTCTGCCAGTGAAAATTGAGGTGGGCCTGGTGGATGGAAATACAGGCTAAGATGTCACGTGGAATCTTTTAGAGAAAGTGAATTGCCAGAGAGACATAATCACAAAAAATTGACTTGCCCCAATTAAAATGGCACTGTGCCTGCTTTTTTACCTCCACAGGTTCTGTGCATGAATAAAAATAGAGCAGCATGAGTATGGTTCAAATACAGGCACTCAGGTCTGCACCTAAAGACACATGCACCACTATGTTTCCTGCAGTAGTGCTAATTTACTCTTGGAAGATATTCAGATATGTAAATGCAAAGATGTTCCTGCTGTCCAATCAGTATAATTATATTTGAAAGTCAGCATCTGCATGTCTGGGGTAGTTTTTCAGCTTTTGATGGTACTTGGTGACCTGAGTTCTTTGAGCAGCACAGCATTTGGTCTATCAAGAAAAATGAGCCAAGCAGCCCATGAACTGGGACGTGATTTAATCTTAGGGCCTGCTGCTGCTGGGAGCAGCAGACTGATCGCAATTAAATTAAGGATGATTCTAAAAATCCTGGGCATTACCAAGACATGGATGTGCCAAAGTAGGGATGGGGTAGAGGTGATGTGTGGGCAAGTGGCAGACTCTCCCTCCTCCGGACAGCACATTCTGTCTCACCAGGTTTAGTGTGACAGATCAAAGTGCCACCTTCCTGAACATTTTTCATCCAAATATGCCTCATCTCCTCTGACAAGCCTTTTCAGATACAAACAGACTAAAACCAAGCTGGTGACATGTGCTCGCTAAAGTTTTTCTCTCTTCATTCCTCCTACTGCCTTTCAGGATCAATTTGCTTGCAATAAGAAAATTGACCCCCCTCACCTTAAAATGGACAGTGGTAATAAAAACAGATTCAGATCTACCCAAGGCTGCACGATGACGTACTGCCGTACTGAAAAAGACTCTAAAGGCTACAGACACTGAGGACAATTCACGGTTTCACTAAAAGCATCATTTAAGGTTCTGGAAATGGTGGCACTTATCTGCACTCTTGTGCACGTTTCAAAGATGTCTATGAAATGCAATAATGAGCGACAGACTAAATGTTTGCACCACAAAAATTTTTCACTTTTAACAAAACACGAAGGCTGGTATTGAACCCTTTCATAATTTTTATGATACAACTAAGGTAAACCTGCTAAGATTAACCTGCTTCCTGATACTAATAAAAAATAATACATCTACATAATGCCGACAAAAATTCTTAAAAAATTCCAAAAAGACCCACGGCGCTGGGACACAAATGCATTTATATCATTGTGGTAATTTTATTCTTTCAGTTGAATAAATAATAAGCTTAATAAAGATTTCTTCCCTTTAAGTTGGTGTTCTAATGAATGAATGACATGGCTGATAATAAGATTTTGCAGTTGACTCACCACTCTGGATATTTAAAGCATGGTGCTTGTCTATAGTCCATCCTCCCAGTTTGGAGGCTGTGGTTTCGTAGCCTTGTAGAACAGCAGTCCTCTTCTCCCATAGAATAAAGTCTGGACATGACTCATACTCAAAACCCACAGATACTAGAGAAAGCAGAAAAACATAAAGCAAGCGTCAGTCAACCAAATGCATTCTGGATGAAAGAAGTAAAAATATGCAATAAATGCAACATCTACTTCCTCACTTACCAAAAGCTTCAGACAAACCGTAGACCTTCTGGCTGTAGACGTCAGCCTTGTCCCACACAAAATCATACGAGAGGTTGGGGGCAGCAGCAAACCACTTTCTGAACAGCCTGCCTTCCACCGCCACCATGAGATGAACCTTCATCAAGTTGAAAGGGATTGTGGAATAGGTGAGGGTCACCCTCAGTATTGACTTATAACCCGGGGTCCTGCTGCTTAAATAGCCCAGTTTCATATCCGTCCCTGGTATAAGTACTTCTTCCTGCAGGGACTGTGGACACAAGAAGCAGCTCATCAATAACAGGAAGAAGAAACATAAATCTTCAAGCTAGCTGATGGCAAGTGTAAAAAGTAGACTGATTACAAATTATTTTCTTCAGTGTTTATGGCAATGTTAATAATTTGTTAGTTTATTTATTTATTTATTTATTTATTTTCATGCAGGCAATCAATTTGTCAATTCGTCAGTGGGAACTACAACCCATTTTTCATATCCTTGTCTCTAACCGAATATCTGGACCCAAGGGAAGATTAGAAACATCAATTAGAGGACAATTATAATCATTCATTAGACAGAGAACAATGAAAGATTTGTTCATCATGTACTTCGGTGAGTATTTTTCATAATTGGTTTAATCACAGCAGGTCCTTCACCAGGACAGCCGCCTTCCCCACAATCTATGTGACAATGGCAATGGCTCTGTGCACTTGACTTCAGAGCTGAAACAGTCCAATAATATGAAAGTAAGTTTAGTAAAGATGTTAAAGCCTGGGGGAAAATTTCAACTAAGGTCACATTTACAGCCCCTTAATGATACAGCAGTAGGCCAGCACCCATTGAGGAGTGTTCGATCAAGTGGGGACAGCACAGGTTTGGTTGGCCAGCTCCTCTCTGCTCTAATTAAGTCACTTTTAATCACCTGTCTCCACAGTACGGCACAAAATGACAATTAACACAACTACCCAAAGCAACACTGCTCAGAGGGCATGTCACATATGATCTCTTTCTTTTTAAATGCTCACAGTGCAGCTGGTCTAACGTTAAGTGGTCAGAATTGTCTTTTATATGGACTAATATAATTTAGATGATGTTCTTGTATAGTGCTATTACAGCTCAAGGAATAGCAAAGGCAAGGCTACTATAAATAGCCTGCACTGCATACTAAATTCACTGATATGCCATAAATCTTGTGAAGCAAACTGGGAGACAAAGTAATTAGAGAAGGGCACAGAGATCTCTGCTAGACACACAGTTGTTTCACATTCAGCTGTACACTCAGGCCCATACAAGAGTGCGCTTGTACCAACAAGACACGTACACATGTAGACAGAAATCAAACTGTATACAGTCAGGAAATATAAAAGCAAATCTTTCCTAGTGGTGCTTGAATGCTTAGCCTGGGAGCCCATCAACTGGGGAGAAATTAAACATGTCAAGGCAGTTTTCTGTGTGCGAGGTAATCATCATCATTCTGCAGTGAGACAGTACAATGCACATTATAAATCGGCCAAGTTCCAAGGACCAATTACACCAGAGAGATAAAATCACAGGACTGCCCTGAGCCCCAAGTTACTATTACACTTGTACTTGATAAATAGTCTTCATAGTCTCTCGCAGATGTGTGGCATGAATCATTTGGAGGAGAGACCCGTGTAGTTCACAACCTGCGGGGCAGTGAGAGGATGGCGAGCGGCAGAGCATCACCTGGATTTCAGGAACGACGGTCCCCCTTTCAGAGCAGGAGCCGGCGAAAGCAGTGAGCGGAGCCGGGGACACCACAGGGCTGGGTCTGGTGAAGCTGCTGAGGTCACAGCTAGGGATGTCATTCTCCTCATGCCGCATCACAATGGTATCCATGACAAAGAAGCGTCCCCATGGCAACCAGAGAGTGTGTTCCTGGGTGATGAATGGAGCGCGCTCAAAGTGCAGCGCTATGGCTATGCCCCCATTGGTCACTAAGTCAAAACTGGAAAACAGACATGCATTGTTCAAGATGATGACTGACCTTTCATAGTGAAGACAAAATAAAATACATATATTTCACATAAATACAGGTGTCAATGCATGTAATCTGTTTTTTAAACCATGCCATGGTTTTCTGAGTATAATGAACACTTTCTCTTTAAGTGTTATTATAACAGATCAATAATAATAGTAATAAATTCTTTTTAATGTGTTTTAATAAACAAAGCCATGAAAGGATGCGGTTTCATCATTTAACATTATCTTTGAGGCACAAAGATCCTACTGAAAACCCAGTAGGATGCTTGCCCACAATCTTAGAAGCATGTCTTTTAATTAGTGTCATAATCTGTAGGATTTATTTGAAGAAAATAGTAGATGTGTGTTTTGAGTTCAGACCTAACTGCTTCACCCCTGTGGGTGAGTGTAATTCACTGCCCCCGTGCTCACATTTATATGTGAGGGAGGGAGATTTGTGCTGCAGCATGGAGGCAGCCGCCACTTCTCCATCGATCCTTTAGACGAAGGCTGTCCACTCCAACATCAGTCTAAAAGCCCTGCAATGCAATCCCATCTAGTGTTGCATTAAAAGGCCTTTGCCTCTACACTGACCTGAGTAGGTCTCAGTAAACAGGCTGAGCTCAGGCGATTTCATCACCTCTAACTGCTGCATGGTGACAACAGCGTACCTGCACCTGCACTGGACTTCTGCAGCTCTTGTCACCGCTCTCTAAGAGCCAATTAGCACCTGCTAGCCTGTGGGCTCCTGGGACGGGGCTTCATCATCACACAAAAAAGCGTCTTTCCCAAATTACAGGTAAAGAAGCGGGTCCAAATAGTGGCCTGTAAAGGGTAACCTCCCTCTTGGTTTGGGGTTATATATAAAGAATCTGCTGAGTCTAAGTTCCCTGGAGGGTGAGCATCTGGTCGGCTGAAGCGGTAAACAAAGGTTTGTTCCATCCCTAGTGTTTTGCCCTTGGCGGGATGGAGAGGAAAGTGAGTTTGCCCAGTGGTACAGAGGCTGAAGAGCTGATGGTGGCTGTGATAGCGCTAACCTTGTGCTGCCATGATCCGTCACCAGCGGTCCAGCCGAAGCCGCTCAGTCTGCCTGACACCTGGCTGGCTCTGGCTATGCATGCTCAAAACACTCCTGGACAGACGATGATGGGACTCACTGGCTGTCATGAGAACAGCCCTAAGCCACGTGACAAAACTTATTAAGCTACCTCGAACAGCCTTACTTGCCTGTACCCTCAGGGAATGCATCAAACTCAAAGAGTTAACCCTGCCAATGAACTTAGACCGCCTACATACAAATTCAAAATGATTTCTCAGCCAATGTAGATTTATAATGACCTGGGTGGTAACTACTGATGATGCAAAAATGAATCATGGTCCTGGCGCAAGTCAGTGAGAATAAATAAGAGCTGGGCGCTTCCACATTTATCATGGAAATAGATGCTTGTGTAAAAATTACAAATATAAAATAATAAATTACTGAGCATCAATTGAAATAAGTGGAGGTCAAACGTAGCCAGTTTCAGGTCATTAGAATGCCTCTTAAAAAAAAAAAAACCTAGTCATCAAGTATATACAGAATTTCCCGTATGTATTGTGGCTCCTATAGAGGTTTTTCAAGCCCCTAATAATGTAATAAGCTGGGATCCATGTCAGCATTTACTCATTATTTAAGAAAAGTATAAAAGGGGAATGGGCCTGTATCAATGCTCAGCCAGTCAGAAAATAGCTACACAGCTGTAAAGAAACTAAACTAACCTCTTTTGTTTAGGCTAGAAAACTTTTCAAGATAGTGGGAAAGGTAATTTAAAAAAGTAAGCCCTTAGACAATAAAGAACACATCATAAAAATGAGTTGAGACAGCTTTCCTATTTCTAAGTGGCTGAACAGGTGCATTTCTGATTTCACGCTGCACTGAGCGTGTTTACAGTGATTGCAGGGGAGTTGCAGGAGACTGGGTATGTTTACAGGGAAACCTGGGAGATGGAGTAGTGTTTACACATATGCTGGAAGGGAGAAAAGAGTATAGGGCTTTGCAAAGGGAAAAAAAAAACAGAGTGATGCATAAGAAAAATGGGGCATGCTTAAATGGGAAAAGGATAGAGATGAAGGAAGCCAGTGCTGTGGAAAGGACAGGAGACCTGGGCTCAAGTAAAAAAAGAACAGGAAATAAGTAAAAGAGTAGTGCCCAGAAAGGAAAGGCTTAAGGGCAGTGGGAGATTAGAGAGGGGAGGAGCATGAAGGGATGGAGAGCAGATGAAATGAGTGAGGAAGATGAAGATGAGGTGGAGATGAGACATTCTAATAAAACTAGGAAAAGGACACTGACAAGAAGATGGAAGGAATGAGCAGAAGCAAAAATGATCAAGATCAGACCAGCGGCAAAAATGTGGGCCTTTAGAGCGTTAGTGACTGATAAAAGTGTCAGGAGGAAGTGGAGCTTGGAGAGCAAACACCAATTCGTGCTGTGCTGTGATAGAGGGGCTTGGTTTGCCACAAAGCCATTCTAAGACTGACTACTCTGAGAGATACAGGGGGATTGGAGGTTGAGAGTGTGTTCTGTATATGTTTGCAATCTGATCTAAAAAGTGTTCCCAGAAAAGAACAAAAGCTATGGAGACAATATTACCCAAAGTTTTTCTCTCAGGTGTTTTGTTTTGATTCCAAAAAAAAAAAAAAAGTCAAAATTCGTCATTCGTTTTGTTTGTCTGTATTTCTCTCAGAAACTCTAAAGCAGCTGGGACCGAATAGCTCAAAGAAAGACACACAGAGAGCTCAGACTGTTTCCCACTTGTTTTTTTAGAATATTTCAACACAATGATTTATCTCACTTCAGAAGGGTTGTATTGGTATTGTAATGAATCAGCAGGAAACTAGATGAGTTTATTGACATGGTTACCATTTTCTTGCAGAGGAAGTAGATACAGATAGTGGACTTGAGTGTTACGGATTTATGTCAATCAGTGCATTTAGCATGCATAATTTCATGAATGTGGTTTTAAAACATCCACAGAAATAGTTAAAGCTAGAATCGGGATAATCTTCAACCCATCACAATACCATATTATTAAGCTACAACAAGAAAGGAAAGAGATGCAAAACAAATTAATCGTAGGTCTGGGCCTAAACTTAAATTTCTCACTCAATTCCCAAAATCTACCATTGTCAAATAAATACCGTCCATCTGCACTATGTTTCATAGCCCCAGTGAGTGGCTTTGAATTGGCATATTTTATTCTTTCTCTTCCCCTGCTGCTACTGAAGCATAACTTATGAGTGTACCAGAAGGTCTTTGTTTGATTTCTTTGGGAATTGAGCTGAGGATGCCAAAATTGGACCAAATGAAAGCACAAAGCAGATCAATGGAAGCACAGTTTGCAGTGGCAACTGTGTTTCTTTTTCCCCTGCCATCATTAGATTTCAGCACAGTTTAACAATAGTATTGACAATAGTATACATATCTTTATCACATCTCTGTACAACTTATTTAGGTAGCAGTAAGAGGCATTTCCATTGCTCATTTCTGTTAGTCTAAACTAACCTTCCATCCTGCCTGGTAATTGTGTAGCCATAGGACGGGTTGCTAATGAAACTGATGTTGACTCCAACCAGTGGGGTTCCATCTGAGGTCACAACTTGTCCACGGATGACGCAAGCATGCCTGTATGGGAGACAGATGGAACAACATTGTTACAATGATGGAAGAGACCAAAGTAATTGTGTACAAGCTATAAAAAAAAAAAAAGAAGTCCTACAATAAATCCTGTTAATTAGAAGCGGCATTGCATTACTCTACATTGCTGTTTGTAATGCAGCTTGTTCACCTCATACACACAAATTGGAATGGATAAAGCACTTACATTACCAGAAAGTCAAAAAATACTGCAGAGATAAATCAATGCCTCTCTGGCTCCATGTCGGAAAAACTGAACATTTTGAATCCAACACAGAGCAACAGGAGTGAATTGTACATGGGTTGCTATTGGTAATCCGATAAACAGAATACATAAATGAAAGGCATACTATCTTTTCCTCACAGGGAACTAAATTAACGAAGAACCCTTAAGTGTACAAAAGCAGTACGGTAAGTAAATATGGCTGTTATCAAAAGGAAATACTGGACACAATAAAAGCAAAAAGCCATAACAGACCAAACTAACACCTCCTAGCCTGTCTCTGAGGGTTTCTCTATCCAGAATGGCAGGATAATGAGATAAAGAAGCTTTACTTTGCTTTTGCTCTAATTAAAAAAGAGGATTTATCTTTTCCATTATGGAATGCAAGAGAGGGAAATAATAGGACTGCAGAATGCAAGACTTGCTTGGCTGGTGATCAAGACCTCAACAGATTTCCAGACTGACATCGAGTCTCCAGAAGCTGCATAAATTAGATCTGATCATCAGTCCCCACCAATCAATAGTGGGAAGTCATCCAAATTCAACCCCTAATCTCACTGAACTGATGAGTTCAGACCTTGCTGTATCACGGCTCCCTTGTGGAGTTCTGCCCTCGTCATTAGTGAGGCTCAACTCATGGTCAGCTGTTGTTCCTGTAGTCGTTTGCAAAAATCAGTCCCCTAACAAATGCCTTACTGCCACATCTTCATTAAACCATGGCTATTTTTAATGCATTTGGGTCTTAAACACTGCCACAAACTGGAAACAATTAACACTAGCGTGTTAGTAGCTGCCCTCAACATGTCCTTACCAGAGGCAAGATCATTCACCCCACGCTATCCTGGTCCCCAGGAACCCAGTTTTATGATAATTAGGGCGAGTCCCCTTCAGAAGACCTTGGCTGTCCACCACTACACTGTAAACAAGCAAGGATATAGTGCTCTGAATCCTTGGGCTGATACCCAAAGATCTATCGAGATGCATTTACATAGAATTACTACTAAAGTTAACCCAGCACTGGCCTGGCTGTCTGCGATTAATCATTCATGCCAGCAGTTTATTTTTGAGTCTTGTTTGAAGAGGCAATCATCTACATTTCTTCAAGTGGAGGTGTGAAAGTGGAACTATCTCCTTCTTGCCTCTGTGAACCACATGGGAAGATGATTCCTGTCAAGACAAATGATTTAAATATTGACATCAAATACAACGGAGAGAGGGAAGCAGAGAAATCATGAAGCATCCACCGCAGGAACTTCGGCTCCACAGGAGATTTTGCTTGTCCAAGAGGATTCACAAAGTCAAATGGGACATCAAAATATCTCCAGCCGCCAGTTTATCATACATCATGTAAACAGAGAGCAAAGCGAGGACAAACCAACAGGTGAGACCCGCAAGCTCAGCAGGTTCTTTTAAGAGGGAGAGGGAGGATTATGGATATCAAGAGCTCGTCCAGTCAGATGTTGGTGAGTTTTGCTAGATTTTTGCCACACATCAAACAAACAAAGTTTGCACTCAGCACTTCTGAACAAACTCGATGTTTGATGTCTGAAGTGGAAAAAATTCAGAATTTTAGAAGTAGTATGAATTAACGTTGCTGTAAGATTATGATTTTTGATTATGGTATGGTGAAAGAAAGGGGAGGCTAATTTTCACAGCTAATTACAGCAGATTCACAAGAAAAAAAAAATCTAATTTCATATTCATTTGCCTCAAACTGCCTTTTCCAACATAGCTGATTGCCTGTCACAAATGGCTCTTACTGAATAAAACACTGGTGGAAAATATCCCCACAAAGGCATCATGGACATCCAACTTTTACACACAATACATTTGTCAAAAAACTGTAAAATGGCCCAGTAACTGGCACATAATTGCCACACTGCTCAATTGTATTTTAGACTAAATAAATATGCATACGAGACTTAAGTATAGGGACATTTCAGTGAGGTAGGCTAATAAATGGTACCATCAGCACAAAAGCAACAAGAACATTATTACCCACGCAAATGACTTGATTATAGGGCAAACGCTGCTGCAAATGTAAGCATGTCACTTCAGCCTTCTCTCCCCCCGCCTGTATGTTATCCAGCACACTGTGCAATGTGAAATAAGGAGAGATCAAGGTAAATTTTTAGCTCACCGAACATATAATGCTGATGAAACAGATAGTGCGCAGTGAGGAAAACAAATAAGAGGTTTTCTGACATTAATGGTCTGAGTCTAATAAAAGATATAAATAGAATAATAAAAGAACAAGCCTGTAAATGAAGCAAATGGCTTCTGCTTTAGTATTATAAGCCAGCTATCAATCTTTGCCCAAACTGTTCTATGGACAAAGTCCCTGTTTACTATTCTAGTCAGCATCCAATACTGGGCCTTGGCAGTTTCTCGTATTATGTGTCATAGCAGAGAGCTGAGACATTTTATGCAGTGGCAGATGCTTTATTCAGTGGCACCTTTGCAGTTTTTTGTGGTGGGAAACATCAGAAATAGCACTCCAACATGTCTACTAGCATGAGGAAGTGGTTAGAGGATCAATATCAAGATGATCAGGTGACCAGGGCAGGCGTATCAGGAAGACGTTAAGACCGTGCCTGTAAGGCTCATCTGAAGCCTAGAGCCTCCTGTCATAACCGCTCATATCTGTCAGAGGGTGGGGAATGAATACCAAGCATGAATAATAGATTAACACTGATATTTTTAGGTGAGTCAAGGCCTCCAATCTCTTGCAGCTCATCGCGGGATTCTTGATTTTACTTATTTATTGCTGCATCTTCTTGTGAGAGAGACAAGAGTATTACTCGACCCTGTACGCCTCTTCCTCTGTCCAGTGAAGAACTGGAAAATGTTGAGTGGTTCTTGAAAGCTTGAAAAATGTCAATGAGGGAAAATGTCACAAAGTGAGTTAAGAGTGCTTTTCTCAAGTATTGGCTGACACGACCGCTAAAAGTTCAAAAAGAGGCATCGTATGAATTCAATGAAAGTTGATTTATTGATTTATTGATTTTTTTTCCTTTTCTAACTGTAAACTGAGTGACTGCCGATGACTGTTTGCACATAGACAAAAAACTTGAGGCTGAGTGTGGACAGCACAGAGACAAAAACACGTTTGACTACAAATACAGCATTAGGTTAGCAAATGTCACATTATATGCACATCTCAAAAACAAACCAATACTAAGATATGCTGTGTTGCAAATCATACTAAAAGGAAATGAACCTTACTGGAGCAGGGACATTTTCTAATTGATTTTCTTTTCAAGTTCAAAGCAACCACTCTTTTGGACTAAAAATAGTGATGTCTGAAGCCACCGCCTTCTGCCATCAGCTTTAGAAAAATAAAAAGTATGACGGTAAAAAAAAAAACCCAAAACATAACAAGAACTCAGAAAACAACTCCACGCTGTGAAGTTTGTTTTGATTTGCCTGCTGTTACTGACACCATTCTACAAAATCACAATATCACAAGCAGATTAAAATTTGAAATAGTCTCAATGTATTTAATTCACTATGTTGTGTTTGTTTCACACTAGTCCAATAAGCCAAGATAAGAGAGATCCGAGAGCAAGTGGGACGCATATAGGGTGACAGAGCCTCACAAGCGGTTAAAGATGAAAAGAGAAGGAGACAAAGGCAAAGGGGAAGCAGGGGAGTCTTATGGGAGTTTGACAGCCATCCTGTCTGATATGAAAGCATCTCAGATTCCATGGCTGAGGTGTCTGGAGCTCTCCCTCTGGGAGATGGCCTCGGATGGATTACAGTAAGAGTAATCATAATACATGAATATGATATGCCTTTTTTTTTTTTTTTTGCCAGGGAATGCTCTTTGCTTTCCGCCACATTCTATGTTTGTCTATTATCATCTGTCCATCATTCTCCTTTATGCCACCAGCCCTGACCATTTCAGCCCCTTCTGCTTACAACTACTTCCCTCCTGCGGACATTATGGTCTGGGTAAAAAAAAAAAAAAACATTCACGAAGATCTGTCAGTGCACTACCCTTAGATTGTGATTATTGCATTAGCCTATATTAATAATGAAAGCCACTGATTGATTTGTGCTTGCACCTGTAAAGTCATTACTTGTGTGCGGTTAGCGAGGATGCGAATTCAAACTGGATCACTGTTAAATCTAGTGGAAATGAGCAGAGCTGCACAACTGTGTATATGATCAAAGTCAAGCATCTTGAGCAGCAGAATTAAAATGTGAAACATATTAAATCCAGCAGTTACTAATTTAAATGACTCAACTGAAGTATGATATCACAAGAAACTGAGGCATGAAATACTAATGATAGAGCAGAAAAAAACAAAAAGAAAGGAAAATTCAATTCAATATTGATGTCAAAAACCCCTTCCCAAGAAAATAATGGCTTTCATCTGGTTGCTGAATGCCAGCGTCACTGGTGTATGGTGGGAGATGGTGCACGAGTCACTCACTTTCCATCGAATGGATTAGCTCCAGGGATGATGTGGGTGCTGTCTCTGCCCACCAGGAAGCGGACCCGGTCATAGAAAGTTTGCAGGTTGCTCTGTGTAGAGGACATCTGTGTCTCCTGGATGATATCCAGGGGGTCAGGGGAGCCCACGCACAGAGAAGTGGTGTGACAGGTCGCCTGCATACAGCAGTCTGGATCCATGCAGTCCACCAGGCCATCTGATAAGGTCAAAGAAGTCACACATACATGCCAGCATTGAAAAGACTATATAGTCAAACACCTGGAAAAGCACAAACAGCTGAGAATATATATTTGAGTCAGTAGGGTGTTATTCATTTTGACTGCTGTTTTACTAGATGACTTAACTACATGATGTCATGTATATTTCATCCTGGAGATAAATTCAAAACACCTCCAGCAATGCTTGTCGTTTCTGTAATTTCAATGTAATAACACAAAACAGAGCGAGCTGCTTTGCAAAGCACTTTACTTTGCTGAAGTGGGTCATCGGACTCTCTACCCTTTACTTTCAGGGGCCTATCTGGCCAGATGGGTGTTAAAAATAAGCCATGCTGTCAGGAGTCAGTCAAATCCCCAGCAGCACCCAAGTCTTTGCCACTGCCCCGTGGTCCCTGCGCTGTGATGGGGACACAAACAGCCCCTGCATAAATAAGGGATGCTAGTGCATAGCTGAAGCCAAAAATGAGGGCTTGAAGAAAGGAAGTCACGTCTCCCACGTGGCCTTAAGAGTAGCTTAGACCCCTGGCTGGCTGACTCTGTGTGCAGGCTCGACTGTGCCTGGGGCTAGTTAGGGAGCAGAGCAGGAACTTCTCCCTAGGGCCAGTGCATGCTTGGCGCTTAGGGCCATTTAGTATGTTTTTAAATAAAAACCCTCTTGTCCAATGGAAGAATACAACTGAGCCCAGACAGCGCAGGGCAAGTACAGTACACTATACTCTCAAGCACAAAGGTGGATGATTTTGTAGTGAAATCATGTTTAGTTAAGAGTCCCAGTTGACACTTTTGCCAGGGTCAGGCATTGTGGTGTGTTTTTTGCGATATTACCTCCATCGTTGTCCTTGACATCACTGCAGGCAGTTTCCATAGAGGTGTCACAGCCAGTGCCCCTCCAGCCCAGCTGGCACACACAGTACCAGCCATTGTTACCCAGAGTGCACCTACCATTTCCATTGCACAAACCAGGACAGCCCTCTGTGTAACGAAAAAGGACAAACAAAGAGGTCGGCACAGAATATTAAATGAAACAGGTTTAATAAGAAACACGCAAACGCTGTATATTGTTTGTGAACCAACTCCCACAGTAAAATAATGTCAACAATGCAGCTTATTGATGATTGTGAATTGTTGTTAATATTTCTCTGGTGGCAATAGACAAAAGTCCCTTTAAATGGGTGAGAGTGGCTTTAATGAGCCTCAGCTGAAGTTGGTTAATATGATACACCTTTTGTGAAGCTTCTAATATCCCTTTGCAGTAAAATCAGATAAGGGGGATCTTCTAAATCAATATTTGCTCATTACTACAGTAGATTGGCCTTCTGTATCTATGGTACTACGGCGGGGTAATAAGAGCAATGGTGTACATGCTGGCAGCCTTGCACATAATTGGATCTGTTTTTATGTGATTTTCAAATGTGACCATCATTACGATTATAGCATTGCTGCTGCTGTCGTCTGCAAAAAAGAATGAGCTGCATCAAAACTGCATTAGTTTTTGAAAAAAAGATGTATACCACGACTCTCTCTCTCTCCTTTTTTTTTTTAAGTTGTCCCCTGACTTTTCTTATAAATTGTTAAAATTATCCCTTCAGGGTGTAGTCTTTCATTAACGGGAGCAGAAAGCAAAATAAAATAGTAGGGAATGGAAAAAGCTGAGCTCAATAGCATCGTACAGGAGAGGACTTTGTTTGCACTAATTCTGTTCCTGGACACATGACCTGCCAGCTTCAGTGGAGCTGAAAGCATGCTGGAAAAGAATGACAGGTAAAACGTTTTGCTCTGAATGAGCCTTCACAAGGGCATAGATCAGGGGATTATCTTGCCCATTTTTCTGTGGCTGTTTAGAATTTATCTGTTACCTTATGATCCCTATCCCCTCACTGAAGTAGAGGCAGAGGGTTACATCTCAGGATATCAAACACATAAGTCTTTCAAAGTTTGTGTTGTTAACAAGCTGTCTTGATAGAGAGAATGCTAAGCTGACCCATTTTTATCAACTAGAGAGCATGCTACCTCTGTGCTCTTCCATTACAAAGGGAGAAGGAGAGAACCACAAAGAAGGAAGAGGGACAGGAGTGGTGTACGCCAGATATTTATTAAAGGGAACCGGATCGGCTGAAGGAAGAAACATTGATGAGTAAAAAGCAGAGATAAGTCTTTAGGAAGATAAAGGTAAGAGCAGAATGAGAAAAAGATGGGATGAGATTGTAGGTCACATGTTTAGCTGAGTAATGTATCAGCTGTTTTTTAGCTGTGGCGATGTAAAATTACAACAGTGTTGTTATAACACATTCCTGCATTTATGCCTTTCAAAAGGTTAATTAAGAAGTGAAAGGCATTTTATGATCTCCTGTCCTTCCAATACGAAAAAGCCAATTCATAATGTAATATTGTTGCAGAAGTGCCACATTAAAATATGAGGCTTTTAGCCCTTCAAGAACAAATTATAAAACATTTCATGCGCAACCTGCAGTTGTGCTTTCTCAGTTGCAGCTATTCATTGATCTGTTCCAAATACACTCTGGAGAAAAAAATAGAGTTTTTGTTGAAATAGAGGTAAAAAAACAAAAGAAGCCACCAGCACACAGACTACTTCATTGATGGGAAGCAAATTGCAGAGCATTAAAAAAATGTGAGAAAAATAAATAATCCAATCTCCATTTCTTTCTCTCTATTTCCCTGAGGAAGGAACTCGCTGCAGAAGGCCAGTGCCATTAGAAAGTATCCTCCCTCCTAAACATGTTTGGGTATTAGTCACCTTTTTATTGCGCAAATGGACGAAACAACACTGGTTAGACCAGTGGAGACAGATGATTAGTAAGTTCTGAATGTTTATTACAGGGATAAATAAAGATGTGCTCTCTTTTGGCATCAGTTCAACTTAATTGGCAGTGCTTTCAGAAAGGATCCCCCGCTGAGCTCTGCCCAAGTCGGCCTGTAACAGCTCCAGACGTGAGGGTGCGAGTGTTCGAAGGGCTACTCTGGCAGCCGCTGTCATGCCAGGTGGTCCATTACCAAGGACACAGTGAGAGTGAAAGAGGGGACCGGAGGCAGAGAAGCAAGGCTGCTGCAGAGCCTCCACCCCCTGCTTGCCCTGCACCAACTAGACCATGAACTCTTTTAATTAGGTAGGATGCGGCCTCAGCACCTATCAGGCCCTGCTCACAGCTGCACGCTCATCCATAATGCATAGCACAGGTTATGAAGCCCCTTTCCCTACGTCTCGCAATTGAGAAAGTCAGGCTGCACGCACACACACACACACATATATATACACACGCCACAAATTCAACACATAAAGAAAGCAGCAAAACTTGACTCACCAGGTGCGAAAGTGCTAAGTGGAGATTACTGTGTGACAATATGGAAAAAAGTTGATGGAAGGTTGAGATGTTTCAAATGACTTGTTTGGGGCAAGAGGAGGTGCATAGTGTTTGCATATGTCAATGTAGGGGAAGAGCATGGTGTGTGTGCTTGGTTTGTTAATGCTGGCTGGAGTTACAATGGAAGGAGGGCAAAATAGAAGGAAGGAGGAATGTCATACCTTTCACTACCTTATCCAGATAGTGAGCTTGGGAGATAAAAGACAAGACATATAAGGGAGGTTTTGAACAGTGCCACTTCCATGACAAGACAGCAAGGCAAGGTGTTAGTGTACATTACAAAAGGTAAATAAAAAAAAAAAAAAGAAAAAAGGAAGAGTGCAGTCATAAAGCAAAATCATGCATTACAAGCAACACAACAAATACAATCAAACACAAAGGGACAAGGGATGGAGATGTAAAAAAGACACGGAGGTTGGAACAACGAGAGAGAGAATGAGAGAGAAGAATAAAGACGAGCCACATTTCAATCCGTCCCCATTTATCAACTGCCAGGATCGGCCGAATATCTTAGGGGAGTGTGTCAAAAGCAGCGTGATTGATGCACATATTACCAGCCTTAAATCTCTCAAGCAATATCAGACGAGAGGTCAGGATGTCCAACGAAAAAACGCTTTTAATCTTCCAACACCTATATAGACAATGAGGTCACAAGAGGCTTTGCCAACGGCGAGGCCATATCGGACCTTCCTGTGCTCCATTGCATAGGGCTTTGGGCCAATGTAGAGCTCTCAATAATGAAAATTGATTTAAATTGGGATCTTTGGCTTCTTAATGGACGACACTGAGGTATATTCTTGTCAAGGGAGTGGGGATCTCAATATGGCACTTATAAAAGGCCCATCAATAATGTAAGACCAGCATATAAAACATTCACAGACTGATCCAAGGCTCTGCACTCAGGCAGCTCTGCTTCAAGCTATGCATGACAATGCTGAGGAAAATTATTTTTACCTTTTTCAATGTGTAACACAACTTTCACCTATAGGGCATTCTCAATTTTTCTATCAAATTTGTTGCAAAATTCTGTTCATAGAAATAAGAGAGAAATAGGTATTGCGTTGCCACTTGCTCTTTGACGCTTGTTGAGTATTTGAACCATATAATGATAACGAAGGTGTTACATGTTAGGTGGGAACTGCCAACAAAGCAATGCCAGCAATGCTGGTTAATATAGGGATTTTGTAAATATACATTATTTTGGGTAATGTTATATGTTATTCAAGCCAGTGTGGGGTAAAAATATTTCCCTCTGAAATATAGAGGAAAATATAGAAATATCCAAATAAAAAAAGCAATATCTCAAAATTGTGTGCATGTGCACATAAGTGAAAAGAAGAGACGAGAAGAAGAACAGGAGGGGAATGGCAGAGTTGCAATCTTGCAAAGCAGGCATGTTCTCTGGGTGGTCCCTTCTGATGTTCAGAGGAGGTTTGACAGTCCAGACAGGCAAACATCATGGTGCTATCAAAACACTCATCTGAATAAGCTTAATAATAAGCTGTCAAACCTCAGAACATCCATCACCACAACTGAAAAATATCTTCATGCTGTCTCTCTGGTAGTGGTCATTTCAAACACAGGAGAGAGTTCAAAAACAGAAGTCAACTTTTGCCTACCTATGATAACAGCTCGGCTGAATCTGTTGTTTCTATTATTTACATATTAGCAGATTCTCTAATTCCTTAAAACAAATACTTACAACAAGTATAATCGCCCAATATATGTTGGCTCATTTATTATTAAACACACTAATGCACTGAACAACATTACTTTCTGGAAATAAAATGAAAATTTTGTCAAAAACTTTATGTTCAAGTGAATTAAAGTTTTCAAGAAAAGCTCTTGACATTCAGTCAAGGTCTTGGAAACTTAACTTTTACAAGCGTTGGCAGAAGAACAAGTATTTGTGTAACTACAGAGCTAAAAGTGGTGGCTGACCTGCTCACAATGACTTACATGTAAGCATTTGAAATTAATAGTAAATGGAAAGTGGGCAAAGAAAGAGATGAGGAAAAGGGTGAGTAAAATGAAAGGACACCTTAGCACATTCCCACATTAAAATGCATGAAGCCAAGCCTCAGATCCTTGAGTAAACCTGTTCATGCTTTACCAAGTTGCACAAATTCAATTAAGCATGCTTTTCCCTCTCTTCTCCGGCTGGACCTTTCCCCTCAGACCCAGCGCCTCATATGCACGCAGGCGCACAGACGGCCTATGCCTTTGTCGGCACCCCGAAATCCCCTCCCCCCTTTACACACAGACATACACATACATACACACATGTGGACGCAAACAGTCCCCCCACCCCAAAGCGAAACCTCTTCCCATCCTACCAATAGTGCAGTGTTCTCCATTCCAACCCGGACTGCATTCACATTTGCCGTCCCTGCAAGTGCCGTGCTCGTTGCATCGAGGGTGACACGCCCTCTGGTCACACCCAGTGCCCATCCAGCCATCGTCACAGCGACAGGTGCCCGAGACACAAATGCCATGGCCACCACAGTCCGCTGCACAAATCTCTGTGGGAGACAGGGACACAGAAAAAGACAAAAAAAAAAAAAAAGAGTGGGGGAAGACAGACAGAAAGGAGGGAGGGGGTAGAAGTGGGATGGAAAGGGAAGACAAGGCGGTGACGGGACAAAGCAACAAGGGTGAAGAAAAGACAAATCCAGGAGTTATTGTCAAGGAAAGGCGGCCACGCTCCACTACCTTGTCTGATGGTAGCTGAAAAGAAATTCCTGCACCTCATAAGGGGGAATCCTTTTTGACAATACAAATCTAATAAGTCCATTACAAAGAAAAGACATGGATTGTAGAGGCCTTAGCAGACTTATTCTTCTCTTTGCCTCCTCTCTTTGTAAATTCACTTCTCTCTGTCACAATAGAGGTAAAGACGAAAAAATACACAGCTGGAACTTCTCGTACGAATTGCAGCAATATGAGCTCTATCATTTTGATTAAAGAGTAAATTTACTTCATAGCTTCACCACAGTGTTTACTGTGGGATGCAGGCTCAGTAGAAAAGATTCAAGATATCGATATGCTGCTATATTCTTAATTCTACATAAGTTCAGTGTAGCAGAGGAAGAAGTACATTCATGGCAAGAGGGAGACTGAGAGAAACACTAAAGCTCGGCCGGTCCCATTGTGTGGCACCTGAAAGACCTCCCTGACAGGCTGTGATAGAGCCTGGGACATTACCCTCGTCTCATGAACTCGGGGGAGAGTATGACAAGACCAAGGCTCAAAGAAATTAAACACCGACAGATTACTTATGAATCTCATTGAAATGTTAACCTCTTTATTAACCATTCTGATATAAAAGGGGCTTAGCGGTGTGGGCAACGAGGAACAATACAAAATGTATTCCTAGCTTATTAGCCAAGCCAATTCAAATATGACCACAGGGGACCAAACTGGAGGTAAAATCTTTTAATAAGTCAATTACTGCCTTTACTGTGCCTATTTTGTCAGTGCTACAAATTCAATTTGAGGGGTATTTTCACCCACAAACCATAACATGACATTAGCAGCTTAAAAAGCTTTTTAAAAATCACTCTCCCCTGCTAATTACAGCTCAGCTCTTTGTTAAACTATGCAAATGCTCATTTTACATCTGACTTTTGATTTAGAGATACAGTATGCTAGCAGCATTTCAATCAGTGCCCCTTATGACTGATCAAAGACAAACACATGCATGCACACACGCATGCGCATACACACACGCACACACACACAGAGCTGAACCGTACTTACCAAAACGAAATGCCCTGTACCAACCATTAATGTAATTTAAACCTAACCTAAACCAAATCCTAAAACCATTTTATCCTAATTTAAGTTTGCAGCAGTTAAGAAGTTGACGTTTAAGAGATAGCATTGACACATTAACACCTAACCTTGACCGACTCATGTCTAACCCTTTCACCTAACCTCTAATTCCCAACTTTATTCAGGACGTTAGAAATAACATCTTGACTCATTAGGACCTGGCCTTAGTCCCCATGAAGACCGCTGGTCCCAACAACATCAGTCTTTACACTGGCAAAAGGTACCACAGATGTGAAAAAAATTTGCACACGGAGAAAAAAAAAACACACACACACACAAACTATCATTAGACATGCAAACGGAATGTCTTCCACTAATATTCAATGGTCTGTTCATCAATCATTTTCTACCAACCATTTACTCAGTAACAATGCCTTCTACATCCTTTAACAGTGATAAAGAGGAGATGTTAATGAACAAGATGAAAATCTTGAATGATCTCATTAGCATATAGGCTGAAATAAACTCTTGTAGTTTGACTGACCCCAACAGGAACACATAGCAATCACAGAAAAAGGACCCAAACTGACTGTGAGACAACTGTTCACTTGGAACAAAGGAGAAACCTTTAAAGTGATAAAGATGCAATTACAGCCTGCAGGCAAACCCTCATTATCCCTAGCCAGAGGAGCCCACAGTGAGAAATACCCCCATTCCCATGATGGCCCTTACCATTTGCACTAAAGGATTGTGTAAACAAACTTTCCTCTGGGTGGGAGAATGGCAAAAATGGCATAAAAACACACATATTAAAGGACATAAAAACCTCAGGCATTGTTTTATGGCTGGTAACAGCATTACAACCAACTGTGAATGCCCAGGTTGTACTGTACCAGCACAACATGAGAAAATGAGTTTGTGACTTAAAAGTATCGGGGTGGGGGATTACAGAATCCTGAAAGATATATTGAAAGTGTTCCATCTTTTTCTTGCCCCTGTCTCCAAGGTTATAGGCTACTAGCTGTACTACCACACCACCAGGCTTAGTGTTGTATTAGACCACAGAAAGCTTTACAATGAACAGGATAAAGGAGGATAAAGAGCCAACTCATCATCATTTACAGAGCTCTTTTCTTTCCGAGGCAGACTCAGACTAACTGCCCATTTCCCTCCAAATCCCTGAGATTACCTAATAGGTCACTGTGTCTGCCTGGAATATAAAGGGATTCGTGGATCAGAGATACTGCCAGACTAAAACTCTCATTTTGGAAATATTCTGCGAGAATACAAATGATGTTTAAATGAAGGAAGCTGTAGGCCGCAACTGTATCAGCATCTATAAAAAAAAACAGGGCTGATAAGATGATTACCGACACATAAAAGGCCTGTTCAACCAGAGTTAACTGAAGCTTTAATCTGCCAGAGAATAACCATAAAACATAAAAAACAGTGTCATATGAGCATTTGCATGTGTGGAAAATTGTTAAACTCTTCAACCAGCTTCACAGTAAAAAGAACCTACTTTTCCAGGAATATTTGCATCTGCCAACACTGCATGTCACTTATATTGGATACCCATATTTGACA
This sequence comes from Remorina albescens, assembly GCA_034769265.1. Classification (NCBI taxonomy): domain Eukaryota; kingdom Metazoa; phylum Chordata; class Actinopteri; order Carangiformes; family Echeneidae; genus Remorina; species Remorina albescens. The sequence continues at coordinate 19,473,584 of CM068497.1, read as the reverse complement.
GCTCCTTAATAATCTACAACAGTTTTTTTTTTTTCTTTTTCAGTCAAATACTCTAGTAAGTGTGAGCAGGTGGGCTGCTGTCGTTGCCAAAGTTAAATTTTGCTAAACATCTTTTTTCATCCGTAGAGACTGAAAAAGGTAAAACTGTGTCTTATGTTCAGCATATTCTTGACTGATTCCACATGGACATAATGAACACAATGGGAACAATCCGCCACGGCAGAAAAAGTTATCATCAGTTGTGAGCCTTCTGCCAACATGAAAAAGTCCTAAACTCTAGAAAGAGCATCAGCTTGTATTAGATCACGCCTCTGACAAAATCCCAGCTATGCACTACCTTCTTTTCTGTGGCTGCCAGCTAAGCATGTGCGGATTGAGGATGAAACCGTTTGTAAACGAAATAGATCAACCTGCGTTCAATAGCTAGCTGTGGACTTCCAGCAGATCAATGATGTGAATAATTGGGGCTTTTATGTGAACCATTTTCTTGTAACATTATCAGAAATGTTTACGTCCGTGAGAAGCATAATAATTACCAAAGCTATACTGAATCGAGCTGTGCAATGAATCCGACAAAAACGCAAGGATTTTATCAGATATGAACTGAGCATATTCAAGGTTATTACTTGCTCTTGACAGTTATGAGGTCTTAAGCTTATGTTACACATACTGAAGGGTAAAAGTCACATTTGATAGTGTGAGGTACTGATTGTGATGACTGTCAGGATGGGAGAAGTGATAAATATTGAAGGTTGAATAACTGAGAAACCTTGCTCCACTATTGCTAGAGCTGAGGAACACATCTGTGATACAACAGCGAAATCTTCAGCTCAAATTATGTTTTGTTCTCTACGGAGTACTCTGTAATCATCCCTATTTAAGAAGCGGGTACTTTCACAAGCATCTGAGATGATGACCCAAAACTTGTTTCCATCCTGCAATGAGAAACATATTCTTGAATTTAACCTATGCAACATTATCTGTGAATGTGCTGCTTTTCTTTTCTGCTTGGTAATTAGAGCTAAATGAGCACCTGCTAGTGACGGGAGAGTTCTGCCAATGTATTTTCTCATTTGAGGGAAGTACTCACCTGTTGAGCAGTCATGGCCTGTCCAGTTGGGATCACAGCTGCAGGTTCCGGTGTCTGCCAGGAAAGCGCCGTGTCCAGAGCACTGGTCCATGCAGGAGGCCCTGGGGCTCTCACATCCTGGCCCTCCCCACCCCACAAAGCAGTGGCACTCTCCCTGGACACATACCCCCCGCCCTGAGCAGGTTGGGTCTAGGCAGTCCACTAAAAAGGGGTCCAAACAGACAATGTTAGACACACCAGCCACCTGCTGTTACCTTTATTCAGAGTCAACCTGTTGTATCTATTTCAGCCAGTGTCGTGACAAAGGCAGTGGGCAGTACAACTGGTTTAGCACCAACATACAATGTAAAGACGAGGGAAGTGGAGAATAACAAAGCCCTCTTTCTTTAAAACTGGAGCCAAGTTATTATCAAATTATTGTTTTTTGTTTTTTTTTCCACAACAGGCCTTATATAGGAACTGACCACGCTGCTGCTGAGACTTTACATTCATCTCACCCTGAATGTTCTTACCAAAGAGGAACGGTGCTTTAATAAAGATGAGTAGTTCAAAACTAAAAATATTCCAACCCCCCCAACCCCCTAACAGACTGCAAAAGAGAGAGGGGAGTAAACTGAGGAAAAGCCTGGGGCAGCGACATGCTTGACTAGCTCACAGGCAATTTGATATCACTTTGTCTCAAGGAGTCATCACTGGTTTCCTTTTCCTTTTCCAAGTTCAATTCATATGCAAATATCAATTAGTGACTGTTTTTATACTATTACATCCCTTGACATGTTGCTCAGTGAGTATTTGCTTTGTACGGCATAAGGGCTGTGAGGACATACAATCACAACAATAACATTCTTTCTGCTAGACCATATCTTTATGGTATACACAGATGTCAAATGGGCACCACATAGGAGCAATGTCTATCTACTAAGAGCAGCATGCCGCGCCAGGGCAGTTCCCCTTTACCATGACATAAATGGGTATAAAGACCGTTATGGTAAGACAAACAGGATCTCCTGCCTCTTAGCAGATGGTTTGAACACAAGGCACAAAGATCAGAGGCTAACTGACAAGCAAGTCTCTCCTGGCAATTAATCATCGAGGCTGAAGGTCATAGGGAAGAAAGGTAAAAATGTTAGAGGGCCCTCGTCCACATTCCCCTCCACTCCTTATGGCAAACGCTGCACCCAAAATAGAATTGGGGCCTATGGATGTCACAAACCCCCATTTATCAAACTCTCAGGCTCCATTTTTCATTTTGAAATGAGAGCCTTCAACAGCTGACAAACACAATGGCTTCTTCAATCTTATCTGGTCAAACCTTATCCAGCATCATGAATGTGGAGCTCTTAATGGACTGAAATCAGACTTTGGGGCTGACTTTCAAACAATAAACAGAGTGTTTTGATCAGAGTTATGGCTTGTATCCATGATTTATGCAAGAAAAGTCAGCTAGGATGAATACTTTTGAGTTTTATGAGCACGATGCTCTCCCTAGCGGATGTGCTGTCTTTACTGCTGTCGAGACTGTTAAATAAGTCACACCAACATAGTAGCCATTTCAATTATGAGTGGCCCTTTAAAATGTCAAGCACTAACAAGCTAAGATTGTGGTTATAGCAGCAATATAAAGTTGAATTTTACAAGTTTAGGATACATTACCATGAATTATTAAGGCAATTACCTTCCTCACAGTTTTCCCCTTTGTAGCCTGGGTTGCAGATGCAGGTTCCCACGATGCAGGTCCCATGGCTACTGCAAGTGATGTCAATGCACTGGTTGGTGGGAACGTCACATTCGGCGCCCTTCCAGCCACTGTGACACATGCAGCGACCTTTAAGGTATTGGCCGTTCCCACTGCATAGGACTGGACAGGCAGCTTTGAAAAGAGCAGACAGCATACATCCATTTGAATGGAGCCCTCCAACCATCGGCTTTAAAGAAGAATGACTTTGAGCTAAAGTCGGGCTATGAGCCTCTGACCTAAACGATTATGAAGAAACAAAGACGGACTTGTCAGTTTGTCATATGCAGCACACATTATTGCACTTTGGGATTTCGTGTAGTTGTAACTCCAAATTTTTAGAAGGGAAAACTATAAATATCTAACCTCTTCACCACTACTGTTCTGTGGTTGTAAAAAACAAAGAAAGAAAGAAAAGAATTTAATAAAAATGAACACATAGATAACAGATGGCACCATGTTTAAAGATCCAACCAAAACAAACTTATTATTATCATTTGAACACATTGCCTAAACTTGTTTTTGGTTTTTTTGTTTTTTTGCCAAAAAATGAATAAAGCCTTGATGTCAAAAAATTGAAGGGATGACACATCACCAGTCCTACAATCTAAAACTCTTCTATCAATACAGTCCTTCAAGCGTTCATTTATATGCACCACCATACTCTATTAGGGGCACGATATTGAAAAACGAATAATCTGGAGCTTCATTCAATAAGGAAGATTTAAAGAACAATAAAAAATTATTGTGATATCAAAATGGCTTGTTTGTGGTCACACAGCGAATATAATTAGGGCAGCACACTTAAACGTTATGTATCTGTATGATGGAGATCAATAAAGTCATTATGACAGAAGGAATGACTTACCTCGCCCACAGTCGGGTCCTTTGAATCCTAAAAAGCAGTGGCATGTTCCAGCAACACAGTCACCGTTCCCAAAGCAGTTACTGGGACAGTCATCAATAGATTCTGCAAAAGGGTAATCATGAGTGTTTCTGAGTAATGTGGTTTGAAAAATAATTTTCCTCCCACTCATTTTCTCTGGGTTGATTATTATCCCTTGGCTAATGACAGTGATGAGCAATCTCTCCTGTCAACATTTTTATGTCACTGAAAAACATTTTGAGCGGTACTAATGTTTGGGAGAATTCACTAAAAGGGGTAAAGCTCTGATCTCCTAGACTTGGACAGAAAGTCACAAAGCAAATAAATTTTCAGACATTCTTGATGCAGTAGATGTCATATTATCATATCACTATTCAAAGAACTTGACTTGATACTATTATTGCACACCACAACCAGGTGATTCGAAGCCTCAGCAACACTGGAAAACACATTTCCCCAATGCCAATGGTGCATCATATTTTCTTCTATTTTCTTTTCAGTCTGCTTTATGTATTTGCAAACACAATTAACAGACGAGACAGACTACTTTATGTTACCATTTTGTGTATATATATATATATATATATATATATATATATAAAATAAACACAGACCAAACAGAAATGAAAAAAAAAAAAAAGCATGGGGGGATCAGTTATGTTTTTGAACATAGGACACTCAAATAAAACCTTGAAAGGCCTGATGGAGAAATTATTTCTGTCATGAAAACATGTCTTTACATCTAAGCCCTCTGAACAAGTGCAGTTCTCAGAAAAGCATAACCGCTTCTCAGAACATGTGCATTGAACTCCAACAAAGAGAAACCACATTTAAATATGTGGGCTTTGCTGTATTTATTGTACTTGGCATTAGTATGCAGATGTCTTGGACACGCATTCGTTGTGATTTACATGAACTCTCAAATTGATTGCTTGGTTTATTACTTCATCTCTGCTTCCTTAAAAAGCTGCAGCGCTTTTGTAAGATGCAAACAATTAGTAGAGTATGAGTAAGCCTCTCCATCACTTCCTCTATCGATCCCTCTAAGTAAATCAAGTAAAATGGCAAAGCAATTATTTCTAGCACTATGGTCTGACACTTGTATTTAAATAAGAGTGACCAGCGATGTCTGAGGAGCTTGACAGCAGCAGGATTCTGAAACATGACGCTCATTGAATTAAGGCTGAAATGGTGCTGAAAAATATTCGGCTTGTCCGCTGCCTACAGGCAACAGAGGCTCTGAGGCATAACTCATAGAACAAAGAATCTCTTGTGTTCCTCAAAGAGGCAGAAATGTGAGCCACGGATTCAGCTTCCCTTTACTCTGGAGAGTCAATCATCACTGAGGATGCAACGAAAGACAGTGAGAACAGACAAACAGAGACAGGCAAAGAGATAGAGGCAGACCAGAGGTACAGTGAAAAATAGAGAGGGGTAAGCAGTTAGCAGAGAAATGCCGCTCATGTTTTCTGTGCTGCAGGCCTGCCTTTGTCATGTTGGGACAGTGAAGGGAGACTTTCCTCCGGTGTGGTGGAAGCAAATCAGCATTTTGGTGGGTTTTTGAAGGCTTCCAACAAGAACATCTAACTACGCTGGGAAGCCTGGGCTTTTTGGGTTTTTTTTGCTCAAAGCGAGGGACACCAGCAGTGTGTAGGTGGGGTGGTAGTTAACAGTTGGGAAAATGAGGTGTGGTATGTGTGCATTACACTTGCCACCAGAAATTCCTCCCAGCAGTATAATAATGCCAGCGAGACTCTTGGCATGCGCGATGCAGCTCAATCACATAGGGACGGGAAACCTAAGTGAGGTTGTGATTTAATGTTCATCTAGCAAGGCACAGAGAGATCTACTTTAGGATGTAACCCACCAGCATATTAAGCTGGCAGCCATTTGACATTAATGTATGCCTAATTGAAGTTATCTTTATCTATCATGGGTATTTCTATGGTGAACAACAAACCGAACGTGTTTAATTGAGTAATCATGAACTGCAGTGCTCCCATTCTGGATGCACACTCCCCATGTATATTGCCTGTGTTTCCTCCGAGAGCATGGAGGGGAGGCCATGAATATCTCTTAGCCACACACTCGACATAGGCCGACGCATAAATCATGGATTCAAGCAGAGCTTCATTGAAATTCATTACCCTTCATATCAGGGGAGCTAACTATTGTGTGAGTCTCTCCAGTCAGCGAGGACAGTGTAGTGTGCAGTAGGCAGGTTTAATCAGTGCCTTGCCATGCTCTCCGAGGATGCTCAGCACCTTTGAATGATGGGTGGTTGTGTACAGAAGGAGATTCTTGCTACAGAGTGAGACAGGATATAGAGTAAGACATTGGTGCTGGGTCTTTGCCTCCCTCTGCTTTGCTCCTCTGTTCAGGCAGCCATCTCTGGCACCAGGCAGCAGGGACAAATGGCTTCATGCTCCAGAGGGCTGTGATACAAAACATTCAGTGGGACACATTTCACATTGCCATGGAGCCCCAGCCAAGTAATGAGGAGTAACCTAGATTAAAGGGACGCGGATGCTCTATCCCCCAGATGTATCATGGCGTGGCTATTTGCAACGAGCAAACATTTCATTTACTACATGTGAAGAGCACAAGGTGCCTCACTGATGGTAAAATCTGGCACTATTTGAAACACTACAATCATTTTTACTGTTAGTGTCTCATAACCGATGCTGCCGGTGTCTCTCTGTGCGCCTGTTCTGAATATCGTTCACATATATTTCTATACCTGGGCTACTCTATTTGAAGGTCAACTTCATCCCTCCATGGCTCAATACAATTCAGGCAGTTGGTCAGATTCAATTTCTGCTGAAGGACACTTAACTGGTGACCCATTTTAGAAAGGGCCCCTCTGCCCCCCTTGAGCTCCTGTGGGCAGATCGGCTCCAGTACAAATGAACAGAGGAAAAATTCTAGCTCTGACTAACGCAGCCCCACCCTATTTCCATCCCTATTTGCTGCACAGAACGCCTTATCTGGTTGGGTATTCTCTGATACAAACTGCAGGAGGCCTCAATGAACACCCAGTTGAGAAGAAGAAAGTAAACCTGCTGCCGTGAACCCCCCTCCTCGTGTCATCTCATATATTAAGTATTGAATTACAGCTGTTGTTGGCACAGCGGGGGGGGGCGGCAGCATAGTGCATCTCTTGCCTGTCTCTGCTTGGTGTTACACTGGTGTTGAGGACAGCTTCTCATCGATCTGCTGCCTGGCACAGCCCACTGTCACAGATGGACTCTGGCCCAGGAGCTTTTAATTAAAGAGCATGTGAGAACAGCTCCCAGCTGCCATCCCTGAGAAAGTCGACACCTCAGGCCCTCTCACACCTTTCTTGATACAGCAGTGCTAATCAAGGGTGCTTTAGGGAGAACAAAGAGGAGCGTATAAAATGAAATCACCTCCACAAAGAAAGACGTGTCTGAAACATAGCCGTGTGCCACGCAGAGATAGTCAGCAGAGAGAAATATCTTTCCCCACTCTGATATATGGAAAGGAGATGGAAATTGGAGCGAATCACGATCAAAAATGGCACTAGCAGGAGGGTACAATCATACTTTGAATTGTATGCAAATGGTTCCCAGAAGCTGGACCCCTGATTCGCTCAGAACACTCAGGCTAATGAGGATATTATGATCTCTCAATGCCCTACTCAGGGGCATGGCAGGGTATCACTGATGTCCTGATTTTTGTAATATTCAACTTCACTTTGATTAACCTGCACTTTCCTTTGCTATTGAAATCTGCCGAAAACCATCTCTGACTCATGCCCCAAGTCTGGGCTGTTTGCTGTGGAGCGCTGCAAGGTGGTATTATAGGGATTATGTGGATTGCTATTACAGGTTTCTGCAGCAGGTCATGCCCAGGGCGCTCACCTATGGCAGTCGTGAGGAAGGAGACAGTTTCAGTTTCCTTTCCGTCGTTGTAGATGGCCAGGTGCCAGATGCCTGAGTCCATGTACTGAATAAAGCCTGTGTCGTGTGTGGTGATTGGTACCAGGCTCCGCTGCATAGCCACGGGGCCCTCCAGACCATGGAAATCCTGGGCCAGGAGCCGCCGCCCATCCAAAAGCTCCACAAAGTCAAACTGCAGACGGACACACAGAAGGTGAGAAAGACTGAAAGATGGACCGCAGACATTCCATTAGAGTGACACGTGAGACTTGAGTGCGTTCAGCTCTCTTTATGGCAGAGCATCATTTGGTCTGTACAAATAACTCGTCATTCCTGAGGAGCTTGAGTAAGACTTGGCACATCGTGGCTGGATGGCCTGTGATAATTTCATACTCCACATATTTTATATGAAAGCCTGTTTAAATCTATTAAAGTGAAAGAGGGAAGCCTGGGTAAAAAATTTTAAGTTGCTGTTTACCAAATAACATCTGCAAACCATTTGCCTCATATCAGTGGTGACTCAATGAATACCAATAAGGCAGCATTTCATTTTCATCTACATAAGGAAGGGAATCTTGACTCGTCTGCCACTGTATGTGTAATCCGTCACAGTATGGAAACTCCACTCCAGATTACTTTCTTTGAAGTCGAAATAGAGGGAAGAGACAAAAATGATCTTTCGACTGAGAAATTAATCACATTGGACATAAATGCAAACAAAAATGATGCTGTAGACAATGTTTGCTGAACTTCAGTTACATTTACAGCACAAATCTAAACCCTGTGAACCAAGCAGCCAGATATGATTAATCACATGATATATCTGATTTTGCACTGCACATAGATGGGAAATTAGTGTAAAGAAAAATCTCCTGTTCTCGGCCCCTGAGCCCTGTACATTTTTGTGATTCATTAATGATATTGAACCCGAAAAGAAATTTGCAATAAATCCTTTCTACAACAAAGAAAGTGATTCATAATACAATAGAGAGATTTATGAATTGGTTTGTATTCATGACACATTCTCACATGGTTAGATTTTTTTTCCCCTCCCCAACTGTATCCCGATTTATATTCTATGGAACAGGAAGACTGGAAAAAGAGGCTGAATCCTTTTACTACAGAGACACAATTATAAATCATTTCTTACAGAATAACATTCATTATTTACGATTGTCTTAAATCAACAAAACACAATGATTTCTCACAGAATACACTCAAATATGTCAATTAAAAGCTTACAAAGCATCTAGGGTTTCTTGTGATATAAGTAATAGGCACAAAGAAAAAAAATACTCGAGTAACAAGTGAATGGGTGTCTGTAACATTAGAATGTCCCACCTGTGTGTGTGACGGAGGTAGGCCTCTCCTTCCATAGATCCCCACTAAGGCATCTTTGCCCAGGGACACGTTAAACTTCAGGTACATGGGATGATCAATGAAGACCTGGGACCTCCAGAAGATACCAGGAGGAATCTGCTGTGCGACCTTGCGCCCCACGTCAATCTCCCCCATATCTATATAGCTGTCATCTGGGAACAAGCTGTCCAATTTGCCTGCATTGCCCACACAAAGTAAATCGGTCACAGAGATCACACCATTAATCCAGCATATGGACAGCAGAGAGAGTCTGTCTGCTGAAGCATGATAGTCTGACCATATCACAGATATTCAATCACATAGCTGACAGCCAGAGAAAAAAAAATTTAATGGAAGACCCATCTGACCACTGCCAGCAATTGCAGTCCCAGTTTTAGGGGAGGAGAGAGAACAAAAGTAACAATAATCTGAGTGAACATCAAACTTCTAGCTATGTCCTGAAGTATTTTGCGCCAATTTTTCTGAAATGGAATATTAACAAAAACACAAGTTCATGGTTATATTAAAAACACTGACAGCTCATTGCTAAACCGGAGATCGTTATATGCTCATTTTGTTGAGGTGGCTTGCTCAAGCGAGAGGTATTTTTGTGTATCTTTATGTTTTGGTTTTTTGGGCTTTATATCTATGCTTTTATTTCGATAGTAAGTGGCAGAGAGGCCGACAGGAAACAGGGAGTGAGAGCAGAATGGTCTGGGGGTGGAACCGAACCTTGGATGTTTATGACATCCCCTCAACCACCCACGCTGCCGTATTTGTTGTTTCCTTTTGTTCTGAAAACATTTCATAAATCTTGGTGATAAAAATAATAAAAAATATGACTTAAAAGACTACACATATGGTGGTAAAAATCATACCAAAAATTTGGGAATATCCAAAGCACTTCAGTGGTACGATAAAATACAGTTATAATTACAGTAAAAGTAATAAAGTGAAAATTGTAATTATAGTGGAGAAGCATACTTGTAACCACTCAGGTGCTAGCACATTCTCTGCCAAAAAATTGCCCATATGCTCCATAATACAACTTGTATTGGACTCTGTGGAAATGGCAACATCTGTTTGCCCATGTAGATGAGCTAATTTCTGCAGCGTTTTCTACTACAGCAGACGCCCATACAAACTACCCCCAGGACTTGGTGGCAGACACAGCTTTAGGTTACACGTGGCACAGCAGATGGCAGTCTTCTCAAAAGTCCATCAGTAGCAATGGGTTTTATCAGAACAGACAGGACGCACTCCCCTCTCCCGGTTCTGGGTTTTACATAACACTACAGCACACACAGCCTCTTTTCCACATGTTGGGGGGTGTGTGTGTGTATTTATGCAGCACATTAATGGTGTACTCATCAGGCTGTTTAAATAAATCATAAGCCGAGACCAGTGATAATGGCCTCATGGTTAAATAAATGGTTGTTGTTCTACAGGCTAAACTGCAACATAATGCTTTGATGGAAAGACAAGACCCAGAAAGAGACAACTATGCTGAAATTCAAAGGTGTACACATCTGCATCACCTTGATAAAACAAGAGATGGCTCATCATTGTTTGTGGTGACGAGACTGCAGAATGAGATTGATTTAAATAAAAAAAATAAAAAAAAAAATATATATATATATATATATATATATATATATGTATATGACTGTTGATTTCCTATCAGCAATACCTGCCGTGCAGAGTTTAAGTTCAGATGTTGTCATGCTTGCTGATACCTAAACACAAATTTTTTCGATCCAGCCAATAACAAATACAACTCCTAGATTCATCTATATGGTAATGACCCTATCTGCTACCAATTGTAGTCTGCCAGTGGTGAATCACATGGTTAAATCTGAGTCCATTTGTTCCAGAGTAGAACAGAGCAAACTTTCCTCGAGTCGAGCAGTTGGTACCGTGGGGTGAGCACATGCTTTTGTTGGCTGCCAGGAAAGGCAGCCCAGGCTAGGAGATGAAAGGATCACATCCGCTCTGAAGGGTACAGAGTGGCTAATCCGTGCTCCAGCCCCTGGATACTCAGTCCCTTAAGCTGTCCCATTTTTTCCCTCCAGGAACAAATAACACTTTCCCACTTACAACAACTTTCATAGGATTACAAAGCAGCAGATCTGTTTGCATACCACAGAGACAAGTGACCACAGTGCGAAACTGTATAGCAACATATTAACAAACTTGCTTGAGCTTCAAAATGTCATCTGTAAACTTCCAAGATTAGAAAAAACAAAACAAAAAACAACCCAACAACTTTTTTTCCATCGCGCAATGTTTTCTGAAGTTTGAAGCAAATGAGAGTGATGTGAATCATCCTAAAAATGTAACATCGGCTGCACTTACTTAAGAATATTTAACATTATTTGACGATCTTTAAAAAAATCTGTAATAAAAATAGATTATCCTTAAATGAAAAAGACTGCACTTACTTTCATCTTTTCCTTTACGGTCAGGTATTTCAAGGCCCGTGTTGCCTAGTGGTGGCAAGCTCAGGTCAGTTGGAAAAGATAGGCCACTTGTATTGTCTTCTGCCAGCTGGTACATCTGTCTTTGCATGGGCTGCAGGTGCCAGTTTAATCCAAAAAGGTGCATGACTGGAATATTAAACATAAAGACACATACAGTAAAGAACTCTTAAAGCACTTTATCTCAACTAAGAATTATTGATACAATACATTCTACCTAGCTCCAAACTTTTTTTTTCTCCCTCCTTTTGGGTAATTATCCAAAGGTGACAGCTGTGAAATGGGGGAACAGAAAGTAAAGTCCAAAGAATGCAGAACAATACATGGTTTAATGGTTAATAGTATATTCTTCAAAAGTGCTGAGCAGTACGATCAGAAGATGAATGCGATCCTGACCCCCCGGGACAACAGCTGTCTCAACACACACTGGCACGAAACGCCCTTATTGCCCTGGTATTTATTTATTTTATTTTATTTTGTTTTATTTATTTTATTTTTTACCCAAGTGTCTCTCTCTTCCCCTACAAAACTAAGGCACAAAAGGGAAAGAAACAGATCAGCAAGGAGACACCAGGGGTGTTTCAGTGTGAAACACAGCAGATGAAGCACGCTGATATTTTACAAGGTCGACAAAAGAAACGTCTATTGGAACAATGGCAGCAGAATGCACGACAGAGGAGGAGGGGCTGACCATGACAGATCACCAATAAGAGAATGGACAAGACCAGCTTAGCAAGACAAAAGCCACCTAGGAAGTCACCAGTCAGCAGAAAAGGTCCACAAACTCAATTTAGCAATTTTATTGGTTTGTTGGTTCCCTTAAACTCCTCAAGTACATAACCACACAATTCAATTATAAAGAGTGAAATAATCAGTTTTCGACCAAAGCTGAGAATAAGACTTATCCGGGCCTCTCAAGGTTTTTTTCTTCAAGTGTGTTTTCATCCTTTTTTCCTTCATAAGTATATAAACTAGATGGTGTCACTGGCCTTTCAGTGACTGTTCAGACAACAGACAGAGTGATGCTGTCTGATGTCTTTACCTGATGCGTAGATATAAAAGTGATTTATTAACAAAAAAATACAATTACACACGAAAGATATTTAACCACTGAAACTGTTCACATTGGCACTTCCCAAAAGTAATTTGTATATTTGTATGGGTTTCATTGATGCAAACTGAACCAATTAGCTAGAGAACAAACACAAAACTCAAATTAACTCAGGTAGACATTTTGTTGGACCAAATTTTATTAACTGGTCATTGCCCAAGGTTATAGGGGCTGGTAATAACACTCTGACCCTTACAGCTTAAAATCAAGTTTGCCTATCAACAATATACACAAAGATGTGTGGCAGCAGATGAGGAAATGGCAGCCTCTGTTTCAAACATTTATTACAGACTCAGATTTAAATAAAACAAACTTGTATTATTTTATCGAACACTCATCATATGTATAAAGGAGCTGGGTTTTTTTTTTTATTATTCTTAGTATTTTACTTTTAGCATATGTTGCTTGCACAATAGGGCAATTTTTTTATGGACACACTTGAATAGAAGTAGGTGAAAATAGATACTTCCAAGTCATGTGCAGTGAAAACAGGTGCTACCTTGACCAAGGACAGCAAACCCCAGAGGAAAAAAGTTCAAGGGGGAACGGATTGATTTGTAGGCTTTAATAGTGTATCAGACCGATGCTTGGTCCCTCCGTCGAGATCTGTATAACAGCTTGTCTTCTTTTTATTTTATTTTATTTATAATAAAAAACTTGAAGAATATTTTCACATTTGATGGACAGTGCCACCTGATTTTTGGAATATTTAGATGGTTGTTAAGCAATTTAATATATATGGCAATAGTTTGGTTATCTGAAAAAAATGCAACACAAACATTTCTGAGAAGATGAAAGTTAAACTGCAATTGTAGGCATCTGTTCTGTGTCCGCCCAGTGTCTGTGTCAGTAGAGGACAACCAGCGAAGAGAGAGATGGCTTTGTTTGCCATTTAGTAAGCTTTGGAAAAACATTACTTTTGATTTGTAGCAGTACATCGACCGGTGAAACGGAAAAAGAGTTTGTGTGTTGCTGGAAAAACCACTGCAAAATCACCACGCAGGGTGTCGTTCCAAGTGTCCTTGTAATCAGGTCTTTGTGAGGCGAGCCTCACAAAGGCTCCACGACGCCTCTAATGGGAAATGGCGGAAAAGCCTCCCTCCCTCCCATTCTTAAAGATTTACTTCAGCGCCGTCTTGGTATCTATGATATGCAGAACATTGGACCCGGGCCAGAGAAGAGCCTCCTGATTTTGTTTTGCTCACTTCTGAAACTTTCCACACACTTCGCAATGACACTCAGAAGCCTGCCACAATTGGCTGCAAAATGAAGACAGGTTGTAGGAATAACAAGGTACTTCTAATGAGATGGCCACTGGCAGAGACATCAGTGGCCTGTCAAGAGTACTGAACTTCGTAGCATTGCCCACTTTGTCCTGAGCACATGTTGTGCCCTCCTTTCGCTTATCTCTTGGCAGGAAGTTGGGTCACGCCATGTGCCAATTAGGGAACAGAGGTACTGTAGGAGAAGACTTATCAGCCAATCTCAGGAAGTCAGCGCTTATTGCTGTGGGTCATCTGCCAGCATTCCTGTGCTTCTATCCTCTGATCTGAAGAGCATCTTCTAACTAGTGCTCACTTCAAGGGAAGCTACGATGAGTAGAACCTTTTTTCTTACCTTAGCTAAATATCAGGGTCCATTTCAAAAAAGACAGCAGAGAACACAGTCTCATATAACTTGGTGTGAAAAACGATTTAACCTTATGGCTAATTCTCTTAAAACTGTTAACAGTTAGTCAAAATACCTGTTAAACAACCTTAAATAAATTGCCAGTGTACAGTGTAATTCATACATTTCTGCAATATCATAACATATCATGATGATTTCAATTTGAATACAATCTCAAATTTCTAGGCTAAATAATCGAAGCCAAAGTTCTTTCAAGAGCCGCGCTGTTTCATCATTGAAATGAAAACTAGGCACAGTCAAAAAAACTTTAAATGAACCCTGGGATGTGAAATTAATTACACGAAATTCCCATGTCAGAATTAATCGCTATGCCCGGGTTTAGGCTGGAGCCTTGTCTTCCTTCAGAACTGGACAGACGGAGAATTAAATTTTGCATTATCCAAGTTGGAAAGATTTTAATAGAAAACAAAAATGTATTTAATGAGTTTACTGATCTTGTTGAGCTTAAACTTGAGCTGAAATAATTTTTCTGTGTACAAGGGAACACTCTTCATTCATTCATTCATCACTGTATCTGTAATTTGTGTGGTATGATGCATCAGAGTTTCTTTCCCCGAATGGAAAGAATGGAATCATAATCAGTAATTAAAATAATAAGAAGAAATAAACACACACAATTCAAGGGCAAATAGCATGCATATGAGTGAGTCATGGCTTCTTAAAAAGAAAGAGACTAAATCTGTGTAGTAGAGAGGCTTTGCTCTGGTTTGGATGATCGTGGAATGAAATATTTTCTGAAGCCCAACCTTTTTTGTCCTTGGCTAGACACCCAGGGAGAGTGGCAGCGAACACAGGAGGGTACTGACAACCATAGAATCCATAACAAATGTGCTAATGGGTGAGCAACCATGGAGGAAAAGGAGCACCATCTTTAACCCCCGACCTTCTTGGATTTTAAAATGTGTCGATTTGCAAAGCTGTGACAAAATAAAACCATGCTGCAAGTCACAACATCAGTCATGAAGCATAATTGGGTTCATTAGACATCCCACCCAGAGTTCCCAATTACAGGCCTCAATAATTAATTGCACTTCAAATTAAATGTATTTTCTCATCAGCCCTTAATTAAATATGGCCTTCTTTCTTGATTGGAAATTCCAATCTTAGGATGAGGTTTGGTCTCCAACATGTTTACTTGTGGTGCTTCGGGAGATGGTCTGAGTTTTGCAGGTTGTAATTACACAGCCTGATTAAGTGTTATCAGACTGATGGTACTCTTTGGCTTTTGGCCAGGTCACAAGCAGTAAACAGGAGAGACCTACTGTATCTCTACTTTAACAGCTAAATTACACTGCTGATACCCAAAACAAGCCAAAACAGAACTGGCCCAGACCCACTATCACTGATTTAGAGGAGCTCGATACGTAGATAATCCAGTGCTGTTCTGAATTTCAAATGAAACCATTTAAATTTATCTGGTGACAAAAAAAAAGAAAAAAAAAAGTGAATACTCAGATCCTAAGCTCGTTTGGCCTCAAAGAGAAGCAGGGATGATAGCTTTCGTGACTGTATAATACATATCTATAACAAATGTCCTCAATGAACAATTCATTTATCTCACTGATGAAGGCCATACAGAAAGATCTGGCTGTGCATTCATTGACTCCATACAAATGAAGTGCAATGTTCTCACCATCCTTCTATGCAAAATAAAAATTTCTTTTACTGCGCGACACTGAATACAAAAGTGAACCCATTTATATGTTAAACAGGTATCCACAGCCAATCAGACATGTATTATAAGGTAAAATATATTAAATAGAAGCGTGTATCGAATCTTTATTTGATGGGGTACAATGGATCAGCCTGAACTTTTATTACTTGAATTAAAAAAGCTAGCTTCTTCCAAGCACTTCATCACATCCTTGGAACTGTCTGCCAACCAAGGCAACAGAGATATTCAACAATATTTCAATCCAGAACTTAAGCCACTTGTGCTTGTTTGATATTAGAGTTTAAGGAGCTCTCCCGTTTTCTCTCCCCTCATTGCACTACAGTAACCCGGTGTCTCCCACAAAGTTTCTCTCCAATCTGTTCTGCTCTTGTTCATTATATCCTCATGCTCAACGTTAGCCAATTTCACAGCACTACTTTACACAAGCTTGTTGCCGACATAAGTCACCTGTTTTTGCAAACCGGCTGGTATGTGACCACAAATGCCCAGGAATTAACTTGACTAGCCACACTCCTTTTATTGCTGGCTGCTGAAAACCTATGAACTCCCAAATATCTCCTTTTTGCTTTACAGTAATAATAACAATTTTCTACTTCAGCTTTGCCAGGATTGATGGATTTGAATCACGCAATCGTGATTAGACCTCTTGCCATTTGAAATGTGAGGAACACATGCCAGATTTTATGTGTAAAACAGACCAGAAAGACAGCATCTATATAAACTCCACATAATTACACAGAGTTGGTTTGCTTTCTGAACTATGAGGATGCTGGAGCAACAACATCAAAGCAATTACCTGCATAAATTCTCTTTTTAGATTTTAAACCTCATACCCGGCTGCATTTTTTGGCCATGCGTCGTGTCATTCAGTCTCTAATTTATAATACACAGATAAATAAGAGACTATATTATCAGGTATAAATGTCAATCCCCTTGAATAGAAAAAGGTCCAATTTAATTATATAATTTAAATATCATAGCTGATGGTCTTTAACCAGCTCAGACGTAGGTATGCTGGTCATTCAATTATATAAGATTATTACTCATTCCCTATCTGACCTATTCACAGGAGCAATAAACTACATTGGCCATCTCTGCAGATTCAGCCAATCCCATCTGTGAAAAATTTTATTTTGGACAAGGAGGGCAAGGAGTCAATCTATGAGACCCTATGTGGCTGGGCTCAAACACAGAGCACAGAAGACATGATGATATTGAAATGGTAGACAGAATAGAGAAAGCACAACAGAGGATGGAATTGTTCTGTGTCTGCAGTTAAGTGAGGGGTACGGCCGGAGGCTGATAGGCAGAGGTCCCCATTTTGGAGTGTAAGAGCATCAGAGGTGACTCACCAATAAAGTAGGCCAACAGGAACAGCAGTGTTACTGAGATGAGAATGGCACTGAGAGCAGCACACTTCCAGTTGCAGTGCTTATAGGGTTTCTTCAGGCTGAAGGCAGGGCGAGAGAAGGTGTTTCGGGGCAGAGGACGTGGGGGAGGCGAGTACACCGTGCTGGAGGTCAAAGGGTATCCTGGTGACGTTGTGCAATACATTGGTGATGTTCCACCTGGTTTGAACAGGAAGTGCCTGGAAAAAAGATATTTCCCTCTCAGTCTTGACAGCAGTCATTTCACAGTGATCACGATAGTTTAGGGAACTTTCTATGCAAGTACAGTCGCTTCTACTGGTAGATTAGTAAGAGCACTAAAACAGTCTTTTCCCCAGCCAAAACTGTGAATCAATATTAAATCTAATTTATAGGACTAGTGGCCACGGCTGAGTCTTGTTTATGTATTCACGCCAGCCTGGTAAAGAGTAATTCCCTGCGACTGTGTGTCAAGGCTGTCCAGAGGAGAGATACGGTATATAAGGCTGCTGCTTGGAGTTGAGCAGATTTATTTGTCCTTGAAGAACATGGCTGGCTATCTCAGAAAACATGTGTAGAGCTGCATGTCCAAGTGCATATGATCAGCCCATCAGAGAGACGGTGGCAGGGGCTCTGTTGTCAAGGCCGTTCCACTGACAAGTTTACAAGAAGCTCTCGAGTGACAGTGACATGAGCGTGATGGAATGTCACATTACAATGTATGATGTGGAAAGTCACCGAGACCATATTTTATTTACAAATATCAAGACAAAATCATTCACATATCCCACTTCTGTTAACAAGCGATAACATGAGCAAGTGTGTTTCATAAAGCAGTTGTGCTACACATAAATCAAAGGCAAAAAAAAAAAAAAAAAAATCAAACAATGCACTTAATGTAAATTGTTAGTTGTATTTAACGATGGGATGGGACACATAGGGCAAAGACTCTCGTTCTGCAGAGGACATACATGGATGATTGACAGCATTTAAAAACAGAGGATGTTTGATGGGAAAGCAGCGCAGGCATCACAATTGTTCTCATGGCAAAGCAGATTTTGACAGTAGTTCAAGGCAGATAGCAAACATGCCACATACCCGTCGTTGTATGTGGTATCGTGGTGTGCTGATGCCAGAATGTCCATCTCAATGAGGTTGTCCTGTAAAGGCCCTAGGAATGTCTGCTTTGCTATGTTTCTACACACAGGTGGAAAGATGGGATATGAAGCTGGTGTGAGATGTACGTGCAAAGGAAACACAGAAATGCCAATACAGTATGTGATCACCAAGCAACAACCACAATTGACAAATGAAGATCAAGACAGACAGCATGGGGGAAAAAAGAAACCAAGGCCCTTATGGAACTACTTCTACAAAGGTGTGAGACAGATAACATCTAGCTATCTTTTCCCCTCATTTGGGCACTGCCATACCTTGTGTTGTACGAGCCCTGCCCTTCTCTGCAAGCGTCTTGCTCCTCTCTGATAAACATTAGAGTATTCTGGCTCCTTTAAAGGGTTGTGATTGGAAGAAAACAATGCATCACTTACAAATAAGAAACTTAAGGTATCTCGTACTTATTTCAGACAAAACACTTTCCATGACTTGTAATTCTTTTTATTAATAAAAAATTAATATGTCAAGTGCAGCTGTTTTTCATTGAATGGCTGCAACACTCCAGAAAAATACATTTGGATTCCTTGTAAAGTTTCAAGGGGCGCATGTCTCATTTCTATCATGACGCACTCATCCCTGGGAGAGCTCTTGTTCCATAAGGAAATACTGTAGCAATGTAATGGAGAAATGAACTGTCCACATGCAATGGGCTGGCCGAACATGTTCAGTGTTCCAAGAGAAAAGCCTTGTTTTTGATCCCTGCCCCTTCAAGGCTTGCAGTGAAGTCTGTTGACAGTCTCCCAAACTTTTTCTGAAGAAGAACGCAACTTTTAATGAAGAGAGAGACAGAGGGAGAGAAACCTGGCAGAAACTCTAAAGAAACTGGTTAGACGGAATAGGACCGGCCAACTGCTGGCATTTATCCAGTGGTAGAGCCGAGACCTACCAGTGCAGAATTTATAAGGGCTATTAAATTTCAGAAAAAGTAAGTGAGACAGGGCTGTTGAAATACTATTAACTAAGTAAAAGTGGCATTTAATACTTCAGGGTCGGTGTGGATATTAGTAATGGTTTCAATTTCATTATTGGAACTTTAGGGGTTGATCTCTTTTCAGGGCGACAGGTCAAAGAGACTACATATGTGGTTTCAGCAGCATTCCCTCCTGTTGCAGATCCTCTCTCCTCACCATCTGTTTTCCGCTCCACAGGGAATACCTGTGCAGGTTTAACTTTGGAGCTGGTTGACGCATAATCAGTCATTATAGCACTAACTGTCCTTCTACCAGCTAAAATTGATGCTCATTTTCCTGTTGACTGAACCGTCTCAGACTTGCAGGAAGAGACAGCGAGTCTGTTCATGGCTGATTGTTTGGCCATTCCAAATTAACCATTAGCTATTCTCCTGTCAACTGTAGTTTCATTACTGGCAGTGCATTTGTTGTATACTGTGGTGGCATCCACACGACTATATGAATCCGATCTTAAAATCATTATAAATCATGTTTTCAAACATGTCAAAACTAAGAAAATAGGATTAAAAAGCATAGTCACTGTAGTAAAAATGGGCCAGGAGTTTTTCAGACTTACTGCAGTAAGAGAAGTAGTGGCTATGTGGGCAAGTGATGCAAAGATTGTACATGGTAAACAAAGCTTAAAGAAATGCTGACGCCCTTGACAACATCTGAGAGACAATTGGCTCGGAGCTGACCAGCAAAACTTACGCCATGCTGAACGCTACCTGTCTCACAGCTTAACAGACACTTTTTTGCTGCTGGTGGATATCCATCACTGTACGACAGCACGTTCACAGAGGTACCGCACATTCCTAACATCAGATATGACAAGAAACTACTTGTCAGTGTTCAGAACCGCGGCGTGTCTTCTCTCCTCACATACCACAGAACGTGCAGCAGCAAAAATGCCTACAGTCTTTTTTTATTTTTATTTTAATACTATTCCTACATTTATTAAAACAAGTAGGAATCTGTGTATTTATATATACTGTATGGATGTCATATGTGGTGTTGGATGGCCTGGGTTACCATGGCAATAAAAAACAAAGTCCTTTGAAGGGTGGTCTAAAAGTTTTGGGCACCACCGTGTGGGCTGTAGTTTAGTAATGTAGTTTAATAGAGAGAAATTTCTTTATTTATTCATAATAAGTTACTTCAAAACCAAGGTTTCATAATGGCTGTTTATTTAAATTTGCTCAGCAGGCGATCTGGTCAGGCTAAGAACAGGTTTGATTTAGGGAGTTATTCTAATGTTAGCATGGTAATGTGATGCGATCATTAGGAGGGTTGAGTTGATTCTGGCTTGCTATTCTTGATTTCACACCACCTTGCAATAAAGTCAGCCGAAGAAATACCAACAGATATTCCCTTTTTTACAATAACAATTGTCAGATCGACTTTACACAAGGGCCTCATATTGAGAAACGTACCAGAGAACTAGAATACTGATTAATATGAAATAAATGAAACTCTGAGCTGAAGTAGAGGAGCTATGAAGCCTGCTCAGAGGAGCCTGAGTGTAATTTTGCAAGAACTATTTCACATCCAACATGAATATGATTTCTCTGCTATTTAAACTCAATAGCTGTCACAGTTTGGACTGCTAACATTAGATGAAGACCCAAAAGCAACACTTTTCTCTTGTTTGCCACAAAATCATGTTCATCACAAATGTAGGCCCTTGCCCCTAGCAGGATATTATCTATTTTATTAGTATGCTCCTTACTAGCACAGTGGTAACTCAACATGGAGTAGACAGCATGAAAAGCTGCATTCAATGACACCAGGTCAGGCTCGGACCAACAACTCTATACATATGTCCAGGGGACAATTTGCACAGTACCTTGTTTCCAGGGGGATGTTGCTATTGAGCAGCCAGTTCTCCTGTGCGCTGCCGGAATCTTGACCATTGGCTGGGCCCTCAGGAGGAATGGAGCTGTCCGTGGGTGCGGGGCTTGGGTTGCTCCGTGGCGTGTAGTTGCCCCTGTTCAAGGAGTTAATGGAGGCCGCATGGTGCTGAGGATTGGGCGAGTGGGAGTGAGAGAGTGGCAGAGGTGGTGTCCGCAGCCGAGAGTGATTTTGAAAGGCTCCGTCTGAAAGCAACAGGGAAAAGAAATGAAACACATTACAGATGTGACAGAAAATAATAACAATTAAAGCGTTTCGAGGTACTTTTGAATCCTTTTTATGTGTGAAAGCACTATCAAAGACACTTAGATTCACAATTTGCTCATCAGCACATATTTCAAAAGTACCTGAAACCCACTGAAATGGTAATGAATGGATTTGTGTTTGTGCTGACAGGTTAAGGAAGAAGTCACTGATTATTTAGTGGCTTGTGGTGTTAATCTACCTCTCAGAGCCTCAATATTCTGATAAATAATTAGCTGTGGTTTAGCCAGCAGCACATCAATTCACAATAAAAACACTCTTCTGACAGAAGAGCTACGAAGCTTTTACATGGACCACGCTTAAAAAAGTCTTTCTTTTCCTCATTATTCCTCCCAACTTAACTCGATCAGAGTATTCTCGGCTTCCCACAGAGACCAGTGACAGTTTACCAAAAGCAGATACAGGCTCCTGCTCAAATAGACTAACTGGCCTCATCTTGAGACTGTCCAGTTCTTCAGCTTATTTCTAAGGTCGTTTCAGTCACTGTAGCCTGTGTCACTTCGTCTGGAGCACAATTTTTCACCACAGCAGCTGCTCAACTGAAGCAACTGATAATCTACAACAGAAACCAAAAGGTAACAATGACTATTTTACTGATAATTGGCCTTTTTTTTAGCTACAGTAGATATTAACTCGATGTTAATATCAAGTCAGGAGTTTTTGAGCAGAAGTGACTAATTGCTATTTCATTTTTAGTTTTTCAACCACATCTGTCGTCTCTTTTCATCAGAGGATTTAAAACTATTAGATATGAGGACTGGCAGAACAGATCGTACCCAGAGGTCCTATATACACTATCTGTTACTCTGTGCACTTCACAAGAGAGAAGACCAGTGTCCTTGTGAGCTCTGTATCCATTTATTTCCACATCTGCTAAGCCATTCATCAATCAATGAACTCAGGCCTTTACACGGAGTGAAAGAGTGGCTTTTCTTTATAGCAGTAAGCCTCCTTTATTTCACAGATATCCACAACACAAAATTGGCAATTCACAGCAGAACGAGTAGAATGTAGACACACACAGGGGTTATTTTGTATAATCAGCTCCTTCATTAAAGCGATACCCACCCATGCCAGTCAAGAAGCTTAGAGACATTTCAGATTTTTTAAGGGGTCAGGAACATGAAGCTGCCATATCAACATGTGTCAATCAAGGCGGATAAATTAACTCTTGAGGCATAAAAACTGGATGTGCTGAGAACAAAAGCAGCATTAGGTTTCAGGGCTCCGGGCACTCTAGGAAAATTGAAAGGGAGCCCGTTGTGTTCACAGATAATGTGCTGTTGATAAGCTCAGCAAGGAAAAACAGGAGGAAAGTATAGTGTGGTTCCCCAGCACCTGGTTAACTCTCTTTCTGTAAGCCTTTCAGCTTGCAGTTGCTTCACAGGGAGCTTGGCAATTTTACACATATGCCTGTGTTTCAATTCGTTTCTATTTTTATTCTGTATTTTGCATCTGCCAACAACTAAAAAGCAGAGAACACTCAGGCCCTGTTGAGACCTGGCATTAACGTGTATGTCGGGTGATCAAATCACAAGTGGACAGCTCCAAGTACAGGTGCGAACGCACCCAAGACACAGCAAGGACTCATTTTAGATCCACTTACATGGGCCGCAATTGAAAGTGGTCTGGGATGCAAATGGGGTGTGAGCACAAATATGTCCCCGCCCACACTGACTGAGTGCCTGCTCAGCTGACATCCCCGCCAATGACTAAAATCTTAGTCATTGGGGCGACGTGCACAAACCACTGATTTGCTCAGCCCCTCCTTGCTGCTCTCTATTTCCTCAAGAGGCAAACTCATTGACAATGTAACTGGCTGTCACAGTCATTCGAGCTAAAAACAACAACACATTTGGTGTGCGCTAACAGAGATTATGCACACAGGGGTCCAAAAGTTCTGAGATCACTTTCCCTTTTGGGAATATGTGTTTATTTGCATATAAAGTTGAAAAGTGAGATGGGATCACAAGAGGCACCGGAGAAGCTTGGGCAGACGCATTCTAATACCAGATGTGAACTTAGGTAGTTAAAGTTGTCCACTTTTAATAGGACCAGCTGAGATGCAGGCTAATGCCAGGTCAGAGCAGGGCCTAATATTCACCTTCACACCTGCTATTGAACATGGCCCACTACCACGCCGTCCACTTAATTATTACAGAACTGGTTTAATTTCTCTTCATTTTGGAGAAAGAATGCTATATCATGCATCTGCCATGCTCACAGATGACTCCATACCGAGCACACTTTAGACCAATGCTGCCCTTCTAATCAGCTAAGACAGAGAGTGGGGCACACCACAGTTGTGATGAACAATAGACTGGTGTGTGGTAAAACTGCACAGTTGTTGATGACCTCCTTAGGGTTCAGTAATGTACCTGATCCCCAAAGCCATTAATAAGGTTATGCTAATTTGATACGAGGACAGCAAACAAATAAAGAGAAATATATCACGGGGACAAATGCATCCCTGGTGTGGGAAGTATTAACTGCTTTGTAAACAAATTCAAACTTCCTATGATGATGTTGCAAATACGGGGCAACAAGTGCTTAGTTTTTTGAACACAAAGTACTTCTCCTTGAGACCTGTTTTTGTAATAGATTTTAAATTTGAAGATCACCTCAAAAATCTATCAATATATATTAATAAACTATGAGATTATCAGAAAAAGCACTACTTACTGCAAACCTATTATATGCCAGCAATTCACCGCTAAGGGGCTTGACAACAGTTCACTCCCCTAATGCACTGAAGTGCGTATTGAGTAGAACCCAATCATTTGCATTTGGAAATTACGGTAGTATTTTTGTAATGTCTAGCCAGATATTCGATGTATTTTAATTAATTTTCAATATAGAATTCATATTTAATCCCAAATAAATCCAAATGATCAAATTGGACACAATAACAAAATGAAAAAAATTTAATTGCATATTGAACAAATACGGAAAATAATTTTGCGAGTCTCTGTCTTAGACCTATTGGTGATTATTTTAACATTTCAATTATATTCAGTATCACAGGACACTGATTTGCTCAATGCTAAAGTCAGAAATAGCAGATTGCAATACAAATTGCATTTAAACAATGTTTCCCCAACA
The DNA here is from genome assembly GCA_034769265.1 of Remorina albescens. Classification (NCBI taxonomy): domain Eukaryota; kingdom Metazoa; phylum Chordata; class Actinopteri; order Carangiformes; family Echeneidae; genus Remorina; species Remorina albescens. Next base: position 19,448,890 of record CM068497.1, on the reverse strand, counting down.
AGGATTAAGTCAGCGTGTAATACTTCATGTAATGCTCTGCAGAAGGTTAAAGTGTGTGTTAGTAACCGTGCAGAAATGTAAAGTATTAAAAATAATGTTGTTCACTTCCTTCAAAATGCCCTTCTTTGTGCAGAGAGCTGCTGCTGAACCCGTCCACTTCACTTGTCTACTTATTTGCACATAAACCATAACCATCATCATATATAGTAGAGGATGTCCTACAGAAAACAAACAAGCTGAGCACTGCATATTGATATGAATTCACTACCTAAATGTATGCACACTTGCCCTTCTCTAGTGGATAACCCTTCAATGGCCTCATGAGTAGTCGTGGTTATTTTTGTAGAGCTAAACAGGGATAAGAAGAAAGACGAGAAAACAGGACTGTTTATAAGAGGACAGGGCAACGTGACCCCCACAGGTTGTGGTGATTCAGCAACATTATTCACCACTATCCAAAGGACAGAAAAAAATAAATGGCTTTCTATTGACCTGCTTTGCACAATGAAATTGGCAAGAAAAGGAGATTAATTTGTTATCACAGGGACAGAGAAGGGGACTGCTACAATAGCCAAACTTTCACATGGCATTCAAAATAGTAGCCTGAAGATATCCATTCAGTCGGGGAATGTGTTTTCATTTTTCTTTCTAACAGATGTATGCACTGGTTTAGACCTCCTGATGCTATTCTAGACAAGTAATTAAGGCAAATCCACTTCATTAGCTGGGACTTCACCCCCCACCCTGAGAGATTACAGGAATGTCTGCCTAATGGTAAGATGTTATAATTGCCAACTTGTGAGTCCCCCAATGAAATTAAAACTAACAGTAACTTTCATGAGTGTTCATGAAAAACCACAAAGAAAGCAGGGACTTTATTTTATCTTTTAGAAAGTCAATCTTTAATTCTGTTAGATTTCTGAGCATGCAATCTTCTCATGAAGTGGCTGACTTAACTTACTTAAAAGAGAAAAACCTGGTGCATGTAACTCATGATTGTGAAACACTATTCATGTTTTAGTGCTGATCCCCGGGCAGATGTAGGAAAAAAATAATTTTAAAAAATCTAAACCTGTCGTATTATAAAAATAACAAATTCTGGACTGTGTGAGCGATTTCTAATTCCAAAAAGGCAATGTTGGATGTATTAAATGCCTTTGTTGTACAAAGATTGCAGTGTAGATTGTTTGGGATGGTGTACTAAGTCATATAAAAAGGATATGGAAATTAACAAATTCCATGAAATTTAAATGTTATAAATATCATAATATATCTGAATAAACTGCAATTCTCTTACAACTAAAATGTAGAAGGCACAGAAAGCTTGGGGAAACCAGGAAACTACTTATCCTACTCAAGAGATGAGTTTGTGAAAAAAAAAAAAAAAAAGCTTCTGTTTCTTGGACTACAAAAAATAGCACGCTCGAATTGACTCGTCAGTAATGATGCCAATCTACACCTGTGGAGAGCTCCTGCAAATCTCACTCTCCACATCAGCTTGTGTCCCACCTGACTGAAGTCAGAAACGGTAGCCATGGAAACACTTCAGTAAACTGCACTGAAGCAGTAAATCTATATGTAAAGGATCAGACTTTATTTCAGTGGATACATATTTAATAGGATACTTAGCTAGCAGATGGTAGCAGTTGTAAGTATGCAGCACTGAAGTTTTTACATTAGGAGCAATCAATGTAAGATGAGCCAAGTAATCTGTACTCAGTGCCACGTGCTGTTCAAATGGTAAGATAGTTTAATTCATATCTATTTGTAAAGTGCAAAAATTTTCCCTCTTGGAATAGCTATCCACCTATTACTTTCAAAAGTAAACTGACATTAAATCTATGAAATTGAATATGTAACAAAATCTGCACAATACCTACTCAATACTAACATTTGACATCTAGCTATTGAGAGATGTAAAACTAGATGACATGTCCCTATATTAATAATGATGCCACATATTTCACTTACTACATAAAGGAACATATTGTTGTTATTGTTTTGACTGAGGGCAGCATGGCAGCATAGTGGTTAGCGCTATTGCCCCACAATAAGAAGGTTGCGGGTTTGATTCCCGGCCTGGGACCTTTCTGTGTGGAGTTTGCATGTTCTCCCCATGTCTGCGTGGGTTTCCTCCAGGTACTCCAGTTTCCTCCCACCGTCCAAAGACATCATGCGTGGGTTAATAGGTGACTCTAAATTGTCCGTGGGTCTGAGTGTGAGTGTGAGTGTTTGTTGGTCTCGGTCTGTCTCTGTGTGTTGGCCCTGTGATGGACTGGTGACCTGTTCAGGGTGTACCCTGCCCTCACCCAATGTGAGCTGGGATTGGCTCTATCACCCTCTGCAACCAGGAAATGGAAAAAGCAGTAGAAGATAGATGAGTGAATGAATGTTTTGAATGGAACTGTATATGAATCCTCAGGATATGAAGATACATGTTCATAAGTATAGTTAAAATGTATTATGTATATATTAAATTAAATCATTTTTGTATTCAATTTATAAAGGAAACCAACATACAAATAAAAAGATATGCCCCCATAATGCTTTTTTCTAGTTATTTTCTTATTCATACATTTTTTTAAATAAAAAAAATAAATTAAATTAAAAGAAATACTTATGATTTCAAATACACTTTAAATATAATTTTCACATATATGTTTCAAATTCATCAATATACATATATGTTTCATATATGGAATTTCAATATATGTACATATATAAAATTTACATATGGGGACACATGAAAAAAAATGGTGGTATAATTTTTTCCCACATTTGGTTACACTGTTTTCTCACATCATTTTCCAGCCCGTCTGTGTCTCAACAAGGACAGTGGATAAAATCACAGAGGACTGATGGTCACACCTGATGAAATAAAGTGATATGACATGGCCCGGACACCCGATCAACGCACTGAGGTGTGAACCATTTGATACAGAATTAATCAAAAGCTATCCAGGGCTCAGAAAAATCATTAAATCTTCCTTACTGCTCCAGCCCCTATGGCTAATCATAGGAGCAAAATTTCCAGTTGAGTACCATTTGTCTATAAAAATACAAATAGAATTTGTCATGAAGGCAGTGAAGCCACACTCTCTCCGGCTCCCTGAAGCTGCTTCTCTCTGCTGGCCCTGCTGTTCCCAACACCATTAGAAAAGTCTGAAGGGAGATGCCTTGTGGGAATACTAGCTGTCTTTCCTGTACTCATTTGAGGGGTAACAGGTACCACAAACAACACATGGTGGATATATCGCTCAGCTCTCCACTGGTTCTCTCCATGGGAATAGGGTGAAAAAGATCTTGTGGAATCTAAATACAAGTTTGACCTCATTACTAACTGAAGGAGAAAAATCCTCCTGTTGTGTAACATCCCGGCACCAGCTTTCCTGGGGTTGAACAGAAATACAAAACCTTGCAAAAGTAAACTCAAACCTAACAAAACAAAACAGGAAAATGGAGTTGAAAAAAATTATGGCTTTCTCTCAATGTAGAGTTTACCACAGTGTGCAGCCTAATCCATTAAGACCAGTCGGAGCATATGCTTCTCCCTCTCTTTCTGAGATCAAATGGATTTTCTGTCAGGTTTCGAGCTGCCTTAGCAAGAACAAGACAAGTGGTAATGTATGCTCTGCTCTGGATGTCACCCGGTTGCATATCCATCAAGAGGTTGAGGATTTCGTAAGAGGGTACAGATGGTCTGCAATTATCATGGAATGAAAGTAATGCATCTCAATCTATGTCAGTGAAAAGAAGATATGTAGGTATGCAAAATGCATTATCCATGGTCCCTGTACGCTGACAAACATCACATCAAATGGAACTGGACAAATTGTCTCTTGGCTCCAATTCACTGATAACTCAACATCAGGATCAAGAGAAACAGATTCTTTTTCATATGTTTACTTGAAACTGAAATCTTGCAAATTCAGAAAACAGGGACAAGGCGAGCGAGCGCCATGTGCTACTCATTAAATTATTATTTAGCCTCAGATAGTTTTATTCCTCATGGTGTTGGTGGATAATTTACTTTCTTGCGTGACCTCGTTTAACCAGCCTACCCCCCCCACCCCACCCCAATCCTTGCAGACACAGGGGGATGATTAAGCAGTTCAAATGAAAACTTATTTGAATTGATGGAACAACCACGTCCCCAAGCCTTCCACCCAGCTCAACATTCCTGCTTGGTCAGCTGTAAGGTTGTGGTGTGTTGGCTCTTTTCACCAGGGAGCCCGGCCGCACTGAAAGCCAACACTCTCCGGCCCCATGCTGTTTTGCATTAAGAGATGCTAATGCTGGGAGGTTGCAGTGTCTCAGATCTTTTGGCTCAGCGTGGCAGCGGGCTCACGCTGCCAGCCTCCCCAGGAAGAAGCCCCTGAGAGAAAGCCGAGGGCCACACTGAAACACATGCTGCACAAAAGGACTGCAGGCTTCAGCGATCAGATTCGTCAGCCACAGAGATCCAGGCTCAGTGTTCCTTCAAATGAAAACAGGATTCCCACCCCCCACAAAAAAAAAAAAGAAAGAAAATAAACACTGCAGCCTTGAAGGCTACTAATATGAATAACGACATGCTGCTGAAAGCGTTTACTTCTGCAATCTGCAGAACATTTTAAGTCCTGTGTGTGGGCTCAAAGATGACCTTGAGCAAATGTAATCCCAAGTGATAAAAAGCCACCTGTTTTCCAGTGCAACAGATACAATGTGAGCCAATTATTTAGGCATACTTTTTTTTTTCTGGTTATTTACTCACAATACAAAAGTAGGAATTTCCCGTACCGTGTCAACTGAATATTCCTCCGATAACTGACCTGCATGTCAAAGAGATCTGATTTGATTTCCAGTCATTTTTGCAGCATCGTGGTTTTTATATTACCTTTTTTACCTTTTTTTTCCCTCTCTCTCTCTCTCTCTCTCTCTCTCTTTTTTTTTGGCTCATGTAATTCCCACTGAAAACCTGAGATGCATACTTAATTCAAGATTACATTATATTACATTTGGAGACATGAAGTCACCCCACCACCCGCTACCCACCGGCACCGACCCCCTATGTCTCCATTGAACAGAAAACATTCAAATTCATTTGCTATGTATTTGATTAGACAGTTCAGGACAGTTGGTTTAATCATGCAGATATCTAGCTCTGTGTCCATAGCACTGGTCTTTATGCCAAGTCTTCTCCACAACCTATCTGGCTCACACTAGTTTTGTCACCTTGAGAAGATTAAGTTTATGTAGCTGAAGGGAACGGTGTTGTGACACATTGGAGAAGTATTAATGAGGTCACTTCTTTCCCTGAAATCATGAAACTAGCCTGGGTTGACAAAGTTATTTAGTTACATATATTATTTGCCCCAAAAGCTTTGGGGTCTGGAGCCAATTTACACGGAGTGTCACCAGATATCACTGTATCCTGTGTGAAAATATACACACAAAAATGTGCTAGGCAAATCCTAAAAAGACAAAACAATACTTATCTTAAATGTGGATTTAGCAATGCAAATTGTCATTTTTTTAACCGAACCGACTGTGTTAGAAATCACATTTTCATTAAATTCGAGTGCCTGCTTCAAAGAACACCCAATGGGAATACAGTGCATTACTCACTGGAATGAAAGAGTAAAAATAAATTTGACCCAAAACAAAAAAAAAAGAAAAGAAAAGACGAAATATTCAGATAGGAATAAACAGATTTTACAAACTTAAAGTGTTTGGATGTGACATGGAAAATGCAAGAGAGGGCATGGAACAAGCTCATATGACTCAGTAGGTGATTTTGGTGAATCAACGTTATCTTTTTTTCTTTCCTTTTCTCTTCCCAATTGTAATTTTACCATCAAAGGTTTTCTGAAATCGCGCAAAGAAGAATGTGAAAGAAGCGCGCATCAAAGAAAGCCATCTTTTGCATAATTTACTATTTATCTATATATAATGCTGGCTAGATGACAGGCCCTCAGAGTGGGCAAGAGCCACAATAGAAATGAGTGCAGTGTGATATATTTGAGATATTAAAGTGGGAAAAGGCTTTGCATCCACAAGCAAAAGGCACGCAGGAACACGCTTTATTTTGCAAATTAAAAGCATCCTTACAAAGCCTGAGGACGACTTAGGTAGAGCTCTGGGATATTCTTGCTGCTACCCCTCACTGACAGCCCGAGGCCGACCAAATCGCTGTGCCTATGCAAATCAGTGTCATTGTTATGAGACAAATTTACTGCAGTAAAGGCCAGCGCCCCTCCCAATGTCCCCTGAAGTCATGTCACTGCTGGGTGACCAGCTTGTTGCTACTGTGGAATTAGGGAGGAAGAGAGGTGGGGTTGGGAGGAGGGGGCAGGGGGGGGTTTGCAGCCGGATTAATAACTCATTCTCTGGGCTTTCTTTGCAGGCAGCTGGGGCACTTTTGGAGTTTGATGTACTTCCACCCTTTGGGTAGTTAACTTGCAAGCTAGATCAATTATTTAGATGATTTTATTTTGTTTTGTGTTTGCGGTGCCCCTGGGAGAAGCCAATAGCAACTGCAGACGAAAGACATCCACATTCAAATATCGAAGTACACCTTATTCAGCATGCAAATTTATAAGTTATGGGAGATGCGCGGCATAAATCACTGAGTTTGAATGACAAGCTTTTGTATTTTCACGTAGATGGATCGGAAACAAGAATATATAACCTGCTACACGTCCAAATATGAACATGTGGCAATATCAATAAATCTCCTTCCAGAGGTTACCTTGAGGAAACACTTCATAAGAGCTTATCGTCTGTGCATTTTTTCCTACACCATGCCGCGAGTGTTTGTGATGTTATAAACAAACTATATTGAATTAGTGAGCATCAAGGGTGAGCTGGTAATGAATCCACGAGTCTATAAATCTATAGCAATCAGCGATATAGCAACAGACAAATAATATAATATAAGCTCAACAGCACAGTTTCAACGCATAGACCAGGCAAACTATAATGTCACACACAATTAATTAGCACCCACAATGTCATGTCATATAAAATCTTCATAATAATTAAAGGAATGAGTTAACTGCTGATTCCATGCGTGACTGCTACTTAGTAAATCTACTGTACATGTTTTCGCAGGGAGTGAATTTTTGGCAACTGTCAACACTGTGTTTCCAGTGTGAGTGCAAATGTCATTCTGTCAGTCTGAATGAATGTTAATCCAACAGCAGGAGACACCGAGTATTTCAAGAGCAATGAATAACTGGCATTTATTAATGAGAAACCACATATGGATTTTTCAATACCCACTGAACTCAAGAGGAGCTGCCTGCCTTTGAGCTGTAATCAAAATGCACAACTACAGTATGTGTTTCGCAGGCCAGCACTGCTTTTAGTTCAAAGTTCAAAGGAATCAAATCTTCCAGTGATACATGATGAAAACCATGACGCACCTGGTATGAAGTAACTGTGTTTATTTTCTTGCTTTTTTTCCCTGTCTGAGGTGCGGAGGATGCACTCAAGCTGCTGTTTCTGAAAACTCTTCAGGGGGTTTGAGGATGGTAACTCCCACCAGTGTACAATGAAACTGAAGAGAAATATACGTGACAAAAAACTCCTGCTGAACCAAAATTGTCCATCTCTTTGAGCGAGACTCTGAACTTTGCAGACCTTGTTTCAGAGAGCTCTGTGCATTCCCTGAGGCTACTTATCGACTCAGAGTTTCTACTCTCTCATGGTGCTCAGAAAAAAAAGAAAAAGAGAAGGGACATATTCTTGCCCGTAGCCATCTGCATGACCTATAACACAACATGTCCAGGAGCAGGGGAAGGCTAACTTCTAGAAAGCAGCAGTAGTTTGAAAACCAACTCACCATCAGCAGTTGCAGTGGCAGGAGCATACAGGTTCCCTGAGCCAGTTTTAACTAAGAATGAATTGGGGCCAAACTCATCCTCAGAGTCAGAGTCCTGGGCTGGCTGAACCGCACAGTTACCTAGCAACCCTCCCTGGCTGTCACTGGCTGCAATGGAAGGGGGAGGATATGGGAGCTGCTCAACAGGGGAGGAGGAGGCGGATGAACAATGCAGCGGAGGACCTGTGGACCACAAACAGAGACAACACATGGGGGGGGGGGGGATGAAACACACCCAAACACAGGCAACATCACATCGGGGCAAAAACACAGACACTCACACACACAACACTCAATTCTGACACTTCAAAAACAAACAGGGACACATCTGTCTTTGTTGCCACCTCACCCCAGCTGAGAAGAACAATACAAACAAGTAAAACGACTTTGAGATAGAATGGAAAAGGCAAATGCCTGGCACTGGTTTAGAGTAATAGAAACAACAAAACAAGCTTTGGGGATGTTAAATTGTAAAAAGGAAAATAATTCCAGGTTAATATGCTCAAATTGGTTTGCGTGTATACTTTCAGAAGGCATAATCTGTATTCAGCACAAGAGCATATGAAGTCAGACAGATATAGTAAAACACCTTCTCAGCTTTAACATTCTCTATTTCCTTTTCTAAACAACACAATCTAACATAAACACACTTCTCCAAACTATAAAAGTTACACTAGCAGAATCAAATTTGTGTGCTGTGCATCAGGCATATGAATGTGTTCCTAAATATGGTGGAGTTGTTAATGCCCCCTCCTGTGGAAACAAATAAAAACCCTGCCAGCCAAGAAATGCATCCAACCTGAGCCAATCCTTCCTTTTATCTCCTATGTCCATCTCAGCTTTCCTACTTGTCGGCAATACAAAGTAACTTGGTGTTCAGACTGGCCACTAACCTGAACAGCAGAATATGAATAATTTACAGATTGGACTGCTTGCAGTTTACTGTTATAAACTAATATACAAACCTGAATTTTATATCATAACAGAGTTTCTTCTTGAAGGCTTATTGGCTTCGGGCACATGCTGCCATGAAACCTCCATAGAGCTGCTATTATCGTATGATTAACTTTTGTTACAGCCCTGCGCCATTCTGGAAAATGTGGTACTTCAGTAACATGACTGCGGCGAACAAAGCCATCAGATCAGCGCTGTCTCCGTCTTCCCATCAGCCCATTGGTCTTGATGTTGAAATTCCTGCTGACTGGACCATCATCTATCAGGAGAGATAAATTTCTTCTCGCTCTGTAATGATCCCTGAAGAGTATTAAAATACGACTCACTGACTCGCATCTAATTAGGAAACAATTAGTGATATTAACGTATCAGCCACAGCCCCACACAAGCAGCAAATGTCCACTGCCCCGGAAAGTCACAGTTTGTGCTTCATATATACGTCACACCGCACACTTCATTTCGCCCTCAATCCTCTAATGCCAGTGCAGTAATGGGTGCAGAAGCACGGGCGCTGTGCTGTGGGTTAATGACTCTGACACCGCTGGGCTTGAATATACAGCGATGTACAGCCAGGAGAGGAGATGTTGACAACAGCATCATTACCCCTCATTCCCAGAATCCCCCAGATACATCTAATACACTGCGTTTAGCGTGTGTCACAATAACAGCACTCTGAAATACCACTCATTGTGCCGGGATAAAAGATCAGCGCGGATACAAGACTGAAAATCTTGACATGGAGGACAAAAGTGAGCTGCACCAGGTTTTCGATTGAATTTTACAGCTTTTTTTTTTTTTTTTGGTCAAAGAGAGAATTAATCAGTGAGATGGAAAAAGATTAAAATCCTCTAAAATCGGTTAAAGTCACATGCTAAGTGAGGTCAAGGTAGTCTGGTTTGGCAGTCATTAGTCTCTTGCACAAAGGCTTCACTGTCTCACTGCGTTTAATTAATACTGGCTTGTGCAGTTCATGCCAAAGCCACATGCACCTAGAGCCGAGGCGAGGAGCCACAAGTTTCTCCAGCTGCCAGAGTTGATTGACTTTGCCTTCACTCATTACATTACTGCAGCAAAAGTGGACCTTTACTTAGGAGGCCCTAGACTGTCCGTTACTGCTTGGGCTTCTGACAGCTACAGGAAACACCAGTGACTTTGGCTTTGTTGCAAATGTAAGCCAACACTCATTGCATCAAAGTTCTCAATCGACCCCTCAGCAATAAAGTTTAAAGGACAGACAAACCAACTGTTGTCTGTGATATGCAGGCAAGGGATTACAGCTAGGGATACTGAGCTGTGCAGTGAAATAAAAAGGCTTCAGTTACATCTTGTAATAAGTTTGGGAATGTAAACCATGTTTTTAGGATGATGTATAACAATTTAGGCCAACAGTGATTCCACTTTAATAATGCAAGTAAAGGTAACATGATTATGAAATCTTACATTATTAAATGAGATTAATGATGCATTGAAAGAATGATTTAAAAAATACTGCAGTTTGATTGTTTATGCTGTAAAACATAACAGAAGTGCTTCAGCAAACGGAAATTCAAAAGATGTAAACTTCACATCAAAGCTCTGGTTCAAAGAATGACATTTATTTAAAATATCAACAGTATGTGGTGATGGTATGACACAGATGCTGAACAACAGCAGAAGTGTGCATGTGGGCGGACAGCTTTGCAGCAACACTTTTCCATAACTTACATTAAATAAGAAAGTAGGTGTTCTGCACTGAAAAACTTTGCAAGGACACATGAACGTTGACGTGCGCACTCTGGCTGGGGCAGAGATAGAGAATGTGATTATTTGGTTGCAGGGTAATTTCTGCTCCTATGGGGCCACTGATATTTTAACTATAAACTTAGCTGCAAAGCAGATTTAATATAATGACCTTAAGTCATGGTAGGCAATATGGAAAATAAATAGTCTGAGGCCAATTTCCCATTCTGGTAATATACTGTATGCTGTATATTTCACATAGAAAAATATTACAAGGTACTCTGTGCTTTGTTTCTGGAAATACAATTAAAGACATCTTGATAATTTAATAAGATATTAAAGACTTGTTTTAGTTACCGTCTATGCAAAAATTTTACCATAAAACTGCCCCGGTCTACAGTGTTTCACAAATCTCTGATGTGTCCTGTTGTATGCTGTGATATCATCCAACACCAAGCTGAAAATAAGTTAAAGACCCTTCTCATCAGTTTCTGGCAGGAAGGATAAATCATTGAAAAAGCCATATTTGAAAATATTAAATATTGGCAAACTATCAGCCAGCAGAAACACGGGTATAAAACATTTCTTGCCTTTAAAATCAGTATTCAAGCAGGCTCTTTCTGCACATTTATTACTACAGCGTGACTTAAAACTGCCTGAAGCTACTCTACCTCACACCTTTAAGACTGAATAGGAATCATATTGCTTCATACCAAAATCAGGGCTGCAACTAACAGTGAATTCTATTATAGATAAATCAGTAATTTACTAAATAATGAGAAAGAATATAAGGTGAATTAATAATAATTAAAAAAAAACGATGACAGCACAAAGATATGCATTTTACAATTATATTAAAACAAAAACAGCACATTCTCATTAAAAAGCTGGACCCAAGACTGCAAGTGACTCCAACCATTAACAGACTTTCCCAATTGTTTTCTATTTATTTATTTATTTATTTATTTATTTATTTATTTTGTCAATTAATCAACTAATTGCTTCAGCACTAAAGCAACTAATAATTAGGTATTATTTGAGAAGGATTTGTGGGTGCACCTTTTGCTCCAAAGACATTTGACTAACCTCTGTGTTTTATCTTAATGGGATCAACGTGTTTATGCCTGTGTGCTTCTGGTTGTGTATATGTGGCATCTAACGAGTGGAGGCAGGAGAAGAATTCAGCATACTTGTACCCCCCCAGAGTAACTGCAGTCATTTATGTAGAGGCTGTAATACAGAATCATCTATCGGAAAACTGTGAGTCTAATAACAACAATTAAGACTGTGAATGAGAGAGGGGGAGAATTAGTCACTATCACCGTGTGAACGTATACATAAAAGTGTGCATTTAAATGTATTTGAGAAGGCTTCTCTGGCTAAGGGAGAGAAAATTCAATCAGGTAAATAGAGACCATAATTTATAGGGAGGATGTTATCGAGTGAGACGAAAATCGAGTAAGAGGAGACAATACCTCTCATCTAGAGAGTCCTTATTTTTTATTTTCCCTCCCTCAACTTAACTCATCATTCTCATTTTGCCTCCAACTGTTATAAATTCTAAGGCTACACATAGAAATTCAGATAAATGCAATGAAATCATTGCTCTTCAAATGACAGCCCGGTAACCATGACTACCTTAGTTAAATGTGGTGCAAAATCAAAACACTGAGCAAGGTGAAGCAGACGTGTGGCCCCATAGCGACGGCAGGGATGATCTGTTTGCTCAAGGACTACAGCTGCAGGGCAGCATCTATTTAGGAAAAAAAAAAAAAAGTAAAGAAAGGAAAAGAAAAGGGACGTATTTGCAGAACAGTGGCGATCTCGGTTCCTGTCCTGTACTATCAACTGATGCTGCGTGGCATACAAAGCATATAGGCAGCAAAGGAATGACTCAGGGTCTCAGCAGGGACTGAATGTCATCATCACACTGCTACTCCTGTTGGAAAGTGCAGACCGTGTTAAAACGCCCATTCTCCTGCACAGCACAGTGACCTGCATGTAGGTTTAATGCTGTCAAGATGACAGCACTTTCCTGCCGTACTAATGTTAAATTCTTTATGTCTCGATATTCTCTTAACTGACACCATGCTGTGTATTACCAAACTGAAGTGGATTGTTCGATAATGGTGTTTGTACAGGGGCGTGTGAAAGGTTGGCAGTTTGTCTTTGGAAGATCAGGAAAGCGTAATTTGTTCTTGACATCAATTTTGCCGTGTAATGTAGGAGGAGTGGGATTCAATCCAAAGACTGATGGCGTTTTTAAAGCATTTGTCATATTTTAAATTTGTCTCAGTTGAATTTTATACTGAATGCTAATGCGACGACCAGCTTGTAAATATTCAGATCCTCCCTGTTGGTGGTGGCCACAGCAAAATCTACAGCTCTGTTCTTGTGTGGGTGCATTTAACATGGCACAAAGTGATATTTCCTGAGGTGCAGTGGGTTTTGCTCCCCACCCGTGGCTGCATAGCAGTCTGCTGTGAGCGCTGTCAATAAGCTGCTGTTGGACACTTCCCTTGGCGTCACTGGCACACAGCAAAGCGGCGCATCGTGTGAAAATGCGCTAATCTGCGCGCCTTTCGTCAGACCAAGTCGACGTGTCCCGTGGTATTTGCATCGCTAATTGGTGGAGGTGCACCTTTTTGACTCTCTCCAACATTACCCCTTTTAAGTATGTCTTGCTTGTGTGCTTCACTTTCATTATACATTCTTCAATCAGCAGACACCTAATTGCACCGTTTTTGATTATGGGAGCAATGCCAGGGAGGCGCATTTAAGATTAATGTCTGATTCTTACAAGCATCTGTCAGCCACAATAGCTTTCATGTATGAAGCTCCTTCCTTTCCGCTGATTAACTCTCCTTAGAGTCATCTGAAGGAGGTAGGTATGTGTTGCTCCTGCAGTTTCTAATTTGAGTGGCACTCGCTGTCAAAGTGCGATTATGCACACCAGATTTGCTGCACACCAGATCTCCTTGATTAAATCTTGCACCAGAGTTGCACAAGCAGCCTGCGCTCCTGTGCACATTAAACTCACTTGGCATATTTCACAGCCATAAACTGAGTCACTGATTATGGAATAAAAGTCCTCTGGAGTGCTAGACAGTGGCATCCTCGGGACCTTGATATAAATGTATATCTGTTGTTCACGCTAATCCTATATGCAATCCTTAAATCCCTGTTTAGGGAGAAACAAAATGTTCATAGGATAGAAAATCAGGATGAACCTCTGTAGTTTTAGTTGAGAATGAGCCATGAGTTTTCATGTTGTTTAGACTACAACACAAAGTCGGAGCAATTCATTAACTCAGCAGTGCGAGTATTGATATAAAGGATTAAGGATGTGAGCATGTTCAAAGAGGAAAAGAAAACTGGTTGGTTTTATGAAGAGTCTTATTACACCGAATATAAATAATGGTCTATTAATTGAGTTACATTTGCCTACAAGGTAGTCATGCCGACTAGGTACCTTAATTGGACATTTAATGGCTTTTAGATTGCCTGAACATCATCAATTCCCTTTTCAGCGTTCCAGCTCCATCACACTAATGATGTCCTGTTGCTTAGTTCTAGTGGCCATGTTTACAGTTAGCAACAAAAATTTTCACTAGTCAGGATCAAGATGTCCTGGAAATGTCATGCGGCTTTAGAGTTGCAAAACCATGAAAGGGAGCTTGCATGCCCTTTTTGATATATATATATATATATATATATATATATATATATATTTATTTATTTTTAGAGCTGACTGGCAGTATTTGAGCTCTATTATGACTGATTAATTGTTCCCTCTTGCCTGCAATATCACTGCTCTTGGTTGGGTATGAACTTCAAAGACTGTGGAAAAGCAGCGTTAGTCCTGTCTTTGTGTCACTGACGATCTTAGAAATTCAACATCTTTGTGACTGAAGGAAATAAAAGTCCTGTACCGTGTTTTTAAAATGTGACACGAGAGAAGGGGAGAAAACTGGCTGGGCTGGCTTACATGACTGCAGCCAGAATAATGCCAAATTAGAAATCTGTCAAACATCAGAGATTTTACTGTTTAATATTTTTTCGTTGTATTAGGACATAAAACAATAAGGGGATGTTGTTTATCCCCAGTGGATTTGCAGAATATGTAGTACCATGCTTTTTCTGGTTCTTAAATTGCCAGTTCTCACTTTTTTTATTTATCTACAAATCAAATAGATAATGAATTTAATTTCCTGAAAATGTACTATGTTACAGTATACTTATCCATCCATCCATCCACCTTCATCCGCTTATCCGGGGTCGGGACGCGGGGCAGTATAGTTATGATAGAGTAAATAGCAAACATTTGGCAAGATTTTCCTTGAAATACAGGGGATGCTAATTAGTAGTTGATGAGTGAACTAATTTGCTTTGCTCTGTTTTGGCCTGTGACGCTTTAATTCTTCAGGAACATTTCATGTGTGAAGGAGCTGCATTTTCACCTGACTAATGTGAACTATTAATGCAAATTTCCTACTGATCAATGATCAATCCTGCCAGAACAACTGCACATGGAAGCTAATTATCTCTTCACGGTTAAAAACTTAGATCTCAACTCTTCATTGTAAATGTATTTTCAAACTGTACATTGCCTGTAAACAAAGCTAAAGCTACACATGTCACACTCTTTGCAGAACATGACTTATACACATATAATTAATAAAGGTGGTTGACCTCACAATAAGATGCAAGAATATATCCTAGTTTCCTGTCTTATTGAATTTAATGAGATGTCACTGGATTTGTGCATTTTTTATCAAACAAAGAGGCTATAGATTAAACTGCAAATAATAAAGAAAAATTCTTAGCAATGCCTGAGAATTTATAAAGTGATTTTACTTTATAAAAATTGATTCACTATTTTTATTCAGTTCTGTGTTTTGGGAACACGCTGATCTGGTCATGAGTCACTGGTGTATGTGCTCAGGTAATAATTACACATATTAAACCACTCCAGGCAATATAACCACGATGGCATAATTTTGGTTTTCGTAATATTAGGAATCTGAAATTGACATAATTGTTTTCTATTGCACAGCTGCAAGCCATAACTAGCCTTTTATGAAATGAATACTTGATAGGTGATCTCATCTCATTAAAAAAACAATAGATATAATAAAATAAAATAAATAAATAAATAAATAAAGGAGACAGCATACAGCCCAAAGGGACAGTTTTGAAAAAGTCATAAACTGAATGAGGCAAATGTTATAAGCTGCATCACAAAAGTATGTGTGTTTGCCGTCTTTAGCACCCCCCCCCCAAAGTTTATTAATTATCTTTACACTTCCTAAACGTGAATATTCAATATATGCTGCAGTTTTATTTTTTCTTCAGGTTTTGTGGTGCAGTGTTGTGCTCATTTGCAAGGTGCAGATCGACAGGACACATAGTTCACACTACGCATGACGAAGTGGGAAATTAGCTTTTATGGACCAACATTGGAAAAATTACTTAAAAAAAAAATCCCTGACAAAGCTCTTTACCTGTTAGGAATCAATATCATAATAATGGAGAGCGACCATAATGTATGAGTAGGCTGAAAACAGATTCTATACACCCATAAATGTTTTTTTTTGTTTTGTTTTGTTTTTTTTTACAGACATGTCTGACCATTATTGAGAAAATGGAAGTTATATTTGCGTGTAATAAAAAAAGCATTACCACATAAGAAACAATTCCATTTAAGGCTGACCCACAACATTTCGATCAGCACTTTAAACCCAGCATCCATTACTTACAACTACCGTATGCTCTTGAAGAGATGATGAATGCCAAATTATAAATCGGTGTCCATTATAAATCCAGAAAACAAAGTAAAAGAGAGAAATTACTGGCCACTCCTACAGATAGTGTTGTACAGATTGGGCATGGGTTATTGTTAACAGAGTGATTTAGATCAAATCTGCAACTGTCACAGTTTCTATAAGCCATGAGTCCTGGACATCTACCCTTCACTCCTCTTAAATTTGGACTACTAGAAAGATGTAAGCACTCTGTGCTAATCTATTCATCTACATGGCGTAGGAGGGAAATATCCAACTAAGTCAGCAGTAGCACACAGCAGAATACTGATGCCAGTGGCTTTCAGTGTATCACCTAGGAAGATGAAAAACAGGCCAGAGTGGCCAAGTCTAGATATGGCATGTCTTCTCTGGGATATTATAAGAACAGACTCCTGCCCCCGTCATCCTCTTTTCACATCCCCACCTGGCTTCTACCACTCTCATCCACTGAGTCCACTCTATTTCCCGGTCTAGAGAGACAGCATGCCATGCAATCCCAACGAAAGACACCATCTGTTTTGACTTCTCTGTGACAAACGCATCGAATAAGAATACAAATGTAAAATTGAAAGGCAAAACAAAGCCAATAGAAAAATGTTTTCATCTGTTCAGTGGAGAGGCCTTACTACTGCCCCACTGCAGAGTTATACACAAAAGAGGTTTTCAGTGGACAACCAGAATTACACAGAACATAATGTGCTGGCCTAGCTGAACCACGTCAGGACAGTTTAGCTGACGCACCACAATTAAGGCCAGTTCTCAAATTGCTCTTTCAGAACTGAGTAATCACTAACTGAACCATTTTCAAAACTTTGGTTTTGGAAAACGCCCTTTTTTTCTTTACTTCACTGGATTTTTTAATCAATGTTAGTTCTGATGCAGTCTGACATTGGTAAATCCCTCCATCCAGCCCCATTCAAGGATCCCTGGGGCTTCCTTTGTTCTAGTATAAAAGGTAAAGGTTCCAATCTCCTCACCTCTAGCTGTTAAGAACATCCTGCAGGCATGTGATGGCGGTTTTTAAGGATCTCCTGGTCAACACAAGTGTATGTAACTAACATGGAGACAGAATATCTGCTCGAATAGCACAAGAAAAGTGGTGTTGAAAACAGGCTTATAACGCATCCACACCCATTCAGCAAGTCCTCCGTGGAGGATTCCAGACTTCAAAGACATGCACTTGGTAATCTGCTTTAAATGGATGTTTCTGTGGCTCTATCATAGCTCGATCATCAACTGAGCCGACTTAAACTATGGCTGAAAAAACAATGCTAATAGTGGATAATTATCAGCTTTTACTCTGTCTGCACTGGCTGTTCTATTCCCTCTCCCATCACACACAGAAGCTGGTGAATAAACACAATGGCATGAATAAATAATGACCCCACAATCCTCTTAAGGTC
The DNA here is from genome assembly GCA_034769265.1 of Remorina albescens. Classification (NCBI taxonomy): domain Eukaryota; kingdom Metazoa; phylum Chordata; class Actinopteri; order Carangiformes; family Echeneidae; genus Remorina; species Remorina albescens. The sequence goes on along the minus strand of CM068497.1, from coordinate 19,431,146 downwards.
CCTGAATAGTGGAGGAGGGGGGGCATTGGGGGACAAAAGTTTACTTTTGGTGTTTGAGAGCAAGCGGAGCCTGAAATTGTAAGCGACTCATTAGGGCTATATGTGGCTTGCCTGGGGCCTTGCTGAACAAAGATGGCACCATCCCCACCCTGCCATTTCTCAGCGCATTTTAAGGACTGGCCTAATAAAATTCTAAAGTATACCCTTAAGTAAAAGACACGTTCCTGATAAAAGACAGTAAAGAACCAAAGCATTGCCTCAAAATAACTGAAAAGCTTCAAATCTCCCAAACTTCAGGAATGAAGGAATCAAAGTTTTATAAGCCTGAGCGCGGGAATTGGGAGTGCCACCTCGGCTTCATTTGTGCCCATTTGCTCTGTTGTTTAAAGACACCATAGATTAATGTGTATGCTTTCATGCTAAAGAAGAACACCTCTGTCAAAACATAATTTCTTCCTCTCATCATACTCTCCAGATAGCATACATTAAAGCCCACTGTTTTTCCATTTCTTTGTCAGTGTCAAAGAATTGATTTGCGTGTGCCTCCCAGCTCCCACTGAGTGCATGACAGTTCAAAAGGCTATCTAAAAAACATGCTGTCAAGAGGCTTGTAGTTCTGAGTGCTTATATAATTCACACCGTGGCAAAAACCATTCCACGAGACTTTGCCACATGGCAGTTGATGTTTGTTTATGGCAGAAGTATTCATAGGAAATGAGTAGAATAATATCTGGCTGACTTTGAATCAATTAACATTTGGTAAACATTGAAGGGCATCTCTGAATCGTCTCTCCTGAAATTAATCCCAAATACGAATCCAGTACAGCGGTAATGGCAAGACCACAATAACGCAAGAGAACATATGCAAACAGAAAACACGTTTTCATGAGCATAATTGTAGAGGCTTTGGCCTGAATGAGGTAGGACAATTTCAATTCCAAATTTTTTACTGAGGCGATGAATAGAAAGGAAGTTGCCTGGGGTAGATGGAGTCCTAGCAACTGGAGATGGGAAGTAACATGAGCACCGGTACGATCCTTTAATACCCTATTACCAATATAAAGTCAGAAAATGATTTTCATATGTACCCTTCATTGCTAAATGAACCCGACTCTCTCTCGTGGCAGTCTGAATCATGATAATTATTATCAGGCGTACCGACGTCCTGCAACATGCTGTTTTGCATGGTCACATGTTTACAAAGCCCCTATATAGAATGCAGAAAAAATATAACTGTATAATATCTGAGCCCAGTGCTATCTCCCTGCACATCAGTCCAGTCAATCACGCTCATCAATTTTTTTTTTTTAAATATCAATGATTTTGGACTCAGAATGTCCTGAGCTAATCTTCAGGATCAGCACTAAAGCTAATCAATTTTTAAAATTGATTCTGTGCAGCTACATACAGCCATATCCATTTTCAATCCTTTGCTTAGGGCACTCAGACGATAGGTTGTATTATTAGCTATAGTTCATTATGTTGTCATTTTTCGTAACGAACTGCATCTTTGTTAAATGTGTTTTTTATGAATGTTTAAAAATAATAATGGCCTGAGCATAAATATATTAAAGGCTTCCCGTCATGCAATATGTCCTACACACAAGTAGGACATGTCTAGTGTGAAAAAAGGAAGAGGGATTCATAGACTCTTTCATTATTAGCCCATCATTAGTACTTTATATTTTAATTTTATTACCCATTCTCCTTAGTCAGGAATGCAACATGTACGTTTTTTATTGTGTACACAGAGGGCTGGGGTGCTCTTAAAAACCTCAAAGCTACAAGTTCACTGTCTGTCACAAAGTAGTGACATTAAACAGACCACAAAAACCAAGACAAGGAGAAGAAAATGAATACAATTAAAGAACAATTAAACAACCATTAAAGTCTGACCCTGGATCGAACGTTCCAACAGTCCAGTCATTGATGTTCTCTTTCCAAGCCTATTTCTAGGTGAAAAATACCAAATAAATAAATTTAAAAAATCCTGAACAATTACATAAGACAAAAATACTCTCAGAGTTTAGGGAAATTATGGTCTACATTTTTTATACTACCATATAACCTGGATATTAGCCATAAAATATCATTATCTCAGCCACTGCGCCCTGTTATTTATTATTCTTATTCTTTAAGATCATACAATCCACAGTAGTGTGACAGGTTATCAGTCAGCTGAATGTCAGAAGTCAATTCATTTTCCATTTCCTGAATAAGGTTGTCCCCTGACGTTTTGCAAACAGTGAACTCAGGATGGACCACCTCTCCCTGGAGCACTAAATGCAATGCACAAGCCGTTACACATTCAACCTACTCATTCAAACCACTATTAGTGCTCAGCTAGTAATAAGTCAGCTCGAACTGTCTAGATAGCCCAAAGTGCTTCTATGCCAAAATGCGGTAATTCAGAGGGTGTAAGCACTGAGGACTGCAGACAGAAAGAATTCGGCTCTGGTGTGACCTGCTGCAGATGCTGGCAATTTATACAGCCGAGATAAGACTAATGTTTCAGTGTGACAGCAATACTTTAAGGGAACCTCTGAAGGCACAAAGAAAAAATAAAAAAAATCTAAAGCCTGTGTCCTGAGCTATTTTCTTCAACATGTACAGGCTGTGAAATTTCACTGTGCTTGGCTACTTTCAGCGGGAGAGAAATAATCCAGGAAGAATCTGAGCTGTCCAGCTCAACAAGGTTTTGGATCCGCAGGGTCTTTCTGTGTGTGAAAATCCTGTGTGTGCACAACCCTGTATTTAGCTGTGACAATCTTATTTTCAGTCATGTAGAACAAACGCTGAGAACAAAAACAGGAGTGTTGTAAATCATTTATCATACAGTTACGTTCAGAGTCATCACACAGATGATTCCACATAAGCACAAATATTGTGCTGTTACTATGATAGATATCTGTCATCTGCCTCCTCTGTTACGACACCATTTCATCATGCTGTTTTCAGACTCAAAGGGGTTTTGATGTTTAATACTTTGCTTTTAGTTTTGAATACCCCGCACACACATAGATAAAATGATCACCAGCAGGATAAAACGAAAGAATTCCTATCTCATGTGGATTTATGTGTGTAAACAACTAATAGCCTTTTATTTAGTTTTGGATGATGAATTGACAAACGGAAGTTTAATTATTGACATTATCAGAGCTATTGTTTACTGAGGAACATCTTGTAGGTCCACCAAGGCCCAATCCCAATGTTCACCCTACTCACTACCCCTAGCCCTCACCCACTACCCCTTAACCCTTGAAAGGAAGCCACAAGGGGTAGGGCTTTGTAATCTTCCCTAGGAATTGGGACACCACTTGCTACGTCAACGCATAGTTTACGTTCGGGCACACAAGCGACTGCGTAGTCCCAGCAGCAACATGGAGGCTACAGTTCATGTAAATTTCAATCGACATGATTTTAATTTTCATATGTAACGCCCTCACCCTGTTCGTACTCTGTCTGTCAATGTCAATTTTGTCAATATATATATATATAAAAAAAAAAAAAAAAAAAAAAACATGGAGTCTACGGTCGCAATCGGTTGCAATTGTTTTTTTTTTAGCATTCATCAAGCTTCGGTTGATAAATGAACCAAGAGGTACACGGAGGAGAATACACCATCGACGTCTGTTGTCTCTTGTGAATTTTTTGTGGTTTTTTCTCCAACTTCTCCACATCCACTCGCTCTCTGGGGATCGCGGAACTGGCCCTTCCTCGGGAAGTAAGCATCGGAAAACCCTCACTCTGAAGGGCTAGATTCATAGCCCCTACCCCTACGTGAAAAAAGGAATTGGGACACCACTACCCTCGCGGGAACGGACAAAATTTAGGGGTAGGGCTAAAAAGTAGGGGTAGGGGGTGTATTGGGACTGGGCCCAAGTCTAAAACTATTGTACCTGTATCGTGTAACACATGATAGATGTGGCCTCTTATTAGATGAATCTCAGTTCTCAAGTTTAATGATTTTTCTGCCATGCCAAAGCAACAGCATGTTACGATCTCTGCTTCCTCGGCCTAACGCCTTCTTTGCCTAATAACGTCAGTATATGCGCTGTCAGAGATACAGAATAGTAAATCAGTACACCGAGACTTTTATCTCATTTTAAGCAGAGGATGCATTCCCTGAAACTAGCATAAATATAACATGAGCGTAGGCAATGGGCTGTATGTTAAATGGACACTGCTGAGAGAGGGACAGAAATTATGAGGCTGGGTTAGAATGATCCACCACGGAGGAGGGCTCATCCTGCTCCGTGTTGTGCTTTGAGCTGTAGTGGGGTCCCTGAGCCCTGGTGGTGAGATGGGCCCAGAGGTGCTGTTGGTTTAGACTGTCAGAGGCACTGGCAGGGAGCGGGGTATGCAACTCCACAGATAACAGCCCAAAACTGTCCACAAGGGCTTCTAAAACCCAGCAAATTAGCCTGCAAATGAGCCAGAGAATATCTCTACTAATCCATGATCTGAGCAGAGACTCTGCCAAAAAAGTAAACAAATAAATAACTTCACAAGAAATACTGGGGTGGAAATAACCACAGCTGTGAGCTGGGAAGCCACTAGTGATTTCTTTGAAGCATCATTTCGCCTGATATTCTGCTGCTGCAATGCCTGCGACCGTTTCAGAAAAAGCTTCCATGTTGTGCTCAATGTGGCTGCAGCGAAATTACAGATTTCAGTATTACAACAAACAATGTCCCCTACAGCAAATGATCACAGCCTCTGTGTCTCCATCACAGATGCCAAAAGGTAATGATGCATCAAGATACCACTGCTTTCGAAAAGTGATTATGTTTTCCTCTAAAGGAAAACTGATAATTACGAAGCCTCACGTGTGCACACTGTAATTGTGGCGGACGCTCTTTAAAACACAACACTCTGCATGTTACTCATTTTGTACTCTGGCAAACACAAAGTCTGTCTCTGAAAAAGAGGCAGTGTCTCGATGAATAGTGCTTACTGTTTTACTTACTTTGATCTGCATTCTTTGAGCGTGCTTCTGACTTGTTTGAACCAGTCCCATGTAATGGAGCCATTTCTTATAGAGGAAGACTTTCAATTGAATACAGCTGGCAATGAGAAGATTTTAGGGGAAAGCCAGTTTAGGATTGATAAAAGATTTTAACAGTCACCAGGTAATGGTATTCATCCTTTCAGCAAGTCTGTCTTTACATAAACACGTGGGCTTTTTGTTTAGTTCGATCCAACATCTACAGTAATAACACGGGAGGATTAAAGATTATGTTACTGGAACTACTGACTATATAAGACTGATCTTGTTGTGTATTGTGTAGCACACAGAGAATTACAAAGCCAGCTCTGGGATCAATAGTAAAACCAGGTTAATTAAAATACACTCCATACAGCTTGTTAAAACATTCAAGGTTCACACAAAACATGTCATTTAATGGGAAATTAACTAAAAGTCACTGCTGCTAAAACAAAGGCATCAAATAAAGCGGTTTTGTGTTAACCACTAAATGCTGCTGTGTAAAAACAATAAAGAGCAAAACAAGGGAGGCTATACTGACATTATTAAAATCAACATTAAGATAAAAGAGCAAAAACATGCTGATGTTTTTTTTTTTTAGATCATTTTACACAAAAACCAAGAAAACCTTGTAACATTTTTGCTGTTTTTGTTCATACTTTAATGTAAAAGTGTCTATTTCTTCATTTGATCAGTACATATCTTCTCTGGTGTGTTTGCTGGGGGTTTTTTTTGTGTGTGTGTGTGTGTGTGTGTGTGTGTTTGAGTGCCAATACGCTTCTTCTCCTCCAAGATTGTGATGAGACTGCCATTTCTAACCCGAACCCTGCCACACAGCTATAAAACTTACTCCAGTGAATCCAACCCCCTGTAAAACAGGAAACATCTTTTCTAATTGGAAGTCTGATCTCACTTTACCCCACAGGTTTTCTAATATTGCAGCGAAGCCCTGGGGGGGGGAATCAGTTCAAAGATGAAACGTATTTTAAATGTGGAGTGATCATCAAAGAAATTTGATTATTCATCTCAGGACACTATGGCAATCAGTATTTCAGCGCACACTCTATGAGGGACAAGATGAAGGTGAGTGGGTTTTGCATCTGAGTGTAACAGTTTTGCTTGTTCTGTGGTTTCTTTTAGAAAACTTAACTTCATTAAGGAGGGGGAACATTTCCAACAGGATTCCTTGTGTCTGTTCATCAGCAGCGTGCAGCTCCGTAGAAACACGAACCAGAGAGCATTTTAATGGACGGCGGTAAGAATTTAGTTTCTGTAACAAAATCTAATTTTTACTGTTTCTGCGTCAATGTGAAAAATACACCATTTAACTAAAGAAAATGAACGATTAATACAGTTAATTTCCCTTCAACAGTTACAGTGACCGATACGCCTCAAGCTCAGTGGGTGCCTATCTATGCAAAGGAAATGCTGCGTGAGCCAAGAATAACATGAGTGAACAGAGCTGAACAAACGTTCTTTCAACGCGTCACTATCAACATGGTTGGGGGACAGGGCTGATTCACTCCCTGCTCAAGTTCAAATCTGCGAGAGATTTGCTTTTCAAAGCCCCTCAGCTTTTCGGGGCTGACATGCTTCTACGAAGAACACCTGTCCGTTATAGACAGCCATGCTATGTCCAAAGATTTAGTAACTATGCACTCCCCTGGAGCGCTTAACCTCAATCTTTCAACTGTTCAAAGTTTTTTCTGATTCTTGAACCCTCCAACAAGCATCTGATTTGGTAGCATGGGAATAAATCATCATCACTTTGGAGTATGTTCTTACTGCAAGAGTTGCTGCTTCATAATTTGTTTTATAACTCAAGTTTAGAAAAGCAGTAGTTGCTATTTTCATCATATGATATGTTTTTATTATAGGATTAGCAAGAATGTAGAAGCTGTAACTTTGATTAAATGAGAAAGAAAACATTGGCAAAGTAGTTTTATTTGTTTCAGCAGAGTATTATAAATAATAATAATGGCTATAAATGGCAATTCATAGCTATTATTTGTAACGTTGGGATTGGTGCACAAAGCAGATTGGCTTCATTAGCATGACACCATCATACTAATCGTAAGGCATTTTATATGAAAATCAGCAGCTGCGATAGCAGGAGACAAAAAAAAAAACATCTAATCTCAACAGCAGTCAACAAATCTGCGTAAAAATGGCCCGCACATGGTAAACCCACATGAAAAGAGCAGACACTTTTATATCCAACGACTCAACATCAATAAATATCGCTCTTACCCCAGCTAAAAGCACGATGGCATCAGCACATTAGCCACTATGGGCTTTGAAAGTAAAACTGCTGAATGATGACTGCTGTTTAATCATGTAGAACAAAAAGCAGAACTGAATTAAGAAACCTGACCATCATTCATCTTCCAAGCCTCCCTATCCCAACACCCCAACCCTTTTTTTTTTTTTTTTTTGCTTGCAATTTCAAATCATTACTCACCGGGGGAGCCTGTGAAGTGGATGGTGCCCATACTCACTAAATAAAAAGAAAATATGGACAAATAGAATATTTTTAAAGTTCTCTTGTAGTCTGCCGCAGACTGGTATACTTATCAATCTTCCTTTACTTCAGAATTTCCAAAACCATAGTGGAAATTCCCTTCAAGGTCAAGAGTGGACTTGTCATTTTTAAGTTCATTACGTCTGATTCTTTACTACTATATGATCGTAAGCCTCATCTTCAAAAGTGCATCAGTCAGGGATTCAATCAGCACTTTAAACAATAATGCATTGCACCAATCCTTCGTTCCTCTGGATACCTGTAGGAATTCCTTCATCAGGCTCAGGAATTTATTGAACACTCTTAAAGCACAGATGGGTCTGGGGTCCATCAATCAATACTTGCTGCTCGGCTTGCTGTGCACATGGATTCAATTCTGCAAAGGGGACACTTGGTAGCGCTGCTAATTTTGTGTTTGTGGTTGTTTTTAGAACACACAACATCAGTTTTTGAAGGCAATTCCACCGAGACAAATCATGTTTATGAAAATGATTTTTATGATTTTCAACAAAATAATGCTATTGGTATTATTGGATAAGTAGTGCTAGCTCTATTTAAGTGTATATAACAACACAACTGACAGTCAAAGCTGTGCTCTAATGAAAACAATGAATCAGATTTGATTGAATGACTTTGGAAGTGCATGGAGAGCTCAACAGAAAATGCAGCTCAAAGCTTGTGGAGGGACTTATTACACAAACATTTCAGTGAATTTCCTAGAGGCGCCGCCATGAGCCATGCCTATAGCTATCAGGAGTTCAGTAATGTACAATAATAAAAATTATCTAACTCCAAAAGCCAAATATCACAGAGTCCCACACTGTAGGATTCATTCTTTGACAATATTAAATGCATAGTAAAAATAAGATTATTTAGGTAAAATAATTTTTCTCTAATGAATACCTTAAGTGACCAGTGTCCAGTGTTAAGGGTTCACCTGTATCACATGATCGCACTTACTGTACAAAATTACATGTATACACAAACACACACACATATACTTATACATACACACACGTATAACTTTTTTAGGACCCCAAAGTCACGATACAATGAGCAGCCCGATGGAACTGATTACCTTTTGGCAATGAACTATACCAGTGTCAGTCACACAAGCTCTTTTCTATCAACAGGAATTGCGTAGGCTTTAGCCGCATTATTTTTCTCCGCAGGTTATGGAACATATGAATAACAACAGTTCTTCAGTGGGCTGCCGGTTCTCATGGTTACAGAAATGTAATAGTCAAGCCATGACAGTAGGGGGGAGGCTGGGAGTAGAGCTCACATCTGGATAAGCTGGAATGGGCCAGAACTCAAGAACAGCAGCCCTTTTCCCAAACAAAGTGGATCAGACTGGCTCCCCTTGCTGCTCAACCTCAGCAGGATGTGCAGTGACTCAGCAGTCAGCAGCAGTCGGGAGTGTCCTCCAGGGGCTCCCTACAGGCACAGTGGCAGTGGCATGGGTAGGATGCAGACACATGCCTGCGCGCACTGCATGAATGCACTAAGCAATTCATACAAATAATTACACAGCAGCACCTATGCATACACTAGACACAGATACACATACATGCATCAACAAACCCTGCTGGACATAATTACTTGCCCAGTGCTCAAGCACAAATTCCCAGTGATTGCAAATGATCAGTCTATAATGATACAGTTTGTGTTTCGTCTAAAATCAAGTTGTACGTTAGAACATCAATCAAGGAAAGACCTAACATTACAATCACTTCTCAGCTGAAACCATTCTTAGCAGAGAACATTATTACTGGCTTGGGTTTTTCATTCACAGCACACAAGCTATGCCTTGGAATCATTTCAGCACGAAAATTTTTTTTTTCCAAAATCGCTATTGCTTATTTGCATGCATTAAAAGCAGGGTCAAGTAAGTCACATGTGAAGAGGGGGATAGCTGCCCAGCAGCTTGAATACATTAAAGCAGAGTAAATGGTTTGTTGATCTAAAGAGATTAAAGCACACACAAGCAGGTCTGCTCGATGGATTTTAATTAACTTGCCATATATAAATTGTATGTTATCAGACATTACTGAATTAAATGCTGAATACAAGTGCTCTTTCTGCTTCAGTGAGTGGAATAAAAAGCTACTTAGAATCTCGATTGCGTCTCACAGATGCAGCGTGATGCAGCAGCTCAGGGTGAACTGAACACATTCCAGCATACCAACCTCTGAACTAGCCATCCAAGGAGAGTCTCTTTAATTATGTACAATACAGCCAAATTCAAGTCCCCTGGCATCTCAGATGATCAAGCAGAGGGATGCCACGTTCTGGGCCCGAGTCATTCGGGCAAATGGATTCCACTTCCAAGACTCATTTCTGTCAGTTATAATAAGAAGCTAATACATAATGTGACACTGAAATGCAAAACTATTCACAAGGTTCTCTGCAAGGCTGTGCAGAGGCAATTAGAATTTTGCCACAAGGCCCTTGATGAGTTCCTCTATCTATGAAGTTTAATGTATGCACAATGTGAAACCAAACTTAAAATTTTACTACATACCTCTGTGTAATAAAAAGAAGGAAACTAATACATTTTGTCAGAAACTCAGGTAAACAAAACGCAGGCATTTTGGACACAAAATGGGATTCAAGGAAACATGTCTGCCAGGTGGAGCCTCCAAACTGCACTGACTACTCCAGAAGCACGGATGGCATGGACTAGCTCTGCAATTAATAAAATGACACTGACAAATAAGCGCTTGGGGGAAGACAGAGCTGACTATCCAAATGGCATTTCTGCTTCCAAACAGAATCCTGTAATAACATGACCTTATAGTACACTAATCTACAATTTGAATGAGGGTATCTTCAGCAGAGCTACTATTATCTTCTGGCATTTTCGGGCACTCGAAATGGCTCATAGTTACATATTTCCTCTGCTCAAGTGACCTTCTGAGCAAGCAAACCGGCTCATCGGGCCCTTGGGGGAAAATTAGAAACACCAAGCCAAAGAGAAATGAATTCAATACATATGGCTCCCCACTTTCTGGCACTGATGTCACCAAAAGGAACCTGCCAGACCCTTTCCTATCATAGGCCACACATGCATAATAACTCCCACACTGAGACCGAGAGAAACAGAGAGAAAGCGGGAACAAAATGATGATTTACAGGCGAGGCAATGATATGCCAAAACCCTGCTTCTACTGGAGCATTTGTAATTGTCTTTTCTTGAAGGAGGTCAAATCCTAAATATGTTGGTCTTCAGCCAAATCCCGAAAAAATGCAAACAGAGATTAGCAAAGTTTAATAAACCTGTCAACTTCAATTTTGTGTGACTGAAACAGTTCCAGTGGGTCAAATTCACCCAGTTATTTACGAAGACAGAAAAGATGCAACTCATCTTGTGGTTATATGGATGCCAGTTGAGCATTTAAAAAAAAAATAAACAAATCCAAATCAACACGATCATCACTCAGGCATACAGCCGTATCGTGCAGCACAGTCATCTTTGTTGAGACATAGCATGTTATTCTGCTTCAGTGTATAGGAACATCTTTGAATAAATAAACAGTCATTTGTTCCATTTCACCACTAGAATCAAATCCACATGGAATAAAAATCAGAGCAAACTCAGCCTAACTGATAAGGAGAGGCAGAGGAAAGTAAAAGAGAAGAGCGTCGTACCGTTTTCTGTGTTCTCATGTTCGGTGTCAGTGAGAGTTAGATTGGAGTTGGCCCTGCTGGAAAGGCATGAGCTGCGGCCCGACTTGGTGTTGCTGCGGCCCCATAATCTGACCGCGTGCTCCGGCGACATGATGCCATCTGTCTCTGTGTCTGCGTCCGAGCCCACGCTGACCGAGTAGTCGCGGTGTGGAATCCCCAGGTCAGACCTGTACGTGGCCACGTGGGACGGAAGGCCCTCTCCAAAGCCGAGGTCTCGGAGGGAAAAGTCCGCCCCTACAGCAAGCGAGTACAAATTTAATTTTCTACGAATTGTATCACTAAACATTACGAAGTGTACGCATTGCAGAAAAAGATGGCAGGATGAACCTGGCCTTCAGAAGAAGTGAAATATTTCAGTCATGGTGATGTTACATGAAGGTGCAGTGTGTTTTAACATAAAACAATCAGAGATAGAAATATCTGTGAACCCCATTATAAAAGATATAGCCATCACATTTGGTTTGACCTTTTTTGATTATCACTAATAAATTTTAAAGAGCAGGTCGAAGGTATGAATGTCACCCATGCAGCTTTTAACAGTGGCATGGTAAATGCAATTCCTGGGCGCCTCTGTTAACAGTTATACTACGTAGTGACCTCTACAGGGTGTGAATGTGAATCACCGAGGGACTCCTCTTTAAAAAGCACTGATGCATACATTGAAACCAGACTGTTTCATGCCCTTAAACTAATAAATGCCCTTTTCATGTCACTGTGCATTGATGATATACTTATAGATGAACAACACTGGTGTCAATTAACATCTCCACAGCTTCTTCCTTTTTTAAATTTGGTATCAACATAGCTGAGGCTAACCTTGCCGGCCGAACTCGTCGACTTCGTGATGAACCATTTCTTTAACACGGCTCCCGTAGGCCATCCTTGAGTCATGGTCGAAGGCCTTGAGCGTTTCACTGGAGCTGTAGGATTTGCTGTTGGGTTTGCCATCCTCGCTGTCGGCTGAGGAACTGGTGTATCGGCGCTCTGTGTCCTGCCGAGCGGTGAGTGAGCGGTAAGGTCTACGTTCCTTCACTTCCATGGCGTCCTCCACACGATTTTCAACATCAAACGGGAGTTACCTTGCCAGTTTAGTTTGAGTGATTCTGTGGAAGAGAGACACAAAAAAGGGAAGACATTTAATGTCTGAAAAGATGTCTTGACAAAGTGTTGGTTTTTTTTATGAAATCCCTTTTGAATGATTTTGTTGTTTTCCTTTCATTTAAGATTCAAGACATTACAAAATGTTGAAAATGTGATTAATTCAAACATATTATCATGGGCAACCATGTGTAACTGTCATTTCAATAAATTTCAAATGGCACGACATCATTGATCATTGAAATGTAGAGAGCGCAAAAATGCACACACTTAACCGAGTAACAGTAGGAATAAATAAAATGCATGTTTCCAGGCAGCAGTGTATGCATGGCTCAGTACACACAGTAGGCTGAGATTTAATACAATACGGTACAACAAATCTTGCACCTATAAAGTTTACGGTGCAAGTCTCCCACAAATATTCCTTTTTATGTGCCGTATAGAAATGATACCAGGCCTCCAGCATCTGTAAAAGTGGCAGGTGTCCTTCCATGAATTGTGCTGTTTATAAGTTAGAAATCATCACCAGTTGAAAATTGAGGAACCAAATAAATCTACGAATGAACTGAACCAGCAGAGATGATTAAAATCTGAAACATAAAACTACAACCGTCAAAAAGCAGAGCGAGGGCACAATCAATAGAGAGGGGGAATTTCACCATTGCGTGTTTCCTCCCATGAAGCACACAATATTAGCAGACAAATTGACATGCTTTTAATCCATTTTAACACATCCAAATCAAATTATTTCTGTTTTGACTAAATATAAACTTAATGGAAAAAACTAAACTTTATTTTCTAAGTGCAACATCACATAAATTAGACAAATGAGTAGAATATTATTGCCTTGCTAACAACTCATTCACAGTGACCAGATGGTTATGAGATATTGATTTGGATTAAGAAAAGTCAATGTGGATGTGATTTTGATTAAAGGCTTGGTCACTGTTTACTTTGAAGCTCAATTACTGATCATAGCAGCAGTAGTAAGCTCGATATGGAGGAATAATTCAATATTTTCCTGTTTCTTCTACAATGACAAGTCATGAGCTGAAACCTTATCGCTCCTGCTGCAGATTTCTACTTGCTCACACACTTGCAAGTCAGTGGATAAGAGAACACAGCTCTTTGAAAAAGAGCTGAAAAGTACTCCTGGCGAGTCTGGGAGTTTTTACTGACAATATGCTTGGGTTGTTCTGACAGGGATATTTCCACAAGATAAGCTCTTTATGAATACTTTATGAGATTTGTGCCGGACACAACAGTCAACAATACTCTCCAGTGAACTATATTTGCCCTAGCTTAACCATTGTGACACCATTGTGGGGTTTTAGAGGTTCTTTTTGTATGTATTGACAGCTGAAAAGATCCCAGTGATTAATGACTTGGGGCCTCAATACCAGGACCTCCGCCACACGGGTGGGGGGAAATGCTCCCACTCTACAGATGCAAGAGCACTTCAGCTGCTCCCAAGATTTCAGATGCAGCTTGTATGGCTTGCTAATTTTTTACCTTTTGCTTAAGACCCTTGATACTATGCAAATGTGAGAGAGTGGAGAACAAGCAGCTTTCTAAAGTTTGAAGAATGTTCTGTAAAGTGCATTGTTTTTGTTTCCAAAGAGTTGGACTGGGTGCTTTAGCCATCTCTCCTCTGCACCGCCCTTCCTCCTCTTTATTAATCGGCCTGTATGCAATGATGTTCCTCTGGGGCCATGGGAAACCCAGAGGAGTTTTTCAACGAAGAAATGGGCCCTACACAATGACAGATGATATGGGATCTAAATGGAGGTCCTGGAAACTTGTCCACCTTGATGCTAGGTCAAAAAAATTTAACACAAATCATGTCGTAAAACTAAACAGCATTGTTCTTCATAAATAGGCTACATCTGGTAAGATCCTGGTGTCTCAGCTCCACAGAGCAGTCTAAGTCTAAATCCTGGTAGAAGAAGTGAAAACAAAGACAATGCCACCACTGTGTTATCTCAATTTACTGGTACGCAAAGATAATAAATAAGATGCCTCAACATCTAGGTAAGATACACCAAGAAGACTGTTTTTAAGGTCTTTTTATCATCTCATGGTAAGACATCTGGAAAAGGAGAAAAGTAGTTTGAATCACTGAAAGAAAAGGTTAACGAGGGCACATTCACAAAGAGTTAGTTGGAAAAGTTATTTACAAAGACCAGTGAAAAATTACTTCCATGGAATGAAATCTCTAAAATGAAGATAGCAATCACACGCTTTTATTTCAAACACAATGTTCCTCTGAAGCCTGAGCTGCAAAGCCCGAGCAGTGCCAAAAAGAAACTAGCTGTGTATCTACTCAATGATCCAAAAATCAATTGAGGTCTCTCTACATAGAGAAAAGAAATGATGGATGGTCTGTTTTTCCCTTTAAAACAATTGCAGACGTTACATTTTTGAATTGCATTGTCTACAACTGGCCAGGGTAGTGTGAGGTTTGTCTCTGGGTGTTGAGCTGCCATATGCAGAGCGATAATGTGCTTCTGCAGAGAAACTGTTGCAGGGAGCTATGAAATGTGTCAAATGTAATTATCAGATATATTGCCATTGCATATGGCCCTTGAGTTGAAATGTGCCAAAATGTTTAAGTGGAGGTTATGGCCGCAGGGTCAAATATTATCAATAAAATGTTCACCAGAAAGACATAATTTTCCTAAAGAGCTAAATATATGAACCTAAAACAGCCAATATATGAACATTTGAGGGGTGACTGGCACCTGAGAAAAGTTGCCCTTGTAGAAGTGATAATCTGGGCTATAATCTAGTTCAGGGTCTTTATTATGGTGCACCCCCAACCCCAACCAATAGCAAGTCATAATCAGCTAAGACGTGGCATTTTGTGAATAAGTGAACACACAGAAGTTCACCATCATCTAAACTCCTTAATAAAAGGTTCCAAAATAGTTAACAGCTCTGGCAAAATGATGCATTTCAAAAACATAATACCATAAAACATCGAATCAGATCACCAGCAAAGGCATATCCCTTCTGGCACTGATTATTCATTTTTTATGCTTTGTGTATCATTACGCCTGCTTATGATCAAGCAGGCGTAATGATTTTACGCCGCCAACCATTTCAGAAAGCGAATCTTATGTGGCTTCAGTGAAGAACTCTGAAGTGCTGTCAGTGGCATCTCAGCCATCAACCAAATGCACACTTACATACAATTTGGATACAACTTACACGTTTTTTGACATACTGAGTGGTTCGCACAACCAACTACTGCAGCACTTCATAGGACAATGTAGTTGAACAGGCAGATGTCTGTCCAGGATGTGTACAAGACATGTCCATCTTAGGGGACATGCAAACATACCTCCCAATAGGAACTCTCTCTCTCTAAAAACATGTGAGTGTCTGCTCTCATGGGTTAGGCTTTCTCTAAAATACAGTCTAAGCCAAGAAGATGTCAAGAAATCTAGTTTGTTCTCAGACCATTTCATTGCAATACATACAAATTATGTTACCTTTGGTTTTTAGAAATTGCCAGAAAATAACTTGCTCCCCCAATTTCAAGTGTTAAAAATTGATTAAGAAGTTAATGTTTACGGATTTGTAAGAACAACAAGATGCAACAAAGGTTTTGTTTCATTATCAGTATAAATTTTTTTAAGTAGTAAAAAATACACATCGCAAAATAGATTAACATCCAAATTTAAAAGAAATTCAAATTACTACAAAGAAATGTCTTAGTAAATTAATCCATCATTCTGTTCCTTTGCCCAAAAACTGGGGACGGTGTTAAGTTTTGAGTTTTTTTGTGAATTCTTAATAGCCGGCAGATTTTAAACCCCCAAAACAGAAGACAACTCAAGAGCTATTAAAAAAAAAAAAAAAAGGTGAATGGACTGAAAACTTAAGCGCAAAATTGGTCAAACCAATGCATAAAACAAACCACCCACAGCGAGAACGGCAGGTTACAGAAGCATGTTGAGTTTTTTTTTGCTGGGCAGGCCGCTGTGACCATTGCTCCAGTGTCAGGAGTTAGTTAAATATGGGATCTAAATAGGTGGGAGGCGTTTGGGGTACAATATAAATGCAAATGGATCCGTACTATCCATCAAACAATTAGCGGTGTGCTGAGAATTGCTATTCAGTACCGCTGCATATAAATCTAACCTTCTCTCTGTGCAATGCCCTGTTTTCCACGATACTTAAGTGCTTGCTGCCCTTCACATGTCATAGATTTTTCCATGCACAATTCGGGACTAAATGTTAACACTCATTGTTCCTCGAAGTATGCGCTAAGATAATTACACATTACTTGTCTGTGAAATCACTTAATTAGTATTGATCACTAACATTGAGGCATAATGTGTTATTGATTAGTGATGACATTTTTAGACAAATGATTGCTGATATACAGTGCAGGAGCTACGTAATTCTTCTCAGTCCAGAGAAACCAAAGCTAAATTCTTTTTATACCATCATCATTCACAACCACAACTTACAAGGAAACACGCATTTTTTTAAACTTATAAGATGTCAAACATTTTGAAATCTAATTTTATATGAACATTTTAGCTTTTAATTACGCTTATCTAACCTGGTCACGTAGTCAAAGGATTATCGACAGTTAGCTCACAACAGTGCAGACAAACATCTACACACCAAAGCAGGCTATAGAGCAGCATAGAGGAAATTTGGGCAGATATCAAGAACATTGTCTACGAGATCCATTGAGAGCAAAAGGAACTCCATACAGGCACCACTTACTTCTTTTCTGGAAATCTTTCACATGCTTAGGCTCTATAGAAAAGCCTCCTTGGTCAACAGAAAGGTGTGTTTTCAATAGAGATGGGGGGGGGGACTTGGGGTAGATGGGGTGGGGGGCCTGAATGGATGCCAAACTGAAGTGAATTTGGTAGCACTAATGCAGGCTGAGGAGCGGAGGGGGCACAGCAGTGGGGGTATTTTAGCAGCCGCCTCCTTCTGGGATCAAAAGCAAACCCCTCTACCGCATAAAACAGAATGCGTAAAAGCCTTAACATAAACAAAAGTAGCCTGGGACCACTGTTGCAGCACGCTCCCTGCTACTAATCACTCTAAGCAATTCAGGGTTTAGCCCTGACAGAGGGAGCAGGCAATGGAATAATTTGTTTAAACCAGCCTGGTAAATAACAGGGAGAAACAGTCTATTTAATCACTTTCTGCTTCGATATATGCCCCTGACCCCTGGTAAATAAAGCAAAATGTGAGCAGCACTTTGACAGGCTGAAATAGTTCCTAAGTTCCTAAGTAGATAAGTGATAGAAAAAATTTACATAAATGTAGTAGTATCAGTTATAAATTCAAACTTAAATGAAATAATTAATCTGCAGTCATAAAACTCACTGCTGTGAACTCCTCCAACAACTGTGACAACAAATAAATGCAGGTTAAAACGTGACCTCTCCACTACAGTAGGCCAAAGTGTTTCGGTATCCAAGCATAGCTGCTGAGGGCAAAGGTCACTGTGGTGCTGACCTGCCTCCCATCAGGCCACGATTAATACTCATTATGGTGCAAGGCTGGGGCAAGAATTTGATTTATAGTTAAGCCTGCAGTGAAACCAAGCCTAATACCAGCAAAGCAGTAATCAACTAAACTGGCTACTGTCAAACTTGCCGTTATAAATATTTTTTGTTTGCAGCTTTAACGCCAGGAAGGTCTATGGGACCAACATGCTGCAAATAATTGATGCAGTGAAAAAGAATATTTTGAGTGCTGTTCCAGTGCCTCAAGGATTGGTTCAGGTGAAAAAATAAAAATAAATAAAAAAATTGTGTGTTTTGCATGCAGGGTTTTGAGATATCAGCCTTTAAGATGTCAGCTACTGCCCCAAGTACAATGGAGGTGAATTGAATTTTGTTTCTAGTGCTCACAAAGTTAAAAAAAAAAAAAAAGTTTAAGATATGAACTCCATCATGTTTCGAAAGGCAAAGTCTCAGTTATTCAGAATAATTGACAGACTACAGAAAATAGAATATGATACCGGGAAGCTTTAGACCTGCTCTGTTTAGAAAGTGCCTTGAGATAACTTCTGCTGTGAAGTGGTGTTCTATAAATAAAATTGGACTTGACAAGCCCACACAGGTCCACAGGTCCATGAAGAAAGATCCAGTTAGATTCACTGTATTTGGGGTGAAGGAAAGAGACATAGAGACACAAAGCTCAGAGTTTTGAGCAGCAAAAACAAAGCTACCTGCATTTCTAATTATATTTAAGGACAAGTCAAACATTACCATGAGCCAGTGAATCAGCGCCATGAAGGCACACACACTCCCTCAAATAGAGTATTTTATGTTGACCTCCAACTCTAAGATCAGCTCACATGACTTAGTCTCCTCTAACAGTGCTTGGATCATACAATCCTCTTGCGACTGACGACATATCTTTCAGGTGATGTTAGTAGCTGTATCAGCGGTCCCCTGCTATTAGGGTTGAATGAAAAGCTTGAATTATAACTTTTGATTACGCAGACACTGTGAATGGATTTTTGGGCTGCGTTAGCAAAAGTGTTGATCACTTTGGGTTTTATTATCACTGACAAATCTGAGCAATTTTGCCATTTTACTGTAGACAACTCAGCCACATCTTTCTTCGTATTGTAGTTTGTGAGATAACTTTGCAAGGAAACTAGCTGAAACACTGCTTCCTCAATTTTGGATGCACAGTGGATTTTAATGTGATATTGCCACTTCTCTTTTATTCTATTCACTATTCTATTGCTCAACATAATATATGAAATGCTACTTGGCTTGGTCTCATTTCAAAATAACTGGCTGCACTGTAGTGTACTGCATTTACCTCAAAGGTATTCCTGCAATTGACGTTGCCACTGAACATCAAACGAAAAATGAGGTGAATATCATATATTAGTTTTCCATTCAACACTGAGAGCCTAATACCGAGGTAATTAAAAACACTCGCAAGTGTAAAGGTACCAATATTAAAGCAGGTGATACCATGCCATTGACATTGTATTCAAATTGTTAGATTAAATGTCTGCAGTTCTTTGGGAAAATTCAATATTTATAAAATGAGTCACTGATGTTATTACACCTAAATGCCACTAATGATCCTGCAGAAACCAGATCCAAACATGGCGCATGAATAATATTTAGTGGTTTAACACAATGATGTGTTTTGTTTTGTTGTTTTTGTTTTTATTTTACTATTTCTGATAAAATCAATTTATTTACTCATTAAATACTCAAAAAACAGGGATTTTCTTAAAAGAAAGAAAGAAATCAAGGTCTAATCCAAACAGATGATGCATCATTCACTGACCCCCACACAAGATCACACAGAGAAGAAGAAAAAAATCAAAAAGCTTCACTAAATTAAACAGATACAGTAAATCCAGATTGTGTCTACAGTCGAGGCAGCTTTCAGTTGACTCATGGTGTCAGACTTCAACTCAAGTGACCACTCGAGTTTGGATTTCTATTCCCATCCCAATATGCAAATAAGCATGTAAATCACTTCCAATTCAATACGCCAGAAATAACCAACGACAGAAGAAGTCTGTATTCACAGCACACAACATACAGCGTGCCATCACCTCCATCCATAACTTCTTCTCACAAGCAGCTCTGGTACATATTAGACATGAATGTGTCCTCAAAGCCTTGTAGGTGCAGTCACCTCTGTATTTACAGCTATGTGATCACATCCAATCAGCTAATATGGGATTTTCTCACCATCAAGCGGCTCAGTGGAAAACCTCCCACTCAGCTTCTTTCCCAGGGTGACAGATAACAAAGACAAGGCCGGTAAATGGCCACGGCATTGCCCTTAAAGAGCTGCCCTGAGTGGACGAACTCCCCTCAAAGAGACTGTGCGGTGGTGTGGTTGTGCTGCCGGATACCACTTATAAGCCATGCACAATTGGGGTCCCAAGATTTCCTCATAACTCCTGTAGGCCCTGAGTAAGAAAGTGCACTTCCGAGATCACAAACTTATCGAGGTCCTCCAATCTCCTCTCACCAGCTGGAGTTCCTAACTCAGGAGAGAGCCCAGTTGTTTCCTTTGAACTTACTTACTTATGTATCCTTGGCAGATTTTGAGGGCAATTCTTTGTAAAATATCACATAAAGTTTCTTGCCTGTTGTGTTTGTGGTGAGAGGAGCACTGACAAGGAGTAGCACTGTCACTGCAATTAACCATTATCCATCTGTCTCACATTTTGTGAACTGATCTAAGATGCAGGAAATACATGAGTGATTTGTATCCAGTATATATACATGCCAACAAATGAGTACAACATGATCAACACCGCACACCCTCCCCACAGTCATAGTAAACTACCCACGGTGGGAAATGTTCGCTTCAAGTAAAAGCTCCAATCAATCAAATAAACTAGAGTAATTAGGTTTCCTCACAACAGCAATAATATGGATCTTAGCTGGGTTTGCAAAATGAATCACCTAACATGGCCGACTCGAAAAGAAATGAACATGAGAACCGTGTGATAACCGGACCCACAGCAAGCACCACCATTCTGTTAGAGACAATAAAACCAGTTGCTGTTCAATATAAACAATAAAAAGAAATTCGCACACACAGCAAAGCTAGACGGAGGGTTCCTGCATGGTAATGATCTTACTCTAAGTGCCTAACTGAGTCATCTCCACGAGCCCCGATTTGACAACCACACACCTCCCACATCTCCCATCTCAGCAGCCTCTGGGTGGGGCTAATCACTCCGTAGTTTCATCATCAGCTGGATGACAGCTCTGACTGTAAAGATGCTATGTCTAGAGGGCGTGGCTGCTGCAGTGGCCTAGTGTACACACCCGGTGCTTTATTCCTAGAGCTGAAAACAGAGAATCACAAAACATCAAAAGAAATTAAAAAAAGGGGAGGAACAAAAGGTTCTGTAATAGAGCAAGAAGAGGGGCATGTGTTTTTGTTGTTGTTGTTGTTTTTTTTTTATTATTCCCATCATTCCTTACAGTGTAGACAAGAATCCTGAGAGAATCCAAGTTGGGGCACTGAGAGTGTGTGCTTTGTGATTTGCCCCTAACTGATAATGACATGAAATGGCTGACGGGTATCTTGGCGGTGCCGAGTTGACCTATGCAACCTCCTTCCACTGCCTCTAAGGTACCAGAGGTCTGCATTCTGATCCCAAATGCCTAACATTAGACAGTGCTGAGGTAGGCAAAAAATCTAATGCACAAACGCCTGTGCAATTTCTATTTTTCGGGGGGGGGGCCTCATCTACCATGAGTCTTTAGTGCAGCTTCAACTCCCTCATGAAAGCCCCCTGTTCTGTGTTATTAAAACAACCAAAGAGAAGTATGGTATCTTCTTTTCTTTATCGTGATTGTTGATGCGTAAGAGGGAAATGCCCTTTCATCTATCAGGGCAGGGCACTGCATCCTCCTATATATAAATTTAATTTTCCAAGTAAATTAGGATTGATCACCACAGCTCTAGGCCACAATCAGCATCCATGATCTAATCGGGGCCTGGCCCTAGACAGAAAAGGATACTTCCATAAATAAAAGACATATGAGACCCAGCAAGTGCTCATAACACTGTGGGGGAAATTTGATTACCTACTCCCTCTCCACAGGTGTGCTTTTAGCCACCTACCTTCAAAGGCTGCCCGTCTGCCATAATGCCACACTATGTGCACCTTTGCCATTGTTTTCATGCACTAAGGGGTTTTACATCATACTTGCATCACCGGATGTGAGCACCGCATGCGGGAGTCACCGCTAAGCAGGCGATGCACATGGAAGCCTGGCTAAAGACAAGATCTGTCAGGAACTCCTCTCCCAGCAACACCCAGGGTAATAAATTACCCAGAATTAACACGTCATCCTGCACTCCACACAGCAGCCGCACTCCACTCACGCCATGCTGCTTAATGGAGCTATTAACCAAATGGATACAGGGGTAAATTGCTTTCAGAGGAGAAATTCTTGTTTGGTATATGCTAACAACATAGCCTGAGAGAAATGTGCTTATCTGTCTGATATTAAGTTACTGTAAAATTCCAAAAGCCGCAGGTAGGTAGGCGTTCACGTCGTCCGCTCGGAGTAGTTATGATGCCCCATGCTTCACAGGGATGCCGTGCAAACAGAAAGCCCTATGAGATGACAACACAATGCTCAGGAACCACCCGCGACACTCCCTGTGTCACCTGCTTAGGAATTCTTCTGAGACTCATTCGGTCATTAAAAACTGTGCTTTCCTGTTGATCCCTGTCACTGATAGCAGCAGATATTTAGTAAACGATTCCAAATGTCACCTGTGCCACCTGTATATCCTTGGCATCTGCTGCACCCGCTATGACATTCTGACAGGGTGGCAGACAGCACAACACAATTTTTGACCAGAGCTCACTCATCACAAAAGGTAAACACATATAAGGGAGCAGCTCACAGAGTCAGGTTATTTTTGTGTATGTTCCACATTACCGATATTCCCCTGTGCTTTAACTCCCCACAATCATGATACTGGCATCTTTTGTTGCCCCTAAGCTTCATTTTTCCTTTTCTACATTTTCTTTTATTTTTTCCATATCTTCTCTGAATCAAAAACCTAAACCTCTGAAACCACAGTCGAAATTTTTAGAAGTGAGAAAGCACGAGACCTGAGAAGCATAAAACTATGAAATCTGAACCATAAAAGCCTTTTACTGAAAAGTTATGCATAATATTGGTAGTTGCTGCAATGTAAAAATTCAAATTTCTGACACCGCTTCATTCACGCAGTGGAGGAGATCGATCACCTGTCAGCCAAGGCTGCTGTAGCATTCTGTGCAGTTTGGTGTCTTTCGCTTGCTGCGTCCCCTTTACATTGAAGACATGTAGTAGCCCCTGTTCCAACAGTCCCTTTTAATTAATTAATGTGTGTATGTATGTATATATGTAGTTTTTCCTTAAAAAAGTAATTACCAGCTCAGTGCTTTCCTATGCTCTGGTTTATCCTGAAACTCACATGAAGTTAAACATATAAACTTGACAGTAACAGTTGGGTAACAAAACTGGTGAAAAATGAACTATGAAATCAGGAGGGTGAAAGTGGATGTGTAATTAAAATAAAACTTAGAAACACGTTAGTCAGTTTCTCGCCACGGCACTGACTTTGTTTTTCTTTCTTTTTGAAATGTTTTTCAGGCTATATGTGATTACATGACATTTCCTAACACAGTTCTAACAGAGATGCACTTTCCTTCAGTAGTTTCACAAGAATAAATCCCCCACATGCTGAAAGGTCACAACAACAAACTGTAATTAAGAAATAATGCTACCAATCACATGCACATAAGCAACTGATGAAATTTGCTGGATGTATGTCTGTTAAAATGCAGCAGAAACTCAACATGGCTTCTAAGGAATCCAACCATGGGTGCAAAAAATGGGCCACATCCAATTTGTCAGGAGTTAAGTGGCAGGGAACACACATTAAAATTTTAATAAAGTGTTATAACTCAGAATGCTAGGAGGCCGTATCAAAATATGAGTACCCAGGACAAGAACATCTTGAATTCATTTCAGAGCAGTCACCAACTTTGCCAGAGTCCCCCCCCCCCAAAAAAAAACCCCCAAAAAAACACACATATCAGTTTCACATGTAGCAGAAACCAATATCAGGTCAAATCCACAATATTTTCTGGTCTGATTTAAATACAGTAAAATAAATCTAGATTTTAAAAAAATCAAGTCAGAGTAAATACAGTCAAGTACCACTTCAATAATAAATGATTAAACAATACTGCAGTGACTTTTTTCCTATTCAATCAGTAAGAAACTCTTTCTTTCAGTCGAAAACAGAACTTATTACTTGTGGAAAGTGTGATTTCTAAAAGTAAATGTAGTGCAACCTGTGAAATGGAAATGATCACCTCAACTCCACAGAGCCGCATTGGACAGACACTGAAAGGCTAGACTTTATATTAGCCATTTAGTTGACATCTACCGAGTTTGTGATTATCTGCTGTTGCTTTAGAGGAAATTGACCCTATTTATCTTCAGTGTTGACTTGTAACTTTCTCGTAGCATACTCATGATGGAAAAAACAGTGAAAAAGAGGAATTGCGTGTAGTGTAGAAAGTCAGGAGCATGACGGTTCAAAAAAGGGAAGACCAGCTCAAGTGTGTTCATTGTCTTCTATTTAAGTGGGGTCAAGAAAGACCACGTTGAGGCATAAGTATGAAGCCTCAACCAAAAAACATCCACTCTTAACCCAGCATACCATGCAGCGTCTCCCCAGCACAAAGACGAGCTTTATCCCCCTGCACTTAAGATGCTCTCGCCTGGAAGCCTCTTCTGAGATGGACTTATTTAAAGTTTAATGGGGGAGCTCGAACAAGAGCAGAAAAACCTGGTTGGAAAAACCTAAACTCTAACCATCAATCTGGATCTGACACAGTGCATCATGGCCTACTATGGAATGAGACAGAAAGATCTGGAGGCGAAGGAAGAGGTGAATAAAAATACTGCACAAATAACACTTAATTGAGGTCAATGTGATTGAATGCTGCGAGGGTAGGATGGCTTTAGCATTGGTTCCAGATGGCAGGCTGTTATTTCACTGCGCCCTGCTAATACTGCAGGATTTGATGCTAGTAACCTGAGTGTCCCTTGGGCCCCCTGGCTCCTCCACTGCACTGAAATCAGGGCCAAACTCCCTCCACTGCTACTCTGCAGGTTTACTCAACTTTGAAAAAGGGGGCCGGGGGGGGGGGTTGGATATGGCAGTTGAGGATGTGTGTGTGTGGAGGTGGGGGTTGTGCAGCAGTGCTGGAACAAAGCATGTTAACACCGTCTCTGTGTTTAACAAGTTTGGAAACAAGCAGGGGTTTCCTTCAAATCCTCATTGGAGGGTGTTTCACCACTCCACGACAGCAGGAGAAAATCCTGGCATTTACGCTCGTCTCCCTTCCACAGTGCTGCTCACGCTAAACTGACTGAAACACTCTTTCCGACTGAGAGAGACAGGACATGTCAATATCTCTCATTGATAATTCCTCAAATTCAGGTAGAAACACACAGATCCACGATGGACCGTTGCAAACTATTCCATGTTCGCAGTGAGTTTTCATGAGATTTCCTGTTCTTTTTAGAGCTGAGAACTCTGGTAAGGTTAGATCAGAGTCCAGTCCAAGTATTTGAGGATATCTTAGATGACTCTCTTAGTTGGTTGGACTGCTTTTGTTGTTTTATTAGAATTTTGCCAGGCAATTGAATTAGACTCTGGTTTACATTTAAAATGGAAATTTTTTCCTTTCACTTCCTATCAAAGCATGCAAGCAAATGTAGCAGCCCCCTGTGGTCTGAAATTAGAGAAACATAAAGCAGAAGCAACTTGTTTAAACTAAGGAAACACAAGCTGTGAGCTGGACACAGCTGACAACTGGCAACGCTTTAAGTAAAAAAGCAGTAAAAAAAAAAAACCCTCTGATGAACTTACTTGCTTTATGAATTTAGTCTACAGCCGTTTTCACACCAGACTAGCGACCTATCATGTTTTAAAGGCTGTTGTAATTGTAATTGCAAATCAGACATCACGTCTGTCCCTTAGATGCGTTCAAACTGAATAATAAAATGCATTTCTAAAATTAACTATTTAAAAGACCACCAGAATGACAGAGTCAGGATCAAAACAATGTACAAAAAAAAAAAAAAGGGGATGTATCAAAATCTTCTGTTTTATGTGTAATAATAGGGAAAGCAATGAGGGAATGAGTACAAAAGCATTGCGCTTAGAAGTTTTTCAGTGACACAGCAGATCTGAACCCCCTCTACATAATCATTGTTACTGATTGAACACCTTAATTAAGCTGAACATTTCTAATGATCTTATTTTGCCTGGTCATCTGCTCCTTGACCTTCAACGCAAGAAAACATTATTGTTTAGCAACCCGGATTTCACTGACAGACCAGTAGCCTGAATGAGACGGCAGTCTACTGACAGCCAGACACACCGTATATACAACAACCACTCCAGAAAT
Organism: Remorina albescens; assembly: GCA_034769265.1. NCBI lineage: Eukaryota > Metazoa > Chordata > Actinopteri > Carangiformes > Echeneidae > Remorina > Remorina albescens. Next base: position 19,404,869 of record CM068497.1, on the reverse strand, counting down.
AAGACAGGTGCTTTTTTTTTTTTTTTTTTTTTACTACTTCTAAACACTGCATTCGACTTTCTGCATCGCTATATGTTGTGGCTGCACCAGTTGAAGATTAAACCTTGACAATGAAGCTCGGTGCATCACATGAAGTATACTCTACATGTGTCTTAGGAACAACATTCGTGTTTGCATGCGGATGTTAAGCACAATCCTTCACATATACACATTCAGTTTATCACTGTCAGCGTAGATTTTCCATTTTTCTAAATATCTTCGTGCACAAATTGGTTTGTTGTCAGTTTTCTACTTCTAATAAAACCGCATACCTCTTCTTTAGACCCACAAACTGCAAAGCCAATTTCTGATGGTCCAGATTTACTTTACTCGGGTATTTCCAGGGCAATGTGGAAAGAACCAATTACAATTGGGTTTTTTTTTGTTTGTTTGTTTTTTTGTTTTTTTTGTTTTTTTTTTTTTTTGGGGGGGGGGGGCGGGGTGAACTATTCCAAAGATGCTTTCAGCGGTTTACTTAATTTATCATCTATAATATTTTAACTATTAAGAAACAGATGAGCAGACTCTGTGTGATGACTTATTTACTTTTATATATGCCAGAGGTTTTCATAGGCTCTTTCTCATTAAAGCTACTTCTGTTATAAGCAGGAGCTCCTGTGGGGAGCACATCAGATCAGACCTTGCTGGCAGAAACAGGCCAGATGACTTCCTAAAACTTAAATTGTTATATTGTAGTTCTTTTGATTTCCTTTACCTCTTTCAGTGAGCAAACATTAAAAGCCATTTAAGACATCTAAATATCTTACCATACTTGTATAACCTTCAATTTAGTTGACATAACTAATTGTTACTTTTTTCTGTTTAGCAACACACCTTGGTTTCAAGTTAGTTACCAGTGTGGGGAACTTTTATGGACTGTTCCAAATCCGCACTGCAACAGCAGTCCTTGGAATGACATTAACAAATAAAAATAAATCACTAAAACAGGAGTTTGAGCTTTTCAGCTGACAGCAATAAATAATCCCTGCTATGGGTCAAGCTGAGTACTACACCGCAGCAGTTTCCTTCACTGTGATGTTCTTCTAACTCAGCACAACTGCAGCCTTCCCAGTCGTGCTCTATATCACGTAAGCCCCTTCATTGTTTCTGCTCGTGTTAAGGTGCATATGAAAAACATTTCAGGCACATCCAGACCACCACTTACAGCCATGAACGCCCCGGCCGGGATTACAGAGAGAAAGGAAAATACAAGTAACTAATGGCTTTGAGTCATATGTGCAGGCTTAGAGTCTGCACAGAAGCAGAGGTTTCTCATACCTTCTCCTCTCACTTTACACTGTTTAACAGCATAGATTTTAGTGGCAATATCTCCAGCACAGAATCTATTTAGTACTTTCAACATATATTCATAAAAATAAAAGAAAAAAAGAAAAAAGATATGGCTTATCTGTTCCGCGTTTCTGGAAGTCCGCCTCAATCATCTGAAACATACTGATGATGAATGATCACATTCAAGGAAATAATGTGAGCTACAAATGAAAATGAACCCACACAATTTATACATTCATACGTACAGAGCGGAGTTCAATATTAACATGCAACACCATATGTGCACTAATTAGACTCTTAGATCCATAGACTCGGGTCAGCTAGTCCAGACCAGAGTCCAGACTAAACATGGAGAAGCAGCATTTAGCTTTTACTACAAACGGGTGCAACAAACTGCCAGTTGAGGTTAGATCAGCACCAAATGTTGATACTTAAATGCAGGTTAAAAACATTTCTTTTCTCATGCAGGTTTCCATGAAACCTGCACTGTACTTTGTCTTAACTTATCCAGACTGCTACATATTCTTTTAATCATTTTTATTATTTAATGACTTTGATTATATGCAGGTCACTGTTTTTATTTTTCTCTGTACAGCACATTGAATTGCCTTTGTGTATAAAATGCACCATATAAATCAACTTGCCTTGCCTTGCCTAATCTTTGGTCCCAGATTGAGACCACCTGCATCCTGATTCTCCCAGAATCAGGATGCTGTAAGTATTCAAATAAAACTATGCAGAGATAACAAATCATGCATCAAAAAATTTGGTTGACATCTTTGTATTTTACATTTAAAGTGAAAAGTCTACTGCTTTACAATGATGATCCTGTGCATATATCAGAGCCATTCTTCTGATGAAAATATTGTATCCTCTGTTTTTTCGCCGGGATAGCAAATTTGCCATGCCACTGGTCCAGTTGGGCCAAGCAGAAAAACTAATAATTCCACATTTGCTTGTAAATATTTTGCAGTCCAAACAGAGCAAAAATAACACAGTAAAAATGAGGGGAATGCAAAAATCCCAAAAGAAATTGAGCCTGAAACCCCCCCCCCCAAAAAAAACAAAAAACATTTCCACCAAGTTGTTCATTCTACACAACACTGCACTGAACAATGAGAAGCCAAGCGATAAAGACACAAAGCAGTGTGCAGGTGAAACAGTGGGCAAGAGGGAAAATAGTGAGACGCGCCAGAGCTTCTTTTCTCTTGATTAAAAGAGTTCATTTTTTTAATAAAGTTGGAAATTGAAGTTAAGGTTAACGGTCAACCGACTTACTTTTCTCATCTTATTCTGATCTTAAAGTTTGTCATTTTGAGAGAGCTGCATATATTTTTCGGCTTACGCTTACACTTCTACCTACAATATAACATTCTGACGATGTCCTTCCCAGATCAGCTTTTATTGAACATGGTTTGGGAGCAAAGGCCTGTTCTGCTGGAAAAATGAGCAGTAACTGTATACAACAGGAGTTGAACTATACATTCAGCGTGAAAATGATGCAACCTGGGAGTCAACTGAGGGCAAGAGGCTTCATCAGACAGTATGAAACCTGTTACACTGGAGTATATGAATAAATGGTATTACTAATGAGGCATATAATCAGCAGGTTAGACAGTAACAACAGATATAAGCTGAACTAACTGATTTTGTATGTTTTTGGCACTATAATGCAGCACAAAGTATTTATCAATAAACCACACACAGCTCGCTCACATGTACCAGTCTCCTGGTCTGCCATCTTTTTTGATTTTACTGCAGTAATGCAGATGGGTGGGGATGTTTTTTTTTTACGGCAGTGCTGTTTTATGATTTAGGCTGATAGGTTGCATGTATTTTCACATGAAAATAACTTTCTGTGGCTTTAAAGCAGATACTTTGAACTGGAAAAAAAGCTGTGAGGGCATTTGGGTGGGTTTTTAAGTGCATTGAGCAGCCCTGTTGATCTACACTGTAAACGCATGCATGCTGTGGCAAGCCCAATACTTATTCAACAGCGCACATGTATGATCTGTCAAATGGCCACAAAATACTTGAACCTGCAAGTGGGATATCTGAGAATGCACACTGGATGTGAAATTAAGAATATGCTCTCTGATCCAAGGATACATTGCATTGTTGTGTAAAAGGTAACATGCTGATGTGGAAGGACCATCAAACTGTTTCTGTCCTCAGTAAGTTCCTTCAGCAGCAGCAATGCTTATGTGCTTATTAGTGTTTTCTGTTCAAAGCTCGTTCAATTAATTAAAGCGTTCAAAACACTGTTTACTCCATTTTTACAATTTGGAACATTGCTTATGAAAGGAAAAAAAAAAACCGATAATAACAAGAATTTCTTTTGCCAGGGAGCCAAGTTGCATTTTATGGCCTTGTCAGTCGAGATTCAAAATGTGAGCCGAGGCAATTTTTTTCAGCCCGACAGCAAAGAGCATCTCAGCATCATCACAGCTTCAAGGTGGGCATTCAAGATTAGTGTCACCATCACAGCATCTACCCATGTGTGAAATATGGTGACAATCTCCCTTTTATGTTCCTGAGACTGTGTTAAAATGTCGCCAGAAAAGCCCTGTCGCATTATGATATCACTGTGAAACTGACTTTTGACCTTTTGAATCAAGTTTGTAATTATTTAATAATTTCTCTGATTAGAAATTTGACTTAAACGTTGTCATATTTCACTTGTGAATTTTTGAATTATGGCCAAAAATGGCATCTACGAAGTTCCATTGACCTCTGCTGATGCTAAACACAGATAAAAGACAGAATAAAGGATTTACTGATATTTTTCCAAGAAAAATCTGAAGCTTCTCCAGCTTCTCCATTCACTGGACATCATCAGTTACAGATCTCAGTACAAGTTAAACATTTACAAGAAGAATAAGAAGAAGAAAAGAAAGCTTTATCCTGAAATGTTCAAGTATGTGTGATCTGTTCCTTGTACGACCTGTGGCTGTGAGCAGAGAGAACAACAACTGTTGGATGGAATTGCAGGGACTATTAAGGCTACAAGCCAAGGTGTAGTCAAAACATTTACTGCCACTGGATTTCAGTTTACCACAGCTGTTGTAATCCAAGAAGGAGAAATCTAGAAAATGTTCACAGCTTCTTCTTTTGAAGCCGTGAACTCTGACGCCTCTGTAGTGTAACAGCACAATACAGGAAGAGTGTTTTAAAGTTTCACTACAGAAAGAAAATTAAGTAAAAAAAAAAATCAGATCCATGCAAAGTTTTTGGGTGGACCAACTTTTACTTGAATATTTAAAAAAAAAAAAGGAGCTTTATGGAGTTATGGAGGCAGATGATCCATCCTTTTATTCCACTGGCAGGTAAAAGTATCGCTTCATGCACTGTAACACCCGGCAGCTCAGAGGAATACAGCACACTATAAAATAATTCCAGCCCCGACAACACAGGGAAATTTCTCGAAATCACGTTCCTCTAATACCGTTATAAAAAACATTTGTCCTTTGCATTTTGGAATGAAATGTCACCATATACTGTGTACTGTGTGCAATATTTTTTTTACACTAATACGTACACTGAGGCTGCTGAAAATGCCACACAACCACCAGAATTACGTCCTCTATGTAAGAGCCCAAGCTGAAATGAAAAACATGCCAAAGCCCAGAGCTTTCCCCAACTCACCCATTTAGACACATTCACCCAAAAAAAAAACAACAAAAAAGTGGGAAAAACATTGATTGCCAGTAACAGTGTTTTCATTTAATTTCATAATACGCACGTGCATACAAACACACTCTCTCCAAATGCTGGTTAAGACCCGAGGCTTATTTGAATTGCCTCCTGCTCCAGCTCTGTCATGTCTTAGTTGGGATGCCGAGGTACAAATTAGACACAAGCAGGTTTTAAGCTGCCCTTTCTGTGTCTCCCAGTCTCGCACTCCATCGCTTATTTTTATTCAGCCAGTTGCCAAAACAAACACACACACAGAGTGGCATGCACAAAAGCACCGTGATGCCAGACTTTGCACTGAGACTGTTGTTGCGAACAGCTGCTAGTATTTCAAAATATGCAACTGCGCCGTTTGAAGAGAACTGAAGAGAGCCGGTGTATTTTTAACCAGGGATTTCACTCTGAAAGACTCTGTATTTTGATAACTAAGAAACAATTGTATCTGGGTAATTTAGCACAGCAGCAGCAACAGTGTTAGTTGCTTTTTTAGCGTTTGACAAAAAAACCCATCAAAAAACGAATATGGGTGTTATTTATATTCTTTTATTCCACTTCATCATGTAATATTTTTCCCATGATACTTACAATTAAATATGACAACAAAACAATCTTGCAGTTGCCTCATTAGTAAGGGTTCATTTTAGCAGAACACAGTGCAGAAACATTGATCCAACAGGTTCTCCGAAAGAGGCGAGTCCCCCCTCATCTCCCTGCTGTTGCCTCCCTCCACTGCTCGCTCCGTGTGCAGCCCACATCACAACTTGGCAACTGAAGAAAAGTGACAGATGATGTACAACTGCAATGGTGTTTTGTCCACTGGTGGGATATCGCACACTCCCAGCTCCGCGGAAACCTATATTTGCACTGCATCATCACAGCAGGGGATGACCAAGCCGATGCACAACAGAATGGCCCTGCCCGGGAGACGGGTATGATGGGTTCCCACTTCGACTCAAATCTGAGGACGTCACAAGGAACTGACTGGTACAAAATCTCTGGCTACACAATGTACCTTAAATGGCTGTGCATAGTTACATTTTGGTTGTTTTTTTTGTCTGATTGTTTTTAAGTATGACTAATGTGACTCACATTAGTCATACTCAGTGTTTGCTCGACTCGTACACTTCCTGCTCTAAATTTCATCTTGCACATATTAACCACTGCTGCTCTGTAAGTGTAAATGCTTCAGAATAATAGCTCTACCGTGGAGAGCTACTATAGGGATTTTTTTGTGACGATGTTATCTATCGGAGATACTTTTGAGTTTTTGTTGATTGGAAACTGGGGTAGGATTAGGGGTTATTTCTATCATTGGATATTTTAATCACTTCTTTGTTGGCGGATGAATCTTAACATTGTGAGGAATGAATGATAAACACAAATGGAGCCACAACTGCAGCTGAAGACACACACGGACATTTTGTCGTTTGGACAATTCTTATCTAGATAACATCGCCAAAGAATAGATTCTGGGTTTTTTTTTTTTGTTTGTTTGGTTTTTTTTTTGGGGGGGGGGGGGGCATAACCCAGAGTGCAGACCAATATGTATCTACCATTAAATCCACTATCATTTAGAGCAGAGGCATGGTACATTTTCAAGGTGGCCATGTTTTCCTTTATCTTGCCTGACATTCTCTTTAATTGGAAAAAATAAAAAGCATGTATCTCAACTTGTTCAAGGCAATATATGTGAGGATCAAACATTGTACTACATGGTGCTATAAAGGGTACACCAGCCCTTCTTTTCCACATGAAAGCCATTTTGGTTACATGGAAAATTTAGACCCCCCGTCGCTCCTTGTTTCTGTATGGTATGTACAATATGTACTCACGGAAACCTTGTTTGCTTACTTTGACAAGTTGTCAAGGTAAATATTCCCTGAGCTCTTTAATTTCACTGCTCTCGATCTGCTGTGATTTTACTTGTGACAGTTCACTGAGGCTTTTCAGCATCCACAAATCCACCGAAACATTCACAAATAGTCACTCTGGACAATTTTTACCTTTTAGTGAGCTACCTCGAAGACTGTTTATATAAAATGTATTACATTATTTTAATATGCTGCAGTTTTGAAAGTAGATGCCGTGACAAAAAATGGCTTATTCAGGAATTGAATATAACCCACCAAAGCCATCCGACTGGGAGAGAGCCATATAGGCAATTTTCATACTCTATTCAAACAAAATTCACAAATGAGCTTCTGAAGTGAAAGAACATTGGGGAGCCTTAAAATGCTTCTTGTGGGTTTTTTTTATTAATAAAAATTTATACAGGTAGCTGTCCTTACATATGTAAATCCATGTTATCTTATCTTGTGTTCTTTGAACTGAAATGTAGAAACCTAATCTCAGGCCAAAGGGATTAAGGGGAAAAAAATACTCTTAGAACCAGTAAGATTTTTGTCAACTAATTAACACCCTCATCTTGAATCTTAAATTAACCGCTTAACATCATTTTACACCTTAACACACGCAGCTTATCTCCTCACTGGTGTGAAATGCCATTAATATAAATGCTCTGGATACCACATAATGGTTACCATACTTAAATATTGTCCGTGAATGCAACTGTTTAAATTTTTCGGGCACTGACTGAATCGTGTCGACGTGCAATTCAGAGTGGGAACATTGGGGGAATAACTTGCCAGGCCGTCGAAGACGTTTAAAGACACTTTGGTTCAGTGAGTGTAATGTGAGATGGGAATGTGAAAAGAAATGCAGAAACAATGTATAGATGATAGCATGATTTACATTGTCCTGCAGTTTGGTTTGACTGTGTTAAATTGTCTGGTTTTTGGCAGGATTTAGGCATAAGCAAACACTTCTACTAGTGGCAAAAATAAAGTTTAGTTTTTTTTTGTTTTTTTTTGTCTTGTTGTTTCTTTAGAGATGGCTTCTGTCTCCAATGATAAGATCAGAGTGCTGTGTACTGTAATTTAGATGGCAAATGTGTATATTGCATCTATGCTGAAGCTTAATGACCTGAATGATAAGTCTAAAATGCCTTTTAATCACTATTAAAAAATATATTTAAATGGTTTGAGGAACACCATATTGTTTCCATCTTTAAAGCAAAATTTAGGACAAAAGCATGAACACAGTTGGTATGTGCATATCCCAGAACAAAGCCAATATTAGAGGTGCTGTTGAGCAACAATGTTTGTTGGAACTTCATCTTTCTGTCAAGCCAAATTCCACAGTTTTTTTCTCCTAACCCAGCTTAGTATACCCGGTATACACAGTAGGTCTGCTGCTGCACCGACGCTTTGGAGTCCCTCACTTATTAATTGCTTTACATTTCAATTTGTTTAGATGATTTTGCTAGAACAGCCGTTAACTTTTTAATAGAAATAGAAATACACTAAAACACACCTTAGCCTTACTTTGGCTTTCCATTTATGTTTGGGACTAAGCTATCCGGTGTGGCTGCATATGAGCCAGGCTGCTGTTTGTCGAGACTGTGCTAACGTACACAGCACAGAAGTCATCGAGGTGAGTGGCATGAGCTGGACAAAACAAATGTGAGAAACATTGAGCCTATAAGGAACTTTGCAAGCGCGCGCTATTTATTGACCGTTTCTTCCTTTCTGACTCCTGCCGTGTGGCTCTGAATCTGACACCAGTGTAACTTGTAAATGGAAAGGCAGCATGTGGGTCTAACTGAAGCCCCGACAAGAATCTGAGCATTTTCCTCAGGCTTACAGGATGTTTTCCATTGTCATGAAAGCCCATTAATTCAATTTAATTCAATCTATTTATGTATTTAGAGGTAATCTTTTCATGGATAATTTTGAATATTTAATTCTTACAATAGCTATTTTTCCTTATTTTGCAGATCCCAACTAAAAATGTAAACAGAACACTTTATAGCTATCAGCAATTAAAAACACTGAGATACATATTACATATTCCACAGCAGCAACAGTAGCTGCAGCCAGACCTGCTATGTTTGTCTACAATATTTCTTCTATTTGTGTTCCATCACTACAAGATTCAAACACAATGCTGAGATGGTAGACACATTTGTGAAAACTGTTCAGAAATCAGGACATTAAGGTAATTACAATGTGGAATCATATTAACTCCATTTTATACACAATGGCGCATCGTGATTGGAGGTGATAATGTAAACAATAAATTTATCTCAATGTCCCCAACTTCAGTGAGAGTAATCAGATTACATACTGAGAAATGCAAGATTGTTCAGTATTCAGTATTTAGTATTGTCCAACGTTGGTGAGTCCACCTTTACGTTTAAGCGGCTTCCTCCAATAATTCATGTGCTCTTGTTTTGCCATGTGGTGGCTTCAAAATAAACAGATCAACAAAACATAAAACCCAAACAGGGGTATTGTTGGTTGTGTCACGGTTTTCTAAGAGAGAGGTCAGCAGACTCAGCTTCCATTTTCAGTGATGGCATTTCATATTTGAAAAATGAGGCCTGTCACTAAATGTCATCTTCCCACCTCTTTGTCATCTCATCACTCTTTTCAGAACTTGTCACATTGATGCCCAGTCTGTGACATGAGCAAACTGTTAGCTTCCTTCCAGACAGGCTAGTGGGCTTTATTAATATTTATAAAATAACAGCTTAAGGCCAGCCTTCCCGAGAGCTATCACTCTACTTTGCTGCCTAACACTTACAAAATATATTGACTACTGCTTTTCAACACTCCCCTGCCCCTGAAAACCTCCCAATGCAGGTGTGCAGCAGGTTTCAAACAAAAGCCAGCTCTCCAGTGGAACAAAGAAAAGACCTTCATTCCCATTTTATTTAATAACCAACACAACTGGGGAAGCTGATGTCATTTTTAAAAGACTTGAAAAGGAAATTTAAAAAGATCTGGGATTGAAATTTTCTCTTATTGAATAAAAAAAAATAAATAAATAACATGGCAGAATCATGATGTCATAAATGTCACCCTGGTGTCTGGTTGGATGAAGAAAAGCAGGCCTTGTTGGCAGCACTGTCATATCACAGAGTACAGCCAGCCAGTTTGATCCAGTTTTCACAAAAAAAAAAGTTTGGCCCAGGTCCTTTACTGTACAGAAAGAGACTACACATGTCACTAGTCCCTTGTCAAACATAAACGGTTGTAAAGCCGACTCCTGACGTATATTGAAATGCACATGGGCATAATCAGAGGGGGAGAGTTTCCTTCCTAAGAAGATGTCTGATTGGAATAGTGAGACACACAGACTACACACCGCAAAATTATTTCATCAACTTTTTTTTTATCCCCAATAAATGTTTCCAGAGACATCCTGATGGCCACAGGCGCAGAGTATACTATCCCATAATGTCATGGTTACTGTAGCATGTCCACCAAGTATACTTAGGTTGTCAAATCAACTTTTTGGCCTCACTGGCGTCAAAAGTATCACACTGTTTTAATTCTAGTTTGCTTTGTAAGCCTGTAAACTTATAAATGCCCTTCCTGCTTTCATTTCTTAACTAAGGCTTCAGGTAGCAGCAGACATTAAACCTTGATCTTAAAAGAGGCATGTTTCCTGACTTTGGAGAGGAGTTGCTATTTCATCGTATGGACGTCCATGGGCTAAATTAACATAGCTTCAAGCTGCACATTCAAATAGCAGAAAAAGTCTGCATGATCGTCTGGGAGGGGGGGGTGAGGACCCAACCAAATTTAATCCCTTTTATCGGGACTAAATGCATAAATTATATCCTTTGAAATAGTTCTATAACTCATTAACTTTCATGGGAATTTCAGGAGCATATAAAATGACTTGTATGCAATTTGTAAGACAAGGTAATAGCAGGTGCTGTCACCAAACTGGTGCCAACTTTAAGAGAAAAAAAAAAAACCCAACTGATCTGGAAAATGTTCAGTGTCTGAAGTAAGGACTTCATTCAGCAAGGAGCAACATAAGCTTGTAAATGTCCTGCACGTAACGCTGCCCTCCCTCCGTCACAGCAATCACACCTCAAATTCACACTAACAAATTAACACGAGTTCTGACAGGAAGTCAGTGCTGGAGTCAAGGACTTTCAGGTTAAACTATATTAACAGTCTGTCTCCATGTTATGAAAGGGTTATTTGTATGTGCAATCTCATATCCAGGAGGTTAATTTGTTATGCTAACATCCAAAAACATCCCTCCTTATGCCTGTATAGAAATTGGATGTTATTCAGCCATCTGTTGTCAATAAAAAAAAATGGCTTCCAGATTAAAAGTTGGCTTTTTAATAACATATTAATAGGTTTAAAAAAGGAAAATAGACTGTGTAGTACGGTTATTTCAACACTTGAATCAGATTTAATTTACTACAGACTGCTGAAACTTTTCAATTAAATCCCATGTTCATGTTGGGAGCTACCAGTGTGCACAGTATTGCTGCAAACAATGAAATGCCACATTCACATCTCAGTGTCAGATCAGTAGATATCCATCTACTGCTGCTACCACTCCACTCGACAAAACCATGACACTGTTTTAGATAGGAATAGGTTACTGATAGTGCTGCGACCATATCATTATTTAAAATGTTAAACAATATATTGACTGCAGCCTGACTGTACATGTTGCTTTTCCAAGCATAAATCACTGGGGTTTAATTACCTGCAAATTAACTGCCGTTTCACTATCTTGCATAAGATTATCCTGGTCATGATGAAATGCCACCAGGGAGGTTGCTCTGATGGGGAGTTTCGAAGATGCAGAAAATATAGAATATAGCTTTGTTAGTCTGATGGCTGCAAAGAACGTGATGCCTGTCAGCTAAAGCACCCTCATAATGTGACCTTCTATTGCTGTCTAGACATCTTCTTATTCCTTCCACTGTTTTTCAAATTCACCATGAGCTGAAGTTCAGTCATGAGTTCATAAGGTTTTGGGTTTTCTTTCTTCTTTTACCCCCCCCCCCCAAAAAAATCTGCTGTTCGAAGCGCAACCAGGCCACAGTACACGCACAACAACATGAGTGGAGCACTTTGCTGCAGTGCATTTAACTCTGGTGTTGTAAAAAACACTGGCTCGACAGTGAGATGGAGTGAGTCTGTGACCAGTTGTTGGGAGCAGTTTCAAATGGTCAGCCTCAATTTCGCTCCATCAGTGGTGAGTTTTTAGTGTGTGCTGGGCAATCAAACACAGATCTGTTAGGTCAGCAGTGCCAAATCTGCTCTAATAGAGAAAATTGATGGCACTTACTATGAACTTTAATTTATAAAGTGTTTTGTTTTTTGTTTTTTTTTTGCTTGTTTTGTATTTTCTTTGTTTATTTTTCTGCCACTGGTCTCAATTTTATTTGCATTTCTGAAAAATATGCAAATATCAAAACTTTTTTCATTAGTCAAATTGTTTAATTATGATCCAATGAACCTTATAACCTTGTTATTGGTCCACAAATACACTACTTATTACACAGCACACAACAACTTATTGGACCAAGCATATTTCATAGTGTACCCTAAGAAATAATGGAATGTTTATAGGAGTAACCAGGGACCCGTGTTAAAGTTTCTGACGCTAGAGTCAGGCTCTGATCCTCAATCCATGTTGAGTCAGCCAGTTAAGAGGTCCATAAGAGTGTATAGATTAAAAATATTAGTACAGTTCACAGTTATGTTCTTTTGTATTTGCAACAAGTAAATTTGATGGTTAGAAAGACAGAATAGCGTATCTCTGCATTTGTGCATTTTATGAGAAAACACAATTTTGTCCTGTTCTACGGTCATCGTTTCTTTGGCTTACTAGTGTTCAGGAATCACACTTTAATGTGCCTGACTGGGAAAATTATCATCTGAGAAAATGGGGATATGCTAAGCGTACACTGTTTGCACCACTAAGTGCACCTGGTCCCATAAAATGGCCTCATATTATTACAGCCATGCAAGGCAACCATCAGATGTAATGACCCTCCTGAGATGGCTGCCCATCCCATCCCATTACTAGTCCACAGCCATGTTTAAAAGTGCGAACGAGATTTTGTCAGTCTAAGGCATTCTCATGCTTTCCAAAGTTAGCCTCCTTTAGTGCTCGAGAAAGAATGAAATATGATCATAACAACTTGGTTTGGCTAGTCAAATGTTAAATGGTCTTACCTGCTGAACACCCACCGATGCAGTGTGCTTGTGTTTTGCAGGTTTGTTGAAATTACCAGCTTTGTGAGTTTTAAAGATTAAGCCTTTTTTTTTTTTTTTTTTTTAAGACAGTGGGGAATTCTGGAGTAATTATAAAGCTGCAGAGAATCTACAGCTTCTTTAACCACAGCTCAATTTTCATTTTACCATCTGACCCTCTCGCCACTCGTATCTGAATTTCAGCCTCATGTGTTGACAACTAATTTGCCTCGTGTGGAACTGAGCTCATTATTTGTTCTTGCAAGTGAGAAGATCTTCGCTGCTGAAACATCTACACATGCACAAAAAAAGAGGAAAATCTATACTATTATTGATATGACTTTTTGCTAATCAAAATGCAAAAATGCTAGTCTTGGATTCTAAGGTTTAATATCCATACTCATACACCTGAGAAAATTTCCATAACCATTATTTACACACCCTGGTGTGCTAATTATGCATGTTCAAAAAATTGGTGGTCTTTACGTGACAAAGAGAGAGGAAGGCAGCAGACTTACAAGTAGCCAGAGGGAAAAGAGAAAGTGTTATAGCCGATGAAGAAGCTCTATTTTTTGAAAACCTCATATCTTTTGCTGCTTCATAAATGAAAAAAGGGAAAAAACATCATGTCAACCCTCAGACAAAATAAAACACAGGACTGTCGGGTGGTGAGAAATTCCACTACAAAAAAATATATACAAGTTGTCTCTTCTGTGTAACATACACGAAGGACTGTTTGCATTATTAATGTACAAAATGCAGTATTAATGCATGAAGTGGGACTTTCTCTGGTGGCCATAACTGGAGATGTGCTCTCACCTCACATACACCCTAGTCTGCTCTGAGGAAGATGTTTCTGCTTTGTGAAATATTATAAAGCGATCTGAAGCTTAAAAAAGGGAGGATGGTCGATTTTCAGTAAAAGAAAACCTGAATGGGCTTATGTTCTGCTGTAGAATAGCGCAAGAGTGCCACACCTGCAGATTGTCATTGGCTTCCCAAGAAATGAGAGTCATCTGAAAAACTGCTACATGCACACTATGAAATGTCGGACACAAAGGGGAGTCTGTTGCTGTGTGCCAGAGAGAAGAAATACTACACTGTGTCTGAGGGCTCAAGTGCATAATTTCAACCTCAAACTCACTCCTCAAGTACTTGGTTTGAGTGAATCTGACTTTCAGAACACCAAGCAGGTGTAAGATTCCAGTTCTTCAAAAAATGGAACTGATAGTTTTGGAGGAAACAGCTTAAAAGGTTATGCTCCAGGATAACACAGCTGGTGCAGATACATAACACATCCAACCAAATGGGATTAATGTTTAATTCTGTTAATGAGGTGGCTTATCGCTCATCAAGATGCAAAAAAAATAAAATAAAATTAAGTCTTGGCTTTGTTTGGGGTCTCAGAATACCAAGATGGAAGATCAAATGTTTCTTTGTTCTCTTCATATCTCCTCTCTACTTTATGTTTATTTTGGAAGGAACAACGCAGAGGAAAAATTGACTGGGGACTGCTCTGCACTGTAACATTCAAGCTCTTTAGTCATTTAAAAAGGCTTTTGCCTTTTAAGCATTTTTTTTTATTCACCATCTCATAAAAAACTATGAAAGCACCAAAAACACAAACTGCCTTGACAGAACAATATAGGTCAGGTTGACAATGGCAGCAAAAATAACTTTTACTTAAACTCTCTGCTTGTCCAATTAGAATGACGCTGCACAATAAGCACCAAACTGGGATTTTATATTACCCTCCTCCCCCTTTTTTCACCTCTGTCCCTCATTTCTTTCCTCTCAACCCGGCTAGACAGATGGCCACCCACCCTGAGCCCACCTCTGTCTGGGGTTTCACTGCTGCCAAGTGCTTGCTCGTTGCTGGGAACTGATGGGCTTTTTTCAATAATATTGTCAGGACTTGACTTTACTTTGGGTTGTGCCTGAAAATAATGTATGTCGGTGCCATATATTGGGGCTGAGCAATTAGCTGAAAAAGTATCCAAAGCAACATTTTGAACCTCTTGCCAACTTAATCTTGCTGGTGTTGCTTAATTCCCCGATGTGTGGGACCATTAACCATCCATTTAAAAAAAATACCACCTCGTCTTCAGGCATGTGTCTCTGCCCCATCTAACTAACATTAGTCTGCATTCACTCGAAGCAAAGCTTAATGGCACAAGACACCGAGCATGGACCCTGACAGTTTATCCCTATAATGAACGTTCTGTTGTTTGGGCACATTCTGTGAACACGACAACGAGCAAACAGGAGTCACGCTGCAGAAAAACAATTTCCAGAAGTAACACAAATCAGAAGTTTCTATACATATTTTTATGTGGCAGCACTGCAGATCAACTGAGCTCAGATTGAAAATGGTGACTATGAACAAAGGAAAAACAGCTTTGCAATAGTCAATTGGTCACTAGCTAATACCACATGTTTTTGATTTCTCTTATCTCACAAAGTCTGTAGCTGTCCTACCCAACATCTGAAAAAATGAGAGAGTCATGAGTGTGTATGTGTGTGGGTGAGAAAGGGAGAGAGATAAAGGGGGGAGGGAGAAGGAGAAAGAATGCAGTACCCAGCTTTCATGTCCAATAAAGTGGTGTAATTGTGACAGCTAGCCATTAGTTCTATGTGTGATAAATCACAAGATGACAGACTGCAGCTTCGACTAAACATAAAGCTCCAGGCTAGAAAATTCACCTCTCTTTTGTTGCATTCAGTTCTGGTAAGTTGAGCAAGCAGGTATAGATCACACACTGTACAGATTAAAAGGAAAAGGTGATGCATAATGTATATGTCAATATCAAAGTGAGAACCAAATCAATATAATTTCAAGATTTTTTGCTGTGCAAAGCAGGTAAAAGCTATTCTGCTGATTATCTTGTATTTTTCAATGAATATGACAATTTTTTATTGTCATTCTTTCTCCCTGAGCCACACAAGATGACAGTGAACATCTTCACCATCCTCAGTAAATTTTCCCCAAATTCAGCCGTTCTCATCCCTAGATGACCGTACAGTTCTTACAACAATTATTATTTGAAATACACAATATCCCCTTGGAAACCTCCGGAGGGAAGGAGGCATTTCATTGTTTCCTCGCTCTCTCATTGTTCTGCCCCCGTACATTGCCAATGTTAGTTCAAACACAACAATCGTTTATGGAATATAACAAGGTCCAACCACAACTTAGACATCATCTTTCTTTCAGCAATCTGTCCTTTAGAGATTAGCTCTGCGCTCTGCTCACAGTGAAACAACAACAAAGGCGAAAAGACAAGCAACAGATTTTTCATTTGTGACCACAGAGGGAGGCTTGTTGCCCCTCTTATCATGCAGAGAACTAGTGCTGAGGCTGCTTCTCAGAGCTCATCAGCACGACAAAGACAACTGGGAGAGTGCAGCGTTCTTCTACAAAGGTTAACCTCGACGGGACCTAACAACTTCAGACTTCTCATTTGATGCCTCTGCCAAACATTTGCCATGGAGGACGTAGGACCCCTGGATTCCCCTAGATTTAACCTCTAATATCTGGGGTCACGGAGAGCCAATTGTGAGTTCTGTTATATGCAAAACGTCCACCACCACCACCAAAACTACACACACACACACACACACACACAGATACAAACATTTTTTAATGGTCTGAGAAAAGTTTTCTTCAATTTTTGATTAAACATCAAACAATTCTTTTGGGCCACTATAGGGCAATTTCACTTTTTTAATGTCTAATTCTAATATTGAGATGAGAGGATAGAACAGATTATCCAGAACTGTGAGTTAGTTTCTGTCAGAGAGAATTTGACTTTTTAAGTTATTTGATAGAATTTTTTGAGATTTGTTTTGACACAAAAGTGGAATATTCTCTTCAACTAAGCTTCTTGTGTTATTATCACTGGAGAAAATCTCTTGTTGCAATCATAATAAGTGTGATTTGGTGTGAACTAACATGTACAGCCAGCTGAAGTACTGCTAAATTTCAGCATCCAAAATCTGTGTGTGTGTGTGTGTGTGTGTGTGTTAGTCTCATAACTTGCCCAATCAGCGTGCAGGGCCAGTTTAAGTTGTGTGTAGGGCCCCAACAATGACTCCCAGGGGTCCTACTCATGCTTTTACTCCACCAGTCTCAAATGTTTGGGAACTGCAGAACGGAGCGGTACACTAATTTATTTCACCTAATTCAACTGGTACTACTGTGACCTTGTGTGATAATGCACTTTTGAAGACTTGATCTCAAATAATTATCAGGATGAAACAGTAGAAAGAATCCAAATCAAATTAAGGCTAGTTTACATTGTTTAAAGCTTGAGCTTTAACAGTTCATGAGTGATGTCTTGTTTATAGATGTTGCTAAAAAATCCCAGTAATTCATGGGTGGAGCTCTGTTAGGGAATTTCTTTTACATTTTTTGTGTTATTGATCTGAGGATAAACTATAAACCACAGTATTTATTTAGTCGCACTGAGCCTTGGTCCAACAAAACTAGACCAGCAGACAAAGCCACAATCCATAAGGGCTGGTTGTTAGACAACACCACAACATGGGGAGTCTACTACAAAGTTTAATGTGGACTCACCTCCAAACAAACAAACCAAAAAAAAAAAAAAAAAAAAGATAAATAATAAAATTAAATCGAATTAAGGGAAGGTGGGGGTGTCCTTATCCTGACCATAACAAATCTACGTTTCCCCTTTCTGGGCCTTTAAATCCAAAACAACAGCGTTTACAGTCACGCAAGTCTCAGCACACTGCGAGAGCCAGGAGCTGGGGAACACAAGGTTAGTGTCCGTGAACGCTCCTCATACAGCAGGGCACCCTAACCCGCCTCTGAATCCTGAATCCACAAAAAGCAAACCTTCCTCCGTCCTCATTCCTTATTTATGTACCTATCTGTCACCATCCGGGACGATCTGCGGCTATTCCCCGGATCCCGGAGCCGCCGGGAGGAGCGCCAGCAGCGGACTTAGTTCAAAGCCCGAGCGGCGATAACGTCCACCGCGGTGCGGCGTTTAAGGCGGACCCGTTCAACCGCTACAGCCGACGAGCAGGTAGCCTCCCCCGGACTGCGCCGTCCACGAAACACCGTTAAATCTCCAACCAGCTGCCCCCTCCCTCTCCACTCCATCCCTCCTCTACCTCCACTCACCCTCCCCCGGAGGAGGAATAACACATTTGTACAGGGACAGCATCAACAAACAAAACGAAGCAAATACAATCAAGAAGAAGAAAGAAGCAGAAATAGATAATAATTAAAAAAAAACAAGCTTCTGTTGTGCCACTACATGAGTTCTCGATGTTGGCTCCGCTATACTGCATGATGCCTGCCTGCCTGCAGCCGCCTGCCTTTTTTCTGCAACACTGGCAAAGAAAATAAACTAAAAAATTTATCTCACTAAAAAATTTACCTTACCATTCTGAAGAGACATCCAACGAAGCAGGCCGGTCCCGTTGACAATTCACCAATATAGTCTGCGTCGACCACCCCCCTGCCCCCACCCCCTCTCTCAATAATAATAATAATAATATATATTAAAAAAAAAAAAAAAAAAGAAAGCCCTTTTGCTTCTACTTCGTCTCCGTCCGCTTCTCCTCTCCGTTTGGGTTTGATAGTAGTCGGGGCAGCCGAGTGTATTTCCACTGAGCACGACACGGAACGGTGAGGAAAGGAGAAAAAAAAAGAAACACCCTCCTCCTCCTCCTCCTGCTCTTTTCCAAGGTGCTGCCGCCGCCGCCGCCGCCGCTGCCGCTGCCGCTCACAGCGCTGTCAGGGAGGCGCACATGGAGCACACCGCCATCCGGACAACACTCACTCGATCTCACTGCACGCCGCGGAGGAGAAACATTCAACACCAACCCCGCCCCCCCCCCCCCAAAAAAAAGATGTATTTCAAAAGAAAAAAAAAAAAGAAAGAAAAAAAGAAAAATCAGCCTCCTCTTTCTCCTCCTCCTGCGGATGAAGTATGTGGTGGAATCGTCCCCCGGACACGCAGCGGGAGACGGGGAGAGGGGGAGACACACACCGGGCGATGTGCTGGGGAGTGACAGGCTGCCTGGTCCCTCACGATTTACTACTGTTAGGAGTTTGGAGCTGGAGAGGAGGAGGGGAAGTGTGAAACTGTGCGTGGTCGCCCCCTTCGGTACTGGGCTATAGTCCCTACAAATATATGCTTAGCTGCTTCTGCCATCTTACAAAAAATAGGAATAATAATAATCATAATCATGGAGAGAGTTTACCTTGACGTTATCAGCCTTCAGCACAGTATTTCGGATTTTTATTGAGGAAAGACCTTAGAGGAATAAAATAGATGGGCAAACATTTAACTAGTGGAGGTTCAGCATGAGTCATGTCCTCAAGATAGGTCCCACCCATTATGACTAGATGTATAAGTGTATGTTGTTTTTTGTGTATTTCATTATTTTCAACCAATTATCAGGTACTAATCAATCCAAATTTAGACAGACTGTTGCATATTGTAATTGCTCACAAATAAGCTGTAATGGTGTGATTTCCCAGAGTGGTGGAAGTAGGCAGACAAGTGTGCAGCAGTGTAGCAGCACTGGTATAATGAGTCGGTGTTAATGTGTACAGTGCTACTGCAGGTGCCCAGGTGAAATTTGCTTTCTGTAACCTAATGTTGACTTTGTTTTGCATAATATTACTAATTGTAATTATGCTGTTAAACTCGGTCAAAACCTGGACTTTGTGTTGCAGGTTGCAAACTTTTCATAATACGATTCTATCACAAATTATGTATAAGTCATTATTATAATATAAAAGCTCATACTAAGTCCTAATTCTGCTGATAGTTAATTTTGACATGCTAAGCACACTAAGCCATTATTATGGCTTAGTGTAGCCATAACACTAAGCCATAAGTGGTGACCTTTCTTTTTTAAGACATAAATACTTTTTAAGACATAAATACTGTATAAATAAATACGTTTATACATGAATAAAATTGCATCAGTTTATCTGTTTATTCACCTGGCAGTTTTTTTGTTTTTTATTGTTGTATATACTGGGATTGCCCTTCTTCAATGATTGCACTGAAGATTAGGGACAGAAGTACAGTCAGCTGTAAGTGTCTTGTTTGTGAGGCCTTGATAAATATTTAAGTAGAAGCGGCAACAACTTAGTGTCAACTGCAATGTTTAATTTTTGATTTGAACTGTGAGGGTTTCAATCAAATAGTCTAAAGGATCCAGATGTTAACAGTATTAATAAATAAGTCAAACATGCTAATATACAAGTGAATATTTCAGCATTTGACAACATGCCAAAGTGTTTTCCTCAACCTGTACTGAGACCTCTGACACTACAGTTCGGTAGGCCACTGAGGAAAAAGACCATCTGTCTTGTTTCAGCTGACAACACTTTTGTCTGGCCAGGTTCTGATCCCAAATCTATTGCCACATACTTATCTCCTAGTCTTAGTTTCTCCTCTTGGTTTAAAAAGGCTGGTCAAGAGTTCCTGGACCTGGAAGTGTGTTTGGTCACCCAGAGAACAAGAGAGGGGCCATGTGTGGCCTTTAATTCACTGCATTGTCTGCCAAAAGCTAATCTTGGCCAGGCTCAGCGTCTTACTCACTCACAGGCTGTGAATGGATGAGTGAAAAGTTAAATATGCTTTCAAATGTAAAACCGAGGACTGGCCTGCTATTGTGGCCGTGCCATTGGGAGAATGTGAGATTTGCAGTTAACCCAGGCAACAGGAGGAAAAGGGGCCAGTTTCAGTTTGAGAAGCTGCATTCAGGCTTATGTTTGCAGGTTGCGATGGGGTGAAATTCACTGGTTATGCACCAATTTTCATGTGGCCCCATGTGTGAAAAATAAATGGAGCAGGTCACATCTTGTAGCTCATAGTGGTAATCTGTGCTGAGCTGTCAGCTACAACTGATGGCAAATTGTACATCACACACCAAACATCATTTAAAAAAAAAGTTCTCTAATGTTGCCTGTATGATCCAGCCAGCGACTTCAATTACACACCACTGTCTGTTCAAAGCCTCTTCTGCTTTATGGAACATGGATCTGAGCACATTCATAAAACATCTCTGGTATCACATATCCGTGACAATGTGAAAGAAGTCGCTAGCAGTTCTGAACCTGCACAGAATCCTCAACTGAATCTGCAGCTCCCTTTGGTTTCATGCAGCTTTAGCTTTCAGCCCAATGTTTAACTGTCCGAAGTACAACTTTACCGTTTTGGTTCAGGCTTTTTTCTACACTGAGAGTTCACTGCAAACCCCCTGCATGGCACCAAACAGCAGACGGACAGCGTTAGCTGGTAAACATAGTGGATTATTTAGCTGCCAGACATTTCCCTCAGGAGTTGCTAGAGAACAGAGCTAAAAGTGAGTGTGGCTCTGTAACTGCTGGATGTGGAAATAAGCAAATGCGTGTGCCACATCAACTTAAATGGATGATGATATGTCTCAGTTAGTGCAGTTTTAAAGTAAAAAAAAAAGCAGCTAAATTAATTAGTTGATTGATTTTTGTGGTGAAACTGATCCTTGGCCATCCTGGAGGGTAAAAGGAACATGTGAACACACGCAAATTACAGTAATAGCAGTAGCATATTAGAGCAATACTGTGTTAAAGAGATGTAAAATATGCTCAGCAGAAAATAGAAGGCACTTAGAGCATGCAAACCTCTGCCAACACCCAACGTTATCCCTGTCACTAATTTTTAATCAATTCTTTCATCATCCCTTTAATATCTTGGATTAAGTCTCTATCTCCATTAGTTTCAGGAGGTCATTAGTTACGGTTGCAAAACTGTCTACTGGAAGTCCTACACCCTCTGAATTTTCTGATCAGAGGATGTCCAGCTGGCACCAAACAGGTAAAAACACGTGAGGCAGTGGAAACTAAACTGATAAATATGTGTAATATTCTAAGAATATGAAATCTGTGCTCTGTGAAGTAGGTTTCTGAAATAACACCAAAGAGACAACAAAGAGCTGTACATTATTACATATATTCTTATCGCAACTGTACAGCTGTTCTCGTCCAAACCCCAGATGGAAATACAGCACCTGTTCGCAGAAATTTCAGTTACAGAGCGTGAACGTGTATGGTTGTCTGCTCTCATAATCACCCTTATAATTACAACATACTGTATGTATGGATGGAGACAGTATGCACAAAAAACATCTTATAACTGTGTTACTGCAGATCCATTTCTGTTTACGTTGACAATAAATAGTAGACCTATCAAATATAAGATACATGAAGTCAAATCCCTGGTTGGATTATCTGACTGAATTATGATGACCCCCCCCCAAAAAAAACCAACCTATTTAAGCAATATAGAATCCGCACTGTTGTCAAGCAATACTATATATATGGATATAGATTCATGAGTTAGTTGCTAGTGAATTAGTTGCTATGAAATTGTGAGATATCTGTCTGCAGCATTGTGTTCTTTTAATATCCAAATAAAAGGGTTTGCTTTTGAATCAAGGCTTAGTGCTGTGACTCAAATTATATGCCTCATAAAACCGCTAATCAGAAAATGCATGGCTTTGCTATACTCTGATTTCATGTCATTTGTTTTTCCTTTCAAGTTTTTATTTCTTCAGCAATTAACAGAGGAAATCATGAGAAAACATGAGCATAATGCATGTGGCTTGAGTTTGCCTCTTCTTGATATCTGTCATACTGTAAAGGCGTGGTGACATGTTTTATCTTCCACAGCAGGGACATTTTGGGAGATGAGTATTTTTAATTTATACCTTTCACTGGATTTAACCTTTTAAAATATAACATCGGCTGATATATGACAGGTTCAGACATTTGCTTACGGCTTCAAGTGTTTCCACACAAAAGGTGAGGAGTGCTAAAGGTCTTGAATTTGCCTTTTTGGCATTGTAACTTTGGCTTAGTAGCCCTCATATACAATTTGACGTTTATATTTTAAAATTTCAAGTGTTACCTTTCAAAGGAGATAAGGGCAATGACTGTAATCAAAATGGCTGAATAACAGTCACTCTTTTATTTAAAAGTGAGGTTTGTGCATGAAAATGTGTCTGGTAACAAGTTAAAGCTGCTTTTTTTTTCTTTTGTTTTTAGACTTAAAATTTTTATTAGGTGTCTTGACAGAATATCACAAACAACAAACAGCACAGTACAAAAAAAACATCACAGCCAGGCACTTGACATCTTCTACATCAATACAATATGTATGGATTATGGACGTGGGTTTAGGTTAAAGTGGCTTTTAAGATATTTTTGTGTGAGGTAGAGAAGAAATGCCCCATCGGTTCAAATCAAAATGTAGAGAAGGCCTTCTCGTCAACTATAATAAGAACTCGGAAGATTAAAGTATTTTATTATTTCACCACAGCAAGTGATGAATCAAAACCCAGACCAAAGTATAAACTACATGCTAATAACTGCAGCTAAGTGCTAAGCTGATGCAGATCTCTCGTCTGCCTTGATTAAGTAGCAAGTGAGAGCAAAGTGTGACTGCTAACAGATCTCATGGAAACTCGAATGTTAGTTATTCAAATTAGTCAGTGAAGCTTTTTCAGCTTGATGAACAAAACTCCAAATCACTTAGAAATCATAGACAAGTTATGAGTAATGCTCATACTACTCAGGAATTAATTAAACAAACAGGCATATTTGCTTGGCTTGCACAAACATGCACAAACAAATCAAAATGGCTTGATGAATATCCTAATCATGCATGATGAAAACCTCAGAGAGGTGCTGACATAAACTACACTGATGCAACTTTGTCCTGTACATTTCTCTTGTTAGTCATATATATATATATATATATATATATATATGTACTTTTTTTTTTTCCCCCCCAGATTTCTCAGTCTGAAGGACTGCCACATTCACTTAACATTATTTATTTATTTTCAATAAAAAATACTGCAAGCACTTTTCTATGCTTTGGCGTTTAAGACTTAGGCAATTACTAAATCCACAGCTCTTCAAGTGTTAAAAGCTACTGGCAAATGAACACAACCAACAAGGTGAATGTGAACTACCCTATCTATAACACCCTGACGCATGTTCATGATGCTGTCATGCACTCACAGACATAGACACAGACACACACAACAGCACTGCTGCCAAACACCTATGGCAAACTGACAGATTTTTAAGAACCACCATTACTTCGGTTACACTGTACTCCACACACCTGAGGCGAGTATGTGATGGAGCGTTTATCGAAATGCAGCATCATCATCTTTGAGATAAAACCCTTATTTACTTTAAAGCACCTCACAAGCTCACTGGTGTTGATTTGTAGGCACATTTGGACCCAAAATGTTTGTTAAATTACATTCAGAGGAACTATCAGATGCAAATTCTTCCTTGGGTTTATGTCTAAACTGCTCGCTTAAAGGTGACAGGGACTGAGCAGACTTTTGTACATATAGACCCAGTTTGGTTTGCATTTCATTTTGCCCTGCTGACTTGGTGATTGCCACTTTGAGTGCTGCCGAAGAAATTTATTTTTGGAACCTTTTCTGTCTTTTGATGTTTTCTCATGATCTTTGTGCTGACAGCGAGTGAAATACTACTTCCAATCATTTGTTTGCTTTCAATTTTAGCAAACCAGTTTGAGGATTTTCTCGTCAAATTGCCAAGTCAAACCCTGCTCCCATCACAACTTTTGCTGCAAAGCAAACTTTCATTGCAGTTCTCATGCTTGTCAATTTGAAGCTGTTGCCCTCAAACTGTAATAGGATCAGGGCTACGAGCTGCTTCCACATGATTGATGAAAGATTAAAAGGATTGTTGAGACTGAAGGCACATTTAACTCCCCGCTGAGGTCCGATTTCTCGTCCTTGTGCAGGCAACACAGCTTGCCACCATGTAGAGGAGAACATCACTGCAGTAAATGCCAATAATGTAAAACGGTTTTGAGAAAGTATTGAAAACACGACAACAGGGACGAGCAGGCTGTTTTTCATCAGAATATTTTCTTTCCTCTGGAGAACTAGTGTCCGTAATGCTCACTGAGGTGAAGGAAAATTTGGGGAAAAAAATTAATAAAATATGAAGAGATGGAGGAAAAAAATGTTGCATTCAAAAGCGATGTAGATATATATATATATATATATATATATATATATATGGATTTCTGCTGTTAGTGATCATGCATTGGAAACATATGACAGTTTCTTGATTGAAGATAAATGGCCTCACACAAATCCAATTATCAATTTAGTTAACTTGGCTTTGTCCTTCATGCATAAGTACAATTACATTTGATTGTACATTATGCAGCATGCAGGGATGTCATGTGTTTCATTGTTAACAATAGAATCTAGAACACCTTGCCTTTTAATCGAAATTTCGAAGATATATTTAAAGATTTCTTCACTGATGAAGGTAACGTCTTGCCTCGACATACGAAACATATTTTCTTTTCAGTTTTCCCATGTGGAGCCCATGTCATGATGAATGTATAGGAACCCTCTAATTAGAGGTCATGCTGCTGTATAAAGAATCTGCAGTTGAAATGAGGTGGCAGCTTTTTATTTTCATAAGTTGTTGTCAGTTATGTTATGCAATTATAAGGGGCGTAACATAATTTTGGCACCTAGAGGCGTCATCAAGTAATTAGTGATAGAAAGATTCATCTCATCATAGCATTTGTTTAATGTTTTTATTAAGTTTATACAGCTGCATCAAATTGCACGTTGTGCCACTGGGGTCACAGTGTGCTTTGTGTAATGCCCATCACACCAGCTGACTTATTTGTCTGAAACAGAAATGCTGGCTGAGTTTTGCCCTTGAGAATCTGTCACCCCCCTGGCCGGACCCATTACTCTGTGGAGGCATATGATTAGTGGCGACCAACAGAGGTAACGACTGCTTATCCTTCAAAATCAAGTTGCAGCTCTGCGCCCTGACCGCGTTGTCTTAATATGAGCTGAAGTGTGGTGTCAGGGTATGGGGTCAATTCACCCATTCAGCAGTGCATTAAGTCAGTGCCTAAGCCAGCTCACTACCACTGACATTTATTAATAGGTGGTCCTAAGCAGAAAATAGCTGTAACATGTCATCAGAGCCACCCTCAGAGGCGAGCTATTTGAAAAGGACAGAGGCTTATGTACTGATGCAGGAAAATATATTGAATGCAGCAGATGAAATTAACTGCAACGTAGGCTTAGCTTGCAGCAAATTACAAAACCCTCATGCAGGAGTGGCCACTCACACATACGTCATCGTAAACTGTAAGTAGTGAAAAAAATTATACATTTTTTAAAAATCCAATTTCCTTCAATTTTCAAAGAAAGATTAGTTCCCTGTTGAGTGATCTGCAATTGATCGAGACAGCTAAAAGAGACAATATCCAAGCAGAGTACTGCTTCATTCAGAAGAAGAGAAAAAGCCCTTGATCTGTTCACGGTATACAGTCTGAATATGAATGTAATGTGTGATGTTTTTTTGGGTTTTTTTTGGTTGTTGTTCTTTGCTTAGATCCTACTTTGAAGGCCACTCAAAGCCATCAACTATTATCAGCTGACGAGTGGCATCTGTGGTCTGACCTTATCCATTGCGCCGTCCCTCAGAAATGACTGTGTTATAGCTGGCATAGAGGTGAGCTGCTTGCTTGTAAATTAGTTCAGTGCCCATCAGTCGTCATGCATGTCATGAACCAGGCATCATTACTTTTACAGGGGTTGATTTGAGTCACAGTCTAACATATGGGCTACAGAGCCTTGGACTGTGTATACAGTATTTATTCTAAGAACAGATGTCATCTAAAACTACAATACTGAATGTCTATTTGCATGTCTTTGCAAATAGAGAGGACTTGATCACACTTTTGTTTTGGAGAAGTTTTATCTGAAGCAGCAGCAAAATTAAACTTTATTCAAGGTAAAAAAAAAAAAAAAAGTTTTTAATAATAAAAACATTTTTTTAATGACTTGAATGAAATGGAATTACTTTGATTTGTCCGCAACATAAATGAAGGCAGAGGGTACATTACTGCAATTTGCTAAATGAATCGTTGCTCAGGGCTTTAATTACATTGGCTGAATGAGTCACTCATTGAAGTCATACAGAATGTGTCACATCATTTGGCATTTAATTGACAGAGAATATCTTTATTTTGTGAGTTAAGCTAGCACACACAAACAAATGCCTTGGACATTGGAATACTCTCATAATGAACTGCTGTTATAAAAATTTTATATTTTCAAACAACTTTGGCTTTTTGGAAGTTTATATTCATAATAAATATATATGTCTTTATTAATAGTTACATCAATATCTTCTGTTCTTAGAATTCCATTTTCTCCCATTAAAATTAAACTAAAGTTTAAAACAGAACAACATTTATACAAGCTTTGCAGTTTAGGGAACTATAGGTGAAAAATTCAAACTGCAGTTGGTGGTCCTCACCAGTATTAAAATCAGGTCACATGTGTCAAGCTTTACTGAGATCCTATGAAGACTTTCGAACTTCTATCTTATTGTTTATTTCTTGTTTGGCTCTAAAAGTAACATATCAGGAAAAAGGATTTTCCACGACCATATTTTGCTCTACATCCAAAGTAGCTTATATCTGTCTCAGTAAGAAGAGATGGGATGTTAATCCAGCAAGGCAGAATTGTATTAGAGTTAAAGTAGGCAAGACAGGTTCAAATGTTCACATTTTATTCTTGCATAAAGTTTGAACATAGCCCAACAGAGCCAGCCTAAATCTTGCAGGATCAGTTTTTCTCAGGAGAAATTAGCCTTGAAAACAACCTGAGAATAAAATTAATTTGGCAGCTTACCCTGGTCCAATCAGCAAACCTTGAATTTAGTTGCTTCATGTTAACAATTACTAACACTGCATTCTGAGTTAAGAAGTAAAAGTAAAGAACAGTTGAAAAACTCCTAAAAATACGAGCATCTTCTTCAAAAACAGTAGATACTGAGGCATTCCTCACCTTAAACGATTTCATAGGCCAATTCCTACTTTATATGTCATCATATTTCACTTGCAGCTACCATATATTTGCTAGTTTGAAAATCTGAATTACAACCCAAAGTCATCCCAGTAAAGTGCAGGTCTTCTGCTAGAAGCGTTTATATTAGTATTTGGCAAAGGTGAGCACTTCCAAACCATCCTTTGATAGTTTGAAACAGTCACCTGCAAAGTAATTTTAATGTGGAGCCTGTGAGGAAGCCCTTCACCCAAGGCCGCCTGCTGTTTCTGCCATACTTTGATGAGCTGCTTTTTAATTAATTTAGTACCAACCCAGGTCTGAGCACTAACCCAGGTATTGATATCACAGTAGGAAACATGATGAACACTGTTGAGAGGAATTTGAGTTTTCCTCATCCTTTCCACCGTTAGGATTCAGTGGAAAAATTAGGCTGTTTCATAAAAGGTTTGACTAAGAGACTCTTTGCTGCACTCAAGACAAATTGCCTAGTAAAGTGTTTGATAGCGGTTTTCTGTGTATATGAACCATTTAATATACAGAGTCGCCGAGACAAAACTGAACCTCAAGTCTGCATGTGTGTGAGCTCCCAAAATTAGAATACCGGCCATCAGCAGATATAAATGGATATGAATATCATTTTCTGAGGATGATTAACAGCTCATCTTACTTTCTTACAACTTTCAAACTGCGAGGGGTCATTACTAATTGTTATTCCTGTCAGCCAAAAATACCCATTCAGGAGGTCTATCATCTTTGTTTCTTAGCATTTCATTATCGTCTCAGCATAACAAGTTTAACAAGGAGTTTGACATTAGTAGATGATGTAATAAATTCCAAGAAAGCTATTGATGTCTTAGTTTAAGATGATACAATGAAGGGGAAACTCTTGAAACATTTCCTTCAGGGATCGAAGCTGCTTTAAAGGACAGGTCATTTTAGAGTGTGAAGTAAAATACAGCTATTTTGAGTGGTAGCATGAAAATATAACAGGTAAAAGAAGGAAATGTGACTTCTCGTCACGTCTTCAGGGTTATATTAAATATCTAATTATATTTCCACTCATTTAAAGACAGCGTTGTAAAAGGGGACTGGGTGCATGAGCCATTTTAAAATGCTGTATTCATAATGATTTTTTTGCTGCTATTCAGAGATCACACTTTTGAATATTGTGATACTAATTTCAATAGTTTTTAAGTGGTCTTCAGCTTTACTCGCATATTCACGTGAAACAAAATATTACATTTGTAACCTGAGAAGAATTATCCATGCCTTTTTGACAGGAAACCCCATGAATACAACCGTTTAACCTTTAATTGTTCAGGGAAGGTTGCCTTTGCCATATTCCAGCATACAGTGGGCTGATAGAGAACGGGATCAATATTATGGGCAGTATGTGCACATATCCAATGCTCAGACACTCTCATTCCCACAACCTAACATTACAAATATTCTGTAATGCAATTCAGTGGAATAAAACACTCAGTCAGCAGAGAGGTTTAACATAGTTATTTTTAAATGCTGTATCGAGAGTATTTTTATATACGATTGCATTACATGACAGAAATCGAAACTAGATCCATTCTGTGACAAACTGGCTGCTCTTTAATTTCTAATGACAGTATGTTCCTCTGTGGTTTTGTTGTAGCTTCTACACTTGACTAAAAAAGCACAGATTGCTGTAAAAAAAAACAAAAAACAATATGTACTTCCAGAGAGGTTGGGAGACTATCCACATGACTTCTCACTCTTCGCTTTTCCTGCATCACTTTTAAATCTTAGCGCATCTAAAAGGTCTTCCTCATGACAACTAAGCAGAGATTGGCGCTGTTTACCTAATATAGAGCAGAATCTACCATCATATCACATTTGTACCAAATTAGCAATGATGCAGAAGAGCTCCATTCTATTCAGTATTGACTGGCAAAGACTGCATTTCCGCCCACTTGTTTACTGCCTCCAGCAAAGATTGTGTGAGATGACCCGACATGTCATGTGACCCCCATTCGGGGCAGCACCTGTGAGCTTCCTCACAGAGTGCCGTGGCTGATAAATGAGTCTGCAGTGACGAGCAGCTGATGGAGTGGCTAGCAAAGGTCATGATGGTTTGGGGAAGCTCAACTCTGCTCTCTCATTTCAATTTGGTCCAACCCCACCTTTTTGCAAATGCTTGATAACCTCGGCCAAAGGTCAGCCCGGTGAAACCAAAATCCATCACTTGTTTCAGGGTCTACATTTTCTATCAGCCTGACTTCAAATGCAACTTGTTGGTTGAAGCAACATCGACTGAAATTAAAAAAAAAAAAAGAAGGCAGCATCTAATTTAGCACACTGTGTCTGCCAAATTAGGTTGCATGCTGCTTGCACTTAGGTGTAGCTACTGACTAACAAGGCCCCACAGGGGGGTTAGTAGTTAGATGCTGGAAGCATGCAGAGCACTTCTGTTCTTTGTTCCCTGACGTGTGTTGCGTTATAACTTTCATGCGCCCGTTGAGTTTTATCACCACTTTATCCGCAGGCATTCGGCATTCTTAAAGATTGCTTTCAGCATCATAAAGTCACAAATTTGGAGAAGATAGTTCCTCGGGACAAAATAAAGATTGCATAAAGATATTTTGTCAGCTTTGTCCCCTTTAGCTCTGGCAATATCTGCACATTTCTTCTTAGCAATAATCTTTGTTGTCTACTCGATATTTTCCGATGTGTACACAGCGTTTGTGAGCTTGCGTATGCATGAGAGGACCACAGGGAGAGAGAGAGAGAGAGAGAGAGAGAGAGAGAGAGTTACAGGAAGTGATGGGGTGAAAAGGAGAGGGAGAGCAATTTGTATGACAGTGCAGACACCTTCCAGCACAAATGGACATGGGGAACAATTGACCTGAAAGCTGGCTGCAGTCACCCATACTCACAACTGAAGATGGTCTTGATAAAATGTCATCTTTCAAATGGTCATGCGGCGAGCCACAGCCCCATGGCCAGTCTGGGCCCCAGATTGGAAGAGGCAGGTGTGAAAACTTTGAAAATAATGCCCTTTGCCAACTCCTGCAGTTAAAATTTGCATCACAGAGAACAACTACAAAATGTCAGTGGTCAATCAATTCAAA
Source organism: Remorina albescens (assembly GCA_034769265.1). Classification (NCBI taxonomy): domain Eukaryota; kingdom Metazoa; phylum Chordata; class Actinopteri; order Carangiformes; family Echeneidae; genus Remorina; species Remorina albescens. Next base: position 19,373,743 of record CM068497.1, on the reverse strand, counting down.
TAATCTTGGCTGCAGAATATAAAGCACGGCATATCCATGGCATTGATAGAAAATGTAATGAAATGACCTCTTGTCCCCAAGAAAAAGAATGAAAACTCATTTGCTTCCTTGCGTCAGTTTTAGGAAGGGAAAATATGAGGGGCAATTCATCCATGGAAATTAAACATATCCCTGGGGTAACATGTCTAAATATGCAGGGAAAATTGTTTGGGGTTTTTTTTTTTCTTTTTTCTTTCTTTCTATCTTTTTCTCTCAGTGTTTTCTAGCGTTGCAAGCAGAACAACACACAGTTAGGGAAGCCTGCTCTATTTTCATTTGTTTGCATTTAAAAATATAATCCGACTTGGGGCAGTTGAACATTATTCACAGGATTTACAAAAGCACCATAAGCTATACATGATAACAGTACAGAGCAGTTGAACAAAGCCATTTTACAATGGCCTATTGAATTCTGCCCAAGTTCAGATCCTCAGGTCATTAGGGAGCCCTGCGTGTGGCTGGCTGTGCATTCCAAAGCTAGCTGGGTACAATTGTTTGGCTCAGTTCTTTACTTCATTAATGCACATGAACTGCTCCCAGGCACCCCCGTCAATGCTAATGAGCATATTAGTTTGCTTAGAGGCCAGCCACTGTCTTTTGATCAAGTTAATATTGGTCGAAGGTGTAGGGTGCCTAGAAGTAAAAGGACATTGGGCAGGGGATGATCATGATTATCTGCCTTCCTTAAGTCAAAAGGTTATGTTTCTTCACTCTGCCTAACCAGACCAGGTGATTAAAACCAGACAACTACTGTGGTTTTCTTAGTGCTCAAAAGCAAGGTTTCAAGCAATCTCTCATGCAAGAGAATTCACTAAAAAGTACTTTTCATACGTGCCCTTGAGCAAGAAAGAAGTTCTCTGTTCTATGTTTAATGGTGCCACAGTTCATTAGCATGTGATTGTGAGCTGAGCTCTCGCAGCATTATCCCAATGCACGACTTCACCGTCTCAGAGGTGCTATATTTATCCTTTATGCCTTAAAGTGACACACCAACCAAAATGTATCCTTTGTGAAAGAAATACTCACCAACTCAACTATTGGCTAATAAACATATATCAATCAGTCACAACAAGAAAGCATCAGAGAGTTAAACATGATTGTTTGGGACATATTGATCCTAATCCAAATAATTGGATTATTTGGATGGTGCATTTTTCCTTCATTAAAGACTTGTCATTGTTCAAGTCCTTTATTATGGAACATCATTTTATTATTATATTTATACTTTGCCCTCCTTCAGTATGGCAAACTTTGTGTAATCCAAATTGAATATACAAAATTGTTGTGCTCGATTAATTCAGTTCTAATTACAGGGATTGTAAATATGTTAACATGATGGAAACTTGTCTTATTTTTATGGCATGGTTCAGCTCATATTCCCACCTGTTATTAGCATTATTGTGTCGATACTTGATGCAGATTGATTAGAACTATGTTAAGAGGAAAGAATCCTTTCAGATGGTGTGAAAGGCAAAATCCTTTACAATCAGCCCACACACGACGAGTCTCAAAAGAGCAATACTGCCATAGGTGGGAGTGAAAATGCACCCTAAACACTGTGCAGAGTGCTGAGCCAGAAAATAATAGATCCATCTCAGCTACTTAAAAACACATCTCATTAATAAAAGCAAAAATGAATGATTACTCACATTGCACTTGATTCATTTTACGCCCACTCACGTTCACAGTTCCATGATCTCAGTTGTACCCACACACACACTTTCTCACACACAAACATAAATGTGGTTACAGCAATGACCACAAAGCAAAACAGACTGCATCAGAACATACTTGGCTCATGTTCTGTGGCAGTTCTCTCAGAATCTTTCACACAGCTAAATAGTGAATGAGTGAAATGAGTGAACGCACCGGGTGAGTATTGTTGAATAGTTTGGAATCCACAAAATTAGATACTTTAAAGTTATACGCGGTCGGGGCCAGACAGGTAAACATGCAAATAGGACCGACCCGCTGCAATTTATAAGGATGGACAGTATCTACAGACGTGAAGATTCTTTTCCGCCAAAGGCAGTGCTGATCAAAAGTCCAGAGAGTAAATAGTCTGTAACACAAATGGAGTGGTCCAAGAGGGAGTCTAAGACAAAAGGAGCTGTGGGTGATGATAGATGGGGGTGAAAAACCATATGAATCTGGCCAAGATCACAGACATCCATCCCCACCTGTCAGCCAGTGACTAATTTCCGAGAGGGAGCTGGGCACTGGCAAGCTGAGTGCCTCGGGTCAAAAGACCCACTTGGGTTACAGCAAGGTCCTCTGTACTGGCAGGAAGATAATGGCTGGGAGCTTACATGACACCATGCGCACCACCTTGTTATGGAGGCTGTCCCGGCGATGGAACCGCACATCTGATCAATCACACCAGGAGTCGCCACAGCTGGTAGTACAGCATGGCCGCTGTGTGTGTTATGTGTTATGGACTCGCTTCCAAACTCTGTGTCTATCTACAAAGGAGAGCAGAGTGCGATTAATGTTCCTGAGGGAAACCTTTTGGAGGAGGGCACGTTAAAAATGCATTGAGACTTTTAGGGATATCATGCCACTGTCTTTCAATCTGATCAGATTACTCATCTGATGTTGTTGTTATAACAAATGAAGGTAAGTCATACTGATAAGGATCAAGACAAATCCAGATTTTGCCGAACTGCGTTTTCTCCTCCTTTGTATTCGTCATTAAAGGTGCTATTGGTTAGTCTTGCTTATGTAGCCAACATTAGCTTTGCCAACTGTTTACTGAGGGCTCAAGAAAAACAAAACTTAATTCCTTGATTTACCAAAACATGTCTTCATTGGTGGAAACTAAGCGTTGTTTTGGGGGTTTATTTTAACCATTGGGCTTGTTAGGATTGTCCTCTCACTTTCTGATACCAAATCACTACAGACACAAGGCTGCCCTGAGAAAGGTGTGCTGCTTGGAAAATACACTTCTATTATATACTCACTGGCCAAAGCTCCTGTGAAGACAGGTAGATAAACAATAAAGAAACAAAAGAAAAGTCCCTCCTCTAACAGGATTTTAATAAATTATCACAAGCATATTACTACTGTTGCCACTATTCACATTCACTACTATACCTTCTTCTATTAATGTTTCCAGAACCATTACTGGTACTAAAAGGAATGACAGCCACTTCACTTTGATCTAAATGGCTTTACCTCATTTCTACATCACTGTGAACAAAAACATTAGCCAAAAGAACAAACATAAAATACGAATTTACCACTGTAACTCCTCTTCAACTATAACTATTGCTACCACTATTAGTCCTGATAGTAACTTTCATTGTCATATTCATATGCTATATTTGTTTCACTTTCCCTCACAATCAATCATAGAACAAGTACTGGATTTAAAAATAAATATAAGAAAAGAAAAAACACTGCACCAAAACTAAAAACAAACAAACAAAAAAAAAAAAACCCACATACTTCGAAATATGGAGTAAAGTAGTAGACAATAATAAAAATTAAATGCAAGCCAGGTTGAAATTAGGCGACATATACACAAATGACTTTGAGAAAGATATTAATTTGCCCACTGAGATCTCCTCCAGCAGGCTGTTCCAAAGCCAGAGGGACCTCACGGAAAAAGGCCCGATTACATTATGTTTTCAGTCTAGATGGTGGAAATATGAACATAAAGGCCAACTAACAGCGTAATGAAGTGCCTGCCAATAGTTCCTCTATCTTTGTTGACTCGGGCCTTTGTAACGAAACAGAAAGAATTTTCTGTGCTACCAGAATAACATAGCATAATGATCTCTTAGTATAGGGTCTTGTGACCACCATAGTAATAAACTTGAGCACTGGATTATAGGTTAGACTGCTCTCTTAACTGTTCTGAAATTACATCCTCCCCTCCATCCCTTCAATACCTTCCCCAGCTGCTGCTATCATAAAAAAAAAAAAGGCCTCTGACCTTTGCTCTCATTACCACACATTGCTTGTAATTATGGTGATCTCGGAACTCAAATTTGTATTTTTGTATAAATCTATTAATTTCAAAATAGAGGTTAGATGCTTCAATACAATCAATGCAGTATTCTGCATGGCAGTTTAAGGATTTGGATTCATAAACATCTTAATTATTGAAGGTTAATCCCCCCATAGTCAGGCATTCTGTTGTATTTCTTGGTTCACACAATGTGATCTTACGGCTGCAGAAGAAGCCACCTGTATGCTCTAAAGGTCTGATAGAGCAAGGTGGATGACAACAGTCAGCTGTCATCGAATATTAGAAGATTAGATTATTTAAGGGAAGTAATGACTTCAGGTATCAGCGGTTGCTGCTGTATGATTAATATTCAGATTCACAAGGAGATGTATATATGTGTAACAGAGACAGTGATTTGTTATTTAATGGCAGCAAATCTCAATTTCATGGACTCAAGTGAACTACCATACTTCACCTGTTTATCTCCCATCACCCCATTATAGGCAGACAACAGGGGATAAATAGAGGTAGGTCACCAGCAGTCCAACCAAATGCAAATGTCACATCCACCAAGCTTTATCAACGTTACACACGGCAATAAAGAATCTCCCAATGTGTATGGTACAAGGGAAATGTATTTTATCTACTTTAATCTTAACAGGCTATGAGAAAAACATGTACCATCATTTAAAACACGCACAATCTTTCATGTTAGGACTGAAAATATAACAGAAGTTAAACACATAGTGCACTGTGAATAAACAATAAAAGTGTCTTATCATTTCATATTATCATTTACTGTACAATTCCAATTTTGACTTGCATGATTATTATTCTTAAACAATTACTTTGCAACATGCACTTCTTTTCTGTATTGATTCAATAGCCTATCAACGATTTTTAATCAAGACAGTTTTGCAGGAGAAGCGTATTTTCACAGCCATAAACTGACAAAGGCAACGCTAGCTGTTGAACTTGTGAATTGTAGATAACAGGTGAATAATTCTCTCAAGTATGCTGCTAAATTTAGACAACTGTTGTATGCCTGCAGGATGATGACAGAGTGTGAAAGCCAATGGTTCTACCAGTATGCCTGTGAAACTAAAACAAACTACAACAGTATATTGCTGTCATTGGCTGAGAGCTTTTACCTCGAAACTGTCAGCTCCACTAAGAAACTCAGCCTTTTTAATATTCCACAAAGCTGAGCTCTTCTTTTTCACTTAGACAGAAGAATTTTGACTGGTACACACGGCTATGTGTAACTACAATAATACTGTGTATGTATTATGGCAAGTTACTAAGATAGGCAAAGTGTGTGTAGATATTTGATATTTTTCACTACACATTTAAAATTTTAATCTTTACTAAGCTCGAGTACATAAAATCTTTTTCTTACATTTCCGATGAGTGACCTTGGTTAAACATTACTATGATCCTCCTCCTCTGACATCAGCCTACAAGGTTTTTCTCTCATCCAGCATCGCCATGTAATGGTGTTATTACAGCCAAGGTGTCCTTTTGTCAACAACACTCATTGCATTCCAGAAAATTGTTTTCAAAGTCTTTTCTGTCACTTTCTGCAAACATAGAAGATGTAGGATATCGATGAAAGCATTACAACATCATTTGGAGAGAGAATCACTGTGTAAATCACTTCAAAACACAATCAGCTGTGAATATTACCCTTAGAATTTGTACGCAGTAACCAATTACAGCGCTGAAATAGCATGATAGGATAAGAGGTGCTGCCTGGTTTTAAAAGCTGATAAGTAGAGTGGCAGCACGTCGCTGCGAAGCTAAATATTCTCTCTATTACCACACATGGATGTTTTTTTCTTTTACAGGGAAAAATACCGTTTCCATTGGACAGCCAACAAAATTGTAATACTGGTGCTGAGAAAATACGACCACAGCTACTGATAACAGGGAATGTTTTACCTGCAAAATATGGTGGAAGCACATTAAAAGGAAAACATGACTACCAATATCCAGTACACAAGCATGTTCACTGGAGAAGTCATCCCTTCTGTAAAATTTACAAATATATTTCCTCCCTCAGACAGGAGATGGCAAAAAAAAAAAAAAAAAAGAAAGAAAAAGGGCACGATAAGGTCAAACTCATGAAGAGGGTGGCTCTGCCCAACAGACTGTGTCAGTCAAGAGGTTAGCCACACTTGCAAGGAGAGTGGAGGGCTATTTTAGACTCAGAGAGAAAATACAACATCCTTTAAACCAGTTTAATAAGCCGCCTGAATCCAAGTGGTTCCCGCGGGTGGAAGCCGGGGGGTTCGTCTTGACAGAGGGGGCAGGCCCTGCTTCATGTCCACTGCCTGGGGAGGCGGGTGTAATGCAGAAAGAGCAGCTGAGAAAACATTTCAGTGGAGACAGACAGTCCCAACCTGCCCCTTCCCCAACAGCTGGAATAATAAATGTTCTGATTTAAGGTGGTTTAAATCTACTTCTGTGTAACACAAATAATCTGAGGCTATGTGGAAAACATCAGTGAAGCATTTTATGTATTCCCACGAAATCACGCAACATCAGAGCCAGTTTTATGTATGCTATTCAAAAAAAAAAAAAGAGAGACAGACACACACACACACACACACACACACACACACACACACACTATGACCAAAAGTGGAAATACTTTAAAATCTTGTTTTGTAATTTGGCAACACTTTTGGCGATAAATTGTCACTGCTGTTGACATCTTGTCTCTTATTCAGAAACTTGAGCTTTGTGGGTGGAGCTATTTCTGTTTTCTTTTCAGCGATGGTTGCTATCGCATCTCATGTTAACTAAGCTGCTCTTTACATATTTATATGTAGAGAGAGAACATGCAAACTCTACACAGAAAGGTCTCAGGCCCGGGAACTGAACCTGAGACTTTCTTATTGTGGGGCAACAGCGCTAACCACTACACCACCGTGCTGCCCTCAACTATTATTAACTGTCCAATTAAATTGACTTTATCATGGGAAACATCGTGCACAATTTCCTCTGTGCCCTTTTCTATATGATCCACCAGCTATATTTCTTCAAACAGACCAAACTCTTCAATCTGATCTGATGTCAGTGGGCTTTTTCTGTATCCACAAATTAAAAGACTGCATTAGCCAAGTGGAAAATGGACATGGAAAGCAGACTGATGGGCCAGAGGGAGACTGAATGGAAAACTGTCACTGAGTCCCTTGATACAGAAAATTACTCGCACAACGAGTTCATCTTCATCAAGACATTCATAGTGAGTGCTACAAACCTTTTAACTCTACTCTGATCAGCAGAGATGACAAAATACTACAGTATGTACTTGTCTATGAAGATCGTGGAATTAAGTGCTCATTTCAGTTAAGTGCATCACAGAACTCTTCACAGAGTTAAAAAGCGAATTCAATACGTAAAAGGACAGCAGTGGTTTTAATTATTTTTTATGCAAACTAGATTGCTGGAAAGATATTCGACACGTCGTTTTCTTGGAGGTCATGGGGAGTTCATGCTTTATTAAACTGACCAAACAGACATGCACAGAGCAAAGAAGGGAAAATAAATATAGTGGAGCCAAAATGTAATTAAGGGACAGAAATGGATTTTTTCACCTTTGTCTTTATGATCTACTGTTTGCCCACACTTAAGGATGTCTATTTGGAAAGCATGTTAAAGAACTAGGAGAAAAAGGTACATCTAAGAAAAGACGTGACTGAATGTCAAATTAGGATCATTCTGTCAAATGTGCCTGTAAGGAGACAGGAGTTTCTTGAAATGGTGCCATCAAATGAAAAGCTATTCTGGGTGATAAGGGTTGTTAAGAGAAAATAAAGGTTCATACTTGTCACATCTGTGCTTAACTACTAAAATTACTTTGTACACTGTGTGTGTGTGTGTGTGTGTGTGTGTGTGTGTGTGTGTGCACTTCGCCCTTGTTACACCATCCTCTCTCCCTGCACAGTTTGCTCTGTCCTCATTTCAGCAGCACAACAGAGGGCATTTTCACATTATTAGCATGTAGTTATAATAGTGAGCATCTGAGGGACATTTTGCCGTGACGTCACTACTGGCAACTGACTGATTTCTTCTTTTAGGCTTGGACCCATCTGTAGCTTAATCTTATGTGAAACAAAAATCTATCTTCTGTTTCTAGAGGTTTAGGATAATCACTTGCACTCTTTGTTTGGCTGTAGACACATCAATGATTTCCAGAGCACAAACACAAGGGGAAGGAGAGCGGGGTAGGGGCGGCAAGATATAGAGGCAGAGGCTGATATTATAGAAGGAGAGAGAGGAGGGGAGGAGGAAGTATAGAGATACTGACGTCAAGCCTGGAAATAGGAGGCAAGTAAAATCTTCCGTCCATCAGGAAAACAGAGGACATATCTTAAGTTGGTTGGTGAAATTGCCTGTGCGAAGGTAGAGGTGGGCCGCGTTTGTAAATGAAGTCCCCTCAGCTGTGAAACTTCATTCAATTCTGATAGAGTCACTGACTCTATCAGAGACTCAAGGCTAGTGAGAATATCACACATAACTGAAACACCTCAACAATTCTTTCTTTATACCTGGTCAGGTTTTCAGTTTTACTGTATGTCTATGGAAATCAGAGCAAATAAGCCCCACTGGTGGCCTAGAGCAGAAAATTTCTCCTTGTCACTTGGAGACATGTGCTCCGTACTCTAATTAATTCAGGCAGTTTTTTTATTTACCTACATAAATCGAAAGCAATCTGGATGTTGATATTTATCAGATAATTTCCAGTGTTTGTGCAAACACTTATCCCAAAGCCACTATATAAACAACTTAGTCAAAGGAATGCCATATATGCGCGACTGTAATGGACTACGGGCTGTCCTACTTATTAATTCAGACAACGCTGCCTTGAGCATATCTTGTTTTGCATGAATAGTCATAATTATTTAGTGTCTGTGCATGTGGCATATTTCAAGACGACAGGCAGGTGATCTCAGTGCTTTGTACTGAGGCTAAATTCACTGAGAAAATCATAACAGTTTATTTTACATTTGCAGTCTTTGCTGCCACTCCTGTGAGATTAATCCGTAAGTAACTGCATATTTTAAATGCATGCACATATTACCGTCTGTTCAGACAGACTGGCTGTCTGTCACATGGAAAGCGGGTTTAGAAGGTTAAAACCTGTCAAGATTCGGGACAGACCAACTGTCCCCCGTTTTGTACATTGATCCAGCCAATAATCTGCCCTTGCTATGTTTGTTCTTTTAACATTAACTTGAAGATGAGTAAAACCCCTTTTGACAAACTACACCAAACGCCCACATATTAGGAGATGTAATGAAATGATGTTGCTTCTTTAAACACTGGCGACAAACTAGAAACACATTTTACTTGCCCACATAGACAAAAAACTGCTTACTAACAACATAAATATATAAGAAAAAGAAGTTTCAAGCAGCAGGATATTTAAACATGATTATGAAAAAATGCTCACTTGTTTATTTAACTCTGCATTTACAGTGAAAAAATTAGGACACCTGGGGTGGGAAGCATTTAGGCATTGTGTCCTGTCCATCACTGCTGCTGCTGCTACTAGCGCAAATCGACAGGTGAAAGAGCTGTGGTTATCAGGATGGTTAGCATTAGGGGAAACATCTGATAGAGGATAAGTTTGAAACTGGTAATAACTGGCATAGTGTTAGTTACTGTTCGAATGCAAACACTGGTTCTGTGTTCTGACAAGGCTTCCGGTTAATTTTGGCAAGATTGGTTCCTTAGGTTGGACAACGTCTGAAGCTCTGACTGACACATAAACAAGCTTGAAACTAGATTTTCTCCTGTGATGGTCTTTAATTGGTACTGGTCCACATTTCTAAAAGCGTTGGTGCAGTTTCGACATAAGTTCGCAATGTGCAGCAACTGCAATGTAACGGTACACGGCTGGTCTGAGCGTGAAATACAGATCAGTGTAGTAGTATTAATGGAAGTCCCTCTGCCAGGGAGCCTTGCTGACCTTGGTCTTATCACTGCAACCTCATGCAAGATTGATAAATAAAAATGAAACTTAAGATTTCTTCCCTCATATCTCATTACGATCTGGTTCTTTTGGCAAAAATGTCAACGGACCTGGTTGAGTTTTGTAGGCAAGGCATTTGATTTTGCAGCACTACTGTTGTTTACGCAGTGTCAGACAGCGAGTACAGATACCAAACAATATCTCCTTGACTTCTCACCTACAAGACAATTGAATTCACTGATGGGTCAATAAATATTCCATCTCTCGAGTAATAAAAATATGTATGGCCAGCAGAACTCTCTTTCATCTATTTACGATGTAAAGTAACACGAAAAGAAAAAAAAAAAAAAAAGAAAAAAAATCGCATCATCTGGGATTTTATACCTGCATAACCACTTTGCCTTGAGCAATTTGTTTACAGTTGGGCTCATGAATTATTAAAATACAAAATACAGTGTTTAATCTTGCCATAAAAAGGTGCTCTGAAGCTACAAGTCTGTATTAAATGTTGTCAACACAAGTGTCAGTAGATGTGTCGCCATAGAAATGTGGCCTTCAACGACATGAGCTCCAGTGTTTATCCAGAGCCACAAAATAAAAAACAATTGAGAACTCTGTTGTAGCTGACTGGTTCCCCGCTTTTATAGCTTTACATCCACTCCAAATTCTTTCATTATGTGTAGCCACAACATGTACAATTATAATAGCTGTATAACAATTTTCTCTCTTTCATGACTGGGAATATTATTTTGAACTGCCCATCCATAATCCTCACGGCCAATGAGAATGTCTGGAAATGTTTATTCATAGATTCTCATATTCCTTTCTAAGCTAACTCAGATCGCTGATAACTTCAAGATGAATTACTCTGCACCAGGGTACGTGGCTATTAGTAGTCCATTCATATGACCTCTGAGAGGGTTTTACCGGGCAGCGTGTAACATAAAACCAGAGGAATAGTTTTCATGTCTCTGCCTATGGCTTGCCTGTGAGTGATGATTACCCATGTAATTACTTCCATGAACATATCCACTAACAGAAAACCATGTGCGGTGTATTATTTCACAATAGTACACTGGAGTAAACTTTTTGCTGTGGCTGCGGTATTATTCTTACTCCGTTTCTGCCACATTCGAATGCAGATATACTGTAAAGCATGAGATGAAGCAGACTGCTTGGTGTTTCAGTCCAATGACTAAATACAAAATATCAGTTTTCACTTCACTTACTGTGTTCACACCCGCCATGTTTGAGGAACTGGAATCTGCCACAAGCAAAGTCATTTTTATTTCACAGGTTTACAGATTAGCAAAAGTATGTCTGTGTGATCACACCCTGTAATGTCGTGTGTAGGGTTGAATATCACAGCGTGTTTTTGTGTCTATGTAAATCCAAACACAACTCGGGATAAAGAAGAGCAAATTTGATCTGCATCTGAGCCTTACCATGCCAGGATGAAAACTGCATGTTGTTTTCCCCAGCAGACAACCAGAGGGAAATACAACATGAATGTAGGCGTGTCCTGTTTTACTAACACGCACACATAAAGCACAATATACACAAGTCACGTATAACTTACTACTTCCTTTAGAGATGTGATCGTGTTTGAGCTGTCCTTATAATTTTGTGCTCTGTTTTTCATTATGAGCCTGTTCACTACATATGCTGATGATGAGAAGCAACCAAACTTGATCCTGCAGCTCTGAGACTCATTAAAGGTACTCATGCTTTTGGCAACTTCCATTGACATTTAACACTCTATGACATTACCACTGATTGCTTTAGGTAATCACAACTGTTGTGTTGCGCTGCCGCTATTAGTACTACTTCTGATAACCATAATAATATTAATATTGACAATAATAAGAGGTCAAGGTATAAGGTCAGGTATAAGGTCAAGCGCTGTCGCCCCACAATAAGAAGGTCACAGGTTCGGTTCCCGGCCTGGGGCCTTTCTGTGTGGAGTTTGCATGTTCTCCCCATGTCTGCGTCGGTTTCCTTCACCCACCAAAGACATCATGTTTAGGTTGATTGGTGACTCTAAATTGTCCGTAGGTCTGAGTGTGAGTGTGAGTGCTTGTTTCTTTCTGTCTGTCTCTGTGTGTTGACTCTGTGATGGACTCGCCCAATGTAAGCTGGGATTGGCTCCAGCAACCCCCCCCCCCCGTGAGCTGGAAACGGATAAATGGTTGAAGATGAATGATTGAATGAATGAATGAATGTACCAGAAAGTGTCGAGTAAGATCATTGGAACAGCAGGTGACTTTCTACTCAGCAACCCACAGAGCCAGATTTTAGCTGAATTAATATTAATTAGTATTTTAATTCAGCTATACATTTCATTGTGATGCAGATTCAATTCATTTATCCCTGGAGTTTTTGTGCCAGGTCAAAACAAGCGACATGGTGGAGGACAAATAGACACACCTAGGAGTGAATGAAAAGTTTACACTTTTTAGATAGACAAGGGCAAGATCTTTAGGTTTATTTCTCTTCTCACTGCATTTCCCTCTAATGGTCATAAGTAGTGAGCGTGACAATATGGCAGGATCTGCTGTTTGTATATGATGGATGACAACAAAGTTCCACCCAATACTTGTGGGTTTGCCCTTGCTGGTGCTAAATGTTACATGTAGGTTTATCCTGACCCAATACAGATAAAGAGGCCCATCGCACAACATATCCCCGCCATCAGTCAGCCTTTTACACCAGGCCAGCAGCAGCAAAGGATCCAATGAGTTGAAGGACATTCAAGGCCCCAACAATAAAAAGAGGATATGTCGGCAAAAACTGTATTTGTATATTCAGTAGAAGTCAAGGAACAACTTCACAACTGGACAATCTAGTTAGGCAGGGACTTTTTTCACATCATAATCCAAAAGTTTCCTGGAATGGTCGCTAGACTGTTAAATTGAACTTATATTTATTCATGAGCTGCCAAATGCAAAGGTTATCCATGCAGGTGTCAGGAAGACTAGCAGTGTGACGCTAACAAAAAAATAATTTTTTGATATCCTGTAATGTCAGCAGACTAATAGCTCCAATTATGGGGGCCATTGTGGTGCCTGTCATAGACTTTAAATGTTACTTAAAGCTGTCATACATTTAAAAATAAAAATAAAAAATGAAAAGATGTGAGACTGGATCTCAGTAAAATGAATATTCAGTATGTACAGTAAAACACTGAGCAGCACAGTATTATTTTCTTACAGTAAGAAAATGTCCAATGGACTTGACCCAATGGTAGAGTTCAACTCAGTGAAACAAACAGGTGAAATCAAAGCTGTGCTGTCAGGTCAGTTTCACACTTAAATTAAAATGAAGTCTCTTAATATCCAAGAATGTGTCTCACTGGCATTTGCACAGAAATAACTCAAAGTACATGTCTGAATTCAACTCAGAGTGCATTATGTAAAATCTTACATAATGAGACTATGTAAGACATTGAAACATATGTTCCACAACTTTGGTGGAAATATCAAATCCACTGTAAACTTTTTCATTTCTTCTATGCCCATGCTCTTTGGTTTTCCACCGGTTACTGATATCTCCATTGAAGTACATGATAGTCAACCTTTTTGTGTTGAGCTCAGTGAGTGACTCTGGTTTGACTTAGCACTTAGCACTCAGACGGCCGCTTCACTGGTGGGGGGCGTGCATTATTAGTGACCCCCTCAGAGAATTTTCCCGACAGATACGTTCCTTTTTATTCCAGAAAAAACAAAACAAAAAAACTTTTATGTAAAATGTCGGCCAGTTCTGTTATTCCATGTTTATGATGAATTCCATTTTTAATGTCTAATTCCATGATTCCGTGATCACTGATTTTATAGGGCCCATTTTACTGAATGCCCGGGAAGACCGAGCTTGACATGAGCTTCACTGTGTGCAAGGTTTGCAAAATGAGGATTAAGCACTTTGGGAACCCATGTTTAACTGCACTATTTTTTTTATAAAGAGACACTTTTATTTTTTTACTTAAGCTATATGTGATATTGCTTTTATGAAACAATTCCATCTAAGCATGGATAAATGTTTAAAACTTAATAAATGTGAAAAAGACACTTTAATGTTTCCATTTGTCATTCTGTCTTGCAAAGCAGACTGGAGTAGATCATGAGGATCCTTTGCACACCTATAGATTGAAGCAGAAATCATTATGAATCAAATCATTTTGAATCAAAAATCGATTTTGAATCGAATCGTGGCCCCCAAAGTCGGAATCAAATCGAATCGTGAGATTGTAAAAGATTCCCAACCCTAGTACTCAGCACTCATTACTGCATATTACATGAGTACTCTGTACTCATGGTAAGGTCCACAGTCATCTTCGATCGGTAATATGAACAGTTTTTGACCCTTTCTTACCAATTGTCACGCTATTATAGTGAAAGTATCTGTCCACAGTCAGGAAAACCCTGCCAAAATCTGTGGTAGTTGCCACTACAGTAGGTATGTCCAAAGCTGCATTTTGCCATGATGAAAAAGACAGGGTCATGAGGAGAAATCAAAACTATCCCTGCTGTTGCATCTGGAACAAAGTCAGGAGCTCAGAGGAGCAGTTAAACAGGGGCGTACCAACCCTTTTACAGTTAGAGGGCACAGAGGCTCCATAATGACCCAGCCAGCGTGCCAATCTCGAAAAAATGCCTGTGACAGCCAAGCAGGAGGCTCCATCATGCCTTACAATTTGGTGTGTTGTCAATTTATCAGCCTGCCAAAACTACTTTTAATCAGACTAGCATTTTTTTTTTTTTTTTTTTTGTCCCCTACAGCCAGCTCTACTGATTCCACCGTGGTATTTCAAATGGCGAAGCTATCAAATGTGCAGCTCACAATTTACTATCCTCATAATAGAGATGCTGGTGCATCCTAATTCATGCGTAAAATAAGAAAACTACTCCGACAAACATTTTTTATTCCATATGGATAATTGCAAAAAATCTGATGAGATGCATATGACCTGGAAGAAAGTTGGCCACAATCAGCTACCTCAGCCATTACAGCAATGATGGTGTGCAGGCAAACTGCACTCTCCTCCTCAGCTGGAGGAGATGTGCGTTTTGATATTCTGCAGTGTCTTTTCTGCCATTTTAGAAGGGTATTAAGTAATGTTTTTCCAACCAAAACCAATCCAGAACTGAACATTAGTCTCATTTCATGCAAAGTTTGGATTGACTGATTGAGAAAGGGACCAAGTGTGAATAATGAGGACAACTTTGTACAATGCAGTCGAGAATGACACCCACACAAATCCATTCACCAAACTGCCAAGTAAAAGTTGTAGATTTGCCAAATCAATTTAAAAGCTTAGTCATGCAAATGTTACAAAATGTAAGTAAACCAGGAGAAACCAGTTAAAACCTTGAAACTCCAAGCCTTCTGTATTCTGGCTACGGTGACCTGTAGTTGACAGCAACTGAGCATTTGATACATCGATGCGCAGTAACCTGTAATTACTGTATGTGCCAAAGACCCTCCTCATAACTCCCAGTTCTCCTGTGACATTGCAATCTTCTTTCTCTATAAACACTGGGTGTTCATCTTCGGCAGTGCTCATCTTTCAGCTTACACTGAAAACACCTCTGTCTCTCTCTCTCTCTCTCTCCTGCTCTCCCCCTCCCAGCCATTTTCTATTAGCAGTACACAATACCTGGTACTCCTTCACTGTTTTTAAACAAGTCAAATACTTGTATGCTCATTTAAATACTTTCTTCTAAAAGAGCAACCTCGCCATTAAAAATTTAAGTTTTACTGTGACTGAGCAGCGTAGCGGTCAGTGCTGTTGCCCAACAAGGGGCAACAAGAAGGTCACGGGTTCAGTTCCCAGCCTGGGGCCTTTCTGTGCGGAGTTTGCATGTTCTCCCCGTGTCTGCACGGGTTTCCGGGTACTCCGGTTTCCTCCCACCATCCAAAGACATCATGTTTGGGTTAACTGGTGACTCTAAATTGTGAGTGTGTCTGGTTGTTCATCTCTGTCTGTCTCTGTATGTTGGCCCTGCGATGGAATGGTGACCTGTCCAGGGTGTACCCCGCCCTCGCCCAGTGTGAGCTGGGATTGGCCACAGCATGCCCCACGACCCATATACGGATAAGCGGTAGAAGATAGATGAATGAATGAATGTGAGTGAGCAGAGTTTACTGCTTGAATGAGGTGTGCTTGCCAGTCTGGGTCCAGTATCCCTGCTGCTCTGAAGATTTCGTTTTGACTAGTTTAGCTCAGTATAGTCATTAACTAAAAACAACCTCAAAACAATAAAGGCTGTGTACATCAAAACAAAATCTGGCTTTAATGATGTTGATGTTATTGCTTATCTGCAGTGAATGTACTTATTTAATGCAAATAGTTTATGTGCAATGTTTTACCTGCTGAAAAACATTATTGTGTGCCTAAGCATTATATCAGTGCCACTTGCACTTGGAAACCAGCATGAAGAAAGTAGAACACTTCAACACCTTTTAATTGCAACCATGCACTGTTCTTACACCTACATGTGCAGTTTGCCACTTGCATGCTAGTCTTCAAGGAGGCTGTCATGTCTAAACACTCTAATGAGAGGCAGTTCTTTCTTCTGAAGCAATTTATATTGTAATGGTTAAAAGGATGGCTGTGATTCCATGTGCAGATATTTGAAAAGTAATGCATTTATAGTCAAAAGTAACACTCACAGAGGAGGTCCTAAACCCTGGGTGCATTTTCAGATTGGTAAAACCTACTTTACTGGACTGTAGCAGTAGCCTGTTTATTAACCCAGCAGATACAGCATGCAACTTTGGCATTTGGCTAAAACGCATGGCATCTTACATGTTGGCTAAAATTCTGTCGTTTTTTCACTCTGATATTGGGTCTCCAAAAATTATTGAGAGAAATGTCTGTCCATTTAGCAGGTAGACCTTCCACCTGGTCCAAAAAAGTGTCAGCATGGTAAATGTAGAAGCCCCCCAATAATGAAGGCAGTGGGGCTGATGGAAGCAGTAAAACTCCATATGAATAATGGCAACAAAAGGATCATCGCTCTAAAGGAGCCTTTTCACATTACACATAGCCAAATGAGCCATTGTTGGACGCTGAAATATAGATTATATGTTAAAAGTGCAAGAGATCTAATTCAACCATCTGTGAACTGTGTGAAAAGGAAAGTTCTTTTAATTTGAACCTTACATAAATGGGCCTTTTAATGATTATTATCTGCTTGAAGACGGTTAAGTTTTTTTGAGTTCTGAGGAACTACTCAACTGTCTTTTTCCAGAAGGTGATGAAATTATCACAGGAAGGTTATTCAATTTTTTATTTATTTATTTTTGAAGTGTCATGTCTTCATCAGCTCACTCAAAGCTCTGAATTGGTTACAGCAAGCCCAGTTGATCAGTTCAGATCTTTTTTAGAAAAGGTCAATCTGAAACTCAAATTTACTCCTGTGGGCTCAGTAATACATTAATGACAATTAATTGGCCACTACAGGGAGAACTCATCTCACATCCAGCACACTTGGTGTCTTAACACAGTTTGGCTTGGTCTTCAAAGATGGATATTGGTCGCACACTAGAGGTAGTACAGTATCTTTAACTGCATTGTTACTATGGGAGGAAAATACTATGGTACCATTAAAACTTGTATAATAATATCATTGCTAGAAGCTACTAAACTGTAACTGAGGATAGGGTGATTAATTCACGAAGCATTTTACACTAATGCACAATTTGTCATTCAATGCAAAACGTATGTGTAATAAACGCAGGGATATTGGACCTAAATCACTAATGTGACAGTAGGCCAATATTAGTACTAAATTGTAATAAAAGCAAACATGTCAATCAGTAGAGGGGAGGATGAGTGTTGTGGTGGGGCTTCAAATAAAGATAAACTTTTAAACATAAAGACTCAAAATCAACATAAATCAACAAATACTCTAAAATTACTGTAGCATAATTAAGACTCTGAAAGACAGTATATAGTTTCTACATTCCTTATCAACAGCTAGTCTGCAAAGCTTCTCACTCTCAGAAATCAGGCATCAGGTAATCAGGGGATACATCTGTTTTGATGCATATGAATACAAAAGATTTAAAGCAGAAGAAGTCCTAAATTTGACTCATGAATGTCTGATCAGGATGGAAATCTGTACTTAAAAAAGCCTTTAATATAATCTTACGGTGTCACAAACAAGCAACATGATCAATATGCACGCTGATCAACTTGATCAACAATATTTCTTGTCAAAACAACTTGAAGCACAGCTGAATATTTTCTTGTCAAAAAGCCATTTAGCTGGAGTTAGTGTTCTCACTATTTTTTTCTTTTTCCTTTTCCCAGCTAAATACAAAATAGAGGAAAATTTGTTGGGCACTGAAAGATCCAAAGCTCTATTTGGTTTGAAAGATTATTGATGAAATCAATGATCATCTTCCTCTAATCTTCCCTTTCTTTGAAACAGCCACTAGGAACAAAATATTGACCTAACTGAATCTGGAAAACTGCAAACCAACACCGTCACAGTGTTAGTTAAAGAAAAAAAGCAGTACAGCAGCAAGACATCTGAGATGAGGATATAAAAAATTGACCTAAACCGATACATTTTTTGGAAAAAACCACAACAGCAGTTTGTCTTTTTACTCAGTATAATCCATGAATCTGTGTTCAAAGTTTCTCATTAGAGCTGAACGATATGCAGTGTAAATCATGTTTCAGTTGGAATGGTCATTTTTCTATTGCATTTTCTGTGGGGGGGGACTGGATTATGAGAATATGATTTGTGTGCAGAGGCACTTCTGCAGCATAACGCTTCATTTAAAAGATGTGGTGAAGTTTTTACATAGCACATATATTTTAATAAAACTTAATTGTTCATTAATTGTTCTGCTCTATATCTAATGAAAACTATATCATCTTTGCTTTTTTGGGAGGGGGTAATATTAACCTATAGAAAAGATCAAGGTCAAAGTTACCTAAAACTGTGACCTTTGTATGATCAACTTCTATATTGATCCAATCACCCAATAATGCAGTCCTGATTGTATGCACAGAGAGTGAAATCCATAGGTTCCAGCTGTGGAATCTCTGGAGCAAAGTTTAGGTAGAAAATAAAAATGAAATCTGAAATCAGTGGCTAAATACTTGCTAATCACTGCTAAAGACTTGCTTTGGTGTCCCCCACCTAACACTGAGTAGCAAAAGTCAATATTTACAACTTCTTTTCAGGCCATCTTCAGGTTGGCTTTCTTTCACTTTGCAACATTTTGTTTGCTAGATATAAGGCGTATGTTACACTAAGTCACAATTTCTAATAGATGCCATGTCACAGATGTTTCTCTGTGTGGAACTGCACGGCTGTTAGTGTGGAAAAGTGGCAGGTTTGTATCGGAGTGAATGTGCATGCCCTTTGCGTAGGTGTTAGGGTTAGTGAGTGAGAGACTATGTTCTCTAGTAGGGTGGTAGTAGGTAGGGGTGTGCCAAAAAATCGATTCATATAAGAATTGTGATTGTCATTTACTACGATTCATAATCAATTTAAAATGTCCCAAAATCGATTTAAAAAAAATAAATAAAACTGACGTCACCACGGAGCCGGTTCTGGAACATGCACATGCACGGTGAGCACCAAAACAAGGAGGAAACTACAATAATGGAGGAAAGAAAGTTTCAACCAGCCCCGTACTTGTTGAAGGCAAAGATTCTGACTCATTTTGGTTTTTACCTAGAGCCCTATAAAATTCGTTTTATTTTTTCACAAATTCTGTTTTAATTTTTCCCATATTCGTTTTTTTTTTTTTTTTTGGGGGGGGGGGGTTTTAATTTTTAGTTTTTAGCATTTTACATAAATTTAACCCTGAGACAGTGTTTTAGGTAATGAAATATAGACTATTTCTTCAGTTATAACTGAAAACTTTAATGTTTCCACACATTTAAGCAAAAACATAACAATAAAACAATGAAACATACGTTCCACAACTTTGGTGGAAATATCAAATCCACTGTAAATTTTTTAATTTCTTGTATCCCCATGCTCTTTCGTTTTCCACCGATTACTGACATCTCCACTGAAGTACATGATAGTCAACCTCTTTGTGTTGAGCTCAGTGAGTGGGAGGAGGGTTCCGTCGTCTTGTCTAATCTTGTCTGATCTGGTCTAGTCTCTACTCTCTGCAGGGGTCCAGTCTCTGGTCTGGTCTGGTCTGGTCTGGTCCGGTCTAGTCTCTGGGGAGGTCCCGTCTCTAGTCTGGTCTGGTCTGGTCCGGTCTAGTCTCTGGGGAGGTCCCGTCTCTGGTCTAGTCTTGTCTGGTCCAGTCTAGTCTCTTGGGATGTCCCGTCTCTGGTCTAGTCTCTAGTCTCTGGAGGGGTCCCGTCTCTGGTCTAGTCTAGTCTCTGGGGAGGTCCCGTCTCTGTTCTAGTCTGGTCTGGTCTGGTCCGGTCTAGTCTCTGGAGGGGTCCGATCTCTGGTCTAGTCTAGTCTCTGGGGAGGTCCCATCTCTGTTCTAGTCTGGTCTGGTCTAGTCTGGTCTAGTCTCTGGGGAGGTCCCGTCTCTGGTCTAGTCTAGTCTAGTCTGGTCTGGTCTGGTCTAGTCTAGTCTCTGGGGACGTCCCGTCTCTGGGGACGTCCCGTCTCTGGTCTAGTGTGGTCTGGTCCGGTCTATTCTCTGGTCTAGTCTAGTCTGGTCTGGTCTAGTCTGGTCCGGTCTAAGGGGGTCCGGTGTCTCACCTAGTCTGGTCTGATCTGGTCTAGTCACCCACCAGGAATCGAACCAAACCAAACCACTACACCACCATGCTGCTCAGGTCACCACATACATTTACATCAAGTCACCAATTAACCTAGACATCTTCAGGTGCCCCCACCAGGAATCGGACTGCACCCTTCTTATTGCAGGGCGACAGCGTTAACCATGCCACCATACTTTATTTATTTATCCATTCATTAATTCATTCATTTATTCATTCATGGGTAGGGGGGCGTGCGTTATTAGTGACCCCCGCAGAGTAAAATGTAAAATGTCAGCCAGTTCTGTTATTCCGTGTTTGTAATGAATTCCATTTTAATGTCTAATTCCATGATTCCGTGATCGCAGATTTTATAGGGCCCTATTTACTGAATGCCCGGGAAGAGCGAGCTTGACATGTGCTTCACTGTGTGCAAGGTTTGCAAAATGAGGATTAAGCATCTGGGGAACCCATGTTTAACTGCACTATTTCTTTTATAAAGAGACACTTTTATTTTTGTTACTTAAGCAATATGTGATATTGCTTTTATGCAACAATTCCATCTAAGCATGGATAAATGTTTCAAACTTAATAAATGTGAAAAAGACACTTTAATGTCTCCATTTGTCATTCTGTCTTGCAAAGCAGACTGGAGTAGATCATGAGGATCCTTTGCACACCTACAGATTGAAGCAGAAAACATTATGAATCAAATCATTTTGAATCGAAAATCGATTTTTAATCGAATCGTAGCTCCAAAAATCGGAATCAAATCGAATCGTGAGACAGTAAAAGATTCCCACCCCTAGTAGTAGGTGCTCACTACTTGACTTCAAATCTAGCATCCAGTGAGTGTGTGACAAGCCAAGATTTAGCTGTTAAATGATTTGATAACATAAACCAACACTGGAAAATAACCAACACTTAGGATCTATACGGTTTGAATACTGACCAAAGACATTAACAAGCTGCACAGGAGGAGGTTGAAGTTTATAAATTGATTTTTTTGCAAAAAATCAAAGTTTGCATTCAAATGTTACCCACAAAAGAAACATTCATGCTAACATTAAGTTAACAAGATTTTGACATACTGCTTCACCTGCCAGAAGGTTATTATTATCATCAGGTTCCCTCTTTCCCTCTTATGGATGACATATTCTATATACATTATTACGTTATAGAAATAATTGTGTGTTGTATTGTTATGAGTGTACCACAAGATATATGATTAGGTTTAATTACTCCCCTGTGAACAGTTTTCGTTCCCATCTGTTTCACGTGTCATGCAGTGAAGAGTCCAATGGGGAAACATTATCACAATAATTATCACTCACATGTCAACAATTCACTGTTGGTTACTTTCCCCAGTGATAGCCATCGTTATTGTTTACTGCCTTCAAATCTTTGGATCTCATTACTCTGTCTAAAAAACAACTGCTCAATTGGATTGTTAAAAAGATGCTCAAAGATTTTTAGGGAATGGTTTTGTCTGACCTCTTACATCTTAATTTTATCTTGTTATCTTGAATGCTAGCCACCAATAGATAGGTCAGAGATGAAAATGTGTGAAAAGCTTTGCATGCCAGTTACTGTAAGAGATGCTGTGTGTGGTAATCTAGCTGTTTCTAATCCTTCAATTCAGGAGATAGCTGCTGTGAATCAATTAAATACAAAAATAGAGTCTTGGAGAAAGGTTTGGACTTTGGGAGCTCCACTCTAATGGTGTGAACTATAATGGGGCAGACCCTATGTCATAGTTATATCAGTTTTGTGTGACCAACATGTCATTTTTGGGGAAAACACATTAGAGTGGCTGTGGGAGGCACGAAGCAGCTAGGCAGCATGGCCACAAAGGTGTACAGGGAGATCAAGGCCTCAATTAAACGGGCCACAGCTGTTTCAAAAACTGAATGCGATTAGTGTTTGTTTTGATCTGACGATGGCAAGATGACATACCACACATGACTTTCTAGCTCTGCTTGAGTTAATGTGGTACTTTGTTCCTGTCTAAATAGTGTCATGTTGCAAAATATTAAATGCCAGCAATATGACCCCAGATCTCTGCTATGATCCCAGCAGTAAGGAGCAGTAATGTATTGTCAGCTAGTCATCTCAGGCTCAGTACTCTACTAAATGGCACAGTTTTGTCCTTTTAATGTTCATCCACAGAACACGGACGACTGCTTATACAGAGCGTGATCCATTACAGCATCCTCTATTCAAGGTTGTTTTCAGCACGCTTGGATTCACTGTTCTGATATCCATCTGCATGGCCTATATAATTGATGCAATTTGATGTTTTGTATTGCATTATCTTCATCTGGTTTATACCTAAGGCCATAACTTCCAAGGTTTCAGTCTTACAACTACTGATTCTCATTTGTTGTCAGAGCTAGAGCAGTTCTGGGAGATTTGTGATGTCTTAAGCTGTCATTCTAACAAGAGCTGCTAATGAAGCAACAAATATCTGCCAGCACCAATGCTTCCTGAGGAATATTTTGTTCCGCAGTTTTTACCTTAAAATGAATATGAGATTTAACACAGAAACAAATTAGCTGTTTAGAACATCAGAGGTAAAAAGATCTTGTTCATCTAATCCATGTAAATGACCTATATTACATTTTTGGGTTGCCTCCTGTTAGCCTCTCTTGGCATGACTTACGAAATTGATCTTTTCATCTTGATGACAACTGGGAGTGAACTTCATCGATCCAAATCAATTAGGGCGCCAAGTTTCCTGATAGCCATCAGGAAACGTCACAGTTTGAGAGCAAATGGTATCTGAGAAGTACTCGCTCACTTGTGTGCACACCAACAAAATCCTTAGCTGCTGCCAAGCTACTTGAACAAAGAAATCATCTGTATGGAGGGATTGGGCTGAGCACAATGTATGAAATACATATTGCTCATCATTTCAATGCAGCAAATTTACCATGCAGGATACCAGTGATTACAGCAGCGCCCGGATGTGTTTTACCATTTCGATGAGCAAGATTGTAATGCAATTAGTTTTAAATGTAGCCTTATATTTAATGAAAATAGTACAAAAGCAGAAGATTAAATTAGGACTGTACAGATATGCAGTGCACACTGGCATCTCAAACTATAATCCATAACAACATAAGAAAATGAACAAAATGAGAAACAACAGCAACAAATATAAGTGAACAGTGCCTATTATGAAGTAGCCTTTAAAGATACAGTTCACCAAACACTGTTGGCTGAACCCAAACAGCAGGGATCATATTGCCTCCATCGGTCTTGGCACATTGTCACTAGATTTAGAGACTTTTTTTGAAGCAGAGTGGGTTTAAACCTGCCACATGTGTGTGGATGATGACCAGGAGGCTTCAGGCTACACCTCTTATTACAGGAAATCTACTGAGCAGCCTGGAAATTAATCTGGAACTGCAGGGAAATACAGTACATCATATACGCTGGGTCTTGCTGCCATTATGGCAAATAATCTACTTTTATGCCATGTATCATTATTAATTAGGGAGAGAGAGGAAAAATTCAAACTCGCATACATGGATGAAAGAGAAAAATTAAATAAGTCTAAATATGTACACAACATAAATACCAGAAAGAGACGATAGACTTACCTCTGCACAACAAAAAACGTTTTTGTCTGTTGAAATCCTAAAGGGCTTTAAATTTGAAATGAATAAAGGAAGTGCTGAGTTTGGATTAGCATAAGGGAGTAGAAGGTAAATAAAAGCTGAACTATTGTGGATCCCAGACATAAGACTAGTGTGTGAGTATGTGACAGAGAAAGTAAGAAAGATAGTTTGCACTGGGGCCCTCCCAATGGCTCACCTTGTGGAGCATCCGTATGTATGTTGTACGTCATACTGTCTCTCTTTGTGGTCTCTTTCTTTTGCATGCTATCACAGTAAAAAAAAGCAAAAACAGGAAAAAACAGTCACTCAAATACAGGAAAAATATTCCGCCCCTTAACTTTCTCTCTTATCACTCATTTTACAAGCAAATATCCCGATCATTGGTGATTTCATCAGATGACGTTACGGGTATAAAATCTGGATTTCGATGCAGCCATGTACTTGGTTTTGATCTAGTATTGTTTTAAATATATTCTGAGCAATTGTGCACAACATGAATGCATTTCCTAACTCCTGAAATAAGAAACATTTTACTAACCAGACTTAGCATCTGACATTCCAGTGTTATGGGAAAAACAACTACAACTCTAAATTACTTGATTACAATATTATTATAATAGATTGCAAATCAAATGAAGCCACCATTGTTTGATATCAAAACATCCTTTTTTTTAAATCCATATCTATTTTAACTCCTTGAAGCAGGCGTTTTTAGATGTCAGGTCTGGAGTGTTCTTCAGGCTGAAGAATCACAAAAACAAGCATTATTTTCTGATTTGTACAACAAAACAAAACCTAGTGATTCACTGCTAGAACAGATGTACTCTGTTCATCATTGCCAAACAAATTAACTGTTTTTCTTATCCATCCTTTTCATATGTTAAGAAGGTCTGCTTACACACACATTTTGACACTCACTAATATTATTACTCTATGTTTAAATTACTGGGGGGGGGTCACAAAAGTTCTCTGCATATCAGACGTAAGATAGGCACTGACTAAAAACGAAAAAATGTCATATTCCGATGGCATCAGATGAGCACAAGTAATAACTATGTGACACCAAAGAACATTACAAAGTAGCCAAAGCATCGAGGACAGAGGCAGACGACGACAGGCTGTCCATTAGCATTGTTTTTGGCTGGTTTCACACATCTTCAGGCTCAAAATATGTTTACAAGGTCAATCACCTGCCACCTACTCAGTCTGAGTAATTGGAAATGACAACTGTTACATATTGCATTTGCAGTAGAGAGGAAATTTGGTTAGTGGTTTTGCGCTTCAGTAAATACTTATTGCATCAGCAGGGTCCTCTGCACTTTACATAAGCAGCTGCTCAAACGACGTCAAGGTGCTGTTGCATTGAATTTACATTGCATACTGCGTCTAAAGGTAGCCAATAAAAAAGCTTGAAGGAAATCTTAACTGCATGGTATGGGGCAAAATTGGCTGATGGGATGCCGCCTTTGAAAAATGCTACACTTGCAAAGCAAAAACACAGTCTGTGGAAGAGACGGACAGTGACAAAGTTCAAATTTAATGTTTTGGACAGTCCATTTCCAAAGCCAGCTCTGGAACCCAAAAAGTAAGCAAATAAAAAGTCTTATATAATGCAAAAATGCTTCAAAATGAGAGTTTGCTTTTAAAATATGTGGGTATGTAAAGTAGAGCAGTTCAATTGCAGTAAAATTGATATCTGCTGCACCTTTCATGCTGTGATTGTAATGAACTCTAAAAAGAAAATCCATCAGTCTAATCAGTAAAATGAAAATGATAGATGCAAATAAACATTTGCAGGAGGTAGAGTGTTTCATAAATAAAGAACGAAAAATTAACAGAATATGACAAAGAGTTTTTGCGAACATTTAAAAAAAAAAAAAAGAAGAATCAATCTGAATGAATAGTTCAGCAGCATTTATGTAAGCACAGGAACACACTAGTTCAGCTTTTAGAATAATGAAAGTTTATCACAAAGATTGTGTGCCCTTCACTCCGCTCCCTTTGAATAATATTAACAACCCTGCCCAAAGTAAACAGCATCTCTACTTGTTTCAATTAGCATTGCAGTGCCATTAACAAAAATAATGAGAAGCACTCTCTTCAACTGTGGTCCATTTCTAATGTAGGGCAAGAGCGAAAGCATGACATTATTAATAAGAAAATAATAAAAATGTATTTATTCCACCAGTTATCTGTGTGCTTTCTGTTTATGTATCAATTCTCCCAGATGAAAACCAGACGTCCAAAATTACTTTTGATATATATGCATTTTCAAGCTTTGTTCAGAAGCCCCTGCCAGCAAGAAGTGGGCATGTTTGAGGTTCAGTATGCATGGATAAAACCGCATCAATCACATGATACACTATAAGCAAACAAGATGCAACGCTGTAATAGTGCCATTGTTGCCTAAGACTATCTTTGCATTGCAGGTTAGTCTATATTACAGGACTGAAAATGGAGGAAATTGACTATAATGTAACAAGTGTTTTGTTATTAGATATAGCAGACATAATTAAATGGCCTTATTGATGCTTCAAGTGTAAAGGAATGTTGCCTCTATGGGATTTCTTTTTGGCTACAGCATTTAGGTGAATACATTCCACCAAATGTCTTTAAATTCATTAATCAGAGGGAACAGTTTTCACTTTGCATTGGTGAAAATGCTAAATTTTCTCTAGTAGGACTTCATATTAAGTATAGACTGGTGCATTCCTGTATTGTTAAGTGTAGGATTAGTCATTCCATAAAAGCATGGTTACACTCTCTCCCCTTTCCCTCCACTTAGGCCAGATAAAAATTAAATCGATTTTATGACAGGCCTTTCATAGGATAATAAAAAAAAGGCCACTCAGGATATTACAATGATAAGTATTACAAGAGTTAAACAGCTCATCTCATTTGTGTTTTGTTTATGAATGTACCACACTGAAGAGCACGTGTTGACAGATTAGAGTCAGGGTGTTAAATACAACATATGGAGTGATACACTTTCATTGTCTAAGGATTAATACCTCATCTTATCTGAATATCTACAAAAGATTAATTGGAATGTCAGTAATAATAGGATGGACCAAGAAATGAGGGCTGACAAGATCACGAGAACCTTTTTAGCTGAATTCATGAATATCTAGTTTTTACATCCAAGGAGGTCAAATGTCAGTGTGAAACTAACCAGCTGTGTCAAGAGAAAGCACACCTGGCAAAAGTCAGGGCGTTGTTGTACTATCAGGAAATGGTACAGCACGTGCATTATCAATTTGAGCACAGTTTCTGATTTCAAATTTAAACACAGGAATAGTAAAGGCAATGGTTTTTTTTGTTTGTTTGTTTGGGGTTTTTTTTACAAAGAGACATTGCTTTACATATAGTTTTTCCAAAATGCTGCATAAATCATCATCAAAACACTGTTTTGCCTTTGCCACTTCTCTGCTGTTCTAAGCGGGTCCTTTATTTTTTCTGTTGTGCTTTGAGGTGTAGAACAACGTTGTCCATCATTATCCGACCCAGGCTCACAATATATGTGGTGTGAGGAGGGTAATGAGGCTTTAGGTTAGAGTTTCTTGATTGGGATGAAGGATTTTTTTCACTTTTACTCTCATTGGACCGCATGTCTGCTTTGGATGTTAAGTTTAAAACAATGTTAGCAAGCCAACATTAGAATGAAAACTAACATCTTCAAATACCTAGAATGACATGTCGCCACCAGCCAGGAGATGCTTCAGTAGAAAAATGCATACACATACCTTGAATGCATATATAATATGCCTTGCATAAATTACAGGCCTTTTGTAGAGCACTCTGTCATTTCACCCAAGAGCCGTTAGCTCATAGCGTTTGCTGTTCCTGATGCATGCTGAAAGGTAAATGCAAATGTTTTCAGCCATTTGCTTTTGCATTCCAACAGGCGTTGCTAGTCAAACATAAATGAAAAGAAAACTAATTTATGCAAATGTCCACATTGTTAGCGGTCTAATGAATTTTAATGTAAGTTATCAGTTCTAGAGAAAGCAATTCACAAGAAAATAAGAAGCTTTGCTTTACTAAGCTGCTGTCTGCTGTGCAAGCTATCAGTCAAAGAGGATATTAACAGAGCACAGGAAACCTCTTTAATCAAATTTTGTCCAAAGAAACAACTCCAAATCATCTGCTGTCATTCATTCAAACTTTCATACTATCCTTGAACCAGACAGATTTTGTGTACAATGGATGGGGCTTTCAAATCTGGACATATAAAACTATGACTTTAGTCTTTAGTCTTTAAAATTCAGCTGAGAATATGTGTCATTTCAATATAAAATAACATTATTAAATAAACTGACTGACCAGAGCAAATATATGACAAAAGCAGCATGTTTTTTGCACAAGATTGAATCTCACACACACACACATTATATATATTTAAAAAAAAAAAAAAAAAAAGTGCCCCCCTCCTCACAGTTTAGTTCTGATTTCACTGTAGATAAAAGACTCCATTCATTTGTAGAGAGGACTCCCTGAAGCATGTAAACAAGAAAAAAATTCATGTCGTTTTCCAAACAGAACGTTCCGATTACCTTCTTTAATGAACTCTTTTTCATGCGGCTATAAAGGCCACAAGGAAAGCCAAATTTGTTTTTTGTTTACGCAGCAAAGACCAAAAACATGTAAAGAGGCAAACCATGTGTTTTAAGGAGCCTGCGGTGCAGTGGTCCAGAATATCTCATGTAATAAAGCTGACAACCACAGAATCCCAGAGGAAAACTGTGAACTAAACAAAAAATAGATAAAACTCACTACTGTAAGGGAAAGTGGTGATTTCTTATGATTATCAAGCGTGGATGAGGAAATGTCCTGAGGATCAGATAATATCTATTGATTATGTTGATTAATTATCAACATTATACTCATATTTTCACCTCCAGAGTTTGTTTTATACAAATACCACCTCATTAGGGTGCAAACACTAAATTGCACTAATAATGCACTGCTTCTTTAAGAAGAGGCTTTGCAGACAGAATAAACTGGTGGCAGCATCCTCACACCAGCAATGCTGAACACATTAACATAAGGTCACACAGCACAAACATGGGTATGCTTTATAGCTCAAAATCTTATTAAAATGGCATTTAAGGAAATGTTGTCCACTGGGTATTAGTCTCTCGCTGGAGGTGACCTCCAGTCTCTAATCTGAACACTCTTCTAAATGAAAGATCACAGGTATAAAACAGCATCAGAAAAATTAGAGGCATAAACACAATCACAATACAATGCCTCAGTACGATTCCATGAACGTACTTCTCTCAAACTACAGCAGCTTTTTTCTGTCATT
The DNA here is from genome assembly GCA_034769265.1 of Remorina albescens. NCBI lineage: Eukaryota > Metazoa > Chordata > Actinopteri > Carangiformes > Echeneidae > Remorina > Remorina albescens. Next base: position 19,344,142 of record CM068497.1, on the reverse strand, counting down.
TACACAGTTCAGAAGGTAATTTAATTAAACACGACTATTTCATTGAATGCCTTTCAGGTTGAAATTACTTCCATGACAACAGCAGGAAAAACCACATCCGTGGTGCGATGACTGGTTGGACTATTTAGCATAATGCAAGTCAGCAACACCTTTGGGTGAACTCATTTGTAACAGGAGTGTAGCCACAGATATTCACTGCGCCGAAGAGTCACCTGTCCAGTCTGCAATTCATTGCTCTCTTGTTTTTATTTGGTCACTCTGCTAAAGTGTATGTGTGGTGTGACTAAATAATAAAAGCTTTTCCCAGTCCTCTGACACAGTAATTATTGCCACTAGTTAGTTTCTCCTCCTCTTCTTTGAAGGGACCATTTTAGTTTTATGTTTTTTGAATTGGGTTGCAAAGTGGAGGCAATATCCTCATTTTGTACTCTAAACATAGTGGCCAGGACAACATAGTGAACCCTTCTTCTTGATTAATACTGAATGCATTTCTTTTCTTGACTATTTTGAGTCAAAGAAGATGTCCCTTTATATTTCTTAATCTTGACTATGCAAATAAATGTATTTGTCCTCTTTTGAACGTGCAGTTTTGGCTTGTGCTGTCCTATTCATTCTCAGAGGAGATGACCTTTTGCCGTTGTAAAGCCATTCATCTGTAGCATGCTGCTCTGCCACGAGAACTGAATGATAATGATACCATCAAGCAGAATTGTATTTAAAATCAAGTTGAACCACACAGCAGTGATGATTCAAGAGCCCAAGTTGTTTTAGTTGCTTTCAACTCGCGCCTAACTGTCACTCCTCACTGCAATGTTCCCAAAAGAATTGATTTTCAAATTGCCCTTTATTTGGCATATAGATGTGACGAAGACACATTCAACATGTCACGCAGTGCCGAGTATTTTTGATACACTGCTGTTGCTCGCAAAGTCAAGTCCTCTGTGTCTTATGAAAACTGTTCTTAATAAGGACACAGAAGGTGCCATTATTGCTCAATCTGATGGATGAGCTGTTGGCTGGAATCTGAAACTGCCCCGGCCTCCACTTTGGTTCAAGAAAGTGCTATTCCTCGAGGGGAGACATGCTGTGATTGAAGTATTTACGACAAGACAGAAATGTGATGGCACAGAGAATGTGGGTGACAGTGACGCATGACTGAACAGATTACTGTGTACAGACTGTAGAGCAGCCCTTTGAATTGTGATGCCTGACTTTATTGTGCTGAGGTTAAAAGGCTCACTTCTCAGGGAGCTGTATTACTCTACCCCCTGCTCTTTTTGATATAGCGGTCCGCGGAACAAAGATCGTGTCAGCACCGCCAGACGAACCCCAGCAAACGGTTTGGCAAATCTAAGAATGCGCTGTCAAGAATCTATTTTAAAAGCACAAGGTCCTGCTTAATGCAGTACAGAACTTTCAGGATATGCAGATGACTACTTGAATAAGTGCAGTTTCTCCATCTCTGTGGTTAATGTTAATCATGATGAGTGGCTTGGTACAAGCAAACCCAGGAAAAAAAGACAAAAAAAAAAAAAAACTCATACTGCCTTAGCTCCTCCAATTTCAAATATTCAGGTTAATCCTTTTCTAACGTTTTAGCTTTCCGACACTAATATTTAGGAAAAATTATTTTCCACTGATATTAGAGTTAAAAAACTTATACATTAACATTAACTGAGTTGCACTGGTTACATATGTTGGCTCTATAACTGCTAATAAGATGTTGACTAGAAGCTGTGTGCCTCTAAAATATTTTACCAAGTATAACCAGACAAGTACACTATTGTTAAAATAACTGTGGCATCTTGGTATCATCAGCATGAGAAAAACAACTGATAACCTTTATCTCATGACAGATGTATCCCAGTGCTAATCAGTGGTGTTTTTTCCAAGCATTAAGACTGAATAATCCGTAATCTCTGCTGCGGTTTATTGAAAAATGCTGTTGCAGGAATTTGCTTTGTGTCTTTAGTTGTTGGCTTGATGCAAGCTTTTTTGGAGTGCTTTTCAAAAAAAAGGTTAAGCAAATATGATGAAAAGTAAATGAAAGACCTATGAGCTATGAAATAAATTGTTACTTAGGAAAAGCACAAGAATAAATCATGCACAAAAACAGGCCTGTCCTCCACTCACTGAAACATCTGACCCTACACATCAAGGCAACTTGTGCCAGCACAGTCAGGCACAGTCCATTATGATTAACAGACACACAGTAACTGTACAACAGACTAAATACTTTCTGACATTACATTAGTTTCGTCATTGTAATGACACAATTATTTAGACAAGGGAGAAGGGGGTCATTACTGAGTGATTGGCCGTCCTGTCCATTTGTTACATGACAAATGGTCTCAGCATTTTCATTTCTACATCTCAATGTAAAGATGACAAATGTTTCATATCGTGTGTCATAAAGATGTGAACTAGAAAATGCCCTGCCTTTGAAAGAGAGCACTCGCCTGTCCTCCGGAGCACAAGTGAACCTCCTGTGGATCTCACACAGCTGTACACATATCCGTCTGTTCCATTTCAAGGAAAGCTGATACAGAATGATGTACATATCATTGTCAGGATATAAATCCTGCTGTCAGTCTCAGCTGTTGCTATCAGTTTATGTTCTGTGGAAATGAAATGGTTACCTGAGCAGATCATCACCAGTTTAGACTGATTGTACACACTGTTACACAGCTGTGAAGTCATCCCTTTTCCCATACTGCAGGCCACATTTTAAGTACACTGACAGTAACAAAAGGCAGCCCGCAGGAGTACCAATCATTTTCTGGCATTTACCAAGGCCACGCAGACTCTTTACTTTATGTTTGTATTTACTGCACAGCATAAGCCTATTACTGACATCACATGGCATTCTTGTGTTCGATATCTACAGCTGCTGTAATCACTTTTTTTTTTTTTGTGGATGTTTATATCAAATTTGTGAAATTGAAAATAAGGGTGAAGGCTATCCACACAATACACACACACAGCCTGTCTTAGGTATAAGAAGGCATGTCACTTATTGTATGTTAGGTTCTGTCTCTGACTACGTTGTTAGTAGGGCCGATGTAAATAAAGAGATTTCCCATCTGACACCTGTGTCCGGACTACCTGCTTCCTCTTTTCCACCTCTTTCCGCCACAACAGTTTCAGAAAAACCAAAACTGGAAGGCAGTCAGGCTCAGTAGGTAACTGACTACACCTGCCTATGCATCAAATGGACAACCATACCCCACTGACCTGTTTTCCTCTGGTGTCCCTGTATAAAAAGAAGCCAAGCTCAGATACTCTCACACTGTCATATCTCACCAGTCTGCGATGTTCAGAGTATTTCAGAAGTTCTTTTGTTGTAATTTACTTTTTCCTTTGTGTGACACTTTTCCTCTACCTGTCTTATCTACTTCAGCAGGTGATTTATTTATTTTTTTTTTTACATTTCCAAGTCTACTGAAGGCCTCCCATGCACTTAGCTGTGGGTAGTCTATGTAGGTGGAGAGAGGTAGAGGGATAGCGACAGTGACTGTGAGAGCACAAGATCAAATTTTTCATATCCTGTACTCTAACTGTATCAAATCTTGTGTCTATCAAGGTCCTGTCAGCAGAGACAGTAGTGTCACAGCTTCCTCTGCCATGGATTTCCCTCCTACATGTTCGAAGCCTTCCTTATTTCATTCAGCCTAGATTTTTGGGCTTCTCAATGGTATAAATTCTTTTCGAGCAAACTGTGACTTCAGTTTTAATACCTCAATGTGAGTCTTAATATTTTGTCACTTCGTAGTGATATATTAATGATGGATCACAACGGTGTTTGTTCATCGTTCACAGTCCCACGGAAAATTATCACTTGGCTGCAGTTCCTCTCACTGCTCAATAGTGTTTTAGCAACATTATGGTCCTCTTTTCATTGCCCACTTTAACGTTTTGCTCAAAGTCTCTTTACAGCAGGCTGATGTTTTGACTCTGAAACAACTGTACACGTTTTTAAAAGAGAGATCAAGATTTATTAGTGTTGCACACAGAAACAAAACTGAGTAACAATCCAGGTGGATCATACACAGTGATTAAGTTTAAAACCAGCAATTTTAAGATTATTTGTTATTACCCATTGAAGAGCTAATAACAATACGGTGTAGTACAAAAATTGCTGATATGTTTCCCATTTGCCTAATTACAGGGGCCCTATGTACAAAAAGTGTAGTTAAAAGCATAAACTGCAGTATTGACTGATTGCTGGCCTGGCCACTGATCAGATCTAATATTAAGCATTTTTACAGTTATTAAAATTGTTTTTTTCCATTCAAGAGATTGACAGTGAAATGAATTAATGTTAAAACAGACTACTTAAGCTCTGATGCAGTTCCCTCACCCTGCATGTTTCATCAACACTCTGTTGTCTTATTCAGTATCCCACCCATAGCACTATACAGTATTCTGACACTATTGGTTACACATCACAAGTAAAGGCCTATCAACAGCGAAAGATATTTTGAAATGGCTGTAATTATCACTATCTTATGAACAAGTTCATTTACTGACCCAAGACACACCGTGCCAAAGAGACAAAAGAGGGAAGGGGAGGTTGGAGAACCACTTAATGCTAAGCGAAAGTAATTAGCAGATCTGAACAATGTGGAAACACCTTTGGAGTTTGCAAGAAAGTAACTAAGTAGAAAGCTTTGCTGGTGTGATGAAGGAAACTGCAACAATAACTGAGCTGAGATAGAGTAGCAATATACTCTTCTTGTAGCACAAACTCCAGCAACCGGTAATGAAACAATTTTCTTGCTGCAGTGCTTCAACATTGGAACAGTACTGTGCAAAAATTGTATTTTGTAGAAAAAGTACAAATTAGTTAAACTGTCCTCCAATGTAACAATTCTGCATTATATATATATATAATATACATATACAAATATATGTATATTATATATAAAAGGGTGAGCAGGAAGCCGTCAAACACGTTGATATCAGTAATCATATGTCATAACGTCATGTAAAGAACAACTTAAAGCTGCCAGGCATATATTTATTCATATGTCAATACTCAAAGTAAGTAAGCATTGAAGCTCTAGTGTATATGCAAAATACTTGAAGCATATGGACACCACAGTCTACACAGGTACCCATATAAACTTTATGTAGCAGTAGTCTCATGTTGGAATATCACTTTCAATTGTCAACTAGCAGATCCTGAAATAACTAATAATCTGTGCCCCAGTCTTTGTCACAAAGTGCAAGTATTGCAGTACAGATAGACACATCAGGCTGGTGTAATGTGAAAGCTGCTTTGTTTTCAGTTCTCTTGTGCATTTATCCACAATATGCTAAAGAGTGGTAAAAAAAATTATTACCGTCGCAGTGAAACACACATTTCCAGTTGGAATGGTCATTTTGCAATTAATTTACAGAGGAAAACATAATTGGTGATCATGGTTTGATTTTTACAAGGCTCCTCTATATCTGGGGAATATTATTTATAGGAATGAATTACTGTAGTTATGATTATGTGCTGTGAAGAACTGGGATAATGTGGTGTAAAGAGGGTAAATTACCTTTGTCCAACTCCACATTTTTGCAAAACATTTACTACAATTTGAGAAGAGGCTGCCTACCATCTTTTATATTCCACTTCTGGATCCTACTGTCAGTTTTACCAGATCTGGGGGGAAAATTTAAATTTAACACAGTGTGACATGTTAGCTTGTGATTTGTCACCATTCTCTTTTCTCCCTCAATTTCTCACATTGTGACAAGTTGACAAAAATATATTTGGCCCCAAGACATTTCTTCAGGTAATTGGTTCCTCACCCCTCACTTAATGGGATGTGTGAGCTGTCCTGCCATTGTACGCTCCTAAATTTAGGGTGAATTGCTGCTGCAGGTCAAGCACCTAATCCAGAGGTCCAACTGTTTATTATGTGTCAAGAAGGCAAAGACGTGTTTGACAACCACTGATCGGACTGAAATATATTTCATTATAACATGATCTTGTCCTGTGTGTCTTTCCTTCATTCTTTTTTGCCCTTAAAATTAGCCAATGCTAGTACTAATATGAACGCTGATACTACAATAACATGTAATTTGTTTTCCAATGACGATATCTGCATTGATCATTGATCATTTCAATTATCAATAAAAACAAATCAATAACAATTCTGAACATAAACAAAAATTATTCAATACATATTCAGGATATAATCTATAACATGTTTAAATTGATATTCATTCAACCTGTCTGCTGTTTATAATTACCTCACCTTGAAATTGCATTTTCAATCTTAATTCAATTATAAATGAAATCTTATTTGTAGCAATAGCTGGGATTGGTCTTGACTCAGACATAGCTGAGATTCATTATGTTTTCCACTTTCCTTTTATATTAGATTGCTTTTATGAAAGAGCAGAAATGGGCACTGAGACATTACCGCTGCAAGAGGAGTCTCCAAAATCTATCCAATGAGGGCTTCCTGGCAGATAGGCCGAGTCATATTCCGTCTGCAGAATTTGTTTTGAAAATTCCGGGCAGGAACCAGGATCTGATCAGACCATTGGCAAATAAGTGTGAATGGTGTTCTACTCTTATTTTCATTCTGCGTAATACTCGAGTTGAATAATGCATTAGCTGTCAACAGGGTGATGGGATCGAAACCACAGTCAGCCAAAGTCATGTCTGGTACCAGCCCAATCCAACCTTAGTGAATGTCACTTGTTGCAAAAAACAGATAGCTGCATTTTTTGGATATATTCCTTTTTTGAAAACAGCAAAAGTACAGATTTTGGACTGATGTCATTTCACAATTAGCATTACCACAGCTTTTGCTGATCTGTGAGCTACACATTTTGTTAATTTTGTGAAGAATCTTGTTTATGTAATCATTTAGTTTCCGTTTTCATAAACAAATGAAAATTATTCCAAGTATTTTACCACAGGTATGGTGATAAAATAGAATAATACACAAAGTACAGTAAAAGATTTACAGAGTATATATAAACACTTGAAGTGTATCATGTGCGCTATTATTTGTAATTGGGTCCAAGGAGTCAGTGTACATTTAACGCTATTTGCAGTGTTTAATTTAAACACTGATCTAGAGTTAACTGACAGTTTTAGTGTAAAATAATTTACTCACAGGCACCATAAAGGATAACAATGTTACTCAAATCAGTCTTTTTTTTTGGCCACTATATAATCTATGATTGCAAAAGTCGTAAGTAACATGACTGTGGTGTGAAACTGCATACCTTAAGTGTTGACTTTTAGCACTACTGAAGGTAAATTCAGAGCTAAAAAAAAAAAAGAAAGTAAAACAACAATGAGAGTTTAAATGTAATCCAGCGCACATTTTATTTTGTAAAAAAACCTGGCAAAGAGACACTGACAGTTTGCCATACACTTCCGGTACACGGGCTAAACATTTTTAAGCAGCTTTATGCTTATTTAACTGGAAAGCCATACACTGACTGTTCAAATAATCCAAAGTTCAAAAAACAAAAGGAATTAAATCAACTTCTGTTGACTTCACAAAAAAATTGCAAATGTACAATCTATATGTATTAGTTTGAGTATTATGAATCTGATATCCCTCGATCTTCAGGTCAATCTTCGTTCCTACTCTCACCTATGGTCATGAGAACTGGATCATGACCGAAAGAACGAGATCATGGGTACAAGCAACCAAAATGAGCTTCCTTAGAAGGTTAGATGGCTTTTCCCTTAGAGATAGGGTGAGGAGCTCAGAGTAGAGCCACTGCTCCTTTGCATTGAGAGGAGCCAGTTGAGGTTGTTCGGGCATCTGGTTCGGATGCCTCCTGGGCGCCTCCCTTGGGAGGTCTTCCAGGCACGTCCAGCTGGGAGGAGGTCCCAGGGCAGACCGAGGACCAGGTGGAGAGATTATATCTCCACTCTGGCCTGGGAACACCTCGGGATCCCCCAGTCAGAGCTGGTTGTGGTGGCCGGGGAAAGGAAAGGAAAGGAAGTGCTGAAAATGTTTTGGAAAGCTACCTGTTACAGTCCTGAGAGTGATGTTGCTCACAAACAAATCATTAGACAAAATGAGACATGGCGTTTGTACAAGAACACCGTCCAACAAATTCTGACAAAGAAAAAAGTATGTATAATCTATTGTAATAAAATTGTTCAGTATTTGCACTGCTTTGGTTAACTGTTAACGTCCACTAAAGTTGTTTGCATTAGGGATGGGCCAAAAAATTCGATTCATATAAGAATCATGATTCTCATTTACTACGATTCATAATCGATTTAAAATGTCCCAAAATTGATTTTAAAAAAATAAAACTAATCCGGAGGCTGTCTGCCTCCATTTTGTATGCAGAACATCCTGACGTCACCACGGAGCAGGTTCTGGAATATACACATGCGTGGTAAGCACCAAAACAAGGAGGAAACTACAATAATGGAGGAAATAGAGATTCAACCGGCCCCGTCCTCGTTCAAGGGAAAGATTTGGACTCATTTTAGTTTTTACCTTGAGCCCTATAAAATGTTCCCAAATTCCGTTTTAATTTTTCCCATATTCGTTTTTTTGTTTGTTTTTTTCCAGTTTTTAATTTTTGAGAATTCCGTTTTTAGCATTTTACATAAATTTAACCCTGAGACAGCGTTTTAAGTAATGAAATATAGACTATTTCTTCAGTTATAACTGAAAACTTTAATGCTTCCACACATTTAAGCAAAAACATAATAAAACAATGAAACATACGTCCCACAACTTTGGTGGAAATATCAAATCCACTGTAAACTTTTGAATTTCTTCTATCCCCATGCTCTTTGGTTTTCCACCAGTTACTGACATCTCCATTGAAGTACTTGATAGTCAACTTCTTTGTGTGTTCAAATCACAATGTTAGTACAATCACAATTTATTTTTTTTAAATTATGCAGCCCTTACACACACTATAATTTGAGGATGGTTTTTATGTTCCCATGCAGAGGATTTAACTTAAAGTTTCCAAGCCTTAAAACCAGTCCTTAATGTCCTTAATTCATCCACTGTCTTCAGTGTTGTAATTTTTATTCTCTGCAGGTTTACAAATTAAACCTCAACCTCAGTGCTGACATGCATAGTACTGAACAGTACAATGTGACAATGTGAGCATCTGTGCAATAAACATAAAAAGGATCCATTCCATCATCCAGGCCAAAGTATGTTAATTAGGGGTTCAATGGTACAGGTAGCCCACAGTACGGTCTGTACCTCGGTTTTTGGGTCACGGTTTCAGTACGTGTTTTGTTCATAAAGAGACATTTTTTTTCCTACCAAAATGATTTATTTATTTTGCTTGTCAGAAGAAGTTCCAAACAATTCTGGTCCTGAATAATTTTATCTATTATTTATTTTTAATTTAACTAAGTTAAAAGTTGGTTAATAAATACAACACTTAAACTCAAATAGTACACATGCCTCTTTTTCCTTGCCTACTATTTACACCGTAACATAAGATATGTATAAAAAATTAAAACAAACAAAAATGTAAACAAAAAACACTTTCAAATGTTGAAGTGCCTCTTAGGATTAACTACTAGTATACATAAATAGTAGCAGTGATGGAAATAATTGCGTTGCTAACGGTGTTATTTTTTTCAGTAACAGGTAATCTAACTAATTACTATTTCCATTGTTACAACGCCGTTACCGTTACCGACAATTAAATGTGGTGCGTTATCAAGTGTGAAGTGAAGCAACTCAAAGAAGCTGCGATCCGCCACAAGAGCTGCAAAGGTGGGTTTTTTTTGGGGGGGGACAACAACCGCATGAGTGATGATGATTGGATAAGTAGAGTAAGATTTCATGGTAAGCCAACCAGAGGCAATGTTCAGTTGGGCGGGGGTTGTTTACACACAAACCCACACGCGCACAGCAGCCTCACAAACTATCAGAGATAGCCTGCAGCAATGGCAAGTCCGAAGGCAATATTACAAATCCTACTATGGCCACGCCAAGACCAGCCTTACCCGCCAATCAGAGGCAGAGTAAGGCGGGTCTTGGCGTGGCCATAGTAGGATTCGTAAAATCGCCATCCGGAGCATTCAGAGGTAAAGTTGTCATTTCCAAGGTAGAAGTTTCCTGCTTCTGTGTGTGTGAGCTGCAACGGCTCCAGTTGCAACAGTGTTATAGGTTAGTCACCATGAGTGGGCGGAGGCACAAAACTGATTGGACATTAGCTCGCAGGGGAGGGCTTTCGCCTGGACAGTCAGGCACACACACACACACAGTAGCCTGTAAAGCAGTAAGCACTAATGCAACCTGACTTGTACTGAAAACCCGCAGGACATGAGGGCGTATTGTTCTGTGCAGGGCGTACCAAATGGTTTGGTATTTTACCGAGTACCGTTGCATCCCTAATGTTAATGTAGGAATTAGTCATTAACAGTATCTTTCCTGTCTATGTAGTATTATTGCTTATAAAATTTCACCAAATGCACCAAACAACTTTCATCTGATGTAACATAAGGCCCCATTCACAGCTCCTTTTTTTTTTTTATTGTGTCCTGTGAACATAGTTATTACTAACATTTTATTCATGATGTGAACATATTTATTACTACTTTAATTAGTCATCTCAGAAGAATGTGAATGTTCATGTCTTTAAAATTACAATTAGTTTCCATCCAAATGCCAGTTGTTCATCTTACAAAAGCAAGAGGATAAGGAAATCATTTTCATTATTTGTTGCACTGAGCTTTAACAATACAGAATTTAACTTGATTGCATCTTCTGGGAGTACTAAATTTTTTGTTCCTACAGAGGACATGGCCTATCCATGTTTCACACATGGACACACAGATCAACTAGGCTAAATGGACAATAGCCTGTAACCTGTAAAGAGAAAATTGTAACCTGACTTGAGGATGAAATCAGCACATTGCCTAGAATAAAATCTTTCCCAAAGTCAAATATGAAGATATGTCAACCTCAAAGCTGAAACCCCCAATAAATAAATAAATATCTACATTGTTGTTCCACCTGCCATCATAAATCTGAACCTCGTCCCATCTCCTGCACTGAGACCCACCTACACACGCACACAAGCACAGCAAAGCAACACAGGCTTTGGCCCATCTTGGTTATCAGAGAGCAAATACTCCTCAGGCCCTGAAAGACAAATACTAATTCAGCTTCGGTGTAAGCAGGGTGCGATTTGCCGGTGGGGATGGTGGGGATCCCCCCCCCCCCCCTCTGGTTTACACGTCTTACCCTCTGCTGAATTATTTTCATCCTCGGTGGGGACAAAATTTAGCCCCCCCCACTCAAAGTATTTTCACCATTACAAAATACAAAGAGTCCGTGTGCATTCTGGTTGTGTGATTTTGATCCAGCATCTGACTGGATCTGACGAGTCAGAGGCGTCGCGCTCGCAAACTACGCATCGGATGGGGGCGGGGCTAGGAGAAAAACTGTTTTCATATAGCCTTCTGTTCGCCCGCCGTTGTGTGGTAATTTTTTTTAATAGAAGCGTTCCTCAAAATTATCCCCCCCCCCTCTGTTTTTTTCACAAATCGCACCCTGGGTGTAAGATTAAATAAAACACACAATTAATGACAACATACATCTTCAAGCACAGCTTGCAAACTATGACTCTAACTTTGTGTTAGTTGTGCTACAGATTCACTGGGAATATGATAATTAAATCATTACAACAGACATTTTTTTAACACCATCGAATAAGTTGCTCACCCCCCTCCATGTCTAATAAGCAGCTAACTTTAACTTGAAATTTCTCAATAAGAGTCCACGACAGTCCGTCGAAATATGCATAATAATAAGCACAGCACAGATTGGACATTATCTTAAATCCAATTGTGAAAAAACATCATAGTAATGAATTAAATATGGCCGCCATTGAAGCGTCTGCCGTTGAGCTTCCAGTGATGCTAGCTACCCAACGACAGTTAGCAGGCTAATGTTACCTAACCTCATTCATGACCAACACTAGCTTAATTAGCACCGTGCAGTCCCTGCAGCCCTTGCGTTGATTACTGATGTGGTTAAGTCAACAGAATTAAGAAAGAAACTGCTCTTGAAGTTTGATCGATGCGTCGCAAAAGTCGAATTTACTTACTCAAGTGTTGCCTCCAGGTGAGTCTCCTCATCCAGCACCACGTTAGCCGAAGTCAAGGTTAACCACGCAGACTAAAAAAAAAAAAAAGACAGATAAATGGATAAAATAAGTAAATAAATAAAATGAAGCAAAAAAAAAAAAAAAAAACATTATTGGTGGCTTTCTAAAACATACTAACCAACTGATAAAGGCGAAGTTATCCTACTTCTCAGTTTGCACTTATTTTAGCTTATTTAAAAAAAACTTTATTTAACACATAGGAAGTGAACAAAATTGCATACCTTCAGAATAAAACCGGTAAACATAACACATAATCACATATCATGCCGGGGGGATAAGAGTTTACAAGAAAATATTAAAATGTTCACAAATATTAATGGTTTTGATTGCCTTTCAATTAAGGGAAAATTTTATGGAATCAATGTACTGCTTGACCTCACTCTGAAAAGCAATAAAAAAAAGTTTTTCTATGTGTAAACTTACACTTGTGAATGTGAAATTTTGCCAAAAGGATGATGAGATTAATAATAAATGTTTCATTGGGCTTTGCCTTATTTCTGTTAAAGTCAAAGAGTCCAAACAGCTTAAATTCTTTTTCAATATTGTTAGCGATAAAATTACAAATATCATTCCAGAAGCTTTTGACAATGGGGCAGTGCCAAAATAAATGGATAACTGTTTCAATATTTACAGAACAGAAAGTGCATTTCACATCAATGTCTCTTTTGAATCTTTTGACAATATGATCATTAGATGGATAAAATCTAGGAGTTATTTTAAACAAGATTTCTCTAACTTTGTTGGTAAACAGGTATCGGTTGGGTAAGAGCCAGACCTTTTTCCAGTCAATATGTTCCATGTATTTATTCCAGTATGAGACCGCATACGGAACTGTAATGACATCCCTTTTAAACAGAGATGTAATTAGTTTATTGTTCTTACCATGGTTACAGGACAAATAGATTTTACCAATTAGAGAGTCAGTCAAAGATATAAGGGATAATTGTTGGGCTTCCACTCATGGTTGACATCTAAATAACGAGCAAACACCTTAAGGGATTGCTCCAAAGACTTTTGCAAAGTCTCCAGGTGACACGGGGATATTGTATTCTGCTAGAAACTCATTAAAAGAGTAGAGAAGACCGTCCCTGTCAAATAATTGAGCAACATACATAATGTTATTATTAAACCAATATTCAATAAATAGCGATTTGTGTTTAAACAGCATGTCCTTGTTGTTCCATATGTAATACTTATGGGGTGAAAAGTTATGTTTGAAAATAAGAGACCATGAAAGGAAGGCCTGGCGGTGAAAGGATGACATTTTTATCAGGATTTTATCAATGTTGTAGTTAAAGGCTAAGCAAAAGTTTAACCCACCCAGTTTTGATAGAATATGGGAAGATATATGACATACAAAAGTGTTTCAGCCAGTTTATCTTAAATGTGTTATTTAAGGTACAGAAATCTAAAAAATTTAGTCCACCATTTTCATAGTCATTGGTTAAAACAGATTTTTTCACATGATGAGTTATATTTTTCCACAAAAAATTGAAAAGTAGCTTGTTAATCTCAGTAATACGTTTGCTGTCCACATACACAGATAGGGAAACATATGGTTTAGAGTGATATTCAGCAAACTTTTCCTCCTTCTGCAAAACTCAAGATTGCATGGGTTTAGCTAATGTTCACGTTTGGTGATGCAATCATGCAGGGTAGTCTAAAAAAAAAATTAAGCAGATTCTGCATTACAGTAAGCATCACAACAATGCCACACTAACTACACAAAAGAATGATCACTACACAGTGTCACCTTTCATGTGTAGCAAGTGTACATTACTCCTACTCAACTCTAAAGTGTAATGAAAATTACACAAATGAAAAAAATGACACTATTCAATCTGTTGTGTACAGTAATAATTAAATGTTGTGGGGTTTTTTTTAGATTTATTTTAAGAATATGCGAATGAAGGTATTTAAAATAAAGATATAATATATAGCGAGCAATAGTCATGAGTGCCTGCAGCGGCTGCTGCACACGCTGCAGAGTGCTTTGGAGAAATGTTGCTTAGCACACTCATCAGATGTTGGCAGTGGGTATAAATCAGCCACTGAGCTCCTCAAAACCCCCTTTACTAGAAGAAACAGCCTCAGAGCTATTAGCTGTTAGCCTCTTTTAAATGACAGTTCTCAAGCCTACTGTGTACTAGACCGTGATATCTTGCTGTATGAGTCTAAATGTGGTATGGGCTGACAGCGCATACATAGATTATGTGCACCAACAATCTGCCTGACCAGCAACAAAAACAGAAACCAGAGAAACTCACACCACACACAGAGAGAGTGTGACTTCATTCTCTCCTCACGGTGCCATTACTCCTGTGTGTTGTTCCAGAGAATATGCTTGTTTGCTGCTATATCATTGGTTAACAGCCCTAAAGAAAGGCAAACAAGACAAAGCAATTTTCCCCTATAGCAGAATGCTAACAGAGGCAGCCATACAAGTGTCCAACATTGTGATCCAATGCAAGACTGATGCGGAAACAAGAGTTATTCCTACCTCTTTAATCCTTTTCCAACTGCTGCCTTTTAATGATTATTACTGAACCACTCGACATCTATCTTCACTATCCACCACGCGGCATCCTTATGTTTTCCTTTGGGTTCCCTTTGGCTGTGGTAGTCTTGTATTCAAAAAAATCAAATTAAAATATAATTGTAAAAAATAAGTTTATATAAAATTAGCAAATGACTACAGAGACAAATCAGTGAAGCTGTTAGAATTAGATATAACAAAAATATACAGTCTACATCATGCAAATAACTGACAGAAAGACTATAGGCTGAAAATCCAATAATAGTACTGTAGATAAATATTTGCTGGAAGTGTTAAGAAATGTCTGCCAGCAAATTGTATCATCAGTAAATTCAGGAAATTTAACTAGCTGTTGTCCAGCTGTGATAACAGATATTTAAAAAAAAGGAAAGAAAATCTGGCTGAAGGCATTTTGTCTTCTCTAGCATCCTGCCAGTTTTGTTCCGCTGCCCATTTGTCAACAGTGATGTCCAATCGCTCAGTGCCAGGCGGACAAATCAGCACCTTGTCACTTTCAAAATGACATTCTGACTCTCAGTCAATTCTGCAGCCAGTTTGTGCCTCAGAGCCGCTCACTGCCTCAAAACAAGCACTAAAAATAAAGCCATCCAATCTGAAAACACAGGCTTGCTTGCAATCTACAAAAACTGACCACATTAGAGCTCTGAGGTGACTTTGCGATTAAGGACTTTTTTTCTCTAAGAAGTATTAATGCAAAGTCCAATCACAGAAGTGGAAACCTCTGTGGAAACTTATTGGACAGCATTACAAAAATGTCAGTCTCAACTCATGGCAAAATAATCTAAAAACTAGAGGACATGTCATGATCAATCAGCCATGTAACAGAGGCAATTAAGGACAAATACTATTTTACGTGATGCAGAACAAGTCTCATTGTAGCAATTAAGGGGGAAACAACCCTGTGATTATCTCATCAGTCATCCCAGAGAAAAAAAAAACAAACTTGTTTCCTATGCCCTTCCAGTGTTAGCATGACTTGTAAATACTCTGCACACTGATGTCAGCATGTTCAGGGAGTTTAAATTAAAGGACAGTTCCTCAGAGAAGACAATGCAGTCAAATATAAATGCTAAACTCTGTTCTTGAACATGTGCAATTGCCTGGTGGCACAACTTCTGATTGGCTGAAGGCTAGCTTGTTCAAAAGCTCTGGATGTACTGCATGTTGCAAAGAGGCATTTTGGTGCTTCTTTTATATCAAGTAGGTGTTAATAATGCGTCGCTATTGCAAAAGCCATTTGAAAACAAATTGCTAGGCTCACTGTCTTTCTTTTTTGCCAGCTATGTATTTGAGGATCTATCTTATCGGGCTCTTCTCCAGTCTTCCTTTGATTGCCTCTGAAATCCTGATCTATAGCTTTACCCCAGCCCACCCTCATGTGCTTTGCATAAAATTTCAGAGGCAGCTGGCATCCATATTGCACATAGTGGAAAATACAGTGGGTGTCATTTTTTTACCATCTACTAAAGCACTGTGCTTGCTTTCGTGAGTGGCGTCATTTTTTGTTAAAAGAACTCACTTTAGCTCCCACTTCACACACTGACTCTCTCTTGACCGCTTTCTATTGCTTTGCATATTGCCCTTTGGGTGAAAGTTGGAAACACGTCACCCAGAGGTTAAAGGTGTAAACAAATGATTGCTGAAGTTGATCAATATCAGTGCCGCAGGTTCAACTGCAAGAGAGACACAACGACGACACATATTACAGTGATTTAGTAGAAAGAAACAAATCTTTCCTTAGTTATATTAAGTTATATTACACATTGATCACATCTAACAGAAAAGGTTACAATTCAAATCAATGGACAAAAATGTTTGGCCAAAACCTGAATCTTCACAGTAGTTGCCAGTTTATCAGGTACACCTTGCTCAATCAATACAGTGGTGCTACAATAAATCCTACCTTCACGCTGGCTGTAATGCTCAGCTTGTGTTGAAACTATTACAAAAATAACAAGAAAATTATCACTTGTCTCACAACCCAGCCAAAGTCACACTGAGTGAAATCAGAAACGTGTGTCAGATCCCATCATTTCAGGAAATCATGCACTCACTATTACAGTTTCTTGCATTTCTTGGTGAAGTGAAACAAAGTCAAGTCAAACAAAACCTGCAAACTACCCTCAGTCCCCTCTGTCGTGCACATGTGGAGGTGGATGTCTGTGTTGGAGTGAAGGTGAGCTTTGAATATTGCACCCAGAATTAGATTTATGTAAATGTGAAATAGGTGCCAAACACTCTGCTCGGCAGATTATTTATCAAGTGGATTGTTTGAAAATGAATGATGACATGTGCTCTGGCGGTGGACCGCAGGACCCTTGAGGAGAGCAGATGATTGATATGCTCACTCCCATTTTATTTGATTATCTTGCATTCCATGTTTGGAGAGAGAAAAAATGGATATCTCTCCAAAGTTATGCAAAAGAAAACATTTGATTAATTGTGTGATGTATTAGAATAAATGCAGACATTTGTACAATACATTGCTTGACATTATCATGATAAGTTAAGAGTCCAGAGCATCCAAAATCAGACTAGAAGATAAAACTGCCGTATTTCAGGATTTAGAAATTAGTCTCTTTCTAAATGTGTACTTGTGGATCTACAGCACAGTGAGGGAATGAGGATTTCATAAAAATGTTCTTTACAAAAGCAACTGGAAATGCCAGCCTTTTCTATTAATGCATTATATTATACAAATAATGAATTTCTTTTATCATCAATTTCCAAATTAATGAGTAGCTTACAATAACACAAGTGTCCTGGATATTCCATCTGAACTTCAGGTTTGAAAGGACAAATTAAAATTTTTGATATCATGCTTACAGTTTTTCAGATTTTGACATACAAACTTATCTCAAATCTATTGCACACACAAAAAAACACCTGAGATAACCTGAACTTGTTATTTATACAAAGGTGGCTTCTATCACACTAAAAATAAGCAGTCAGTCATCCTCTTTCTGTTAAAGTTTTGCCAGGTTCCACAGCAATGTCAAAAGATACTCTTTGAATGACTATTTCTGGATGAAATATAGTGAGGAGCTGTTTATCATTAAACTACATTGGTTTTGTGAAAAAGACTGACAGTTGTGAACAGATCAATTAAGAGGATGAACACAGCAGAGCAAAATCTATTCCAAATCTGACACTGCACTTCAAATATGTCAATTAAATCCCATCCAAGACAATTATAGAGTCAGATAAACAAAATTAATACAATTTAGCAAGAGATCAGATATTGATTGCTCCGTTGCACAGCCCCAATGTTCAGCTCATTCAGAGAGTTTTGTAATAACATCATGTAACAGAAAAAAGTATGAGATGAGCACAAGACGTTTGGGAAATGAATCAGTACACTCGTTAATGCACTTTGATGAATGTGCATTTAAAGGCCAGTTGTAACTTATTAAGTCAGTAAGTAAGCTAAAATACCCGTTTTGTTTCTCCTCAATATCACATTTTTAAAGCTAAAATAAGAAGATAAAAACATTAACAACTAGAGCAATGGTTGAAATTATAAAATAGTGTTATGGCAGGACCATAGTCTGTCTCAGGAGGTTGGCTCATTAAATTAGACAAAGTTAATCCATATTTACTTTAATAATTTTGAATTTATAACCATTCATTTGTTCTCAATCTAGATAAGTGACAGAAATTACATATATTCAGATAAAGGCATGTTGCATTGTTGTTAATGCAAAGAGTGAACTAAAATGTGTTGCTTTCCAACATCACAATCTTGTTTTAGTTGTAAGAAAATTATTGCAAAGAACATGACACTTACAAGTATAACAACATTATAAAACATGTGTATTGCACTGTTATATGTTATATGAAACTTTTCAAACATGACCCAACCATAGTGAAACACTTTTATGTATCTATAATTGTAAGACCTGCAGGGGAAAATAATTTTTCATAATAATTTAATTGTTGTATCTATTTGTCTTTGGAGCACAATAACATAGCCAATTTAAATTGGCAGGAGACACTTCTGTTCATTTGCATTTGGAATAAGAAAAAAAAAACTTTATTGTGGAACAGCTAGCAGGGCCTGCTGGTCTGCACTATAAGAAAATAATCACATCTATCTAAAAAAGATAGATCTTTAACTATATAAAATATACATTTACCACATGTTCACTGTAAGCTTTTTTTTTTTCATTTAACAAACAAATATCCTAATAAAGTAATACAGACATTATAGCCATAAATTTGCATATCAGCAAAGTTGAAAGCATTTCAATAATATAAACGATGTGCAGTCTGGCTGAAAGGATTCAGGACTGTGAGGTAAATCAGTTCAGTGATGTGTTCTTAATGATAACTCAGGAATAGGCTATCAAGACAGCACTTTATGCTGTTTCCTATAAGACAGTGGGCAGTACTGACCTGATGAATTTCCATTTTCTTAACAAGACTATATGAACTGGTAAAAAATATGGGAGCCCCAACATTTCATTCATTCATTCATCTTCTTCAGCTTTTTCTGCTTCCAGGTCGTGGGGGGTGCTGGAACCAATCCCAGCTCACTCTGGGTGAGGGCGGGGTCACCAGGACACCTGGACAGGTCACCAATCCATCACAGGGCCAACACACAGAGACAGACAGAGACCAACAAGCACTCACACTCAGACCTACGGACAATTTAGAGTCACCAATTAACCCAAACATGATGTCTTTGGACGGTGGGAGGAAACTGGAGTACCCGGAGGAAACCCACGTAGGCACAGAGAGAACACACAAACTCCGCACAGAAAGGCCCCAGGCTAACCACTATGCCGCCGTGCTACCTGAGATGGGCAGAACAATTAACCAAAATTTGAAAAAAATTCATACTTCTGGCCAAAAGAGCTTAGTCTTGTCTTCTGGAAAATGATTTGATCCTGTACTTTATGAAGGTACCTTTGGTCAGTCTCTTAACCATAGCAGAGAACATCCCTCCAAAGTGACTCTGATGTTTACAATGTGGTGATTTGCCCCAGCAAATGTGATTCAAAGAATGCTTCATAGACCCTTTGTGGAAATGACAGCCTCTAAAGTAAAACTTTCTGGCCCTAATGAGGACAGACTCAAAGTGTATGAGTGGGACCATCCTTGATCTGTGAACACATCACACTTCTATGATCATGCACATCAGAGTGGAGAGTTACTCCAAAAGGAGTTGAAGCACTGCAGCCAAGTCTCCTGCTTGATATGCTTATTAAGGCTTTGGTGAAGAGGTAATCCTTAACACTCAGACAGCGAGAGATGGCGGTCAATGCTTTCATTCCATTATTCAGAATGCTATTTCATCAATACTTAATATACAATTCTTATTTTGATTTCCAAACTGACTTTGATTCCATTGTGGCCTTCAGCACATGTAGTGGTCAGGCTATGATATGTTGTTATGCCACAGCACCTTGCATTCTTTCATTCAGTACAAGGTGTTCTGCATTTTCTTTTTCCAGCAAATAACTCTGATAAGGATAGTTTTTCAGTTTCTTGGATCCAGGCGCATTAGAACATAACTCGGTTAAATTGGAGAGGCAGCAGACAGTCACACAACCTGGTGAAAGCCTGTATGGCCTGTCATGAGTAGGCTGGTCGCTTCAATAGAGTGTTTATTGAAGTACCTTATATCCTTTTGAAATTCAGCTCTAATTCTCATCTCCACAGCACAGTAATGCAGCCTCACACCCACAAAAGGACGTTGAGTATTTACTTATAAAGGCTCAAAACCCATTTTGGGCAAATCTGGTTTAAACTGATAGTTTTCATGTCAAAAAACTGCCTTAACACATTTAATAGGTGCATGCAAACTTCATCTTAACCCCCGAGAAAAATGTGAATAGCACATTATCAAAATCTGTGATAAGAAAACAAATGAACGTTTTTAATTCTATTTCTTGATATAGAATTTTTGTTAAAAACATTTGATAATTGTTTCATGCAACAGTTTAATTTTCAAAAAAAAAAAAAAAAAGGATTGAACAGACAATCAGCACAAACTGCACACTGTAATAATAGCATGCATATAACTACTTCCACGGATAGAAAGACAGGACGGAAAATAGACTTGTCAAGGTAGATGACACCTCATATTTATACAGCCAACAATCTCCTGAAGCTTCATTGCAAATGAAGATAAAGTGACTCTGCCTACCTTTTTTGAAATTTGTATTTTTTGACTTCTTCCAAATTAAACAAACATACCATGCAATGAAAATCCACTTACCGTTTTGCTGCATGACACTGCAACACAATTTGATGAATGTGATACTTTACATAAAAATCAAACTGAATAGAGCAGGAAGTTTAACTAGTTTTCTAGGTTCTTTTTTTTTTTTTTTTTTTTAAGTTTTTCAATATTGGTTGTTCAACTGCTAATCTGGAACCACAGCTTTTCAGGAAATGCACAGATTTAGTGTGACACCACAATCTGTGTTGTATGACTGGCACGTCACTGTGCTGTCCGTCAGCCTGTCAGCAGTGCAACAGTGCCATCTGTGGTAGTGCAGCAAATGAGCCTGGTCAACCATGACAGAGTGATGACTTGATTGGACTGCCTTCAGTTCCCCAATCATTACCATGCCAATGAAGAATGGTTTGTCCATATTAGTAAAATGAGTGTTTTTATGCCTGACAAAACCTAATGACATAGAGAGGTGTATGTAATGTGCTGGAACACCATTATGTCTCCGTAACACATCTTAATAATGTGTGGATGGTGCCCCTCTCTTTGCAAAAAGGACGTTCACCCTCAGCACCCTTTATAAAAGGCTGCTATTAACCCCCACATTACAGTGGCCAGGAACTCTATTCATAGCTGGACATACTATAGGGAATTTGAAATGCTCCGGGGAGATTGGAGGCAACTCCAAGTAGTAATGGAGCATACAATTTTGCAATTTGCATGCTGTGATAGGTAGAAAGACAAGACCATCAGAGTCACTGACTTATTATCAAGGTCACAGAGTGTTTCCTGAAACCTGGGTGAGTGAACTTTTGAATAACCATGCTTGTGCAGGGTAAGAAATTGCTTTTACACCCTTGCATACAAAAGACAGTCAAACTATGCTCCCAGTGGGGCAAGGTATTTTTCAATTAAAATAAAGTGATGTAATTAAAGTCAGAATAATAATACTTTCTTTAATTAGGAAGTTGAGTCAGTTAGATCGCACTGATTAGATGCCCAAATATGGATGAGATTAGCAAGATGTGACAGAAAAAAATAGGCACCAGAGGTGCTGCAACTTTATCAGGAAATATTATTTCTCTGGGGTTTAAAGGCTTACATGGATTTGAGAGGATATTAAGCATTCAATTTTCAGAGTGTGAAATCCACCATCATGTAAATGAAACAATCAGTATCAAATTAATAAAGATTTTAAAAGCATACTTCATAATGATTCCCTGAAATTCTGGAGAAAGAACAGATTTTGAAATCCATTTTAAATGCATAGTATAAAGCCCCCTCCTCACACTTCAAATCCCAGTTTTAAAATCCAATTTGAGGTTTTAATCAAAAATTGCTATGCCTCCGTAACCAAGTAATCACCAGTGAAGAACAAAAAGCAATTATCAGCTATTCATACATGATGCGTTAAAAAAAAAAAAAAATCATTAAACATTGATTATATAAGAAAAATGGAAAATGCTTAGCTGATTCAACATTCTTCATTATAACAGCAATACAAATACCAACAGATCTTGCATGCCGTTAAATGCACAAGCAGGAGACAAAAGCAGGATTCATGCACCACTTGTCAGTGCTCATTTGCCTCTGTGACCCCGCACATACACTCAATTTATGATGGCGATGAAAACGAAAATAATAATAATAATAATTGGAGTTTTGTGCATATAATGGAATTTTAGCCTTTCCCACCTGATGACAGCGTAAAACAAATCCTTGAGCAAGAAAAGGGGTGGCTTTAATTCAGTCCCATAACACTGTGAAATCCAAACCCAGATATCGCTTCCAGTGAGGGTGGGAAGTCCATTAGGCTTGCAGCAGATGTATTTCAGTAGCTTGGAAACTCCAAAGACATCTTTATAAGCGTGCATTTTTGCAGTGCATGCTTTCTACCAAATGACCTTCCCCTCACACTGAGTCCATACTGAGCTGCAGCTTTTACAATCATATTCATGAGGCCTTCTTTATGGGACTCATAAGGCCAGCTTCATCCAGGAGCATAATATGTTTGTGTGAGGGGTATAAAGCACATAATGTGCAGTAAAATATGTCCTTTAATGAACTTTATTGAAAGAATGAAGCGTCTACAGTGCTGTAAGTATGGGACACGTGAAAAAGTGGCTAAAGGCAACTTCTTGTACAACTGCTAATAGAGGAAGTATGCACTCTGTTCCTCACCTCTGTGAGGGTCGCCGTTAGAAAGATGTTAAATCCAAAAACAATGCTTGTCAAGGGCTCAAGCTGCCATTAATTATATCTCCCAGAACAACCTATAGTACTATTAAAGGTACCTTGGGTTTATTGTTGGACTTCACAGGTTTACACTCAAGGCTTTAAGAAGCTGAGATAATAGTTGGGATAATATAATACCCAATAATTTTGAGAAGCTGTACACACATTTTCATCTCCATTTGCAGTCTGCCTTGATCCGGAGTTCTCACATCAAGCCCATTGAAATCTGTTGCATGCCGAGAATATGGCGGACACATGATGGATGATAGTAGTGAGGGAGCTGAGAGGACTGCTGGACAGGGCAGACCCTTACACCTGAGTGGCCAGGGATGGCTTGGCCACATGCTGTTTGCATCATTACACAGCCTCAGCCCAGACCTCTGGTGCTGCCCTGATTGATGGGCTCCACCAGGCCAAACGGCCCAATGGAGGCGTTCCATCCAGACTATAGCCCAGCCCATCCATCTTGAGTCCCTAGAAGAGAGTCACGTTACTGTATGTCTCGTCTGGGGCTGAGCTTCTAAACCTTAATTCCGCTCCCTGATGAAATGGGCCGCCTTGTGCAGGAAGGACAGGATTCATTATTGTACGCCAAAATGCAACGAATGCAACACAACATGAATAAAACACACTCTGTCAGTTTATTGTCATCATTACATGCACCATGCAGTAAATTGCATTAGAGATGATGGCGTCTGTATAGGTTTTACTGGGAATGGTGACAATCATAATGCTCTCCAGTAATTCGAATCATTAAGGATCATTTCTAGACTAGAATGAAATGACATACAGGATGAGGGAGATGAAAAATATGTATTGATAATTTATTATGAGTTATGGGGTTTTTTTTTGTTTGTTTGTTTGTTTTTTTATTAGGTGAAGAGTTCATGTTTGATTAAATGTCATGTTGTTTTTTTCTTGCAGATGTTAAGTCACGATGGGCTGGTTTGGAGCTGGAAATTGTGATGAGACCCAGCAGCCTACAAACATAAAAACATGACATTATGTGTTTTTCAATGAGCAGCATGCTCAACATCTGTGGTTGAATGCATGGAAAACATTCAAATGCTAATGACAGTCACTATGATAAGCCGGTTTACTGTATCAAATCAAGGGTTACGGTGTTACGCATAAACTGCACAAAATCCACTTTGTTCTGTATTAGATAGCATAATCCTGGTTGAAATGGTTTTCGAAGCAGCAGACAGTATTCTCAATATGAAGTTAGACTGCTGCATTAGTTGAAATCAAATTATTGCTGCGTTGGTTCAAGGCAAAGGCAGGTTTGGCTCCTGCCTGTCGCTGTTTTTGCCAAAATAAAAGAGGAAGATTTGAGTCCCATCAGCAATTGATAATATCTATCTTGTGCTCATCTCTTAACGCAGAGGGAGGGATATAAATTGCCACTGCAAGCCTTTCCCTCAATTTTCTCTAAATTACATCTTCAAAATTTCTGACGGTGGACTTGGAGTCCGTGGCATTGGCCGCATCAACATGCAGACTGTGAGATCATTTTCATTGCTTAGGAATTACTGACATGTCATTTCTCCATCCACAGGGAAGGACTTGCTATAACAAATGAATGCCTTCCCGCCTGGCCCTTTGGATGCTCTGCCACTGCAGCCAGATGTAGGAACCAGATGCACACAGCTTGTCTGCTACCTTGCCACTTCAATAACTCCCATTACGGTAATTGTTGCTTAATGTTTTCATAATCTGCTGCTTACAGAAAACTGTTTTCCTTTCTCCGCTACCATAGCTACCTCCCCCAAGTCCTATTCCCAATGCTATTTTTTTTTTTTTTAAATTCAGTATTTATTTATTTTGCCATACCAATAATGAATTGGGAACTGTCCCAACTGGCTGTATTCCCTAATCGAAGAAAGTCTTGTGCAGGATTGGTGCTGGTTTGAATGAGCGACAGAGCCGTCAGAGAAAGGCCAATGGATGCCACTCTTCTGATTTAATGAGTCTCTCACATGCCAAGCTGGCACCAGCTCCCAGCATCTGGCACTTGGGTGGTCATGCACATTCACAGAGTTTACTTACATTTCACCTCTGCTGTTACTCAGAATGAGTGATTGCCTACTTAGCCCAGCTCTACAGGGCGTTTCCATCCTAAAGGCCCACAAGTGTTCACACACACACACACACACATTTGAACTCTTTGATTGGAGAGATAATTTCAATATCACAAGCTAGAGATGAACTCTATTAAAGTTTCCATTGAGGGCCAGAAATGACTTTATTTTCACATGAAGATTTGTGGTCAGCTCAGAGGGTTAATTAGTTGATAGTTACTATTAAAACCTCTTTGCAGTGTACTGAGAATTATCCACCTATCAACTTCATGATCTGTGATTCTGAACAGAAACTTTGGACCCACCTTCAAATAAATTACAGCCAGGAGCGGGCTAAAGCGCTGCAGGGCAATGGAATAATAATTTAATGTCTTAACATAAACTTATGTTGCATTTAAAATCCAAATACAGGCAGCTGAAATCCAGCCTGTGCTCACATCTAAATGTATTTTTTGAATGGATGTAGCGCTCCCTTTATTATGACCTCGCTTACCGTCAGTTCATTTCAATTCTACATTTTTGATTATCTCCTCACATGTATAAACACATTTATATAAAAATAGACATAATTAAATCAAAAGCCTTGTGTTTGCAGTTTGCCCGCAGCCATTGTTCTTGAAGGCTTTAGACTAGTTGCTCAGCAAGGTGAGATTAAGTTTTAATCTGTGTGTCACACAACCCAGCCATGTGCAAAGTGTTATGGCGTGTTCAGAGCTCTGTTGTGTGGTGAATATCGCAGTAGCATATGCAGGATAAATGAATGCTTATTAACCTCTGCGGTCGGTGCCAACAGTTTTACTTTCTTAATCATTACATATGATGACTTACCAGTCTATCATTCACTTCTCTCTAATTATCTCACATGTGCATCCTGCCTGTCCGTGACATTTAGCAAGGGCTTTTTCACTAAGTCACAGGGTGGGCCCAGATGCCATTAGGTGATAAGGTTCATTTATTGTGGGCTCTCATCAGCACATTTTCCTGCCTTAAGGCATAAAATACAATCCACACTGATTAACATCAGCCCCATATCAGGAGAAACATAATAGCCCCACTCTGAAGGTGAACCCTTTGAGGGCACAATCTTTACTCAACACAGACAATTGCCGCAGATATTTTTTGCAGGTAGAGGATTTGTGCAGCTCACACGAGGGGGGAAGAAGTTGTTTTGCATTCACATGACATCCTCACGTGATTCTGTAATAATAATAATAAGTAACGCCATGTCCTTCATTCTTATACTTTGTACCTTCATGCAATGTTGCTGTCAAGGTTTATTAATTGATATAAAGATAAATTAGAAATGAGCCAGAGTGTTTTGGCTGATTCACTGATTGGAACGACCCAATCCCATGTCTGCCCTTGGGAACAAATACCTTAAAAAAAATAGCTGTCCATTTGTTTTCCCCTACAGTGACACTGGAAGGCTTCCTGTGTCTGCATCCCACTCAGATTTGACATTACAGAAAATCTAGTGATACAATATGCCTTTCCCTCCCTCCTTGATGCTTAGCTGCCTTAATATCAGATGTGATCCATTACAAGCTGCAGTGGCATAATCTAATAATGAAGTCGATTATGTAAGAGAAACCACCTCCAGCAGTTGTTAGTGGATGTAATGGTTAGGACAGCTAATTAGTTGGGTTGGTTGTCTTTGATTTATATAGTTTTTCCTTATCACTCTTTAATCAGCTGGAAAGCAATGATCCATGTGCAGACAAATTCCCTTTAATTACAAAGCCTGTGATTGGGATAGAAATGCCAAGCTCTGAAAGGGGTGTTTAAAACTCACATAAGATTGTCATATTTTCTACATTGATAATTCAGATAATTGGGTTGTAATTAGACACATGACATTGTTTTAGGCCTATCAAGACAATGTGAGGGTAAGTCATTTACTTAGAGCAGCAGATCTAAGAGCAAGACCTCAAATCAGTTCTGTAAGCGTCTGCTTGGCATGTACTGGAAGTATGTTTACTAAGGAAAGACAAGTCTGGAGGCAAACACACAATTAACCATGTGATTGATAAATGCAGTTGATTTCTGGTAAACACTGAAATCTGGTCAAGGGTCATTTTCTAACACTACAGCTCGGAGATCTTTAGGCCGCTACACAACAAACAAAGGACCAGCCGCCCGCTGAAACCTAAAAACAAAAGAACAGCCAGTCAGGAGGGACATGAGCTCGATCAGTGGTGAGAGAGCAGCAAAGAGACAGAACATGAAATTGACGTGATATATTGAGAAAATCAATAAGCAAGATAAAAAAAAAAAAAAAGTGCTGTGAACAGGTTATGACAGATGGAAACGCACATGCGCGCTTTCTCACCCCAGACTGTGCAAACATTGCTGTGACTGTTGTTGTTGAGCCAAGTTTTGTTTGCTGTTACCCTGGTGCAAATCACGAGCATATGAGAACAACATGTTGAATTAGATACGAGTTAAGTTTACACAGTGTTAAGGGAGGAGAAAAAATAAATCATCCGAAAAGGGCCAATGTAAATTTCTCGAATGAAAATAAAATGCTTATGTCACGCCAGGGTGGGATCCCTACAAATTGTCTAATGAGAGCACACGGCATGAGCATGCATACATGGTTTGTTTGGGATTATAGTAAAAAAAACAAACAGACAAAAAAACTCAATGACGGTTACAAATGTGTAAAATATGCGCAATGAATCATGTGCCATCTAGAACAATCATGCGGGTTACTATCCCAGGAGATGCAATGAAATGGACTAAATCTCTCAGAATTTAGAACAAATCTACTTGTAGATGCAACCATTGTAAAAATAGCAATGTGATGTATTGCAATACAGTTCACTCACATCTACCAGGGTTCATGTCACGGTTAGTGCAGCTGTCGACATATAGCAATGCTTTTTCTGTACGCCAGTCATTTGACAGCTTTTATGAACATTCAATCATATTTTGTCTAGATTACATCCCAGGGTTAATCCACTGTGATAAAATTAATAGATTCACACAACAGGCATCCCTCGCGAAATACATAATTAGCTTTTTTGCCTATAGGCTAATGTAATTATTATTTATATATTTATTTTTTGGATGATAGCTTTATAAAAAAAAGAATCCTCTGCAAGTAGGTGTGGCTTAGATGTTGCTCTGGGTTTATTTTTCTAAACAGACGGTAACCATGGTGAATCAAACATCATCATCATGCCAAATGGTCTCTCATTCCCTGCAGCAGGAAGCAGCAGGGCAGGGGAAGACCAGCAGACCATGAGTCCTCCCACCGTCTCTCTGCTGCTCAGAACACAAGGGTACCTCTGGCCAGAGGACGGCCGGACTTGAACACAGTTAAAACCATAACAATTGTCCAGTACACCTTTGCTCCCCTTTTAGATCTTGCTGAGAAGATGATATGATGCTACATAGAGATATTTGTAGTCGTATTTTTGTCAAAACAAAAGAGTGAAAAGGTCAGGATTTGACTTTTTCTTCACAGAAATTACCTTTTTTCTAAATATTAAACTCAGTTGTGCGAGATACATGCATCTGTTCCAGATGAGGCAGAGATACCAATACTGATACTGAAGGTAGCATCTGCAGACCAGAATGCTATGCAGCCACAGGACCTTGTGCTTTTAGTGTGTCTGTGGGTGTCGCTGCACATTTGCTCGCTGGCCATATTTATGCCTTTTCACTGAAGAGCAGGGTCTTCGGAGGTTGTGTGGAGATCTGCAGGAACGATGATAAATATACCAGCTCAAGTGTTGGTGAAAGAAACATGTTGAGTGGAAGAAGTTTTATTGACAATATAAAAAGGGTCGACTAAAACACTTCATCAACGCTTCATCACAAAAGAATAAACTAAATAAAGCAAAGTGATGATATCTGTGGGAGGATCTGAGGGCGGGTTTTTTTTTTTCCTCCTCCATTTTAAACCAACATTCGCAGCTCCTTCCCTTGATAATTCATTTTGATTCTCAGAGTTGATGAAGCATTATTTGTTCATACTATTATTAGTTCACGCTCTAAGTTTCATCACTAGCTCCAAAGCAATTTCTTGCTAATCTCTGTGATGACACTTCGATGATATTACACAGTGTGTTCCACGGCTGCACATTGCCAAAGCCTCTATGGCGAAGCAGTACCAATGCATTACAGTGCATCTAATGTAGCTTGCGCAGCATGGTATATGACCGGGAGATTACACTCAGACATGTGACTCATTAATGGGTAATGTCGTGTGTAGACGGAGAACTCTTTGAGGCGAAACTGTTCCCCTTTGATAACGTCTTCACCTAAGAGAAGGAGTTTGCGAGAGAGCACAAATGGTCCGTTACTTTGATTTCAATCTGTGTGAGAAAAGCACCTTTCCTGTTATTACCTTTCCCAGGAATATGCTGTGGAATTGTCCTCCGTCGACAAGAAGTGCATAATTTTGATCAATCATGACGGAGGAAACGTCATGTGAAACAGAAGGATAAGAAAGAAGGGCATCAGGCAAAATCCTGGGAGGACAAAGTCATGTTTCTATGTTTTTCTCTCATTTCTTTAACCCATTACACATCAGCCATCACATGCTGTGATATACATTACACAGATGCAATGAGTCTTTGGTACTTTCCTTGTAGCATTTGCACTTCAGACATCATTAAAGGACAATTTCTTTGATTTTCTTCAAGGGAAAGGCGTATTCATATGCCCTGCCCCCTGCATTTATCTGACAAGCAGTGCTGGTGCCGTGTCCCATTACAGTTTTAAACTAGCCTTTAATTAAAATCAGCGCAGTTGAATTAAGATGAACTTAAGATTCGTGTATGTTAATTACAAAATTAAACGGTAGGTAAGCACAGTGTGCCAAAAACAGGGGGCAAAGACGGGGCCTCGAGTGCTGCCCTGTTATCGCTGTCTGTACTTTGATTGTTACTAGCAACATTAAATGTCACGATAACAACCACACAGTGCGAGAATAGTCAACGTGCAAATATCACATCAACACATTGTTAAACGGCAGCAAATGACTTCCCCATTTTTTATCATTAGGATAATATTAACTCCACGAGGCTGACATTTCACAAATATTATTATAATTTATCTCCGCCTCATCCTACACATTTACACTTTTTAGTTCGAAAAGCAACATCTGCCTTAGACTTAAGTGCTCAAAATAACATTAGTGGCAGTAAAATATTCTCCTATTGCACCTTTGACTGTGTCAGACAGGATGCAGCATCAAAGTGCAATTCATTTTTCTTCTCTTTCTTTCTTTCTTTTTTTTTTTTTTTTTTATGAATGTCAGCTACTTCTTTTTTTGCAGCTTCCCTAAGCTGCTGCTACATAACAGTTACATTCTGCATCTTGGTGTTGATGAATCATGAATTCTAAATAATGTGAGTTTTATATGTAAATGAAATGAGCGGTGAAATAAAAATGACTCACACTGGTATGAAAGTTAAGATCAGATGGCTCGAAAACTACCAACTTTGTATTTGCTGTGGTATAATCATAGCAATGGTGATGTTTAGTTGCATTTTACAGTATGTTAACTCTGTCCTTACTTTTTCTTGGCTGAGCAAAAGTTGCCATATAGCAGAGCTGCCAGTACTGTGATATTTCATGTGGCTGTGGAATTTATTTTCATTTTGCATCTTATTTAAATCTAGTGATGGTACACATTGTCTTCCCTGTAGGTTTTACAATAAATAAGGTAATCTTATTCAAGTATGCATAGATGAGCATTTTTTTTTTATCATATATCGCAAAACATAAGACACAACAATGTTGTTTTATCTCTTGAACACTGAGGAATAGTGGTACTAATCATACCAAGTTATTTTTCCTATTGTTAGAAACAGTAACAGATGGAAAAACTGATTAATTTCCAAAGACATGAAATAAACTTGTACCCACTAATAGTGTCTTTCAATTTGCCACAAAAAAACTAAAATATTTGTTTGAAAGGGAAATTTGTATCTAGCTTTCTGGTTGAGGTAAACATCCTTGAGTCAGGATGTTACATGTAAGAAAAAGCTTTCCTCTCATTACCCAAAGAGACGCTGATCACCTCTGAATTGGAAACATGGGCAGCGTGAGCATGGGTGTGTTTGTCTCCAGAGCCTAAACTCGTTCTTATATCCTGTCCTCCACTCAGTGCATGTTGGGATAGATTTGTATTCTCATAAACTGCAACACAAAATGAGCATGTGGATATATACTGAAAGCCTCATAGCACGATCTTCTTTTAATTGTGGGTATCAAATTAACATCAAACTGATAGAAACATCAGGTTGTTGTTGTTGTTGTTGAGTCAAGTGCTGATAGAAAGGCAAATTAAATTAATCACAGCTCTTCTCTCCACCTTTGTATTATATTTGCACAAACACGCACTCGAAGCCTATTCAGTCACTGTTTTTACAATCAATAGAAAGTCCCAGAGAAATTAATTAATAAGGTCAGAGTCGGGGTTGTTGTGAGTTTAGCCTTACCTGACTTGAATAAAGTGGTTGAGGTGAGTCAGAGCTATGAGTTTGTTCTATAGATGGAGGTGCTGCAGGCAAATATAAAGTTATCTGCAGGGTAGAAAAAAAAAAAGAAAAGAAAAGAACAAAGCTGACAGTTTGCAGTGCTGGAGCTGAGCTGGGGAGTCACAGCAAGAGCCTTCATCTTGATAGGTTTTTAGACTATTAATGAGTCTTTTCAAAACCAGCAGGAAAACAACGTGTCACAGAGTCTTGTTTGAAAATGTTGAGACAAATCCCTGGAAAAAAAAATCCCAAAATGTGAATTAAAGAAGAACAATTATGCTGTTCC
This sequence comes from Remorina albescens, assembly GCA_034769265.1. NCBI lineage: Eukaryota > Metazoa > Chordata > Actinopteri > Carangiformes > Echeneidae > Remorina > Remorina albescens. Next base: position 19,312,173 of record CM068497.1, on the reverse strand, counting down.
CCCCCCGCCTGTTGACGGCTATATTTTTATGAGCCATCAAAAATAATAATTAAAAGGATTCACGACAGCTGAAAATAAGATGAATCATTAGTAAGATGTTGCTTTTTTGCACTACTGTATGCCAAGACAGGATGAAACCACTCAACATTTGGAAATCATGCCCCCTTGTAGCTTCAAATTCGCATTTAAAAGTTCAAAACTGCAGTTTGAGATCGCAATATTCTGCTCTTTGTTTGTGGGAATTTCCTCATCAGCATGTTCCCCAGTCTTTCGTGTAACATCTAAACCAGAGCAGCTCACATTGTGCCGTGTCTCCTCCTCGGTACAGAGAGGACGTTCACTGACCTTCTCACTGTTTTCACTATCATAATGCAATCTGAAAAGGTCACAGAGGACTACACTCATACTAATGGTATTTGTCCTGATTGATAGGATCCGACCTGTGGTTACACATGAAGCTTAAATGCCGTTCAGTGAATATTTAATGAGAAAAGATTATCTTTACCACCAAAAGCTACTACGAACACGAAAATCTTAGGTAGCCCGTCAGTTCAACTGCTCATCGTAATGAGGTCAGCTTTTATACCGATAATCCTCTTTCATTTTGGATCGTGGCGCTTTCCATCCTTGAATATTTTTGCCTGAATCCTGCAGCAAGTGCTCGGCTGAACCATATTTAATTTCGAATCATTTGTATGCAGACGTCTGTGTTAATGTCAATAGAACACATTAATGCGCCCTCATGTTGAGGATCAGATGCTACTGGTTTGACTGAGCGTTTGACAGATTTACTGATTTGGGATGAGAATGTATTGATGAGTCAATAATCTTGTTGCTGTGCGTGTAAATAAAAACCTCAAAAGCTGATATGTCCGTGTCCATCACAGTTTGAACCCTGTGAACAGGTGTGTGTGAGGCGTCTGGCTCGGCTGCAGAACTGCGTATCTTTTTATACGACTCTGTTCTTCTTCCAGAAGCGTTGTCAGGTGTGTTTATATCATAACACTGAGTATAGGAAATAGGTAAAACATTGGCTTCAGGATGAGATACTAGTTTCATTTCCACTTTAACTACTGCGCCAGCTGTTAAATCTACTATATTAGCTCGGGCTGGAATAGAAGACCTGAAACGTCACAACTGGCAGGTTTCTTTCTTTTTTTTTTTTCAGCAATAATATGAGATTGAATCTGACTAATTCTTCTGACTTCTAGGCAGCATCTTGTAACTCATTACATTTGTTTTTCTCCCAAACAGTTTTCTGTAAAGAGGACATCTGGTGCCTTGTTCCTACAAAGATAAGACATGTTTTCACACTAAGAGCATCATACTCGCATATTGGTGAGGTTAAGTATCATCTATTTGGTCGGGGTGTATCTGTACCTATATTAGCATTTAAATGTAACTTTAAATGCTTAATAAGTAAATACATGTTTTAAAAGGTTTTCAGCTCTAAAAGTAATATAGATATATTTCATAGTCACACTTTTGTTTCTGCTGTGTATGTATGTGTGTGTTTCCCGTGTGTTTTCATTACATTTTGGTCACACACGTGCACACACATACTTTCATGTCTCCAGCATGTTAATGCCCAGCACCAGTTTTGATGATGATTCAGGACCAAACTGCCCTATCGATAATACAGACAGACAGAAATATGAATTTATGTCTGGTACCACCCCATATCAGAAAACTGCCCAGACAGATAAAGACCATTCCTACATACCCTGTAGCTCTTCTTGACCCCTGAAAATATATCTGCAAATGACTTTGGATCTTTTGGTTTCAAAACATTAGACTGTTTATATGTTGTGAGGCCTAATTTCGACTTTCAGTGCAAACCAGGGCTTTGCTGAAATGGGTCCTGTCCTTGAGCCTGCTCCATTTAATATTAGTTGTCAGACATCTTCAAAAACAAAAAACCATACGCAGATGATTTTGTCAGGTAATTTTCAGGTGTGTTCTAAGCCATGTGATGACGATGTGCAGTTTGTTGGATGATAAGCTGCTTGAGGGAGCGTTGGATACAATTAAAAGAAAGCGCACCTTGTGAGAATGTGACGGCTGCTGCAGAAACAGCTGCTAGTCATTTGTCTTTGTATGGTCAATGAACCAGTGTTGGATGCAGCTGCTTCAGAGGATTTCACCTATTACACACATCTGCTTCGGAGTTGGTCTTGCACTAGGTAAACCGGCACAGCTTCCGATGAAACTTTCTTATCTGCAAACTTATGATGTGGTGCTGCAGTGCACAGATTTCCACTTTCAGAAATTCTGCTTGTTAAATGGCAGCTGGAAAGAGAAATAACGTGCGTAACATTTTACACACACTTCACAGAAAACAGAATTTCTTGCAAACCATATCCACAACACTGAGCAGTTATGAAGCATATCTTTCCAACATGTAATTGTGTTGTCGGAAACTAGTAATAATTATCGATATCGCTGGAGAATAGGCCGCCTGGTTATTTGGAAAGCCTAAAATTATTTTTTGGTGGAAGGCTAATGGAACAATTTACTGGACGTGAAGAGAGAGAGAGAGAGAGAAAAAAAAACAACTCTGCAGGTCTATAGGATTTTTTTGGCTCAGAAATACAAGCGGTCCATGCAGACATATCTCCTGGGACAAAGATGCTAATGAATCCTTAATCTGCATGCATTAGCATATCACAAAAACGAACAAGGACATAAAGAGGCACTGTGTCTTTATAACTTCATTGCTTTAGACTCGGACAAAGATTGAGGATATGTGAGAATGGAAAGATCAACGGAAGACATGCTCCTCACTTACAAACCAAAAGAGCATAGCATATATATATATATATATATTTAGCAGCATTGTCTAATATTGGTTAATTAAGTGGAAAAAACCTATTAACATCATCACTGGGTCTTACATTTGAGTTAAGAACTAAATCATTGTACAATACCCATGCATAACTTAAATCCAATTCTATCAGGAGAGACTAATTAGAGGAACAAAAGATTATGTGAAATTAGGACCAAAAGGGAATTTACTGGAATAGTGGTTTAGCGCGGTTGCCTCACAGCAAGAAGGTCACGGGTTTGATTCCCGGCCCTGGGGCCTTTCTGTGTGGAGTTTGCATGTTCTCCCTGTGCCTGCATGGGTTTCCTCCGGGTACTCCGGTTTCCTCCAACCGTCCAAAGACATCGTGTTTGGGTTAACTGGTGACTCTAAATTGTCTGTAGGTCTGAGTGTGTGTGTGAGTGGTTGTTGGTCTCTGTCTGTCTCTGTGTGTTGGCCCTGTGATGGACTGGTGACCTGTCTAGGGTGTACCCCGCCCTCACCCAGTGTGAGCTCTGATTGGCTCCAGCACCCCCACGACCCAAAAACAGATAAGCAGTAGAAGATGAATGAATGAAAGGAATTTACTGTGAAGTGAAGGAACAGGTGATGTTTAGAAATGGATGTGTCAGAAGAAACCGGACTCAAGACACTGAGGAATTGAGTTTTAGGATTTCATGAGAGAGTCCTCGGGTCGGACGCATTAATTAGAGATAGTCAGAGGTCCAGAGTCACGGTGGAGGTAGGTCACACACTGTTTGCTGTGGATTTTGCAGTGGAATTGAATGACCGCTGAGAGCGAGAGAAACGCACAATTGATTAGCTGAAGGCCACTATGTCAAGTTGTGATGTGTATGTGTGACATAGAGGTCACTGTGATCGTTATTGCTTAGTTGTGTTATGTATCAGGTTTATGAAGAAGCTGCGATGGAAACTTACAGAAAAGAGTCTAATCAAAATGTAAGTCACATATAACCACACCATTTTACAACTGTTTCATTTTAAGGAGGGATTCAAACCAGATGTTTAAATATCTATTATACATGTCACAAATTTTCAGCTCAATCGCCTGAATAGTAAAAAGGATGTTCTTCATCATTGGACTGTGAACATGCTACTACTGCAATATTGTCTGCTGCTGCATTGACCTTTGTTTTGTCATATCATCCTCTCCTGAAGGAACTGCACAATGTGACACTGAGATGTCCCCTAATGTACAGGCCAAAGAAAGCAGAAAACACTGACTGTTTTCACAGGCCTTTCAAAAATGACAATCCTATGACTCATTTGAGATCATTCCTCCTTTTATCTTTCTATTTGTCTTTCACAGAGTACGGATATCTGTGCATTTCAAATGAAACAAAACAAAATGTCACAGGTTGGAATTTATTTTCGCTCAGTGTTGCTGTCTCTGTTTTTCCCTTCAGTAAACATCAAGCGTTCCCAGCGAGCAGGCACCAGATAAACAGTTCATTAAAAATGAAGGTATGCTGTCTTTCACTGAATTGCACCGCTCAACCTGCGAGACTCATCCAAGGATTCACCTGGGCAAAACAATTTTTTGGACATTAGTCAAATCATCTTAACAGATGAGAGGATTGAGGGATATGATTTATGCTGCTGATTTACTTAAGTAACTACATTTTGAATTTTTCAGCCTCTGAGTCTATGAATTATTTCACATCATTCCTCCTTTAATCTTCCTTTGTTTATATGCCTCTTTTTTAAGTACTAAGAAAACTACATTTTCAACAGTTGATATACTGTCTTGTAGATGTATTCTATTATGATTCTTGGATAACCAAATTAAATTTTCACAGCCTTAATATTTCTATTTTTTTTCAGCCGAATTACAAACAGTTCTCGTTTATTAAGGGAAAACTCAGAGTCACTTAGTGGACAAGGCCCCAGTATATGGGCTGACTTAGATGTAAAGTTGAAGAAATGGAGCATGGGGAGCAGAGCCAACAACTGTCTGTAACAATGTGAGCCCAGCTTTCAGAGTCCTTCAACCGCCAAAGGCTCAGGGTTTGTGCTGCTGCTGTGGGGGAAGTGTTTGTGAACTAGGGTCATTAATTTCACCTTTTATAGCCCAGTGTGGCTCCTGTTATATTCTGCGATGTGCTCCTTTGGTTTCTTATTTTGTGTAAAGGTCTGAGGTGTGGTCCAGCACTGGAAATCGCCCCATCTGGTCCCCATTTACTTTGTGGAGTTGGAGCACGGCTGAGTCTCTTAGATGTCGCACATTGGGGTGCTGTGGGAATATTGGCTTAAGGCTAATCTCCAACCCTCACAAAAAGGTCACCTCTAGGTGAAGAAGAAAAGATGAGACAAAGAGCCAAGTGTAGTTAGGATCTCTCAAGGCGTCTTAGAGCCTTGGAGTACAAACCCCACTCCTTCGCGTTCAGCCAGTGGAAATGATTCAGGCATTTCTTGAGGCCACTCTGTGCAGGTATCTCAGAAAAACACATGGACTGTCATTCCATTGACAGTTGCCGGGAGGAGAAAATTATCCCTGGGAACAGCCAGGAATCCCCAGCAGAGGTTTAATTTGTTGAGCCTGCTCCCAACAAGAGTAGATCAATGGATGAATGAATCAATCACTGGATAGATCAATAGCTGGATGGATGGAATAGCTAGCCATCTCCAGCTTTGGCTCCCAGTTTGTAGTTCCAGTGTTTTACCCTATGTGTTACTCTTTTTGGACTTTGGCTTTTGTCTTGATCAACTGGTGTTTTTTGCCTGCCCGTTGCCTTCCTCTTAATTTTGCCCCAGGCCATTCCCCCTTACCTGCTCTGCCTGTGTTGCCTTTTGAATAAATGTTAGCTGTTCAAACTTGAATATGCTGTCTCTCAGTTGTTTGAGCACATTAAATTATTTGCTGCCAATGGCACTGAAGTGATTGTAACAAGCTTTAAGGACATGCATGTACATTTTCTCTTGCCGCCAAACATGGTTTCATGCTGGGACTGTCGGCTCAGCCATTATGGCATTTCAAAGACGATTATAATACATGCTCTGAGCAGCACTACATCTTTAGGGCAAATTGGATGCGTAAGCGAGTCACTGCCAGAGAGAGACGAAGCGGACTGCAGCTAGCTGGTTAGCATGTCAACTACAAGGGAAGATAAGACTAAATAGACATTAACACTGATGTTGCTTTTCACAGATGGAGACAGCTCTTGGTGAGTAAAGGAAAGAAGCTTGATGCTGAACATTTCTTTGAATTAATGTTAACATAGGAAAAACAGAAACATATGAAGAATATTCACATCATTGTATTGTGTAGTAAGTAAGTAATCTCGAAAATTCGAAGTAGTTTCATATGAAGATTTTTTTTTTTTAGATATTAGCAAGTATGAGCCAAAGTATTGGCCCACTGCCTAAATTCTGTCGAATTACACTTATATCTGCCCTCCAACAAAATAAGATACAGATGTTATTTTGTTGGGTGACAAGATTTGGATCTTTCCTCTAGATGATGGTGCAGTAGTGTCATTTAAGAGGTTTTTTTTTTTTTTTTTTTTTTATCAAACCCCTTTCTGAAGGATTGAAAAAGGCCAACCTTGTCATGGGAGTGACAAAACGAAAATAGATGCCCCCTAGATTTCTTCTGAAGATAGTCTGATATCAGTGTGTCTGGCGTCCTTCACCCCCCATCCCTCCCAAAGGAGAGACTCCAGCAATTATGAGAGAAGAAATCTGTGACAGGTAATAGGATTTTCTCTGCTTTTACAGATTATTATGCTTCTCAAGGGATATGCAGGTGGTATTATACAACTTCATCTCCTTTAGATGATAGACACCTCATTTATATCTTTAGATCAGCTCCCTGCCCTCTGTATGATACAAAGGAAGTCAGGCTTCACAATGTAGACTTCCATCCTTATATCCTTGAACATTTGCACCCGGCAGAGGCCAGAATGAATATTTTTCTTACAAGATATTATCATAAGTCAAGATGTTCAATAGAGATATAATTGTAGCGCACCAGCAAGACATCCTAAAAACTCCATAAATGAACAACACTGTGGGCCTTGTTGACAGCCAGTTTTGATGATTTTCACAAAGTAACAACTATTTTGAGGTGAGAATGTTACTCGCATTCCTGCTATGCATGAAGACTGAAAGTGTTATCATACAATGCACAGTGGCAGACTTGGCTGCATTAAATTACCACGGACAGACTCTACATATCCAGCCCTCAGCGGAGGTGTTGTGCAACATCTCTCCTCTCTTTTCTCACGTCTGTTGAAACCTGAAGCCAGAAAGTGATAATAATGGAAATTCACTGAAGTTTCCTTGTAGAGTGGTTCACTCTAAGGTATTGGACACAACAATAAATAGACAGCATTATAAACTAAAAAGTGAAAGTGGCCTCAGGGTACAAGTTTACTGAATAAGTGTCACTCCTAAATTACTTAATTTCATTATGAGTGTTTCTTTTTTCATTATGTGGAGGCTAACAAGATTAATAACAAGGATACAGAGACAGAATACAAAAGGAACTACCTGTTATTGTTGGAGAATTATCCATCCATGTCTATACTGCTTATACTTAGAGTGTCATGAGGGGGGTGTGGTTCTAGTTGAAATTGGGTGGAGGGTGGGGGCATCCTGGAAAGGTTGCCAGTGTATGAGCAGTGCCATGGGGTATACGCAGGAACAACCATTCACAAACATGAATATACTCTGGTGGGAACACCAGTTGACCTAACCTGCATGTCTTTAGACTGTGTGAGGAAGCCCGAGCATCCGGAGGGATCCCACACAGGCACAGAGTGAACAAAAACTCAGTATAAAAAGGCCACAGTCCTGGGGTTCAAACTCAGAACCTTCTTGCTGCCCTGTTAGAAAAACCTCTAATTGAAACAATAGTGTATCTTTTTAAAGTATACACATTGTTTTGTCAATATCTGTGTGGACACTAAAGGGGGCGAGGCTTTATTTCAAGATGCACCAAAGAGGAAAATTTGCTAACTCCTTCTTGTAATATATATTAAATGTTTGTAATAGCATTTATTTTTTTTCCTTTATTGGATGTTAAACGATGTGTAACAGGGGCATGCAGAAGATGCCAAGTAAACATTGTCAGTGCAGTCAGTTGCAAAGCTGATGTTGGAACTATCTGCAGGGAACTGGGTTCACTGAGCCACTGGACATCAACTGCAAACCAAATGCATTTTTATGCAGTTAACAGCAGCTATTACCACACTGTTCTGGAGCACAGCAGAGAAACAGAACAGACAAGAAAATACATAACCAGTCAGAGTTTGTTTTATCAGTGAGCAGCCGTGCGAGGCATCAGGCATCAGACTGCATTGTTATAAGGAGACACTGTTAATTGCTGATATGTTAGAAGCGATCATGCAAGTGGCTGGTACCAGTTGTCCTGCCTTCTGTATGTCTATCTGCATGTTAATTCTAAGAGATGGTAAAGATGAAAACAAATATTTGTCATGCATCAAATTACAACATGTCACAGTTGCTCATAGCAACACACCCTCAGACAGGATGGACCCCCATGTGGACACACAGAGGCAGGCAAATGCAATGAGGTACTTTAATCAAAGAACAAAAGCTGGCTTACAGGTGGACGAGTGGGAAAAGTAAAGTTCAAGCAGGCAGGCAAACATGAAGCAAAAGTCAGAATATCCAGACTCAGGCAATCCAAACTGAGGCTACAAAAACAAACAGAAAAAGCCCAGGAACGTGAACAGGGACATAAACAAGATACTTCACTAAAGAAACACAGGGGAACACAACTAGGGATGGAAACAAACAAACTGGCAAGCAGTATGGGGAACACAAAACCTAAATAAAAATAAACTTACTGAGCCTCTCTGGGCAAGGGGTTAGACCAACAGGCCAGACAGACAGGCTGAGCTCCTCCAGAGAGAGTTGACTAAAGCAGTGCTCCTATGGTGGATGTGCAGGAGGTTCATGATGAGTATGGGTTCTCTCTAAAGGAAAAGCAGGAGGGCACAGGTGGAGGCGGTGAAGGTGGATCCCTTTGAGAGCTTGGGAAGGAGGAGCTGGAGGTCAGGGAAAGCAGGTGGCTCCAAAAGGTTCTGAAAGACAGACTGCTGGAGTACAGACCCGGGGGGCAGCTGCAATCCGGCTGGATGTCGAAGCAGGAGCAGGTGCTTGCTGAGCCTAAGACTTGAGATCTACACTAGGGATCAGGTATCAGCTGGGCTACTCTTTGGAGATCAAGAGCTGGTGTTGGCTGGACCACTGTCTGATCAGGAGCTTGTATTGATGCCACCAACTTAAAATGAGGAGATAGTATCAATGGGGGCCACCGACTGGGGCCCTAAAGCTGTTGTTTGCCGACCTGCTGACAATGGCCAACTCTGGAACAGAGTCGAGAGTTCATTAGGTGTCAGTCGCCACTCAAGAACAGATTAGATTTCATTTGGGACTTGACTCAGGACCAGACTCAGGAAGAAAGGTGACATTAACTTGGACCCCCGGATGCCTGAATAGATGGAATGTCAGTCAGAATCTTTGCTGGAGGGACAGATGAAGTGTTGGCTTGGACCAATGACTCAGAACACGTTCAGGAACAGAGGAGATATTGGTCTGGACCCCTGACACAGGAATAGACAGAACGTTGGCAGGACCAACAAATCCGACTTGGGGTTTTGCCGGGCGTTAGTTGTGGCACTGAATGGTGAATGGACACTTCATTGATGGGAAGACAATAAAATACAGCTGCAGCTAATCAGGGTGTGGCAGATATAGCCAAGAAAAAGGTCAGTTTAGACAAAAGAGCGCCAAACAAAGATTTAAAAATGAAACAGGAAGCTCTAAAAAAGTCCTGATCCTGAAATATGTGCAGGCCTTTTTTAGTTTTTAAGAAAAAGTTGCAGTTGCTGCAGACAGATCTGCTGTTCACATGAATATATGATGTATAATTCAAATTTCATGAACATATATTAAATATGCAGAGTTTTTAATCTGGTATTAATGTATTTTTTCAATATATGTTAATGATATTTTATCTGTAAATGCAAAATAGAACAACATAGATATAAAATGTTTCTTTAAGTAGTAATACTAATCATCTCTATTCTATATGAACAGCATGTACTTAGTTTAGTGTCACTTGAGATCAGATTTCTCAGGTAGTGGACCTGTCCCACATCCCAAAGGTCACTGGGCCATTCCAGGTGAAAGAAGCTACAGGAAGACAAAAGGGCTTTGGCTGCCAGTTAGGAGCTCCATTGATGTGGTGGCTGCATTGTCAAAACAGTGAAGAAGCACAATGCAAAGCACTTGTCAACTGATCTTCTGTCTGACCTTCCACTATGTTAACATGCTTTGGATACTGACTGAGTGGCAATGACAAATGGCAGAAATTGACAGGATGAGAGAGGTCATCAATAAGAGTTGACCTCAGTTGGAAGCCAAAGTCACTTCCCTTTACAGAACACAGAAAAGTATCTGTTGTGGGAAACTGAATTATTCAGTGGTGCAGAGGCACAAATTTTCTAGCTGTGGCTCTGGCAGAGCATCACCAACTCTGAGGAGAGCAATCAGAGAATGCTCCTTGGATAAAACGTCCTTCAGATACTTAACTCCTCCGTGCATGACCCTGATATGAATAAGCAGCAAACGGTGGATTGAAAATTTTGTTGTTTTTACTCCACGCATTAGAAACTGATCAGAAATGTTAATAAATCAAAATTATGAATAATTTAAAAGTGTACCTGATTTAGATCCAAGTAAATACTCAATTTGACTAACAGGAGCGAATGTGGATATTATAACCTGTCTTCTGAATGACTTTTATGCTGATCTTTATTAATGTTAGTATGTGAGAGTTGGATCTTTCAATATGGGTAGCATCTTTTGGAGATGAAAAATTTGAAGCAGCATTGTTTATAATCTAACCAACACTTTTGTCAGCTGCACAGCTTGCAATTGTTATCACACTGACAAAAGCACACAGATGTAAGCAAGCATTCTCACAACACCCCGAGGAGGAATACAGTCCATCATAGCCGCTGAAAATGAATGCAAACTTGAATAGAAAGCAGCAATACATGAAATGCATATGTGAAAGAAAAAAAAAAAAAATCAAAAACATACTGTGCCCTAAACACATCATCTCTTCTTTGTTTACCTCTCTGCCCTCACACTGGTTACTGTGCTTAAGGAAATTGCAGGAGGTCCTTGAGAATGGGGGAGCACAAAAGCCTGCAAGATGAAACTTTTCGGAAGTTGAGGTTTTAAAGTTGATTTTGGTGTTGACAAAGGACTTGTCTAAAAACTTCTTGGTGAAAACTTTGCAAGGTCAAGGGAATACATTGACTGTATTGGACACAAATACTGACTTCTGAGAAATGCATGAATCTCTGTTGACAAATTTGAAAAAATAAAAGTCAACTTTAAAAGCTTATTGTAATCATTACAAAAAGTACATTTAGGTCTATCTAGATATTCACATCTTATTTGATTAAACCCAGCATGAGCCTGTGTAATTTCCCAACAAAGCAATTAGTCTAAGATAACGGTAATGTTATGCTTCTGTAGCCTACATCTGAATTCTTGTCATCATAATATTTGCGCTCCATAAAAAAAACAAAACAAAACATGCAAACATTATTTTTTTGACTTGAATTCAGACAAAAGTACCAAGTAGCTGAGAGATGCTTAAAGCTTTGTGAATATCATCGAGCACTGTCTGCATCCTGATGTGGCTAACAAGATGTGTGGAATAGCGGTTGAAGGTCAGTTAGAGGGCCAGTGTGGATGGATTCTTAAGTCCAACTTTAGTTCAAAGAAGTAAATAGCTGTAAAGTGACTTTACTGGAGTTCATTTCAGTCCTGGTTGTATATATATATATATATATATATATATTTATTTATTTATTTTTTAACAAGCTGCTGTGTTTGCATGCAATTTGAGCCTAATAACACCATATGCCATCTGTGTAAACACATTCTTGTATGATAAGACATCTCATACCATACCAGAGAAACTCTGCTGTGAAACACTTGAAGGTCCAATTAGCATTAAAGAATATGTCATGTAAGAGGGCCAACTGCAAACAAATCGAATGTTCAAAGTCCTCATATTGATATTTAAGGTGTGCTGATTGATTCCTAACATCAACCCAAGGGGAGTGTAACATCAATGAAAACTTTCCACCTTGCCTGCGGCTGCTAGTGATGTTTGAGCTGAGACGCCACAGTCATACTAGTTCTTCAAAATGGAACACATTATTTTTCTGATTAGTTTTGCTAAAATTGTCATTTAAAGCTATAAAAGAATAGATAAGTGATGTATTTCATTTATTAAGAATGTATTTATTAAATAGCATGGCACTTTTCAATAAACTGCGTACTTTTGGAATTTTATTTTTTGTTAACATGTCAACAAAAACTGCATTTTTTTTGTATGGCGGTTTTTATAAAAAATATAAAAATATAAAATTTACTTTTAAAATTTTTTCTTTCAGTCTCACTGAGTATAGGACATCAACATCAATACTAACTAATACTAATACTAATAGTTTGAAACTCATTAACTTTTAATTATACCTCATTCAAGAAGTTTGCATCGTTAGGGTTAGGGTTTTACAGATAAGGGTAGGTGTCATGATTCATTTCATATTTTATTGTCATTAGTGTGAGCACATGAGGTGTAATATTGCATATAAGCGATAACATCTTCTTCCTGTTAGAGCTGAATGATTTGGGAAAATAATATAATTGTGATTTTTTTTCTCTCCAATATTGTGACGGCAATTTAATATGTGATTTTTAAAAAAATTATTATTTTATCCTCTTTTTTCCCAACAAAACATCATGAATTATTTTAATATGGCCAACACAATATTAGATACATTTAGTATAGAATGTTCTTTCCTTTGCTGGGTATTTTTTGTTAGACTTAAAAGATGTCACAGTAAGATGCAAGAGTTGGAATAAATAACATTTTTATTTAACTGCTCATTACAGAAGCATAAGAGCAACTAATCTTTGGCTTTGGCTTTGTAAGTATTTAACTTACAAAGTCAAAGAAAAAAAAGGTACTGTTTAATGGCATGCACTTTTTAAACCAGCTCGGTCACCGTGCTGAGAGGCACCACATCTTTAGCAATGAACTCGGTTATTGCCCGAGTGATTTCCCCGTGCCGTATAGAACTACGCTCATACAGAGTGACACTTTCAAACATGTCGGGCAATCATGCCTATCTTGGATGTGGTGTGTGTGGCGCACTGGTGCTCAGCACTTTAGCCATACAACTGTCGTAAATGGCGTTTTGTTTTTTTGTGGTGTTTTTTTAAGTGCTGGAAGAGGTTTGTAGTGTTGCCCCATGAAATAGCAACAGTAGCATGGTATGTTCTGCACAACAGCTGACGCTGCGCAGCATCTTCCTTTTTAAAACTGAAATAATTCCACACTGCTGACGTGCTGTTCCTCTTTGAGACTAAAGTCTCAGTTGAGTCAGTTTCTGACTGTTCCGTTGAGCCAGAGGCCATTGCACAACAGGTTAAGGTGCAGAGAGTGAGTTGATGCAGTCGAGTGGTCCATTCTCACTCTCTCGCACGCGCGCGCACGTCATGTGACCACTTTGGTTTTTTTTTTTACGTGGCCACATTGTAATCACACACGTTAATATCGCGATATTATTGCAAATGCAATTAATCGTTCAGCCATAATTTCTGTTGCAGGTTTTATTCTTCCTGGTCCTTTTCCTGTAGCTCATTTACACAGATGTCAATGAAGCCCATGATACAATGTGAGGCTTTGAATGTCCTCACATTGATGTTCGCAGAAAATGGTTGGTTGCGTCAAAACAGTCCTTTGATGCCTTGTTATGCTCATTAGACCCATCACCAGGCAAAAAGTGTTCCAGTCTGTAGTCAGATCTGCCCAGTGGAGGGAGAGGTGATGAGTTGCATGGCCCTTTGGCATTAGTGTAAAACAAGTCCAGTTTCCTATGACTCTGGTTTGGAGTGTGACATGTTAACAAAATGATGGCAGGGTGGAGGACAGGGAGGTTTGATTAAAGACTCCAGAGATAAATATAAGGGGATCAGGGTCTGGGTGTGTGGAGACAGTATGGTGGAGTTGGTGATAATACATAATAGCAGGTCAGTGTTCTTACTGTAGATATTTTCTACAAATGTACCCTTTTCTTCATTAACAAGCCCCAGTAGCACACTCTTTATGTCTTGCCACTCTGATTTATCCAGTCTGCACATATCTGGAAATCACACAAGGCAGTCTGGTGTTAGCTTGGTTAGTCATGTCTCTGCTACACTCCCAATAATCCCTCTAATGTTGGGTTAGTGCCACCAACTCATCCGGATCCATGGTATAAACAATGGCAGCATGGCTGAACACAAGCTTCCCTATCCAGAGTGCAAACAGTCCAAACAGTAGTGAGAAAATTGTGAGTTAGAGGCCATTTTGTTGTAACACAGTCACAAAAGCATACACACAAGAAATGCACAAGAGTTTCAGAGGAAGTGGGAAAAAAAAAAAAAAAAAGAAAAAAGAAAGGAAGAAGGAGGACAGAAGCTCATTACCAAGTTGGAGCAGCCATTAATAGCTGCCACCTGGGTAACTGGCTCTTGTCACAGGCCTTAAGTTCCACAAGCAAATTTAATGCTGTTAAAGCTTTACTGATGTAGGCATACTAGAAAATTTCAATTTGGTAAAAGCAAAAAATTGTTTCATGTTACCTTAAGACAGCAAAAGATTTTTGTGTTTAGCATCACTACATATTTTTTCAATCTTTCAATTTCTTTTGTGCACAATGTATGTGTCAAACTCGTTATTGCATTAATACTAATTAAGTTATTTTGGCCTGATATAACCTAATGAAGTCCATCTTTACATCTCAAACATCTACATTACTATTTTCAAAACCACTTAATTGCCATGTTTTTGTTTTTTCTTGTTTCAGGACCTATTATCCCTAAGTATAAAGATGTCTTTTTTTTGATTGACATATAATTAATAATATAAAGCTTATGTTGACTGTGAATGTGTGGAACACACAGAGGAGTGGATAAATGTGAAAGCCTTAATATAGGTCTCACAGGGTTAAGTAAAATTAACTCAAAATGAATTGTTATTAATAGTTTTATTAATGTTGTTTCTTTATTTGTAACTGTGTAAAATTAGACCTTACAGTTTAGGCCCAATCCCAATAACATATTTATTCATTCATTCATTCATCTTCTACTGCTTATCCAATTGTGGGGGGTGCTGGAGCCAATCATAGCTCACATTGGGCGAGGGAGGGGTTCACCCTGGACAGGTCACCAGTCCATTACAGGGCCAACACACATAGACAGAGATGAACAATCAATCACACTCACACTCAGACCTATTGACTATTAAAGTCATCAACCTAAACACAGTGGGAGGATGTAATGAAGGGCGGTGAGAGGAAACTGGAGTACCCGGAGGAAACCCATGCAGGCAGAGAGAAAGAGAGGCCCCAGGCCTGGGAACTGAACCTGCAACCTTCTCGTTGTGCTGCTCTTAAACTCTATTCAAATTAATTTTAAGCTATTTACTTACTTTTTTCAATATAATAGTTTTGATTCTGGAGAATTAGGTGATCTTTTAATGCTGAAATAAAACGTATTTTAATATTTTGTTGATCAAAACATGCGTCGCACCTTGTTTGCGTCACCTGTTGCCGACAGGCTGGTGACTTAAGCTGCGTTCCAGGCAACCCGTAACTCGTGTTTTTGTCACCTGTAACTCGTGAAAGTGTACTGGAACGGCAGTCGAATTCGTAACTTCCCACTCGTGAACTCGTACCTAATCGATGTACTGCGAGTTACGACTTGTGACGTCAGATCGCTTCCTAAACAATATGGCAGCTTCCGTGGATGCGGTGGTACTGCGGACACACGGACTTTACAACAACGTAAAGTAAATTCGCACGTTGTGATCACAATATTACACAGACGATTATGTACTACAATCTGTTATGTGTCCGAAACGATGGCCAAATATGTCGCCGACAAGAAATAGCTAGTGCTAGCTAGCGATAGCTAATGCTAGCTAACGTGAAAAAGTCGATTATGCTAATTAAAAAAACAATGTAATGTACAATTACTCAGCATGGCGAAATTAGGCACACAATGATAATTAATCGATTAAATCAATCTTGTACTGACAATCAATACAAAATACGTTTATATTTATATTATACAAAATAACGACAAATAACGTAAAACATTAAGCATAAGCTTCGGTTAACTTATGCGCCGTCCCCCCTCCTCCGTTTCACTCAAATGAGTAAGTTGCAGGCACCTTTTTCGATTGAAATGATGAAGCATGAATCTTGTAGTGTCCGTCATATTGGTTTGTTTACATACCAGAATTCCTTGCGCTCAAACGGAAGTTGTAACTTGCCTGGAACGCTTTGAGGTTGGAACTCGGAGATTTCAACTGGGAAATTTCCGAGTTCCGAGTTGTCTGGAACGCAGCATTAATTTGAGCTCTCGATCCCGGTAAGCTAACCATGGATATGCCCCCCTCCCCCCAAAAAAGAGAGAAAAGTTCTTTAAGAAAATAGAACGCAGTTGTTTTATTTCATAAATGCAACAAACTACAAACTAGAGTTATTTTATCAACAGCATAAGTGTAATGAATCTATATATGCGGTGTTATCATTATGGCTGTCAAATAGGTTTTGCGGGTCGCCTTTCATTACATCACCGCGTATGTTACCTTCAAACATATGTCATACAAGAGCCCCAGCCACTTACCTGTGCAGGTACATTTTCCATAAATGCGACGCCCGAAGATAATATATTAATTTTATCATTCACCAGCTCATTTGAGGCACTTTAGAGTAATTATACAGGACAGCCGGGCTTCCGCTAGCTAGCAAGCTAAGGTAAGCTAACATTATGAGGCAGCGTAGCTAGCTGGCGTGTTGTAACCTTCTCCTAACATAACATGACATAACATGACAGATTTGGAGGAGAGGAAAGGACCGGTGGAATAATAATGGTTCATACAGTTTTATAATTCTATCATCGCTACTTGTGAAGATGTACGTATTAATTACGTTACATTATTATTGGTTGCTAGGGAAACCGTATCAGTTCAAAAAAACATTCTGGGTTTGAGATTCGGTCCTAATATAATTTGAATGTTTTCTTTGTCAATCAAACAGAACAAGGACATTTTTTTTTTCAGTCAGTTCTTTGCAGTATGTAATAGTTCCTGTATAAATTTTATATAGGAATAGAACTGCACGATTTAAATGTCTAATTTACATGGATATCTGGCTCTTGTTATTCCAGTCTGTGCCAACACAGATCTTTTTAATCGCTTCGACAAACATTGCAACTCTCTCGTACCATGAATCAAAGCAGGATACAGTTGTGGCTCCATCAGTAGGGTCTAATCTGAATGTATCAGCTGGTGTCAACTCAGCGACAGAAAATCCATAAACTCTCTGTGTCCATAGTTTGCTGTATTGCAGGTTGCCAGATATTGTTTTCTCCTGAAAATGGCATAGGGTCATGTTGACCAACCTGCAAACAAAGGCAGCCTGTAGGAGGTAAGAAAAAAGCCTTGGCAGACAATATTAGCTTCAAACTAGAGCACATATTACAATGAATATGTGTCTCTTGATGCTTATTCATTGTAATGTATGATACATATACAGGAGTATGAAGTCAGTGGGAAGCCAATTCTGAAAAAGACAAAGAGATTGAAAATGGTAGTTTATTGTTAATTTGAACTAATTTGCTTAATTCAATGTAATTCATTGTATAGAAAAAAAACTACTGAACAGCTCCATTCTTACCACACAAAGCTTAATTTCATAAATAATCTTGTTCATAATAAACAAATGCCTGTTTGTGTAGCTGGGAGTACTGTACATTGGGTTTTCAGTGGAACATTACTGCCATCTAGTGTGTTTGTTGAGCACCTGTTTGTGGACCTTTGGATACTACGTGGACACGCATACTATATTTGTGGGTCCTCTGTCATTTTGTTTGTTTTTCCTTGATTGAAAGTGGGAGAAAGCTATAGGTCAATAAATTGTGCAAACAAAATGAAAACTGCTCTTTCCCTTTTCAAAAAACCAGCTGAGACACGTCACCAGTAAAGTGCATCAGAGCTACCAAGCACAAAAGGATAAAAGAACTGCTATAAGCTGCCAGGCAGATCTACAAATGTGTGAGCATGAATGTGTTTGCATGTTTTACTCTAATGTAATAGTGCAAGTGTCAGAGTGGGTAAGTCTCATACCCCTAAAATGAAGGTTAGGTTTCACTCATCCCCAATGTTTCGGCCACATCTCATTCAACAAACAGTTCGCTATGTAGACTTCACTGAAACATGAACCAGGGCAATGTGAGAAGGTCAATGAATGAACCCAGCAACCAGCAGAGGGAGATAATAATGTATACTTTTAGTTGCAGCATATATTTAAATGTCCGGGAATGATCTCCTGTGAGAAAGTGAAATTGTGGGAGGTTGGGAGTTAAAATGCCCACTCAGCTTATATTTAACACTGCAGGAAGTAAATGAATCCTCAGCCTTATTGGCACGAACCTCATACATTTACATTCAGCCACAAAATGGACTACTACCCCTCTCCCTCTGGTAGTGGAAGTATTTCAAAATTGGAGTCACACTTTCTCCATTTCTCATCATAACTAGTAAAAAGTTGATCAAAACTGAAATGAAGTTTAGTATTGTTAAGATGCTAAGCATTTAAATAAACTTCCATTATTATTATTATTATTCATTATGCTGTGAGGTGTTTATATTGGAAAGTGTTGAATTTGCTTTGTTGATCCCATAAGAAGTGTAAAGTCAAATGAATTGAAATCTTTGTTAAAAGTAATTAATGGATAAAATGATTTACCTTTTACTCCTTAGCTTGTTGGATTAAAATACTCTCCAGGTGTTTTCACAATATTTTTGCTAAATGCCAAATATTTATTTCTGTATTATTTAATTTTTTTTATAATTTTTTCGTAAAACACCTCAACAAATTTGTTTCAAATTGCTAATTTTTGGAAGACATCAAAACAGTAAAATGTTAATATAGCATATAGCCAGTGTTGTATTTAGAGTATACATCCTTTTCAACAAACCTATATGAGAATATTTGAATTTTATTGATTACATTTTAAATACAGTCTGTGGTTAGACCTATTAGAAGCACCAATGTGATATAGTACAATACTATATGTTAGCTCTGCAGTAAAACTACATTCTTCATTCTTGTGTGATTTCATGCAAATTACTCAATATTACTTCATAATTATATTTCAAAGAGACACATCTCCTTCCCTGCAGTGTTTTCACTTTGTACCTGCTTGTATTATGGTCATCATAGCTCAACATCCACAGTTAACATTAAAACAGACTCTGTCAGCACAGTAATAAAGACCAGCTTTATTTTGTCCTCTCACAATAGCTAGATACATTAAAGGCTTTTCCCAGAAAATAGATACAAGTGGTAATTCTGCTGGCTCAAAATCATTTCTGAGCTGTAAATGCTGTGAAACAAATATGGCATCGCACAGTGTTGTGATCATCATTTCAGCAAAATGGTCTCTATGTCTCTGCACAGAATCATTACTAATAGGGGTGAAAAAGTGCTTCACTGAGAGATTGTTGCAGCATGTTTTTTCAAATGTAACAAACAGATCTATAATACAAATTCCTAGCAATAAGTGATGTTTAGTGGACTAAACCAACATGCATTTCTGGCGCTTCCTATTTGTAAGATATTAAAATGAGATGTCTCATTAAAGTTTCCAAATGAATAAGCTTCATTCTGATGAGCAGTGTCACATACTCTGGTGACAAAACTGAAACGTACTCAACATCAGACGTATTTTCATTCAGAATGCCTATCAAATTGCCTGAGATAAGAAACCATCCTGTCCATATGTGAAACATTTCAATGTTAAACAGAACTGAATAGAGAATGAAATAGGCTTATTGAGAAGTACATGGCATCGAGTGGTTTCAAAGAGCTTTTTATAAAAGAAAAACAGATTTCTGGGGAAAAAGGCCCCATGACACTCTGTTCTATTGAACCACAATGATAAAAATGCTTAAAAATGCCATATGCAATATTATTTCCACAACAGATAAACAAATAAGAGACAGCAATATCAAACTCTTTGACTACTGTTAAACTTGTCACGGCAAATTTTTTCTGCTTTTTACTGCCAACTCTAACACCAGAATTGTCAGTCTCATAGAGATGAATAATTAGCTCTGTTATAACCACCACTTAAATCATAAGTGACCTGAGGTATGGAGCAGTCAGTGAAGAAGTTGGGGAAGGCCAAAGTGCACAGTGCATTGTCCTCTATGGGCCCAGCAGCAGCCTCAGAATGACAGTACACAGGAGGCTGGGCTGGGCCTGTTCGCAGACTCTCCCCTTGTTTCTTAGAGGGCCCAGAGCAGCTAGTCCAAGGCTCAGAGTAGAGAAGACCACTGACTAAATGGTGAGCATCGTAGGAAGCGGGATCTGGTGCTGCCATCTCTGGCTGCACCCGCAGAGGCATGGTCTGATAAAGGTCCTGGTCACTGACCATGTTGCTGTAGTCGGGCCCTAAGAGCTCAAAGAACTCTGCAGCCTCGGGATTTCCTCGTTCCAAGTCCTTCAGCGTCATCCCAGATGTGGAGCTGACTTTGGAGCAGTTGGCAGGCTCAGTGAAGAAAGAGGGGGGCAGATTGCGATGCCTCAGGGGTGGCTTCTTAGCCTTTTCACCCCTTATATCCTTCACAGGGCTGAAGAGGGCTGCCAGGCTCTTGCTCTGTAAGTTGGCCTGGACCCCATCTCGCTTAGGAAGAGTTTTGTTTTGCAAAGGGCTGGGCTGAGCTAGGGGGGACCCTTGTCTTTTTACAGGGGCCTCTGTTACATTTCCTGGTGTTATAATGCCAGTGCACCTTTTGATCTGCTTCTGTAGATACTTCCGGTGGTTCACTTTCCGTTTGGATTTCACTGGTTTGTCCAGAGCCAGCTTGATATTGCTGGAGGCCGAGTCTATGAAGCTCAGCAAGTCCCGAGTGGTCTCTTTGTAGTCCTCGTCATTATCTGCCTCACCCAGGAGACTCCCATCCAGGCTTTTCTCCACATCATACTCCATCACAGAACCAGGAAAGCAGAAATTCATGAACTGAGGGTTCATGATTGCAGTCTGAACAGCCATTACTCTGTTGAGCCCAGCGGCTACACCTGTGGCACCCGCTCTGATCCCTGAACCGAAAGTTTCTTCAGACCATTTTTTTCCTCTGACAAACACTTGGTCCTGATGCTGCTCATGAAGTTCCTGTAAACATTCCAGAGTAGAAGTGACGGGCTCAGAGGAAAGCAAGGAGATCTTACAGGGGGCTGGACTAATGATGTCAGAACATCAAAGAGGAGGGGCAAAGGGACCTCAGGACTTAACTCTTTGCTTATGCCCGACCACCTGCATCTAAGAGGGATTTGTCTGAAATTCCCCACTGAGCTGAAGACAATAAACTCTGTCAGAGCTCTCCCCCTCTAGTTTAACTGTTTGTGTGCGCTCTGAACCAAAATCGCTCTCATGAAACTGGAGGATATTACTGTAACGGTGAACAAAGCAGCCATTAAAATAGAGAATTTCTGCTGAAATACAGTTCTCTCTAGTTCTCTCTATTGAACGCAAGCACTATGTCTATTTTAAATGTAAAAAAAACTGATTTAAAGCAGACAATTTGAGAAATATTCAAAGTTAACAAGGCAAAAAATCTTCAACTAATCAATACTGGCATTTTATTGGTTTATTCTTGATTTTCTATAGAAGGGTCCTGATTTTCTATAAGTAATGTAAACCACTTTTCAATCATCTTGTATCCTCATGTGTTTCCGGTCTAGATAACTTGAAATCTAATTATTGTTCATTTTGACACTGAAACAAGCCCCGCTATATAAAAAACAAGGGTATACAGTCATTAGAAAGGCTCCCTTTCTGTGGGAAAATCTTTGTGCCCAAACAGATGCCACTATCTGGGAGAATCTTCCCAACTGCTTGCTTGTGTCTTAATCTGCTCATGGCAAAAGTTGATTTCTAGTGCATTCCCAGGCCAGTGGGAATTTCTGCCCTGGCCTGACAACTATTATGGGCTGCCTTTGACATAAAGCCCTACAGGGTCTAAATAGCCTCTATTCTTTGCCCGGCAGTGAAAGGGAGCTTTGTGCCAGAGATTCATTAAATTGCACCTCACAGTCCCTTCGTAAAATGGGTCTCAATAATGAACAGTCGATTTAACTAGAAAAGCCGCCGGAGCTGTTAAATTAAAGGGGAATAAAGTGCATTTCAGGCTCAGTGTGCCAGAAGAAATGTTGACCTTAAGAAATCCTGGGTATGAAACTTCTGTTGTAAACAATAACGTATTTACAGGAAGTTTCTTGGCCAGCAGTGAACACAATAAGCGATGTGTCCAAGAACCAGATTGTTATGTTGCCAACGCTTATCCCGATTTAAGAGGATTTTCAATTGCATTTGGAGTGAATTTTAACTGAGTGGGATGTTAGACACAGGTTAACAATACACCATAAATATATATCCTATTCTTTGTCCCATCCAGACATCACATTAATCATTTAGTATTCTTTTTTAAAGAATTTTAAGGAGATTCTGCTGCTGGTTGGTTGAAAGTGTCTCTTTCTTCTAAAAGTGCAAGTTGAGGCGAGGCAGTGACTTGTTAAAAAAAAAAAAAAGAAATCAGCAAGGGAGTAAGGCCTTTTAAAAGAAAAATCTTTCTGATAGTACTGATCTGTTTATCTGTGGCCCAACACTAGTTTATGTCTGAGAAGATATCCAGCCATAAAATTTGAGAAATGGTGACAACAGATGGTTACAAACAGAGACTACCTTGCAATTAATACAGCTAGAAATCCAAGTTTTTGTGATTTAAAAAAAAGAAATTACGTCTATACTCATCTCAGTCGTCACAGAAAACATGTATTTGTCAGATCAGAACTTTTTGTTATTTGCAGTCAAGGGGAAAAAGAGGGAAATGGATGTTACAAATCACAACATCTCCTGGATTCAGCAGAGCAGCTTTTAACGCCTCCTCAAACTGATTCTGACTCCTTCTCTTCACAAGCGGCACCATTTTGGCGAAGTGACATCATCACAGTCGTAGCAGCAATGCCCCCCCGCCCACCCACCCTCACAGACCCCTACTTTTTCCCCTAGTTAAGGGGCTTTGGCTTTTGTGCTGGTGGGTCATTCACATCACAGAGCCTGACGCAGAGATCCCGGAAACAAGTTTCTATTGTTGCACAAAGGCTGAGAAGGCGAGAGGGGATGGGCTCCGGTGGAGTAACTGGGCAAAAATATATAAACTGAGATCACAACCAGGGAACTCTGGACTCTCTTCCACTCTTAAAACTTATATGTTGATTGTTATTGATTTGCAAAGTTGTTAAATGGACGGTGTTTGTTAAAACTATGGAATTTTTCTTAAAAACTCATTATATTTGGACTTCAGGCGAAGTTTAACTTGTAGAAAATCATTGGTAATCTGCTGTGCTCTGCTTTTCCCACAACCAGCAAATTACAAGTATGCAGATCCATATTGTTGAGATATTGTTTAACATTACCACCACGCCCACCCTCTGTCCCTGACCATTTACTTAATTCAGCAGCACCGTACCCATTTGGTGCAGGGTGCTCCATCCAATGTGATGTGACACACACAGGCTTAATCTCTTCCTACTAGTGTGTGGTCCTTGTCTGTGCAGCGACATACTCAGAGTTTGTGGGGCTGAGCGAATACTAATAACACCTTTGATTGATGACCAGTGTCAGAGACTGAGAAAAGGCTGACAAAATTAATGACCTCTCAAAGTCCTGAGAAAACTTTAAGGAAGGCATTTGATGGCAGAGACCCCCATCCTCCCACATGTTTAGCAGTGTTTGCTTCAACAGGGGTTGCTGAAATCCAGTCAAGCCTGTGACAAAATGTTCAGAAGCCAGGCTTTGAGAAAATCAACCCACATACCAGTGTGGGACATGTTCTCCATCTGCCTCACAAAGTCATATCGTGTCAATAGAATTTTCCTTAAAAGAGGAGGGGTACAGGATGAAAAGGCCACAATTACAAAGCAACGAGATGCATTTTCACTGCCAATCAAAGTGTTTTAGTCATTCTGGGCCTTTAATCTTGACATTTGGAATATGAATAAATAAATAGATAAATAAAAGTGACTTCGTGGTGAACTACAAAAGGCTTCTCGGTCCCTGCCATTTCCTGCATCCACTCACTCTTAACCTTCCATCAACCCCATATTGTCAACTTCTCTGGCACCCCAGGAGTTGTATTAATAATATTGCTAGTAGGGGGGAACAAACCAGTGTCTATGGGCTGCCTTGGTGCTGCAATTTAGAGCTTTAATGGCAACCAGAGAATGAATGCGTGCTAGGGGGAATCCCACAGGTCGGTCCACAGGGGTGAGGTCAGCAGGCCTGGTTGCAATAACCTCCCACCACTCGCTTTATTGGCCTCCTCCGATTGGGTTTTTATTAAATCTCAAGCACGAGCAATTGGTCCTGCAAGGCAGAGGGAACTTAAAAGCCTCAGTCTTCCTACAAACATGAAAGAGCAACATTACACCCTCAGAGTAGTTAATGAAGGTTTCTCAAGAAGTTCAGTTGAAGACACAAGAACAACAAATCATCTTTTATTATCACATGTTGGAAATCTTTTTAAAAAAACGTATTTGGTGCCAAGTTTTCTCCTGAGCGTTATTAAATGTTTGAAAGCATGTTAAAATATGTACTTGAAAGAACAAGTCACGATGACAAAAAAGACAACTGTAAATTCTAACAATGACAATAAATGACAAAAATGTGTTTAGCCCTAATTGTAACACTGAAGGAAACAAAGAAAACACCTGCATGGAGGCAGAGAGGCCTTAAAGGGCTTTGGCAAATTTCATGTGTCAGGATAAACAAAATGAGGCCAATCTGAGTCTTCTGATGATGAACTTGACTAAGCACAAATACTTACAGACATACATTGTGATCAGCTGTTTTTACTTCAGTGACAGTTACAGTACCTTTCTGTCCCCCAGTCTTTGGAAGTTTGTACTTTGGCATAAAGAAATGAAGAAAGGAAAAAAAAAGAAGAAGAAGAAGAAATGGAGCATGTCAAATCAAGTGTAGCAAATTGCAATCAGACACGCAGCAGTGAACATGAAAATGTGATTAACCAGTTTTAAAAAAGCTGCTGTTATTAACATCTTGTTAAATGTAAACATGGATTGTTAGAAAAATGCATTTTTATTTAGTAAAAAGGGACAAACTTTGGCCTGTTGACGAAGTGTGCACCAAGAAAAATACCATGTCAGCCAGATTAAAGCTTAACCAAACTCATCACAGGCATCCATGCTGCTTTTGGATACTAGAGGATCGGTTCAGATGTCCGAGGTGCCTTTTTAGCCTGGCCGATCCACTTCTGGAAATACTTCACCTCTAATGCTCGGGCAGCGCGGACTGCAGGAGGGTCATGGTCGTTGCTGTATCGGAGGTCCAAGTGATGAGCCCCCTCAGGAATCACAATGGAAACCAGAGAATCTGTCATGTTGTAGTTCACTCCACCAGCCGACCACGGATCGAGTCCTCCGTTACTGAATTCCAAACAGCAGAGGCACAGACACTGAGGATATTCCCTTGTGCGCATTAACATTAGTGTCTTTATATTGCTGACTTTCTAGCATCAGTATTTGTAGCGTTTGTTTTGTAAATTGTCATGTTTTTAAATTTTTTTAAATGAGTTTTTAAAGCCCTATGAAAATTCATATCACATCACTTTGTTACAGCATGACAAGTGCTGCTAACTTGCATTTATCCTGGTGTGACCAACCTTAGTGTTCACGATTAAGCACCAGAGATCATGCTTTTTCATTTAAGTTTTTACAGGCTTCTGTCTACCCCCTGTGGCTACACAGATGGCTGCTCTTGATTTGCCTGAAATAAAAGCCAGGCGGAATCTGCAGTTTAATTGAGCTCACTGCACTCGATAAGCCTGGACACCCAAGTCTGTTTACCTGAAGATGATGTTGCTGTGGGTGGCGATTTCCTTCCCCCCGTAGACCGTGCCGGCCCAGTCGGCTCGTGGCCTGACACCAAACATTGCGTTACACTCGTCAGAGAAGGCCTGGAAGTTCCAGTCCTCAGGTTCAAACATGTCCTGGACGCCATCTGTGCACATGGGCATCACCATCTCAGTGCAGGCCTGGGGATGAGTGATTGAACACATTCAGTCATACTGGTAAAGCTGCCAGCCGACACATCTGTACACCAGTTTATTAAGCAGGACAACACTAACTGTCCCAACGCCTCACACCTGGTAAAACCAGCCGAGGTAGCCAAGGCTGCTGGTGGCTGTCTGAGACGTGTTCAGACAGGAAGACGTTCCTGTGTAGTTGTAGTAAATCTTTGCTGCTTGGGAGACACCGTGCAGAAGCTCGTAGTCAGAAACAGTGGAATCAAAACCAAGGTACTTGCACACCACCTTGAAAACATGAAGAAAAAAAAACAAAAAACAAAACACAAAGTAATGTGATTCAGCAGTAGCATCAGAAAGTATTTGAGGAAAATTCCCATCAGTCGACATTCAATAACTGATAATGCCAAAGTAAAAAACAGCTTTTAAACAGTTTTGCAAATTTTTTGAAAATCCAAAACAGGAGCATGTCAATTACAAAGTCTAACCTGTAATTCAGTGCTTTATGAGCCCCTTGAAAACTTTGTGGGTAAAGCTCTATGAGCCAGGCTTTGGGCAGTTTATCTCATTCTTCCTTCCAGACCCTCTGAAGCCTCATCACATTGGATAGGAAATGTATATGAGCTGCCATCTTCAGGTCCCTCCTCAGATGTTCTATAGGGTTTACGTCTGGACATGGCTGACCCACTCAGAGATAGCCTCAGACTTGTCCTGAAGCCTTTCCAACTTTTTCTTAGTTGTAAGCTTTGGGTCATTATGATTCTCAAAGCTGAACTGTTGCCACAGTCTCACGTCATGTGCACTTTGGAGCATGTATTTGACTCCCTACCACTGAGAGGCAACCCCCACCCCCTTCCTCGATGCCACCAATACTCTTTCCTGTAGGAAATGTATGAACCAGGCGATGAGCGGTGCTGTGGGTTCAACAGATTTAGTGTTTGAAGTTCTGCCTGATGGCTGTTTTTGTTTCATCCATCCAGATCTTTTTCTTAATCTAGTTGAGTCTTTTTAAAATCTGTTTCACAAACTCCAAATGGTCAGATCATATGTAATTAACTCAAACGGGCTCCCATTCAGCCACGCTTCTATAAAGGCTGCTGAGAAGTTTTCATCTCTGCTGAGGAAATATTAAACTATGTTCGTGTGACTTGGTTACTTCCCTGACCAAAGCTTTTCTTACCCAGTTCCTTGGTTTGTCAACTGTCAGAATATTTCTAGTGATTTCTATCTTCTATTTTACAGGTACAGGTCTCACAGGAATGCTTAAATATTAGAAATGGTATAATACCCCTTTCCCTGTAATGCATTGGACTTCATGGCTTGGTTTTTCATGCATGTGAAGAGTGGGACCTTGAATACATACAATGTGTGCCTTTCTAAACTACGTCTAGTTAGTTCAGCTTAGTGCAGGTGAACTCCAGTCAAGTTAGAAAATCTCAAGAGCAAAGTTTCTGCATAGTGTGAAATGAGATTTCTTTTTTTTTAAATATATTCTAAGTCTGAAATATTTCCTAAAAGCACGTTTTCTCTTTTAAATAAGGTATTATTGAGTGAGGTTAGCAGAAACTGCTATTTCATCCATGTACAGGAAAAAGTCTGTAAAAAGTCAAGGGGTCTGAAAGCCTTCTAAAGCCATTTTATATCCAAGTTGTTTACAGGACTGAAGATTGCTTTCTTGTAGCCCATAAAGTGTTTTTCCACATAAAAAGTGGTGGCGCCTGATTTGCATATGAAATTCCTTGGAATGAACTCGAATTTATTGCTCTGATCTTGGCACAGGAGGGAAAAGACGTCCATTTACTTTAAGCCAACCATCTAAATGACTGAAAATTTAAAGCGTTTGCCCTCATTACTACTGCTTTCTCTGACCATGGTTGATTTCTCAGAATTAATAGCATGGATGATAAATATTTGAGTTTCAGCTTTTGTTAGATTTGGCTGTGTGTTGTTATGGTTGCAGCGGCAGAGTTGGCCGTGGCTGTTGTTCTGCACTCTTTGTGAGGCAGGGGAAACTGAGCTTTCTTGTTTGGATGTTGGAGGGGAACTGCGCTAGTGTGGAGTCTGTTACTAAGGCTTTTGTCTGCGGGCTGGGGAGGAGTTGGTGGTCGATGGATGAGGAGCGCCACAGACATGTCCAACCAAAGATTTGTACCGTGAAACCCCCCCCCCCCCCCCCCCCCCCCCCCAAAAAAAAAAAAAACTCTGCAATTGCTCCAAAGCATCTTCTCCTTACTTTTCAGATAGGATTAGGTTTATACATTCATCTCTGCCAACAGATTTCCCTCCTCTAAGACCTCAATACTCCGTTCTCACACTCACTCAGATAATCACATTAGCTTTGTCATTAAAAAAGCTCCTCTTTGCACCCACTGCCTAAACCGCTTAAACCACCCATAGGGGTCGCATACATTAAAGGCAAAGGGCCAAAAAAAACAAAACAACAACCCCAAAATGACCATTTAGTGTTCGTTTCATCTAACTCAATGTTCTCACCCACTATTCAGCGGAAAAATGGTAAACAAACAACAAAAAAATTGCATCATTCCAGTAAAAGTCTCAGTTTGAGAGTGCAGTATGGGGCACTCAGAGGGGTGTTGAAGTGCCAAACAGAGAGAGTCGGGGGGTCAATAGCAGAACTTGGTTTATGCACGTGAGATGCCAAGGTGACTGGTAGAATACACCGCACCCAAGTCAATCAGTCCCCGGAAAACAGCCGCTGTACTGTCGCAAGCTCCTTTACATAAAGACAAAGGCTACTTTGTGACGCTGACAACAGGAGACAGTTTTTTCATTTATTTAAAACTTTTTTCTTTTTCTTTTTCTTTTTTTTGCATCTTCCACATTACATGACTCCATCTTTTTAAATTTTATTTTATTTTATTTTGGCAAGTGACTACGGTTACTTTTTCACATCACACAAATGTAGAGTGAAGTATTTGTTACAGTCCCATTCAAACGAGAGTGGTGAACCTTTGTTTAATGGCCTAATGAGCTGCACTGGGCAAATGTCCTCTTTCTGCGGTGCCATGTGAGCGTCCTAAGAGGAACACCTCAGAGATCTGACGGAGTGTGCAAATGAAAAGACTATTGGTAAGGGGAAGAAAAGAATGGTGGCTTACTTGTAGCTGCTCATCTAAAGAATACTTAAAATCTAAAAGAAGTTAGACCCTTATGAATATTAATGAAGTTAATTGACAGCTGTTGTAAACAAAAGCTTGAAGACCACAACAAACACTTGTAACACAATTGCCTGAATCGCGCATTCATTTCGAATAAGGACAAGCTGTCAGGCCAAATCAGGTGCTTAACTGAAGACAACACTAAATTCAAAGCTGCAACAAAATAAAAACTTTAGATTGTTCATCAATTTGAAGGACAACTCACATTTTTATTTAATTGCTTTGGGTCCTGCAAGAAGGCAACAACTGTCATTCCTAATTTTCAAAACATTCTGACACTAGTTGCTATTTGTACCTGAATTGGCCAAGGAGGCAGAGGCTGGAGGAAATTGGCCTCGTAGGGGTAGTCCACCATAGCCAGATTTACCCAGGTCTCCTGAAGCCAGTTCTTGAAGGTGACAGTATCCAATACGTTTTTAAGAGGACTGCATAAGTTGAATTCTTCTGACAACCACTGAAGACCAGACACTTCACAAGAGAACAAAAAAAAAAGAAAAAGATTAAATGTCATTGCATTAATATTTCCTTTTTTCATGGATGTTCCCAACTGCATATATGACACCACTGGGTTGTAAAGTTCATTTTAAGAGATATACAAGATCAAGATAAAACTGCAGCTCCTATGGCCATATACTGTAATACCTCATGGGAGCTTTAACTGCTGCTTTTCAGTGTTACTATTGACTTTTGTTGTTTGGTTTCTTCTCATACACTTGAAAGGACCAAAATTCGATTCTCTGTATGTCTCGCATGTATAGCAAAATTGACAATAAAGCTGAGTAGACTTGATAATTCTCTGTTGGTTACAGTAACCGGGAGCTCAAAATGAATTGTACAATAAAGAAGCAAACACTGATTTTAGTGTGGAAATTGCACAGAAAAAGTATCATGTTTCATCACACAGCAAAGTGTGATGACAGTCAACGTCAAGACAAAGACACATTTAAGGTGTCTGGGTTGCTGTGATTGGACACTTACTCGAAGATGTTTTCCCAGTTAAACAGCATTTTGGGCCGCTGATACTGACAAAGAACCATGCTATCTCGGTACTTGTTTACTTGTGATGAAATATTGATTAACATTGTTGTTGTGAATTCTCAGTGTGGATTCTTTGTGCCCTGGCTCAAATAAATACTTTGTCTGTGGGTGGAGTGACATTTCCCCTACACTAATAATCCTTACACCACATGCATTATTTCCTCTGGTGACTGTGACAGTTCTGTTCAGGACTTTGTGAAACTGAAAATACTTGATGTGGATTACAGTGATGAGCTAGATTTACACCACTAGCACCCCTTTCTCATAAAATACTCTTTAACAGGCTTTATAATCTGTATCTAACAGCTTTATTAATTTGCATTAATCATTCACTAATAATCAGTTATATCATAATAGACCGTTTGGGTTGCCAGGTTGGGACTCTAAGGTTAGAGTTTGGGTTAGCATGTTGTTTTAGCTTCTTTAGGATGTCTCCGTAAACTGACAGATTAACCCCCAAAAACAATGACAATTGTTGATGTCATCGTTCAACTGACAAATTTTTGTCATTGACCTATAAAATGAACAGAAGCCAATTTCAGGGGTGTTTTGAAGTGCTTGAAGAGGATTTACTATAGCAAAATGAAAGATGAATAGTTCATACCAGTTCCATCAAACATGAATAAACTATTGAATGACAATTAACCAAGTCGCAATCACAAAGATTACTTTGTAAAGACCTTTTTAGAGAGTGGTATCAGTCTTTTCAAAGCATGCATTTATTTCTAGTAGTGTGGCAAGAATAAAACTCAATTCAATAAAGAATATTTTTTTGGATTTTAGGCCTGTGGTCATGGAAAACGTACCTGGGGATCCTGTAAAGATATATTCTCTTACTCAGGTCTTGGTGGAAGACAGCCTGAGTTATGCAGGTTGTAAATTTAATGGACCCACAGTTTCTCTCCTCTGTGGAGAGGCTCCACAGTTTATACCCAGTGGCACTACAGGTTTCAGTAACAGCTGTCTGGTTTCAGGCTTTAATAGACAACTGCACCACTTAACAAATGTGAACCATCTGGACAGAAATTCTTACAGTCCAAGAGCCTTTCTCAAAGATAAAATTTAACATGATCGATTTATTACCCCAAAAATTTCAAATAAGCACTTCTTCCATAATATGACAGAATGACAGAAAAGAAAAATCAACTCGTGCAATTTGGACTCACCAGTAGATGTGACATTATTAATAGCCTTCCACGATTTTCGAATGTTCGCATCACAGTTATACCCACTTCTGGCAAAGTCCTGTGTTACAATTTTGTAGAAGTCTCCACATGGCACCATACCAGGGAACTGCCATATTGGTGCGGAGGCTGCCAGAGCTCTGAAATACAAGAAGAAGCACATTCATTTCATTTTCTCCCAGTCCCTTATCCTTGGAAATCTCTGTACTCATGTGAACTTGATTACAAAGGCAAGAGAATACAAATTCAAACCCTAATACCTAATTTCTCCTACTCCTTCTTCATGTAGACCAGGCTGGCTCAAATGAACATCTGGTGTTTATTATGGACATTTATACCATCTTGACTTGATGAAAACAAAGCAAGACCAAAATACTGAAAGAGTATCTATGAAATGAGAAGAAGTTAACTGTATGTATGCATTCTTACATGACTTCTTGGTGTGGGAGATGTATTTTTTTTGTGATTAGACACACAAACTATACAACATGGTACACTTGGTCAAATTTATACTGCATGTCTGCACGACTATATTGATACATTACCCAACAACTATATTAGGGTATTTCATCCTGAACCAGGCAGAGAGCATCCCTCCATAAGAACCTCCAACAGCGATGACAGGGCTGTGCTGGGCTCCAGGTAAAGTGCTCTTCAAGTTTTGAATCAGAACTGCAAAATCTGCCAAGGCCTGCTCTGAGGTCAGGTAGTTCAGGTGTTTGCTGTCCTGCAAAAGCAAATGACAGGTATCGCTCCAATATTAAGAATCTAATCACATATTAAGACACATGCACGTAAGAATTATTCTTTGGCACTGAGAGCAACATTCATTTTGGTGGGTAATTAGTTTAACACCTTAAAAAAATTAATTACTTGAGACAAAAGTAAAAGAAATTCATGCAATCAAAGATATTTAATCGTATTTTAATTAGACTTAATGATATCTCCTTGTGTCACACGGCATCTTCACTTACACTGTATGAGTCTTGGCCAAATGGCAGAGATTCACCATAGTAACGATGTTCTGCAAAAACCAGCATGGCGCCTAACTCAGCTGCGGTTTCCCACATGAAGCCCTGAGGAGAAAAATAAAGATAGTTTTTGCATTCGATGGAGGACTGTATGGAGTGTAAAAACAAAAGAACAGAGGGGACACTTACAGTATTGTTGCAGAACCAGGTGATGTCACCTTCATTGCCAGTGTAGAACAAAATAGGTCCTGCAGGCTGCTTCCAGTGTTCGTCAGCCACGAGGTATCTCTGCTTGAAGGTACCATCCTCCAGGAAACCAAAGTGATCGATCTGTAAGAGATATTTTTTTTTTATCAGTACACTAAATAAAATACACCAGATAAACCCAATTGTGTTGCAATCTGATCCCAAACACAGCTGAACTGTGCAACGGAGAAACTTGATTAAAAGAGCACCATGTGTTATTGTTGGATATTTAATAAAATTTTATTTTATTTGAATGAAAAATCTAGACAGTTAAACAAAAGATATCATGCTTGAGATTTCTGTGTGTCATAAAGAGAACTGAGTTTTAATTTGGCTACTTTTCTCAGGAACACAAACAAATCGTGTGGAAAATAAGTGAAGAGGAAAAAAAGCTTTTCTTTCATTGAGATCATTATATTTTGGAATTATTGAACTTTAACAATCTTGTATAATCTGACTCTTCGTATGGCAGGCATATAATTTTTTTTTTTTGGGGGGGGGGGGGCTTAAGTATGTATAATTCACTCTTCCTTTGAACATTCAGTTTCAGGGTTGTGTCAGTGATGGTGTTGATTCAAAGCCTTTCAAAGTTGTACTTACCTTTATATCATGCATTCGTACTGCCCACATTTGTAACATGCAGCAGCGTAGAAAATTATATACAAAATTGAGCCCGTGGCAGAAAATGTAATGTATCTTATGTGCATCACTTGCACGACAGGTGACAGAAAAGCTACTGTGGCAAACATCTACTGAAGTGAAAATCAACAAAGTGTTTTAGAGGATGCAGTCTGGTCCACATAGACGGCTCTGAGGTGGGTGTACTGAGCGAATACCTGGACCTGTGCCAACTATGGCATTTTGAAATGACAGTCCTGAGGCTGGTTTCGAGGGTAATTAGCCCCAATTTGTATTAAAACATGTTGGAGCCAGTTTAAGGGATGCCACATTAGTTCCACTTTAGATGAGCTCTGAGATATCCTTTCATCAAACTTCTGGGATTCTGGGGTATCTTCCCCTTTCAACTATATTTCCTGTATTCTTTATTAAACAAAAGCAGAAAGAAACCAACAACTTCACAGAGAAGACAACCCCATGGTGGCTGCTGAGTTGTCCAACCCCTGAAACAGCCCCAGCACTTAATACAAAATGTTTTTGTTTTGCCCCCACCCCCACCTCGCCTTCTTCCCTCCCCAGTGGATACAAAGGAGGCAGCAATTTTATGAGCCAATGACAGCAAAAAGATGCCAGGGCCTCAATGTGTTCATTCAACCCTCGACTCCTTAGCGCTTGGCAGAGCTTTGAGGTGTGAGGGGAGCATGAGACAGTTTAAAGGACAAGTTGGGCAGCAAAAGAAGCCTCAGCTGTATCGGTGGTCCAAAGTGTATTGTTAAGAATTTTGCGAACAAACCGTTTAGGCTGCTTTGAGTCGTTTGAAAAGTCATTTAATCTGTTTCGGGTTTGGGAGTTATTTTTCATATTACAACGGGGTTTTGAATTGGAAGATGTCTGATTTTGGGAGTAATGGAAAGCAGAGATCTGTTAAATGGCACAGAAAAATTAACTGTGATATAAATACCAAAACTAAAGTGGTTGAATGCTTCGGCAAAAAGGACCCCTGGTGAGTACTTTATCACTTGCACCCACTCAGTATGCACGACACAAAACCCAGGAGAGTGGGCTTTGTAAGAGATCCACACGCTGATAAAGCAGTGCCCCCATGTGGCTACTGCAGCCACGACTTGAAACACTGCTTCAATTAAAATTCACTGCACACGCTGTCCATCTACTGGACCAGTACACGCACGATTCCACATGAAAGAAAACTGCATCTGTTGTCCAGCAATTGGAGGCGTGAGGGGAAATGACCACAGCAAGAAATCTAGTAAACTTCAACAGTTAATTTAAGGATGCTAAAAGACACTTCCATTCATTGTGTGGTAGCAGAAAAAAAAAAAAAAAAGGATTTCCTCTGGACAACTGCTGGATCACTTGGTGTACTCTTCCCAGCAGCTAGCGTCAGACAGCGCTTTAGAAAACTGACTCATGATTGATGAATATTTTGTTATAACTGTAGACTTACTGCTGGCACTGACAAGTGGATCACAGAGATTTAAAAAAAATTTTTTGTCACACTTCTGGAAAAGAAGCATTCAGTTTCTTTTTGATGACCTAAAGAAATCCTCATGAGACAAGACAATAGGCCTCAAAAGGGAGGAAGTGCTCTATCTTCTTGTCAGCCTGGCTGATTAGGCAGGATGCCGTGGGCTGGACCAGGTGTAGAGCATTGTCCCCAAATCCAAACACTATTACCAGCGTGTAAATATAGCACCGAGGGTAACTACTGTCCGTGTTGATTTATCTGCTGACTACTGATTAAATGTTCAATCCACACACAAAAACAAACAAACCAAAAAAATAAAATAAAAATTGAAAATGACAATCTTGATGCTTAGAGCTACGTGAGACAGAATAGCCTTGTTTGGTCTGAACAGCTGTCAAAACCACAAAGATATTGGATTTATTAAATACAGGACAAGGGGAAAGAAGTCCTAATATTTGAGAATGTGGATCCAGCACATATATATAGCAGGAAAAAAATGTATCTGTTATCAAAGCAAAATCAACAAACCATTACAGTTCTAAATATGTGAATATTCTCTGGTTTGCCAATATGTTTTTTATAATAGCCTGTGTGTTATCCTAAAACAATTAACTCCCTAATCCGCCCTTGATAACTCAAAGTGTCTAGGGTCGTTTCTTTACACTTTTATGTGTCTGCATTCTCTTTTCCTGATGTCTACAAATACAAAGCTGGAAAAGTTCTTCCTAAAATACTGTCCAAAGTCTAATTTAGCAGAAGAACAGGCTAAATGTTTAAATACAAATGGATACAAGATGTGCAAAATTACACACGGTGACGTTTGACTGTTTCTCTGAGATAATTTCAGGGTTCAGTTTGCTGTGAACCATGTGAACAGCAGCCTGAATTCACCACCATGGCCTGTGTTTCTTTGTGATGTGAATCCATTCTTCACACAGTCATGTTTACAGTCATGGTATGTACATTCTTGATCTCTATTCATTCACTCAAATGTTTCTTAATTCCTAATCAACTTGAGGCTAGTTAACCTTTCACAGCACCTCTGTCTGCAGGAATAGAGGAGTCAGTAAGACAGAAGCACAGTCTTGTGATTGTATGACTCAGCTTCAAAGGTCATTTAACGTGACGCTGTGTTGCATACACACATGCTCAACATGCAATCTCATTCTCCGTGAAGTAACAGTAAATGGAAAATGTAAAAGCTGAAAGAAGATCTCTCAAATCCCCCTGAGGCTGAGCATTTCAGATTCACTTGAGCCCTGGGGACCTTTTTAGGCACAGAGCCAGGAGGGATACAGTTCTGCTGGCAGGACCAGAGCCAATTGTGATGGTTTTCCCTTCACTATAGGAAGCCTGAGGGAAACAACTATTGTCTGTGGACACAACACATGGACAACCTCTACAGTATTAAGTACAATGAACACATTAGAAAGAGCAAGTGGTGCGGATTAACGTAAACTGCCAACAATGGAACCAAGTATTGGTAATGTGGCAGTAAATAAAAAGATTAGCAGACTATTATATCATCATATATGATAAAAATTTGTTTGCAGAAAATATAAGTCGATGGTTTTCTTTTAAATATCACATCAGCCTGTAAAAACTTATATATTAATCTACAGCACAAGGGGTTTCAGGCCGAATACGGGGATGATTTGTTTATTTCTACTTTTACATTTTTACTACACCACATTAGCTATCACATCTGCGCAGATCAACATTTAAAAGTGAAGTGAAAGAAGTGAAAGAGGAAGAAATCAGTGAAAAAAATGTACTAACCAGCACAAAACACAGCAAATCTGAGCAATACCGGGCTCACCTTCTGGTCAAAGTAAAATGTTTGATAGCTGATGGGGCTCTCGGCGGAGAAGGGGAGGTCACCGAGCCTGGTGAAAAGTTGCGGCTTGAGGGCGATCACGTGTAAACAGCCAAAACACAGCGTTAGGATGCAAAGGGCTGCTGCTCTGCCCGTAACATGCGTCCTTCCCCCGGCCATCATCGCTGCTGCTGTCAAACACAGGTCAACAGCAAAGCGATCCTCAGCACCGGACAGGGAGGTCCCATGATCTGTCTACCTCTCTCTACCTCCCTCCCTCTCTGTCTGGGCAGAGGAGACCTGTCCCGGCTGAAGAAAGGAAGTGAGACTCTTCTGTCAGCAAACCGGGAGAGGTGTCGATCTGCCGCCACCACGTGACCTACATTGAGCAGAGGCGGCCAGCTGTTGGACCGGAAGTACACGGATCGGCACCCCCTCCCCAACATTTTTAACCAACTTTATTTCAGCCACAGCTGGCTGGCCCGTCTGCAGACAGAGCAGGCAAACCCCCTCCCCAATCCACACACACACACACACAGACCCGCGGTGGATGCTGGGAGACTGAGTTCCCTTAGTGGACGGTGACGCTGGAAACGCACTAAGAAAAATCAAAGGGTGAGAATGCGATGGTTTTTGATTTCAGATGATTTCCTGTGAACATCCGGTGTCTTCCTTGATAGACAAGAAAAACACCACCAAATCGCAGACAGGCCTCCTCTGTCTGATCTCCCAGCATGCACAGCTTCTCCCAGTGTCACCCCAGGGTGTCACACTGTCAGGACCGAGCTCCGGAGTGTTCACAGACCAGACAAAAGCAAACTGCATCTATATGGAAGCCTGTTTCTGTTACCGGGGTGAAAAATATACTGTTGTCATTACTATTATTATTATTGTTAGCAGTAGGAAGGGTAGACGTAGAAGTAATAACATTGGAAATATCAGTAACAATAATATTTGTTGTTGTCATTGTGATATTTATTATTATTATGACAACAAAGACTAATACTGGAAATAATTATGATTATAAAACCATCTCCCAATCACGTGTACAACTAACTAGCATGTTTTTGCTTAGCTGTAGTTTTGAGGGGCCGTGCAGCACTTTTAGGGGATTATGGAGCCTCAGCGACAAGACACCCTGCTGGGGTGAATAATCAGCAAAAAGCACAACGATGCAGCTCAATGTGTCTCTGTCTGTTTGGTCCATGTCCACACAGACACACACACACAACACAGGCATGTAAACCGGCTAAGTATCAATCATTTCCAGTAATCTCTGCAGTACTGCTATATCTATATCTGTTATCTCACTTTTGAAAAAGCATCTCTAATAAATCAAACCGTTGCTTGCAAGTCGATGTGAATTTTCAAACCCTAAGGCGATGACCAAGGTTTTAGGGTTTCATTCAGCTGGAATCATATATAACCAAAATATCCCTGTGTTACATTTCTTTGCTCAATCCTTTATCTTGTTTTGTAATGATAGGAACCCTTGCAGACTTAATGTGAGTTAAAATGAAATTTCTTCCTCATAATGCCACAATTATTTGTGTAGCTTACTTTGTACATCAAAATAATAATTCATAGTTTATTAAAATAATGATAAACTTCATTCTTGAATGGGCAATATGTAGGCAATGAACAGTCATAATAATGTAGATTGTCTGACTCAGCATGTGTCATTGAATATAAACATAACAAATACAAAATATTTAGTGTAATTATTTAATGTTAATGTACAGAGTAATTTTTAGGGTTTATTTTGTACACATAAAGGAAGAGAAGCACAACATCCCAATAGTGTTTTCCTTTGTATACCCCATACTGGGTTGACAAGAGGGATGACTGGTAAGTAACTGCTGTTAAGTCTAAGGTAAAAGGCAAAACAATGCTTGCCAGTTGTACAAAGGGATTACTGAAAATAAAAAATATAAAAGCAAAGTGCCAAGATGTACTACAAGTCTGTACAACAAAAGACAAAATGTTACAATAAAAATAAGTGTGCAGTATATGGCATTGTGCAATACAGTACATTACAATTATGGAAAATATATGAAAGATAAAGTTAGACTCTAACCCTAACCCAAATTATGGCAAAACATGCTGGACAGTAAGATTTCACAATAAAACCATAAGAAGTACAACAAGTCATATACAAAACTACATGAACAAACTGCTTCAAACGAATAAGAAGTCATACAATTTCATGGCTAGACAGCACCAACAAAGGCAGAAATATTCACGTTGTTGGGTGAAAGTAACAGCTGATGAACTGTAAAAGTGATTGAACTGGTCATAATCTCTACTGAAGACTGACAGGCCTTTTTGTTTGCGTCATACTAAACCAACTAAGCACTGCAAGTATACAAAAAAATAATAATACTTAAAAAAAATGGCATCACAGAAATCCAATGTAGTATTTATATGCATGATTCATCTTATGTTATCTGACATGAAATTTTTTTTTAGCAGCAAGTAAAAATCCTCTACTGGGAACGAATATTTCACAGTTTGTAATGACAGGTGCAAATAACTACTCAAATATGAGATTATGAAAGTTAATAATGTTCTACACAATTCTCAGAGCAGAAGTAACTGTAGTGGGAAAGACATGATTGTGCAACTGTTTTTAGGGAAACTTTGTAAAGTGTTTTTTTCTTTTTTCTTTTTGCAAATCAGACTGCGATCTCGTACTGTGTGTAAACATGTTGTTACCATGGACTGATAACCTTCAATGATGATGAAGATTTTTGTCAGCTTTGTTGAATCTGTAATAAAATACCTGGTAGAGCTTTCCACTCACGTAATACTGCTGGTGAATACACTGATGTTTAATGACAATGGCGCCTATAACCCAAACAAGAAAAATTCTGCCATTTCATTATGAAGAGGATGAAATGGAGCCCTACTCAGATTCCTGGATGCATCAGGCAGACATATACTTTACATGCCCTGTTGCATTGAGGATTATGTTCTCCATAATGGCAGCATTTTAAAATGCTTGTTCCTGGAAGGCCAAACTAAAGTTGACTATCTCCCTTGTACAGCTCAAAAAGGCATGGGACTAGAAATGACAGAACTAAGTGGCTTCATGCCATCTTAGAGGGATGGAGGCATTGGGGCTCGGCCATCTGCCCTCTCCAGTCAATGGCTACTGAATTACCATGGCCAGAAAATCGAGCTCTCTCTAATTTAGGCTGCAGCAGCTCAAGTAAGTGATGGTTTTACCCTCACCGGGCACTGGGGCAGTGTCATTGTTATCCAGCTTGTTCTGCTTTGCCTCTCGAATGAGTTCGCAGGCCAGGTCAAGGAAAAGTTTTTCGACGTTGTCAGACTCTTTGGCTGAGGTCTCCAGATACAGCATGCTCTGGGCTTCAGCAAAGTCTTCAGCCCTCTGTCTGAGAACCTCTCTCTTCTCTGCCAGGTCTATTTTATTACCTGTAAGACATACACATTGGTCTTGTCAACACACCCAACAAGCATGAATGTGGCTCCTTGAATCAAAATGCAGATTGTCTTTCTGAACAGTGGTGGGTATGTGTAGATGAGGCAGATGGATGTGGAGTGGGTGTGAGTGTGTGAATGTATGAGTGGGATGGATGTAAGCAAAAGACATGTGTGAGTTATTTATTCCAGTCAAAAATGATTTATCTGGTGAAAAGGGACAAGACAATCACACGAAAAAATGCATGTTAACAAAGACAAAACTGGGTATTTTTTAAATCTATCTAGAGACCGCAGCTGGTGTCAGCACAGTAATTCATGCTCTCTCTGAAGTGGGCTCAGAAAACCAGTCTGATAATATATAGTGCAGGCTATTATTCAATTTTCTCATGATGAACAATGAGCATGTTAATAAAAGAGAGACCGATTCGTCACCAAAGGAGAGAGTAAAAGTTTCTTACCGACTAATATAGTCACCACTTGGTTGTTGGCATACTGCTCAATCTCCCTCAGCCACTCTGGAAGGCACCTGAAGGAGTCCTCACAGGTTATGTCATATGTAAGAATGAGGGCGTTGGCACTACGGTAATAACTCTGAGTTATGGAGCGAAATCTCTCCTGTCCAGCTGTGTCCCATATCTGCAGCTGGAGAACAGATTCAAAATGAGAAGCTGTCTGTCCAAACTATTAAGAAGAAGCTTTTATATATGAAGAAAAAGACTTTTAGATCTTTGTATACCTTGACCTTCTCCCCTTTGATCTCCACAGTTTTAATCATGAAATCTACTCCAATAGTAGCCCCTTGTCCAGGTGGGAAAAGGCCCTGAAATTAGAACGTATAATATAAAATATAATAGTGTAATAGAATACAGCTGTAATAACTCTAAGCTCATAAGCACAGTCATATACAAACCTGAGTAAAGCGCCGGACGAGACATGTCTTCCCAACTCCAGCATTTCCTATCAGTACTATTTTGAACAGGTAGTCATAATCTTCCATGCTCATGCTAAACTGTGAAAAATTAAGACAAAAGAAAAAAACAGAGAAGGAGAGAAGTCAATTCTCTAAAATCAAACCATGACATTTAACTAGACCCAGGCAGGACAGTGGTGAAAGTGTTGAGAAACTGGTGCATGGGCCAGCAGCGTGAGGGGAGAAAGCAGCTGGCATTTGACCTGGAAAATGTCAACTCAAGAGTTATTTAAGTCGAATAAATTCAGTCAACACTAGATATGTGAATTTAGCCAAATTGAACTGGGTGGTTTTGCTCATTCAGAGCAACAGTCTCTTCTATATTTATGTCTGATCTTGATGATACACGTTATAAAATACAAATCTTATCAAAGTGGATTTGGTCCGAGATGACCATCGGGAACTGGGCATTGTTTGAACTTTGAGATCACCAACAGTAACCCAAAGGAAATGTCCCTGTTTCACTTCTTCCACTGATGTTTGCACAACCTGAGCCTCCTCATGTTTTTGCTTAGCTGCAGTTTTGAGGGGCCGTGCAGCACTTTTAGGGGATTATGGAGCCTCAGCGACAAGACACCCTGCTGGGGTGAATAATCAGCAAAAAGCACAACGATGCGGCTCAATGTGTCTCTGTCTGTTTGGTCCATGTCCACACAGACACGCACAAACACACACATGCATGTAAACAGGC
This sequence comes from Remorina albescens, assembly GCA_034769265.1. NCBI lineage: Eukaryota > Metazoa > Chordata > Actinopteri > Carangiformes > Echeneidae > Remorina > Remorina albescens. Next base: position 19,270,485 of record CM068497.1, on the reverse strand, counting down.
AGAGTATCAAACATTCCCAGTAATCTCTGCAGTACCGTTATATCTGGGGCCAAGAAAAAAAACCCCAAGTATCTCACTTAAAAAAAAAAAAAAGCATTCATAAGAAAGCAAACTGTTGCTTGCAAAACGATGTGAATTTTTCAAAACCCATACGCGATGAACAATATTTCAGGGTTAAATTCAGCTGGAATTGGATGCATTTGTATATATATATATATATATACACAAAATGTCCCTGTGTCGCATTTCCTCGCTCGATCTTTTATGTTGTCTTGTACTGAAATGCAACATCGGAACCCTTTGCACAGACTTAACGCGTGTTAAAACGGCATTTCTTCCTAATAACCCCTGACGATCTTGTGGGTTGGTAGTCTGTAGGGGCGAAGCTAGCAACAGTAGCATCTAGCAGCTACCGTGTGACTCTAGCCATTTTGCCACAATCTGCAGATGCAGGGAGGGGAAATAATAATAATAATAATAATAATAAAAACCCAATACAGCCCAGCGAAACGAGACGAGCCTGGAAACAGTTTGCACTTACCAAAAACACGGGGATGTCCCCGGACTTTGAAACTACTTGGTATGCATAGGTCAGCTCATCAAACTGGGAAAGCCAGAGCAGGGAAGGGCATAATTCCTCTGGCTGTGTATCCTCAGCAGCCTGTGTGTGAGGGGAAGGAGGAGGAGGAGGAGGGGGCCGCTCTCAATGATGTCATCTGCTCACATGCAAAGTAACTCACTACATCTACTCGAGTTTCACACTCAGAATACTTTATTAATCCTCAGAGAAACTGTGCTTGATACAGACAGTCCGGAATACAAGTGCAACTGGAAATAGAAATATTACAAGAATATGCACAGGCAGGAATCACAGCATCGTTATTATTATTATTATTATTATTACTATTATTGTTGTTTTTGTTGTTATCACCATCATCATCATCGATAATAAGAACAACAACAACAACAATAATAATAATAATAAGTTACTAAATGCCTTGGTAAATGATCAGCATTTTCATTTTCACTAAGACTTTGCTCTGTGAGAAGGACTAACTTTGCAGCGTGATAACAATCTAATAAATGATCAGAGTATAACTTGTATAGGAAGTGTAGGACTATAGGATTTTAGGCATTTCGTTTAATTAATAATTGATCTAAAACACTCCTATCATCTACTGAAGCTAAAGCTGGGCATGAAACGCACCACTTAAATGAATAAAATTTTAAACCATAACTAACACTTCGCTCGACACTTGAGCCGTGCGCTGCTCAGCACATCTTAGAAATGTTGTTCTAAGTATTACTGTTTTTAAGAAAGGTATGAAAGGTGCTATACAAACAGGGTTTGTATAGTTAGTGTGTGCTTTCTTTTTTTTTTTTAACACAAAAGCAAAACAACGTTTAAAAAAAAGAAAAAAGACATGCCCTTTGTTAACACAAATGCAATGCTTTGTCCTCGGTTGCTAGGAAACAGTGTAGCCGGAACGGAAACAAAGTTTGTTTTCCCTTGTTTTACCCGGACGGCACGTCGCAGTTGCACGCCATGCCCTTGACTTCCTACCGGAGGTGATAGCTAAAAGAGTCGGAGCAGTTAGCCGGGAGGTCACAAACATAACCCCGACTGAAGGGAAATTTCGGTCGCCATGGGCCTGTCAGACGAAGGAAAGGCTCTCCCTCCTCCGGGGGTCGTGAACAGGAACTCGGTGTGGCTGGCCGGGGTGGGCTGGTGCTCCGCGATGCTGCAGAATGCCATCAACCACAGGCCACCGCTCAAAGCAGGTTAGCATGTTTGCTAGCTGGCTTTGGGACGCCAACTCTTAAAAATATCCCCGGAACGTATCAAAAAAAACGTCCCGGCACGGCCCATTTGGAAAGAATCAATACGTTGTGTCTCAGCAGAGCAGCAGCTTGTTCCCATACCTGAATGTGTTATTGGTTTGTGTCTGCTCTGATGTTTGAAAATGTCTCGATTTAAATGAGAAATTAACTTTTAACAAACTAAGGAATACTGTACAATTTCCAGAATCTGCCTGATACTGCTTTAGTTATAAATTGGACCCAAGTTTAATTTGATTTTGCTTACTTAAACTTTGTTTATGTGGTCATTTTATTCGATAACCTGATAACCCAAAATAAACCTCTTTTTCCTGCTTAATGTGCAATTTATACGGTGCATGTCTGATCTGGGGCAACCTTTTATTTGTACTTTGTAAATTTCATATTACAAATTTTTTTATATGACCTGTTTAAAATACCATTATATAATCTGTCCTATTTTCCATTTGTAGGTGTTCATCGACAAGTCCTGCTGGCAACTATTGGTTGGTTCATCGGCTACCACCTTACAAAATATGAAAATTACACTTATGCCAGACTTGACCGAGATATGAATGAGTATATTAGACTCCACCCAGAGGAGTTTGCACCAAAGGGTAAGTAAACTTTCATTTTTTTCACACTGACAGAAGGCACAAAAAATGATCATTGAGTTTTGACAAGCAGTGATTAATCTACTTCATCCATCTGTGTGAAATTCAGCAAGTTGTATTGTAAATAAGTGATTACATCGGTTTTTCTATTCCGTACACTGGAATGGTTACTCATATATGGCACCACAATAATTTTATTGTCTGCATATCATAAAACCAATCAAAACCAATCAAATTATTAGTTTATTATGACTCTTTATAAACACATTTAAATATATATTTCAGTCAAAAAAATTACATAAACTATGTTATTGGATCGCCAAATGGTCAGTTATTGCATTTTCATATATCCCAATATCAGGGTATAAAAACAACACCAAATAGTTTCTGCCATACCTTGTATACCGTCTCAAGTGCTTTAGGACATCGGTTAACCTATGGAGAGATACTCGAATTTCAAGATGTGTGATCAGATTGTTTCTCTCGTTTCCTTATGTCACCAGAAAAGAAGACCTTTGCAGAGATTGTGGAGCCTTTCCATCCTGTGCGCTAAGTATCGGCAGCTGGTGAGATGGGAGTTGCAGGTTGAGAGGAAACATTTCCGGTCCACCATCAGTCTCCTTTGGTCTTTTTGTGAAATCTTTCTGTCATTTATTGTATGAAATATAACTATGTAAATAAAAAAGTTACAAATTAAAAATTTTCTCACTGAAATGTTCTTGATTTGACAAATCATTAATTACAATGCGCTGGGAGGTTCATGTGTCTGGATATAAATCACACCTAGAAAACGCCTCTTTAAATATAATAATTTATTCCGCCAGTATTTTTGCCAACTCTTCAAACCAAGTGGTTCCAATAAACAAATGGAAACATAAATCGCTAGCTTTGACAGTATGCTTTTATTCATATTAAAATGTTAGAAGTCTGAATGTGAAGAGTTCAGATATTTGAGATGTTGACTTTGCTGCATATATCACAGTTTTACAAACATCTGGTATTTTTCTTAATGTTCATGTAACTTTAATAGTTTTCTAATTTGCCACGCCAATGATGTCCTTATATTTTTCAGTAAGGCACTGAGTCTTCTTGGTGAGGTCGCTCATCACAGATAACAGCCCTCTCAGGTGGAAGTGGAAGAGAGTTTCAGGATCTGTGTTCAGGAGAGGCTCCAGGGTCTTGTTGAGGGCTGTGGTTTTCTTGGTCTTGTGGTCATCCAGGGAAACCAAGCTGCTCTCCACTGTGTTTCGTATGGCTTTGAGTATCAAGTAGTTTCCGTACAGGTCGTCGCATGACTCCTCTGCTGCATCACTGTCCCACACCTCATCTGAGGGCACATCCCGCAGCAAGCTGGGCAGGAGAACGGTGTGCTCCATGTCACTGACGGCTGAGCTGTATCGTCTCACAGCCAAGAGAAGGCTGTTCTTCTTGAACTTGGCTTCGGCAGACTGCATGGTTTCAGTCGGATCTGGTCTGTTCCTGTGCTATGGTGTGTCAGACACTAGGAAGCAGTGTGCAGTGCAAAGGCATGAGAGCAGACAGTGGTGAATTTATATGATGAGCACAGGTGGGTTGATCACTACAGTTATGCAATTGCATCATCCGATACATTTAGAAACACTTGGAGTCTCATGTGGAGTCAAACTCTTATCTCTTTTATTTACACAACCTTCAGTTTTGCCGAGTTCATAATAGCGTCTGGCCAGGGTGCGCCAAAGTCACCAATGTCAAACATTAACCATGCAGACTAGTGTGTTTGAATGGTTAACATGGTTTGACATTGATTGATTTCATAGATGAGCTGAGAGATTCCAAATTTTGACCCAAGATAAAGAAACAGTGTTCAGCCAAGGTCCTTTGTGAATCGTGGGCTATTTTAACTTCCTGCTGCAATTTAAAATTGGAAATGCATAGGCTATGAGAACTTTGATGGGTAATCTCAAGGAGAAAATTCAGCTTTGGTCCTGATATAAAAATGAGGGACGCAAATACTGGATTTAAGTGGGTCGAAATATGCCTGGGTGCAAACATTTGTCTCTGGGCCTGATTTGTCTTTGAACCAATCAACAGCTGGTGCTAAGGTTCTTTCAAATGTGTGACGAGATCTGGCATTGTTTGCACAAATGAAAAAAAAAAAGCTCTCCAGACATTCTGTGCCTTGATAGACTATATCAGAAGAGAAATCAAGCACTGTCATGAGGAAAAGGAACCAGTCTGTGTCCCCTTAAAAGGTGAAGATTATTATTACAATAGGCGCTTTAAATTACATTCTCATGCATTGATATACGGTATGTTTGTATTTTTGAACTGTTATACTAAATGGGCTCTGGCTGCTGAAGTGAATTATTTATACAGCTTGTATCCTGTTGACCATGGCTCACTTAACAAAATACACAGTGCCCTAACATGCTATTCTTCTCTTTTCATCATAAATTGATGATGTAATAAACCTGAGCAAAGAAGCCATAAAAAAGCAAGGACTGGAAATATGAGGAGATGTATGGTAGAACTTCACCCATCCATTCCCACAAGATGGTGACACTGAGCCCTTTGAGGGGTCAAGCTTTGAAACAGATAAGATAAGACTTTATTGATCTCACTTGGGGAAATTTGCTCATCAGCACAGCTCTGTACAGACAGAATACAAACAAAATAAAATGAAATATGATTACAAATCAAAGGAAGAAGACTATATAAAACAGAAAAACAAAGAACAGAGATACTATATACAGAAAAATATGCAGTACACATATAGTTCATCATAAGTTACTGATCGGCCCACAATTAATAACTTTTTGAAACGCAGTAAATGATATTAGGGGTTTGGATAAATCAGGTACTATAACTTGCCAACTCCCACACCTTGCTGGAACTTTTCCACCCCGTCACAGATGGTCTAGAATACTAGTCCTCAGTCAGTCCGTGAGGACACCTCATTCAGCTACCTGAAGATGGAAGCCTAAATCAAATTCAAGTAACTAATAGTTACACTTAGTTACCTCTTCTACCTCATCGACTTGAACTCAGTAATACAGATTAATGCTCCCTTGCAGCTTCTGCATTCCTATAATGACATCTGGCATTGTCATCCATGCAAACAAAACAATCTCAGTCCAGAGTGCTATTTTGAGGTTGCCAAGTGGTGGAACAAGCTTCTAAATACAGAGCTTGGGCTGTGGGGCCCCTCTCTGTCTTGGAATAAGGATGGAGCGCCTCGTCTCCTAATACCACTAACACCCTGACATCCCTAACTAGCTCTTACTATGCATCTTCCCCGTGCACTCGAGCTGCTTGCACTTATTGAATTGATGTGGTACTTTGTACGCCAAGGTCTCTTACTGGAATGATGTTTTAGTGTTCTTCCTCACTGGTAAGTCACTTTGGATAAAATTTGTAAATGTATCCATAACAGTGTAGTAAATTTTGTTTAGCATAGGAAAAGATAGCCCACACTTTCGATGAAAAATTGTTCAGTGTGTGCAATGTGGATATATTGTGTAGAAAAGCCACTATTCATCCATCCTGTAGAAAATGAAAGACTCATACAGTGAATTGGGCCAGCTTCTTTGAACTAAATCATTGTATTATTTTTTTTAAGGCAACAATTTAACCTTAACTGCAGCAAAAATGGTGAAACATTTAGTTGTAGATACTATCAAGTACAGCCATTCGTACTTACATTCATCATACAGCCACTTTTATTAAATAACCAGCAGTGTACTTCTTAAAAGAAGTGATCATAGTGCTTTCCAAAAGAAGTTTAATCAAAAAGTAATTGGACGTTTGGCAGCTTGTCTTATACAGGACTGATTAAAATATTAATTCAATAGGTCTTCAATTATAAATGTTTTTAGATATGAATAAAAAATAATTACAAAGTTGTCCAAGACATTTTGTACTGAAGCAACCCACTCAACTTTACAGCACTTCCTCCTAAATCAAAGTGGTTTATCCATCTTACTTTGCGCCATCTACTTGGAGCGTGATGAGAACGGGCCTGTCCTCACTGACACTCTCCAAGTACGTTATCTGTCAAAGTATTTTAAAGCTTAACAGAACTGAGGGGCCATCATTCAAGAAATGTGAGAACACAAGCAGAAGGAAGGCGACAGATTTTTCCTTTACCCCCTGGGTAACTCACAGAAAGATCCTATCTGCGTGCTACTGTTGATTCATCCCAAGCTGTGCAGTCTGAGATGGCAGTTGGCCTTTCATCAAGCGCTTACACTCTTTCTTCAACGCTGCTGCCTTCTCAAAGTCCACCAAAAAATAAAAAATAAAAAAATGCCTTGGCTCTCCACACAGTCCAGCCCGCTGACTGTCAGTTCAGTTCACAGCGTTCTTCTGTTGACCTTTGATAATGATTTCCAGGACGTTGGTGAGATCCATCATCTTGGTGAGCATGTCCATGATGTCAGGATGCTCCCTCGCTCCGCTAATGAACTCCTCCAGAGTCAGCTCACCTGAACACACAATACACAAGCAAAAGCAAACAACATCTTAAGCATAACACTTCCCTAAATTTTTTTTTGAAAGGGACAGCTTATATATGATTCTTTAACATATAAAAATACAAAATGATAAAAATTTATCTCAGCATTCATTCTCATTTAGGTAAGCCTGTATATATTAATGATTGCCATGTTGTATGAATTTGCAACTGAAAACACATTCTGGGGATTTTAGTAATCAACTCTGAGAAACCATAATATTGTGGACTGATAATCCAATATTTTTTACCCTCTCCATTGACGTCAATTTTCTCATAGATGAGAGTCACGATCTCCTCTGGTGGGACATCATTATTCCTGGTGATATCTTGAATTGCCTGATAGTAAAGTTTACACACATAATCGTTAGATACACATGAATACACCTAATGCTTCTCTTCGGCTGCTTCATAGTGACACTAATCATGAGACTGAACAACATGTTTAAAAACTGATCCAACTACATCCGCTTCTGATATTCTAGGAACTATTACTGACAGTGTAACCATGGGATCTAACAGCTTGACCTGTACTACAGACTGAAGCGTAAACTGTACACAGACTCAACAGGAAATTCATTATTATTTCGTTTCACTGGTCAAAACTTGTTGATATAATTCTGACAAGGTGAAACAGTGTTATGTCATCGGTTGGGTTGATTACTGTATAATTTCAGTAGGAATGTGAATTAGGTCATATACAAGGCTATATTTAGACGTGGGGTGAGATAAGAAGCCCCCTGGATTATGTGTCATGTCTAGTTCACTGCCTGGTAAACCAATTTCTGCTCTTTAGCCGTAGAGCAGCAAGGCTTTACGATTCAGCAAACTGTAAGCTACCATCTTCCTTACATCTGGGAAACTCATAAACTACCTTAAATATAGTCTCGAGTTCTTCCTTGTCAATTTTCCCATTTCCATCTTGATCAAAAAGCTTGAAGTACCACTTGAGCTTCTGGTTTATTTCTCCTTTCAGCAATAAACTTATTGCTGCAATATATTCGACAAAGTCTATGTAGCCATCCTGCAAAAGAACACATCAGAGAAACAGTTAGAGAAAACCCCCAAACTGTACATCTTCATATTTACAATGAAGCATAAAAAAATTACCTCTTATTTTGACTAAGAATTTTTACATTTTAACATATGATCAAGTGCTGTGTGGTGGTGTAATTCGGAGTAAACTGTTGCAAAGCATGTCCCTCTAATGTAAATGTACATGTGTGATCTTTTGTCCTCAGCTTTGTGCAGGAGTCCAGGGCTCAACCTGAGTGTAGCCTTCTTAAAATGGCAGAAATCTCTGTAATCTCTAACCAGTCCTTTTAGAGAGTTTCCCTTTTCACATAAAAGCCATTTGACATAATGCACCAAACCTCCCAAGCAATTCAAGCACTGATCTGTTTTTAATAAAAAGGTGCATGCAACAGGAATTCACAAGATAACAAAATAACTCTTCAGTTGTCTAAATTGACTTTTTATTTTCCTGCGCAAAGAAGAAAAATAAATGCATTTGAGGTATTTCCTTACCCCATCCATATCAAAGGTAAAAAAGACCTGGTCCACATAACTGCTGGCCTCCTCCGTCATACCATTCATCTCCAGCATTGTCTTGAGCTCAAAGAGCGTGATGAGCCCCGAGGGAGACTCCTTCATGAATTTGGTGTACCAGTGGTGCATGTCTTCCTCCAGTATATCATCCAGGTTCGAGCAGTGGGAACCCATTACTCCCCCAGAGGTTTGACTCCTGTCCAGTAATCTGTAGAGAGCTAGTGTCGAGGCTGATGAGAGCGAGGTGGACAGGGTTCACACAGTGCGCTGGCAGCAACTGAGGTCCAGCTGAAGCCCCATACAATAACTGCCTTAATCTTTAAGTCCTGGGATGTCCAAAAGGAGACATAAACCCTTTAATGGGATAACAGAAGTGAGGTCTTCCTAGAAATCAGTACATTGCATGCTCTATGGCTGTAAGCTGCTACAGAGGAAGTTCCCTCAGGTGTGAGTTATTTGGTCTTAGAGAAATAGAATTTAATCGCTGGTCTTTGCCCAGATCGTCCACGTTTACTATGGAACTGGTGAAAACTCTTGCATTTCTTATTTATCTATTTTTAAAATTATTTTTAAAATATACATTTCTGTTTTTACAGCCCTCATCAAATAATTACACTTCATTTTCACAAGTAGTAATTATTTTGTATTTCCACTTCCATCACTGCATTTATTGCTGTTTGCATTTGCAACCATCCAAATTGTTCCCACATGGCTGTGTATCCACACCTCTGGGATTCCTCAAGATTTACAGTAACCTGGGGAATTCCTTTCATAACTGATTTATCCTCTTTACAAACATTTACAGACTAAAGGATGCTTCTAAGTCAGAAAACAGATACTAAGCATATTATGAAATATTACATAAAAGTTACTATTATCTATGATAAGCATGATCACAAATATCACATAATTTAAAAAAAGTTTCTAATTTGATAATTTTCAATTTTGTCCAATAAGTTTAATTGTTAGTGTTATTTGTTTATTGTGTTTATCTGCTCTTTTATTTGTATGGTTTTCAAACAGAAGAACTGACATGGATGTCTTTCCAGTACATTTCTTTCATACTCAGTCAGAACTCTTCAGGTCGGGTTTTTTAACTGTATCAAAGCGAGGTTGTGCATTGACTTGTCAACCACTTTCTAAGAATTAATAGGAACAGGTAATTTTTTTTGTTGTTGTCGTCATGACTGTCACGCCTTCCTGGAGAGTCTGGTTTAGTAGACTCTGCACAAGTAAAAAAAACAGACCTTCCTACATTGTCCAGACTGCCGTGACAACATTAGAGCTGATAGACCACCCGTTGTTTCAAACACTCTATGAGCTGTCTGTGTTCAGAAAGGCACACAACATGCTGTCTGATCCGACACACATCCTCTATCATGAGTATGCGCTTTTACCTTCAGGAAGAAGGTACAGCGTGGCCAACTATTAGCTCAACCAGTTTAACAACTCTCTTGTGTCTGCCTCTATTAGAATCTTGAATGGCACAAACAATGATGAATTTGCACTGATTACACTACTTACTGTTTATACTTATATATACTATCTATATTACTGTTATGTGTGTTTATTGTGTGTGCCTTTGTTATATTACTGACATGTGTGGCATGGTTAAAGAGCTCTCTGCAACCTTTCTACTGATGCTAAGAAATCAAAAATGGTTCCTATGGACTGAATTTGCAAGAGGACAAAGGATATAACAGTGTTTCTCGAGATACTGTGAATAATTATCAGACCAATTACATAATTTAAAATTTTTTACTTCACCTATTTGACAGCAGATTTAACTGCAGCAGAGTTTGAGTCTACGAAAAATCATCCACTAAATCTCACAATTCATGTTCAGCCAGCACCTTTGACCTATAAGTGACCTAAGTACCGCTCTATATGACAGATTTCAAAGGATTATGGGTATGTCAGAGGCTTGAGAGTAGTGTCTACTATTTGAACCAACCAGTCTATCAAAGCTCAAGGTGCTAATTATAGTAAATCTGGCTTTAGACGATTAACAGTTCTCAAAATAGGATTGAGGGGATGGATCACCAGTGACTACACACTGAACTGGCAGCTATTATCTACTAGTTTATCAGTTGCACACAGCCAGGATCCAGACTGCTGCCCAGTATCATGGCACACGATCATTTACTGCTGCCAACAGATTAACGAAAAGGAGACACTTGTGGAAACTAGCTTCTCTAAACCCCAAATTAAATACACAGCAATTTAAGACAGCTGAAATTATCCGGTCCCAATCAATAAATTCAGTGTAAACAGAATCACGCCAATTTATTTTTGTGTATCCCAACGTTTGCAGTGTTTGAGGATTTCAAAGGTGGGTGCTGTTATTTCCATGTACAGTAATAAAATGTCGAAATTTCTTGGCTCCCTCTGATGTTCTGCTATTCAACTTGACCTCTCGACCAGCATGTGACTATCATGCAGCACAGACTTTTAAGAACTGCACGTGAAAATTTATTTCCCACTTCAGAAAAAAGAGGAACAGTAGCATGAGAGAAACCCCCCCCCCCCCCTCAGTATTTCTTTGCATACAACGCAATAACTAGTTAAGAGGTCATATGTCATATGAATATTAATCATATTTCTTTTCAAGTATTTCAAACAATTGCTTCTGAGAAGAGTTGATGTTGTCAGGTAGAATATTCCTTAACCTTTTATTTGTAGTTTCATTCATCAGACAGATTTTTGAGTCAGTTGTATAAAAAAATTACTCAAATGCAGCAGTATGACTGTAATAACTGTTACAGACAGCAGTGATGAATCCTGAACGTGAGAAAACATTCCTTATCTGAGAAATTACAGATTTTACACATTTGATTTGAAACGTTAACATGTTCTTCGCATGAAAATAAGGTGAGGAAAAACACGCTGCACGGCTGTCAGTGTCTTAGATGGCGCAAACAAGTTTTTTCTTGTTTGTGACCACACAGACTTGGCATAAGCATAAAAGGCAACCTCAATGTAAAATGTAATGTATTCTTGACGTGATAGCAGCCATGAAGTAAACATTAATCTGACATCCTGATGATAAATTCCTGGTGATAGAGCCAGCAAGTGATGAAAAGTAAGGGAAGTAACTGCTGCGTGTGGGACATGCACTCCCTCTACTGTTCAACCACAGAGAGACAATACCGGGCACTGTTACAGGTGTCATACTGTACATAAAACAAAAATGAACAGAAGTGTAAAACAATGTGATGCATTTGGTGATGCACTGCACAAATTATAATTTTCTTTGTAAATAGAATACAAGGCGGTGCTCTCTAAAGCTTATTTTTTTCTACAGTGTTTGTCATTTTCTTTAGGCAAATGTTGTGAAAGTGTTCCACAATTTTGGTTTGCAAATCATACCTCAGGGATGCAGAATAATGGCACAGGTATTCAAATATAAACAAATGTATTACCATTTTAAAAAAACAACCTAACTCTTTCCAGGTTTTTCTTCCACTTAAACAAAGCACAGTATATCACAATAAAATGTCTTTTTTTTTTTTTTTTTCATACACCAAGTAATGCCCTGGTTTGTGCTGGTATTCTCCGCTCAGCGAGCATGGACGACTTGCTTTGACAGTGGGAAGATGTCCACTTTTCCCTGACAGGTCTGGCACGGTTAATTGATTTCATTAAGGACAGTCTTCAAAGCCTATTAAACAGAACACGTTCAGATCCTCTGTATGGCCTTGGACATACACACCCACTGATACTGCGCAGTAGCTTGGTGTGACTGTGGCTTTAGTTTCTTGTGCACGTTGTGCAAGATTCTGCAGTCTCGTGGGAGGATCACGCAAAAGTCTGACAAATCACATGAAGGTGTTTAGGGTTGGAAGATCCTCATTTTAATGACAAAAAAAAGAAGATACTCCGGTTCTCCAGTCTTCAAAACATCTTTAGGGAACGGGGGTTGATGTACAAGGGCTTGGAGCTGCCTGGCTCCTGGTCGTATAGAAACTGTCTGAACACGTTGTAAACCATCTCTCTGCTCAGAGTAAAGCTCCTTAATGCATCCTGCTGCTCTTCAGGCATGAGGAATTTCAGCTGGTAGTCAGCGGTGACTGAACTGTTCCTGCAGGGAGAGGGGAAAAAAAGTCCCAAAGTTAAACACACATTGAATTTCAATGCACAAAAAAACAAAACAAAAAACAAACAAGAGATTCAATCTAGTTGTGTCGTGTAGATGAGGGGTTGATTGTTTACCATAAAACGCGTATCTCGGCTTTGGAGAAGTATCGTCCCAGAGCAGGGGAGTATCTGTAGAGGTCAGCCAGCTGGCAGGTTGGGACACGCAGCGACCAACAATTAGATAAAACAGGTTGTTACCACCCTACTTTCAATTCACCTCTAGCTCTGTTCTGCTGCAGAGGCCTTTCAATCTAAGTTCTCTGTAAGAGATAAAACCAGCTGCAGAGCGATTTCAGCTCTTGGCAAAGACCGCCACTTTCAGAAATGTTTTTTTCTCACTTGCAAATGGTGGCTTTTACATCTACATTATATACAGTCATCACTTTCAGTTATGGATGACATGTGCTGTGCAGCTCCCCCTGAACAAAACCAAATAAGACTAGGCAGACGTGTATTCAAATGGAAAAGAGAGAAAATCCCAATTTCCATAATAACATAACTAATCACTTCTACCATTAGTATGAAGAAACTAACCGACTGCACATAATACCTTTACCTCAGTAGTTATATCTTAAGCCATTTAACTGTTGGAATCAAGCCCATTCACTATTCATGACATGTTTAGTTGCTACACGGCAAGTGCTGCAATGTCAAAAGAAAAAAGGAAACAACGTACATAAAAAGCAATCCTACAGTAAAATGGTTGTCAGCAGTTTGTACGTTCGCAACATCCATTTCTTAAATGGATTATTTGAAATACAGGTCAAACCTTGTTTTGGAGGTCGGCACTAAGCGATTGATTGGAGTAATTTAAGGTGACTTGTTCCTCCTTCAAGGCCAAATTGGGCAGTACGAAGCTTCCATTGAAATACACAGGAACTTTAAACAACGAAGGGTCAAATGTCTCATCTGGATCCCTCTGAATTGCTGCAAAGAGAGAAAATAGCTTGAAGCTTCCAAACTGAAAAAGTAACTGGTGTATTTTGTATAATATTATCAGTGTCTTTAAAGTGTTTATATTTCTGATAAGAACATACAGTACATATGTATTTCTTCGGTAGAGGCACATTGCTGTAAGTGATGATATTGTTTTGTTGTATGAACTTCAATTGTAACATTTGTGCTTCAAAAAAGATTTTTTTTCTCTTGGCTTCTTACTCTTGTTCATTCACTTATATTTGATATATGTATGAACAAATAACAACCCTCAACGCTCACCACTTTAAACATTACCTGAGGACACAGCCACTGAAATGATGAACACAAGAAGGATGAGGAGAATGAAGACAATGACCATCCAAATTTTGACTTTCCAGAAGACGACCTCATTCAGCTTTCTCCTTACTTTGGCTGTGGCGCTAGGCTAGAAGCAGAATTAAATTACTTTGTCAAGATACATTTAAAATCCCTGTGCGTGCAAGTTTGATATCCTTGGAGTATCATGACCCATTCATTCATCTTCTACCGCTGATCCGTTTACGGGTCGCCAGCTCACACTGGGTGAGGGCGGGGTCACCCTGGACAGTTCACCAGTCCATCAAAGGCCAACACACAGAGACAGACAGAGACCAACAACAAAGTTTTTTTATTTCATAATCTTTTTTTCTGATAGGGCTGTTGCTGTCTCATTTTTGATTAACAGATTAGGTAGCACTGAAATAACTAGCATGGACCCAAAAAAGAAGGTTGCCTAAACAGATGCAGGCAGCAGGTGAAGCAAAAATAATATAAAAATCACACTGGACTGAAAAGGATGAAAACTGTTTGAAAACATTCATTAATTAATCTTCTACTGTTTATCCATTTCTGGGTCACGGGGGGTGCTGGAGCCAATTCCAGCTCACACTGGGTGAGGGCAGGGTACACCCTGGACAGGTCACCAGTCCATCACAGGGCCAACACACAGAGACAGACAGAGACCAACAAAAACTCACACACACACTCAGACCTACAGACAATTTAGAGCCACCAAAAAAAACTAAACATGACGGTGGGAGGAAACCAGAGTACCCAGAGGAAACCCACACAGACACAGGGAGAACATGCAAACTCCGCATAGAAAAGCCCAAGGCTGGGAACCGAAACCTGTGACCTTCTTATTGTGGGGCAACAGTGCTAACCACTATGCCGCCATGCTAACCATCAAGAACCACAATTCAAAAAATAATACAGTATGCAAAATACAAGTTAGTTAATTTAATAACAAGCATCAAGACAGAAAAGAACACAGAAAAAGATTGTGTACTGTACTTTAGTTTCCATTGAAGGTATTTATAGATGCACTGTCTTGCTAAAACAATGCCAGACTTCATAATTTTCTCTGGACACCTTCCAGATTTGACCACGGACAACATAGACACTTGCAGCCAACAATTCAGCTTACGTAAGTAACTGGAAAGGCCTTTAGAAAAAACAGGTTCACACACAGTTCACTATCTTCACTGCAGTTCAGTTAGCACAGCCATAACTGTTCAAACATGTTTTAGTTTTTATCAACACTTCTTCATCAGATCTGATCAGTTTGTCAGGCTACATATCTGAGGCTTTTAGGGTTGCTGTGATTAAACCTTTATTTAAAAAGCCTTAACCCACATGCTCAACCTGCCGGTATTAACATGTGGCTGTCATGAATTCACAATTCAGTCAGGAATGAGAGGACATAGTTCCACAGAAACAGAGCTGGGGAAAGTTGCCACTCATCGTATCATGGCTCAGACAATGAACTTGTTGCTATACAAGTTTTCTTCATCTAAGAGCTGCTTTTGACACAACTGTTTCACATCGGACATGTCATGGGGATTCAAAGACCTGCAATGGCACAGTTTAAGTTATACTGATACTAACGCTATCAGTATTATTTGGTGCTGCAATCATAGCTGCTGTTATTAATATCACTATTACACCTATATAGTGTCAGTATTATAATCATCATTTAGTCGGCCTACAATGCTTGAATACAAGCTGCTGGTTTCTTTTTTGATTTCTTTCTTCCCCATTCCTCTCCTCTCCACCCACCCGTTGGGGGGGCCGGCTGCCCATCCTTGCCTACTTACATTAGAAGTTCCTTCCTGTTAAAAAGCAGTTTTACCTCTCCACTGTTACCAAGTGCTTACTCATAATGGCACTTGTTTGGGGGTTTTTCTTTTGGTTGCCTTGAGATGATGATGTCATCAATGGTGTATAAATAAAACTGAATAAAACCAAATTTTATTATCTCCAGGGTTCAGGGAAATGATATATAAATAACTCAATGAGTTGTCACAGGACAACAGAAAAGTTACACTTCCTTTTCCCAATGTATGTTAAAACGCTTAAAAAACAACAAAGAGCAAACACTTTTTACTTACTTCCACCTCTGGAGGCGTGTGTGCATTTTCCAGGATCCCTTGATATTCCACTGCGGGGCCAGAGCAGATAGGCTGCCCATTACTTCCAGCAACCTGAAAAGAAAACCCCCCAAAAAACAACAGCAAAATGTCACTTTCCTCATTTTATTATGAAGGAAAATAGTCATGTCAACAAAAATGTGTTGATCTGTACAATGATTCACGCATGGATAGCACAAGTGGCTGTCATGGACAAGAGAGCTCCTCAGTTGTTTTTTACAATGACAAAAGCTACATGCAGTTCAACTCTACTTCCATTGAACAGCCAGCTATCACCAAACCAAATACTTTAAGAGTAAAACCACAACCCTGACGAAAGCTCACCTTTACAGTCAGCAAACTGTCTGTTTCTGTTGCCTCAGATGCCCTATGGGTCACATCGGCTCTGTTACTTGCTGTCACCTGGAAGCAGTCAAATAATGGAGTATTACCGCAACATGCCATACACCCCGATTAATGTATGATACCCTGAGCTGAGACTGCACATTATCATTATATGTATATAACACACACACAAACACATTCGCAGACATACACACATACAGTGCCAGTCAGAAGTTTGGACACACCTTCCTAATGAAATGAATAGGAAAGTATAAATTTACCAAATTCTTTGATTAATAGTTTCAGACCTAATGTTAGTTAAAAAGTAACATTTAGCTATATAGTAGGTCATTACAGATAAGTACACTTTTACACTTTTGGTTGTTTTTAATTTAAGATTTATTAATTAGTTTTAGAATTAATATTGGCCAGCCAATAAACTTAACATCTTCCTTATTTACCTGACTTACTCACCGGTCCATTAGATGAATGTGATGTCGCATCTTTCCCGTTTTGGGCGAAGGAATGCATTTCAATCTCCATGCTCGTAGTTGGTGAGAATTTTTCATAAATAGATCCCAACGCGGAAGTAGCTATTCCTCCTTATACAACTTATAGAAGTGATAGTACGCTGTCAGTGCCGCCGTGAACGTCCCATCGACGGGTCAGGGAGGCAGGGACCTGCCAAATCAAACACAACCTGCGTCTCTTTTTGTCTCCTGAGCGGACAGCTGCCGGGGATCGCCTCTGTCCGGGTGTCAGGAGGAGGACATGTCCTCCCTGTGTCCGTCTCCGCAGGCCCTTCCCTTCAGACAGGTGAGTCTCCCCACGTCTTCGGGACGCTGACGTCACGAGGCGTCAAGTGAAGGATCCGAGGAAGGAGGCGACGGAGCAATTTCATGGACGTCTTTAATCCTGCGATATTTTCCAGATGAAATAAGTGAAATCGACTACAAACGTGCGGGGAAATCCGTCGAAGAAGTCGGAGGCGAAGAAGAAAAAGGTCTTCCAGTCGCCCTGTGAAGTAATTTAAAGTGTGCAGACCACGTGATCCAGCTTTCTCCCGTCAGGTAAACGTCTTCGGAGCTTTATGATTGTTAAATATTCATTTAACCAAATGATGTGACGAAAGAGCTTTACTGGATGTCAAACATATTTTCCCAAATAAATGTTTAATACAGAAAATTCCAATGATTGTTCTGTCTTTGTCTTTAATGACTCACAGCTTTTTCAGTTATTTCATTCACATTGACCGATCTAAAAAAAAAAGAAAAGAAAAGAAAAGAAAAACAGCCCAACAGGAATCTTTGATCAAAATATATTTTTATAGTAAGTAGGCTACAGATGCACATGTGTAGATGTAACCTACTGCCCCAGATCTTATTCTGATCCAAACAGTTAAAAACATATAGGACATTTATGGATGTAGGCTTGAGAATTCAACAATCAACAGCAATTTATAGCATGAGATACAAGTTTAAATCAAGTTGCATTCTAGGCTTAACAAATACAGAGGAGGCGTCTAGCGTTATTGCAGTAATTCATAGTCACCGCTACAGGCCGACAAAGTTCACATGAAAAATGTAGTTTGAATTATTCTTAAGAGGTGTTTTTGTTTTTCACACCATGCTAATGATGCCAACAAGAACAGGCACATTGTGACCTAAATCATATTAAAACTGGCAATTATTTTTTAAATTCGTAAATGACTTAATATGTTTGATGTTGTAAAGGACACCGCCTGTGTTTTGACTTTCAAACACAGGTGGTTTCATTTGACATGCTTCAGTTATGGTGGAAGGTGTGAGCCTTCGCACTTTTGGGGTTATTAACAACAACAGCTGCAACAACACAGTTTGTGTTTAATTAACACAGAGAAAAACTGAAGCCCTGAAATCTTTGTGTTCCTGTCGGTGTGCAGGGCTTCTAAAATCTGCTTTTGGATAACATCTGGCTATAAAATCAACATAAAAATTTTGGTCTAATCTGATTGAAGACTTTCCAGCACATTCAGCGCTGTCCGTAAATAACTGACATTTTCTGTATCAGCTTCGAAGACAAACACGTTAGAAGGATTAAGATGATTTAACAAACCCAAAGATTTGAATCAGCAAATGTAACATAAGAAGGACGTGGTTTATTTTTCTTATCATTGTGATGCATAATCTGAGGACCTGAGCCACTCCACAGTTAAACTGTGATTTAAATATTTGTTAGTATACAAAACAAGAGACAAGCAAAGAGGCAAACATGAAATGAAAAGTATCCTAACCTAAAGTGACAGTGATTTACAATACCACAATGTTTATGTACAGACACACACACACACACACACACACAGACATATATAAATGTGTGGAATCTAACATAATTTTTGCCTGCTGTCAAACCAGGGTTCAGTATTTTCTGTGTATGGAAGTGCACCGTTAACAATGTCTATGACTTGTCTGGTCATGCAGACTTGGTTCATCGTGAAGGAACTTTCCTCTGATCATGGATACGCTATCAACAGTGATGCTTGTTTCCATGTGGAGGAAAACAGCTGCTTCTCACAACTCTCCAGTGTTTATAGACCTGTTCTATACGCGGCCTGGAGAGGGCGACACAGGGATTTAAAACAGAGCAGGTACCATGAAGCTTAAAGTAGACAGACTGTGTCAGAGGAGTATTTTTACCGAGCTCTCTGAAAGCACTGAATAACTTATACACATACATATATATATTTCATAATGTAAACATTCAGACCCTATCATTTCCTCCTTGGTGTGCTTCCTGAGGCATCTCTACCGCCTCAACATTGCCGTGTATCTGCTCAGCAGGGCAAGGCTCTGAAGGTTGCCCTTCCTCCTCCATCCCTTTTGAACTCTGGCCTTGTTCCGCCTCCTGCTGCTCCTCTGGCTCTCCTGTAATGTCAGGATCACTCTTTGCTACCTTGTCCTCTGTCTCTCCAGAGTCTCTGCTCTCATCTTCAGCGTCTTTCAGAGTGCTCAGTTCCCTGCATTCAGCTTCCTCTAATGGGCTGTCAAACACTGCGTCCTTGTCCTCGTTCTCCCCTGGGCTGTGCAATTCACATGTAGACCCGAGGGCTCCGGCCTCCTCTCCAGCTGACCTCCTGTGCTGTCTCGTGGGCGGGCGCCTTTTGAATGATAGCCGCACACGAGTCTTTGTGGAAGAAGCGAGGGAGAACCAGAAGGTAATTTAGATTCAAGAATTCCATGCAGCATCATTCCTACGAACCTCATGCAGCATCATGTTCCTGCCTACACCTGTTTGAATATCCCCTCCTCCTGCTCTCTTTCTCTCCCTACTCTACCCAACTTTGCCCCCCCCCCCTCCCCCCGTGCCTCTCTTTCTCTCTCTCTCCCTCTCTCAACCCAACCGGTCGAGGCAGATGGCCGCCCCCCCTGAGCCTGGTTCTGCCCGAGGTTTCTGCCTCTTAAAGGAAGTTTTTCCTTGCCACTGTCACCAAGTGCTTGCTCATCGGGGGATCTGTTGGCTCTCTTTAAATAATTTTATAAAGAGTTTGGTCTAGACCTGCTCTATATGTAAAGTGCCTTGATGTAACTTTGTTATGATTTGGCGCTATACAAATAAATCTGATTTGATTTGATTTGATTTGATTTTAGATGAATTTTTTTAAGCATTTCAAAACAATTCACACCTACAATACAGCAAGCATGCCCAGTATTTAGAAAAGGGAAAAGCTATATTTAATAGCAATTCATTTGTTTGGCTAAAAGGATCCTGACAGCTGTCCACATTTAATCAGCACCTGCGTGACAGCGGACAAAAATGGTACCTAGGGATTCTAACTAGGCTAAGGGGATTACATCTTCAGTCCCCCTCACTGCAGCACTCATGCAGTACAGCAGCATCTTGCTCCAGCTTATCCAGGGCCTGCTTAAACATAGGACGCAGCACACCCACTGAGAACTACGTCAACAGGTACGCGGTCCACGTGACCAGCTGTGACGTCACAGATCACTTGTGTGGAACACTCCAAGGTGCTCTATGTGACAGTCGCTCACGCCGGTACAGGGGAACACATAACAGTAATAATCTAGTCAGAAACAATGATGTTCTTTACTAAAAAAACATCAGAACAGGATTTTGGATGTCTGAAAGTCATACTGCACAGACTGATATTTGCAGTAATACAATAAAGCCTGTCAGAGTGTATTATACAGAGATGCAACAACACAGCCCAGCTCTTCATATTGTCAAGCTAATGAGCACAAGCCCATCTACTTACCTTGTTGAAGCTCGGCAGCGGGGTTCCCTCAGGAGGGCCGTCAAAGCTGACGGGATCCTCCTCCTCGCTGGACAGCTGCGAGGGCCGCAGGGTGGGGCTCAGGGGGCTCACGGGGCTGCAGGGCATGATGGGAGACAATGTTGCCGGTTGGAGCTTTGGCTCTGGACTTTTGGGTGAAGGCAGCAGAGCAGTAGGTGACAGAGCCAGGTTAGCCTGCAGGGGGAAGGGGAGATGTTGAAGCACTATAATCTCTTTAGTACGTTGCGTTCTTTTAAAACTGAATCATAAGACAATGGCTTTCATGGCTGGAACCCAATTTGTTTCAACAGCACTTAAAAAAAACATACAACAAATCTACAATGAGAGTGAGGCAGTGATATTCAACCATATTAACTGTCAGAAATTATTAAGAGATGGAAAGTTTCTATGATGTCATTTCTTTAAACAGGTATCTTGTTTTTTTTTTTATGTATTAAAAGGTTTGGAATTGAAAGATTTATAACCCCAAAGTGAGCAGTGTTTTTAAAATATACAGCTTTTCCTGACAAGTCTAAAACATTGCTCTGTTTATACCTGTTACCTTCCTGCTTTGAAAACTCCCTGCCAGGAGTACTGTATGTCCTGATCTTCCCTCTTTAGTACAAAAGCTGTCATCTTCACTCTGAGAAGTGGACTACGTAAAATCCTGCACTAGCCTTCAAACACTGTTCAGTTTAAAGGAGAGCTTCCTACCTGCACTGGGGAGAATAGGAACAGGGAGAAGCGGCAGCCCTTTTGTCCCATGGCTGCCCACCGTGTGAACTGCTTAATAAAGCAGCAATGGTGAGTTAGAGTCTCACCGGAGGCTGGGTGGGCCATGATCCCATTAGCTCATTAATCTGAGCTGATTGTGGCGTCAGGGACAAGCCCTTCCTCTTTCCCTCAGCCTGTGAGCAGCTCATGCACCAGTACAGACTGAACAGCAGGAGGCAGCGATGCTTTAAATATCCCAGACAAGATAAAACCCCTTACTACATACTCCAATAAGGCCTCACCGGTGAGGCAAGCAGCCGTTTGGTTTCTTATTTCTGCTGCTAAATATTCAGATGTTGCCTGATGCACCGACCTGCAGTTTCTCAATGATGGGGGAGTTCTTCATCTTGATTTTAAAGGGATTTGGGGAGACAACAGCTTTCTGCAGTAGAACACAGTTGGATCAGAGTTAATGAGAAGACAATATCAGAAATCGTTCACTCAATTAAAGTTATTTCCAGTTTGTTCCGTGTGCACTATCCTTACAGGCATGGTGTTAGCACTACAGTACTCATAATAAGATACAGTAAGCAAGCATTAAATAAGTGATATATCTTACAAGGTAATGTTTTTATAGGAAATCCTCATGTTGCATTAATGTTTGTACTTGTGCTTTTTTGTTTTCAATTGGCACTAATGCAAGCATAGATTTGTATTTTGTTTTGGGTTTTTTTTTTATTGTAATTTGTAGTGAAAAAAAAAATCCGTAGTTTCCCAGAAAATAACCAGATTTGATTTCAAACCTGGGAAAGCACAATAACTACTGTGTTGACATGATGAGGTTGCAATGAAAATGTACTGTAAATAAATACAGTGTGTTTAAGAGTATCAAGGAGGCAGATCTGTAGCAATTGGCTCAGAAAAAGGATTAAAACTGCTCACATCTGATTCTTCATTGTTGTCTTTTTGATTCGGCAGCTTCAGAGAACACGGAGGTCGTCTTTGAAATGACAACTGCAGATAAAAAGCAGCAAGCAGTGTAAATAAACACACGCAGACCGTTTACATGCTGTCCTGTATAATTTTGTTTGGATACTGTGACATGTAAGATGTGAATAAAGTATGATACCTCGTCCTTTGAGGAGGGCATCGGCAGAATATGACCTTTGAACCTTCCGGCCAGCTCAGCTACAGATGGCTTGGATGGAGAATCCTTCTGAAAAAAAAAAAAAAATTATAAAACACCTGAGAAATACAGTCTTTAGTGGTGGACATTAGTGGTAAATTGATGATATACAGGAAGCAGGTGTGAACTTGTCAGTTAAAGGATTCCCTACAAGACTTTGTTTCTTCTACTTTAATGGTACAAACTGCCCAAGTGCCTCTGTTCATACTAATAATACACATAACAGTGAAGATTAGTGATCGATCCAATCATCACACAAAACAAGCAATTAAAACATAAATATCCAGTGCTAGAGGGGAGTGAAGACTGAAAATCCACAACACTGCCATGAACTCTTTAAGATGGTGATAATAAACAGTGTTAAATTTGATTTTGCAGCAAAAATGTATAAAAAAATTCAATATTTAATCAAATTTTGTGTTGTTTAATCCGACAGGTGATTCCCTTGTCAGCTTCGTCTTTGCTCTGCACAAAAGCTCAGAGAAGATATAAAGGGAAGTCACTCTCTGGTGTCATACATCCGCCAAGGTCAAACAATTCTACACACATCTCTCAGCTCCAGATAACAATCTGCACCAAACTCTACAAAGTCATGTCGACACCATAATTGTCAGCATTTTTTGTAAGCCAACACTATTCCCTGTCAAACTGTCATATGTGTTGAGAAATGTCCCATCTCATGATGTTAAGGAAGTGAAAACCAATTCTGAATCACTGACAAACCAACCATCCAGACACAGGTGGCAGCAACAAAAACAAGACATATGTATATATATATATATATATGAGCTGCAGCTGAACCAGGAGATCCTTGAACATAAAGAACGTTTCACTTCCTTCTTCTCCGCTGCAAAATGCATCTACGCTGAAAGACGGATTGGGGAGGTCAGCGCCAACCATTGCGCTCAGTGTTGTCCTTGGAGGAACTCATCTCATCTGGTCTCCTACTACAAAGTGTATTTTATGGGTTTGGACACAGGAAATGAGCCCCTGTCTCCACAGCTGTTCAACATCACGACGCAGCCTGTGACAGGAGGGACCTGTCCTTGCAGCCTCACTCTGTTATCGTCTCTTGGCTCCTTTTCTTTTTTTCTTTTTTTTTTTTTTCTATCTCTCCCACTATTCCCAAGTTGATTGCTAAACTTCCCTCCTCTACGCTGCCCTTTGATGACCATTAACTCACTCCAACATATCTGTGGCCTAAGTGATAAGTTGGCTGATGGCTGCAGGCTGGAATGTGCAGCGTTGAAAACAACACTCCAGTTTTACACCATTAACCCAGGTCTGCTCATTTAGGGGCCGTATGTTTGCCCATTGCATTGGGTCAAGCTGTTTGTTTACATTTTGAAGCTGTGCAGATTCTCACGCATCCTACTGCGATTTAATAAGTTGCATTACACAGTCACTGCTCGTGGCGCTCCTCCCTCTCTCTCTCTTTTTCGGGCTTTCATGCTACATCTTATTTCCATTCTGTTTTCATTGAGCAGTAAAAAAAACCCACTCACCTCTCTACTTTCCCTCTCTTGTTTTCAGCATGATCTCACCACCTTGCGCCCTCCGCCCAAACCTATTACAGCATCAGCTAGCCCCTGCAGCGCCTCTGTTCAGGCTGCTCCGTGCTGCCTGTGTCCTAATCCACATCCCAACCCTTTTCCTGAGCTCTCTTTTCTCATCTATGATAAACAGTAATCATCAGGGACCACCCAATCTCCATGCCATTATTTTGCAGCCTTTAATTGTTTAACTCTTTCCTGTTCTTCAAAAACAAAGGAGTCTTTAAAAGCACAAACTTGAGCCACGACTCTGTTTGCAAAGGAAGTGGGTCTTTGTTTGGTTAAATTGTTGCTCAGATATTTTGGGTGAAAAAAAAAAAAAGTACATATCAAGGTTGTCCAACTTTATTAAAATAGCATATAGACAGCTCGACTACTCAGCTTCTCAAACACACAATCCATCATTTCTTTGTTCTTTTAGCTGCTTCTGGTTTCATTACAAAAAAAAAGTCATTACCAAGTACAGACATCACGTTTCTGATTATGTAATTTGAAGGAATTTAGATTTTTCTGTATTTTTATTATGTTTCAGTTACAAAAATAAGTGAATGAAGTAATTTTTTCAGTTTTATCTGTCAATACGTTTATCTTCAATGAACTTCTTCATGCAGAATAACAATAACGTCAGACTGGTAATACTACCACTGACCATTACAGTATAGAAAATAATACATGCAGTTTTTTCATGTTGAAAGTCTAAACTTTCACTGTCACTCCAGAACTACACTCATCTGTAATCTGCAAATCTGCAATGTTCTACACACAAACATTTTAGGGAGCAACTGGCAGCAGCCTTTTTCAAACTGTGAATTCTATAAAACAATCAAATGTAGAACTATAAATTGAATTATTTGTTTGTGCTTTATTTACAATGTTGATGCCAGCATATTTTTCTCTCAGTTAAAGGGCTGATTTCCCTGAGATTACAAATGATGTGCATTATTTCAGTGAGCCCTACAAGGCCTTTGGTCGTTTATCAGGACACATGCACATTAAACTCAGCTGGGACCCCTGAGCTCTCTGTAAGAGTGGGAAACTTTGATGCACTGCAGGAAAGAACAGGGCAAACTATTTCTGGGGCTTTAGGCCTGGGAAAAAGCCCCAGAGCTGTGTAGGCAGCCTGGATCACAGTTCTGCTCTGTAACCCCTCAGCTCCTCAGAGAGGAGGACATGCTAGACCACATCTGAAACATACTGTAATCTCGTATACAGAGCAATTGAGCGTGACTAAACAAGGAAAGGAAAAAAAAAAAAGATTCTTAAAGCAAAGCCTGAAGCCTGCGACTGAAGTTTTCCAAAAGCGGGCCTGGGCCGACAAACTACCTCAGAGCTCAGACTTTAGATGTTGCTGTTTACAGTTCCATGTACAGTAAACATATAATGTATTGCACACGGCTCCAAACATGTTTCTTTCTGCTGTTAAGTTGGGCATTTTAACATGGGTGTCCAAGGAAATGGACTTTTTGCCTTAAGTGGTAGTTCAAAGATCTGCAGTGTTTACAGCACTAATGCATTGGCATCGTTTCTCAGCCCAAGAGGCTACTGCTGGGAAAACAACATAAAGAGCTCGGTCAAGAACTGCTGTGTATGAAAGCTAATATAACTTCTGATTTGGTGGTGTTAAAATAAAAAAGTACTTGATTTGAAAATAGTGACGTTAAACGCACAGGTCATCCGTCACACGCAGGGATGCACATTGAAACTCCTGTGTGGACATTTATACACAGAAATCCTCACAAGAAGTCATCTGGAGGGGCCACAGCTAGAAACCATCCTACTGTTTAGCGACAATCTTCAGCTTGACAGTGACCACACCTGAGACCTGAAAATTCTCTACATAAAAGCACCGTGGTTGTTGGATTGAATGCAAAATGGAGTGTGCGAACATCCTCGGTGGGCCGAGTCTGGATAAGTAAAGGTTAATCCCAACATCTTAATTTCCTGGTGTGTGTATGGAGACACGAGGTTTACTGTATGACCGGCAGACGTGGAAAGAAAACATGGAGGCAAACAGATCACACAAAGTCTGCTATTGTCTGTCAGCCTGTGATTCCTCTTTCCAGAGGCACGGGAGAAGAAGCACATGATATTAAGTTCAGTAAATGGAAACATATCTGCTTGATATAACAGCAGTGGTCACAGAGCAACAGGCCATGTAATCTACCATGGAGCTGATAAAGATGGTGTCCGGCTCAGGATCTTTAACCCCTCTCTGGGAATGACTCTCCACGCTTCACTCTCAATCCTCATAAACTCAGGCCAGCTCACCCCACACACGTGGCGGAAATCTATGAAAATTAAGATAAATACGGCGCACACCAAAGCAAAGATGTTCAAGATCATTTTCAATAAGCCCACCAAGCATAATGGCTTCACTTTTGAGTCTGCTGGACTTTGTTAGCACAAAGTAAAATCCTGCCTGGGGGGAAAACCAGCAGAGTGAGCCGCTCCGCTCTAGCTACACTTGTTAAGTGGTCAGACAGTAGACAGGCACCTTCTCGCCCACATTTCCAGGAAAACATGATGTGTTTCTGGACCAGACCTCGTTTGAATATCTCACTTTTCCACTACCCTCACTGGCACCGTGTGTGTTTTCCTGTGTTTCGTGTGTGTGTGTGTGTGTGTGTGAGTGTATGCAGAAGTGAAGAAGTGGACTCGGAAAATGGACGCACTCATCTACAAGCCATTGCTGCCGCTGCCTCACGGGAAATGGGAAGTGCTGCAGACGTAAGCACTAACCCTGCAGGGTGGAGGAACAAGTATAAAATAAAATAATCACTCATAGAAAAGAAAAATAAATCCAGATGACCCGAGAACAGAAAGCTGCCAATACTGTCCGAAAGTTTCAAAACGGGCTTTTCTTTCACGTGAAAAATAAAACAAATCACTCAAGACTCCAGGAAGCTTTTGAGATTTGTTATTTGTACTGAACTTTGACAAATTATGAAGATATGAGAAAAGCTGACAGAGCCAGGCCTGTTTATGGAGTACTGCTGTGAGAGAAGTAATAAAATACATAAACTGCAGAGTACTCCCTCCAAATGTTTGAAACTATTGGCAAGAAAACTCTCACACAAGCATACATGGTATTATCATCAATTCTGTTCCAGAGATCACAAAGACAAAGACAAAAAAAAACAACCCTCAAACATCTGGACGGTGGATCAGACGGTTGATGTGGGCGATGAGCATCATGCTGACGTGGGTTGACATCATTCAGGGAAAGCCTTGCACCTTACCAACTACAGTATTGTGCAGTCGCCCCTGAGGCTGAGTGTCACGAGGTTTGGCTATCTGTTCATTCATCACAGATTTGAACACGAAATATTTTACGATTGTATTCATATTCTGCTGCATTATGGGAATGGAGGGGTCATAATACCCACGGTGGGGCTACAGACCATGTGAATACAGCAATGAAGTACACTCACTGTATTTAGTATAGCAATGGGTTAGAGCCCATTAAATGAATGGACTGTTGTATAAATTATCTGCATTCAGCTCAGTATCAGCTGCTTCCATCTCCTTATCTGTTTGCTTCTGTCCTCATTTAAATGTTTTCTGCTTTTGTTGTCAGACAATGGAACAAGTATGAAGAAAGAACTATACCACAGTCAGTTAAGTCTAAACATTAACTTCCAAACCATTTCCAAAGACTGTGTGGTGATTTTGGATGTATTTATTTTTAAAATAATCAGTCAGAGACTAATTTATAAGCAACAGACTAATAATATGGTGTTTACACATATAGTCTTTTTTTAAAGTTCTCCTCTTTCTAGTCACATCATAGTTCCTCTGGAGCCTTCGTTCCTTTACTCTATGTAATGTCTGTACTCTGTAAACAGCTGCTGTTTAATAAGTTACCTCCTTGGAAAAACCCATTCCACATCCACCGCTCTGTCCTCCCCAGCGGCCACGGTTCCATCAATATGTCTGAAGAACTTTGTGTTCATAATGCGAACCAAAGTGGAATCTATGGCTTCAAATACACAATGTCGGCACCGGCGCAGGCTGTTAATGCCAGCCTATTAGAAAGCATTTGGAAAAAGCCACAGTCGACCGGGAAAAGCAAACTCAATCATGTCAATGAGTGGACAGGAAACAGAAACACCTGAGAATATAACACTGCATCATAAAGTGCAGCCAGAATGACCACTGCTGCTTATTTCAGGGCTGTGTTTTAGGTTAGGGTGCCCAGAATGAAAACGTCTGAGTGTAAAGTGAAATAAAACTCTGTAACAAGGCGCTTTTTAAAATGAGAAAAAAAAAAAATCCTTTTTTCCATATTTTACTTTTAATTTTCATTCAGGAGGACTTTAATTAAGCTGTTGAGTATTTTTTACATCTTGTCTCTAACGATTCTCTCTTAGTTTCATCTGTGCTAACTCGTCATGTGCTCGGTAAAGCCACATGATTAATTCAGTAACATGCAACGTTACTGGATATCATAATTTGCAGAACGATCCCTGTTTCTAACGAGCAAAACACTAAAACTCTCAACAGGTATTCTGAATCGCCAGTGTCACACTGCACACATCAAACAATGACACACCCATGAGGAAATCCCAAACCATTGTAATCTTGATTAGGGAGAGACAAATCTTCACACGCAGTCTTTGGAGAAAATTCAAAAGCTCACATTGTTAAAAAAAAAAAAAGAAAAAATGCACTTGCAAAACTGAAGCAGCTTGCAGCACTTAATGTGTCTTTGCTGCCAAAAAAGGAAATAAAGAGCCTGGCAGGATGCCAAATTTAGAAGACGGTGGTTGAGGATGTGGTGGGTTAACTGTTCAACAGGGAGGCTTGGAAATAACTTCATAACTATATATATATATTCTTTCTTCTTCTTCTTCACTTCCCCTGCTTGACTCAAAACCTCATCTCCATGTATCTCATACTTTTTCTCTTCATGCTCACAAAATGTTTGACAATGTGCAGATGCCTGAGGCAGCTTGCAGCCTGACCCAGCCTGACCCAGCCTGACCTGCTCAAGGCAAACCAAATAACACTTTTAGAACACTTTAGTTTATAGGCATCCATTCATGATGCAACTTCCCCTGAAAGCCAACAACTCATGTTTTCTTTGTATGGAGCAGTGTTTCCCTTGATATCTCCTCTGCAGCTCACACCCCAGCTATCTCCTCTGCCCAACACAGTGCTTTGTGCTGAACCTCTATGGGCAGGATCTGACCCCCCCCCCCACCTCTGAAGCAGGAAAAAAATCCATCCCTCAAATGTAGTTTGTGCAGCAATCATAGCAGAATATAATAACAAAGTTTAAGAAAAGCTCAACAAGAATCATTCTGCAATAAGAAGCCAGTAAATCCGTAAAGGGATTGTGAGGCTTTATGAACCATTTGATTGTCGTAAAGGTGCAAATATCCTCAGATGAGCCAGAGCTCCCACAAAACTACCTTAAGCAGTTTAAGACAGCAAGAAAATTGAGGCAATCACTCATCCACTGCAAAATAAAAAAAAAAGTGTGCAAGTCTGTGCATGCTGCAGTCTTCAAAGATAGCGAGATGCTAGATTAAAGCTTGTAGATTTTGATCCTGCTGTATAAACAGTTTTCTTTCCATTTGATGTAAACACACTATGTCACTTCACACCTGCCAGTCTGGCTGAAAGCATTTCCTGCCTCATGAAACATCTGTAAAACATAACTTTGAATGTTTTGTTTACATCAACTGCAGGTTTTCTACTCATCTTTTATCAGTTCTTTGCACATTTCAGGACACTTTATCGCTGCCAGTGTTTGTTATGCGTTCACTCCCTCTGCAGTCAACAGAAGTTGATATCACCTCACTCCTCTTTAGACAGCATTTCCTACTTCATCTGGGTGCTGGTAGAACAGGAGGTACAGACTGTATTCAATTAATCAAAACACTTTTTTAAACAAGTGGTCAGACTGTCCATGAGGAATTGAAATTCCTTTTTAGAGTGAATGTAGCCCACCACTCATAGTGGTGTGAATTACTGAAGTCGTCAGGGTAACCGAATGTGTTGTGAAAGAGAAAGACAAAATGCAGTCACTACAGATTCTTCAGAAGGGAACTATGCACTTCCTGCTGTGTGCTTCTGTTTTTCATATGAATTTGCCATTACAGCATTTCTGGAAGTGCACAGAGCTCATCTCAAAAGGGTGGACAGACTGCAGAGAACATAAAATGAGCTATACAATACCAAGAGAAAGCTGATGTGGTTTCAGGATGTTATAGAAAAAACCACCACAGGAAGCATTAGTGGAATCTAAGTTTTTAAAGTCACATAACATGCTGGTTGGTTCATCCTGTTTAGTTACGCACCATTAATAAGATATAATATAAAGGCACATTTATACATTTTATGCACGCACCACTATGTGATCTCAACAGAGATCGGACTGTGACAAAGTTTCCTAGATGCTGATGCTTTACATTCCTCTGAGCTTCATGGTCAGTACTGAGTCTGTTTTATGTTCAGGACAGAGCGAACCATTCATTCTTGACTGAAACACATGAAGCTTAAAATAACCGCCTCAGCAAACACTTCAGACAGCATCAGCTATGATAATGTCTAGTTCAGACAAGCTGTGAATGTAACACCAGTGGATGTTTTCACTCGGCGTCATAATCCCTGAAAGTTTCAAAGGATGCTCTAGGACTCTTACTGCTAGTGAAAGCAATTGTAGTGGGCCCAGTAGGACGTAGTGGGATGGAAATATTGGTTATTAAATGCCCTAAAAGCTCCAATGACAGTGTGAGACCCTTTAAAAAACCTTCTGTTGTAGAGCAAAAGGGGGGAAACCTCACTTTTTAGCAGATGTCAGGCTGGTACAGGCCCGTCTCTTAACTTTACTATGGATTACATAATAAATGTGCTCACCATATGCTTGGCAAGCCAACCCCAGATACACACTCCTCTAGCTGTGGGGTTGTTTTTCCACCGAGGGAAAACCCCCCACCCTCCACCCACCAAGGCCAAAACATGCATACCAGTACGAAACCTCAGGTGCATGCACACACACGTACATTTCTCGTCATTCCATCAGAGGAATCTCGTTTTAAAGTTTTGCCTGAAGTGGTTCAGGCAAATCAATGTTTGTGACACGAATAATTTCTCTCCTGAAACAAGAAGCACACACACAGCATGGCTAACATCTGACGTCTTCAGAGTGTAAAGCTGAACCGGTTTAAAATGACAACAAGCAACCGAGAGAACGACTTCACAGGCCAGTTTAACACTTTTGTTTACAGGTCAGGTGCTTTAAAATGTGGCCTGTTATCTGATAACAAACGAACGCTGCATCACACAGGAATTCATTCCTGGAGCAACCAGCTGACAAAGTGCTGATGTAGCGACACTCAAACATTGCTTTGGTGTTATCAAAGGGTGGTTGGTTGAATGAAACATTGAGTTTGAAGACAGGTTTTACTTCACATTTAATCAAAACCGTCAATAGAAACGTGTATCTAATTAAATCTGAGGTACGTAATGAACATGACTATGAACACTACTTCCTTATGTTAGATCAGAGGGTTAAGAAGCGTTTAGTAAGTGTCTGGTTTGACTTGAATTACTGCATTGCTCAGTATCATCATCCCCTAATTCACCAGACAGACAAACAGCTGGTAGTGAAAAGTGAGCTTGTGAGACTTGGGTTGGGTTTACGAGGTTCAGATGGACTCACCAAATAATAGCTGAACCTGCTTTCACCCTTTTATGTGCAGGATCGGGGTTTTCTCTCAAAACAGTTTTACCTCACAGAAACTAACTGTTCCCTATCAGAAGAAAAAAAAAGGTTTGCAAAAGAAAAAATAAAGCCTCCACCTTTCTTTGTAACATTCTTTTGTGTTTAACAGATTTGGTGGGTGAGTCCGAACGCTTTCTTTCAGGGGAAGAAGAATGAGCTGACCTGGCCGAAAGCGGGTCTGAGGCCTGAAGTTGGATGGTAGGAGTATGCGAGAGTAGTTTTGTGGTGGATTACTAATGTGCTCCCTCACATGCTGTGGGAAAAAAAATGGGCGTTTCTCTTCCTATTCGCCACATGACATTAAATACTAGAGAATGATGTTAAACGTCTGAGGGAACAGCTTGTTTTTCAAGGAGGAGACCTCAAATCTTGTGAGCAAATCCTGCCGAGAAAAAAAAAAGAAAAAAGAAAACACATGTGGAAGGGCTGAGACCGGCCTCCTATACCATGAAGAGCACGCCTTTTCTGCCGCTTTTCTTCAGCTCCTCTGTTCAGTTTGGCTTCTCTTTGAGAGGAGAAAAGAGATCTTGTCAGCTGAGGGGCACCACAAGTGAGAAAATGCTGATGATCAAGAGACTCAGGCTTAAAATGCTGATTTGTAGTGAAGACAAAAAAAAAAAAAAGAACCAATGGTATATAGTGAAGCGCTACACTGGCTCAGGACAGATGTTCTCTCTTTCCTCTGTCTCTCTCACAGCGTGGTTCCTTGTTATGAATTCTCACCACATATGATATGAAACCATATCAGTCTGCAGCTCGAGTACAGTTGAACCAAAAACCTGTGTGTGTGTGTGTGTGTGTGTTGGAACAATTGCACCTTCAGGAGATAGTCGTAAAGTCGATTATATAGCTATCACATCCAGCTGGTCTATTTCATGTAATACCTAATAACACACATTCATGTCAATAACAAATCACATATAGTGCAACAGTAGCTCTGCAGTCATTCACCGCTTTTATCAGCAGAGCTGCATGTGTTCATGTTTTTCTATAAGTTTATTCAGAGCAAAGCAATGTCGATAATAATCAATAATATTTGTTAAACTGCTCCCTCCCTCCAGATGTGTCACAGCAATACCACAAAGCGTTGAAATACCATAAAGGCACTGAGCTGCTGTGATGTAATGTTATCATTTCAACCACACCACGGCTGCATAAAAACCACTTTAAATGTAAAAGACATCTGCTGAAAGGGACCTAAAAAAGTACAGAGAGGGACAGAAAAATCCAATCTTTACCTCCATCCTGGGGAATGTGCCACAGATCTTCTCCTTCTGCCTTTCTCTTTTTTTGGGGGGGGGAGGGGGGGGTTGGGGGCGGGGGGGTCAGTCTTTCTCTTGTTTTTTTCGGCTGCTGGAGCAGAAAGGCTGCTGTTTGTGTGCAGAGTGAGCAGCAGCTCTGTGTTTATATCTGGAGCCAAATCAGCCTCATGGACGGGGTGGAGGAGGGGACAACTTTTACGCGCATGGGGCTTCCTTCAGCAGCTGGGAAGCCAAGCTACAAAATAAAATGCCACTTCTGATGAAGACTTTCAAAATAAACACCCTCTCTTTGAGGACTTTTGTTTTTGTGTTTTTTGGGGGAGTCTTTTCCTGAATCTCTTGGGCACATGCCAAATTATAGTTTGATGTAGTTTGGTAGATTTGGCTTGTCCAAACATCCATCCTGAATTACTGAAGACTTCTTCAAGCAGTTTAAAGCCCTGTTAGTTTCTGAACCTCAGATAGTTTAAGTCCATACAACTTTGGTGCTTTTATTATGGAGTTTCAGTTTTGCTGAGAAGGTGCATACATTAAAAAAGTCAGTCATATTGAAAGTGAACAGAAACAGCAGAAATGCATGGTGCAAGAAACCCCATATGAACTAATTCACAAAACAAATGATTAACTAATAATATGCAAAGGCTACTTTTATTTTGAAGCCCAGTGGTTTCTCACATGTGGCTGTGTTTGTCTTGAATCAGCTGTGTGAGGGCTGCTACTTCACTTCAACAAAAGTCTCTTGAATATTCTCAAGGGCACCCATATGTTGGTGGTAATAAGCTGATGTCTACAATCGATAAAATAGGTTATAGACAATGGAAAAAACAGCTGCCTCTATTTTATAGAGGCAGCTGTTTTTTTATGTTTTTTTTATGTTTTTTTATTATTATTGTTATTTATTATTTTTTTTTACTATTAGTTCTAATTTAAACGTGGATGTCTGAAATACCTGCAGTGAAACCTCCACCCCCTTCTACAACTTCTCCTACGAGTTGTTGTGTACTTCTCATGCTGCCTGCTCTTGTCCAAATGTACAGTATTTTGCGTGTCCTCTGTGGTTTTCCTGTGATGCAAAACCAGGACACACTCACTAATGGCAAGCATGTAAATATTACCATCAGTTTCTTCTCAGTCAAGCGTTTATATCTTGAGTTTTCATGCCATGACGAACAATCTGGGAGGGACTCTGCTGTCCTGCCTGAGGCCAGGAGGAAGGAGAGCCAGTCACTGAAGTGGCTTTTTTGTATGGAAATATGGAGAAAACATCGAATGTATGCCACAGTACTTCTCATGTACTCTACAGTGCTCATTAAAAGGATCTGAAGGCCAGTTTATATTTTCACACACTACCCGTCTCAATAAAAATGTCTTCTGATTCCTCACCACTTCGATGTACTTAATATTTACCTGTCAAATGGACAAAAGGAAAAAAAAAGTGGTCCAGTGGACAGCTGTGAAATTGCCTCACATTCAGATTGTGTTGACATTTGTCCCTCAGTTGACCAAATGTCAATTAATACCCAGTGTATATAAATTAGCTTCTGAATAGCAGAGAAATTCAAATTTAGAGAAGGAAACAGGGCGTAGCCTCTTCTGTGTCTAATGAGGTTCATTAAACAAGACAGACAGACACTAAAAGCTTCAGCAGACGAGGTGATTAGTGCTGCATTAAGCTGATTTTCATTATTACTACCATTAAAGCCACTTGAAAGGTTGAAAGAGAAACTAGTGAAGCCGTGTCAGGTCTGCATATCCGCACAAGACAAATCACTTCACACTTTTAAGTAAGTGGTTATCAAACTCCCTGGGCTCTCCATCAAAACAGCTTCCCCAGCAAACATTTAAAGTGTTCCAGCTGATTAACCTCACAGCAGTTCAGGTTGGCTGCAAGAGAAAAAGAAACAAGCAGTGAAGACAGGGAGCCTCTGCAGAGAGAGTTATTCTGCAGACCCCTCCCCTAAATAAGCTCCATTTTGGCCCAGCTTCCTGGAGCTACATGCATGGACCAGCATGCACAGGGAGGCAAACAGGAAGAGGGAATATGTGTTTCTGATAATTTGTGGAAATGGGGATGCTGATAAAGATTTCTTACAAGGAAAAATGGAAACCAAAAACACTTATCTAGAACAGCAGTGTTTATGTGGGTCAACGGGAATGTGTGACCCCCTCAAAATCACAGGAAATGTTTGATGCTGCTGCACTTCATCTGTACTTGTGCAGATGCTGTCCGTCCCTACTGACGGCGGTGGACTTTGACTCCCCCAGCTGGTGGAAAGGACCGACACACTGAAATGACGATGTAACAGCTGTGACATCAATCACAGGAAATCAATTTCAATTGCAAGAGACATTGCGGAGAGATTCATGCTAAAGACAAACAAACAAACTAACCAAAACACAAAAACTCATGACGGAAGGAGGGGCTATGGGTAAAGTAAATCTTTACACTTTCAGCCGATTCAAATAACAATCAAAAAGACACTGACAAGATTTTTCTCTCAAATCAGTTTAAACATGTTTTGTTCATGAACTGTTAACTTAATAACACAAAATTGAAAGAATCAGGAATCTTGAGATTAGTTCAACACCGTTTAGACAGTTTAATAAGCAGCACTTCGAGTATTTGGTTGAAAGTTATAATTTTGTTTGTGTGTTTTTAGCATAAGCACATTTTGCATTTTATGAGCAATTCATGCAGAAAACCAGATTATTCCAAAGGGTTTGCATACAGCCACATACTGTTGTTCTTTTTGTTTAATTATTTTTTTTATAAGTTCTAAACCTCTCAGGGGATACGTCATCACATTTCACGTATATTCAAAAGGCCTCCACGTTACAGAGGTGAGGAGAGTGATAGAAGTTTGCTGGTTTAGAACGATTCATGGCCTCAGAAGAGGAGGCAAAAACAAACAGTGTATTTCTGACGCTGAATGACTTGAATGTGCGAAGGCAGCACTGACAGCTCTGGTCGAGCCACTCACAGACCTGCTCTTCATTTTCAGCAAAGAAAATAATCAACAGAGGAGCCGTGCTGTTTGTTGATCTTTCCCCAGGTGATGGCAGGATGGTCTGCGGGATAAAGGCTCTTACCCACTCCTTCACCTCCTCTGGCAGAGATGAATTGCTCAGTGGAAGGAAAAAAAAAACTGTCATGGGGATGAGTCATCCCAGAGCAACTTTGTCTCTTTGTATTTGTGCAAACCAAGGCCCGATGATTCATGGGCAAAATCATGACATTTCCTTTTAAAGGCCAAGATGTATGGCAGGCAGAGTCTGGAGAACTTTGGGTTTATTTTGGGACTGGACAAAGTTTAGGTCAAAAATATACAACTTTGACGTTACCTTTCTTGCCAAAGTGCACAGGGTACAAAAGTGTGCGATTTTGAAATCAAAACGCAACATCAAAGATGAATGAAACGGTGGTGTCGAGTTTATGCAGGTGGAGGCAATAAAAGCAATAAACTGTTCTGCAGACGACAAACTAATATCTTCCTCATCTTTGAAATGCACTTAGAGGGGCCATTACTTTGAATATGGTGATGCAGGGATGTTGTCTGCCAGTGGAAATCTAACTCAGAGCCCAGGTAATGTAATAACCCTATCAGATTACATGTGATGGCTGGCACGTATGCAGCCAGCCAAAAACCTCAGGGCTCAGGTGGTCTCTGCACACACACACACACACACACACACAGGGACAACAGCTTCCCCATTTTTATAACAATCTGCTTTCATCTAGTCGTGTTCCATTTATTCACAGGAGAGACAGCGCACAAACAACACACACACACACCAGAATACCCAATTTCAGATCAGCACAACTAATTGCCCACAGCTAATAGGTTTACTTGTTGTTTTTTTTTTTTCCTGATTGATGCGAACAACACGCAGTATGATAACGACTGTTCACCATTCATTAAACAAATCCAATCTTACACCAGAGTGCAGCTGAGACCACAATTAATAATTACAAATGAACGGTCAAATGTAAGTCAATACGTTCGTCCGTCATCAACGAAGAGGGATCGCTTATTAATCTGTGCTGCCCATTGATGCTAAATGTGATCTGAGATGGTTTGTGTGTGTGTGTGTGTGTGTGTGTGTGTGTGTGTGTGTCTGCTCTTCAAGTTCTGACACCAAACAACAAAAACATGCAGCAGTACAAGCAATGTGGATGTCAGCACTTCCTGTGTAACATTATACTGAGACAGAAAAAATGTAAATGACTTTTTTTTTCTTTTTGTGCTTGGAATAAAATGAATGAATATTTTCTTGTCATGGCTAAAACCATCGCTCAGTCCCTGTGGAGACACTGCCGCTGAGTCGTGATTAACTGACTCTGCCGTGAAGTACGACACTGTCAGCCTTTAATTCACCCATATAGATAAACGCTCCTCTACACATCTCCAGCAAGTTTCCTCTGCAGCTCCCGAACTGTAAAGAAAGACTCGAACTTTCCGTCTGCGCTAAAGTCAAACAGGTGGAAGAGGGAGAAAAAAAAACAACACACTTCAGACCCCAGTCAGGGTTTCATTCAGAGTGGAGATGTGGTCTGTCACGCAGAGCTGTCCCTGGCTTCGGCGGGCTTGTCTGGGCCTCTGGTGCAGCAGGAAGAGGCGCTTGGCTGCAGCCCTGTACTTCCGGGACATGAGGTTGTAGACAACGGGGTTGATGGAGGCGCTGAGGTAGCAGAGCACCATGGAGGCCATGTTGAACTTCTGGCTCAGCATGGCCGTTTCGTAATCATCCACCTGGGCGAAGAGGTTCCTGCCGATGTGATACGGGAGCCAGCAGATGATGAAGGCCAGCACCACCACCACTGAGAGCAGAGACAAGTCAGAAGAGTGAAATACATTCAGTCATGTTGACAAACCTGGAAACCGGACATCTGAATAAGAGTTAGAGGAGAAAGCTGATACTTTCCTGACTGTACCGTAAAGACACTCAGTCGCTGGTTAATTTAGCTTAGCATTAGGACAGGAAACTGGGGGAAAGGGTGAGCCTTGTTTTCCTCGAAAATTGTCAGCCAGCCCATTTAAACACCCATTAACACCCATGCAAAGCCATAAATCAACATCATACGCAACATTTTCAGTACAGATTAAAGAGATAAACATCAATTAGTGACAAAGCTTCATTAATACTGTGTGGGAACAGTTTGGTCAGATTTGACTGACAGCAGCATCCCTCTAGTAACAACTATCAGCAGATCAATACCCACAAACACAGAAATCTCCCTTGTAAAATAAGCTGCATTTTAAGTATGACAGATACCAGGGTGTTCATTTATTAAGAGGACTATTAAGAGGCTTCCAGGGTCTTTAAGTAGTCTGTGATCTATGACCTATGATCACACTTATTAATGACCAACAGCAATTACAGTGACATCAAAAGAGCCTCTCCTTAAGGCCCAACCAAGCCTCCACCACAAACACACATACACATGCACATGCTGATGGCCTGTAAATGGCATACTACGTGCAGCAGAAATGTCCACTGCCACTAGAAAAAATACAACATGGCTTTATTTGAGGACAAGAAATGCTGCATTGCTGAGTGAAGGAGCTGATAAGTCACTGATATCAATCAAATGCGCCTGCAGAAATATTACCATCAATATGTCTGAAAGCGGCAGTAATTTCAGGAAGGATTATTAATGGCAGTTCAATAATTAAAAGTACAGCTAGCTTACATGAAACGGGTGATTTAACAATCCATATAATATTTATGATGTACATTATACATGATATTAACAGCACCAGCTATGTACAAGCTGTGAGCATTGTAGGTTTACACAGAGAGCAGATGCCACAGAATTGATGGGCGAACAGCAAACAGTGAGTGACTCCTGAGCCGTGCTACACCACAGAGGCGCCCGGCTCTGCAGGAGCGTGCGTCACCATTAGGGCTGATTTATGAAGGCCTGCGATGACAATCCATCTTGAGGATTTAACAAACGGGAACAAAAAACGGCAGCAAGTGGGCCAACATGAGATCTGTGTAGTTTGTGTTCAGATTCTGAACATCATTAACGTCCTAATGGATGCATCATGAATCGCAGTTGGTCAATGCGGATCAGCCTGGCCGTGGTCCTTTACAGGGTTGCCAGAGCTGACAATTAAGTCAATCAGTATGTGCAGTGGCAGGACATCATTAGCCTCCCACAAAACAGAATAATTAACCAGCTGACATCAACATCAGGGTTAGGGTTGCCAGTTTTTTTTTTCTCTCTCTCTCAACGTCAAAGTCAAAGGACAAAAGGGTCACAAAAAAAGAGAAAGGTTTTTTACAAATGAAGAGCAAATTTGCTGTTTTAATATACAGGAAAACAAAAGCTCCATTTGTACGGTAAACACACATTTGGCTGAGCCTCTGCCAAAAAATGTGTTATTTATTTTGCTGCAGCACCAACGAAAGGCAGACTGACATTGTGAAATCTGGGACACGCTTTTGAAAGTTTTACAGGCTGTTTTTAGGGAAATGAGATGGAGTAATCCCAGATAAAGTGAAAAGTCTGTGGGTTATTTGGCATTGTCAATGACAATAATGCACAAAGTGACTGCTCATAACGGATGTGAAACTTTGCACATGCCTGCTATGAAAGGTTATGAAGGTTTACTGTATGAAGGCTGATGCTCAGCTTTTCCATTTTGGAGAATGATGATTGCTGCCTGGTGTCAGTTTGAAAGAAGCATGTATCTGATAACAGAAAAGAAAGAACCCACTCACCCAAAATCTTCACTGTCTGCCTGTGTGACCTCTCCCGGGCCAAAGCGCAGGGGCCCTGCAGGTCATTTTTGCTTTTCCACAATTTGCACCCGATGGAGCCGTAGAGGAGGATGAGGCAGAGCATTGGGCAGAAGAAGTAGGTGGTGGACACCCAGAGCATTATGTGCAGCTGTCCTGAACTGATGGCGTAGCTGGTGTGCTTGCACTGCCCCGTGTTGTGGTCCGGGTGAGTGTCATTATCGTACTCTACCCCGACCAGCAAGAGCGTGGGAGCCGCAGACACCAGGGCGAAGCCCCAGAGGGCAAGGATGATGTACTGGACCCTGCGTCTGGTCAGCACCACCTTGCTCCTGAGGGGGAAGCTGATGGCCAGGTAGCGCTCGATGCTCAGGGCCGTGATGTGGAGGATGGTGGCCGAGGTGCAGCCCTCAAAGATGTAGTGGTAGAGGCGGCACACGGCCTCGCCGAACAGCCAGGGCACATACTTCCACAGGCGGTAGAGGTCAAAGGGCAGGCAGAGGAAGATGATGAGGTCGGACACCGCCATGCTGGACAGGTAGAGGTTGGTGGTGGTCTTCATGTCCTTGAAGTGCTGGATGATGAGGATGGTCATGGTGTTGCCCGTCACCCCGACGATGAAGATGAGGATACAGATGACAGTGACGGGGATGAGGGTGGAGGTGGGGAACAGGGAGCCTTCGTAGTGATGGGCGTCCGTGCCGTAGGGGTCCATGGCCTCTGCGCCCCCGGCATGAAGGTCCACCTGCGGTCTGGTCCAGGGCATACCAGCTTCCACTAAGTGTTGTAATAAAGTGTGAAATCAAGACTCAACAGGCAGCTGGAGGAGGAAAAATAAGACATTTAAGAACCAAAAGTTTTATCACTTTAACTAGAAATGATGTGACTTTACTGGAGATTTAAGTATATTTCTCAGAATTTCACTCAACCATTATTTTTCATTGGTTATTTATAATATGAACATCTATTAGTCATATTTAAGATTGTTCCCTCGCATCAATAATGTTAACTATTCCAAGATAAATGCACTTTATTAGTGTTCATGTCTAATAAATTCAATGAAATCAAAGCAGATTGTAATAAAAGGGCTGAAACATGCAAACTCACAGGTGTGATTTTTCTTGAGACAAAAATAACATCTAAAAGGAAAAAAAAAAAAAAAAAAAAGGCTTGTTTTACCTTTAAAACCGAGCTGGATCTTTGAACTTCTGAACTTTCTCTTGGTCTCTGTGGTGTTACTGTGTGTCGATGGAAAGCAGCAGTAGCAGCAGCAGAGGCAGCAGGAGAAGTGGCACACACACCAAGTGGCAGAGCAGGTCCCTGATGCTGAGCAGCCAGTCGAGCCCCAGAGAGAGACGAAGAAAGG
The DNA here is from genome assembly GCA_034769265.1 of Remorina albescens. Taxonomy (NCBI): domain Eukaryota; kingdom Metazoa; phylum Chordata; class Actinopteri; order Carangiformes; family Echeneidae; genus Remorina; species Remorina albescens. Next base: position 19,229,339 of record CM068497.1, on the reverse strand, counting down.
AGGACCTCCTCCTCAGCACCCTAAGGAGCCCGGGGAGTGGCAGCGAGGCGGTCTGCTGTGTGTGCTTGTGTGTTTGCGTGTTTGCGTGTGTGTGTCAAATTCACCTGTGTAATTAAATGATAGCAGGATGGATTTTTTTAGGATTTGAGGGGGACCCACCCCACCAACACCTCATCCTCTGGGAGAAAAAATCCAGATCTGACTGATCACAAATACATGAAATATACATACATTATTCATACAGTATAACTTTATCAGCAAATGCATTGGTCACTGAAGTCCCAGCATGTTTACCTTTTGTCCATGAGCCCCATTTGGCTGTGCGCCCGCCTTCGTCACTCCACACTCCAGCTCATCTCTTCCTCCTCGACCTCCAGCTCCAGTCACACTTGTTATAACAAACTTCACTTCAACAATGCCAGGCAGAGAGGAATGCTGCTAAGTTTGGCCGGCACTTAGAGGAGGCCTGAGGAGGTCAGAGGACCATAGACATGTTTGAGTGTGAAAATGTGGCAGTGATACACAGACAGTGGATTAAATGGGATCAGTTTGATTTTTGACTTTTGCCCGATTCAGGTCTAGAGTCTGGTTTTCAGTCTTGGAATACTAGTTTTAATTTGGTGTGACCTGCAATGAGCCAGAGCACGATGTTCTTGACTTTACATCCCACTAATCCACAAATTGAGGTTGTCAGTCTGATTTGGTGGTTTGGGATGTCGGAAAGCTGCATGGGCTCCACAGATTGTAACGAAATTAGGAAAACTGTTACCTCTGTGAGTGAACCGAAACACGGCAGTGAAAGATTCACATCAGGAACATGGACAGAGTTTCAGTTCCTGATCTGCATTGTTCCAAAGCCTGGCTGACCTGCTGGATGACCAGCAGCGTGCTCTGCTGGTTCAGAGCCACTATATCCATTAAATGTCAGTGAACCTTTGTAAAGAGAGTAACACTGACACCAGGGGCGTATTTTTGTGTGTTTACACTGAGCTGACCCACGGCCGGGTGTACCACTTCAACCTGAGAGGGGGCAGGCGGGGGGGTCGGCAGGAACGTCTCTCCTCTGTTACTGTTTACAACTGTCCAAGCAACAAGACCAGCGAAGCTTGTTTGCCCATTTGTCTGTGTGTGTGTGTGTGTTTTAAAGGGTTTATCTCTCAACAAGTGCCAATGTTGCTCACAGACTGGTGAATGAATTGCTTTCACCCTCATTAATCACGTTGTCTTGCTTACACCACTTAGATGTGCTTGTTCTGCTCTTACATTTACCTGTTCAGCAGCGCTTTCTCTCTCTCTCTCTCACACACACACAAAACTGTGTGAAGTGTACAAGCAGTGGTGAAGTCACAACAAACAAAGCGCAGGTAGAAGTATCTTTAAAACTATACAAAGATTTAACACTTAATAGATTTTTCTCATTTTCTGTTGACGGCTGATACAAGTTTTCCTGTCTCAATTCATAGACTGGAAAAAGGGGGATAAGGAAAGATGATCAGAAGCTTCCTTGCAGATTTTGTCCACTTGTCTGTCACTGACCCTTAGATTGGAAAAATCACTCTGAACCCTGAACTCAGTCGTTTTCTGAGTAGAGCCCATCTGATTCATGTTTGTCAAAGTCCTGCTTTCATTCCTTGTTTTAAATGTATGAAGGATAAATACAGTCATTTTATTAATCTTTGCTGACAGCTCCAGTTCTTTGTTGGATGTGCAGATTTTAAATACATGTCAACAATAATTTATCTGTAGATGCATCAATACTGTTGGCATTTATTTTTTTACTCAGAAATGATAAATTATAGCAGCTTTGTCAAAAGACTCAAAGCTTCATTTGTTGTACACAAAAGTAACATGCATGGAGAACTTTGTTGGAGTAGAGCAGGACAGTAAGCAATAGAGGTTTAAAAAAAAAAAAGCATGTAGGAGATAAAATGATAAATGTAGCTATGTCTACAACATCGGCAGTCGGCCTTCTGAGCGAATGATTTTAATCACATTTGTGTTTTCCTTTAGGTTTGTTTATGGTGAGTGTCACCTGAGTTACAAAAATTAAGTCAAACTTCACACACAATTAAGAATTATAAACCTTTTATTGTGCATGGATCCTTTGTAGATATCATGGCTATACAGATACACTTTAGATACATACCTATGATTATACATTTTCCCATAACGAACATTTTAAAGTGATATGTCTGGTAGTATGTATAATATAACAAATTTTCATTTTGGAATGTACGGTGTATGAGGTAACTGCAAACATTAAAATTACATAAAAATGGTCTCTATTTTTGTGCATATTTTACTCATTTTTGTAGCATTTTGTTAATCTCCCCAGCCAAAGGTAGTAAGCCCCGGGTGAAGAGGTGTTAAAATGGCACATGTTGCAATTAGCTATCAAAAATAGGAATTTGAATTCTTTAAATGACAAAGAGAAGACATTTGCAGAATGTCCCAAAGACCAAATCATGTAATTATCCAAGACGTTTTGCAAGGTACCTGCATTTCATTTTTACAGTTGCAACAGCAGTTTTCTGCCCAAAACCAAACAACACTAGACCCTACAGCCAGATTACTAGTGAAAAGTCAGCATTAGCAATCTGTTACAAATACTTAACACACAGAGTGAAGGCAAATTTAGATTCACAGGAAGTACATGATGTTTTGTATCTGCCATTTGCATTCCATGATTCATGAGTACTCAGGATTTATTATTTTCTCTGGAGAGTATTAACTTATATTACTTCAATATTATAAAAAAATATACTTCACACATGTATGACCTGACCCAAAAAAAGAAAAAAATCAAAACAAATCATAGGTGATACATATACAACTACTTTCATTTCTCTCACGATTACGTGTATTTACTAACATCAAATAAATGTCGCAAAAATAAAAAGGAAATAAAACACATTTTAGTGTTTCCTAACACTAAATAGAAAACATTGAAACATAAGCGAAATTAAGAAAATTCTCCCGAGATTTTTTCCTCTCCAATTAAGGCCTCTGAAACAACTGGTACTCACTTTTTTCAGTGTTTTATTTTTACTTATTTATTTTTAGATTTTTTTTTTGTTTGTTTGTTTGTTTTGTTTCTGCTGAAATAGATCAGCTGTTTCAGTGACATTATGTGGTACTACAACTTTTAAAACACCCAAAACACAAGTAGGGCTTGCACAATCTCAAAGTGTGTTCTATAAAATGCATCACAAGACCAAGACGCAATCAGTCAAGGTTTTCTTTCACTAAGGTGCAAAATTAATTACTGGGGAAAAAAAAAATTAAAACAAACACAAAATAAAACGAAAACATACAGTTAAGCATACATTTTTTGTGCTGAACAACAATATTTCAGAGTAAAGCAGCTGCATGATTGTAAAAACAAGCTACAGTATAACTATATGATAGTAAAAATAATTAGAATTCACTGTTAGTTTGGTTTTTGTTTGTTTTCTAACTTCATACTTTTTTCCTCAAACTTACAGGTCCTTGTGTCTTCACTGTACAAAAATATACTAACATTTCTCCAGTCATTTTTGCATCCTTAAACATTCTGAACATCAAAAAGGTTGGAAAGTGCGAAATGAAAGTTTTCTAATGTGAGCAAGAATTTTTGGGTTTTTTTTTTGTTTGTTTGTTTGTTTGTTTGTTTCTGTTTCGGTTTCTCTCACAAGACCCCTTAAAATCCAGCAGGGGCCTAAGTCCCTTCATCTGGGCCTGAAGCCCCTCCCAGCCATGTACCTCGGTGGCACAAACTACATACGATATACACATCTGGACACACAAATCACTGTGCAAACACTGGCCCACCAGGTCCCAGGATCATATAGCACATAGGCTTATGATACACCTACATACTATTTTTGGAACACACCTATCAAAAACATTTTCCCACTGGACACTTCAATGGAAATATAAATTATGACTATTTCTATACACATTTTATATATATTTATATATACATATACATACAGACAAACACACATATATATGTATATATAATATATATATTTAAATACTGAAATCAACAGGTACATGAGTAGAATCATATCTCCCCCCAGACCTCTCCTCTAATGAATCCATGTCTCTCCTCTTTCTGAGTTCCTTATGCACAGAAAGCTGATCATGATAGAGCAGAAATCTGAGCTGACCAACAGATATTACAGAGTTAGGGAGGGGTCACAAGGGTGGGAGTCAGGAAGGTATCACAGGTGCTGAAAAAGGTGTTACGTCCTCAATGTTATCACTGCTACCCAGCTCTCACTCACCAGCCCGTCTTCCCTGTTACACCTCAATGCGAGTAATGCGATTACTCTATTGACAACGGGAAACAAGAAGTATAAAATGAAGAATACAAAACCACAGAGAGAGGGGGAAAGAATAAAGCTATAACCCTGCAGCTGGGTGGTGCGAACTGCTCATTTAATGACGAAGTACTGGATGACAAAAGCGATGAGGATGGCGATGACGGCGAAAACCATGAGGAGGAGGAACGCGCACTGCTCGTCCGTCAGGCTCCGTCTGGCTCGGTTGGACTCGGTGCCGGCCCTGGACCCTGAGCCGGCTGTGCTGCTGCCCACTGCCACCTCACTCTTCTGAGGGGAAAGGGTCACCGTGGGGCTGTAGGGGCCGCTCAGTTCCGGGGCATCCTGGCACTGCCTGATAGCACACACCCGGAAACGGTAGTCACTGTTGGGCTGCAAGTTCTGCACATGGAAGGATGTAGACGAGCACTTGTAGGTCTGTGGACAGGACAGAAAAGGAGAATATGCCTCAATAAAGACTGAAGTTAAGAACAAGAGGGAGTATGAAAACAGGTTTTGTTATGGTGAGAGAGTTCAGATTTTTTTTTCTTAACAACTGAAATAATTTATTTGTTCCTTCTTTATATTTCATCATCATGTTTTTGATGATGTCACAGAGAAAATATTGGAATCCAGTAGCTTAAATGAATCTACCTGATCTAGGGAAGCTGGTGAGCAGCACTGCTTAAATGAGGTCAATCTATATATCGAACTTTCACAGACTCTAAAGCTGACAGAATTCCCCTTCACTGAGATGAAGGCCCCTTTCATCTCAGTGTCTGACACAAGGCAGCTTTTTTTCAACTCCAAAACTACTTTCCAAAGTACTTGTTCGGGTTGTGCTGCTTGCTGCCTTGGATGAAGTGGGAATCCATCTGCCTTTGCTTTTTACTCATCTGACACACCCACAGGTTTTCAGAATGTTTGGTTGCCCCCGAGACACTTTCCTCTTCACTGACAGATCTAACTCTGCATTTAAATCATAAAAGTAGAGGTCAAAGATGACTGGAGGTGAGTGCAAACAGCTTTTACTTCATACTGAGTGTCAAATTAGCATAAATATAAAATTACCATATTGTAAGTAAAGCACCAACCATCCAGCAATGGCCTGGTTGTTGCAAAGATTCAGAAAGTGAATAATTCCCCTTTCCTATAACATTGAGTCAGGGCCACAAACACTGACAGTAAAGATGGAAACAGACTGATGCAAAATGGCTGCCACATATTTCAACTCCCTGATTCAATTGCCATGTATGATATGGTGAGATTACCATAAACCTGCAGTGGCCATTATTCCATGTTAACGTGGCTAGAGGCCACTGAGAGGGATGAATGTGCTGGCAAGGGGCTAGACACCTGGGATACCTTATGAATCAATGAATTTTGCATAATGGGTCATTTGAAGCCAGCAGTGACTAATGCAGTACGCTGCAACACCACACTGAACACATTAAGGCCCTGAATCCGCCTGCATCCTGATCTGCATCAAAAGGCCACTGTGATGAATGGGGGGTCACCAGGAGGTGACAAGCGAAGGGCACAAAACAGGAACGGTGAGCGCACAAACATTCACACAGCATCAGCCAGTACCTGTTTAACCTCAGAGTTGCCCAACATGCATTGCAAGGTGTAGGTGATCGGATCCCCCTTCATGGGTGGCAAGGCCTCCCATATGACTTCGCACGAGTTGTCGTCTAGACGCTCCACTTTAGGGGCTGAAGGGTGATGGTGGTGAGAGACAGAGGAAGAAAGAGCAGACTGAAGGTGAGCGAGGTCGGCATTAACTAAACTGATATCAGATTTAAAACAATGGATACAACAGTCAGACTAAGAAAGGGGCAATTTTATGATGAAGTAACCTCTAACTTTTGTATCAATATTAACATACAGAGAGAGCACTACCGACACCATTTGAAAAGGCTGGTACTTTCATGCTACACTGACTAACTGAACTCTGAGCCTTCCACACATTTCTGAAGTCAACACAAAGACACTGAACAAGACTGCCTTAAAAAGTGGACATAGACTCTGGTGCTCTACAATGAAGCCAAAGCTGAAGAGCCTTAAACCTGCATTCTATCTAATGACCATCAGGAGGAGACTCCACTAGTTGCAAAAGAAGTCTATGTGAAAATGTCCCTACTCCTCACTTGATTTATTAGTTCAGTAAATGTTTTTCGAAATAATTTATGGTGTCAGTCTCAAGTTTCAAGTCTTCTTCAATACAAGATAGTAAGTTTTTAAGTTACGGTCCCATGGTGGCAGTGATAATCCCTCCAACTGGAGGATTTAAAATGGCCGTACACAAACCAGTGGGTGAAATCATTATGGATTACGACTTAAACTGAAACTCAGTATATTGCAGCTCCTCTTGGAAGGGCAGCATCAAATGACTGTCACTAAGATGCGTTGAAGACAAAGTTCAACCTGATGTAACCTACAAAACCTCAGGTATTGGATTCAGAACAACATTTGAAATCTTTCACATAATTAGGGAAAATTTAAAAACAAAATTAACACAAAACTTTAAATAAATAAAAATTTGTACAGTGACTAAGCTGAATTATAAAAAAAAAACTGTTACATGAAACTTTTCCCTTTCAGCAGAGTGTTATAATTATGAGTCATGCTCTTGTCTTCTTTGGGTAGGTGGAATTTTAAGCAAAAACCATCCGTGGTTGTACCACATGAAAAAAAATAATTAAATATAGAAGGAGGGAGGCTTTTAATCCTTTTGTGATATTAGGCTTTAGAAACCGTTCTGAATTCAAACAGTTTATAGTTGACAGTCCACTTGACTATGTGGGGAGACAAACAACGCTGAGTAACACTGACAAACTGGCACATGACAGTCTGCTTCAGAAAAGATGCCACACTGTGAATAAAACCCACGTCCTCATTACTGACTTCAACACGTAGGATTAAAGGAAGTTCTGCAGGGGCTGGTTGAGACCACACTGTAGTGCTGAACAACCGCACTCACAATAACAGGCGGCGAGTGAAACCACTGCCTGCTGGATCATAATAAAATTGCAAGTCAAACCTGGGTCAACCGAGGTTAAAAGCTGGCCAGATTGGCTGTCTGCGTGTCAGCAGAGTGTTCTCGTGAGGATAACAAGAGGTTATCCACATTGAGTAAAATGGAGTGAATATGGGAGAGGGAGAGAGGGATGGAGGAAAAAAAAGAAAAGTAGAAAAAGAGGCACGACTGTACCTTTCACAGGGGCTGGAGGAGAACGTGGGGTGGTGAATGTGTAAACATTGGAGAAGGGCCCTTCGCCCGCCTCATTAAAGGCCTGGATGCGGAACATGTAAGAGGTAGACTCATTAAGCCTCTGGACTTTGTGTGTGTGGCATGGCCCTTTATACAAGGATATAAATCTGCAATGACAGGAACATGAAAAGAGAGAGAGAAAAAAAGAGAAAGACAACAAAGGAAGTACACGATGAGCAAAAAAGTAAAGATGTCAAAAGGCAAACAATAAAAGTCACTCTGACAGGAAATATACAGTGACATGATGCACATCATCACTTCCTGTCTCCTTATAGGGGTGGCTCTGTGCGGTGCAATACTTTTTCTCTACTTCACCCTCCTCGTTACAATCATATGAAACACACATCACATCTATTATTGTCAGCTCCCTTCTCCACGGCTGAGTAATGGGCCCCTGACCTGCCGCTCTTGTCCCCCATTTGCAGCTGATACTGGAGGGCGTCTGAGGTGGCAGCTTTTGCTGGACCGTCACCCCACTTGAGCCTGAGGGTCTGGTGGCTGAAGGCAGTGCACTCCAGGCGGGGTGGCTGCGGGGGTAGGGGCTTCGTCTTCAGCTTAAAGGTGTGACTAAAGGGGCCTGCTCCCAGGCTGTTCAGGGCTTGGATTCGGATCCTGAGGATAACAAAAGGGATGTCAACATCAGTAAGCCTGCAGCAAGTGTCCAAGTGATATTAACCATATTTTATCTCATTGACAGATGTTTGTGTTCAGCCTTTGCTAACGTACAGTCTGTAAGTAGTTTCCTAGTGATACATTTAGTGATATGTTGGCTCTGTCTTGGATCTGCTTAGCTCAATGTCATCTCTTTAGCTGAACTTTCAGTCTTTGATTCATAAATCCAATGTGTAAAGCCAAAACAGTGAAATATGTCAGACAGCTTTCATACTTAATATGTAAAAGACTTTCTTATATTATAAATCAATGAAAGAAGCCCCTTTTCCAAGTAATAGAGCATGATTTAAGTCTCCTGCAAAATTTCACGTATTCTATTGTCTTAGGCTCAGGTGTATGAGTCTGCCTGTGTAAAGAGGTGAAGGCGACACATTTAATACAGTTTTGGAATTGCCAACAAAGACTACAAAACTGCTGCTTATTTATCATCCTTAAACAAAAAGAAAGTGACAAGCCGTGGTAGATTTAAGAAAACTAAAGGCTGCTGTCTGTTCTCAATACCCCCCAAGCCCTGTCCAGATAAACCAAGACCTACAATTGTGACTAATCATAATTGGTTTCAGTTGTTGTCTTTTTCCTAGTTTGCACAAAGACAGAGTAAACGTGCAAGCGTGCAATTGATTTGTGCAACAGTTTATGACATAACACTGAGACAGTGTAATGCTGTTCAGATGCTGATACCTGAAAGCTGCTCTGATGTGTATTACATGTGAATTTACTTCACAGCCCTATGAGTTGAACCCACCTGTAGCTGGTGTCAGGCTGCAGATGCTGGATGATGTGTTTGGTGACAGGACCGATGACGATTGGTTGGCGCTCTCCGAGGTCAATCAGGTAGGAGGTGATCTCGGAGCCATGATCGCACGGGGGGTCCCAGCAAATGCCCAGGCAGGTGGATGGGGAGTAGAGCAGCGGTGCCTGAGAACGGCTTTCCTCCTCTTCCTCCTCCTCCTCCTCCTCCTCATCTTCATCAGCGTCCACTGGAGTCTCGTACCTTTGCAGCTCCGACTCCTTCAGTGTGTAGATGTTGCTGACGGCTGCAGGCACGGAGCAGGGTGTCTGACACAACACTGCTTCGCTGAAGGGCCCCACGCCAGCCACGTTCACAGCCTGCACAACAACAAAACGTAGGAGTCAGCTGAGTTAGTCAACGCCAGCCCCCACCTGCGCTGTGCAATGTAACATCCATATTTGACCACAAGGTGGAGTTGCTATGTAAACATTGCTAGTCAGGGTGTCAAGTCCTAAAAAAGTATGTGGATTTTATTTTCTGGCTTAACCTCAAAGAGTGGAAAAATGAGCAAAATCACAAATTTGGGAAAAAAAGGACTAGATGGTCTAGATTTTAATTAACTGTTTTATAATGAAAGTCTGGTTTTATTGACTGAATAGACTGAAATGTTTAAAGATGGCCTGAGTGTTTGCAGAACCGATCCAAAGGACAAAGCCAATGTTTTACTGCCAGACTCTCTCTCCCTCTCCTCTATTAGACAAATCCTGGCTTCATTGATGACAGTCTAGGAATGCATTCAGTGCAACAACTGTGGTATCAGTCTAATCATCATGAAGAACTAACTAGTGAAGCAAATGTATTTCGAATACAAACAGTGGTAATTGCAGCTCTTAGCAAGCATTAGTTTTTTTATCTGAAACAGGCAGGCACATGAAATCAAACCTGTGAAAATGAAACAGTGCTCGCTTTGCACTTACTGAGCAAATTAAAACTGAGTCACAGTTTTGCGTTGATGTGAGAAGAACATTGTGTCAAAAATCAATTCACAGTTCACAATTATTCTCCAAATAACTGAAACCAACTGAAACCACAAAGAAGGAATTTCTGAAATGTCACAACCTGTAGACGTTATATTTTCATATATTCAATCAAAAATCATCATCCAAATGCAGATGCAATCTATTGGAATTATTTACCTTAGTACTATTTCTTTCCTTTAGACAGTATTGGGGATTTGACATATTTATTAAGAAATGTGTATTTAATACTCAGGATGAAATCATCTCCAATCAGTTACCCCTAAGTTATCCACAACAATGGTAAAGTCATGGTTTCTTTGTTGAGCCACAATGACACAGATAGACAGAAATTGTGATTGTAAGGTTTAAAAATGGGTCTGCAGTAATTTTCTAATGTACCATTATTACCAACATGTCAAAATCTGACTGTTGACACATTACTTCTTGGGGGTGGATCCTGTGACAGATTTAAAAGCAGATTCGTGCTTGAACATTGCTGATCTAAAAAAAGTACTGGCAGCAACAGTGGAGACGTGTTTCAGAAAAACCGCAAAGAATAAATGATATAATTCTTTCTTCTTTAAGAGGTGAGGAAAAGGAAGGTGGAATTTGCATTTGATGTGGCCCTTTAAAGTTCACCACAAATCCACTCATTTGATCAGATTAACGTCAGCAGACTGTAAATGTTTTGCTGCGTGGGTGATCTTATTGTGAAATTTTACTCCCTCTTATTGGACCCCCATGTAGTCTTCACAAGTCTATAATGAAATTAATAACACTTAGGGGTGAAATAAACTAAGCTTCACTGAATTAAAGGTTTGTTAATGCTCACCTGCACCCGGCAGAAGTAGTTGGTTGAAGGCAGCAGCCCTTTAATTTCATGGCTGAGTCCCGGTCCGCTGTAACACACCTGCATGCTGCCCTCAGCGGCTCCCCACTCTAGTCGAAACTCTGTCACCGGGGCTCCATTGCAAGAAGGAGCCTGGAAAACAAACCCCAACAACAGGGCCCATCAGCACTTAAACACAAGAAAGATTGTGGTGGTGTTCCATGTTAATTTCAGTGGATGTGAATTCTCAGATTTATTCTGAAATGATGTTTGTGAAATTTAAATCAATGATGGAAACGGAAGCAGAGTCTTACCTCCCAGGTGACAATAATGCAGCTGGGGGATTTACACGTGGTGGAAGGAGCCTTGCACTGCTCAGGAGCTCCGGGGCCAGTCGTAATGTCACAGCGCTCTGATAGAGGCCCAAACTATCCAAACAAAAGAACCAATTCAATACTACTGAAATATATATTATTAGACTTCTCAAAGCTAATTTAGGAGGAGAGGGGTGAAAGCTTGCATCAGAAATAAATAAATAAACCAATCAATCAATCAATCAATCAATCACTCCTCCTGGTATTGTTTGATTAGTTTAGTCTCTCTCACCCCGGCCTTGTTCGCTGCCTTGAGCCGGAAGCTGTAGGTTTTGCCAGGCAGCAATCCTCCCACAGAGCAGTCCAGCTCGGGGCCCTGGTAAACCTCCTTGCTCTCCTCAGACTGAGGCCCACTCACTTCTACACTGTAACAGGACACTGGACTGCCTCCATCTACCTGAGGGGGACCTGAAAAGTGCGTACAACCAGTGTTTACAAAATCAATACTGGTCAAGAAATAAATGAAATCAGAATATTTACTCATAAATACACAAGCAAGACAAACTTCATGATCAAAGCTCACTGCTTTGAGGCACTTTGCTAGACAAATAAACACATCGACAGAAGCTTGAATGCATCCCACACAGATCTGAGTTGGAGAAGAATGACTCACCCCAGCGCAGTTGCACCTCCCTGGCTTTGGGCTTGCCCACCAGCCGAGGGGGCTGGCAGGGCCCAGGGGGCACTGCAGGAGTCTGGACCTGCAGGGTCTCCGACAGCTTTGAAAGAGAAAACGACACACCAATTAAAGACGCAAAGAAAATACCGAATTGACAATATCACACCTTGCCTCCCTTTCTCTCTCCCACTGCCTGTACACTCTGGATGCAGATTGTCATTTTCAGCAGCATATCAGACTGATTCAGGCTGCAACAGAGTAAAGGGGAGACTAATGTGACGAGCCCCAACAAGTGGCAGAGAAATATTTTGTGCTCCCTTCAAAACTGTGGATAAAGTTAGACAGATTGTCTGGTGAGCGAAAAATAGATCTTTTTCAAACTCAACTTCTGTGACAAAAGGCGAACATGTGACTGTTATGTCACATTGTGCTGCACCAAAAGCCAGGGGCTCACCACTGTGACTCATGTGTCTTTACAAGCCCCATCATGAATAAATGCATGCACGAATAGATGATAAAAAAAATTAATGAAGAGCGTCTGTGAACTGAGCTAATTAAGAAACACCTCTGACACAGGCAGGGAGGGTTAATCGATTAGCAGGCTTTGCCTTGTTCTTGCACACCAGGAAGCATAGACTAATCTGCCAACATAGGAGACTGGCTGAATGACAATTTCCTATTAAAACTAACCATAAATAGAGTGGGTATCTAGAATTCATTCAGTTATGTAAAATTTATCAGATCAAGCACAGGATGTGGCGATATTCATGGCTGCCTAGATTTACAATTATTGTACATGTAACAGGCAAGAAATGCATCCGTAATAGGAAATGCAGCACATCATAATCAGGTTTATAAAGCTACTTTATTGAGTGGACTGCACGGATTCCTATGGCAAGACTGTTTAAATCTGAGGTGATTCAGTTTTGCAGCTATAAGTTGGATACAACAAATGTATTTAAAGCAAATCTAATTGAAAAGTAATCTTGGCACTTCTGCCTGTGTATCAATAAGTAAAAAATATTTTGTGACATCTTTCTACCTAAATAAAATGGGAATTGATAAGCAAACAGCTTGAAACACAATGCCATGTGCTGGGCTGTGTTTGTGCACGTGTGCTGATGGTGAATGACTCACTGGGCTCTGCCCTCCCTCGCTCATGCAGTAAACTCGCGTCTGGTAGGAGCAGCCAGGCTTCAAGCCTTCACACACATGCTCCATAGCTGGCCCCGAATACACAAATTCCCATGATGAGCCTGAACAAAAGAGAGAGGGGGGAAAAAACAAAACAAAACAAAACAAAACAAAAAAAAACCCAACCACATTTAAAAAAAAAAAATCATTATTCCAGTAAAAAAAAAAAAAACACAGACGACTAATGTTTTCAACATCTTAAGACATAATTTTAGGCTGAACTACAACAGTTCAACAATTTTCACCACAGCCATTTGAGACTTACCACTTAAGCCCTCAGACAGCTCTACAACATATTTAGTGACCTCTGCTCCACCGTTGTCTTTTGGGGGCTCTATATTTCAAAACAAACAAAGAAAAATCATTGTAAACCTGCATTAACCGAGATCTTCACCTTGGTAGCTCAGCCGTGGCAGTAAGCTCAGCTTTCTCTGTTATGACTGGAAATCCACTGTAGACTTCACGAATTCAAGTAAAAAGTGCACTCAAGCAAACTACCAAACAATGAAATATGGGAGAGTGGGGGTGATTTCGTGATGGTACTCCCAAAAATCTTTAATATTATACAGTTAGTAGGAAATGTAAATGTAAACCATGCATGATTTGCCAGTGACGAGAGAACTGTCGGTCATCTATTCTACCAACTACAGAGAGCGTCATCTGTCTCCAGTGGATTAATTTGTGCTCATGCAGAGCTGGCTAGAAAATATGACATTGTAAACCTTCTTTGCCAGATTGTCCACAACAGGAAGTGTCTTTTTAGCAGAGAAAGGGGCGCCTGTTGGTAAATGCTCACCCCAGGTCATCTTGAAGCTGTTGGGCAGGACTCTTCCTCTGATGACAGGCTTGCAGGGGAAGCTGGGTCGGTCTGGGTTAGTGACGAACTCCACCACCTGGCTGGGGTTGCTCTTCCCCTCTGAGTTGTATGCTGCCACCTGCAGAAAGTGCATGAATGCCAAAGATGAGAGGTTATATTATTCCTTGTCAGTCTGTAAGGGCAAGTGTATAAAGGTTGTTATGTTCACTGATAACAAGCACTGACTCGACTCAGAGAGGGGTAATGAAAGGATCTGAGAGAGATGGTGAGCGCAACAACAAAAATGGCCTCAGACAAACACCACATTATCCAAAAGATTAATCTCCTTAAAGCGGCAGATACATTTCCACAGAAACTGTTTAGGCACCACAGGCCTTGCAATCAACAAAAATGAGGCAATAAGCTTTGGCAGCATTTGCATTTCAGTGTGGCACATCGGCAGTTATATGACAATCACTCTGTTGCTGCTGATGATCCACACTGTACCAAGACAAACCTGCACGGCAAGCCTCCCCTCACACTTCACAGCTGGGTAATTGGAAATGAGGGTACGGGGGAGAGTACGTACAGTGACTAATGAACATTTCATTTGGGCATATGGTGGTTTGTTTGGGTAACACAATACCTTTCAGTCAGTATCATGTTTAAGAATGGAATGGAATTTTCTGTCTTAGTAAAGCTTACTAATACTGTTTGCGGTCTATGCATTTCTCTACGTTTTCCCACAGAAAGAGCAGTTAAATCTTAAGGAGAGGGCCCCTTTGAATGCCAGAATCAACTAAACCCTCATTTCAGAGTAAAGCACAAATTTTTAGGTAAGGTTATGATGACCAAGTTGGGAAAAGCAATAGTTATGCATATGTTGGGAAATGAAATAGATCTAATCTGCTCTTAGTTTAAATGCCATTTTATTCTACATCTACATTATTATCCACAAATCTCATAAAGACCCAAACCCCATAATGAATTAGACCGTCAATCAATACTCTGACTTTCCTTCGCTGACATTAGCAATGACATGTTGTTTGCCGCTGAAGAAATTTAATCTTAAAAAGGGATTAAAAATTCATGCTTTAAATTTTTTAGAAGAGCTACAAAATGGCATAAAACTGTTGGACACTATTTTCCACTGCTACTCCAGAGTAAACTGTGTATTTATTTGGGGACTATTTCCTTTTATATTAATACACACTATTGTGTGTATTTATGGAAATAAGTTGGGTGGATGTGGATACGCAGTGGTAGTGTTCATCATAACAATGGAGCATGCCATCCAGGGCAGCATTGTGGCTCATTTAAAATTTTTAAATACAATACAACAGAGAAGTTGGGCACAGAAGCTACAAGCAGGCAATGCTTATTCATTTCATGAAGCTATTGTTTGTTTTGCTTTTTCCAGTGGATTTGCTGATGGCAAGAAAGAATCTACATTATTACCAAAAGGCAATAATGTTTGATGTTTTTTTCGCTGACCGTAATACATAATAATTGTATTACAAGCTCTGGTATGAACAGATTGGCTAAGACAATGTCAGTGGCTCTGCAGTTACAGCCAACCTCAAGATGCTTTTATCTTCAGCATCTTCCAGTATTTAAGAAGCATATGTATTTAGCATGAGTAGCCTGAGAGGGAGCTGAGCAACTAACCCCAGCAGAGTCACATTTCCAAGAGTAGCTCTGAAATTTCCAAGCTTCTTATATCCTTAACTGATTCACAGTGAGATGGGTTGGGCTTTTTTTCCACTTGCTCTTCATACTCACAAGTCAATTCCTGACACATGTTGCAAACACCGAGGCTATGTCCAGCTTATACAAAGCCAGATTTAAGTTTTTCAACACCTTTAGAGATCTGCCTAGAGCAATTCCTATGGGTGGTTTAAGTAAAAACTGTGTCAAAAGCAGTTGATGCGTGTTTGAACATGCTAATGAAAGCAGTGACAAAAGTACGATTGCTGTCAGGAAAAAAACAAAAACACAGCTGACAAATACATGATAAAACTGTCTCTAACAAACAGGGCTGTTTCACATTGACCCTGCACTTAAAGGTTTATATGGAGATTTCAATGCAAGCTTTACATTTAATGTAGATAATTTATCATTATAATCTCTGTCAGCTTCTCCCACTGGAGTGCCACTTATGGGCTGTTTATTATCAAGCACATCCCACGTCTCTTTCAGTGACGTGTGTGTAACAGGTCAGCTGTCATTAATCATAGTCATTTAGAAAACAGTCAACAGTCAAGTCTGAGGAGAAGAGGCTGGAAACAAGATACAGGGGGAGACAGTCCCTCCTGTTTATGCTGTCAGTTGTCCACTGCCCTGCTGGCAGAATCCTGCAAATAGATGAGTCATAGGGCCACTGTGGGCCTCTGCAGCTTCCCTGCCTGAGACCTGCCTGCCCCCCACCTGCACACTCCACTGCATCCTAAATAAAAGCAAGGCTTCCTTACCCTAAACTTGTATTTGGTACTCCTGTGGAGGTTCCTGATGGTACAGGAGAGCTCGTCCCCGTCGTAGCTCGGCTGGAAGCCATATCCCTGGGACAAAGACAAATGACAAAAGGAGACACAAAACAACCAGGTGAGCAATGACTTACAAGACAGCCATTGTTGCGCAGAAAACAAAGCGGTCTGCAGGAGACAAACAGCTACAGGGGGACTCTTTTGTGTTTTTTCTGGCAGACCTAAAAAAACATTGAGTCTGCTGCTAGATGCTGGAGGTAGTGGTGCAGGTACACATGACAGTATTTAAAACATAAGCCACATAAACTGTTGAAGCATTGCAATAAATAAGGTAAATTGGATTAATTTTTCCTTTTGAGTAGACAGAATGCCTATTAATTTGGTAATTGAAGCATATTATTCATTGATTATATCAGTGAAAACTGTAAGTGTGCTTGTTTAATGCTCAATATATTTAATGCTGTCTGAAGATGAATTAAGTAAAGGATTAATTTGTCAGTCCTGGCTTCTAAAAACTAATGGCCCTTCAACTGCAAAAAGGACTGTACATAGAAGGGAAGCAACATGCAGAACATGTTGGAGATACTGCTGATTCATTTATACATTCAAGTCACTATTAGAGACATACCGAGCCTTCCTCCTCCATCTCCAGAATATAGTAGATGTCATCTTCCTTTGGAGAACTAGTGGGTCGCTGCCACTTCAGACACAGCCAGTTCACCCCTGCCATCTCCAACTCTGGAGGGAAGGGTGGCAATGGCACACTGCATGAGGTGAACAGGTCCACCACTTCACTGAACTCGCTGGGGAGGACAGAGAAAAATAGACAGAGAGAGAGAGAGAGAGAGAGAGAGAGAGAGAGAGAGAGAGAGAGGAGAGAGAGAGACAGAGAGAGAGAGAGAGAGACAGAGGATGGGAGAGAATGGGAGAAAGAGACAGGAGAGACAGAGTGAGAGACAAACACGTGTGGACATGGATGGAAACAGAGAATGGAAGAAACAATAAAAAGAAAAACGGACAACAGGGAGGGCGCCATCCAGAAAATAATCGAGCATGTTGAGGGGCCTACCTTATGCCCATGTCATTTTTGGCTGCAAGGCGGAAGGAGTATTTCGAAGCTGGTGAAAGCTTGGTCACTCTGTACTGCTTCTGAGATCCATAGTAGCACTGTTCATAAACTCCAGTTCCTTTCCCCTTCAGGGAACAAGGCATTTTGAGAACAAATCACTAGAAATCTGAAATCAGCTGCACATAAAACATGAGCATATGAAATATAAGAAAAATTACCTCATCCCATTGAAGAATGTAGTTTTGGATTTTAGAACCATTGTCACATGGCGCCTGGAAATAAACCACACAGTGTTTGAGTGGCATGATAAATAGATAAGATACACGTTATCAATATATGCACCACTCGTTTCTTTCTTTTGACTTTATGAGTGAGGAACACTTCCTGTAACTTTGACCAACTATAAAGATGCATCCAGAGGTGCAAGCTTGTTGAAGGTGCCATTGATTCAGTGTTTGCTGAGCATGTATCGCACATTTGCACCCACACTTGGGAGGTGACCTGTGCAGCTGCTATGTCTAACTGCTTGCAATTGAGCAACTTTAATGAAGCCATGGGAGATAAATTTCCACACTGGAGGTTATCTCTCCAGCGGTTGTTGAGGTGGAGGGAGGAGGGTTATCTCTTAATCACCCTCTGTCTTTATTTAAACTGGGTGACCTTTAACCAATTTGTCCTTTCTTTTTGTGGCAGCCATCAAAAAAAAAAAAACTATATTAAATAAGCTATAGTAACACTCAAATGCCCACAAAATTAATTATAACACCTGGGAATTATTGCTGCACACACAAGACCATGATTTAAATATTTGGTTAATTTACTGTACTTAATTTAATTTATTGTCAAATAGATACTTTTGCCAATTGCCCCTCAACTCTGCCCTAAATACATGTATCATTATCAATCATCATAATCAGCTTTTTTTTTTTTTACCTTCCACTGGAGTACGAGTGTGTTCTTGGTCCCACTGGCCTTCCTGGGAGGATTGGGAGGATCTGGCTCACAGCTTAAAGTGGTGAAGCTCACGGCCTCTGAGGGGCTTCCCTGTAAACAGTTACACATGGCCTGGACCCTGTAAAAAGGAAAACAAATTGATGACAAAAAACTGGTTTACTTTGCATTAACGCTGTGGTTAAAACAAAAGCAGCTGGATGGTTCTGCCAACCTGACGTGATAGTCTGTTGCTGGTCGTAGATCTTCTAAAGTAGCACTTAATTCTTCTCCGCTGCGTCAAAGGAAGAAAAACATCCTTGAATGTTATTTCAAATAAATGTTTGTGCAGAAATATCTAATGAAAGTATGTGATGAGCTTCATGCCACTCTGCTGCTTATACTCACCAGTACATGCTCTTGTACTTCCCATCTTTGCCACTAAATGAGACTGACACCTCATAGCTGATGGGATCCGGAGGGTTGCACTCCTCCTCCGCACTGCTGCTGTCACTTTCCAGGCTGGTGGGTGCACTCCAGCTCACGACCACTCCTCTGGCCTGGACGTCTGACACCTATCATGGAAATTTCATGGGTCAATATCAAGTCTACATAAAACCATCAAACCACAACATGGAGAGAAAGCTTTTATTCCTACTGCTCAAGCTGTCATAGCTCATTACACAGTCAATTTTCTAAATCCTACTGCTTTAAAACCAAGTCCAAAGAGGGTCATTCAACTTGATGCAACTTTGGGAAAGGTTTTTCTGCCCTTGGTAGCAATGTGCTGTGGAACCTGAGGATTTTTCTTTCCATTGTGCGAAGGTTTAAAAATAGCCTGAGTTACACAGCCAGTGGGATTCTTATATGTAGGAATTTAGTCAGATCAAGTTTGCTCCAAATCTCACCTCTGCCCTGGGGAGAGGGGAAGAGCTGTGGCCCCAGTGAAGTGGACCTTACTAATTAACTTCCCACGGCTGAATTCTCAAACGTTTAACAAGTCTGTATGACAGCAAAGATGGAGCAAAACCCTAAGCTGAACCTCTCTTATATTAGACATCCTCCGATAACTGGAACCATCATGTCTCCAACTGACTTGTTTTGCCAGTTTTACAAGGAGTTCAGACCTTAGCGACAGTGTGTGTGTCTGAGAAATCCCATTTTATATGAGGTCAAGGCAATCCTATTTCTAGTTCTTCTGATTCCCACCCTGCTGCTGGTAAAACAGCACTTCTCCCCATTTACCTACAATGTGAATGGGGCACTTGCACCATTTAACCAGGTTTTCCATTTCAAAGAATGGAAAACCTGTCACAAAGTCAAACTGTCTGATTTTAATCTTAAATCTAATATGTAATCATGTATTTTATGGGGAAAAAATAACTGGTTGTCCAAGTGCTCCCAAGCACAGCACAATGAAAATTTTATATTTTCATTACAGTATATTTCAAAATCAGTACCTCTTTCCAAGTAAAACTCAAGCCTTTTAGTGACTGCTAGCGCAGTTGTTTAGTTGCACATCTGGGAGTAGATATTCCCACATGGATGCTAGTCAGCAGGCCTGACTCCATTACCAAGATGTCAGCAAAAATTCTTCATGGATGTTAATAGAATGTTTAATGACGCAACACATTTGCATCATTACGAGTTGTCATGAACACAGCACTAATAGAGCACATATAGTCATGCAAATTGTATAAAGCAAAAAAAAAAAAAAAAAAGAAGAACAAGAAGAGAGAGATTGAATACTAACCGCTGGTTTAGTGATGGTGCTCAGTAGTGCTTGTAGAGCCTGAGCTTCCGCGTCCAGCTCTGAGGAGAGAAATTCAGATTAATTTGTACCGAAAACACTGCCATCAAAATTGAGGGCACATAATTAAAGCATTTGACAAATCCCATGGCAGTTAAAGGTAATACTGATTTATTCTCTGTCTTCATTTGTTTCTGTTATATATCACTTGTACCTGTAGCATTTCTGATCATGATGTCCATCTACTTGCTGCAAAGACAAAGGCTGAGCAGGCATAACTTTGCACTATCTATTCAATATGTTATCTGGCGGTGGAAATTTTTCCATTTACAGTGCAATGAAACTAGTGGCTCCATCTCTACCAACTAGTACAGATCATCACAGCTCCATCACAGCTGGGCACCAGAAATTAGTGCCACCAGTCCAGTATCTGATCAAATGTGAAAAAAAAAGCGAAAAAATGAATAACAGCTTTTGAGGTTTTTGCCTTTTTTTATTACCATGTCTTCATAATTTTAACATATCATGAATATGTGTGAAATGTTGCCATGGTTAGCAAATGAATCTAAAACTAATAAAAAAACCAAAATAAATAAGTTCGAGGACTGTTTGTGAAGAAACTCCCTTAAGGTGTTACTGAGAAAAACAGCTCAGCACACACAGCATAAATAAAAAGTTCAATAATCTAATGTTTCATTAGCAGGTGCTCAGATTAAAAAATGTGAAATTTCCAATAAACTATTAATATTTTACTGACTGTTGAGTCCATTTTAGAAAAAGGTATCTTCAGAATCAAGTGCATTGTGGCCAAAATAAAAGATTGAAACACGAGAACGGTGCAGCCTCAGTGTAGCTTTTCTATGCTTGTCTATCTAGAATGCAACAACTTGATCCTCCTTTTTGAACAAATTTAAGACAAAAGCAAAAACATCTGAAAAAGACAAGGGGAAGTAGATTACTTATATTTCAATTTTCTTAGATTTCTGCAATGTTCATCAGGTCATGAGGTGAGAATTTTTTTCTCCACATTCAAAAGTGATAATGTTTCTTTAATTATGAACTTGTAGCCAAGAAGCAATGTTAAAATTCCATGATTAATGGGCAGTCAGGTTCATATAAGTTTATATGTTTACATGTTTATATGTTTCTGATCCCTCACTGCCACCAGCTGCTGCAACTAATGACGTACAATTCCCTGGACCTAAACACAACACAGTGCTCACATCCGGAAAATTTGTGTGTTAGCCCAACTGTAAATTTCAGCAAACTTCTACCCTTTAATCTCCTTACCTCCTGACTCTCCTTTTTTTCCCCTGGCTGCCTGCTTGTCAGGACTGGCCACCGCTTGGCTGAGCTCCGCCTCTGGCCCTTTCCCTCCGACGCCATTGTGAATGTCCGCCGTCGGGGGGCTACAGCAAGTCTTCTGTGGCGAAAGGGGAGGGCTGTCCTTCACCTGCCCTCCTCCTCCGCCTCCCTGACGCTCCTTCAGTTTCTTCTGCAGACGCTCGTATGTTTTGCTCGTTCTGTCGTCTCGGTGAACAAACGGCAGACGGCCGTGTTGGGGGTGAGAATCTGCAGAGACTGATGGAACAACAAAGGCAATGCTTGTGAGTTTGTGCTGATGACAGCAAACAGGTTATTGTGAGAAGAACATATAAAAAAAACAGGGCAGTAGCAGGACTGAGACGGGGAGACCAGACAGTTTAACTCAGTCTTTGTCGGTATATCTAGACAGAACACAAGTACAATGCTGAGATAACAAATAATATCCTAAAATAACAAAATGGACCAGACTCCTACTCACCCTGCTCCGAGTAGATATGAGCTGGATGGTACTGCGAGATATACTGAGAACTCATGTCGCCCACACCGCCTGCCATGCCCGTGTACATGTGGGGTGGGGGGGGCATCATGGCAGGGTGTGGGATGAAGGCAGGCAGGTGGGCATGGGGTGGAGGTGGAGGGTGGTGGAGAGGGGAGTGCCCCCCTGGGTGGAACTCTGGTTGTTGAGGTAAAACCAGAACCCGCCGCACTCCATTCTCCTCGATGATCTAAGAAGAAACACACAAGAGAGCAGAAAGCAAAGACATCAAAGCTGCTCTGAGTTCGACAATATGTCAATCAGAGACACTGAGCTGGAAATAGCACGGGATGAATACCTGTGAAACGTATCCAGGAGGCACATAGATTGGAGGCACTGAACCATTTGGAGACATCATGGGAACCTGAGCAGGACCTGTGGATAAGGAAGAAGTAGGATCAAACACTTTCCCTCAAGGCAAACAGCTGTTTCATCTGCATTAAAAATGTTCAGAGTATTACAGTAATGCACATGGCAGAAATTTGAGCCCCACTCTGACCAGACGCAGCCTGAGCTCCACAGCTAACAAACATTTTAAACAACAACCACAAATGTCTCACACAGACACATGCATACATTTTTTAAATGAAAACCTCAGTGTGGCCCAACATAGTAGTAACTTTGACAAGAGGTTTTATGGTAAAACCATCCTTGGAAATATTTCTGAGAAAAAAGCTTTCCCTGTCAGTTTGGTACAGCAACGGGCTATCTGCATTAAAGTACCCAGGAGTCTCAGTGGCTGTTGCTATGGAGAAGTTGCCAACCACACTGAAATTTAGATCATATAATGGTTTATGAACTGATCCAGAATTGACTCAGAATCCCAAATGTGCGACAATTTTCTCAAGAATTTACTCTCTCATGATGTTTTTATGTACGCAGTCTTGTGATAGAACATTTTACATTTTAATGAGATTTATTTCAGAGCAGATGCTCATCTTCTACTGTCTATCCAAGCCTTGGTTTGGCGGTCACTGTCTGTCACCTTTAACCTTCTATGCAGATCATAAATGGAGTTTTACTTCTGTAATCCAAGACAACCATAATAATACCCTCCATTTCTACACCCATGGTGTATGAGACTTGGCAGGTTTTCATTTGAACCACCTTAAAATATTGTTC
Organism: Remorina albescens; assembly: GCA_034769265.1. Classification (NCBI taxonomy): domain Eukaryota; kingdom Metazoa; phylum Chordata; class Actinopteri; order Carangiformes; family Echeneidae; genus Remorina; species Remorina albescens. The sequence goes on along the minus strand of CM068497.1, from coordinate 19,206,310 downwards.
CCGTATGGAGAAATTCCCTACACCAGCTGCATTTTTAATGACTGCTCAATATTTTTTTGTCATATCTATGAGTAAGAAAAAGCTGGGAAATGCATTTTTTTTATTCTGGCAAATGCAAGAAGACCACTTTACAAAAGTGCTGAGAAACAACAAAGTTTCCTGCGTGGCTCTGTTGTAAGGGCCAGTCCAGTGGCTGAGCTCAGCTCAGAGAAGTGACAGCTCAGCAGAAAGTTTGGGAGAGAGAAAAGGAGAGAGGGACCTCTGTGCCAAGTTTGCATATTTGCACATTTCTCTTCTTACAAACCTAACATAAAAAAAACTAGGGGCCTAGACGCCAGATGTCATTCAGGGGAGTGAAAAAAGATCCACAACATACACCTCTCGGCAACTTGCTTGAGGAAGCGTTTTCCTTCATTCTGTCAAGGCTGGCGGAAGCAAAAAGAAGGCGCTACTAAATGACTGGCCATAATAGGCCCACGTCTGCAGAGGCTGGCCTGTGTAATGATACGTTTAAAACCTCCCACTTCTCACCCCTAGCACCAACCTTTCAGGTGCTGAAGTCCAAGCTCCTCTCAGTTGAGAGCAACAGCAAGTGAGGATTGATATATATGGAGAGCTGCCAGGTTGTTATGTACACTGAACTAAAACTAATGCCGTCTCAATTGCTGTGCATTAAATCGCACCTCTGGAACGTTATAAAATTGAGTTATTGTGGAAGCCATTTTAAAGAAGTTTTGATTCAACTTAATGGTCTTTCTATTGGTTGGCTTGGTGTATTTGTGTAGGTGTTGTACTGTACTGTACACAGACCTAAATATTACAGCCCATTAAATATTTGGTCCAAGCAGTTACTTAAGGTAGACTAAATATTAGAAACATATCTTACTGTTACACAGTTCAATTTACAACACCATTAACTACAAGCTCCTAAATGATCATACATCTGAATCATCTTCCTGAAACAGTTGCTGTATTATTTTCACGAAAGGAGGATTTATTGGAAAGCTGGTGGATTAGACTATATTTGTTTTCTCTTGGTGTAATAAACAACTGAGTAGACACCTCAACAAAAAATGTACAGCTCAAAACAGAAACAAGCTATGTTTCCAATATAACTCAGTCATAGCTGTTTTGGAGTTAAAGTGAAACACTGCCCTGAAATTCAAGCACGGAGCAAAATGTTGCATATAATGGCCTAATCACGCTGGGCCAGTGTACCATACTAAAACCATGCCATGAGCATATGGTTTGACAGTGGTCTCACAACAGGGTGTAACTGTCTTCACCAACAATACTGTTGTGCTAAACCATGAGCATTGTCATTCTTTGCTCTGCTCTGCTTTAAGTACTTTTGTATCTTTCTTAATTCTTAAAATTCTTCCAGCCATGTGTTCCTGCTCTTATTTTCATCACATTGCCTGATCTATTCTTCAACTGCTTGTTGAAGCTGTATTAACTGTCCTGAAGTTCCTCTCAAGACTATTATAAACTATGTAAAAATACTGTGCTGTGAGTATTTCTTTATTTAACTTCGTTTTCAGATATAAAACATGAAATAAGGTTAACTCGTAGCCCATTTAGGCTTACTTCCTTATTCTGTCATAATACTGCATTGCATTTGTAAGCAGCAAGTGTGATATAGTTAAATATTTATCTATTTGCTTTCAAAACAAACGAACAAACAAAAAACCCAATAACATAGTATAAATGTAAGAAGGGTTCAGGTTGGCACAGGCTTGGTTTAGGAATTAAAAATGGGATCATGTGAAAACAATGTATGCAATTCAACACAAACTAGCCCAGGAGATATTTGCGAAAACTGTCGGAGAGCTGTAGTTACATTTAGTTACATTTACTGTGGATGATATGATGCAGTTGTCTTCAAATTGACTAACAATCTGTTGCCAGGCAGTCTGAATTTATTACTTTCCATTGGGTGTAAAAAGCTTTGGGAAGATATCGTTTTAGTCTACTTGCTAATAAACTTCACTGGAAAAGACAGATGGGAGGTAGGACTTATATACTGAAAGCAAAAGGTCAAAGAGCCACCAGAGTGATAGGAAGTGAGTCATATCTCTACCTTGCCATTAATTTTTTTTGTCCTCACATGCCCTCTATGTGAGGACAAAAAATCAGAATCCAGGGAGCATGGGAAAGCTCAGTCTGAATGAAAGCAGCCACCCTGGCTAAGCCTGCATCGATTTCAGATTACAAAATAATGTGGGAGTGGGAGTTCAGAGTGTGCACTGCTAAAGGCTGATGAATTATTTCATGCTTCTGCCTGGTGCTGCTGCGCACCTGTGTGATGACTTATGAAGGCAGCTCCAGTTAGTGCCTCTGATGTTGGCTAGAAAATCTACTGAATCACATTAGCAGTCTATATGCCATTGTTTGTCCATTTAGAGTGAAAGTCTTGGTGTGTACTGACTTGGGAGAGTGTAGTGCAGACAAGGACCAGCAGAAAGCACAGGGTCAGGGAGGTAGGATGAGGGAGCCACACACATCTATGGGAGTGACAACAAAAGAGAAAAAGAGAAAAGAGAGGGGGGGACACCCACTCTTTTACATCAGACTGACGCACAAGTGCTACCAGAGATCAGATGGAAAAGGCCACACCCCCTCAAACCCCCACCCCCTCCCCCAAGTCAACCAGAGCATTGGTTGTGCTGACGTGGCTGTGGAGTGCCAGCCTTCCAGAGGAAGCAGCCACGGGAAAAACATCAGTCCTCCTCCAGAGAACTGTTGGCTGCTACTGGGCCCAGAATAGCCACAAACAAACAGCCCATTCTGTGTAAACAGAGACATGGCAACACTTTGGGAGTGCCATCATCTCCTGTCAACATCACATAACCCATACTCACCTCCCTGCTTCCTGTGGCAGGCCGACAGGATCTTACATAGCGGCTCCTTCTGAGTCAAGAGTGGGAGGGTGGAGGTTGCAGCGGGGACACGAGGATAATTATTTAGGTTGGGTGAAAAGGCTGAGGGTGGGATAGACTCTTGTCCACACACATCCATGTACACATGGGATGGTGAAGCCACTTTGAACACCCACCTGTTTCCTCTGAAAATGGATTGAGATCATAACAAAGAAACTCAAGTGGGACTTCACGCAGGTCTTAAAGGCTCACCGCAAACAGAGGAAGCTTGGCAGACATAGCTCTGAAATAACAGCAACAATCCAAGCAAACTGTCAAGCTTAATCGGATGTACAAATGAACCCTCAATTAGATCCAGAGAATAAAAAGAAGCAGAGAATACGGGCGAGTTGGAGGCTGGCTGAGTTAAGACAAGAGAGTAAAAAAGAAAAAATATTGACAGGCAAACAGTCGAAGAGGACAAGAGAGAGACAGGTAGAAAGAGAGATGGCGTGGTTTCATATGGGAGCTCTCAATACACTCTCAATGGCAACATGATTAAAATTGAGGCTATAAAGCAGGCTTGATTATTAATCACAGCTAATAAATTGTCTTCATCTGCAAATAAAGAGGATAGGCAAGGGAAGACAAGCAGATTAACTGACAGGAGTTAATAATTAGAACCAAGCAAGTGAAAGAGGCTAAACAGTGAACTGTCAATACTAGAGAAAAAAAAAAGCACTACTGACAAATTAAAACCGCCATCCTTGATTTTTAATGATGAGATTGGCAAATGGTTCCCTCTTTTTGCAAAGCATGGCACATTTTCCAGTACACAGGAAGGATCTTCTGTCAATTAAGATGGTAGTAATTTGCAATGATTTGCAATTAGTAGATTATGGAACCAAGGCCAGGCTGCCGCTTCACAAACATGCCTGTTAGCATCCAAACATAACCCATCCAGGCAGAGAGGAGAGGGGGGCAAGAAGGAAAAAAAGGGCAGTTTCTGTTGATCAGTGTGAAAACCAGAGCCAAAGGGAGGAAGCTGCACAGTAAACAACAGAAGGATTTCATTAGTTATTTTTTATTTTAGGTGTTACCAAACAAACAGATTTCTTGATATTTCAAGACATCCACATGGATCTGCAACCCCACCGGCATGAGTGACATTTACAGGGAGGGGAGGGACTAAGTAACCTTCATGCCGGTGCTTATTACACACAACACAGCAGCTGCTGATGGTCAATCATTCACTATTTGGCTCTGTTCAGGAAATGATGGTTTGACCCTAAAACCACTCTCTTCCTGTAACAAGGAGATAACCTCACAATCCCAGTGAAGCTGATAGTTTATGACAAAAACAGCTGAGTGGACCTGAAATCACCCTTTCCCGGACATCCCGCCTCTAAGTGAACTCAGGAAGAGAAAGAAGAGAGGAGAGAGAGAAAAAAACTGTGGTATTAATGCAGAGATGGGAGAATGACTCACAAGCTCAGTCATTCATAGAGCTACTCACTGCAGAAGCTGTGAATGAACCGTGCCTGTGTGTGCCTCCACACTTGCATGTTTGTGTACATGTCCTGTGAATTAGTGGAGGGGTGGAGGTGGGGGGTTGTGAATATAAAAATAACGTGCTAATGTGGATTATGAGTCTAATTTTTGCAGCTCAATTATGTGAACCATATGTGATGGGTTTTATTAGGGGAAGGTGCTGAGGGGATTGTGGAAACATACAGCTATAGCACTATCATCCTCGTGGTTTTAATGTTCATACAATCCCACGAGTCAATATAATTTCATATGCTGTATTCTCAGTCAAAAAATGGACTGACCACTAGAAGACACTGGTCCCCGAGTGCAGGGTAACTGTTTAATGATGGTTATGAGACTTGCCCACTCATCAGCTGTGGTGTTAATAAGTAAACAGAGGGATAGGAAATGAGAACAGGGATGAGGAGGGACAGACCATCAATGAGGATGAGCTACAGGATGAATTAGGAAGGGATGTGGTTTGGGGAAACTGATCCCCAGAGATTACCAGCTTTACCAAAAACCATTTAGCTAGAAATATATTTAAAACTTGAAATTCAATGTGTGTAAATGATGTCCAAATATTAAGCCCTAAAAAGTTTAACATTCAGGTATGCCTTAGAAAGGGGTGATTTTGCATCATCTAGACTTTGCCAGTTACTTCACCAGGCCTACTGAGGATTTTCAATAAGAAATTTCCATTACTGACATAGCTGTGTCCACATGATTTACTTCTAAAAGGCAGCAGGACAGTACAGTAAAACTGTTTGGGTGTCTGTAACTTGCTAAAATCGACAATCTCAGCCACTTCACATTGTGACTATTCAGCTGTGCAGAGGTGGGAATAAAAAGCTATTTGTGGTATTTTTCATGGGTGAAACCAAGTGTAATAAATTAATTAATATTGTAAACTTACTATTCCCATAATTCAACAATATAACAATCCCCATCTGTCTGTAACAGTTAGAGTTTCACCTTACCTTCCATTGTGGCCATATGGACCTAGTATTAAAATGTTTCTCCCGCACTGCAGTTGGACAAAATGTAGGATAACCAGTCCCTTATAGTCTCAAATACTTCAATCTGATGATAACAGTTTTCACTCCTTCCTCAAAATTCTTAACTCGTCTTAAATAGACAATGATTGAAAAAATGTCAATCTAATGCTTTTTAGAAGTAAATTGCAAGGGAATTTCTCGTAAGACAAATTGACAATATGGATACCCCCTCACCAACGTGTCAGATCAGATCAACTGTGCACATCTTGGCTGCTCATTTCAGGCACAGGGGACGTGACAGCCTCAAGTCCCTCTGATAGAAAATGGACAGCATACATCTGCAGCACCATCAGGACTGACGCAAGGTGTTTCACAGCTTCAGCTTCAGAGATAAGGCACAAGTGGAGACATGGGCTGGCTGACCAACCACTGTTTAACAGAGAGAAAAGGCAGAGGACAATGGTGACCAGGCTACACACCGAGCCAAACTGTGCAGATCAGCACATACACACGAATATAAACACATAGTCTCTCTCTCTCTCTCTCTGGGGCTCCCTGTTGCAATGTCAAAATGGTTGTCTTGGCTTTTTTAGAAGGCACATCTCTATCTCTATCTGGGCTCAATCCGCCCAGCTGAACTAAAATGTACCTTCAGCCACCAGCCAGAGACTGAATCATCCAGTGTGATGTGAATCACAGTGAGACGAACTAAGATAAAGAAGTGAACCTAACCAACCCAATGGTCCTGATGCTGCCCTGTCTTATAAGTCACCTGGTCTGGATATATAGCCCTCAATTCTACAGTGGCAGACACTGAGAAAGGCCCAACCTGAGATAGCTGGGGGTGATTGAGGCTTTGATGGCATGTCCACTCCCACAGTAATTGATCTTATAGTGAGGACGGTTGTGAGCAGGAAGATGCTGACTGGCCATGCGAATTAGCTTCCCTTGCTAAAGGCCCCATCTCTGAGGCAGGTATCAAAAAAAGCTAAATGCTTTCTATAAACTGCATTTTACAAGAATGTCTGTCTGTATTCAACAGGCTGTCACGCGCTAACATGTAGTAACTACGCACATTCAGCAGCTAAAAATACATACTGAATACACAAATTGGTGTGGGATGGAAAAATACATGTAACCAGATCATCCTGGCTTTGTAACTGTGTCACACCGTCCCTGAGAGTACATACTAGGTTCAGAGGTGAAAGCAGGCATATATACAACAGATACTTGAGTAGGCAAGTCTGTTGTTGTGAACACACAACAAATCAAACCAACTAAGCACATGCACATACATGTGTGCTGCGCGCGCGCACACACACACACACACACACACACAGTTCTTTCCTCCCTGCTTGCACTGCAAGCGGTGAGTCATTCTTCTATTCACGTCACAGAGAGATGAGCGCAGCCTGTGACAGACCAGTTAGCAGCAGTCATACTGATCTATGTGGCACCTCTCAGCTCTTTGTTTCTCCTCTGATGGAGACACTATGTATGCATGCTCCCTATTAAGGAGGTTTACTCAGCTCATAATGGGGGCCCAGTGAAGGAGTTCAATTAGACAGAAGAGCTTCCGTGTGAGCAAATTGTATGATGGTTTCCTCCTTGGGCAGCGTCACTTTCTATCACTGCTTTGGTCCTTTGTCATCTAAACCTGGATGCCTAAGGCCTACTGCACAGACCTACTGTTTCATTGTTATTCATATACGTCAAAGGCTTAGTCAAAGGGTAAAGACAAGAAAAACCTGTCAGCAGTAGTCTATACATGGGTCATTAGATTTATACTACAATGTTGAAGGCCTGCCTTCTGTGAGTGGTAGTAAACATTCACTCACAAACCTTTATCATGGTGACAGCCTTTATTTTTCTTTATAAAGTTTTATTAAAAATTTAAGAAGGCATTGAGCTCACAGAAATGTCAATTCGCAGAGAGCTGTCCGTGGAGCAAGCGAAAATAAAGCAAATAATTTTCTGATCAATATTTTCCCCCAGGCAAATAATTTTTTTCATAATCGTTTACAATTATGGACCCACAGCTCTGCCTCCTACAACTACTCCAGCTGTCTTCCGTTTACAATGTCAGCGACGTGCTGGAGCCAGACTTCATTGTTGCTGTCACAAAGCCAATGCAATCACAAACAATTGAGGAAAAGGAAATGACAGTCATCGGGACAAATAAGAATGTGTAACACATCCTACTCCAACACCGCCATCCTGCCCTTACTCCTCTACCAACACACTGTCATTAAACCATATGTTTATTTTACAATATGATAGTCTATCGGTGCACAGTTCATTTTATCAGCTGTCACTTGAATATGAAAGTATAGGAAAAAAGTAATAATGACACATTCTGGACTTGTGGAATTGCTTTCATAAAATCCAATAAGAACACATGATAGTTATTGATGTTACAATGGTATATTTTGTGAGCTCTAGCAACATTTTGCGACCCCATTGTTATCCTCTAAATGCTCCAGCTACATCTAATTTTGTTCGAACATATTGATGCGTTTAGATAAATTATTTCTACCTGCAGTATTCTCTGTACAAGCTAAAATCCACAGGACGCAATCATGTCACTGAACAACCAGCAAGCGATGAGACCATTCTGTTGTCTTTACTGTAAAAATACATCCAGTATATTTCTTGCCAACCCTTTTCCCATTTCATGCTGAAAGAAGCTGAATGAATTTGAAAGAAGGAAATAAAAATCTAGCTCAGTCCATCTTAGTATGCTAAGACCGCTTATAATTTGACATTGATTGGTGTGATCAGAGTCACTTAAATGCTGGCTGCAATAAAAAAAATTGCTGGTTCATCATAATTCTCAATTCCAAGTATTTTATTAATAAGCTAAACAAATGGAAAGCACTCTTCAGAGCATGTTTGGGCTCAATAAGTACAAATCTGTTTCTGTAAATACAATTTCTCTGAAGGCTCTCTTAATGATGCAGACAGACTGTCCAAACCAATAATTCCCTGCAGACTTGTTACTAACTTTTCTTATTCAAATCTTTGCTTGAAATGTTCTCAAATCTCATTTTTTCCATTCTTCTATATTTGTATAGTATTGTGATGTACTTACGTATGTTATGATATTCTTTTTAACTGCATTACCCAGCTCTACATAATTTTCACTGTTGAATTAATTAACTGAGGAAAGTCTATTGGTTATCCATAGACTTCAGGGAGCAAGTAGAAATACTAAGCCTTTGCAATGAACCATACATTTCCTAAAGATTTTTGTGGCAGCCCTGTAAACAGTGTAGCCAGGGATTTATTTGTCTGGTCGTAACAATACCCTGAAACTCAAACAGTGAAAATATCGCATGTCTGCTGTAGCTGAGGACACCTTTTTTGCAGTAGCACTTTAAATATATAGTCATTCATTTTAACAGTCTTTTTGTATAGGAAATTTCATTCCTGAGCTTCATTCCCCTGAAAGAAGCTAGACAAATATGTTCCATTAAGTTGGTTGCTTTCAGGATTGCCAAACATGTAAACCACATGTTAAGATATGGTGTATAGAGTTTTATTTTTTTGCCCTCAAAAGAGAGACAGTTTTTTATTCTTGCAAAAACGGGCCTAGATCTATACATATAACATTATTACCAAAATGCATCCTGAAAACTTACACATACAATGACAGAGCAGCTTTCTTACCTGTGATACACTGAAACTGACCATCCTCTCGTCGAATAGTGAAGGCCTCACCTGGGTTTACCTGCACCAGGATTACCTGTGGAAAATGAGGAGACATTTAATTAGGCTAAGTTCAATTTCACACTTGTTTTATAGCTCATTAAAACTGAAGCGCCTTTGATTTACGGAAAACTTTACAAGTTGACGTGCAAACAGATTTCTTTTTGTTGTTGTTTTTTTTTTGGTATAAGGTGCTGTGTGATTGTATAATTCCTGAGACATTAAGCAAGCTTTCATACACAATGGTCTTAATGCCAACCATGATTGGAGTTTGGTGTTTATTCTTAAAATTAGGGCTGTACCAGACTCGTAATTTTATCAGTCAAATCAGAATTGGCTGTTCAGTCAGAAGATTTGACTATTTCCTTTTTTTCGTATAGACTATCTGGCAATGAGAAAAACCGTTGTTCCGCACTTTTTTTTTTTTTTTTAAGTGACCGACCAGATGCCTTGCAGCTGCTATGCTGCAACAGACCCAGTCCTCTTTTAGGGCTGCTTAAATGCATAATGGCAATGTGTGGCTGGTGCAATGAACACCTTGCACAGTTCAGCTCCCCAGGGCAGATCGCTGTGTAACATGTCTGAACACTGAATCATGTTTGCAGCGTTGTCATGTACAACAGCCACTCACGTTTCTCTTGGAATGTCATATGCGTCCATGAACTCACTTAGTCTTTGAGCAATGGTTGTTAAAATGTTGTCCCTGTGCATTATTACAAACTTCTGTCTGTTTTATTGTGTTATTGTCATGCACACTGACTGGAAAAAAAAAAATAAAAAATACTGCTTCACTTGAAGAATCTCCATTAATTGATTGGTGTCTGACAGATGATTCGGCTTGCTGACTTTCAGGAGGCAGCCCTACTGACACGATAGTCAAATGAAAATCATAATAAGAATGATTCTTCATCCAATTATTGTCGATGATACTGGCAGAGGCAACAGAAATAACACACCCAAAGCAGTCTACTATGGTAAAAAAGCTCCTACTACTTAAAATATTCAAAGAGAATTTTTTTTTATTTTTTTTTTTAAATCACCTTTAACTTTTGTACCAATCATTTTCAGGACAAAAATGCGTCATGAGTAATTAACTGAGAGGAAGAGACTGGATCATGTGCTCAGATGGTGGCCTAGTCCTGACTGCAGTTCAGTTTAGCCCGGGGGATAAACAGGTATTAAACTGCAAAGGGGAAAAAGTATAATATTTTTCAATAGATTGATATTCTACATATGAGAAAAGGGATGAATAGCAATAATTGCTGCCATACCTGGAGGACTGAATCCTTAGATTGTGGAGTATACGCATGTGAGGTGGTGTTTAATATAACCCACTCAATCAATACACAAGCTCTTATTCTACCCAGATCTTATCAACTTACACTGCCAATTTCAAGGGAAAAAAAATATGATAATAAAAAATCCTGGTTCAGAGTATGTCAGACTCTTGATAAGAGGACATATAATATAATAAATAAAGTTTCAATTTGGCACCAGATATGTAATATTAGTTCCTTATGATCAAACAAATCATTTTAATGGATATGTATGTGTTGTGTGTGTGATGAGTGTGTACGGATTAAATGCGCCAATAACTGGAATAAGACGACAAGCAGAGGACAACTTGGTATGCAACCCCTGCCGACAGCCAATTGTGATTGCAATTTAAAAAGAAGCCCATGAAATCACAGCTTGGCTGTCTTCCACGACAATATAATTCATAAAAGGGAGCTTTTTTAATTTAATCTAATAAAATGGATGCTATTAAAACTTTCAAAGTCTCGGTTAATGCAGCAGAAATTTACCTCTTTTATAATAGCAAAAGAACCCGTTTACTTAAGGAAGATGGTGGCAACAGATGAAACAAGACAGAGTACAGGCAGCAAAGGATGCAAGTGTTATTTCAGACTCTTTTTAACATCGTACAAGACAGGAAATGCCAATTAGCATTCTATCTTTACATAATTATTGTGCCAATATTTCTGATTAAAAAGATATTGATTTGTTACTAAACTGTTTTTTGCCTTTACTATTAATCAGGCTTTTTTTTTTTCACGTCTCCAACAATGTGCAAAAATTTTTAATCACCAGTCACCAAGACTGATGGAAATATGAGGTACACACTGCTACCTGGCACTGAGTCATGCTTTTCCAACAGACATGAGCATCAGAATTGAACATGAAGCAGCCTCACAAAAAACCCCCCAAAATAATAATAAAATGTTCAGTTATGTCAAAAATAAACTTTTCTGATCGTTTTAGCATCTCCAACACCATCACCTTCTTTTTATAACTAACAAATAAATAAAAATATAATTATTAGCAAAACTCAAGATGAGCATTTTCTTTTTCCATTCATTCAATCACCAGGTTGGATTGTAGACAGCCTAAAACTTCGTTCTCCAATTGATCACTCTGTTAACCTTATCTTTATCAACGCCACAACAACACACACAACAAGGATTTTGTTGCCCGGCACTGTGTGTGTGCACTCATTACCTCACTCTTGTGGAAGTCGCTGTCATAGAATCTACACTCCCCTGGCAAAGGGCTTTGGGTATGGTTCTCATCGAGCACAGAAATCATCAGCACCTCCATCTCTGACACTGCTCCCATTCATGTGCTCAGCAGGGAGAGGAAAGAGCCCTTTGACTGCCACACACAGAAGCTCATATGTTCACACACACCCACACAAGCAGCGTCAGCAGCAAGTGTGGAAGGGGGTGGTGGGGGTGGAAGACTGGAGAAGGGAGGGGGGAGGGGGTGGCAGGGGAGGTCTGATTGAATCAAGTCTAGGCACTTCACAGTCGGGTGCATGTATGTATTTGTTGTCCAACCCCCCACCCCCTCCATCTACCCTCCTTGGATGATTCCTCTCTTCTGTAATCTAATATTTACATTGGAAGTTAGGTTGGAAATCTATACCGTGATATTCACCACATGTTAATTAAATAAAAACAGGAGGAAATCTGTTCTCAAAATATTTGACTGCTACTTACTGTTGCCCGCATTGCTTTTTCTCATTCAGGCGTCGCTATTCACGCAGTCACAGAAAAGAAAAAGATGCTCAAGGGTCTACCAGACCCGCCACCACTTCACCCAACCCTCATGAGAAATCATCACATGGCCTGCGATGCTAACACATCTGTCTGAGCGGCTCCTTTACACCCTCCAATTCCATCCAACTCCTGCACAAATATCCAGGAGTAAGCGTGGAGTGTAGCTGGGGCTATGCAAGCAGATGGGGCTGATTCTGTTGTGCTGGTTTAGCCTTCACAGAAAGTGTGGTGTGAATCTCATGTTTGCGTCGCCTGGTTCAGGCTCATCTGCTCCATAGCGGCACTCTGCAGCAGGCAGCTCGTTCACTCTCTCCTCTGGCTCCAGTGCAGCCTTCCCACCGTCAGTATCCACAGCAACCCCCTCAACAAATAAGCCACATCGATGTCCGTGCCAAACCTTTAGAGGAGGGACCGAAACCTTATCAGCAGTAGCCACTCTCCAGAAAAGGAGACAGAAGAAACCAAGAAAACTGGACCAAAAAGGAGAAAGGACTTTGGATGATGCCTCAGTTTGCTATTCAGTTTCCTCCTTGCCTCTGTCACTGACAGTGTGCCGGCTCAGTTAATGCCTTCTTAGCTCCTTGATATGGTTCATTTCAATAGCATTCCATCAGGGTGTGATCACAGCACAGCTGAGCTGGCAAGGGTATAAGGGTTCCATAGCGTGGGGAGTCCTTTGTTCTGCCTTTTTCACAACAACAACAATGGTGTGAGGGAGCTAGGCGACCCACGCAGCTTTCTGAGGCTGACATACACGACTACGCTACCTTCCCTCGTCCCTCCCCCTCTCCCTGGCTCTCTCTCCCATTCACAGAGCAACATGCCGTACACCCTCTTAATACTCGGATCGATGTGAGAGGAGATGAGGTTGTGGGAGTTCAATTGCAGAGCTCCAGTGCTGGTGACAATTGCAGCTTCGAGTTCCCTCCTGTCTTCAAAGATCACTAACTAGCACACTGACAGTCACAATGGACACTATTTCTACAGTGACACAAACAGGGCTTACAACTATTCACTGCTTCTGTAACATCTGTCCTCATTCATTCTGAATAGATATTTCCTTAAAGGGACAGTACTGATCACTTGATCAGCATGTGCCAACTTAGCAGATACTCTGCGTCACCGATACTGCTGCACACGAGGCACATGAAACCCTCAACCTAATGAAATCCTAGGCTTCAACGAACTCTGTAAAAATGAAAGGAGCTGGATTTGAGGTATTAGATAAACATATAGCTGCAACTAGAACTAATCAGGGGTGCAAGTACAACAGGCTTATGAAGTAAGATGATTTGAAATATGAGGAGAAATTCATTTGTGAATTATGGATCAAAGCCCAAAATGAAAGCTGAATTGTCCACAGTTTGGATTTAAATGTTCTTCTCTTTTATTCTTCCTTCTTCTTCTTCTTTTTTTTTTAAAAATAAATAAATACATCTAATATACATGTTACAATCAACCAAACAAACCATGTGTTTTTGGAAAAAATTCAGAAGGCAGAAATAGCTTGTGTAGCTTAATGTAGTTTTGTTGTTTTGATTGTAACTGAACACCACTGTAACACCTTGGCATATCATTTCCTGAGATTGTTTTTGCTGATCAGTTTAGATAGCATCCATCAGCCTCAATAAAGCCATAAACAGAGTAAAATAAAATTGACGTATTCAGCTCCACCAGAACAAGCTATTTAATGCAGTGCCTTTGCGAGGACAAGTACTTTTTTTCCAATTACTTGCTCCCATTTTCCTCAAATTTACTGCAACAATGGAGGCACGGGTTCTCGAACTATCTGCATAAACAGCCTGGCCTTTGCTAAAAGGTTATTAGAACTTTTTTCCCTTTCAAAGTCACAGCTACATAATATCCTGCCATATTGCAATGCAATTTGTGTTTTCGGATGAAGGAAGATGGGCAGGATACTAAAGCATTTTCATCTATTTATGCAAGTAATATTCTTCTCACCGTTTCACTTTGTATTGAGGCAAAATTATGAGGCAATTCTTTGAATTGCCTCATAATTTTATATCAATTTCGGAGATTCAACAAAGGCAGTTTTTCAGTTGCATTGTCTAAAACTGCATTGTTTTTTAAATATGTAATATTTATATATTATTAATATTTGTTTCTATAATATTTATATTTTATAAACATCAATTATATATATATATATAAAAATACAACTTTTTAGATTAATCTGGTTCCTCCTCTGATAACTCTACTTACCTTGGGCAACTGTCAGTCACAGTTAGTTTTAGGCTGCATTAAAACAGACCTTTACTCTGTATTAAACCATAGCAAGCAAGTGGTGTGTTGCATTTACCGATGAGAGTGAAGAAGAATCTGCTAAATCCAGTCAAAGGAAATACCTTGAATCCGAGCATCTAAGTGACGCTAATGCTAATGCAAACCTTATCGACATTACAACCTGAACAATGTTCAACCCTCGCCCTGTGATGTGATGTGTGATTTTAATCAACCTTCCCCAAAACACACACACACACACACACACACACACACACACACACACACACACACACACAGAATAGGTAGCTTCGATGACTGCATGAAGACTTTATTTGGAGGAGGATAGACTGAAAGAGTGCCACAATACTGCAAAGGTTACTTATCACACAGAAGACTAAACACTGCAATGTGCAACGGTTTCGTGGTCACATTCACAACACGGATGATTTTTTTAACAGAGTGCTGGATGCGAGAGACCGCACATTAAGAGAACAGGAAGAGCGAAAATCTGATTGATAGAACTGTGTGTCCGAAAGTCAAGCAATAAATCTTCCGCTCAACGCTGTAAAAATTTCCATTCATGGTGGAGCCCTATGCAAAGAGAGGGAGGATCAATTAGCACACACTGTCACACAGGTGGCCGCTGCTGTGTTTTATTACCCCAGAGAATGGGCCTGCTCTGTGCATTCATGGCTGTTAGCTCTGACGTTTCTCTGCTGTTGGTGACACAGAGTTCAGGTTTCTCATTATTTGTTCCGCTTAATTGTTTACTGTGCATTGATGTGACGTAGCAGCTGGGAGGATAGGAAACAGGAGCCAAATGACACAAGGAAAATCCTGCTGGTGTCAAAACTAGCCAGGCACTGACACAGTCTCCCTGCAGCTGATGGCAGACGCTTACGTGTTCAATGATAATTCAAGGCAATTTGATGATCCTCTACCCTCCAGGTTCCCTGAGAAACATTGCATGACGGGATAGCAAGATAGGAAAAGACTGAAAAAAAAAAATATATCATTCTGTGCAATGTTCATGCTGTATCACATCCTTGGAAATATTCATTATCTTCTTAGCAATGTTTACTCTGTTGCATGTATTTATCTGAACAACCAAAACATTTCAAAGCACATAGGTGAGGCCTGGGTTAGAAGCTTTGTCTCCAGAATATCATATCAAACCAAATAAAGATCTTTCAGGCAAGAAAAATTTACCAACAGAAAAAGAAAACAGTCATAGTCTGACCCTTTTATCTCCATGCTTTCCTGTGGTGCTGGTGTTACATGGTTGATGGGCTGTGGTGGTCCTGATACAGTTGGACTTTTCATTTTTGTTAAATGAAACCACAGTGTCTTCTGGCTCATGCCCTTTCCAACTTGTACATGGATCTCTGCAATTTCCAGACATGCTGTCATGCGCTTTTGTCCTCCTCAGGACTCACTTCAATCTGGCTCCTCTCCCACATAGCCCAGACCTGTGAAGTGATGCACTTAGTCTTGTCCTTCCAGAGCAATTTCTCATCACAGCAAAGCCACTTCATACCTTGTGTTGTCCTTGAGTTATGTTTCACCTTCCACATGTTTCGTAATTTTTTAATTATAAAGCATTATGCGCTCTTCCTTGATTTCCAACACTTTCTACCCTGTTAGCCATCAGACGATTACAAAACTATCAGATTTCACATTTTAGACTTGATTGGAAAAATACATATTTGCTATTTTTGTGCAAAAAAAAAAAAAAAAAAAAGCATTTAAGTGAATGAGTCACAAGGAGTTTTTTTATGTAGTTTTGTAGTGTAGTCTCCTAGATTTACTTTATTTTATACTGACAACAAAAACTAATTTGCAATTCATGCTTATTTATTCAAACGTTTTGTATTAGTGTCATTATTTCTTGCTTTATTACGGAAAAATGCTATTGAGTAAAATAGTAGAAATGAGAGGTTATTTGTAAGCTTGCTTGGCTGCCAAAGTTAAGTTTCCTGTCTGAAGAAGATGGTGGGGATTTTTGCTTCAAATAAGATTCGGTCATTAATGCATTTGTGGGATATGAGGTTATAATAGACCCTCTGTGAAACACTATATCTTCAGGGCAGATTCGTGGGTCACAGTGACTTGCCTTCGGCAAGTTAGCAGGGGCTAGTTTGTTAGCATGCTAACCTCATAAGAACAAGACATGCAACAGTGACGAGAATAAATACTGGTGTTGCTTTCAACCTCTGGAGATGGCTCTTGGTGAATAGAAGAGTGACGTATGATGCTGAATCTGACTTGAAATGAAACAGCTGTTAACGCTGAAACTTGCTATGTCACACAAAAGAAAAAACTTTAAATGGCTCTTAAACTAACAAAAATATTTACACTCTGGACTGGGCTTAAACCATTCAGTGCATATGTTGATGACCTGAAGTTTTTGTAACTGCTTCAAGGGGTCAACAGTATTTGTAAATAAATGATTATTGATGGTGCTCAGATCGATCCACTGATTCAGTGGAGAAGATATTCAGTACTTGTATCTTCTGGGTAAATTGGTGGAGTAATAATGGCATGGGTTGTGTCAGCCGCTCAGAAGAAAGTGTCCTAGACGGCACTGAGTAATGCACTGTCCACCTCCTCACAATAGCTGACAAATAGTGTACTCACCTCCATTTTCACAGATGGTTCAGAGGCTGACCAGGAGACAGGCAGAGTGGGTTGCATTTTTGTCACAACCTCTCAGGCCCTCTGGCAACTTGTGAGGGGGCACATGTCCACAGCCCAATCTCCTGTGTCTGGCTATAACATGCAAGGCCAGCACTGAAGACGGCTGAGGTGGGAGCGAGGTCTCACTATCCCACAGTAACATTAGCCCACGCATGGCACGTTGCCATGAGCAGACCACACTGAACAGTGAGTTGCATTCTCACTGTTCAGTTAGCGTTGTTACTATTTAATGCCGAGTGTTCGCACACATGAGCAGAACAAAGTGCGTTTCTGATTTTAAAATCTCAACCCATGTCACAGAAAGTAAGCTGTCCTGAAACCTTGTGTAATTATATACATTTTCCCCAAAAGGTTAATTGATTCCGAGGCAATTGTTTCTAATAGAGATGACCCAGCAAGTAGTCTGTACTAAGAATTGATACTCAGAGAACTAGCTATCCTGCATCTCCACTAACAGCTTATCAGTTTTTTTTTCCTCAAAAATGTTTTCATCACTTACAATCTGTCATGTTACAAACAGACTTGATAACCGTCAAAGAAGAGAACCATAAAAAACATAAACACAAAGAGCATGAAAACATTAAATGGCAGGTCTAACAAAAGGTGAAATTAAAAAATAATAAATAAATAAAAATCTACATACCCATCAGCACAAAAAGCTAAGTACATAAGCCATTAGCTAGGCTTAAACATTGACAGAAACAAGCTGATTCATCTTTCAACAATTTAGCTTTAAACCAAATGGCAAGAGCTTGGAAAAATAAAGTTGGGGGAAAGAGGGGCTTAAATGGATAGAAGCAGTGAATCATGCTGTATCCAAAATCGTCTCTAAAAAGGAATCATCTCAGGTAATGACCCTGGGAGAACAGCTTCTGCTCTGACTCAGAATAATTGGTCCAACAGAGCGTTAATACCAAGGCAAGACTGGGAGAAAGAAACCAAGAACAAAGAATGAGGTACTGTTGCAGTTTCTCCAAGTAAAGGTCAGAAACAGAGGGGTCAGCTATCGCTGTGAATCCTCTTCACTGTCACCACAGTCCTGCTTCACCCTGTCAGGTCCAGACCCCCCCAGTGGTTCCTGCTCCTCATTCTGCAGCTGTCATTATATTTACACACTTCCTTAGACACAAAAGACACATGAGCTAAATCTAAGTCAAAGCAACGCACAAACAACAATCCTTGAAAAGCTCTACATCAAAGGTTTTGAAATTTCCTGCGCTTTCTACAAGACACAAAAACTTCCTCAGGAGCAGAAAGCACTGAATGTAAGGCCAGTCTACAATGAACAAACTAACACTGCTTAAAAATATATTTTGAAAGTTAAGACAACCAAACTCACAATGTGAGGGTGATCTGGCCAAAAGATCACATGAATCTTTTTAGTCTGGAATGTAAGCAATGGCCACCATCCTGCTTCAAATCAGATTTAATTGTAGAAGTCATGACCAGAACTTTGTCTGTTTCTATTTGCAAATCTTGCCACAATCGGTCACGCAATCTCAAATCGCAACTACTCTAGTATGTGTGCCTGTGTATGACCCACCACTCTTCAGCTGAGAAAATTGTACAAGAAATCCAAAGCAGAAGCCAGACTCAGGCTAGTTTACCATTTTAACATTGGAAAGTCCACAATGTTGTTACAGGTAATATCACTAACTAATAGATCTTGTTATTTGGAAGAGAATGCATCTATATATCTTACAAACTGATTATGAGACATACTTGCATTACAACACAAAACAAAACACTTTTTACGATAGCACTGGTTTGTAGACCCCGTCATTTAAAACTCTCAGATTGTATTTAATGTAACATTAAAAACATCAAGTTAGGGCAATGTTATAGACCGATTGTTTTCCTATCTACCTTTGTATCATTTAAGTGGGCATTGATATATCTGAGACGATTCTCTTAATGGAAACAAAAAGTCAAAGTCAAAATGCTGTGGTTTGAAAAACATGATACATGTTATTCTTCCTAACACAAGCACATTTCAATACATTTCATTGATCATTTACGAACTGATCTGAGCAGCAGGATGGTAATGATGTAAGCCAGGAAGGAACATCTACAATGTATTCCTCTAGCCTTCATAAAACACTGTAAAAACTGACATGGGAAATGTTTGGATAATCAGGTAACCTTTGTGGGAGGTGGTAAGGTAAGTGAATTCCATGAAAACAACAACCTCACAGCCCATCACAACAACCAGCAAAATTTGATCCCTATGTGAACAAAGCCTGATTCAGGTGGGGGTTTTTCCACTGTGGAAAATGGCAAAGACGAGTGGAAAGGTGGAAAGGTGGAAAGGAAAGTTACAGGGCAGTGCTAATATTAGCAAGTCTTATCTGGACAAACTGCATAAGACTGAGGAAATGAAAGGAAAGATATCACAGTGGGTTCCGTGCAGTCCCCCGGGAAGTCACGGAAACTTAACTAAATCGAACTGATGACCATCAAAATGACAGGGAAATCATCCAGGCTTGTCAGAGTTACTCAACCTCACTCTGATACTGACAAGAGTTGATTGGGGTGGAGAGGGGTATCACACCATATCCAGAAAAGGCTGTTATAAAAACTGAGAGATGTATGGTTCATAACTAACAAGCACCTGTTGCCCATGAAGTAAATTCCATATGCAAATGCAGCAATGACAGCAAATTTGTCTGGGTTGTTTCAATTCTTATCTGAGTAAAAAGACCATCTGCATATTTTGTTTAGCATCTGAAACAAGCCAACAGTTTAGGTTTCACTAAGGCGTAAATGCTCATAGAGTCATGAAAATGTCAGTGAATCAGGACATGGTTCTGCGTTTGTGACACTGAGTTACAAGAGAGTTTACAGAAACACAATACCAGAGTGTGAGATCTGTTTCTTGATGGTGCTGCCAATTATTAAATTCAAATCCTTGTATTAAACAAAAATGAAAATGCACACAGTAATGTCCAAATTTTCTACAGACGCGCAGCTCAACATTGTGCAGGGTTACAGACACCTTTTGGATTTATTATCAGCCTCTGCTGGACTACATATCAGGATGAACAGCACATTAGTATTTCCCCGCTTGTGCTGGTCATATATTATGTCACTGCCTCTTGTGTTACTGCTACTTGTTGAGTAAGTGCTGAAGTGCACCTGCTAAAATTTCTCAAATTGGACTGATTACATCAATGAATGTGGAAGCAACTTAAGGCATCACAATTCCTGGCTTTGCAAAAACGATCCGGTGTACACAACTGTACAAATATATCAGCATTTTCTGCACAAAAAAAGCCAGGACACAATTCATCATCAACTGTACACTTAAGGCAAGTTGCTATAACTCCATCTGGGCACAACTCGATGCATAAATTGAGATCGATAGGCAACAGACATCAAAGCAGACGAGTCTGAGTGTACCTGCTGGGGGCCATCCCCGTTGACCATGGCTGGGGGTGGTGGTGAAGCCAGGATTGGGAGTTCAGGGCTGAGAAGCTGGCCGGACTCCAGAGGTGGGGTGTGGTCTGCCATGTCTCCCTCATTCACACCACTGAAGAGGTACTCCTGTAACAAGGACATAGCAATCAACAGAAATAAACACACCAAATTGCACAGGAGAACTACATTTACTAAGACTGTCTCATGGATAGGGCTTCTCTCACAATTCCTCTAGTTTATATTATGAACATGACCATCTGTATTTATTATAATATATTGGGTGGGGCTGGGTGATACTGCTTAAAATTTAAATCTCAGATTTTTCCCACACCAAACTTGATTAACAATTTAAATAAAATTTTCCTCATTAAACACAAAGTAAAATGGAAAAAAATATTAAAAACAAGTTTTGCTTTTATTTGTTTTGATTCTTCCTTCCGGGATTTGAACAAAAATTCCCCTTTGAGTTAAAGCGGATAAATGTAAAAGTCCTTATTTCGCTCATTGCGTTTTCTTACAAAGTCTGGCGTCATTTTTGTCCAAGTAGAGTTGCCGTACGTAGCTGTCGAAGATGGCGAACCCAATGGCGCATCAAAGCAATTTTTCGGATATCGACAAGCTCAGCCTAGTCTGAACTACGGGAGCCCAAGAGGAGCGTTGCGGCGGAAGTTAAAAGGAAACCCCAATTTGATTCAAAACAAATCGTCCAAAACTACCAATTCTTATTAACTGATTCAATTGATTAATCACCCAGCCCTAATATCAAGATTACTTTCTTATCAACTGGACAATAGATGATAAATGAGTGTTACTTACAGCTTTATTCCTTAAAAGGAAAAAAAAAAAAAGGTATAATGAAAGACTCTTTGCTTGCTAAGTCATTCATAAGGAGGGATTACAAAACAAACCTTGTCAAAGAGGAGGACGGTTTGCTTTAGCACAGCCACTAACACTATGTCAGCTATTGCAAGTCCGAGCTAACATACATTAATAAAGGATGCTGAGCATGTTAACCGTTCCCATGTCTGCTTCCATCTCCAGTTCTGTCCTTTTTCCCTTTTGTAATATGTTAAGCATACCAAAGTAGTTGTCTTAAGACTTAAGCCAGTTGTGCAAATAAAAGCTGGGTGGTCGGTAGAAATATTCATATCTGTCCATCCCTTCAACTTGCCATTATTTCAATCACATACTGAGAGGAGGATTTTGATAAGCACAAAATATCTATTTAGTAAGTCTATTTTTTGTTCATATTAAAACTGATTTCATGAAGTGAATAAAAATTTGATTAATACTTTTAAAACAGGAGGGTTAGCAATAAAGTACAAGGATCTCTCCATTACATGGTGTAATTTTTTAAAAATTAGATTAAGATCCATTTAATTATTTAAAGTACCACCTCCTCTGAGTCTAATAACCACTAAACGCAGTTTTTCCTTAGTAAAGACATAGTGACAAACTCAATCCCACTGACTAAGAAAATGACGCACATCATTTATTAATTTCCAGGCACTGTGATTGTTTTCCAAAGCTCATCATGCAGTGGCACAGCAGCCCACAGCTTGCTCAATCTGAAGGATGTTTTCTGATGGCATCAGTGAGGTCAGGTCAGACCATCTGCTCCATCCCAACTAAACAGGTCTGATCACAGACCTGGAGGAGGAAGAAGTCATTGGAAGGTCTTGTATATTCTATTTTAAATTATACATCAGCCAAGATATAGTCAAAAGAGAGTTTTTTTGTTTTTTTTTTAAAGCAGTCTACTTAAGAGGAAGAGTTTGTTGATAAGCATCAGCAAGTGTGTCTTCTCAGTGGTGATGCAACCAAAAAGAAACTTCTTCACATATGACAAATAACCAAAAGGGGTTAGGGTGACATATCAACCAAAGAAATAAATATAAACTCCTGCCAAGTCCACACTCATGTGGACTTGGCAGGCCACACAAAGGGCCACACTCATGACCTACCATTTGTGAAAAGCATTTCAACGGTATCATATGGCAAAAAGAAATTCTAGTCAGAAAACAACAGAACACCATGAGAGAAATGCAATATGTGTCCTTGAACCTAATTACAATCTAGCACATGCGCCCTGATACCTCACAGTGATCTGGCTTATCTGTTGGCTTTAGCCCCTCCCCTCCTTAAGCTTAAACAACAAAGTCAGTTTACAGTGCGATGGTCAATGAACTGGATTTGAGGGAACTACTGCTGCAGTAGAGGACTGACAAGAGATTAGCCCAGTATTACTGGCAAGCTTTAGATGATGGCAGCCTCCCTCACTGGTCATTAGGCCTCCGAGTCACTCACTGCAACTGCCTGGTGTATTCCTCAAAGCCACTTCTAAGTAAATCCATGTTCACTTTTTAAAAATGGTTTGCTACTAACACGATCTCTACCTAAGAGTCAGTTAAAGGAGTAGAAGAAAAAGTGAAGGATACCCCCAATCCAGGCCTTTCTCTTCTTTCCATTTATCCCTAACCACCTACCTTTCACTAACTTTAGTAAAACCCACGGTGGAATATAGGAAGTGACCCCCCCAATACAATGTCATCCAAGAAGGATGAATGGATAATTTGATGGCGTTTTGTATATTCTGAGTGACATGTAACCATGGCTGTGATATGAGTACACATCGCTGGCACTTTGTGTCTGTCCTTACGCCTCCTCTACGTAAACATTTGGTTTTAAAAGATGAGAAATGATCAGAAATCACCACTGCCTGGGAAAAACAACAGCTGTGGTTGCATCATTCACTGCCTCTCATGTTACAGTACAGTAAACATCATTCTGATATTGACATTGTCGCAACATCTGTTGTTGCTCTAGTTTTACATCATATTTGACTGTGGCAGAGAGAGCAGTTAACAATGACAGCTGTTTTTCAGTTACAGTTTTGGTGAAACGGGTATGGGGTTCGGGGAAACACCTGAATGGTTAAAATAACCAGCTATTCTGTCTAAACCACACTTGTACTTATTCCTCATTGTTAAGGATCGGACAAAAGGGTAGACAAAATACACATTACAGAACATTAAATTCAGTGGCTAAATGAGTTAGCTGCTCAGGTTATGTTAAATTGGAGTAATGAGTGAAATTCATCTCGTTTTACAGTCAACAGGTCAATGAGGAGGTTGAGCTGGAACACCTGGGGGAATGATTTCTTCAGTCAGCTTCACGTTATTCAACAGCTGGCTTTTCATTTCCACCATCTTTGGGACTTAGCTTAACTTACCTGCTGTCACTGTTTCCAGCTCTGTCTATGGGGTCCAACATGTCGCACCACTAACACAAAACTCAACGTTGGATGCTAATGTTCTTTATTTGCCATAGCTGAGTGAACTCGGTTAGCTAGCTCTCAACCGGGACAATTGTTTACTTTAGCTACAGGTATGTATGTATGTATGTATGTATGTATGTATGTATGTATGTATGTGTGTGTGTGTGTGTGTGTGTGTGTGCGCGCGCGCGCGCGCTTGGCGTCATGTCATGGCTGTTGGTTACCTAACTGCAGTCATCTCAGCCACAGACCGAAACCTCGACATTTATTCTGTTAGTGTCAGTAACAAAAGTGAGTTATTACCAACAGCGTAGCTAGCGTTACTCACTTAGTCAGTCAGTCGGCACAGGAGCAGCAGCAGTCTGGAACAACACGCCGATGCACAGTGATGATTCCTCTGCGGCTCTTCCCCCAAAAATGTTCAACGTCGGCAAGCTCCAGAGGGCAGCTACTTTCTGCAACACCTGAGACAAATAACTAGCTAGCTACCCAGATAAACACAGGGCAAGGCAAAATGTGGCATGCTAGCGTTAGCTACCTAGTGCTGCACGGCTAATAATTAGCAAGATGATGTGCTTTTTTTCCTGTAGTATGAACGACGATCGCTTGTATTAACTACACCTAAAACAAATAGAAGTGAGTCGAGAGCGACGGCGACGGAGCCAAGTGTCGATAATCTCAGCCTAATTGCCAATTTTATCGAGATAACTTTCCATCCAACCCTGCTCCTTGCATAAAAGGCAGGAATTTCGCCATCGCTTACGGGGCACTGTGCGCATGCGTACTACTGGAAATCATGACGAATTCCAAGATAGCGAGGAGAAAGATTTCTATTACAGTCACGTTCATTTAACGTGGTTCATACCATGTACATTGTTGATTGTCAGTAAAAATGATAATGAACTACACGCCTTCCCACATTTCCATGTCTTTAAGGAAAACCTTAAGGTTGACGTGTCTGTGATCGGTTCGTCCACCAGGTCAGTCGCAGTGAAGTGTGTGTGAAACGTGTGGGCCGGCGAGAAAAAGTATTTACAATTAATTATTCTTTGAACTCGTCTGACCCAATCTTGCAATGTCGACTTCTAAATAAACAATATTTCATGCTGAAACGGCGTAATTTTTTAATGGAAATTTTTGGTCCACCTTAACAGTATGGTATCGCCTTTACAGGGTACTATTAGTGTGTTCATTCATTTTTACTGCAAGGAATATAATTAAAGTACCAGTACGCAAACTGTCGTTGTCTTAAAATACATTTTTGAAGCATTTTTATCAATCAATCAATCAATCAATCAACCAAGCTATCTATCTCACTACCTATGTAGTATAATAGATTCTTAGTTCATTTAATCTGTGCCACTATATAACGAATGTAATAAAGTACTAGACACTTTATAATCAGTATAATCATCAAACATCACAATTACAATTAACAGTGTCTGAATTGAAGCAAACCCACTGTAACATTTTATTTTTTATCTTTTAAGTCTTTGACACACTCTATTGATAAGGGTTGAAATAGTTCCTCGAAGTTTGAATTTCAAGGCACAAATTGTGCTTCTTAATATACATCGTTTTTTTTTTTTTTTTATTACAACATGCACACATCAATGTCTGCAAATTATTGGGACAAACAAGTGCGTGTGTGTGACGTGTAGCTACTAAAATGGGGCCTTTCCACTGCTCCACCTGCTGGACTTTATAAAGGAGAACCGTGTTTCTAACATAAACATAGTCAACAATATTCAAAGGAAGACGACTTCTCTTCCATTACACTCTATTTATTCCTGACGAGCCTATGAGAGGGTTTGTTGAGAGCTGGTGTCTGAATATTACCCACAGTTCATAATGTTTTATTTGTTTGTTTCATATGCAGTTTCCAACACGACGAGCTTTAATGGTTATTGAAATACACGATTACTAATAAATAAATCAGAAATATTAAGACAAAGGAAAGTTTCCGACTCCCTGTGAACGCACCACGCAACTACAGGAAGTAAGGAGGTGGCGTGCCCGTGAGCGTGTGCGTGCGTGCGTGTATGTTTGTGTGTGGGTGTGCGTGCGTGCGTGCGTGTTTGCTTATTTTGTTTTTTGTTTTTTCTTTCTTCTCCACAGCCGCTGCTGTAGCGATTAAAGCTAATAACAACAAGGTGCAGCCACAGTAACTGAGGTGAAGTCAGAGCATGTGAGGCTGCCGGGATGATTTCACCGACTACTTGAATCACTAAATATGTTGGCTGACGATCTCTTCGTCCCGCCGTCGAAAAGAAAAACGCCACCGCGGACAAAACACTAGCTAGAACAACCGCGAGGTAACGTCAACAGTTCGAGCCCTTGGCACCATCGACGCTTCCCACCATAATTAGCTTGACGGCAGTTTTGTTCTGTGTTTTTTAGCCGGATAGTGTCGTTGTAGTTGATAGAGCTTATTTTAATGCTACTCCAAGTTTCATATTGTTAGCTTGTTAACCTAAGCTGCTACATGTCTGTTGTTTTTGGCGTTTTTATCACGGTTAGCACTTATTTCTCCGGAGTTGAACAGCTCAATTATGCTGTGTGGATGTTGGGAGAGGTTATATAACACAGATATAGATGTGACGGATCTTTTTTTTTGGTGGGGGGGGGTTATGACATGTTGATGCGACCTGTTTTCAGTTATCTATTAATGTGGTCTGGTCCTTTAAATTTAAAAGAAAAGTGCACTCTTGGCTTATGGAGAGCTTATCTGGGGATCTTATTTTACTATTTTAAATGTTGCAGAAGAAAGAAAACACAGAAGAGGCAACAAAACTTGGTCTTCACTCATTCTGCCTGTAAACACAGGTTAACGGGTTTACCTCAGCCAACACGCATCCATGTTTTTATCTGCCCACCAAACTGGGTGCCTGTCTGTGTCCCTCAGGTCCAAAGATACTAAATATCTGGTGGATTTTCAGTTTATGTGTCCGTTACTGCAGACTGTGCAAGACTCAATTTCCAACTCACAAGACATTTCTCATTTCAGACCGTTTGGTCTGAAATAATTTTTTTAAATAAAACATTTTTAAGATGACTATTTTGCATCCAGTCAAGGTTTTATTAACTGGGAGCAGGAATGACTTCAATGTGACAATTTCAGACATAAATGTGTGTGACTGTGACTCATTTTTACTTTTCCACAAAAATCATCCTTGCATTTATGAAATGTTCGTTGAGTACAATGTTCAGGGAACATATAATAAATGCAGTTCTGGTTGGTTTTGAGCTAACCCTCTTTCCAATAAGGCGTTCTCCCACATTTCAGCTTTGTAATGTTATACTTTGAAACTGAAGTATCTGGATGACTCATATTCACATCTGTTTGACTTTCTTTTCTATTCTCTCTTTTTTTTTTTTTATAGCTGAGTAGTATGCTGGACGTGGGGAAATGGCCAGTGTTTGCACTCCTTCCTCCTGAGGAACTTCGGCTTATCCGGCAGGCTTGTGTCTTTGGCAGTGCCGCAAATGAAGCCCTCTATGTCACAGTTAATGATGAGGTACGACTTAGGCTTCAAGCAATGGTTCTTTAATCCTGTTGTTTACGTTAAGATGTTCCGCATGACTTAATAGAGTTAATTCCTTTTTTCTAATACAGATTTGTAATCACTTTTTTCCCCATTTAGTGCTGGATAGAAAAATGCTGCAGGCCTCTCCCTCTTTGGTTGATACAAGATGCAGTTCCAGACACAGGGATAAGCAGATAGAATGAAGCTATCTTTAGCTCTACAGGCCTAATACCTTAGCAAGCGCCATTTTTATCCCATGGAAAGGTGGACAGCATCCCTCATCTTTCCTCCCTTGCTCATTTGTTTGTCTCTGTAGACCAAACAGTTAAAATGTCTGAGCACTTGACTGTGGTGTAAAAAGGATATACACATTTCAGCAGATTTCCCTCCAGATGCCACTAAATGTTTCTGGTAACAAAATCTCACAAAAGATTACACATTGGCTGCAGATGTAGTTTAATTTGGCTGAGAATAATGTTGGAATGATTCCCGCATTAATCAGTTAATCTCTCAAAACAAAGCGACTTGTCAAAGTCTGCACTAGCAAATTATGGGCTAGAAAATAATTGAAAACCGTTGTAAACTAACACATTGATATTGAAAATATTGTTGACAACTATGAAATAGCATTTCCAATATTTTAACATGTGCTCTCAGCATATCAATTCACTAAATATTTTCCATTTATCAGTTACCACCAGATATTTGCATATATGTACCATGCACTCAGAAGACTTTCAGCAGTGATGTTTGCTATTTGCAGGTCTTTGCTCTGGGCACAAACTGCAGTGGCTGTTTAGGGCTTGGAGACCTTCAAAGCACCATCGAGCCACGCAGGATTGATGTCTTGTGCGGAAAAAAGATTGTGTCCCTAAGCTATGGAACAGGACCGCATGTGGTTATCGCCACTGCAGGTAATCCAGTTCAGAAAAATTTTTATTTGTCCCCCTGGGGCGAAATATTCTCAGAATGCAGAGAAATGAAATCCCAGACAATGAAGTCAACAAATGCAGATGTCTTAGAGTCTGGTTTTATAATGAGGCTGGGCTGTTGCTGCTAGAATGTTGTATCAAAAAATGTCCTAAATTAACATATAATGTTGGAAGTCATAAAATATTTATTAGAGCACAAGACTTTAAATGTTGACCAGAAAATTTTTAAAATAAAAAGTTTTGGCTTGTATGCTAGAACATACCAGTTCATTATAATGTGAGTTATTTTTTTAATGCTAAATTAACAACACAATTTAGATTAAAAAAGCAGGAAGAATGTATTTAAGGCAACCTTGAAATGACCAATCAGTGCTAGACGAGCTAGACAGCCATCTCTAGGAGAAGTCATGGCTGAGCCATACTTTTCAACGCAGTAGATGTTTTTGTAGCTTTCTCCAAAATGTGCACTTCGAAACTGTCGGAGCTCTACAGGCTGTTCTTGCCACCTCGCACTTAATCTTTGCTCTGATATGCACTGCCATCTGTGAGACCTTACATAGATAGATGTGTGCCTTTCCTTATCAGGTCCAAGAAAGAAACAGGTCTATTAGACGCATTTAGATGCTAAAACATTCTCCGCAATTCTCCTCTCCTGACGTATAGTATAGACCTGTTGGAACTCCAGACCAACTGCCAACGTCTTTTTTCCCCTCTCTTTGGTAACTTCTACTTATGTTATACCTGCTTTATAAATTGTGAGTAGCCACAGTGTTGGTAGAAAATGTGCTAGAAGAGGCTGGTCTTGTATTTTATTGGGAAGCCTGGTACCTCTATTTGTCTCAGCCATTCATCCTCCTGTTTCACTGACCTGGATGTGTCTTTTCTGTCTCTGAGAGAAGCGTCTTACCACTTCTGCAGATATTTATTGGCATTTCCTCATTGGATGGTATAACTGTCCCATGCATTTAAAATCAGGATTCTCTTTCCCATTTCTGGTTACAATGTTTCCTAAACACTCTTGAGTTGAACTGAGCACTTGCTCATCTTTCCAAGCCACCAATTGTCCTCAGGATCCCATACAGATATACCTTATGTATAGGAAGAAGATGTTGGGTTAGGTCATCAATAATGCCAGATTCTGCATTATTGGTCCTCTGTAATTATTGTTTGCTGCTGGTGTGAGCAGCACTCCCATGAAAAAGTGTGTGGGAGATTGGATGGATGTGATGCCTTTCTTAATTCCACTTTTTAACTGTTTCTGCTCAAAATTTCTAACCCTAACCCTGCCTTACTAATATGATTTGGCATGCAGTGTCTTAATTCAATTTCTGTGTATGTTTCTGGTGATTCTCTGTAAATACATTAGCTTTATCAGTTTTGTAAATTCCAATTTAAGAAAGTTTTCATTTCAATTCTTAATTTTAATGAGAACAGTGCTGAGTCTGTGAGGTAAATAGCCTGGCTGCTTTTTATCTATATATAAAATATTAACTAATGTCACAAAAAAAAAATGTTTGCCTGCACATGTGTAGATGGAGAGGTGTTTGCTTGGGGCCACAACGGGTACAGTCAACTGGGCAACGGGACCACCAACCATGGATTGACCCCTGCCCTGGTATCCACCAACCTCCTTAGCAAGAGAGTGACTGAGGTGGCCTGTGGCTCTCACCACACTATTGCCCTCACAACTGACGGAGAGGTAATTTCATCTGCCATTGCTGTGTTGCTCTCTGCTCAATCTCTGGGTTTCGTTGGACAGTGATTGATTTGTCTTTGTGCTCAGGTGTATGCATGGGGTTACAACAACTCAGGCCAAGTTGGTTCAGGGTCTACTGCCAACCAGCCGACACCCCGCCGGGTCAGCAGCTGCCTGCAGAACAAAGTGGTGGTTAACATAGCCTGTGGTCAGCTCTGCTCTATGGCTGTTTTGGACAATGGAGAGGTAATGGGTCACATCAGTCTGCAGATGTGAACATGAATAAGTGAATCAGTGCTCTCAGTAGGTTCACTTTTTGACAGTCAGCAGCAATTAAGCCATTTTTTTTAAGGCATGCAAAAAAAATGTGTGTCACACCAAAGATATTTAGTTATTTAGTTTTTTTTTTTTTTTTCATCGAAATAGACTCTTTCAGTGCAGACCTCTGAATCATGGCTTTGATACAGTGCTTGCTTTGTCTGAATCTGTCTCCTTTTGAAGATCTATGGTTGGGGCTATAACTGCAATGGACAGCTAGGTCTGGGCAACAATGGAAATCAACAGACACCATGTAGGATCGCTGCTCTCCAAGGAGTCAACATCATCCAGGTAAGAGCCCAGAGGGAGTGAGAGAAATTTATGTTTGTTTATTTATTTATTATTAGTTATTTCACCCTGCATTCTACTTAATCAGAATCTTCACTCTATATGCAGGTTGCCTGTGGATATGCACATACATTGGCACTTACAGATGAGGGCTTAATTTACGCCTGGGGGGCCAACTCATATGGACAGTTGGGAACAGGCAATAAGAGTAACCAAGCTCTCCCTACTCAAATAAACACAGACAAGGAGAGGTCAGTACTTTTTTTTTTTTATGTTTTTTTCCTGGCCTTTCTGACACCACAGCAGGTCACAAATTGCTGTATGACCACATCCTGTGAGATACATTTCTTAGTTACTTAATGCCTCAAAATGAATGGTAAAACATCACAGAGGGAATACAATATTGGTTGCTGACTCTAAAGAAATATCATCCGACCAATGGTCCTCCCAGCCTCTTTGCCGTACACATTAGAAGGCGATACATGAGTAGAACTTCGGATTTTATATTCAGTTTCTTTCTCTAGGATGGTGGAGGTGGCTGCGTGTCACACCAGCCACACGTCTGCTGCCAAGACACAGAGCGGGCAGGTTCTGATGTGGGGCCAGTGTCGAGGTCAAGCTGTGGCCAGCCCCCACCTCACCCATTTCAGCACCACAGACGATG
The DNA here is from genome assembly GCA_034769265.1 of Remorina albescens. NCBI lineage: Eukaryota > Metazoa > Chordata > Actinopteri > Carangiformes > Echeneidae > Remorina > Remorina albescens. The sequence goes on along the minus strand of CM068497.1, from coordinate 19,175,097 downwards.
TGTTTGCTTGCTTCGCCACACCAGCAGTCACATGGCACCTCCTCTCAGTGGGTAAGCATGGTTTTTGAATGAAAAGATTTCTAAAACTGAAGGACAGCCTCAGAGCTAATATCCCCAATAATCAGTGGAATTATATGAACCATTTGACATTGTCCTGTTGATCTTTTGATAGGTCAGAGGTAATCATACCATGCTGGTGGCACATATCTTTGTGTCACAGGTATAAATTCCTGGAAGTCATCTAAGAAATAAACAGGAAAGTCTGTTTCCTGTCCTTTAAAAAAAAAAAAAAAAAAAAATCATACATCTGCTGATTGATTTTTTTATTTTCTTTTTTGCTTAGCTGAACCTGGTAAACATTTCACCTTGGATTTCACTTTTTAAAATATCTGCTGGACAATCTATTGTTGTATCCTGTATATATGTGCTATATCTCTAAAGTAAAATCCACCAGTTAAAGACAAGCAAACAAGGAAAAATCCATACTGTAGCACTGGTCCAATTTCAAACGGTGTCATAGAAGGGGAATGATCAAGTATTAATTATTCAATTCTATTTATTTATTTTAACATTCATGTTGTTTATTTTTGTTAGACAGTGATGATTATCTGACTGTGGCTCAGTCTTTGAAAAAGGAGTTTGACAGTCCAGAGATTTCAGACCTGAAGTTCTTGGTTGATGGGAAGTGTATCCATGTTCACAAAGCTCTACTGAAGATCAGGTATGCAAAAAAGACAAAACAAAACAAAACAAAACAACAACAAAAAAAAAAAAAACAATCGAGAGGATATGTGAACTTGAAAAAAATCACATTGTTTGCAGATTTCAGTTTTTATTTACTCATATTTCAACATATTTTTGAAACTTTGTCAGTGCAACATAGAAGACTTGAAAAACAGACCAAAAACCATCCAGTTTCCATCCAGTCACATAATATTTTGAGTAGCTAGTCTTTGTCTGGTGAGGTGCACAATCTGTGCAAATATTTTTTGTACTTGCCTTTTTTAGAACGTACCTCTTGTCTTATTGTGGTTTTTCTTCAAAAACTTTTAGATTAAGATGGAAATAGAAAGTGAATCTCCAGATTTTCCTCCCTGATGTTGGGCTGCCTCTTTTCATTCTTCTTGACTGTATTCTTTTTGTAAGAACTGATTTCTTTTCCTTTCTTTCTCACCAGAGCTGCTTCTCCATCCTGACTTCATTTTGGTCACATGAACATTTCTTTCACATTCAGAGGTTGTTTGGTCATGTGTAATTAACTTCAGGGGAACAGAAACACACTTTGATGTTACAGACTTTTGTGATTTTTAAATATAGATTATAGAACAGGAAAGTGTATGTTTTTATATATACATATATATATATTCTCTGCCGTGTTTCTTATATTTGAACACCATCTGTTAAACAGCATTTCCTCCTCTTTCCTGTTAATGTCATGTGGAAGCAAAGACAGACCTATTGTTTCCCGTTTTTCTTTTTATAACCACAGTTGGATACAAAGTATCTGCGTTCCGGTCCGTTGCTCTTTTGCACTGTCAGTAGGAAGGAGCCAGACTGTCTGCGACATCAACCGTTAGCTGACACGTTCACACGAATATGCAGCAGCAAGAAACGCCTGCTGTGGCAAGGTCACATGCAAATGATACGTTTGAGATGCACTTAAAGAATGAGGCACTTGTTTGTTATTTCAGCCACGATATGAAACCAAATGACAGAGAAGCCGTGTTTTTAGCCTGTAGACATTAACAGTGAGGCGAAATTGGTAGAAAAAAAATAGGCTAACAGTATTTAAAATGCAGACATCCGTAAGGAACAAATATTTAAAGACGCTGTGGGTTAAAGTTGTTGGCAGGGTGCCTTCACGTTTCCTCAGGAACTGTGTAATGGCCTGAAGATTGAATCGTGAGTTAACAGTGGATGAATTTGTAAAATATCAATTTGATGCACTGTAGCAATAACAATGATGGTATATTTGAAGACACATTGTTCCTTCCATGCTGCTTGTTATGGGTTGTTAATTTTGAGGTCAGTCATGTATTGATGGAATTCAGATTAAACATACATGGGAACAAAAATATGATTTTAATCAAACTCAATCAAATGGTAAACATAACATGCTAATAAACATGTCGCTACAACTAAACTTACATAATGTATGTAACCAATTAATAGTAATTAAGAACAATTTTAAGTTGTATTTCTGGTTTTATGAGTGGTAACCATAGAAACACTACTTCATATTACCACTGAATGTTTTCACTTTACTGGCACTGGGTTCCAGACAGTATTACAATAAATTAGTTGGCTTCTGAAATCATTAATTGGTTAGTTATCCAGTTTTGATTCCAGTTCTTGGGAAGTTGTTTCTGAGTCACGACACCTCAATGAGCAAAAATAACCTCAGTGTATACACCTTAGTGTCAGAAATAAAACAAAACAGGAATTGGCCCACATTTACAACGTCACATGAAATGTTTTGTCCTACTTTAGGTGTGAGCATTTCCGTGCACTGCTGAACGAAACAGATGAGGACGCCATAGAAATCCACCAGTTCTCATACCTGGTGTACAGAGCCTTCCTGGAGTACCTCTACACAGACACCATTAACCTGCCACCAGAGGATGCTATTGGTAAGCCCAGAGAAGTGCACGCACTGAGAGCTCTAGGAAGGGAGCCACTGTGTAGGTCTTAAAGACACTTACCTGTGTGTGTTTTTGTGCGTAGGATTACTGGATTTGGCCACTTTCTACAGAGAGACAAGACTGAAGAGGCTATGCCAGGAAACAATCAAGAGAGGCATCTCAGAGGAGAACGCCATCACTCTGCTCTCTGCTGCTGTCAAGTATGAGGCCCGGGTAAGCTCATAGCCCCTGACACACAGTCAGAAACGCTGTTGGTGGTGGTGGGTGCCTTCACAGTAGCTAGGCAGTTATCCTCAGCACTGACCAGACAGCACTCTTCATTTTTAGGATCTGGAGGAGTTCTGCTTCAAGTTTTGTGTCAACCACCTAACAGCTGTCACGCAGACCCAGGCCTTTACAGACATGGACCACGACCTGCTCAAGAACTTCATTAGCAAAGCCAGCCGCTATGGGGCCTTCAAAAACTGACTAGAGTGTCCCAGTAATGACATATTCTACACTATGAGGGTTAAGCTCTCTTACGGGTTGAGAGTGAGCCCTAGACCAAAGTAAACGAGAGGCTGGTCAGCACTTCAAAGACTTGTCGCTGGTGATGTAAACACTGGAAGAGAAATTGATGTCAGGTTTCACTCGCTAACTGATACCTCTGTGCTGCTCCTGCCATCCTAAACCTTGCCCAAACACACTGCTTGCTTGGCAAGGGAAATATTGGGTTACACCACAAGTTTAGACCAGTCCAGCAACAAGAAGACAGTGCAGTGAGCAAATAGAAAGATATGGTTTGTGGTTTGTCTGCTTGGCTAGTTCTGTTTGCTTCATTTGTCACCAGACAGATGTGCTGCATGGCAACCACCCAAGAGAAGATAATATACTGAATATGGTTTTGTTTTTTTATCAGTAAGTAAATGAAATGGTGGATGCATATATCACATTGTAGAGCATTCAGTCTGATCAGTAGTGACAGGAAGTGATCAGCAACAAACAAGTCAGCCATGAATGAATATTTCACATTGTGCTGCTTTACTTTGAAGCCTTGATTCTCAAACTGTCTGGATTGAGAAATAGTATTTAATGAGAAAAACTGCACAAGCTGTTTTTACTAAATCTGCAACTTGTTCCTCACAAATCTTGGTCTGTTGATGATATCTTTTATTTTGTTACATTTTTGCCACGTTTTGTTTTATATTGAGGGTGTTCACCTTTGCCATCCAAAGTTCTGGTTGCCGTTCAATGTTTGGATTGATTTAACATTTGCATTGTTTTGCTGTAGACGGTTGCCCAGACCACCGCAACAGACTGACAAAACAGTGCAGTTGTGTTACGCTTTCTGAGCGATGAGGCTATCCTACTGCATGTTTACTTGTGTTCAGATTAACCCTCCTGTGCAGCTGTCAGTGTCTGACCTATTTGAGCATAATGAGTCATGTTGATGATGTTACACTGTAGATGCAGCAGATTTTTTTTTATTGCAATTTGTTATGTTTACAAAAGTTTGGTTATTAATTGTAATTTTTTTTAAATTATTAATATGTTGGCAGCAAACCTCTGCTATATTTCACGTGTCTTTCTATCTTTCCCCTGGTAGCACCTCATAGTAATTAAATAGTGCTATCTTAGTGTAAAGGCCAGCTGTAGTTGTGTTGAATTTCACCTCCAGAGTAGGACAACACAGTCTTTAAATGTAGTGAACTTCTGATTCCACATTAAATCTGTCTAAATAGATTGTAACAAAATGCTTTTATTTTAACAAGCCAATTATTGTAGTGTTTTGGGTTTGGGTTTGTTTTTGTTTTTTTACATTTTGATAATCATTAAAAAAAGAAATGCCTGTGTTCTCAGTTTGTATGGGAAATTCTGCAAAGTACTGACTTTGGCACTAAAAGTAACATCTGAAAGTCTAAAATGTATTAAAATAAAAAGTTTGATGGATGCGTTACTTTATTTATCGTTGCAGTGTTTGCATTCTCTGTTGTGGAATAATGAAGTCTTGTAAAAGCAATATAACATAGTGAGAGAGAAAGAAGGCATCCCCTATAGAATTATTCTTGCATAAATGTCTAATGTGCAACAAGTGTTAAAACACACAGGCTGTGATAATTCCGTTTTGACCAATTTCAAAAGACTCCAATACTTCCGATTGTTGTGCCGAACACCTGCTGAGCAGCCAGCACACACATCAAGTGCTTTAACCACAAGGTGAACTCTGCACACAAACGCTACTTTAACTGAGGCCAGTTTACTCCCTTGAAAAAGACATGAAAGACATTTGATGTGACTTCCTGTGCTACTGACTGATTCAAATGTAAGCAAATAAAAGCCTCGTGTTTTCAGAGGCATTCTCATAATCCAGCTACATAATATTGCTTGTATCATTCCCAGAGGACACGTGTGGAACACAGTTTCACCTATGTCACGCAAACTGAGATGTAACACTTAGAGAGTCTTTCTGTGGGAGGAAGCTTCATATTCTGCACATTTACCTGTTTGTTTTTGTACATGCAACTTCAGAGTGTTATGTCACTTTCAATTCTGAATTTCTACTTGCCAAGAAGGTGTGAGATGCAGTCAGAATGGCGGACGCCTTTCAAAATAAGATTTTTGTGTCAAAGAGCTGATTTGTTTTCTGATACACTCTCTCCTAAAAACTAAATATTTTGAGCCTGTCAGTGTGTTGAGCCCCCAGAGACAGAAGGTTTGGGGTTATTGTGATGAAAGCCAGATCAGCAGCTCACAGATGATTCACTTACTTGGTTTCCAGCTAATGGCCACTCTCAAAACTAATGAAGTTAAATTTGTGGGCAGATGGCTTTCAGGATATGGTTCACTGTGATTTAAAAAAAAAAATAAAAAATACAGATAACCATTAACAGCGTAGTCAACAACAAGACTAAAGAGATTACTAGTGTTACTTTGTCTTTTACTTTACTTGGCACAAAAACAATTGATTACAAACAATAAAGGTTAAAAAGAAATTACATCGCCCTATTAGGTTTCTCTTCGGGCCTTTTAATAATGTATAGTAAAGTTTTCAATCAATTATTCCTTTAACAAAGCCTAAGAATAAATATATGCACATGGTTGTTGACAGTTGCTCCATAAGTAAAAGGAAATGAGAAACGGCACACATTCATTCATTCATCTGTCTTCAACTGCCTATCCGTGTCTGGGTCGCAGGGAAACGGCATACAGTTGGCACTCTGCTACGCACAGACCTCATTACGCTCAAATAAAAAAAAACTAAAATAAAGATATAATTTACAAATTAAATTTTGTCACAGTGAAAATGGTCAAAAAAATATTCTTACCATTTTTATGAACAGACTCAACTATGTCAAATTGGAAGAACTGTAGTTTGACTAAAAGGTGAGAAGTATTCACAGCAAGAAGAGAATAAAATATTAAAATCAGTCATCTTTTTAACTGCTTAATATAATGCTGACCTATTTCATATAGATAATACAAAAGTAAAATCTCAAGCTCTTAAAGTGACTATAAATCCTGAATAAGCAGAATTACTAGAATTAGCACTACTTTTATTTTACCGTAATAGAAAAAAAAAAAAAAAAGTCCCAGTGGCCTAAAAATAGCCCTGATGCTTAGTGAGGTAGGAAATTGTTAGCATGATAGATCTGAGATCTATCACGTCATGGATTTCAGTTTGCTTGCCCAGATCACTCTGATTTGCTCATACCATTCCTCGATGAGCTCAGCCGGACTGATAATATCACATCCTTCTGGCACACCAGTTCAAGGCTGCTTGAATTTTTTTAGTTTCCTGTCCCAGTAACTGTAAAAGCTGTGGGAAAACACTTACTGACTGATCTTTACCTTAGAGATCACTTCAGTATCTCCACAGTCCAAGCATACAGAAGAGCGTCCTTCTTTTTAACACTCAACTAGATTGATGAGATAACAGTCAGTTCTCTCATCAGATTTAAGTCTACTAAGTAAAGTGTGAATATGTAAATGATAAGAGGAAAAGGAATTTACTCAAATTTCTTTGAGTCTCAGAAAAAAGAGGAACTACGGGTACATTTAGAAAATGTGACTCTGCCTGCTGAATGTTGTGAACAGATACTCTAGATACCATTTTACAATGAGATCCAAAATCATAATCAGTGTTGCACATGAGAGTCTGAGTTACATGTACACCCACTCACCCCTTGACATTTTGACACAACAACTCAACTGTTAGAAATGGGAACATACCCTGAAAGTGAGTTAACTGTTTAGTGGTTGATGGAAAAGTCACAGTTCAGAGCCTGTGTTGTGAAGAAGCGTTGATAAGGTAATGAGGGTAATGTGGCTAAGCTCAGTCAGTTGTTCCAGGTTTGGGGGGGGGGGGGGTGAAGTGTATGTGGGTGGGTGGGGAGTGTTTGTTTTACAAAGCAGTCAAAGGCCTCAGGTTGATAAGGCATGTGGGGGAGTAATTGAAAGACCCGCAACAGACTCTTTGCTTTCTTTCTTGTGTTCTCTAAATGTCAAGATTCTATTTTAGTCGATCAACTGAAACAATATTATCAATCACACCATAGGAACAACTTCCCAAGAGAGGATGACAATAAAGATTTTATTCTCATAGCTCTCCTCCCCTTTATTTTTTAACTAAACACAATATTCACGTAACTTGGTACTTGTCTCTTTGCTCAAATGCATGTGTGTGTGTGTGTTAAATTCCTGTCAGGCCTCTGGTCTACATTCACCAGAGTTTGTGTTGCTGTTGCAGCTACCTTGGCCTCAGGGGGGAGTTTGTGTATGGACTGCAGCTCTGCTGGGTTTTACTGGTTTGTTTGTCTGCGTATGCCAACACAAACGTTGGTGCCGGCCCTGTTTCCAAGGTGAAAGAAAGAGATTCAGCTAAAGGCCCTTTCACAGCGAGTCACAGCGAATCCAGAGATGTCCTTTTAATTCAGATGTATTTTGGTTTTGAACCGCTTTCATTTGAGATGCTTAATTTTCATGTAGCTTCTTTTTCATCGAACACAATGAGGGTGCACCCTGAGGGATGGAGTCATTAAGTCATGTCTAGTTAGCTGTATCGGTCTCATCACCACAATGTACCCCGGGCCTGTTGGATGTGGCCATAGCTAAGTGTTGTTAACCTGCTCTCTGTCTCTCACTCTCAGGACACACATATCCTCAATTCATTAGAAATGGAAAGTAAGTTGACGCTCATGTTAATAAAGCAAAGTTGACCTGCTTCTGTCAATTCTGATGTCATCATCTGATTTGGAGGCCCATGTCTCTCCATGCACTAACCATGCACATCGAACAACAGCATTGTGTCACCTGCTGTCTTTCACTGGCATTTCACTCCTGCATTTGAAGGCATTCAAGTGTTAGCCTTGGGGGTGCCAGACTACTTCCTGGCATTGTGAGAAATTTAACAGTCGAGGGATTTCAGGCACATGTTTTTGTTTAGCAACCGCATACTTGCATGTGAAGAGCTTGTTTTTATGTGCTGGATGGAACTATTTTGCGAGTCAAAGACAATAGTACGGGCTCTTCTATTTTCTCGAACGTTTCACTCCAGCCTTGATGGTGTTTATTTTGTGGAGGTCTGACAAAGAGAGGCACACTGGCCATAAAACACCCGCTGTCTCTTTGATTCTCTCTTCACTTGTTTGGCTATAGTTTGTAACTTTGTGAAGTCAAAAAAGAAAAATGAACCAAGTGTGAATTTGTGTCATGTTTGTAAACTACAGCACACATCACTATCACTGGAGCCGTTTCCACATGGGGAAGTATTATTGGAGGCATCAAACGCAAACGAGTTAGCATTGTATGCACGATTCTATGTAAATGTGAAGCACAGAAGATAGAACTGGCAGGAGAAAAAAGGTTTGTTTGAACTGCCACTAACCCATTTGTTCAGTGATGGGAAACTTGAGCAGCTCCTGTACTTCCTATCTGAAACAGTAGCAACACAAATGAATTCAAACGATTTACAATAATCACTCACCAGGCTGCCGATCAAAAGGCTCAGAGCACTTTCAGCTGTCTGAGACTAATTATTTATAAGCTATAAACTTCAGATTCCTCCCTTCTAAGCTACTTCACTTGCTACAAAAGCTCCAGTGTTTCTGCGAGCCGCCAAGTTGAGATTTCCTGTTGAAGGAGAGATTGAATGCTGTGGGCACAGAACGATACAGGGCAGCTCAAGAACCACCACAAAGAGAGAGCACTCTGTTCCAGTGTCCCCTGTCAGAACATAACACTGCTCTACTTCAGCAGAGGCTTCCCACGCAAGAACACACACACACACACACGCAAAAACCCCAATAAGGAGACAGTTCAGTTTTCCTGTGACCTCCAATCAGACCTGTGGAAGAAGTCATCTCCAGCAAATGCAGGGGTGTGCTGACCCCATTGCCTGGCACTTTTGACCCCCTGTCTTCACTAACAGCTCAACTGATGAGGAACAAACAAGCCAAGCACCGACAAGATTTAGATTTTCGTCTCAATCAGCATTGTGATTCCTTGCTTGTAATAAAGTGTCAAACCGACAAACTACAAATATCAGCAACTGTTTTTCAGTGTTGTAATATTGCCGAGTTTAAACATTATCAGTCATCACCCCATTTTTAAACTTGTGCTGCATCTCTCACTGAGCTGCAGTAATAATAATGTCTTATTTATATAGTACCTCTAAAAAGAGCTTTAGATAAAATTAAATGGGAATAAAACTTATAAAATGAACTATAAAGTGTTTCAAAACAGACCTAAAAGTGGATTAAAGTAACCCTAACTCTAACCCTAATAATGGGGGAGTAGAAGGGTAAATTCAGAAAATGTGTGAGGCTTTATTCAACCACTGATACTGTAAGTGGTTGTACGGGTCTTGAGGAGTAACAAGAATACACGTTGAGGCTTGTGATATTTACTAATCATATCAAACAAAAGAATGTAAGCCGTTGAGGAAGTCTTTTATCAAAATCGAGTTCTTTTTAAACACAATTTTGGCTGAGGCACTTTCTTTTCTTTACTTTCCCTCTTCATTTCTTTTATAGCTAACTGTGAATTGTAGTCTTTGGTCTTATAGAGGAGCATTTTGAAATTTAATACAGACAACTGCTTTAAAATAAAACCCAGTTTATTATAATTATTATCATTGTGATTATTATTTATTATACTCAACATTAATCACTTACTTTCCTTTTACAGGAATATGTCAGCATATTTATTTTCATCATTTATTTTTTCCATCAAGTGGCTGGTGAGCACATGATGAAGTCTCGATGAATTCCCTCACATGCCATTGATGTGTTGTTCCTACTGAGCCTTTCACTCAGTAGGAACAGGCAGACAAAGGAGTAGGAGGATCTGAGCTGGAGGCAGTAGGAGGAGTTACTACAGCCCCCAACTACAAAACTGTCTGCCAAACATGCACAAAGGAGAACTAAGAGATCTGTCGCAGGGTGATGTGTGTTGAGCAAAAGTCCCAGACGCTGTCAGCGAGAGACACATGCACAGATAGAGAGAGAGAGAAGTATAAGTAGTGGCGAGTGACTCACCCGGCTCGCAGGAGAAAGAAAGAGTAGTGGACAGGATAGGGTCCCTGAAGCCTGCTCACATTGGGACACGGACAGAAAGACAGCAGGAGCTCAACTCCTGCTTCAATTTTGCCCCACAGGAGAAGCCTAGGGGTTGGTGGTCTGGACCTTTGTGAGAAGTGGAAAACTGAAGACAACTGTGCTGCCGTGGAGCTAAAGAAAAAAAAAAAAAGAGGACTAAATCACCAGATTGAATTTTGACAAAGTGGAAGGGAATATGCCATGAGGACAACTTCTAACAGACCTGGACTTGGATATGTCCTTGTTTCTTTTGTGGACCCAGCAGGTTACTGTGTTTGGAGACTTATCCTGAATGAGAAGGGGGGGGCACATTTGTGTGACAAATTTGTCTGAGTGAGTAAAAGCTCTGTCTGCAACTTGTGGGGTGGAGAGATAAGGGAGGGGGAGGGGAGGACGCTCTAGCCTGAATCTGTGTCCTCTTTGGGGGGTCTTTTCAACATGAAGTAGCCCCCAAAACAACATCAAGAAACAGGAGGGAATCCTGCTGACCATGTGCAGGAGTCCTCTCTAATAACTGGAGGAACAGATATTTGTGTGAATGGCCCAAGTGTTCCTCAGAGCATCTTGTTCTGTGTCTTGTTCATGGCGGATTTGTTCTGTCCTTTCATTGTATAGCTATTACATAACACCCCTCATCCCTTCACGCTTTGTCTCTCAGAATGAACAGCACCACCCCCTCCATTTTCACTTTAACCACATCATTGATGAACAGTAACTCAGCAAACAGCTCTACCTGCAGCAAAAACGATGGGTTCAAATACCCTTTGTACAGCACTGTCTTCAGCATTGTGTTTGTGGTGGGACTCATTACCAATGTTGTGGCCATTTACATCTTCACCTGCACTCTGAAGCTGAGGAACGAAACCACGACGTACATGATAAACTTAGTGCTGTCCGACCTGCTGTTCGTCTTCACGCTGCCTCTGAGGGTCTTCTACTTCATCAACCAGAACTGGCCCTTTGGCAGCACGCTGTGCAAGGTCTCTGTCTCGTTGTTCTACACCAACATGTACGGCAGCATGCTCTTCCTCACCTGCATCAGCGTGGATCGCTTCCTGGCCATCGTGCACCCTTTTCGCTCAAGGACGCTCAGGACTAAACGCAACGCCAGGATAGTGTGCACCGCTGTGTGGGTACTGGTGCTGTCAGGGAGCCTCCCCACGGGGTTCATGTTGCAGACCACCTCACAAGACAACAACAAGACAAATGCTACCTTCTGTTTCGAGAACTTCTCTTCCAAGCAGTGGAAGGCTCACCTGTCGAAGGTGGTGATATTCATAGAAACAGTTGGCTTTGTCATCCCTTTGCTACTTAACGTTTGTTGCTCCATCATGGTGTTGCAGACCCTGCGTCGCCCTCAAACCATCAGCCGTGGGGGGAAGCTGAACAAAACCAAAATCCTGCGCATGATAATTGTGCATCTCATTATTTTTTGTTTCTGCTTCATCCCCTACAATGTAAACTTGGTTTTCTACGCTCTGGTCCGCACCAAAACTCTGAAAGGCTGCTATGTGGAGTCTGTGGTCCGATCCATCTACCCAGTAGCACTCTGCATTGCTGTGTCCAACTGCTGCTTTGATCCCATTGTTTACTATTTCACCTCAGAGACCATCCAGAACTCCATCAAGAGGAAGTCCACGGTCAGCCACAATTATGATGTCAAGTTCTCTGAGGCCCTGCAATCAGAAAGCAGCTCCAACCTGCAGTGCAGCCTGAGGAATCTGAAAGCTAAGGTCTTCCATAATGAGTCCTCCGTGTGATGGAGGGGCTGTATTAAAATCGACTTTTCCGAAGGCACAAACCTCCATGAGACCACAGGAACGGATTCATGGCGCAGCTGCCAAATGTTAGATTCTAGTCTTCATCTCTGGGCAAATTTGTGGACCTGTCATTGAAACATCGCTCTGCAGTATTGCTGCTACATGACTCCTTGTTCTCATCTGTGGAATTATTAATTTTATTTATTACTACTTATTAATTTCCCTTTCCTGTGGAAATTGTGTTAAGCACAATTACCCTTCCAGTGACCTGGAAGGGAATGTGATCGCTGAACAGCAGGACAGTTATGAAATTAAATGTTACATGTGCCTGTATATTTGAACATTTCCGTGGCAAGCTGTGGTAGTAACTTTAGAATAGTATCTATTAAATTAACGTGAAATTATAACAAGTTATGAATTGTACAGGGCTTCTTTTTTTATTGTGAAGTACAAATGTGTCACAGAAATGCCTTTTTTGTTGTTTTTGTTGTGGCATTTCATTGTACACCGCATTAGAAAGTGTTATTTGCCATTAAATGCACTGACACGAAATTGTCGATACTGCACTCATGCCACAGTAATGAATAAAAGTCACATACTGTCTAAAAGAAGTGAAACCTCTTGTCTGTTAACGGGGAAATTCTCCTTTGAAACTTGACACCCGTTTTAAATGTTGAACTAGACCACAACACTCAATATTTCAAATGTTAAAACCAAATGACAATGAGGATTGTAAGACAGCACATGACATGAATTTTGTCTCTACTGTTTGTCCTTCAAGCAAATCTGGTCGAGTCTCTATACTCCCACTGGGGCATGTTGTGCCAGCTTCATGTGTGGCAACCAGTAATGGAAGAGAGGAAGTCTTTATAAATGAAGGTGACATAAAAAAAAACATTTTCAGACAGTAAATGGATTTGTATGTAAATGTAATGTGCCTGTGTGCCACAGTGATTCGATAGAAGCATAGTGAATGGCTCAGTGAAGTGTCTTTTATGTTTAACTTGACCTAGATAGGAATTCAATTTTATCATCCTGTGAAATGCTGTTTGCCTCCCCCCACAAGGATGTGATGTTTTCATTAACTGACAGGGCTGGTCTTCTGCACCAGAACAGAAAAGTCAGTACAGCTACACAATAAATCAGGATGTCTTCTATAAACAAAGTTAGACCTTTCAAAGAGTCATGCAGCATAATTAGAATCGCTCCCACAGTTGTGTGTAGAACAATAAACAACATCAAAGTAAAATTACAGACAAAATTTACCGCTTACTGTAAAAACAGGCTGTGTGAAACATTTGTCCTGCTGTGGACAATTTTGCAAATGTTATGGCATCAACAAGGAGTCAACACAGCGTGAGAGCGGATAGCAGAAAGCACATGGTGCTCTAACCTTCTTGACATAACCTGACAGTCAGTCGGCAGCGCTTTATTCACGCCCCACCTAGAACGCTGAAGCTCCGAGGCCATGTGAGCTGGTCAGGGACAGAGTTAGAGATCTGGGCTGTTGTGAAAACAAAAAGAGGGACAATTCGACACTGAGCAAGATCACCTGATCCAAGAGCAGCTGCAACATGAACGCAAGCAATGGTAAGTGTGAACCGGAACCTGTTCAGAGTTATCCCCATTTAGTCGCTTCAAGAACCACACACCACAATCACCCTGCATGACAGCTCTATCAGTGAGTCATTATAGATTAATATCTTCTCATGTCATGATCTATACTGCTTATCTATCAGGGTCTCGAGGAGGGGAAAACTCCACAGAGAAAGGAATTGAACCCAAAACCTTTTTGCCGTGAGGCAACGGCACTAACCCCCAATTCATGGCTGCTGTGAAATGGGCCAAGGGTCAGGCAGAAAGGTCGACAAAAACACAGGAAGTCACAGCTTTTTCTAACAATGTGAAGCAAATATACTGTATGTCTCAACTTTTTGAACTATCCTTTTGCACCAAGAGTGAATAAATAAAATAAAATTAATCCAGTTTTAACACAATGTGTCCACGCCTCACTGGAACACCATTACTTCCTCTTATACAACTACTGATGTAACTTCTGATAGTTTCTCAGTTGTTCCCATCATCTTATGAACATGTTGCTAAATGTCAAGAACATGACGTTGCGTATACAGCTCCAAGTTCTTCTGGTTGCACAAGCACACGTGTGTCAGGGACTGGTTCCCTTTTGCGTGAGCCCAGCAGGCTCCTCTGCATACACATCAGTTATCTTATCAGCCTGACCTCTCCTTCCCAGCAGACTGGAGGGTGAGAAAACACAGACACTGCACTGGTTGTCATGGAATACATTTGTATTCTGCATTGATGGGCTGAGGATATGCAATGTTTTGTTTCACAAGCGATATAGCAATTTCACCTGAGTAATCTTTTCTACTTTTAAGTAGATTTGACAGCAATTCTTGCATTTCATTGTTACTTTTAGTAATTCACAGTGTAAATAAGTAATAGCAGGAGACTGCTGGAGTGCTCCAAGGTCTCACAACACAACAACAATGTTTAGTCTAAGTGGTTGCCTGCATTAGGGTCGTCACAGTCAGTACCACTCTCCAAGTCTCAGTGGAGACAATAACAAGCCTGGATCTAGGTTTCATGTTGTAGCATTAGTTTCCTGTTGAGATTTTTTTTCTCCATTCAACCCTTAAATGCTGCTTTGAAGTTCTGTCAGTCCCGAATGAACAAATATCCTCGGGTGTGTTGAGAACTCGTGTCAGGAGTAATTTCTGCTGGGGCATTGACAGGAACCTCAGTATGTGCACACTTTTCAGGGAGGAGGAGTTGCTTTAGGGTGGTAGGAAGGGGTGTTGGGGGTGGGGGGGTGCTTGTGGCGAATTCCCCATCCTTAGATTTGTGATCCAAGCTTTGGATCACATGGCAAGGGAAGCATCTATCCTTCTAAATGGATCTGGGAGAGGGAAGGGGTCTCTGCAGAGCCTAATCAACCATTTTCCCTGCATAGCTTGCAGCATAAATTCTGGAGGAAATAGCTGTTATTACACTAAAGTGGCCAGTGCTCATTTAGATATCTGCGTAGCTTTCCCACAGTAAAACCAGAATCACATTCTACATCTCTGGTATTTACAGTCCCACCTCGGTGTTTAGTGGTTAGCAGGTATTATTACAGTTCTATTAAAAAGTTTGCCACCCTCCAGGGGCAAAAAAGTACTCTATTTGTACAGCCTTTGTGACTGCGAAGGAGAAGACAGTAAAAATGCAGGAGATGGAACATTGCGTTAAGTAATCGTTTGTCAGGAAGTGGTTTCACAAGGAAAGAGGCATCTTGTCTGTGCTAGCACAACAGCCCCGCTTATTTGAAAATCAGAGGCAGCACTGAGCTAATAACCAGCAGTGGAAGGAGCTCAGTGTCTTCGAGGAGGGAGGTAAACTAAATAACTGCACCAACAGTCACATGTAATCCTCCTTAACTCTCTGTCACCTCTCATCATAAACACGCCTTATCAGTTTCTTGAGGGGATTTTTAACCAGACCAGCACTTGATAATGTGTCGCAGCTACTAAGCAAAATAGAAAGTAGAAACAACATGTTGATAAAACACTCCCTTCATGGGGGTCTTGCAATGATGAAAACAACAAGTTCCAGCAGTAAGCCCAAAGTTTCCAGCCCGTCAGAAAGGCATAAGTCATGTCAACAATTTTTTTTTTTTTTTTACAGTGTAGCCATAATGTGAAGTACGAACATTTTCAACTGCACAGTGACTGTGCCATTAATCTTCTCTTCATCAACCAGATGAGTCTTGACCTTGAGGGGGGAATTCACAGCCTATATGTAATTTAAATTATGGTTAGAGCATGTGTGTCATTGGGCTACCACTCAAAGATTTCCTGCAAAATATCACACTGATGATTCACGAGCTCCAAACTGAGCAAAGCGTGGTTAGCTTTGATTTTAATTGGAAACAAAGGGTAAATTTGAGCAATTAACCTCCTTCACTTCGTGTGTGTCGTGCGGGTGTGTGGGCATGAAGACATCATTGAATATGTTGAAATACGTAGAAAGTGCTCATGTCAAACCAGTAAGCCACAAGTCCCGGCATCAAATGAGACTTATGGGAAGAGAGGTTAGCACTTCTGACTTAAATCCATTCTATGAATCCTGCTGAGAATTCCCATAAAGACTCACACGCTTTTAGCACATCAACCACACTGTCACACATGTTTTTGGGGTTGAAAGATTTATTTCCTGGACCCGCCCCTGTCTAATAAAGCATTGTAGACTGCAGGCTGTCTCTACCTCGAGTATGTACATATAAATACATGAGATATATAACAGTGCATCCACTCTTTCCTTCAGTTTGAGCACTTTGGCCATACTGAACATATTGTTGCAGTCTTTTTGAAAAAAAAAAAACAAAAAAAAAAACAGGTGCAAATAGGTGTTTTCTGCTGGATGGGATCAGCTTGATCAAACTTGATCAAGCCTAAATGTATCCGTATGCAGCGCATCAGATCACATTACTAAGATGTTTTTAGCTTCATTAATGATAAATAGATACATTTATTTTATTGATCCCACACTGGGAAATTCTGTACTGACGTGTATGTGGATCTTTGAAGTAAAATGCGTTACTACATTAATAGTCACTACTATGATCATTTAATTAGTAAACTTACTTTTGTCAAAGAAATTAACCAATTAATATTACAATTTGGTTAAGATGATAACAGGTTAGCTTGAAGTTAGACGGGCACATTTAGTGAATTCACTAACTCAAATATCTGTACCTTCTGAGTCATACCTGATCCTTATCTGCGTGTTTACATGCAGCAGTGAAGTGAAAGAGAAAACCCTGAAATTGGAACTAAACTCTACAGTAACACAAAGCTGATCAGGTCAAGTCGTACTGAAGCCTGACATTCACCGGTCAAGATTTACACAGCAGCTCCGGCAAACACACGGCAGGATTAGTGATAGCCGGGCCCCCACTAATGCTACAGCCCAGGCTCATAAACAAATGCCCATAGCACACTCCACAGCACAGCCAAACATAAAAGCTGACGCTTACAGGTCAGGCTTTAGGTCAGCATGTTCCCCATGAGGAATTTCCACAGACCACACAAATACTTCTCGTCTTTTTCTGCCTCTCCTCCTCAGCAGAAACCAGTCTCCTCCGACTACAGAACATCTCTGTTCAGATGAAGGTGATGTCAACATCTGCTCAATTCAAGCCATTGTCTGAAAAGCACAGCTCTTAGTAAAATTTAATTATATTTGTTGTTTACTTTGAAAGTTCTTGTTCCTTGAAGGAGCTCCTCCCAAAATGATATTGCTAGTTATTTGATCTCAAATATTGGACATTTAAAAAATGAGCTACGCATCCTCTTGGTACAGGGTCTTGGAGAGACTGAGATTGGGGCCTTCTCTGAGGTCACAGGCTCAATACATGAGGTGTGGGAAGGACACGGCTTATTGATACCCCAAAGGTTATCTGCATTGTCTGAAAACAAACCACACAATTAGCTCCATGTAGCCGGAAGATAAGGCCAAGATAATTTCACTTCCATCGGAGACGCCATCAAGTAAGAGAAGCGTGATTATAAGACGATGCAATAAGGATAATCACAGCTCAGTTCACAACGTAAGCTTCAAGAGGGGATGAACTGATTTTCATGTCCTATGGTGATCAATGGATGATTCACAAGCGGCTGCCTTGACAAAAATAGAAACTCTCAAACACTGGACCACTCTTTGCAAAATTTCTGTCAATAACAATATAAATTGTGATTTAATAAATGGACCTAACTATGAATTATAATTGGCTTCTCAAAAGCCCATCTTTCTTGTCAGCAGATGCCAACACAAAGCACCGTGTGTGCTCCGAAAGTCCAAGTGGCATGACTGATAAATTCATTAGCCATTAACTCATCATTGATCTTTCGTTCCTGTTTGAACTTGTGCCATGCAGATCAATGAAATACAAAATCAATCTGCGACTGCTGGATGATTTCATTCATACTTGGACTCTTGTCAAGCTCGAATGAATCTTTGTCAAACTCATGAGATAAGGTGCTTTATTTTCCTCATAACCTATAAAACTTTTTGTAGGAAACACAGACCACAAATTCTGATTTAAAGATGAATAGTGCTGCCTTTAGTTAAATCAGCACTCAGTTTTAAGGAAACACCAATGCCTCCTTCATCAAAAAACAAATGTGGAATTTTTTTCATTGCTATTCTTACTCTAACCACAGAGCAAAGATACTTGCATACAAATTTCTTACCTGCAGATACTTCAGTTCTTCTACTTCTACATCTACTTCCATTTTTCACTGTAAGAATAGTGTGCAATGAGTCACACTCATTTCATTTGATGTTGAGGGATTAGGCCCTGTCTTGGGTTGGTGCAGGAGGCTTCAGGTTAATGAGTACTGCATGATTCCAACCCCACAACATTTCAAACTAAACTAACAACAAAAAGATACATATCACATTTCAACACAATTAAATATGAATCATGTAGTTACTTCATCCCAAAAAACAAATTAGACGTTTTCTACATGAATCACAAACCTCTGGTAAAACTCTATTGTCGTCTATTGATCTAATAGGAAGGATGGTGAGGGGTCATGCCGCCCGAGCCCAGGACTCTCCCTCAAGGAGAACCATCCCATCCCATCAGGAGTCAATAGGCATGTGGACCACAAACAATGGCATCATTTAGAAGCGCTGTTGGCCTGACAACATGTGCGGGGGTACTGTCCCACATGACCTGGGATCCAAATTTAACTGCTCCTGACCTTTTTACTTTGAGTTGCTGATGAATTGCTCTGCTCCTCGACAAACCTCACTTGGCCACGCCAGCCTCTATTGTCTAAAAACACTAGCAGCAGACAATGGAGGGTCACTGCAGAGGGCTTGAAATAATCATAACAATGACAGCTCCCATATTTATAGTTACAGAGAGACTCCTAACAGCAGCGCCTAAGTGCGTTGTTGTTAACAGGAAGAGCTGCTCCCTATGAAACACCTTGCTTTAGTGGGTGAGTCATGGTGTCAAGTTCTATTGTTTTCTTAACTGTGTGGTACACCACTGGCTATGACTGTCAACTAAAACATAAATATAGCTCAGAAACTAATAAAACGAAACATTTATAAAATACACACACACACAATGGGACTGTGAAGGATCCCCCTGTTTGTCCTGAATAAGAAAAGTGAAAGATCAGTATCATCATCAGTGGCCAGACAGAGATCACTGGGTCATCTTGCATCTGCAGAGCTCTTCCTGAGTGAAATGGGGGCAGCCGCAAAAACAGCCATTGTGACACAAAAAAGGGGAACAAAGATTAACAAGGGTCAATACTTCATCAGGGGGTGATGAGTGAAGCTGAAGGGTTGGCGTGTGCGGACGGTCTCACCTCCAAGAAGGCAAAATGAAAGGTTTGATTAGAGGGGAAGTCACTTGATTGTTTGCTATCGGGTCACCAGGATGAGCAGGAAGAGAATCAATGAAGCACTTCAGATTAGATTTTTGAGGCAGAGGCTGAAATTAACCTCACTGTGACTGAAGGCTGTACGCTGAATTATAGGATGTTTTCAGGCAATATGTGTGAAGTAAGATACTCACTCACACTCTCTCTACTGTGAGCTGCTCTGTGTGTAGCAAAGGTACAGTACAGATGCATTAAAGCGTTATGGTTTGGCTTGTGTTTGTTAACCAAAAATAACACCTCTTAAAATTGTAGAGCTCTGCATATTTCACTTCTCCCCCTTGGTCCTGTCAAAACAATGAGTCACATCATCAACCAGAGTCAGAATAAAGGTTTGCTGATGTTATTACACAATATGAGAAAGGAAATCATTCATTTAAAGAGAAATATCTTTCTTGACCCATTTATAGCCAATGAGATACAACAGACACGATTTCATATCCTTCCTGCAACAGGAAGCCCTGGTCATCTGTGTGTTTGCCTCTTTATTTTCTGTGGTACAACTTCATAAAACCGTTCAGTCAGGACACCCCCACCAGTCAGGTCTTGCACCTTTGACCTAAGAGTGAGATGAGCAACTGCACAATTTAATCAAAACCAGGAACCATGGCACGAATCTTATCACGCCATGGTGTTGTTTATATAATGAATCTCTGGTTTCAATTTCTTGGTTTTTGTCACACAGGGAGCTTTATCATATGGTGTTATTTTAGTAAAAAGTGCAACTTTTCTACTCTTCGTTATTCTATTCTGTAATGGCAAAACAAAGAAATTAACATTCAACTACCGTTAATAAATACACTAAAACACAAAAACAAGAAGATCCTATATTAATAGAGAACAAGAAAAAAGAGGTCATAGCTCAGAGTGGCTCTGTCTATTGTCATGCAATATTTGTGTCATAACCATTTACAAATTATTAATGGGATTCAGAAAAATGGGGTAAAAGTTGAACAGAAAAGACGATTATAATCTGTTTTTACCAGCTCCTGTATATCAGCTGCACTGGTTGGCTGTTGTTTTAATCCCCAGATAAAAAGTATAATAAAATAACATTACACAGTACAACAGTCATTAAAAACATTGCACCCACACCTGGAATTAGGGCTGGGTTAACAACATGTCTCAACCCCTTTTGTCTTAACATTCTTGATCATCAGTGTGAAAGAAAAAAGTTTCCCAAAATAAAACACGTTCATTTCCATTGTGAAACGTCAGAGTAAATTTAAAAAAACCTTCCATCATATTTAAGAACTATTTTGGATGATTAGTCTGTTTATCCCCGCGACCCAACCCCGGATAAGCAGATGAAGATGGATGGATGGATGGATAGTCTGTTTATTTACTGCATATTCTCCCAGTTCACACTAAATGACAGAGTTCATGGTGGACTTTGATGGGAGACCTTCCTATCACTGTAGCTCAGCTATGCTACACAACTTTATCTGTAACTTCCCTGAACATTGACATGGAGGTATTGAGAGGAAATATAATTCGTTATTTTTTTTAATAAGCAGGAGGCTGGAGAATGAACCCTGGAGGAGGATTCAGTGTGGCTCTGAGATAAGGGGCGAGCTGCTCCCCTCAGCTTCCTCAATGAAACAAATAATGGGCAGATATCTGGCAAAGAGCCTCCTGCCAGCCAATGGGAGGATTCTCATACTGAAAGACCGTTGGAAGCGGGATAATCCCTCCCTGGTGTGACTGTTGGTGAATCAGCTCCATTATGGCTTTGTTGACTCAAGGGTTTGTAGTATCCTGTTGAGCCCAAACTGTCATGGGTGAGGTCTGGGTTTCTCTGCTGTGACACATGGTTAAAGCTTTTTTTTTTTTTTTTTTGTTTTGTTGTTGTTGTTTTTATTTCATAATGTTGAGGTTTTAATTTGGAAAGACACGACATAACAGGCTCTACTTGCTCCTTTCTGTTAAACGTCTAGAGACTCTTGAGGGTATATAAGAACAAGAACACTTTAATTTTTACATATAGGGCAAGCAGTCCCAGCTATTTCTGACTACATCAGACAATAACTATTATAGATATTCTTGTCCAGGTTCAGCTGTATCTAAACAATAGTGGAGCTTTCTCACTCCTCCCTGCTCTTAGTTCCTTCAGTGTTTTCAACTCCACCTAGTGGTATATAATTAACTTTTACTGTGGGAAAGGCCAGCACCCTCAGCTCTGTGTCTCCTCTACACTGTTGCGGTAACAGAAAATTAAAAATAACACAACAGCTGAATGATGTGAGCATACACAGTGTCTAACTAAAAGAATAAAACCGAGACAAAGAATACCAATGATTGAACATGTTTAGTCTACTTTTGATATTACACAGGAAATGGCTCAAAATGGTGCAGCCCTATGAAGACCCAGCTGCTCTGAGTCTATAATATTTCCTGCCTTCCCGACAAACCAAACAGGAGTTTCCAGAGGGCCTCAAGCTACTGGGAATGTTATCAGTGCTAACCTGAAAAGTACCCAGCAGATGTTCCAGTGCAATCAGAGTCAGAACACAAACACATCTCAAGTGTCTTGATGTAAAAAACAAAACAAAACAAAGAAAAAACCAACAAGTTATTGTTTTTCTTGCAACAGTGTGATCATGTTGACAAAAATCGGTACCAAAATTGAAAAAAACAAAAACAAAAACAAAAACTTAGTGTCTTACTGCTACTGTGTGAGCTTAACTGAATTCTTTATTATCTTGGAATTATAAATATATAAGAAATGAAAATGTATCCTCATTGATAAGACAATGTTTTACAGACATCAAGTGAAACAGGATTGGCACATGAAAACCGTTTTAAACAGACATATTCATTAACAATGGCTGCTTTGTGATATTGTAGGCTGAGCAGGAAGTGTTCTGAGGCTTTAGTGTTCTGATAAAATTTTTTCAACTTCATCCATCCAGTTATATGGAGACTCTTCTTCAAAGTCTCTGTGAAGAGAGAGTATAGAGGACACAGAACAGTAGATTTTTGTCTATTATCATACCAGGGGTCACACGCGTGTCATACAATTCCAGTGTATATGCATATATGTTATGTACATTACATTTATCCAAAGCAGCCCTCTGCATCATAAGGTTAAGAAGGAAAAAGTAATATAAAATCACTGAAATGGCTTTTTAAAGCTACATTAGGAAGGACTTATCATTAGATTGTAAGTATAAAACCAGAAAAATCACAGTAATATTGTGCTAAACATGGCAACGCATCAAGGTTACTTACGTGTCCTCGTCATCAGAGCGCGGCTCCAGCCGGTCCTGGTCTATGGCCACTTTCATGTCAGGACCGTCAGTGTTGTCACCCTGCGGCTGGGAGAGGGGTCCAGTCAGCACGTCGTCACCTGTAAAAGGAAGCCACAGCAACTCAGGAGGCTATTTAAATGAATATTGGGAAATTTAATTAAAACGATTGTTCAATTTCATCTTATTTAATTTGGCCAAGCATTTTGTGCTGGGATACAAGCACATGGGATAGTTGGTGTTATTTCAACAGACCTCCTCTGTTTATTATGAATGTGCTGAAGTCTCTGCCTAGCCGAGCCTTCTCCAGCAGACTCAGCAGCCTCTCAGGAGGATCCTTCTCCCATTGTCTCCTCTGCCTGCTGTCCTCAGGCTCCTCTGACAAACCTGAAAAAGCAGGGATACAGCACTTTGATACTGTAATTCATTCTTCAAACTTTTTTTTTAATACATTTCAGCAAAACGAAATTGTTGACACTGCAAATCAAACTTCCATGAGTGGAACCTGTGAGGGCTTGGCTGGCTGATCGCATGCTGTCAGAGGAGATGAGGCTGGCGTTGGCTAGGACCTGTAGCACAGTGTCTGTGGGAGCGGCGTTCCACTGCTTTCGATGGCCGGGCTCTCTGCTTTCACAGTGACCCTCAGCAAACTCTGTGCCTGCAGTGGACAGTTATTTAAGTTTCTGTTAGAATTCTTGTTTAAAATTTGAATATATTAAGAACTGTGTAATTTGATCACTGACATCCACACATAAGTGTTGTGGTTCTTCCAATATTGCAGTTGCGTATCCTTTACTTCATGATATTAACTTTGATCTGACCTTCAATTGTTGAGGTTTTTATTAAACTCTTCGCTCCCAGAAGATCTGCCACCTTCTTCCCTTCCTCTCTGTTCCATCGACCTGCACGCCTCCCCTGTTCCTCCGTTCCCATCACCTGTCACAGATTCAAAGCAGTGCAGTAAATTAAACACAACATGAGCTTGGCAGCCATCTGAACTAACAGCAGCTTGTCAAAGGTCAGATTCCACATAGGGTTGTCACAGCTGGGGAAGTTGTGTAAGAGTTTAAATTCTCACTCTGACACCACGGCCTGACAGTATGGTGCTGTGATGGATGGGGCAACCATAAAAATCCCTCCAGGTTCAACTGCTTGAGCGACTGTCACTGTGCGGGAAGCTGAAGTGTTTTTACCTGGGAGGGAAAATGTGAACGCAGGAGTTTGGAAACCCGGTGTGAGGTCAGGATGGTGTGTAAGGATGGTCTGTCTTTAGGGTTTGTCTTAAACATTTGCTTGACCAGATGCTGCAGCTCGTAGGGCAGGTGGCTGGGGAGGGGAGGGTACGCGCCCCGACACACCTTGAGAATCAAGCTCTTCCAGCTGGAAGCCTGGAACTGTACAGAAGATTAAAGTGTGAAGATCTCTCTGACAACAAACGGCACTGTAATATCTGAGCCAGAAAAAATATACACAATAATCAAACCCAGCTGAATACACTAGAAACTCCGAACTATTCCAGAGTTAAGTAGCAATGCTGCTGCGCAGTGGGACGTATCTCATACAATGACAACAGTATCTGATGAGAGGCCCGCATACAAATCAGTAATGCACAGAGGGGGAGCGGGGTGGAGAAGGGAGGGAAAGTACCGGGTGTCGCAGGGTGCAGAGCTCATAGAGAACGCAGCCCAAAGACCACACATCGCTGCAGAACACAGAAACATAAGACAAGGTTACTCATTCACACCAGACATTCGTCATGCTCTGGCATAGTCGGAGACGTACAAGAATGGTTAACCCATGCACAAGTCACATAATCGCTGCTGAGCTGAGAATAAACTGTTTTAAAATGTCCTCATTGTTGGTACAGATTGATTGACGCTGTAAAATACCAATTGAAAAACACTGTGTTGACAGGGTGAGGTGTCTTAAAATCAGACTTAAAGGGAAACTGGCCCAACATGTTTTCTGTAGAAATTTCATAAGCATGGGAAAAGGAAATTCTGAACACTTACATGGAATAATGCACTAAGATATGCTTCTTTAGGACTTGTATTCATACATGACTGTTTGAATGCTCTCATACATTGTTCCTGTTGCTTTATTAATTTTAACATTTCCTGATGCAGTGACCAAAGTCCTGCACACAGACACTGATCCATTGTTATTAAAGTTATTGTATTTATTTTGTGCCAGTCAGAACAAGGATTTTCCTTGCAGACATGACCACGTACCTCTTGTTGTTGTATGGCTTGTTGTCCCAGATTTCTGGAGCCACATAATAGGGTGTCCCAACATAAGTACGAGCATAAGCCTTTGAGCTGCAGCACAATAACAAAAATGAAAGGGAGTTAAAATGCAACAGAAGCAAACAATGTTTTTTCATAATGTAAAATTATAAACTGCTATAAACACTGTCTTCCTCCACCTGTTCAAAATACATGCTGAGCCAAAGTCCCCGAGCTTGATTGTCCCATTATTTGTCAGGAAAATGTTCTGGTTGAAAGAAACGAAGGAAATGAAAGAGATGTGAGAATTTAACATGGAGCCAGAATAAGAGCAGCCAAGCACAGCAAAATGACAACATTATGCATTTGGTGGGAGATAATGTTGTGATCATATCTCGATCAGCAATTTCATCATTGCTCATTTTGCTCCACAGCGCTCAGTGATGAGATTCCATCAACACGCAACGAACCAATAAACTAAATTATTGACTTCTACAGCAAAATACATAGAGCACGTCACATCTCATCTTGTTGTATGTTTGAGTAGAACCTATTAACATATATATGATAATAATAACACAACTCTACCTTGGACTTCAGATCTCTGTGCAAAACCCGTTTATCATGGATATGCTTTGCCCCTGAACACATCTGAGCAAACCACCTCACGATCTGTGAAGATAAAAATTATATTTTTTAGGAAAAACTAAATGAGAAAAGGGGATGATGGAACATTAACATTAACATGTAGGAATAGTTGCAGGTAATTGAGGCCTACATCTTCCACGCAAAACACTGTCGTTTTCTGTTGCCGGATCCTCTGGAGCAGGTCTCCTCCACTGCAGTACTCCATCACAATACACAGGAGGTCATCAGCTAAATAAACACAAACACACTGTCTATTCTGTAATCCTAATAATAATAACTGTATGTCACAAGAGCTCAAAATGTCTCATAATAAGATTTGAAGGGAGGGTGACTTCTACGAATACCTTCGAACGCCTGCCTGAAGGCCACAATATTGGGATGTTTCATTCTGGACAGCAGGACAGCTTCTCTCCTTGAATTCTCCATTTTGGACTGATTCTACAAAAATGCAAATACAAAGCTGAACTCATGACCAATGAGTATTTCTTATTATGCAAAATAAATCACCTTCAGTGTCTCTGTAAAGGCAGCAATCTGGTAGGTTAGGGGTTATGGTTAACCCTGACAACCCACGTCTGGATCTAGGATTAGGTTGTCCCAGAGGCGTAGCAATGAAAATCCTGCATTTTGATGGCTTATTATTGTCATGGTTATTATTTTCACAGGATGGCTTGATGCACTGAGGTGAACCAGTGCTAGTCCTCTTCTATCACACAGGTAAATAGAGATTTATTTGTATCGCACTTTTCAAAACAAGAGTCACTTGGTTCTCCACAATAAAAGCATGAGGATTGGGAATTGGTTGAGGAAAATTAATCACGGCTTAATTACTACCCGTGTTTGCACTAACCTTTGGCAGCTGGATTTCCTTGACCACATACTTTTCCTGACTGTCTTTACACTGGACTAACAAAGCCCGGCCAAAGGAGCCCTCACCGATGACTCTGAGGAGTGAATATGTCTCCATGGAGGAGCGCCTTCACCAAACACCAAAAATCCTAGAAATATCACATTAACACGTCCTGATTTTAGTCTACAATGAAACAATCAGCACGTGTAGAGAAAAAAAAATGCTAAGGCGCCACAAAAACAACCCAGGTGTTTGTGTTGACCACTACTTCCTTATTATTGCGTGACGTAGTTAAGGCGCGCCTGCGCTGCGCAACGTCACCGCTAGATGGCAGTATATAATAATAATCTGTAAATTCGGGATTTGTCCATTAATAATTATTGTTAAATGTATCAGTCTAATTATTTCCATGCGTTTTGTTTGGTTGAATACATTATTTTTTATTTATTATCGCTCTTCTATGTAATGCATGTGTTTTCAGTTCTGTTTATAATGTTATTATACCAGCAGTATCAGGCTCATGATGTTGCTGCCCCCCCCCCACACACACACTCTATAATCTGCTCAAAAGATTTTATAATAATCTTTGGAGGTTTGGACAACCCAAACTCAGCCTAATGATAACTCAGTGGATTGAACAGGATCCGGTCCAGTCCCCCCCCCCCCCCCCCCACACACACACACACACACACACACTCCCCATTTCCCTACTGACCAAATCTGCTGCCAGGAAAATTGAAAAACTGACCAGCAGTGGTTCTGCTGACCTGGTTGGGCTCTAAGAGATGTTTTTGCTGACAGAGGTACAAATCACATACAACAAGCAGGCCTCTGGGGGGGGGGATATCTGTCCCATGGGCCGCTGCATGGTGGTGGGAGAGGTTCTGATGTTGGCAGTGGGAAAAAAGTAACCGGGGGCCGGAGGAAACGGTCCATGTAAATCTGTCCTGAAAGGCTCTCTGTAGTGTAATTATTGTATCAGACCCGTTCCAGCTCTCTACAGAGCCCGGATAGCTCAGTCGGTAGAGCATCAGACTTTTAATCTGAGGGTCCAGGGTTCAAGTCCCTGTTCGGGCGAATGCTCTTTTGACCAAAATTAACCAGTTCGACTCTGGTTTTCATTTTCACTGAAATTGTTATTGTTATCCACGCTGAACCGAAAAAAACCCGACACCCCAAATCAAGAAAAACTTTACGTCCGATCTTTGACTGACGCCCGTAATGCAAAATGACACATCTATAGCGCGACAATGCCGACGCATTTTGCGAAGATGTTAAATCTCATCCACAGGTTTTAATGCATGCAGCAGTCTGTTTGGCGCAAACTTGATGATTTTTGTTCAAAGCTAAACATTTCACTCAGATCAGAGGGGGCCACATGTGGATCTAAGGCTGAGGGCAGGACAGAAAGCTGTAAATTCACTTCGACTGAGAGTTATGTTCAGGCATCAAAAGCCTAAATACTGAACTTAAGTCCTGTTTGTCTGATGACGATCATTTTCTCTAATCTTTGATGTTTGCTGAAATGTTAAACATGTATTGAAATGAGCAGTCAAGAGGGGGGGGGGGGGGAATCACTGAAATTATAATAGATATTAAAACTAACGAGTAAGTAAAGCTGTCAGATAAATGCAGTGTTGTACAACATGGCCCTTTGAAATTATGTAGAGTGGAAGAATTTATGATATATTACAGATATTTACAATATACTTCAACTCCACTTTTCATTTTATAAAATAGCATAAAATGGCAGTAAAACAGGATTTAATTGTGTGAAAATGTCCCTTCTGCACCTTGCAAAACAATTGGCAGTAGCACACAGTTTATGCTGTTCAAACAAATGGGGGCGTCTAAAATTATATAAGAAAGTTATAAGACTAAATAAATCAACATTATTTAAATTAAGTAAAATAACTCCTTAATGGTTTTATGTCCATCACAGCCAGTGTTTTAATTTTCATTACTGAGCATCAGTGTTTGTTAGATATGAAAATAAATGTATAGTGTGTAATGTATTGAGAAACTTATGCTGTAGTGTTTCAATTCCCTTGCTTTGTGTGCCTCTTACCGAGTGAGGCAAGGAAACCAGACTAAACCAAGGTTAAGAAATAGTGTGGCCCATTTTAGGGGTGCCTGAAATCCTATTACAAACACCTTCCAGGTGCAAGCATGGGAATTATATGATAATGCTAACTATTAAAGATAAGGAGGATGCATAAATGCGGGAGGATTGTGCAAGTAGTTTTTTTATTTCACATCACACTAAAAAGAGACCTCTGGCTGAATGAAACATCAAGAAAAACACATCAAATAATGTAAAACATCCATTTGTAAGTGGCTCAGTATAAATGTAATTTGTAGCGACGGGGCTGAAACTTGTGAGCACATCGGTATGCACCTTTAATTTTCAGCTCAATTCCCCCATCATCCTGTGCAGCCTAGGTCAAACGCTTCATGGCCAAATGTCTACATAGTGAGTCCAAAGGTCCAATATTTGCCTAATTACCTCCTGTATTTCACTCCCTAGCAGCATTCTGGTTCCACCTTATGGCAAGTAGTATTTCCACAGGAGGAAAATAAAGGCAATAATGAGGTAAATATTGGGTGCAGTTTGTACACAGCTCATGGATTAACACTGCTCAAATTGCATGGGGAAATAAGATGGACACTTTTCTTTCTGTTGACAACTGGATATCAATGGTGAGTTATTCAATGAAGACTGGAGCATTTTAATGTGCAATTTTTATTGTTTTGTATTGTATTTTTATCTACAATCTCCAGTTGGCCATGTTGAGGTAATATATACAAAGTCAAACAATTATGGTATATGGGGGAAAAAAAACACCTAGTTAATGAGAAGAACCACAGCTTGATTTGATCTATTCCAGTATGGATCTGAAGGTGTAACAATGTTGTTTGCATTGGTGAGTACTTTTAACCCCTGATAGCAGCTCAAACCTGCTGTCAAGATGAACAAGACAGAGTTTATGGCTACAGAACAGCAGTGTCGGTTCAGGGCTGCTCTGCTCAGCTGGTAACAGGGCTATTTTTGATTGCTCAATGATTAATCACCAGTTATTAAACATGGACACCCATGGACCACGCTGTGTGAGTATGTGTGTGTGGGGGCGGGACAAATGGGGGGGGGGCAAAAATACTCAAATGTGATGAGGATGAGGAGATCATGTTAATGTAACAGTGTATTGCTGTAGGTGGTAGTGCTGCTGAGGGAGCATTTAAATGCAGAATCATAATATGTGGTATTAGTTACATGCTGTTGATGCATCTTTTCTAGTTTCTGCTGATTTAAAAAAATTACTCATTACCAAGATGAGGCAGCTAGGAGGCAATAAAAATTCTAATTGAAAGACAGTCACCACCTCCAGCTTCTCAGCCCAGGTGTCCAGTTCATATGAGGACCTGGCTGAAATACAGGTGGCACCATGGGAAATCTCCAAGACCTATTTATTGATGTGTGTTTGAATTTACACATATTTTAATGAGAATATACTATACAATACGATCTGAACTGGAGTCATTCTCTTGAAAGAGAATATAAAAGTAGGCCTATGCCTTATTCACATGGCAGCTTGCTATCTCTCTAATGAGATGTTTGGGAGCATGAATGACCTTGTGTGATGTGAAAATGTTTTCAGAGTAAGTTCCCTATGTCATGAAATCCATTATTCTTGGTTTCGCTTCATTTTTTTTATGTGAGATGTTGTCAGTCAAATATATCTAAATTTAAAATTAAAAGCCATCAAAAGCTGTTTCATTGGGATGGTTGGAAATTCCACTGTCTGACAGGGAAATGCCTGAGGTAGAAGTGTTATATAATAACATGTAGATCTGTGGGATACTGTTAGAATATACTCCGACAATATTTTTACTATCCAGGTCGTATAATGAGGACTGTAGTGTTAAACCTGTAATAAATTGTGATAAATAAGTAAACATAAAGTTGCAACCTCCCCCCAAACTTCTGAAC
The DNA here is from genome assembly GCA_034769265.1 of Remorina albescens. Lineage (NCBI taxonomy): Eukaryota > Metazoa > Chordata > Actinopteri > Carangiformes > Echeneidae > Remorina > Remorina albescens. The sequence continues at coordinate 19,144,699 of CM068497.1, read as the reverse complement.
CGCCGCCTCCTAAATTGTTCAGTGATTCAAGTAGAACAAATGATTGAACTGCAACGAAACGACAACTCGATCTTTATTATCAGGCAGTTAAAGATGCACATCAAAGAAACAATCAGTTGGTGGACAGTGAAGGTCACATTGTGAGACGATCAAAAAGTTTGATCTCAACTTTAAGGTCCCTGTGCATCATAAATTAAGGTTTTATCATCAGAGCATAAGTTTATGAACAGATAATTACCTTGGACACTGTCACCTTGCCTCTATTTTTTGGTTCATCATCCTTATCGCTGTTTATAACTTTGTCCTTCATAGGCTTTTGGTGATGGCTTTGGGAGGATAGCAAGAGAGAGCTTCCACAGCGGTTATGGAAACCTTAAGAGCAAATATCAGACCTATAGAAAGTGGAAAAAGACCATGCAGTATTATCGTCACTTACCTGATAATGTTCTTGTCCAGCAGCTTCAATTCATCCTGGAGTGTAGTCTGAATCTGCTTGAGGTTCATTAAAGAGAAAGACCTGCCTTTTTGAGGCATGATGAGGGAAATGCAGTATGTACTGTGCGCTTTAAGGATATGGTTATGTAATTGGAAGAATAAGGGTGATTTGAACAAATCCTCAACCTAATCAGAGGGCTATAACATTCAACGATATTATATGAAACAATGAACAATTTTGTGGATTTAGCTGAGGATATGTTTATTATTCCATGGTTTTCCAGTAAGGTTCCTTAAAGCTGCATTCACCAAATTTACCACTTGAAGGCAGAAGAGCACAAAAGCAGACAGACAGACACACAGTCTTGACATCACTTCAGGAAGATGAAATTTGTATTTTTGCGTTGCTATCATGACTTTGGAATACACACGGTCCTCATAGCTCTTCCCTAACAAGAAAAATCCCCACGATAAGATATCATATGAAGGTCACCCTATTTACCAGAATTCATAAATCACCTTCTGCATTCACATTTCCAGGGTTACTATTCCCGTAACCAGAGACTTATGCAAACGTGATAGATTACAGCAGAACCTGTGGTACAATCCTGTGGTAGAGCTCCCAGGAAATACCACACAAATCTTCTCAGTACCATAGAAATGCCAGAGGAAAATGCCACAGGAATACTAAAAGTGCCAGAGGAAGTTATCTCAAAAAATCTGCGAGAGCAGAGCCACAGAACAGATGGTGCTTTACCACAAGGAATTTTTTGCATGGGTGTTTTGAACTCCACTGGCTCATGAGAAAAAAGCATTTATCTTTTTAGTTGCTTGATTTTGACCAGATTTTCTGACCAGCTGAAAACTTTTTAATTCATCAGAGTGAGTGGTCAATGTAATTATAAAACATATTGCAGCTTAAAAACCCTTATGAATAAATGTTTGACAAAACGTCGTAAAGCAGTCTTCGTCAGCAATAAAATTACACTGTGACTTACTTTGTGATGGGCTGTCCTTCTCATTGTCAATCAGCTGGAACTTACCCTGCAGAGGCAGCAGTTTCAACTTAAACCTACAGTTAGTGAGGATTAAGGTATAGATGTTGGATTTTTAAATAAGTGCTGAGTCACTGTTTTCTTGAAACTAGGTAAATACCAAATACCGGGGAGCTGTTTATGACTGATAAAATGTTGGGATTAACAACGTGTAACCCTGAAAGCTCTCCAAGTAAAGCTCAGCTGAGACAACATGTTGGTGAGGCAACAAACATAATACAAACATGATAGAAAAATGGGCTCAAAATAAGTTCAAAGTGCAGCAGACAGCGTTAGGGCTCACAAGCTTTTGATGAAGGATAACAGAATCGGTGTGTTTCTCCTGGAAAGTTTCTGTAGTGCAGAGGGTTGATTGCAAAGTGTATTACACTGAACACTACCTCGACAGTTTTTAGATAGGAGCTGCTCTTGCTCCACTACCTCTCATTGCAGTATGGGGTCCTTAAAAATTTGCGCTGTTGGTATCCTGGAATGCACAATCTATATCGAGGGTTCATGTTCCCACATAAAGAGAAGGCTGTGTATTTTTGTTTTTTGGGCCCAGGGTCGACAAGGCAAGAGCCCAATTGAATCTGTGGGATTTTTGTTTTTTATTTCTCTGCCTAGACAAACACCTTTTTGGTGGCCTACATATGCCGCAATACTCATTAAACTTGTTTAAATTTGAGGTCTGGTGAAAATCTTTTAAAATATACATGGTAAAATTCACGCCACAAAATGGTTCAACGGCACCACCCTGACAATTAAGAAAGTCTAGCATCTCACTCCAGATGGACAAAGACATGAAAATCGATACAAATATGTATCGTGGCCAGACAAGCAACAACAAAAGCAAAATAAAAAGTCCCAGGGGCCCTTAAAGCCAACAGGAAGTTGGCCAATTTGATTTGAAGTCAAAGTCATAACACATCGTCCAATCTACCCCAAATTTTGCATGCATGATAGGACTCCCAAGGATAGCACGGCAGCATAGAGGTTAGTGCTGTTGCCCCACAATAAGAAGGTTGTGGGTTTGATTCCCGGCCCTGGGGCCTTTCTGTGTGGAATTTGCATGTTCTCCCCATGCTTGTGTGGGTTTCCTCCGGGTACTCTGGTTTCCTCCCACTGTCCAAAGACATCATGTTTGGGTTAATTGGTGACTCTAAATTGTCCCTAGGTGTGAGTGTGAGTGGTTGTTGGTCTCCGTCTGTCTCTGTGTGTTGGCCCTGTGATGGACTGGTGACCTGTCCAGGGTGTACCACGCCCTCGCCCAATGTGAGCTGGGATTGGCTCCAGCACCCCCCACGGTAAGGGGTAGAAGATGACTGAATGATAGGACTCGCACCCGAAATACGTCTTTGTATCAATATTGGTTTAGACAGACCACCATCTACTGGACACAGCAAGTCAGCCTCATATCACATGCATAGTCCGATTACAAAGATATTTACAAGATACATTTTACACATCATACACTACGACGTCACATATCCACTACCGGTGAAAGGTTTTAGAACACCGCAATTTTTCCAGTTATTTATTGCAGTTCAAGCCATTCAAGTCCAATGAATAGCTTGAAATAGTAGAAAGGTAAGAGGTGAACCGCCAGAGCTTAAAAAAAAAGGTAAGGTTACCCAAAAATGAAAAATAATGTACATTTCAGAATTATACAAAAAGGTCTTTTTCAGGGAACACTAAAATGGGTTTACAATTTAAAGCTGTTGATCAAGCCTTGAAAGCTGGTGCTACTAATTCCCACAGGTGTTCCAACTTTTCTGGATTACTTACAACCCCCTCAGTCTGCATAAAAAAAGCACTGCTGGAACACATTCTGATCCCATCCCCTCCTGAGCATCAGCTGAACAGTATTGTACTGCAGAAAGTAGTGTTTTGCTACAAAAATGGTGAGGAAAAAGGCAATGAACAATGGAAGAGACTGGACCATTGTAACACTAAAAAATGTAGGTCTTTCCTACAGAGAAATTGCAAAGAAAGTCAAGGTGTCAGTGAGTACAGTTTCCTTCACCATCAAAAGGCACTCACAAACTGGGGTAAACTCTGACAGGAAGAAGTCTGTCAGACCCAAAGCCGCAACTGAATCAGAGGACAAGTTTCTGAGAGTTAACAGCTTGCGTGATAGGCGGCTCACAGGACAACAGCTTCAAGCACAGCTCAGTAGTGGTCGTAGTGAGCAAGTCTCAGTTTCAACTGTGAAGAGAAGCTGCAGGTTTGACAGGATGAGTTGCAAGAAAGCCATTGCTAAGATGTCAGAATAAGACAAAGAGGCCTGCCTGGGCTGTGAAACACTGCCATTGGACTACTGAAAACTGGAAGAAGGTAAGCTTGAAAACATGGACTGACCAGCACAGTCTCCAGACTTAAACCCCATCCAGCTGGTTTGGGATGAACTGGACAGAAGATTGAAAGCGAAGCAACCTACAAGTGCCACACCTTTTATGGGAACTTCTGCAACAGATTTGGGAAGAACTTTCTGAAGAATATTAGATTTTTATTGTAGAAAGAACGCCACGAGTGTGTTCAGCTGTTCTATCTGCCAAAGATGGCTACTTTGATGAGTCAAAAGTTTAGAATACATTTTGGTCTATAAATCGATTCCATTTTTTTTTTTTTTTTTAACCCCAATTGCTTATTTGTAGTATGTTTTCATTTCAGAGTGGAATGAGACATTAAACTGAATAATTTTCAATAAAAAAACTGGAAGAATTGGGGTGTTCTAAAACTTTTGACTGGTAGTGTACACTATTCTATAATTTAAAAGAGCAAAACCACAATGTTAGAGTGGCCATGTAGCAGTAGGGCTTCAAAAAGCAGGGCTGCTGAGACAGAGGTTAGGTGCAGACCAACCGGGTGTTTATTTCACCGCACAGAAGACATGAACATAACAGCCACAACACACACCTGTCGCCCAAAGGCAGCATGTGGCCCTGACAGCAACCCCAATAGATGGAAGCTGGCAACTTGACACGGTATACAAGACAACTGGCAACAACCTCTGACTCACATCTACACATCAAACCACGCATAACATGACAAATGCATGTACACTTAAACTAACACTAATTGTTAAAAAGCAGTTTCTTCAGAAAGCCTAAACAGGCTAAAGTTCACTGACCCCTCCACTAATTATCTGATAGGTACCTCCTGCAACCTTCAATTAGGTAGTCAGGAAGTTGGGGGACACTTTTAGTCTGAACACTTTTAATAATTTGGACATACATTTACAAACTACACCATTTTACAATCCAACAACATTTAACCCTGCTTTTATTCCCCAATGAGATCAGGATTTATTTATTTTTTTTTTTTTTAATCACAAGGTAGCAAGGTGCATGTTTGTCTTTACACAGCAGGCCTCAAACAGCACTGGTCAGCCTGCCACAATGATCTGCAACAAATAAAATAATTGAATTATTCTGGTTTTATCTTATTACTCTGATTATTGTACAGTACTCTCATTTCACTGCACAAAACCAGTAACGAAGAGCACTGCTGAGGCCTCAGAAGTTACCCTTGTAATCTAAACAACAAAGGAAACCATCTGTTGGTACCTTTTTTTTTTTATTAATAAAGGAAACAACAGACAGATAATTACTAGACTCTAGCTAGTATTTTATCTTGACAGAAACTACAGTGGGTCTCACCTGAGACTCATAGGAGCTGACATGGCAGTAGACCTACAGGTCCAGCTCATATATGGGTGTCCTGCGGTAGAAACAAATGTTACTCATAGAGTTTTGAGCTATACTTGAGAATATTTAATGACTTACTCAGTGTTATTAATTTATATGTCCTTTGCCCATATTAAGGAAGCTGACTAAAGAGTGACTGCAATGCAAAATTCATTGTTTTAAAAACAAACGTGAGGATAATTTGGAACAGACAAAAAGCTGTTAGGTTAAAAAATAACCCGATATTGAACCAACTGCAGAGAAATTATGGGACACAATGTGGGCTAGGTTGGTTTGACCCAAGTGCTGGGTTCTACCATTTCTCATTTAACCCAACCTGCTGAGTGAAATCATTTCCACTGCTGGGTTACATATTACCCATACACTAGGTTATTTTTTGACTCACTACTTTGTCACCTTTACATTTCACATTCTTTCTATCATAATTACTCCTCCAAAATGAGTTGTTATGCACAAGTATGACATCCTGGTCTACCTCTGTGAGTAAGTTTGGACTTTTTTTCTTACTTACTTACTTTGAAATGATTTCCACTGTGCATTTCCTGGTTGATTACCTCCCACCTCAGTGTCTGCCTCACCCTAATGTGTCTCACCTGTGTCTGTATCTGGCTGCCTTATTTAGATCTTTCCTTGAACGTTTGCATGTTTTGTTCCTGTTGAGCTCCTCTGGTTTTAGTCACTGCACTCCCATCTTGATGTTATCGCCTAGAGTTTGTATTTTCTTTTCGCAACTGTGATCCAGTTCAAATCATCATGTTGTAAGCCTGTCTTGTTTTTGAATTAGACCTTCTACACAGCCGCATTTGGGTGCAGAAATCCTACACTTGTGAACACTCCACAAGTTAGAGAAACTCCCAGGTGGGGGGCACTGCTTTAGGGTAACTGGTGTCAAACATCTACAATCACCGTGGAGGAGTCTGTTTACAAAATGTGGCACACATCAGCAATGAGCTGGCACTCAAACAGATTGTTTTCTGTATTTTGTAAACCCTAAACCACATTTTCCCCATCTGTCGACTACACATCACTCACTGCTTTTGTAATACATCATGTTCTCAAACTTATATTGTGAAAGAATATTAAACACAAAAAAGGGAAGAGCACCAGAAGGCAATGATTTCAAACACTGTAAACATTTCAAAATATGCAACTGCAGCTATAATACAGCCAATATAAATCTGTATTTAAATCAGCCTTTGTAAAAGGAAAAAAAAAAAAAAAAAAGTTAAAATTATTTTGAAATGTTGTTTTTCAATTATATTAAAATACATGAACTCAGACAGCTACGTTGGGTGACCTGAAAGGCACCATATCAATAAAATGTATTTTATTTTTGACGCCACCTCCTCCTGCTATCGTCATAGCGCTCAGTGACTATAGATCTTATTGATGAGTTCAGGGGAGCTGATGTACCTGCAAGTAAGTTACCTTTGGGGCTCTGAACTCTCTTCTCTCCCCCTTGCAGATGGATGGGGGAAGCAGAACTTGCAGGAACATCCCAGCAAAACAATCTGAGTGTTCCATTAACATTTAAATAGTTTGTTTACATGACCAGTGATGGTAGTATTTGTCTTTTTTGCCCTGATGTTGCTTTTCGATTTGACATTATGAATCCAAATGAAATGTACTGGCATTATATATATATATATATATATATATATATTGCTTTTGGCAATGTAGTGTATATATATATATATATATACATATACACTATATTGCCAAAAGTATTCACTCACCTGCCTTGACTCGTATATGAACTTCAGTGACATCCCATTCTTAATCCACAGGGTTTAATATGACGTCGGTCCACCCTTTGCAGCTATAACAGCTTCAACTCTTCTGGGAAGGTTTAGGAGTGTGTTTATGAGAGTTTTTGACCATTCTTTCAGAAGCGCATTTGTGAGGTCACACGCTGATGTTGGACGAGAAGGCCTGGCTCTCAGTCAGCGAGTCAAGGCAGGTGAGCAAATACTTCTGGCAATATAGTGTATATATATTTAACAATCTGTGAAAGTTTTAATTCCTTTTTATTTAGTAGACTATGAGATTACAATGAAAGGCATACCTGATGTCTGCAGCACTAAGTGGAGTTTCCATCTCGTAAGGATTCTGTCATTTACAGCAGTCCAGTTTTTAAAGCCTTTTGTGCCTCCAGGTAAAGATGCTGGATTCCTGTTATTAAATTTGAAAATATTGAAAACAAATGAAGAAGGGCAACAGTATTTGAAGAATGAGATGAACTTCGAAGGAAGCACATGTTGGGTAAAAATGCTAAGATGTATGTTTGACAGTTTAGTCATATAACCCTAACCCTAAGCCTAACCCTACATACAAGCTACTTTTTTTTTATCATGCAAACTCTTGTCATTTCATTCTTTCATCAATCCTCTGTCATTACCACTTTGACTTCAGATGGATTTTAGCCTGCAATCCTCTCTGAAATTTCTCCTCTGTCATTCTGTTAAAATACAAAAGAGAAGACAAATCAACAGGAAGGAGTAAAACTTAAACTTAACTTGATTTCATTTAATTTAATTTATTCTACCAATGCCTTTGCACTTCTGGCCGGATACTAATTGCATTTTGTTGCCTGTACCTGTGACATGTGCAATGACAATAAAGTGGAATCTAATCCATCTAATCTAATCATATGCTAGAACATGATGTCTCCCTTTTCCTGTTGGCCTCTTTGCCACTTAGTAACTGCAATAAAGGCATAAAAAGCCCAAATAATAATAATAAATAAGCTATAACTGGATTGAATGCGGGCAAGTCCAGGGGGCTCCAAGTTGCACAGGTGTACAATGGCCTGTTCATTGCTGCCTGCAGCTTTAATTTTAACTTGGAATTGTGCACCAAAAGATCATTCAAGAACTCTATGCAGAACTCAATGGAAACTCCTCATCTGCACACATTTTTTTTTCCTCTCTCTCTCTCTCTCTGTGAAACTGTGCCCAGAGGTATGATTTTAGCTCTGTAGAAACTTGTGAAGCAATACTTTTTGGTCTTTAGAAACCATGACGTTGCTGTAGCCAGGTTTCACCCAGCTCTGGAAGTAATCCTGCTACCTGAATAGCATGGAAGACCTGCATCCCACAGATTTTCATTGATGCTAACCGCACAGAAGAAAGACATCTGTGGGAGGAAAACCAGAGCCTTCTGCCCCTTTCCGGTCATTCCTCAGTTCTGCTCTTATCTTAAGAGGAAATAACCTGCAGGAGATGATTGCATAAAGTGCTAAGGAGGAGGCAATTTAGGATTTTAATGTTTATTAATTTTCTAGCCTGAAAAACTGACTTTTGTTATTTATGCAATGGTTTTGACATTTACAGCAACCCTCTGGTTCATTTGGAGCAGATGTCTAATGGGCTTGGGCTTCACCCTCCAGTTTTTTCCACATTGTTATAGTGTTTGAGAATCCCATTTAGCTTTTAAGGTCCTTCTCTGCCATGTTAAACCCACAGGGGAGAGCTGGAAACTTGGTCTTATTAGGTCTGTATAAGCATGTGCGTGATTGGCTTTTTTCCTGTTAGCTTTGTTACCCATTTCGGAAAGGACAAACCACACCTTTATTATAGGCTCTTTTTAGGCAGAAAATTATTTGACATGCTAAAGTGGGACAATTAAAGATGTAGATTGTAAAATAAATGGGTGCTGAAATTATTATTCCATGCTAAATCATATCTTCCTGGGACATTTGTGTGTTGCTGGTTGCTGGTATCACCCGTTCTTGTAAAATGCCTGCCAGGGAAAATGCTTATTATGAAATCAGGTGTAATTCCAAAGATAACTCCACTCACTCATAACCTGAACATAGGTGTGTTCAGCAAAGACCAGAAACACTTGTGTCGGACTATAAAAGGGAGACAGTAACACTATTAATACTGAGGAGATTATGAAATTTCTTTCCTACTCAAATATGCCCGCTCAATTTGGGGATTACGCTTTCATTTTCCAGTTCAAACAAAACGCCCACTTCAAACACCCTGCTAACTGCAGTTTCTCTGTATCCCTGCAGCTGAACCGGTGAACCTTGGGTTGTAATCAGTGTATTTCTGCATACGAGTCTCTGATCCTCTCTGCTGATGCAGATTGTCTGGTGTTTGCCATTATAGATTCCCTTTATTTCCCTGTCCACACAAACCTGCTGATGGTAAGAGCTTTTAAAGTTGACGTGTATGGCTGATTGGCAGCTCCTTAAACACAGCGGGGACAACAGAACAGAAGCGTGGGTGTGGATTTTATTTCTAAGTCAGTAAGAGCAGACTGTTCGTATTTTGCTTAATGTGAAACTCACTGTGCTGCACACATGTCATTTCCCCCCATGTATTATACAACAAAATAATCACCAATGATGATTTGTAAGTGTTACCAGGGTGACGGACTCTTATTTCACTCAACAGGTTTGATATGGCTCCCTATCATGTTATCCTGCAGCAAAGTCAAATGTGCCATATCTTTATGGAGATTGGTGTTAGAGCAGCAGAGAACCCATTTTTAAGCAGAGTTGTTCTTAAGGGCAGTAATTCTCTCACTGGGAGAGTGTCAGGAAAAAAAATAATTAGAAAGAATTAATTGATGTAGACGGTCTCAAACTGACCGCCAAGGCTGAACTTTTCAAGGTTAATTTGTTTTTTTCTCCCTTAAATAATCTCCACCCCAATAAAAAAAACAAACAACCCGTTCCACACTTGCTCACAATTTCAGTAGCAGTCACTTTGCGATTTTGTTGTTTTTGTTGATTTCCCAGAATGTTTTCTTGCTCTCAGGGCATTGTCTCTCAAGGTTAAAGAAAAACAAGAAAGAAAGAAGAGAGAGGAATAATATATATATATATATTATACACATTTTTAAATTCAGGCTGAGCGCTCTTGTGAAGATGTGTCTTAGCATAACTTTAGCTGACCTTCCATGATCAAAACATATACATCCCTCAGAAGTTTCTCCACTGGTCCCCAGATTTTAAATGTTACGGTCATGAAAAAGAAACGTTAACCCTCATTACTCTAAAATATGTAAGCTGTACCTTATACATATATATTTATTTATATTAAGTTTCTTTTCTCTCTTTTCTTTTCTTCCTCTATCCAGTAAAGTTGTAATCCACCTTGAATGGTCTTATATCTTAAATTCAACCTCTGTGGGGTTAAATGCTGCTCCTAAAGGGCCAGTTCCCTCAATGTAGAGAAAACTTGCCGCTTTGCTGTCTGACCTTGCTGACAATTTTGGATTTATCTTTCCAGACTTTAGCGAAGCTGTCAAAGATTTCTGCCTCCACCTCAGCACATTCAGGTTTAGTATTAAGACTGTCACGGTAGGTGTGGCTACAGCTCTGGCCAATCTAAATTTACATTATTTGCACTCACTCAGCAGCTGATGGGAGCAGCCTAACCCCTCACCCATACCACTCATTTTGCAAGTTTTAAGACTCAGCCACCCACGAGTAACATTACTTGAAATTGAGGTATGGGTACTGATGTAAAGGGGTAACGCTCTGACTTGACCTCAATGTGTCAGTGTCTGCTGATGAGGCATCTGGTTGACACTGTAACAATCACAGTTGATATCAATCAGATCAGTGGATCAGAGAGTGAGCAGAGTGCAGAGGAACCATTCCAACACATTAAACAGGGCAAGTACTCAAAGAGATTTCTCAAGTGAGTATGGAAAGGAGATGGGGGCTGCCATTATCTGGGGGATGCCTTGCATTGTGAGAAAATGGGCATGCTAATGAGGGCCAAATACATCGAGAACAGCCGCATTGTAAATGAGCTGAATTTGTACGCTTGGGCTTGGTTGAATCTCTGAAGTGTTGTTTCTTAATCAAACGGGTGTGGGGAAAAAAAGATCTAAAAATAGTGACTGAAAAGCTGGATGCCACTCACACCTCTGATGACACTCATACAGCTTCAGTAATTGCTATGAAAAGGTTACTGTTATTGTTATTCACATTGTGATGGCAAGTTAAGGAACTCTAATATACTCCCTGACATTAAGCTGATGGATGCATGGCTGATCGGTGTCCCGGGGTGCGATTGTATCTCGGGCATTGTCTCAGGAAAGGCTCTGAAGCTTTGACGCGAGCAACCTGATCAAAAGGCAAAATAATCTGACTAGAAGTCATGGGATTTACCTCATCAATTATAGGAAAAAGTTAAATTCACAGCACTGCCCGTCCTCTTTATCGATTGTAGAGGGGTGGGGGGGGGGGTGGGAGGGGAACTCCACCACATGCAGTGAACAGCACAGAGATCAAGAGGTCATGGGAAAAGCTTTTTAGGAATGCAAGTGGAGCTGTTCACTTCACCCCTAGCTTTGTTCTGGGACTGAAATAACACTTTACATATAGATATAGATATATATATATACATACATATATCAATTTCAATAAACATTTATTTACAAAACAAAAAATAATGACAGAGAACAATTTGAACAGTGAATACAAAATGTGCTAATGTGATAAAATACATTATCATACACAACATACATTTTATGAATGTGTTAAATAAACTAGATGCTTAGACTTCTGAGAGAATCTGAGAAGGCTGAGTTGAGGAAGCAGGCAGTCAGTGTTGGATTGCTTTACATTATAGGGATTATTGCATTTCAGTTTGGGTTTAAGGCAAGAATGAGATGTGAAGAGGAGACAGAAACACTGCACGGAACAATAAAGCGATATTACTTTTTTTTTTTTTCCTTAATCACAGGGCACACTATCACCTAAACATCAACGACTCAAGGAGAGGAAGAAAAATGAACAAAAAAAGAAAAAAGAGAGAGACATAATATTCTTTTTTGTTAAAGAAATAGTTATGTAACAATTTTACAAATAGGATTGGTCCATATGTTTTTCATTTAAGAACAGGTTTTTAGGAGAAGAACTAGTTTTCAAAGCCATGTGTGTGCATTATGAAACAGTCCCTGCAGTTGTCGGATGAGTAGAGTCCCATGATGTGCAGAGCACCAGAGTGACTTGGTGTCTTTGGTGCTCGGTGTGCTGTGCTGCTGTGAGTCCACAGAGTCCTCTCCCTTTAGCTGTACCACCTGAGGTCTCTGCCTGTCCTGGCCACCCCCCTATTCACCTCCTCCTCCATCTCTCTGATGCTCTCATCTCAGTACGGGTACTGCTTCTGCCTCTTCCCCGCAAAACAGGATAGCCAGGTGCAGAGCAGCATGGCAGCTGCTGCCCCGGCACCCGTGCAGTAATACGCCCAGCCGATCTGGCAGGAACCTGCAGAAGAGAGCAGAGGATTCGAAGGATGATGTCTTTTCACCCTTGCCTTTATCTGTCTGTCTGTCGGCAGGATATCTCCCAAAAAACCAATGAAAGGATTTCAGTGAAATTAGGGCAGATAAGCCTCTGGCCAAGGAACAACTGATTTGGTTTGTGTGAACCAGAATATCTGAGCATCAGAAGAGACCCACACTGTTTGCTCTACATTCACGGAACCATTTCTTCAATAAAAGGGACAAAACCTATCTGCAAAAGTGGAATTTGACAACAGTTTACTCCACTGAGATTAAATAAACAGCAGAGTGATATAAAATTGGATGTATTCATACTCTGCTTTGTGAATATTGATTTACTCTGATATTACTATAGTATATACCTAACATAAGAGCCAAATTCTTCTTTTCTTGTTTGCCCCCACAATTTTAAAATACCAGAGTTTTGTTGTATTGTGTACAGATGGCACCTGTCAGGAAGAGTTAGCTGCAGAAATGAATGAATTATGAATGATGATATAAATGTGAATGTTTGTGGTCACGAGAAGGTTTGCCCAATTCAAGGATCAGTTTGACTCGGTGCTGGCAACGTTTCTGGTTTTAATTGAATGCTGTACAACGAGTCAGTGTTGGTACATGTTTGCAATGTGTTACAGTTGTATGCTCACCCTGTATTACGAGCATAAATGGAGTGAAGTAAAGACAATGGAGCCGGCAGTATGTTGGTAATGCAACTTAAAAAAATAGATGTTCTCATTTCAATTCACAGTCTATTTGTGTGTGCCGCATCGTGCAAACCTTTTCTTGGTTTAGAGCTAACTTTAGCGTGTTTGTGCTACGAGCAGAAAATGTTGCGAGCTGTCTCCCATTTTTTGCCTCAGCCATTACATTTCACTTCCTCTAGAGAAAAAGTTAGCGTTGTTAAAACAAATGCACTGAACATAGTTTGACTTCATTTGCAAACAGACAGTCTGGTATGTGGCCAATGCACTCTCACGATGCAGACTGGCGGAAAGCTCAACAATGGCAAAAAAAAAAAAAAAAAAAGATTCTGAAACTGAGCCAAGTGCTGAAAGCGAACACAAATTAAAATATAAAGTGGCCCCTTAAGACACATCTTCTGTAATCCTCAAAGGAGATTATGTGCATTATTAAACAAGAATAAGACCTACATTTGATTCAAACTGTGTTGATGACCAGCGAGTCTTCTCATTATAAACATCACATTACATTTTGGGAGAATCTATGACTGAATAGATTTGATTAAAAGGGTGGTAAGACAAGCAGGCATCTCATTAACAAATCATACCAGCCTTTTCCTCAGTGTGGAACCCTGATGATTCAACAACCAAAGCTGTAATACTGATTTAATGGGAGTATCATTTATCGAGAATTTGCTTCCCTTCTCTTCATGATGTATCTGTTGTTTACCCGTTGACATGGTGTGGACATATACATCTCATGAATGCGTCCTGCAGCTAAATTCAAGGTTACCTTTGAATTACTAAAGTCCTGATTCTCCTGATCGTATGAAGGAGAGCCTCAAATATCCTCGGTGAGCGTGTCATTTCTGCGAAAGCTGCCGTTCTCGTGGGAGAACATCACAGCTTTGTCATGGAGCTGGCAGGAATGAGGTGAAACTGAAATAACTGCGGTGCAGTCGTCTTCGTCAAGCACACATATAACACTGAATTGGCATGTTTCTTTGTACACTGATGTGTAAATAATTTGTGAACAATATACTGAGAGCCTGTGATTATAAAAAGAAAATCACATCCATATCTTTCATGACTATTTCAGTGTTGGCTGTATTTTCTGTTCTTTGATCTCAGTAAAGTTACAAACTTCTCCATCCACATGACTGTTTAAAATGTATTAAAGGTCCCGTATTTTATCTTCAATGTTGTGATCGCTAAATAACATATATTTAAAACATCTCAATGCAATTTTACATCTCCTCTCTTATGCTTCCCTCTTAAGTTCAAGTAACCAGCCAATCACGGGGGGGAGGTCCTGAGCTTCTTCTGATTGGCTGACCATTTGAGTGACTGTGTAAAATTACATCAGATTTCAGGGTAACGCTCAAAGAAACCAAATCTGGTAAGGTTGAATGCCAGAAGCACAGAACAGTACTTTGATAGTTGGCTGAGAGCAACTGTTTTGTTGTGACATCACAATGTTACAAAAGTCAAAGTGGCTTTCTCTAGTGTGAGTTTCTGTATACAGGCTGCATGAATTTCTCTGTGGACAGTGTTGTGATACTTTGATACAGAATTAATATAGAACCTACACCTGTTTTATAATCAAAGAAGACAATGAAATCTCACTTTATACAATATGGGACCTTTAACTTACACATTGCAAAACTTCAAAAGAATAGAATAACATATTTTTTTTGCCTTATTGACACTGGTTTAGGAGAAAGGCTGTAGATCCATCCATGTGTGCAGAATAATATAGCTCAACAGCCACTGCCTAGATTGTCATGATATGAATATTCGTTATGAAGTAGTGTCACTGTCAGGTCAGAACCTTCCCTCGCATAACTATGAGGTGTAATGAAAATCACATCCTACAGGGGACTCCTGCGGGACTTGTTGTTTTGTGACAAGACGGTACTTTTGGTCTCAGGAGTTAATAGATATCAGTGATTCAATTTCATGGACATATCAAATCTCTGCGCTAACCCCAACATGTGAGGAAGGACGTAGGATAAAAATTAATTTCTTGTCAAAAACAATCACAAGCGACAGAGTGCAAGTGGAGTGCATGATTGGACATTGATGTAAATTAAGAGAGAGCAAAGAGCATCCGCTATCCCCTGATTACATAGGTTATCAAAATTCTATTGTTGACATTTAATTTAAATATTCCAATCTGCTGTTCTGACCTATGGAAATAATATTAGTTTACATCCTCCAAAAACCTTTTACATCAAAGTATAAAAATTAGATAGTGCTGGATTAGTATTAAATAAGCTGCAGTATGAATAGCTCCTCTACCTGCCTTGTAGTAGATACAGTACCATATTACCGTCTGTCAGGTGGTCCCGATAATGCCAGCTGAATACAGAGCAGAAATCAAGCTCCTGCTTATTCTCAGCACATATTTATAGCTATAAAACACTTCAGAAATTGACAGCAGCTGGAGGTTATTGTTGACTTTTTTATTACACCTTTTAAATACCATCAGATCATCTCTACGGGATATGACAGTACCAGAGACTCGTGTCTGTTTTTGTGGCAAAAAAAAGCAGAATGTCAAAGGGCGAAAAAACTAAAACAAAACAGAAACAAACAAACAAAAAAAACCCATAAAAGTCTCTTATTCGCTTCCAACTTTTTATGGATTTATCTTTTCTGTTAGCAGAACATTCAGACTGACACAGTCAAAGTTGGAGCATCAGCGTGTAGTCTATGTTCACACTGTCGGCGCGTGTTATGGATCTTCCTGATAAGACATCTTACCTAGTTGAAACTGGTCCGAGCTGTTGTTGCAGGTCTGCTGCACTTCCTCGCTGTCCCATCCCAGTGGATAGAGTGCGCAGCCCGACCCTATGAGCAGACCTGAGAGGAGAATGAAGAGGAGGATAGTCAGTCAGTGAGAAAGAGAAAAAAAAACCAAAAGAAAACAAAACAAAAAAAATTGCTGCAAGGACAAACTCTCATAGTGAAGGTGTTCGCTCAGCCCTTTGACGAAGGCCTCCATTGTTTTTGTGAGATCTCGCCACTGTGGGTTTTCATAATTTAAATATATTTTCATTAATGAAAAGGAACAATGTGAAGCGGTGTTTTTTCCCTTTCTTTGTTGCATCCAGACATCCAGTAAGGTGAAATTATGCCGAACTTTTTCGTGGATTTCGTCTCATTCTTTCATTTACGTTTTAATTAAAATGGACAAGAAAAAGACAAAGGGCTTCTGCTCTCAATAGAATGATGTGTACCACCTTATCTGAGTGATATTTTTTTTTTTCACCTTATCAACAATTTGCAGGAGACTGATGGGCAGGCACTCTGACCCATTCCTGCAGTTTTACCTCTGAACAAACCTCACATCTCTAGGTAAAATGACCTGGATTTTGACATGAACACTGAAATAAAATAAAGAACTCCAGCACCTCATAAAACCACGGCAAATGAACAACGAACTTATGCAAATAGCTGGGCAATTTCTCACAGAGAGAGAGGGGAAAAAAATGAGCATTTTTTGGTAGGAAATAATTACTGTAAAACTCTGGAAAATCCTTGAGGGACTGCTTTATGTCAGTGATTAAAGAGACTTATGACTTAGCTTAAAGCTGCACAAGCAGACAAGAGTAAAATCTAGTCAAGGCCATTACATTAAGGATTAATATCCTCAATATTTGCCCGTAGCCAGGTCTTGAGATGTTATTCCCTGGATGCCAACCTATGTCTCTGGAAATTACCCTGTGGGGGCCCCTGGTAGGTGGCTCTGCCATCACATTAGCTTAATCCCCTCCAATGTGTCTGCCCTGCTATCAGTTTTGGGATATGAGAATGGCTATGGAGGAAGAGCAGGCAAGGAAGCGTTGCCTTCCAACCTGATTATCCCTGCCATCCAGGACTGCCTTACTGTATCTACGCCAGATAAGGAGCAGGAATTAAGCCACATGCTAATGCAGATGGGCTAGACAAACTGACTAACATCCGAGGTCGAGCAGGAGAAGAGGGAAGGGTGCAAGTTTGTGCGTTTTCTCAAGTTGCAGGCGAAGAGGACGGTGAATGTCATCGGCGTAGGTGAGGGAGGAAAATACACTGGCTGATTATGGCACCTGTGCAAGAAAATCAATTCAGTGAAACTCTGGCATGTTGATGAGAATGAAGGGATATAAAAGGCTCTGACCAAGTCTGTTTCATTACAGCGCCGGATCAGAGGGGATCCAGGGATTTTCATACATAACAAGTCAGACGTTTCTTCTTCAAACCCTTAAGAGAATTTCAGACAAGTTTCTGCTTCAACCGCACTCTGTTAAACCACACCTTTAACAGAGCAGTGCAGCGAAAGAAACTTGGGAGAATTTCATGTGAATTTCTGTAAAAGCAGCCACTATGAACAAGGTACAAAAATGCATTTAGAAGCAAGGGAGCCTACCCACAGTTATATAATGTTATTAAATGTGTTTTGATTCAGATTTGTAACAGTAAAAACTGTAAAGCACGCCAGCATCATAATATATTCATGATTAATATTTAACAAAATCGGAAATTCTCTTTCAAGTGTTGTGTAATGCAGCGAGATACAGCAGCGTGTAATCAAATTGAATTTCCTTGCAGCAAAAGCGAACAAAAAAATAATAATAATACAGGAAATAATGTGGTTTTATTTCACACAGACATTGTTATTCTATCCAGCAAACAGTGCAATTTGGATTGGGAGAGAAAAATCAGGCTTATGGGGATTCTCAATCACATTTTTTTTTAAATAGACAAAACTGTAAAGAGTTGCTGCTCTCTGCAGGCACTCCAGAAAGAAGAAAGAAGGACTTCAGTGCATAGTTTCACACATCAGGTCAGATGGTGATGATGATGATAATAACATAACCGCTGAAAATTGCTCACGACTGAAGGGAGGAGGGAGGTTATTGCCATGAGAAAGACAAGAGCTCCGTTCCATTTGTGTAACTACATTTAAAAAAAAAAAGGTTTACGGGTAAACCATCAGTGTTTTCAGTTGGCTTTGGGGATGAACTCACTGAGCCTGCAACACTGCTGCAGTGGGTGAGATCAGTCTGAGCTGAGCATTCACACATTAACATTAAAGCAGATACTGTGCAACAAACCAACACGGGAGCAGGTGAACAAAATTTTCAAGGTGTAATTCAATTCCGTATCATACAGTATGTGGTCCAACGCTTCTTTTTTTACTTTTATTTATTTGATTCATATTTTTTTTCCCCGGGATGGTTAATTCCATCAAATCCCATCCTCCACACTCACTATGTGGGTTATTGAGAAGCAGAAGTAGGAAAGCCGATGACTGGGATGTGGGAGAAAGATTACCAAGAATGAAAAACGTTTCCTTTCACATAATGTTTACGAGCCGAGCTGCTTGAAATAAGTGTGGACTTTTTAGAGGAAACTACCTTGGGCTATGATTTCTCCATGTGTGCTGGTGTAGACGTACTCTCTGTCTTTCTTGTTTTCCTAAGTTGTTGTCGATGCTCCACAAGCTGCACAAGCGTGCAGTCTGGGATTTGAGTCAGTTAGTGTGTGGTTGTCGGCTCCAGCGGTGCTTCGACCTCTTTGGTCTCCGACCTTCTTAAAATGATACAAGGCCTTGTGACCTCTTATCACTGACGGCATATTAAGATGTTCTGTTATGTGTTTTTCTAAAAGAAAAAAAAAAATCCTTTTGTGAATTCACCTAAATACCTTGAAATAAATCGAATGGCCGGGTTTGAGAAGAACTGAGCTAGTCGACAATCAATACAACGATCACAAGCACTAAACCAGATGCTTCGTTGGATAAAATAAAACTGAATTATTCCCTCAGGAGAAATTAGCTCGCCACAGCTTAATAAGAATCAATTATTGGAGCGAATATCAAATCATTAATACACTGCATTTTTAACAAGGTGATGCATTTACATTCTTCTGTAAATTCAATCGCTCCGCTTCTAAGTGACGAGGTCATCACTTTCCCCAAACCACAAAAAGATATTTCTCTTTCAGGCAACACGATCATCTTCAACAGGCATTATCACTTTGCTGTGAGCAGATGGCCCTCTCATGATGAAATCGTTTGTAGAACTCCACCAAGCTGCCATGAGGGGAGCTGCTGGAAGTCACCAGAAGGCTGTTACAGCAGCTATACGCAGCAACTGCATGGCATGCTAGAACAGACGGACAGAAATGTGAGGAACCGCATCCACAGTCTCTGTGTGCCTTTTCAAAAAGGTTATTAAGAATCAAAATAACAATTTTCCCTTTGGCAGCATTAGTCAGACCCCTCAGGTCAAACTTGACGATCTTGGGAGATCAGGAGAGGTTCTGCTCCATCAACTCGGGCCTGAGAGCTTTGTTTGTTTACCTTGCTGCTTTTTGCCAGCAACCACTGTTTGTAAAACCTTGTCCCGTTTTGGAGTCTTGTTTCAGTTGCTATGGCAGCCAGCCGATGCCTAATCGCCTCCTCTTACAGCGGAGGTGAAGAGGAGGGGGACTGGGTTGGAGAGAGCGAGCAGTGCAGAATATAAGAGGCCAGACAACTTATTCACAGATCGAGTTTCAATTGATCTCCATGTGGTCGTTATCAGAATGACTATCTGAGGCCTAATGGCTTCTCTGAAAGACCATTCTATGAACTGGGAAAGAGTTCAGTTAAATGGGCTTAATCAAATACAATCAGTCCAACATGTCAGCGTTCAATCTATAATATTTGCTCTAATATGGCAATCTCTCTTCTGCAAATCTTTGCCTCAGATTTCATCATCATAGCAGAGCCCACTTTTGAAATCGCATTTTCAGTTCTTTAAAAGTGCTTTATTCCATCAGAGCAGCTCTATTGTTCTCCATCCTTTTCTGTCAACGCTTTTTACCTGAAAGAAAAAACTGCCCCCTTTTCATATCCTGGACGTCCTCTGATTTAGGGAGTGCTGATGTCTTTTGTCAAGCCTTCCTGCTCTCTGTCAAGAACCAAGGAATTTCTTTACCCTCCTTCATGTCCCCAGACAATACCATTCAAGGTTATCATTCAAAAGGCCAAAGAGGACAGGGAGAAAAAGGCTGCCACTAAGCTGGAGAGAATTTTGGTGGCCAGGGAATTGGAGTGGAGATGTGCCTGAATGGGCAGGCTTAATGTAAGACATTCCCTTTTGGGCTTGAAGGATCATCTGAAAGAGGGAGGGAAATGTAAAAGCAACCGCACCTGGGGAATCAGGCGTTTGCAGCAGGAAAAAAATAAATAAAATAAAATAAAATCTACTTCTATGTGTGCTTTAATCTTATGAAATCAAAGTTTTCTGAAGAGAGTTTTAAAAAAAATCCACAAGGGTTCAGGTAATTATAGTCAATGTCAATCTGGTTTTGTATGTCAAGGCAATTTTCCATCTATGCGACGACATAATAAAGAAAGGCAGCATTGGGATCAATAAAATGCTTCACTACACCAGAAACAATCTGCATAGAGGGGCAATTACCCTGTTTTGTATCGCTTCCATTTTCAAGAAAAGCCAAGATATTTAAGATGGAATACTAAATGGATAGTAAACACATCACGCACTGCTGTCTTTATGTAACAAACTAGCTGTTAAAAACTGTGCACAGTTGTGCTTAGTTAAACAAAATGATATAGGACCAGATGTTCAGGCTCATCTATCTGATAGATAAACAGATTCGGCCTCATTCTAATTAAAATGAATATGTTAGCATGTTAATGTGCAGCAGTTTACTTTTCAATCAGAGGCGGTGACATGTTGGCAGCGTACCTTCAGCCTTAACAGTCTGTGTGACTAATCTGCCAACACACACATCCCAGCATGTCGAGGCATGTTATATTTTCCCCTTCACTTGAAACTCAGGGCACACCTCGCCATGTACACCTTGCATATCTGCTATTCATATGGCGTTTTGATTTCCTTGTCACTGAAGTTGGAACAACACAGTCATTTTCAGAGGAGCTTACTTCTTGCGTGAGCGTTTTTGCTGGTGAAGCCGGGGTGAACTTTTTAAAAAAAAATATAAATATATATCTCTGTGTGTGTGCGAGAGAAGGATCTGAAGATTGAGTTGAAACATTTCGATTCTGGAGCAGTGAGAGATGGAGGATGAAGGGGATGCGAAGAAAGGAGGGATTTGTGAAGTATATGGCTGATATGTAGTGCGCACAGTGAAGCATACAAATACACCAGCCATTGGCTGTTCCCAATGGCTGGTATTCAAACATTATTTAGCCAATTGCTGTCCTACTTGTTAAGAAAGCTACACCGGGCTTGTTGAGCAGCTGTCTGCGATTTTGTTAATATGCCTGAGAGAAACACAACTGTAACTAAACCTCGCAAAGATCAAAGATTATTTCAGTCTTCCAGTTGGACCAGAGGTGTGTTTGTGGTAAAGATGATTTTTCTCCCAACTGCTGTGTGGCAGGTGAATACAGACGCTTTTCCTGGCTCCAGTTTTTTGTTTATTCAGCTTCTGTGGCTTTTGACAGATTCACAACTTGAATATCAGGCAAGTATATTGTTGACAAGACCAATAAAATCACAGGTCTGTCAAGAACAAGCTCTATATTCAGTGTGATGGTCCTTCCTTTTCTCTTTTTCCCTCTGGTGCTTGGCACCGCCTGCTCAGGGAAATGCCAAACACTCCATGTTCATGCAAGGTCTTCACGTTTAAATTTTTCTGCCATCCTTTAAACAGACATGCGTTGAAATTTTTTTAATTTACTTTTATCTGTATTGTCTTTTTCCTGATTCACCTGCCGTAAATGGGTTGTCCTCTGGGACTAATTAGTCTTATAAAGTGAAGCTGCTGTGCATTAGACATCCATCACCCCATGGAGTCCGCCAAGGTCTTTCGTTGATCACAAAATTAAGGTGCTTCACTGCCGGTTTTCGCTTTACTGATATTGGCCACATTGCTTGCAAATTTCAAGAAGCTCATTGTAAAGATGGACCTCTGTTTCAGCAAGAAACTTAAGGACTGCCACACGTTTGTAAAGTGTGGATAACCTGCCAATGGCAGCAATAGGCCACTATTCCCTTTCCCCTTTGTTCCACTTGTGGTCACGGGGCAAAGCTCTCTACTCAAGGATTCATCTGTGAGTGGATATAAACACACCAGGAGACTGGTGGGCATTGTCTTTTACCTGAAGGCCATGGCGGTGCCTCCTCAGTCAATTTATGTCGGCTTATGCCTCTATCTTGAAGTTAATGCCACACGTCTAATTGGACAGAATCTGCTGGTGCATGATAAAAACAAATGTCAGCCTCGTGATAGACTCTTGACCTGTCCACGGTGTGCCACGCCCAATCAAAAGCGAAAGGTGAAAGGTAAAGGGGAGAGGTAAGAGCAAGGTGAAAAACATGATGCAGCACAATGCGCTGGGTGCTGTTTTCGGAAACCTCCCACTTTGTGTGCAGCACGGCCTAACAAGGACATAACAAGTTCAGAGAGGCTCAAGTTGTGGTAAGACGATTCTAATCAAAAGCAGGCTTACTCTCATTGTCAGTTAAAAAGGGGTTTGTGTGTGTATGTGTGTGCGCTCCTAAGGAACAGGCCAAAGATAAACTACGCACAGTATGTGCTGGTTTGTTAGCTTGTACCACTCTCCTGCAACTCTTTCTCATTTCTTTCCACCCATCAGTCACCGTCACTGGCCCTGGGCAGAAAGAGCAGCTTGTGTTATATTGATCTGTTTCAGTGCTTTTCTTGCAGACATTCAGTCAAGAGCTGGTCTTATCTAATCACACCATTCATTTGTCACACAGTTTCTGACTACAAAGGGATAATTAATAAACTTGTGAATTACAAGTAGAAAATTAACTTTGAGGTCTTTAAGCAGTGGGCATGTATTAGAAAGTAGTAGAGGAAAAAAAATGGATTGGGTCTCAGCTCAGGAGCACAAAATACTGCATAAAATGTGCCCAAGATGAAGCTGGAGTGTGTTAAATAGCAATACAAGGCAAATAGCAAAGCAAATAACTTTCAAAAGAGAACATCTTCTGGGTGTGCGGGGAGAATGAGTTTTTCACATGGAGGCGCAGTTATTTTCTGTGTGTCTCAGTCTTTCCAGCAACAGACCCACGCCTCTCCTCAACCTCAGCCATGTCTCCTCTGATCTCCAGTTACAAATTGGACATTCTTCCCCCTTTCTTTCAGGCAAGAAGAGAAGTCAAATAACGATGAGTGGGGGGGGGGGGGGGACAGGGGAAATTATTCTGCACCATGCAAGAGAAATTCCTCCTCTAGCTTTGCCAAAATGTTGCACAATTTCAACCCGCTCTTGCAAACGTTGTCACTCCTGTGATAAACCAGCGGTGGAATCCAAGTGATGACAAAAAGCAGAGACAACAACTTCAGCATATCTTGGTATCTGAGAAAAAAACCTGCCAAAATGCTGCACTGGTATTTATTTACTGCCTAAGTTTTTACACCAAAGTCAAAGAGAAGGTTTGCTTTTGCAGTATCTTGCAATATTTTAATGACTCAGTGTATCATCAATGCGTGGCTCGGTGGCAGGGCGGTGACAATAAGCTACTTTACTTGCACACGACAAAGACAGAGTCAAAGCCAGCTTACGGTTTTTCAGCCTTATTTCACTGAAATTTCAGCGAAATCAAAGTGAGAGGAAAAACATGTTAAAAGGGTCGTGAGTGTCATCCAAATGTCTATTAGCATGCTAGTCTGGACTTTCAATTTAAAAAGTGACGGCTCTTCCATCCATCAGAGAGGCGAGCAGAGAGAAGAAAAACGTGAGATGGGGAACAACAAAGCCAAAGGGTAAGAAAATCCACCTCGGGGCACTTTATACGGTCCTACAAGTGTAGCTCTTCTAACTGGGTCATGTCTGATTTGTTGAGCAGCGCCCTCCTCCCACTGACAGAGCCTGACAGTGGCATGACAGCGGGCCACGTGTCCAAAAGTCAGCCTGTACCTACAGCAATGCATCCCTGCCTTAATTACCTTTTAAGATGAGCCGTAAATATGCTGACGCAAGGCCTTCTGGGAAGGAGGGAATGAAAGACACTGCAATCTACTTTTTAATATTTATGTTAATAGCATCCAAATATGCAATGAATGTTTTAGCATCCTCCGCACAGACAGCGCCAGACATCAAAATGCCTCAGTGACAGTACTGGGGCTCATCATGTGAGCAGCTCCATACTGCAAATACAAAGAGCCTCCTTTCAAAAGACAATGAAACGCTTGAGGGATTGAGAAAAAACTGACTCTCACTGCCAAGTGTACAAAGTACTCCGTATTAAAGTGCCGTCCCGCTGCATTCAAGCTGTCTTCTGGGACACACACCAGGCTAGCTTATTACTCCTGGGGATGGAGTATTCGTAAAAAATAAACTATTCCCTGAACTAACAGGTCATTTTTTCTCCCAGCCTTTCATTGTGTGGATGTGATGGAAAAAAAAAAAATTCAGGAAGTGTGGAAATCTGAGGAGAATATGATGCCCAGCTTAAAGCCGAGAACGGCTGAAATAATTTCAAAATTATAGTATATAATTATAGTTAAATCAGAATTTAACTATATACATTTGAAACAAAGCATAAAACCAAAACAAGGGACATGAGCATATTTTACACTAAGATAATTTAACTTCCATAAACAAACAAACAACCAAACATAATGTCGAGCATTTACATAGATCAGAACTAGCTAGAGTAATGACAAGCTCTACAATATCATAAATATAACAACAAGCATTTTGCTGGGTGGGTTTTCTGTCTTTATGCTAAACAAAGATAAGCAGCTGCTGGCTGTTGTGTGTGCTGATGCTTTTAAAAATTATGCGGCACACAGGAGTTAAGCTTTTCTCAGAATGGGTTTTTATTACTTTTGTAAAGATTGATGGATAAAGGTTAGGCGAGGATGCACAGGTGTCTATCCTCTTTCATCACTTACTGTTATCGTGACACCTGAGAGCCCCTCAGGAAAAGGGAAATAACAGGAATGAGGACACATGATGTAACGTGTCAAGTAATCTGTGAGCAACACAATGGGGCAACAGGACAGGAGAGGTGTGAGTTGGACTGTGTGTGCACTTCTGACATTATGTATGACACCGAATTGGTATTGCAATCCTACATAATCAAATAATATCTGGTTTATCCTGTCCATTCAAGGATGAAAAGCACAGATTGAAGCCAAACAGATGTCAACCAAAGGCTATCAATTCCATTTCATATGATGATTTGCCTTTTATATTGGTGGGGCATCTCTGACAGGGTAAAGGGAAAAAGGTACTGAGGTAAATTGAGGCAGATAGTATTATGTTGAGATAAATGTTAGTGATGAAACTGCAGCCTGCCTGTGAAGCCTTGTCATCTTAACAATGCTGTAGGGACTCCTTTGGACCCATGGGTAATAAAATACACTTTTGTATAAACTGCTCTTTCCTAACGTCGATTGTGTGGAAAAGAAACATGACGGTGACATTTGATTATTTCACTTTGGTGCTAAAATATGTCCAGTGTGGTCTAACAGGATGAAATATATGGAGCGCCTGAGGGCTTTTCCCAAACTACAGATGATTTTTTCTTCTTGGCTGGAGAGCTGGTTAAATGTGAAAACTTGGTTGTTTTGACAGGCACAGTCATTAAATCCTCATCTTCATAACCACTTCGTATTTTGTCAGATAAGCCCTGAAGCGGGCTAAATAAACAACAATAATAATAAAAAAAAAACAATTTAAGGTAATGATATTAAACCAGCTGGATGCGTGTGAACCCAGACAAAATGAAGCCCAAAGGGCTGGGAACTAGCAGGTGGGCTAAAGATGAAACAGTTTATCTGGGTAATTATGGAATATAATCATAATCATCCGAAATAAATCCGCTGCTCGCCTTTATTTATTGCCATGTCCATTTATGAAAATGTGAAAAACCATGATGTAAAACAGAATGAACAATGGAGCGGTCATTCAGCAGGATGTGTTTCTAGTAACGTGAGAAATTTAAAAACAGGATGGTGAAGCGGCCGGGTTTCTTTTTACTATGCTTCAGACAATCTAGACTTAACACCTCTATTACACCACTGACTCGCACAAACATATGGCTTCAATCAAGTTGGAGGCATTCATGTCATGAGAGTCAATGGATCGCATGAATCCACAGATTATGGCAGGGGAGCAAGGAGGAATGAAAATCAATAGTTTCCCAGACTCCGTGCAAAACTGCTTTTTATTAAGATGTTTCAAAGCGAAAAAAAAAAAAAAATCCTAAGAAAAATAGATGTAATAAGATGTGAGAACAATGCTCAGAGATTTCCCTCAACAGTTAGGAATTTCAACAGCTTATTCTCAGTTGGCCTTGAAACTTATGGCACTGCATCAATTAGTTCCTTATCTCTATTTTCTGACTGCACTGGATATAATCAAATAAAGTCTTAGATTGAAAAGTCTGAAAAGTTTCACTGAGTAAAACTTCACTTCAGCCTTCCCCAAAAAGGCATTCCTCTATTCCACTATTGCCTCCAGTTCTATAACAAATGGACTCAATTTCGCATCGGAAAGAAGAAGACACCATTGGATGCCAAAAATAAATTCAGTTTACATAGGATTAGTGAGTATTACCCGCGGACCTCTGACTCTTCTAAGATCTGGCAGATAATTTGCTCTGGAATTTCACTTAAATCATGACCATGGCAGACTCACATCGGGATTAAAATCATCAGCGATCCCCCTCAATTATAAAAATCACTACCCAACCTCAGGTCGTATTAGCTCCACGCAGATAAAGATTTCCATCAGTATTCATGAAAATGAACGAGTCTCTTCAGAAGCTTAAAACACGAGATAAAACTTGGGTCTGCCGTGCTTACAACGAATTAGCAATGAACTTTGTAGGATGAAACTGTGAAACTTTACAGGGAAAATTTACTTTTGTGTCTGCACAGCGACCTCAGTGATGAGGCAGGAAAGTTTTCCTCTGTGAAGTCACATGTCCACAAAGGCCCCTATTGATTGTAAATAGCACTCGTCCACAATGCGTCTCCTGATTGTATCAGTCTGAGTACCTGCATCTCTGAGATGGGCTGCTCACAGATTCCAACTGGATGGTCCTAGCTCATAGGTCACTACATTCTGTGAACTACTTTTTTTGTAGGGATGAATCTTTTTTTTTTTTTCCTTCAATGTTGATTACAGTAGCACTGTTATGATAGCCTTACAGTGACTGAATACCCTGCCAAGGGCTGCTGAGAATGTACCACTGGACATTTCAGAGCTAGTCAGTCTGATTGATTGAGCCATAAAGAGGTGGTCCATGGGGCTAACAGGACTCGGGTAAAAGATTAGGAGTCTGTTGAGTCTTGATTAATGTTAGAGTATATAACCTCTGGTCAGTTGTGCTGATAGATTTATATAAACAAGGTCTCAGCAGAGAATTATAAGCACACGCTATTAGACTGAGTTGAAGTGAGCGAGGACGAAACAATCACAGGGTATCCCCAGGACATGAGAGTAATCAAAGTGAAATTGTCACAACTCTATAATGAGACAAACAGGCGCATTAACTGACAGATGAAGTAGGACATCAACACGAGTGACAAAACAAGGGGGTGAAAATCGACATCTCAAAGGCAACAACCACAATTTCATGTTTGCATTTTTCTAAATAAGAAGGAGCGTGATGACAGCAGGATGGAAAAATTCCTCTGCATATTTATAAAGGACCTTGTCTGTGTCAAGCCCTGCCCCACCCCCTGGACTTAGGTTGCCTGATTAGCATTCAGTGAATTCATTAAGACACAATCGCTGGTGTCTGGGAAACATGGGAACTCTAGATGGAGGAGAGGTTGAGTTCAGCCCACAGGGTAAGTCCCAACAGGAAAAAATGCCCCATCCCCCAAACCTGAAGGTCACCATGTCCTTACTCTGCAACTGATCTGATGATCACAGGCAAACACCAGCTGGGGTGGGGTGGGGGGGGGGACTAGGGGTTTCAGTGTGTTAAGTGTGATCTTTATTTGCACATGCTGTGTTTTTGCCAGCTTTGCAAAGGTCTGCACTGGCTGCTCAAAGAAAAAAAGGGAAATGTGAAACTTTTGGCTTGATTGTCCCAAAAGGCAATTGTCTGCAATTCATCACCCAGGAGGGAGTGTTGTTGTGCTGCGTTATAATATAGTGTTTCTGCTTGTAAGCTATTAAAAAAAATTTAAACGAGATCACACTTTGCAGCCAATGGACCATCCATCCCTCAAAAGTTGCCCCCCCTTCCCCACCCTTACACCAAAACCCACTCCAGCACCCCCCCACCTCCAAAACTATTAAAATCAATGCTAAGATGAATGAACAGCAGACACCAGGGGGACATGGGGCAGAAAAGTCCTCCAGCTGCTCCGATGGTTCATATGTTTGTGAGAAGGCAAGCTTTGGTTGCGTCCCTGCAAACCAAGCAATGAATCATTCCTCAGGAGGCACTTACACACTTCACCCATTTTAATAAAAAACACACACCAAAAACCTGTCTCGCATGAAAACACCACGATAATACATCACAGAAGGGAAAAAAATCTTGCATACAGCCACAATACACAAATCCAACTTAGCTCTGGTCTTAATATCAGAGGGTCAGTGTTACTATCAGACTGCCAGCCCTATGTGCTTCTTCTGTACTGCCTTCTACACAGCTTCCACTTGCAGCATCTCTTTGTCATCACCTCTGACAATGATTTCAAATTATGAGAAGATCATCAGACAAGATGTAAAAAAGATTTCCTTTGGGTTTAATATATAATATATTATGCTTCTCTAATTTGCTTCAAGTGGTCTCTTGATGGCTGAGGAAAGATCTTCAGCTGTGCTAATTTTAAAGTGCTCAAAGTAAGACTAATTACCTTTAAAAAAAAAAATAAAAAAAAGGAAAAATAATAAGGAGGGTGCTCCATGTTGGCAGTCCACAGTGCGTATCCCTGAGAGAAACGTATGCCATATCCTGAAGCTTTCTTTCTGTTTTCCACCACAATGAGGAAGAAAAACTTTGATCATCTACTGTGTCTTACTCACCAGGAGGAGAGGAAAACAGAGTGAGGGCATAAGAGTAAGGTTTTCCACACAGGGGAATGGAGAGTGGAAGAAAATGAGGTGAGCAGTCATGATAAGGAAAGCAGAGAACCTCCATGCAGCTGCAACATATCTAATGGGAAACCAAGCTGCTGTAGAAACTGTCAAACAAAGAAAAATTGCTAAAACCTTTTCTGACACACTGTGCAGTGTCCAGACTGTTACAACAAGAGTGGAAATTAAGTTTCCACAGACAGACGATGACAAGAACAGATCACCCACAGTAAGAATAAGACTGACTTTGGAGGGAGTGCTGCTCATGAGGTTTCAGGTCACATCTGAGAATTAATTAATAAATGCCTGGGTGTGTGTGTGTGTGGTTTGTTTGGTTTTTTTTTTGGAGGGGGGGTTGTATTTTATTTATGCAGCATCTTTGTCCACATCCATACTGGAATACTGTTTTTGTTGTTGTTGTTGTTGTTGTTGTTGTTGTTTGTTTGTTTTTTGCAGCATGTTCAGATTTTTTCATCCAACCAAAGTTAAAATAGGCTTCCTCTCAGCGAAGCCCACCATATTCAGTCTCATAGGATTTACTCTTTTCTTTTCACATCCCATGAGGGTAAAAAGTTACAATAGAACTGAAGTCAATAACACACCAAGACAGCTTATCTTCATTTAGGACTACTTCAAAGTTCAGCCGATGTGGTTAAAAGAGAATATGAAAGCATAAATAGCAATTTGTGTTGGCTGAAATTGCATTTTAAGATGGAAGAAACCTGATAGGGCTTGCGCAATAACTACAATAAATAAATCTGCTGTGTATTCGAGCTCAGGTCAACAGGAGAAAAATCCTATTTGATGTCTTTATAATGTCTAAATCGAGCATCAACGTTTATTAAATTTGAGTATTTTACCTTCTTGAATAGCAAAGTGATTATTAACAAAAAAAAAACAAAAAACGTTTTGGTTTGATAGAATAGTCGAAGAAATGCAAAGGGTAAGCATTAGTTATTAATCACAGCAGAACACAATGACACTATTCCAAGAGGAGGCAAAAAGATACAAAAGGAGATACATAAATATGAGATATATTTTGGTGAAAACTACAACAAAGAAAGAAGTGTGTCGCTGTGAGTGTGTGTGTGACTAATATCAGGGGCATGTTGAAAAGGTTTAAGATACACATTACTGCTGAGTGCAGCAGCAATGGGATTACTGGTACCCAGAGGGTACAGATGGCACTGAAATCCTCTTGAGTCGTTCTGAAAAGGTCAGACCAAATACAGGAGAGCCGCCCCCACCTCCTCACCCGGACATTCACCGATGCTAACTGATTCATTGGGGTGGTTTTTTAGGGCCTTTAAGTTCCTCATCAATCCTCTGAATGCTCTGAAAGCAGAACAGAGAGGCTTTAAAATGTCAAATGGCAGCCGACTAGACTAGGAGTGTCACTGAAGAGATCACTGCGAAGGCGAACTTTAATAAGGAACTTGCAGCGCCTTGGAGGACAACTGATTTCCATGGAGCCCTTTTGTTCGGATGTTGAACACGACAGAAGGAAAAATGGAGATGTAGTTGCAACGTGATGCAACAAAACACATTAGTCTTCATTGCTGCGCTGAGAACAGACGAAATGTTGTATATTTAGTTTGAAGGTCATTTTTGACCCTTTCCATTCTCATCGTGATCCTCGTTTGTCTCTGTCAACCTGCATGTAGTCATGTTCAATCTGCGGGTTGCAATGCAGCAAGACCTGCATTCCTCTCCTGTCTCGTTTTCCCATACTGCTGTGTCTGCGTATTTCCTGCCACCATACGGCTGCATCCTCCCCAGGCGCTGGCGCCTCCACCAATACCATATGGCAAAGTCCAACTAACAGGCAGTGCACTGCAAGACTCCTGCAGCGTCTCCATTCTCCATGTTTTCTTCGAGGGATCCACTGCGGTGCTTACAGAGGGGTTTATTAATGAAAATAGTTACCTTTTATTTCTTAAACAACATGAGCACAGCAGGGCAGGGGTGTAATTATTAGAGCAGACCAGAGTATATACAGACACACTTGTTAACAGGTGGTAGATACATCTGCTGTTGAACTCCTACCCATCTCATTGGAAATTCTTGCAGCTAAGAGAATTTGATTTCTGGGCTCAGTCTGATCCTTCAAAAAAAATCTGCATACATGCATACTCAATACCTTACCTTATCAATGCATTTAATAAATAAGATGGAGTGAGTTGTTGAGCTCTAGAGTTGTTGGTAGGCAGAAGGCATGCTCATAATTCACGCAAAGTATTGTGGAGTGAAGAAAAACATGGAGGAGCCTGAGGGCCTGTGAAGTTGTGTCATAACTTCCTTAGTATCTGGGACATGGAACTGGAAACACACAGACAGCAGCCAAAGAGGCCCTGAGAAAGAATAAGAGAGAAAAATCGACATTGTTGGCTAAAACGCTAGTGATGCCATTAAAAACTTGAGCTTTTCAAGAGGTAAAAATATTTAACAGGTCAATATGCATCTGGTGAAAGTCTGATCTTTCCACCAGCACGCAGATCGTACGCCCAGAAAGATCTGCTGAGAATAGGCTGAGCCTGAGAGAAGACAAAGCAGCTATAGATGGACAAAAAACTGAAGTTGGATTCTTTGCTCTTTCCTGTTCAGTTTTGCTGGTGAATACATGAGTCAGTTGACAATGATGCCAATTGGCTGTTGGCTATTTTTCACAGAAGACCAATGGGAGACAAGTGAGTGATGTGCTCCCGAATCAGATGCAGAAAGAGGTTTTGTTTTTTTTTTGTCTGCTTGTTTTTCTTTTTTTTTTAAAGATGCACGAGTGAAGAACGGAGCTGTCACTCAGCTGTTACACAGTACAGTTAAAAATCCTGCCAGGCCAACATGAGCGAAAGTGAAATTTTAAGATTGGTTGTGCAACCGAACTGCTTTACTTTAAGAACAGCATAGGAATTACACGGTGCAGTGCTGGAACATTTTTGGTCAGTGCACACTGACCGACCAA
The DNA here is from genome assembly GCA_034769265.1 of Remorina albescens. Lineage (NCBI taxonomy): Eukaryota > Metazoa > Chordata > Actinopteri > Carangiformes > Echeneidae > Remorina > Remorina albescens. The sequence continues at coordinate 19,112,588 of CM068497.1, read as the reverse complement.
CTGAACTGCCGGACCGTGGCTGAGGCAGCACTTCACTTCGGCAAACACAGCAAGCCAATCCTGCCCATGAGCTCCTCAACGTGTTAGTTGGCCTGGGCGCTGATTGGCTTGAAGGAATACGCACATCAAGGACCTCAGTCTGACTGATGGCTCCCCCCCCCCATTTTGGCACCGGCACCACAGTGTTACTTGCAAAGGGAAGTGTGAAACCAGTTCTCTTGAGAGAAAGCCGCAAATAGATTTAACCAACTCTGCCTGCCAGACAGACGTGTCATAAGGGTGACGATGAAACATTCATACCCCGGGATCACACTTCATGTGCAGAGTGTGCTACGCTCATCTAGAAGCTAATTTCTAATGGAAAGTCGTTACCACTGCATCCACTGCCATTACTGTGATGAAAAAAAATCTATGAATCAGAGATACCATAAAAATTTCATGTTTCAATACTGCATTTTTATGACCTAATTAATTTAATCTATCCACATGAGATCCTCACACGAATGTCTAAACTCACACGCTAGAGAATCAACATACATTAAAGTCATTATGTAGAAACTGATGCTGGAGTCAAGACGTGAGCAGTGATGGAGAAGTCAGCACCACCTCGGCGACATCTGTGACTGATTATAAGTTGTAATGTGCTAGTGATCAATGTGGCGGTGATGAATGTAAATCCCTCCCTAAGGAACGCCGACCTTCCATTACATGTCTTATTGTTGTCTCGCCATCATGATGGCTTAATTGATCCACACAGGCGTCACATTATGTTACCCGATAGGAGAGAGAGAGGGTGGGGCCAACCACAACCACTTTTAACCCAGCTCGCCTCATGTCCCATATTTAATTACACACTATAAGCATCCCATCTCTGGTAATATCGAGCCGTTGCTGGGCCATGAAGGTGAACGCGGCGTTTTATCACTTTCGGTTCATTTTTATGGGATACGACTTGTTTTTCCTCTGAGGAGAAAACATGGAAATGGAGGGCTGGTGTGACTGGCATGTCCTGCTGCCAGGGCTTCTTCTGCCATGGTGCATGCTAAACTGAGTTCCTTCATGGATGAATTCAGGGGAGAAATGCAAAGCATGGAGGAATAGCACTCTTTTCTACCAACAGAGGTTGACCACGGCATATGTTGCCGCTTATTATTCCCTGTGTCTGCCTGTTTTCCATTGTATTTATAGTAGGGGGGACTTGATTTAGATCTGCTCCATCTGGTGACTTGCTGTAGGGATGGCTGCCATGCACACACACACACAAACATATCCTGCTTACTGGCCTTTATTTAAAGAAGATGGCAAGTGAGATAGTAGGGCGTCATCCCTCTTTCTCCATCTTTCTTTCTGTCACCAGCTGCTGCTGCTGCTGCTGCTGCTGTACAGTTTATGATGCTGACTGGGAGGCACTGGGAAGCGGAGTGCGAAGGGGTGGGGGGATGACTGGAGTCTGTAGAGGTGTAAAAAAAATCCCTCCCACTTTCGGTGGTGGTATGTAAAGATTCCACAGGCGGCCTCCTGAGCCCATTTCCTTCCACAACCCCTCCCCCCAACCTTCAGCAGCCGCTGAAAGCAAGGCAGTGAAAAGTGAAGGTAACAGATCTGAGGTTTGGGGGGCACAGAGGAGGAAGAGACTGATTAAAAATCGCCTGCTTCCCACATCTAAATCTCCATTTACCTCAACATAAAGGATTTGTACCTACAAATGGACCTGGTGTAGGCTGCTGTTTCATTCATTTCATGTAAGTGCACTCTGCAGGAAATGTAGGGCAGGATTGCCGATCTGCAAAAAGATGATTTCCTAATCTAATGAAGTCTCCATATACTGGTGCACGGGCGCTGACAACAAGAAAAAGAAAAAGTAAAATTCTTTGTATATTCCAGAACATTTCAGCAACACAGACATGCCCATTTCACTGTAATTGCATTTTGGAGGCTTTCATAATACCTCTGAATGGGAAGGAAAGTCAGTGCAATGGACAACTGGTAATGTGATCGTCTACCCATGACTGACACTCAATTCAAATCTTTCTTTAAATGCCCTTATTTCATTACCCCCTAATGTATTCTTTACCCAGTGTGCTGGTGCAGAGAGAAGTGGGGAGAGACGAGGGGAGGGATGGTTAAAGATGAGCTGCTATCAAAAATGCCTCATTTCATTGGTTATTTTTCTTCCAAAGGGAAAAAAAAGGTGAAAATTGGATAATTTCTGATATCATGATTAATCGTCTCCTGGCTTCAACTGAAACAGACACTTTGTCTCCTTCACATCGACGTTATGGTGAAGTTTGTCAAAGCTGTATTTGACTTCCTCTCGAAAGGAACAAATGAGGAGCTCAGGGCCCAGCTGCTTTTGTTGGGGGCAGCATGTCATTCACTTTGCCACAATTGCAAGACTTTCTGAGTGTACTTGCCAGAGTAAACAAGTAACCATAAGGCTGGCTGTCTGTCTGTCTGTCTGCTGCTGTGTGGTGGAGCTTTAATGTGGAATTTAAGCAGGATTGTATTCAGTTTAATTCATTGAGATTTTCATGACAGGGCAATTGTAGTACGGTTTCTTCTTTCAGGATGAAAAACCTGCACTGAAGACCGAACTACAAAGCATCTGAAGTACAGTCAGATGGATTCTTTTTGTGACAAAACACGAGCAAACAAGCACACAAATGACGAACAAACACTTCTTAGTCCTCCTAAAATCTTAGATGGTAACGGAGAGCAAACACGCTGCTGCATCATCACTGGCTGCTTCAGCACCGTGTGCATGTGTTCGCATAAAAGCGAGGCTGATTGTTTGTTTTAACCTGGTGATGTGGCAAAGCTACGACTGAAGCTTACAACGGGAAGAAAGCAATAATATGAAATGTTGTTTCAGCAAACATCTTGCTGCGATATGTGAGAAGCTTCCAAAACAGAACGGGGCCGGAGGAAGAAACGGGAAACTGCACAAACAGAACGGCTGTTAAAACTAGTTTCCCCTGCTATTTGCTCATCGGCACCTCAGTCAGCGAGTATGGTCACGCCTGCTTGTCGCCTCTGAGAAGGATTCAGACTCCCCCGCTGGGAAAAAAAAGGGTCGTCTCCACTCCTCTTCATTTCCAGGCTCACTGACAGTGTGTGTGTTTGTGTGTGTGTGAGGGGAGTGGGGGGTGAAGAGACAGACCACTGCGTCGGTGCCCGCCTGGTAACCAGATGAAGTGCTTCGGGGTTTGGCGTCCCTTCGTAGCTCTGCATATGCAAGCACCACAGGAATGGCATGAGAACTGGCTCCCGCCTGTAGTCTGTCTTAAAGACGGATGAAGCAATGTTGCAGGGCCTAGGGGGCCCCCAGGCTCCCTGCAGGGACCTCACTATTGGGCTGGTAGATTAGGTTTGGATCACAGTTGACATGCCACAGCAGAAAGTAAAGGCAGAGAGAGGGTGGAGTATTTTCCTCCAGTTCATAACTGGAGCAGCCAACATGTAAACCAGTGTTTGTCACACAGTCAGTTATTTCATTTCCAGAAAATTAAAACCGAATTGCTGAATTTGCTAATCGAAAATTCCAACACACGCTGGTGCCAGTTTTTTGTTTGTTTGTCTGTTTTGATGTGAGTATTTGCCACTTTTCTCCGCTCTGTAAATTAAATATCCTTGGGTATTAGGCTGGCGGCTGGACAAAACGAGCTATTTGACGGTGTCACCTTGGCCCTCTGTTAAATGAGCTATGCTTCTATACATATCAATAATGATCATGAAAAACCCACGTACAGCATTTCATTTATGTGGCTCAGACATAATAATAATAGACTTTTTCTAGCTGTTTAATCATCACTGGAAAGTTTCACATTAACAGCCACTCAGGCAACGGCAGCCCATTTTCCCAGTGTTCACCTCACCACCCCCACCTATTACTGCCTCCTTCAAGATATACAGCCAGCCATATGCGTGCCAATGAATCACAGTCCTGCACTGCACGCGACACGTTGCCCTTGGTTAGGTGTTACTTCTCAAGCTCAAGGTCTAACAACAGGGTAATTATCACAAAGCACTGAGATAGAGGAGGATGTTAGAGGATATGTTTAGCCAAGGTGTGAGGGTGGGGGGTTCTTTAATTGCCAGGCTCGTGGTGTGGGATCAATCATTTGGTGGGTTCTAAAGACAGAAGGCATAGGAAGGTCAATGGCTGGATGTCAGAGAGAGAGAACGATAAAGTGCTGCATGTGAAGAATGTATATCAAGATCACAGAAACGATATAAAACGCAACTGGACAAGGGAGTCACTCGGCATCGTAAGTGACATACAGCGTACTGTCGGCGGCTCGAAAAAGGATGTGGATCTCTTTTCAAAGATCAAGTTCTGCAGTCTCCCCTGTCACAAGCTCACAACCTGGTGGCTGCTTCTGTCTGCGTCTCCGCTCAGCTGCCGTCCTCAAGACGGCGACTTGGCGCCTGTGTAACTGCCTGCAGGGCTCACGGAGGGGAGGAGGGCCATAGCAGGCTCAGCTGATGGATCTGAGCTTTGATCGTGATTACAGATTAATGTGGCTCAGGCCAGGTGTCTTCCTGACTCAGGACGCCCTGCTGGGAGCCCATCAACAAGTGGAAAGGATGGCTGTTTGAATACTTTGTCTCGACAACAACACACCTTTAAATCCCAGTGATAGCTCTGTACAAGCTGTCTGCTTTGAATTGTTGCTTTGTTCAGTTGCCTTCCAAGAAAGAGGATGTTTGCGAAAACCCAGTAGAGATTCTTTCTGGGTTTTAGAGAGGAAACGCCTTCTCTACCTGAAGGAAATCATAAAGTCTTGCCCAAAGGAGTTTAGAGAAACCACTCCCCAGTTACTTCATCCCCTTTTTGTATCTGTTTTTTTCATCAAACCACACAGGTTTTCATATTTGGCTTTGTGTGTTATCCCTCTGTCCCATCTTCCAGCGGTAAAAACTCTTTCATTATGACTATGCTGAGTGTAATTGAAAAATACCACTGCCTTTTACTTTCCAACTTTGGAATAGTATTTGTGTTGTACAAGATGCCACAGGAGGGGCCTTCTCGCACTGGTTGCCAGTAGCTGTAGCAGCAAGACAAAAGAGTTTAATTCCTCTCCGCCTCACTGTAACCATCTCTGGAGGGGGCGGAGAACAAAGTTGTGACCGGACAAAGCAAACATATACTTGTTGCTCTTCAGTCTTTCATTTGGACTGAGAGCATGAAGATGAGCCATAGCATGTGACACTCACCCTTGAGAACACATCTCCTTTGAAACCTCAGACTTATCATTTCAGACTGTCTCTCTCTCATCTCCCTCTCTGTCTCCCTCTCTCTCCGATCTTAAATCATGAATTTGCGAATAAAGTCACATTGATATCTAACTCAGTCTTATGACTGTAGCTTTACAGAAACTGGTGTAAAACCACTGTAAAAATTACTATTTTTAGTTGAGCTCAGGTGGTGTCTTTTTTTTTCTGCAGATAACTAAATATCAGCATCTAGAGGCTGATTCAATACAGTTATGCTGATAGAGGAGAACTCAGTAATGTAAACGACCAAGGTAAACATCAGGTTTTGGTTCCATGCAAAAAAAAAAAGAAAAAGAAAAAGAAAAAGAAAAAAAAAGTAAGATAGACAATTGGCTGAACATTTAACTCTTCTACAGATTGACAGAAATCCACTGTAAAATAGACAGATGAATGTATTTCTCCTACAGAGCAGCTACTTGATTTCCATTAAATGTGCAGCTTGCACTTTGCAGTCCAATCCAAAAGTTGATTTAATCATACTGGAAGCACTTGCCAAGATACATAATATAACTCTGCGCATATCCTGGAGGACTGTTCCAGCACAGATCTGCAGCACATTGAGTTCATATGTATTTCAGCTCTTTCTCAGCTTTTTTGACAGGCAAAATAATGGATTACTCATCTTCAACTGCATTGCCTGAGGAAGTGGAAGCTAAATAATTGCAGAGCCCCCGACTCAGTGGAGGCTGGAGAGGAAGATGCTGGGATAATAATGGACGATTACTGTTCGGAACCCAGCGTGGTAGTGCAGAGACACCACACAGCCCCCTCTGCCTTTTACTGGCATTATGTACATTCAGCATGGGTCAGTTTACTGAATGGTTTCCAGACTAACCTTGATGTCACTGCTGTTTATCTTTAAAGTTCACTCTGACTACTGAGTGATGGAAGCAAAAACCCACCTACCTCCGTAATAGTCGCTTCTGCCACCTTGCAACCAGAGAGCTGTTACAGAGGTGGAAAAAAACAATAATGGCCAACATTTCATTTCGAGGTGAGTCAACCGTGGGAGAAAGACATGAGTATAACATCAAAGCACACACCAGATATCAAGCAGGCAATCAACATAGTACAACCCACGCTTTGTCCACTCTACTGTGTGACTGACAGTCTGCACTGGATTATCAGCAGGCCTGAGTGCCTGTGACTTCTCGGCTTCTATTATCTCCCTCTTTGCACATGAGGAGCCATACAGCAGTCATGCTTTCTGTTTGAAAGGCTCACACACATACACAAACACACACACACACACACACACACGCACACACACACAAATGCATGCACGCCCACAGGCACACATTCTGGCTAGCCATTTACTCTGTGGTTATCTTCAAATGTCAGATGGTGAAGCACATCATGGTCAGGCTAAAGCATGTCAGGTAGAACAGCTCTGGAGGACTTCAGTCTCAGATTCAGCAGCTTTCACAGATATTCAGCGATGTCGACTGTCTAACCTGCTCTCACTTCGTCAGAGCAGCTCAACCAGTCAGCTGCCAAAACTGTGTTGTTATGACAGGCAATCAGCCGAATCTCCCTTTTATTTGTGTAATTTTACCCTGAAATAGTCACATCAAAATGCGGTGCATTGTGAATCAACCAAATTCAATTTGAAAAAGTCATTCTGACAATTTTCTAATGTAAATTGAAACTTCAGCTTTCTTTGCATTTACGTACTCCGCAGAGAGGCAGGAGGGATCAGGAAACAGGGAAAGGAATTTCTCTGAGGAGAATACCAACAAAGGACCAGCAATAGAGTGGCAATATCAGAGGAGTCATGATAGCGACACAGCCACTAATTATCAAGTCTTAGCTGGCGGTGAAGCAGATAAGTAGATGTGAATGATATCAATAGCAGAGGAGCAATATATTTCAGCTCCTTAGGGCTTGGTTCTGCGTATAATCACTGTGTTATTACAAAGCTTCCATTCTACTTCACCTTAAAATGTAACACCCTCTCCGGTTTCTTTCCAATTTGCCCATGTAATGATGCCTACAGTCAGACTATAAAACTAGAGCGCAGACAAACTAGAGTGTAATGAGGTTCATGTGCTTCATAGAAAAATCAATACCTTTTTTCAGATGATAGACACTAGAACGGTTCAGACACTGCCAGGAAAAAAATAATAATTTGATCCCATTTACCCCTTCGAACAGATTCAGATTACTTTGTCTGCTGATGATTTATATAAAATGAAAGTTACGACACAAAGCAGACAAATGATGGTGGTCAAGTGTTTGCATTATCTTGAAGCTATTCACTGAAGATTGGTGTTTTCATTATGTTGACGAGTCTATAAAGCCAGGGGGGTAACTCATATTTAATCTTTTTGATTCATCCACAGCACCACCTGTTAGAGATATCAGCTCATGAGCCAGCTCATGCAAGAGGTGGAATATGTGATTACAAAGGTCTTGGTTCAGTCACAGCATGGCTCTAAATCTCAAACCCAGAGATACTTTCAGAAATATTATGGTCTAACCAAGAGTCAGCTTGCTGCTACCGTGGGGACGTTCATTGCAGCCCTAAGGGACCACAAGCTGGGTGTAGCAGAGATGTCAAGCCTGGGAGGACAACAATGCAGGGCTCAGACTGGTCCAGAAACAGAAGTCACTCTACCAGATCAATGACTACCTTTGTTCATATGCTCCCTTTGGAAACCACCAGAACTCTCAGCCTTTGCTTTTGATTTCTACTTTTTCTGCGACATTTTATTTCTGTTCGAACAAAAAAAAAGAAAAAGAAAAAAAAAGATCAAACATGAGTCAAGCAAGAAGTCGGTGAAAAAAGATGAGAGAATATGTGCATAAGAGCAGCAGAGGAAGAGGCGGCGCAGGCGTGGAGGGCAGATTGCCTTACTAATGTTCTCTACTCTTGTAACAGGTGAGGAGGGAGATAAGGTATCACAGCTGATATCATTATCCCCACCTAACACACAGCTATTTGTAAAGCGTGCCTGACCTCTGATTTAGATTGCAACGCTACTTTACCTCCAAATATTTCATTCTAACTACTGTCTTCGCATGGCATTTAATAGCTTCCAAATCTCTTCCACCATGTTGGATTTCCGCAGGAACCTATATTTGGCCACCAGCTCTCGCCGATCTTCATAAACATATACAAATATGGGTAGAGCTCTTCTTCTGTCCTGTTTATAGCCCCTCTTCTGGGTTGAAGCTCCCTTTGTGCATTCCAGAGTCCTTGTGTTATGTTTTCAGGGGCCTGCATTTTGGACTGGCTCAAAATACATCCAGACACTCTGTCTTACATGGGACTCTATGGGCGGCCCATCTTAGGCCTCTGATAGCAGAGTGCTTTCTCTGCCTTCGTCTGCCGCTTAGATCTGGCCCAAAGTCTGACTTCGAGCTCTTTAATGCTCAGGTTTTATTTATGTCTTGCAGTTGTTGCTGATTGTTTTTCTCTTTCAGGTTCATGGGAAGGTCAGTCAACAAGGTGGCATTTCACTGTTGAGTCTTGAAATCAGTCTGCTTGAGGATGGTGAAAATAGCCTCTGGGAGATCAGCAGAATGATGCTGTGTTGTTTCTCAAATCTGAAAATGGGCTTAACTTGTTCATCCAAAGCAACAGACCACTGACTTTTACAAGGCTAGGGGGATTTCTCCAAATGCTGCCCCCCCCCCCCTTTGGGTCCGCACCCACCGCTTCTCTGGAAACCAGATCCTATAATGGGGAGAGCCCACCCTGCTGCTGTTGACCAGCTGGAATGAGAGTCTGGGAAGAAAAGCAAAACCAAAACTCGCACTGCCCCGCCTTCCACCCAAACACTAAACTCTCCCCTAAGTCTCCACAAGCGAGGCCACAGGCCACAAAATGGAGATTAATGTGCAGCTTGTGACAGCCTTAGAAAAACTCAGACATGGCATTTTTTTCCCCATAATTTCATGCAGCCCAATTATAGGGCGGCCCAATTATTGTCATTTTATGATAATGACAGGAGTGACATTTCGCTTATTACTACAACAAGGTGCCTTTGATGGTGTGTGATGCTTAAAAAAAAAACAACAACAAAAAAAAAAAAACTAAACAAATTAAGTTCCATTGGTATCGATCACTAAACACACACTCTTGTCTCATGGGTTTTGCCATCTCTAATTTGAAATAAGATGGATTCATAACATTTCCTTGACTCTGTTGACGCTCAAAATTGCAAGGGCAATCTAGATTGTTGGGGGTTTTTTTTTTTTCCAATTCAAGCTCTTTATAATGTGCAACACTTGCTCATTAAATGTCCCTCAAATTAATCTTTTCATGGTGGTGGAGATGGGGAAGTTGACAGAGGGGAGAGGATGGCAAGGGGCAAGAGAATATATTTACCCCAAATTCCCAGCATTCCTTAAGGCAGACAGTAAACACAGACTCTGCCCTCAGCACACAAGACACTAATACACTCAGCTGCATTCAGGCTGATCTACAGGAACTCTCAGAGGAAACCCACAGCCACAAGAAGTAACAAAACTCACTTTGCCAGAGGACACGTCCCTTTCACACATGCAGTTACTGTCACCCTGACAAATTCATGTGCACAGGTGACCCCCGTCCTCCTCTGATCTGCCCTTCAGCTGTCATTTACAGCACCATCACCTGTCCCCACCATCGGGGCAGCTACATGTGTTTGAGTGACCAAATGAGGGACACAGCTTTTCTCCCAGAACTGATCTCATTCTCCCACAGACAGAGGTGACTCTTTTCCACACATTAATTACCATGGGAGCTCTGCCTCCTCATGCAGCTCTTACTGCTATTCATGGCCTTTAGGGGAATAGGATACAGGAGATACTTGGAGACAATGAGTTAAATTAAAAGAGACATCCACGTGTCTAAATGGTGAAATGGGCAAAAATAACAATTCTTTCGAATCTGGGAAGTTTGCAACATAATGCATCTTTGGTTTGAGGGGGAAGCAACTAAAATGGGAAATTGTTGTGGATTCCTTCACCAAAAATAGACTCCTCTCTGGGCTATACTGCCATTTTTATTTGGAGATTGGTTTCTATACATTCAGCCCATATTATATTTCCTTGCTGGCTTGCTATTTCACCTATGAGAAGGCAGCACAAAAGGAGCACTGACCCTACATTCCCCCTCACTAGGAAGAACAGCCTATAATTAACTGTAGCGTTAAAGGCACGGCGCCTCTGAGACTGTAAAACAGGGTATGAATACTGAGCAAACTACTTTATCCCACAGGGCTCAGACCTAATCTATCCAATCCATACTTATTTATTTATTCAGCCCACTCATGGCCTCTGACTCTGTAAGAGACGTATAATGGGTCAATGTGGGCTTTCTATCTTCTTCATTCCAAATTAGCCATAACACGTGGTAAAGTTAAAGAAAACTGGTGTTTTGTCTTCCCCTTGTTTTTCAATGTGTTTGTCAGCCACAGAAACAAGTGCGAAGACAACCTGAACTAAATGGGGGGAAGTTTATTTTGGTGTCCCTACCTGTGACTAAAGTATTGCTCACTGTAAATACAGGCTGGGCTGCTGACATCAAACATGCCCTCCACAATGTGTGTCACCAGTGACACAAAGCAGCGGAGCCCCCACCATCTGTTAAGCATCTGTCTGTGTGGTGATTCATGCATTCACACATATTCGCTGTTTTAGATGCCAGCTAATATGTTAGGGGGCGAAGAAGACGAAGAAGTAATTGTTAACATATTTTTTTTAAAGCTGAAGAGAATGTCCAAGGTATTCATGTCAGAAAATAAAACTCTGTCCAAAGACATTAATGAAGTTTCTGAGGTCTAGAACTACGATTAACTATTCTTATCATGATCAGTAAATGTGTCAGTTATGTTTAAGGTCATACTGGCAGCCTGACAACACCAGTCAGTCACACTAGTCAGCACTGATATGATCTCACCCACCGAATAGATAGCCGTGGAATTGTACACAGACATCCACGTTACCTGGAGGCTGAATTCCAATGACTTTACCGATCCCCTGACTTTTCCTTTTGTGCAGCCAGCGGGTTTACATTTGTGACTTCTGGGTGAAATTCAACAACAACTATTGGATGGACAGCCATAAAATTTGGCTCAGATGATGAATTGTTTTTTGCTGGAGTCATTTTCAAGTAAAAGTTTCAATTTCTTAAATATATAATCTGCAAAGTTAATGATATTTCTCTCAGTGTCAGCAGCTCTATGTTTTGTTCTAATGAGCTGTCTGAAAGACACATTAACATCACACCTGCAGAGCATCAGAATCTTAGCAGTGTCATTGTGCTCAGGTTAGCGTTTTTCTCACAATGCTGCTGTGGCTCAGTAAAGGGCCACAGAGCAAAGAGCATGGCTGACGCTTGTTGAATAATTCCAGTTTCCCAGAAGCCACAATTGGAAATTGCCTGTTCTGTCTGACCAACAGCCACCAAACCAAAAACCACTTAATTTACCCCCAACAACACAGAATTTAATAGCAGCTAATGATTGATTGAATGTGAAAATTTGTATTGTTTCATTTTTCGTGCTTCGACTAATCATAAAATGAACAATGGTTTCACCAATACATAAATTCATTTCCCAAATTCATTCATCCCCATCAACTGCCAGACTCCCTTGTTCTGGCTGCATTATTGCCAGACACGGCTACAGAAACACCAGACACGTTTTCTGGAACAGTTCTGTTCCCAGTGACAAAAACAACACAATATGCAGCACGCCTGCTACTATGGCAGTGAAAACAATGACTTAACAGAGGAACAGACTGAAATAACCTTTCTGTCTGTCCTTTGGTTTCCCAGACTTCCTGTTCCACAAAACTAAATCCCTGTCGATGCTGGGCTTTCCGCCCTGCTACTCTCCGTTTTTGTCTCTCTCTTTCTCATCTGTTCTTTCTTTCTGCCTTTTATGGCTGAGCCCACGTCCACTCTTTGGGTCATTGGGTGTTGGCCTCATCCAAACTTTGCTGGTTGCAGACAGCACCACGAACAGCCACTGTGAGGAAGGGAGTGATTCGAAGAGATGGAAAAGGAGAGAGTAAGAACACAGAGGGGTGCGCAGAAATCTAAATTAGGGGAAAGGTGAAACAAGACTGAAACACCAGAGGTAAAGACTGAGAGCCTGTAACCTATAGTAACTCGAAAGGACACACACTGAAAAGGAGAGTGGAGTGAAGGATGAAGGACAAAATAGGCCAGAGTGTTGGAGAAAATATACTGCCCATGGCGAACAGGTTACATTTGGCTGCTCTCTGACTCCAAACTCCCTTGTGGTGGTGTCGGTAGCGGTTCAGGGAAATTGTGTATCGGGCAGAAATAGCTACCGGGCAGAATGAGCGCATTACAGTGTAAGTAAGAGTGTTCTGCACTTAAGGTGATCAATCAACCCAGAGGAAGAGATGCTCACTTTATAACCATCAGTGGCCGGAAATGTAAGCAATGAAGAGCAAGACAGCGTTCTAAAAACCATTAAACAAGGCTCTTGTCCATAGTGAATTCTCCTCTCAAACATATGGGCTGGTGCTATCTCATTAGTTTTATGCAATGCCTACATAGCAGATGAGACAGTGCAGTTCATCATCATCAAATCAACCTGGCAGGCCTACGAGGAGGAAGGCATACAGATAGGGTTATGGAGGTAAAAGAGGATAGCACGGTACGGCAGGGAATATTTACCCAGTCGTCCCGGACACCAATAAACAATGACTGTCACGAGACACTGTTCCAGACAGGATACTCCCCTGGAAAGATGAGCTCTTCATCCCAAAGCCTTCCTCATATGGATGCAATTTCATTTTGTTGTACCTCTTGAAATGAGTGCCGGTGGTGAGAGAGGGAGTGGAGGCGCACATTCTGGGACTGGGCAGGATCCAGCTGGCAAGAACTCACAAAGCTGACACAAGGACAAAGCTCCTGGCTGTGCTGGTATGGCTCTCAAACAGGACAACACACTCCTGTGCCAAATGGCCCTTGGCAACATTTTGAAAGCCACAATGGTGGCCCAATTGTAATTTATTTACACGTCTTTAAATTTATTTCTCATGCTCATAGCCCTGACCTACTCTTTTAGTTATAGAGTAAGTGTAGATGGAGTAAATTGAATTCCATTTGGCCTGGACAATCTGGATACTGTAGTAAATGCTACAGGTCGTCCCTGGGGGCGACTCCAGTTAACTCCAGGAAGAGATACATTCACCATGGAGGCAAACTTTGCAGAAGTCGGCCTAGTCCGACGTATTTTATTTGTGTCCTGTCTGTTCCTTCACATTGTTCGTTTACTGACATTGCACACCAGAGCTGGCAAACGAGATCCTGGCACAGAGGTGCAAACAGAGCCAATCAACCAGAAAACAAAACGGAGAACGTCTCCCAGAAGGCAACAAGGCCAATTATTTAATATTTCAGATCGACTGCAGCTTTAGCAAAGGCTGGTGTGGAGATTATTAAACCAGCGCGAGGCTGATGTGCTCCACGGAAGCTAGAGCCATTGTGTTGCATTGTTACTGACCCACCAACACCAACACACACACACACACACACACACACACACACACACACACACACACACAATTGTTCCCTTTACTTCAGACAAAGCAGCCAATATTTTCATCTACTTCAATTCTGTTTTCTGCTTTCACTGCCTTTAAAGTTCTAGCTATTTTTTATATTCTGCTCTGAAGAAATAGAACCTCAAGTGGTCAAAGGAAAAATGTATGTAAAATTAATCATACGTTTGTCATATCACACCTAAAGACCTCAGAGGGGGAGCTCCATAAAGCAGAGATTCATGGGAAAACCTGTATATTTTGAAAAATGTCAGCTCCCCGGGGGATAATATTTAATCTAATAGACATAAAATGGCTTTCATCAATAATAACTGCTCTGGGCCCATTGCACAGCGATGGAATCTAAACTCTCTCCAAAAACTAAAGAATTCTTGGTACTTCTCCGAACAATGACGCACAAAATTAGACTCCATAGAATCTTTGTTGACCACAGGCTTCCTGTATGGCAGTGAAATATGCTGCATTGAGTGCTTTCAAACTGTGTCTTTTTTTTTTTCCACATCCCTTGAGGATGCCACAGAGGAAACCATATTTGAAGTGTTGGTGCTTAAACCCTATATACAGTACCAAAGAACTCCATGAGCTTGGCCTATCATACATCATACTGTTAGTGTTGTTATTTAGCCTTTGGTTTCAAGGACATAGCAGTTCAACACCTTCCCAATAAAATACAGCCTATATTCCCCCAACCTTGAGTGGCTCAATCTCCTGACATTTTTATTGGGCGTTAAAATTATTTCAGTGTCAGCTGACATTCACTGCAGGTCAAAGCAATACTTTGAAAGATTTCTGGGTTGTTTGGGGTCTATGCTTTATCACTGCCTCTCCTAATGGTTTCAAATTCTGCAAACCAGTCTTTAGGACCTTTGTTGTTTTGTTTTGTTTTGTTTTTTACTACAACAGTTCTATTTGATTGATTGTGTTGAAAAGGCACTGGGGTACAGTTGTCATTGACATAAACTGGCTCCACATTTGCAATTCAAGTTACTAAATGGACAAAGTTTAAAAGTTTACTTTTTTACTTGCGCTTAACAATGTGATCTGATCTGATTCGACAAAAACCATTTCCTAGCTTCAGATTTCCCAGTTTCTATTCTAGAACAAAGGTTTCTCTGAAATTCAGCGGCCCTTTTGTTGAAAAGAAAAGATTAGTCTTTTGTTGTCTTTGAAAATGGAGCACCAAGGTTTCTATCAAGTATGAGTAAAATTAGACCATACTTCTCTACTTTTGGCATCTCCTTATTGTTTTCTTTTCCAGCCTTAACAGGTTTAGTGGTTTCAATTTAAATCTATGGTTAGGCTCGGCACCTGACTATATCATAAGCCTATTAATCCCTTAAAGTCAGTCGCGCAGTTTAAATTAGATGGTTTCTGGCAAGACTTTGAGATCTGAAACTAAATCCTGGTGTTGGAACCAGCTTGCCGCTCATGGCCATCACTGAACCCTGTAAGTTCAATCAGGCCAGTTAGACAGCCTGAGACAGGAACGGAACCCTTTCAGACATCTGGAGATTTCAAACGTATTTGAAGTTCAGTAAAAAAAATTCATCAGAACTTTAGTAGCATGAGTGTGAAATATAAGGCAGGTTTTGAGAACAATGAGCAAAGCCAGTGACGTCTGGCAGGAAAATCAAGCAGAAACGGAAGAAAGTAAATGTCTCGAGATTCCAGTTTATATAATAGTTTTACCTTGACAATGATAGCACACAATGTTGGTATAGCCTTTATAATTCACCTCTCTGGAGTAAACACGGTTATTTGGAACCTGTTTCCCAACCGCTCTCACTCCAAAACTTGGCAGCTAGCTGTTATTGACAAAGTGTCACTGCTGTGAGCTAGTCTGCAACCGTTGACATGAAAAAAAAGAAAAAATAAACATTTCAAGTTTGTTTTCTGGGAGATATAACTAGAGATTTCCTGAACAGCCCCATAAGGACATCACTTTTATAAGCGCAAGTATCACATTCTAAAAAAATGCATATTAGAGAGTGAGTTGAAGAGGCCCCAGGCTCCCTTCACTATCCCTAATATTTAACTAGTGATGGAGCAGACCAGACATCCAGTGACGGGAGCCTGTCAAGACAAATGTCAGAACATAACTGCCCGTCATGCGTGGTGACGAAATGGATGAAATAACAAAAGGACACAAAAGCATAAATTTAAGGTAGGTTCTTGTGCTGAAAGGAAATCCACGTAGAAAAAGAAAGTTCAAGAAGTTCTTACATCATGGCTGTCGACAACAAATGTTACATAGCTTTCGCCCCGCTGTGTGCAGCTTCGCTTGGGGGCTCCCGAATAGAGACAAGGCAGGAGGAGGGAGGAGGGTTGAATAGGAGGGAGGGGTGTGGTGGGAAGAGTGGGAAGGCAGTGGAAGGAGATGGAGGGTTGAAAATACCTAACAACCAAATCCAAGTCAAGAATCTTTCAATGTGTGCACCTCCCATCTGTGCCACAGCCGTTCAGAGTCCGCACCACTGCATAACTAACACAAGGAAGTACAGCAGAGGCAGTTGTTTAATGTAAGCAGCACAGAGACCCCAGGCCTTTGATTTATGATCCAGAACAGTCTCATACTCGAACTCTAAGTCTCGAACTGAAGAGGAAAATCTGGGCCTTTGCCATTAGCAATTAACCAGATCTAGAACAACTTGCCTGCAGTGAACAGAGGAGAAAACAGCATCATAGGAGGTAAACAACAACACCAACAACAATAAAACCCTTTGTTAAAACTTATTCTTTCAGTCAGGTCTGCAGTTAATGAGATAAAGCGCTGATAAAGCCTTTCAGCTCTAATCTATTTCATGGGATGGAAATAAATTGCAGGGAGATATAAAGTGGAGGTTTTATTTGTGGCAGCTCCAAGGCGCTGGCCTCTCTGCTAAGACACTCTTCATTAGCGAACAACAATATAAGCTGGATGAATCTGGCATCAGACTGTGAACTACGAGAGCTCCTTCACATCTGGTGAATTTGCGTGCGTTGCTGTGTCGAATGTACATCTCATTTGCCCCCACTCCTTGTTCGTGCTAATCACTGAGATGTGATCATATCTCTCTGCACACATTTCAGTTCTCCCCCTGCGGATCTTTAATTCTCAGCGACGTTCTCAGTTAATAAGAAGTGAATGCCAAACATTTCAATCATCAGGTACTTTTATTTATTTATTTATTTATTTTCACTCCAAACTTCCCTGCCTGCCTGCACATTTCCTCTCTGGTTATAAATAATGGGAAGATAATACATGGAGCAAGCCCACTGAACTTCCCAAGTGTGTCACTTCCAATTAGCCCTTTTCTGACATCTCTGCCCTTTGGCTCACCAGCATTGAAGTTTAAAGATCTGAATGTGCCCCTTGAATTTTGCACCCCGCCCTCCCTCCATCTGAATGCATGTGGCTGTGGATTTGTGAGTCTACGAAAGAGAGGAATTGCAAAAAAGACAGACAAGGATTTTTTTAATCCTACAACCAAAAATAGCAGCTTGCTGTAATGCTGTATGTATTTGGTTGGTGTGAGCTTAAAAGGAGATCTCCTTACATAAAAGTGCACATATCTGAATAAACCAGCCACACTTCACCTTAATCATCCTCCATATTATGCATCATTAATACTGATGTTCCTAAGTAGCTAAGCCCTTTAGAACTAGCACATGGCACGTTGTGGTAGTCCTCTGAAGATTTATCCCCTCTGAAAAACCTGGCAGCTCCGTCAAATCTGTCTGCAACCTGCTTTTCTGTCACATCACTTTTTTTTTCAAGCCAAACTGAAGTGATGGGGGGGGGGGTTGTAAATAGTAGAGTGGTGAGCCACAGTATGCAAGCAAACGTTTTTCAGTTAATGAGAGGGCTGGAGTGCGGCAGCTTCTTTAAACTGGGACAGAGAGGCTTGGGAGATTCAGTGGAGGCGCTTCCTTCAGACCTCATGTCCCACGAGAACATATGTGCAAAAAACCAACAGTACACATAAACTAAAGCTTGTGCCTTGCAGAGCTGCGTTCACTTGCCATAATGGAACAAACAGAGAAAGAGACATTTCTATGGCCACCACTGCAGTGTGGACAGAACTTTATTTTTACAAAAGAAAAAGGGCGTGGGTTCTTTTTCAACTTTAAGTGCTGCATTCTGGATGAAACCCAGAGCAGAAAATCACACTGACTGACTTTGGGCATGTTTGTAGCAGAAATGAAGGGCAATTTTCCATCATTTTCATCAATCAAACTAAAATCAAAAGATATGGAATCGTTCCAAAAGTCTGCTGCACACAAAAAAGAGCCTTTAGAAGGAGGCATTAAGAAAGTTTGAAGATTTTTTTCCCCAAAAGAATTCCGCTCTAAGACTTTATAAGCTTAAATGAACAATGGCCATTCATAAAATACCAGCACACTTAATGTGATTCAGCCACTCAATTTGTCTCTTTTATAACCCCTCTTTATATCATGTAGGATTGCGAGCACTGCTTTAAACTGTAGTCTGTAATAACAGAGAACTAAAGAGTAAACTGACACATCAGGTAAGTAAGATGACTGATGTTTAACTGGGAGATTTTCATTTCCTGTGGAGCCTGGGCTGACAGCAGAAAAGTTGGCCAGAGGTAAAATTCATCAAGATTATAAAGATTTCTATGCCTCCTTGGTTCCTTTCAGTCTGATTTTGTTTTAATGAACAACACGTACAGTCCACAAGCTTCTAGCAAATTTTACGGGAAGTTAATTAGAGCCATTAAAACCTCCCAAATCTATTGCAAACATGTACATCTTAGAAGTTACAGACAGTCGAGTCAGTAGTCTTTAAATCCAAAGCAAATGTGATCTGCCTGTTAATCAGAGTTTCTCTACTATAATCCCTTAGGCAGATGAAAACCCACTGACCACAGTCAGAAACCAGAGTCACGGCTGGTTGGTTCACAATCATTAACTGCAGAGCATAAAAACACAATCTTACCTCCAACAAACTGGATGCCGCCAGCCACGCGTCCAATTGTACGTGAGATGAGGTCAGAGATGCAGCAGCCCATGAGAGCCGTGAGCGCCACCAGCAGGAGGAGGCCACATCCCACACCTGTCACCACCGTGCAGATCCTCCACTCCAGGCTAGGGATGCCGTTGAAGGAGGCGTAGCGCCCACACTGCTCCAGCATCACCGTGGCCTGCCTCTCTTCATCCCTCACTGGGTAAGAGCACCGCCGAAACGTGCCAAAAGACACAGGTTTGTCCATCTGTGTCCCCAACAGCCAGTAGGGCATGAAGAAGCCAATGCAGGAGGCGGCAGCACACAGCAGGGACAGCAGGGCCCAGATAACACCCGTGCATGTCAGACTAGACGCCATGGTAAACAGTCTGTGAACGGTTCACACAGTCCCCAAACTAACAGCAGTTATATGAGCAGTCGCTGTGTTGTGGAAGCCTTGCAGTGAGCATTTAACACCAGCACTCTTCACCTTCTCAGTGACTCCGGGTCCCTGTCAGGGGAGAAGAGAAACATCCTGGCTGAGCACTGACAGAGAAAACATACACGCTAACAAGTTATTAGCTTTTGGAATAATGTGAGAAGAAAAAAAATGAAATCTGTCAATCATCCTTATAAATGTAAAGTAAACACAAGAATTGCAGCCATGATAACAATCGAGTATTAGCCATTAACAGACCTTCAATAATAACATGATCAGTCAGTTGTGACCTTTGTGGCTGATAGTTGGCTTGAAATAATAAATTACAATGAAATAAGCAGACAAACTGAACCGGTTACAGTTCAGTAACCGGCATTGTTATTCAAAACAGATTCAATGCATTTATGATAAATAATTTATACTATTAAAAATAAAATCCAGTAGGATACCAACTCAATCAATAAGTCTAATAAGAGGCACTTATTATGATAATTCTGGTGCACCTGTTTATTCTCTTTATTATTATATAGCATCTTTACTGCGGCAGTGAATAAACATTATCATTAAATATAGATGCTGACGATTCAGTGTTGACATCAGCTTTAAAAAGTTCAACAAATCAGCAGTATCGACCATGTGATGAACTTTCCATTTGTCTACAAAGAAATCAGCCTCCGGCAGGTTGGGAGACTATGATGAAAATGCACATGAAGTGACAGTGAAGTGGACGTTTAGTTGAGGCAACACAACGGAAGAATCAACCACACAGAGATGTTTGCTTTGGGGTGACCTGAAGGAGCACTTCGTGTGATCGCAGTGATCCCACTGTGGGAAATGTTAAACCCAGGAAAAAAAGAAAAAAAGATGTCTTACATGTTGGTGGATGAGGTGCGCTCGGTGTTGAACCCTGAGAGGTTATTTCCATCTGCGGACTCCAGCTCTGTTGGCTCTCCGAGCAAACTTTTTCTCCGGTCGAGGGGCAAACAGAAAAAATAATAAATGATATGCGTTCGACTTGAGAATGTAAATCCCCCCCACCCCTCCTACAAAAAAATGTTTAAAAAGTGACTGCACAATCTGCTCACTGATCACTTCCTCCTCATCGATACGTTCAACCGAGGGAGGCGATGATCAGTTGGTCAGTCCCGGGCGGTGAAGGAGGAGTGCGGAGCTGCCGGACCGGACTCCCGGATTCACATTCCTGCTCTTGGAGAGAGAGAGAGAGGGGGCGGAGAGGGGGCGAGTCCATGAAACACTCTCGGGAGGTGACCATCAATCACACAAATCCCCACCCAGGGGCTGGACTCAGCGCTGCCATCGGTCCCGCCATGCTTCCCGGTGACTTCACGGCCGCCTCGGAAACACTTGGACGCTGTTTTAGAAGAAAAATCCAGAGTATTTGGAACCTCAGGAAAGGTGGAAGTAGGGCACCCCCGGTTAGTGTGGTGCAATGCTGTGTTTTGTTTTGATGTTTTTTCTTACAATATTATTAAAGTTATTAAAATAAACCTGACTGTGACTGTAACTTTTTTAAGTGATAAACTGAAATGGTGAGTGACTATATGATGAATATTCCTATAATTTATTATTTTCTTAGCGATTATTATTATTATTAATGATGTTGTTGTCGTTGGTTTGCTCTAATAAAATTCAGGGTTTACGCCTTTTTCCCCTCAAATGTTATTGTGTGTTATGTCTGTCTTCTTGAGACAATTTTGAGGAAATAATGTTTGAACCTTTGAACTTAGTGGATTTTTAATAGCCTAGCCATGAGTATATACAGTCAGTGGAACATTTTTGGAAGAATTCATTGATTTTGTGCAGCCCAGGCAAATGTTTAAATGATCAAAAAGAAAACAACCCAATGTTTAACATTATGTGTAATCCCAATTTCTAAACATTTATATTTGCTGGTTTAAAGCCCTGTGCAAAAGGTAAAGACTTAGATGGTTTAAAAAAAAAGATGGACCCGGATACATTATACTATACTATATTTATAATATTATTTGTGTGTTACGGTGTGAAATATGCAAGTTGTTATTGTTTTCATCCTTAAATACTTAAGCAAATGCCCCAAAAACACTTAAATTTTGAGTGATGGGTCAAAATATCTCAACAGTCAAAATGTAAAACATTGGTATGTTTGGATGTAAGTTTCCAAAGATCCCTTTCCCACTCTATGTTATATTTGGGTGTGCACTGTTGAGTCGGTTTCTGTTTGTCAGTCATGCTCAGATCGTTTCTACTTCTACTACCATAGGTGTATAACAGTTTGATGAAAATTGTTTGGTCCAAATATGTAGACCCAATAAATATAACTACCTGAATGTATACAATGAAAATATATTTTAAAAGAAAATTATAGGGGCACCCATATTATGTAATTTTCATTTTCATACAATGGATGTATTTCCACTACCAACATTATTGCTGGAATAGTTCCTACAGTACATGAACGCAGCATTGTTCTCTTCTCTCTGTAAAATATTTCCTTGAGTGACTGTGTGGGAACTGTAGGCTGTTTATAAGGAGCTCAACACAGAGACAGATAGAGGAAATTAGTCAACCTGTCCTGGAAGTGCTGTAACACGGAGATCTCTTGACATTATTCTTTTCTATTATCTTTTAAAAGTTAATGAGTCCCATATGCAAAACCAATCAATTGGAATTAAGTGAGCCATCTAAGCTTTGCATAAAGCATATGACCTGTAAACCCATTAATATGTCACAGGACGTGTTATTCAGAACTTGGAGGAAGTCATAATAGCTCAAGGGAACAACGCAATGTTAATGTTTTGGCCTAATGGCTTTCCAGTTGGTTGGAGGAATGATCAGCCTAGACAGTGAGCAGTTATTATATTTGTGTCAAATCATCATCAGTCATCGGTGGCCCTTTCCCCTTCAACGTAGATTAACATTTTACCTGGGCAGAAATAAAATAACCCCGGGGCGGAACCTTGTTTCAGTCCTCCTCTGTGATCTACGCGCTGTCCGGACGTTGAATTCAGACGGACCAAAACATTTTTTTCTGAAAAGTTGACGTGGAGCTGTCCGACGACAATGGCTGACAAAGTGGACATTTCTACCGACAGCTCCACTGCGATTCAAAATGCAAACGCGCCTTCTCAACCCAACAACCCGCTGTCGAGGAAGCTTAACAAAATTCTCGAGACAAGACTTGACAATGACAAGGTAAGTTTAAAAAGAGGGTCGCTTCCTGCTAGCCAGCTAGCCGTGAACCTGCAAGCTAGCTGCGTTTCAGGTGGAGTAAAAAAAAAAAAAAAAAAACTAACAACGTTACCAAATATATTTCTGTATTTAACAGTTAGTGGGTCGCTGTCTTCGTGAAGTGTATGTTGACTCATTGTTGGGCTTTATTCGTAGCCCCCGTCAGGAAGCGTTTACCCGGTGTAAATGAATAATGCAGACTAAAAAAACAAGCGGACTGACGTCGTAGTGTCCGTGTTTTGTTTTCAGGAGATGCTGGAGGCTCTGAAGGCTCTCTCCGTGTTCTTCACTGAAAACAGCCTGCGCACCAGGAGGAACCTGCGCGGTGACATTGAGAGACGAAGTTTGGCAATTAACGAGGAGTTTGCGCGAATATTTAAAGACGTAAAAGAGGTAAGATATATCGTTGGCAGAAGATGGCTGAATTTCCTGAGAAAAGAAATGAAAAGTTGGCAAAAGAAATGAAAAGTTTCGCGCCTCCCACAGGCGGCTCTGACCGTGCAGAACCCATCCAGTAATTTAAATTTGCTTGCAGGGAATGAGATACAAATGAGATGCAACTATGATGAAATAACTCTGATACACGCTCTTATGGAGTGTACATAATTACTGCAAACTCAATAGCTGTAGCAATCCCTCTGCCAAAGAAAAACATGTCATTCAAGCAGGCCTATCAACCACCATATTATTTGGAGCATTAGAATGCACAACAAACAGTACCATTGCCATCTAAATACACAACACTCCTGGCCACTTCATTAGGTATACCTTGCTAGTACCCACGTTGGCTTTCAGAACTGCCTTAATTCTTCGTGGCATAAATTCCACAAGTAGCTGGAAACATTCCTCAGAAATTTTTGGTTCATATTGACATGACAGCAGATTTGTTGGCTGCACATCCACAATGCGAATCTCCTGTTGGATTGTGATGTGGTGGCTGTGGAGGCCTATTGAGTACAGTGAACACGTTCAAGAAGCTAGTTTGAAATGATTTAAAATTTTTTGCATGATGCATTGTCCTGCTGGATGTAGCCATCACAAAATGGGTACTCTGGAGTAATAAAGGGTCGGACCTGGTCAGCCAAAATACTCGGGTGGGCTGTGGCATTTAACAGTTCTCCATTGCTGCTAAGGGGCTCAAAGTATGCCAAGAAAGAATAGCTCGCATCATAACAACACAACTGCCACCTTGAACAATTGATCCAAGATGGGATGGATTCTTGTTTCACCTTTAAGCCAAATTCTGACCACTGTGTATGAATGTTGCAGCAGAAATCAAGTCATCAGACCAGACTAAGTTTTTCTAAAGTTCTATGAGCCGATGGAATTTGTAGCCGCAGTCTTAGTTGGTTCGTCTGCAATACCTCGGTTCTAACGAGTTGTTGCCTTTTTATCAGCTCAAACTAGTTTGGCCTTTCCCTTCTGACCTCTGGGATCAACACAGCATTCTCAACTGGAGAATTTCTGCTTGCTGGGTATTTTCTCTTTTTGGACCGTAGAGATGGTTGTGTGTGAAAATCCCAGTAGATCAGCCCATCTTGCTCCAATAACCATGCCACATTCAAAGTTACTTAAGTCACCTTATCTGTTGTAATGTTCAGTTTGAACTTCAGCAGATCTTTTTGACTATGTCTACCTAAATGCACTGAGCTGCTGCCATCCAATTTCTAATTAGATATTTGCTGTGAACATGTGTATCTAATAAAGTGGCCAGTGAGTCAATATATTTACTTTAAATATATCTTTAATATTTAGAGGTTTGACTAAGTGCTGCTTTAACTGTAAATTCATGTTCCTCACAGGAGCTTGAAAGTGTACATGAGGATGTTCAGGCCATGAGCACATGTTGTGAAGAAATGACCAACAGATTAAAGGTATGGTAAAATATGCCCATATGTTTGAAAAATCTACTAAAAAAAGATAAACTCTGCTTTCACAGCAACTGGGAGGATATATATGTTTAGGTTTATAGTCATTGTATCATTATATTTAAGTGATTTATTATTTATTATTATTAATTTTTTTATTTTTGAGAACATAATATTTGTCATGTTTAGAAAAGAAAAACTCAGTAACCTTTCTTCAACAGGCGGCAAAGGAGCAAACTCAAGACCTCATTGTAAAAACCAACAAGCTGCAGGGAGAAAAGTGAGTTCAATCTGACAAATCTGAGGAGTGAAAAATATATGTATGTGCCTTTGTGATTATTATTTTTGTAATTTGACATATGCGACTATTTTTGGAAAAATAATCACAACATACTAATCGAAAATCCTTCACGATTAAAACAGCAGTTTCACTTGCATTTGTCTCTGTAGGTAGAGAAATCTTACTAAATGTCTGACTGAGACACATCAGCGATATTTCTAAAATAAGTCAAGCCAATGATTTTTTTACGATCCCCAGTTCACAACAGAAGTTCTCTCAAGGGACTTTCCAAATAGATTAGGTCAAGGCCTGCTCAGTGAAATTATTTACAGAGACACCCAGCAAGACAACAGCAAGCACTTGGCAACAGTGGCGAGCTGTTCCTTGCCACCTCCTTTTAAGAGGTAGAAACCTTGCACCTAGGTTTTCTTGCTGACATTTGCCTTACAAAACTAGTGGCCAACATAGATAATTCTTTCGCTACTCTGCCTGCAAACTCCCAACACTTTTATCATGTAGAGCCTCACAGAATTTAGTGAGCATTGGACAACTTCAACAAAAACTGAACCTTTTATGTAAGATAGTGATTATTGTTGGGTTATAATAGGTTACATCAAACAAGCATTCCACTGAGCATTGTTTACTCTCATACAAGTGTCGCAGTGAACATCAATCTAAAAACTCAACTGTAAACTGCTGTTTACTGGACAATTTTTTCCTCAACCTGACTATAACTAAATTGTCACCAAACTGTAAAGTAGGACCATGTGACGAGGTTGCCACCGTGAACTTTGAAATTGCCATTGCAGAATATCATGCAGATCGTTGAGATAGGAGGGAAACTTTCTTTTGAATTATAATCAGAAATTTCCTACTGCCATTTCTACCCTTATCTGTTCACAAGGTAGAAGTCATTTGGAAGCTTGTCACACATGTCGCTGATAGGCATCTTCATCAGTAAAACGTTAGACGCCATCAATTCACTTCCTTGGTGTTTCATTTCCACAGAGAAACTACACTTTTTTCCCAAATAAGGAAAATTCCCAACACTTCAATAAAAGCACAAGGTGGGAACAACACGGTCCATTTTGCAAGAGTTCAGCTCCCAGCCTGGTTGAATAGTCTCGCAATCCCTTGTTGCTCAGTCAAAGGAGTTTTTTTCAAATTAATTAGAAATGAGCCATTAGATTAAAAATTACACACTGATAATTAGGGATACTCCGTCCCACCCTGTGGTTTCACTGTGTGCAAAGGGATTTATTTGATAATTATCAAATAAAGACATGGCCTGCCAAGTTGAAATGCTAATACTTTGAAGAGCTGATTTTTGTTCTGTAAAATTCAGTTTGTCTTTGGTTTCAGAAGTTTGTTGGAAGATTTGGTGCAGGCAGGAGGAACTGGCAAGCCCATTTCTATTTTTGATGAGGAGAGATGAATGATTCATGTGGTTGATGAATATTTCTCTTGCAGTTGTCTATTTGCATAAGGAGGGCAGCAATCATCTTTAACAGATCTTTATTTGTTTTTATTTGTCATGTCTTATGAAGTTACACATCAAAGTGTTTCCTGTTTACACTACACTACTCCCTGATCTTATTGAGGCCAGACTATTACAACTGGAGAGAGGCCCATCAGTGTGTGCAATGAGATTTGCTGACAACACATATTAGGAGCTGTCAGATATGCAGATCGAATACTTAGAGCTCTCCATGGCATAAAATCACCAGTGGAGGCAGGTCTATCAGATGTATCTTCACCTACTTTATTCTATTTTTTTGGGGGGATGGGGGTGGTTGAAAGCCTTCCACGAACATTAATCTAGTTATCATTAATCTATCAATTTGGCTAGCAGTGTTGACAGGGATGTCAAAGTAAAAAACTAACAGTTCCTCTTCATTAGTAGCATGGGGTGTTGGGGTGTGGGTTCATTAGCATTTGTGGCGACTGTGACCTTAGTGCGCAGTGACCTTGTGAGTTGACATGGAGGGAAGGCGGGCGCAAAGATAATGTAGATTTCTGGCAAAAGACATTGCTGACAGCTGTGATGCACTGCCACAATTCCACGCTCCACTGGCACAGCATCAGGACCTCTTTGACAAAAAGGTGACAAGAGGCAGTGAAATTGTACAGTTTTGAATGTGACAGCAGTGAAAGACACTAGTGGGGATAAAGACACCAGTGAGCATGTGCAGGCGATGAATTATTTAAAGTCCTATCACTTTGTATCGTGGCCCAGTTGAAGGTAGGTGGTCAGAGGTTTTACGTCAATGCCCTCCTGAGCGGCAAGTGGCCCCATGCCTTGTCTTTATTTGTCTTGCATACAGGTTCCATTGGGACCTGTTGTCCATCTGTGTGACATTTTCATTCGCAGAACCACAATGACCCCACAGCCAGATGGGAAAGTGTCTGCACACTGGGCTTTGACCTTGTCTATAGCAATTTTGTCTCAGAAGAGCTGCCAAGGGAAGCGTGCACGCAAGCTGTCCTGCGTCAGCCACCTACCAGTCAGCCCACTGCACCAGACCACACCACTCCAGTCTTCTCTGTTAGATCTATTTTAGGTCATGCTATCCTCTGCAGTCCCAGGCCACTGTTTTGTTTTTTGTTTTTTTTATACTTGGCTCCTGTTGACACTTATTACAGCCAGGGAAAGATTTGCAGCATAATCTCACATTTTGTGCTTATGGAGCAGCTCTGCTGAGAGAGAACAGTCATTTTCAAAGCTCTGCTGATGCTCCTGATGTGTATTTACCCACCACAGTAGACCTGTCCTGAACTGTTTGCAATGTTATCTGCCAGTGGCACTGTGTCATTTGTCAGTATTAATGAAACTGAAAGGAGCAGCGAATTGCTTACAGTGTGCAGAAGCAAAGGTTGAGGGCCTGAGCCGATGAGAGCAGAGGACCTGTATTTGTCCACCGGCTTTCAGACATGCTGCTCTTTTGTTCTGGGCTGGTGCTTTTGAATGGGGCTGTCAGCAAAAGCTCTAAATAGGTGTTGTGTGTTGTCCTGCAATGAAACGTAAATATCACCTACCTGTCCTGTGCTGTGTGATCTTTGTATTAGTGTGACATGTTATCAGACTGAACAAGTTGAGACATTGCATGTTTATGTGGACTTTGACCTCACGAGCAGCTGGAGCTGAAGGGGGAAGGACTATTTAGTTCCCCAGCTAATACTGAGCCATAACACTAGGACTACATGGCTACATGCCACAGTGCATTCTTTATCAGTCAGAAACCGCAACTAAGATTTGCCTGTTTTCGGCTTGCAGCAGCTTCTTATTTCCAGGGTAATTTCCTGCAGCATGTGATGCATAATCATACACCAAGCCCTGGATTTCATTCGATTTTGTTTTTTGAAAATAAAACAAATGATCTCAGTATGACTTCTATCTAGGTCATTAAAAAACCAAGAGCTCTGAAACCCTTGAGGGAATTATCAGGAACATCAGGAGTGTAGATGGCAACCTGAGCGAAATGACACTTGAGCCATATTAATGATCAGCTGGCTGTTTAATGGGGGTGTGCATGTTAGTATTGTAATAATTGTGATAGTATACCTTTGCTTTGTCTGATGTGAGTGGCTCTAACTTGTGCTCTGTTCACTGGTACTTGGCTAACGAACAGCCTTGTGAATGCCAAATTTCCGCACAAACCTTTGAAATGGCCTCTAATAGATTTTAATGGATAATCGACCCACATGGTTTACAATGCAGGAGAGGGTTAGAAGTCTGCTTGTTTCAAAGAGCAGTTGATCATCTTATCACTCATTCTGTATACTTATCAGTCCGTTTTCAAAATCAAAAAACGAAAGATGCACTGTAAATCTTTTCATGAATTCTGCTGTTTTTAAGTTGGTATAGAAAATTTGATTTTGGTGATCAAGCTCAGTTTTTCAAGCTCAACATTGTGCTGCACTATTGGTTCGGCTTTGTAAGGTAATTAAGTAGGTGCTGGTAATTTCCGTGTTCCAGTTTGACAAAACTGTTTATGAGATTGGACTGTGTTATGTTGTTTAAACAGTTTTTGTGCTTGAACAAGCAAAATCATTTCAGCCTTGTTGTGAAATCTAAGCACGCGCACATAGACACGCTCTCAGAAAGACACTGCTGACACTCTAACTTGTCTTCATCGCATCATGTAACATTATGTTACTTGGATTTCATTTAACTTTGCACTTGTTTGGAGGTGGAAACGCTTCCATCGTCAAGTTCATTTTCCTCAGAAGTACTCACCCAGAGTCTTACCGTGCTTGCCTTTACAGTGCAACGTTGACACACAATGAAACATGTTGCCTCTCTGGTATTTGGTAATTGCAGTCTTTAGAAGAATGTGTCATGTCCCGACAGTGCTGTGGACAACAAACCTGCATCTCCATTGTTCCCCTGCTTTCCTTTTTGCTCTGCCGCTTCAGCTTCCAACAAACACACAGTGCTCATTTAGTGCACGCATGTGCAGCCTGTGTTTTTTTTCCTTCTTTTTTTTTATGATTAACATTCTGGAGGAACAAGTCTACAACTCATGGTGTGAACATGAAAAATTTGAGTTTTTTTTTTATCTTCCAGAGGTTAATCAGATTCAAAGTTTCTCTCTTCTGATGCTCCCATGTCCATAGGCAGAAACCTTAATCAGCAAAGGACTGCCTGAAAATGAAACTCATGAGCTCATATTTTAACATGGGAGGTGAGTAAAATTCTAAATGCTGGTCAAATGGGTTAACTTTTGGACTCTCTTCATAGAGTCATGAACATATCAACAGTGTTTCATTCTAGTTAACTTACTACATTGACCACAACCTAATTTAAATCCCCAGGCTGTTGATAGACATGCAGTCTTTGGATTTAAATGCCTTATGAGTGAAATGTGGCATGTGAAATGAGACAATTAGGATCATCGGGTGGCCACTCAATTTTATGTTCCACCAATAGTGTGTGTGTCTGTGTGTGTTTCTTCCCTATAGTTCCTCTTGTGATGATAATAACTAAGTAACCTTTTAAAATTCCCGTTTCTCTCTATAAAACAGATGATCAATTGACCAATTCATTCCTTCACCTTCCACAGCTTAACCGTAGAAGACTAATGAATAAATTCAGACCTATGGACAATTTAGAGACGCTAATTAACCTAAACATGCATGTCTTTGGATGGGTGGGGGGGAACCCATGCAGTCAAGGGGAGAACATGTGAACTCCACACAGAAAGGCCCCAGGCCCAGGGACCAAACCCGCAACCTTCTTGTTGTGGGGCCACAGCGCTAACCACTACGCCACTGTGCTGCCCTGATCCAATTATATTTTTGTAAGAGCTTGTTGCATAGATTTGCATATAAGCAATAAAATCTTCTTTGTAAAGAAGACTCTAGCTGAATTCACAGATTTCATATTAATGTTTGTGATGTTTGTGTGAATTACACAAATGTTCAAATGGAAATAGTTCCTCTAATTAATGGATGGCCTCATTAGCATAGCTGATTATTTTTCATATATCATTCTAATTGTGCTTGCATGTCAGGTAGCTTGAGCGCCAGCTGTTACAATTTGTTATCACTCAGTAGGATGTTTTGCATGAGTTTCATCTCTTGCTCCAACCAGTGTTCTCTATTTTTAAAGCTTTGTCTTTGTGTACAGCTGTGGATTTAGGATTTGGCAGTGACAGAATACTTGGAATAGAAAAAACGTAACTTCAATAGCTTATCAAAAAAAACTCACAGTTTTGTGACTGATTTAAGATTGCGTTTGACAATGTCACAATGAAAGCACAAACTTGTGCATGAACAAATGGTGTTTTTCAGGTACAGACCCAGCTTTTATGTTTATTTGGACTGAAACATTTACTGTCTTTGTTGGCACTGCTTAGCATTTTCATGTTGTATTACGCTACCCACGTCTTTCCGTGTGGAATCCAAGGCTGCCGTGCGGCCAAGTAGTCCCCCTTGTGTGCTGCATCAAAATCTCACTTCATAAGACACAAAAAGGGGAAAAACGCCTTGAGGTCCCGTTTGTGAGGCTCTTTACAGACAAATACTAAATCATAGAATCCAGTAACAGATTTACAGCCCTTTACTTACAGCTGACTGAGCTGCGTTAATGGCTGTGTGAGAAACAATGGTCTGATAATGTTATGTTCTCCAGCAAAACAACCTGGTGATTTACTGATGCTGCCTCGCCTTCACATAGAGGGAGGGAATATAGATGAGGTGCTTTGGATGGAAAGATGGGGACAGAGGGAGGACTCGCTGTTGTTCTGCTATCCCAGGACAGAGTCCTCTGTTTGACTGGGGCGGTTGCCATGGTCACTATTGTTCTGAGACATTTATAGTGACACTGATAGTGATCACTCTGCTGTTACTGATAGTGACAAAACCTGGCCAGTATCCGGCCCTGCCTTTGCTTTGTATTCTTGTCTCTGTGTCTTTATTTTCTGACTGCTGCACATGATATCTTTACTCTGTCCCACCCTGTTGTTTCACTGCCTGCAAGGGTGTGTTTGTGTGCGCTTGTGTGTGAGGAGTGTGACTGCCATCTGCTGTAGAACTTCAAACATTACAGCTTGTTGACAACATGCATTACCCTTGAAGTTAAATTAGACAATATGATATTGATTGAGTGCTCAGTTCTTTTTATCTTGCAGTGAGAAAACAAAGGGGATGACAAAATACAATGATATGGTGAAGGATGGAAGGAAAAATATGAACACGATATGAGATAAAAATCCTCAAGGGCCTTGAACGCAGATAAAACTGGAACTGACAAAATAAGTATGCTAAATGACAAAGAATAATAAAGAGAAAACTATCCTTGTCTAAAATAGATAAATCTTTTTAAGGACAACAATTACCAGTGAAGGAAATCATCATTTATCTCTTTCCCCCTCAGCCACCGCCTGGAGGTGAGAGCTCAGGTTGCTCAGGCTTTTCTTGCCAAGTTCCAGCTATCTCACGACGAGATGGCCACGCTGCGGGGGGCTCGGGATTCACCTATAACTGAGGTAATTCCCATTATAATCTATGCCAGTGAATGAAATCATGTAAAAAAAAAACTCATCAAAACCCACAAAATGAAGGGGAATGCAGTATCTGGATACCCACACAGATATCCCACTATATTGCCATTGAGAGGATCCTTATAGAGTATCCTTACGCCACTATTTCCTATGCATTTACAAGCGTGTAATGTAACATGGCACCATTGGTTATGCTCTCTTACTATCTCTATTGCTGAGCAAAAGGCAAAAAAACATAAGTCTCCCTGACTTCTGTGGTCATACCTTTTACATGGAAGCAGAATATGGGCTTTGAAAAGGCTTTCTAAAAGGGACAAAGTATAGATTCTCTATGTGTCTTGCTGATCTGTAGCCTTTCTTGTCAGGCTCCATTTTCTGATTTCCTTAGTTTGACGGGTGATCGATTTCCTCATTCTGACACAATAACTTACAAATTGTTAGATGTGACATTATACGGATATTAAATCCATTATCAAAATTTTTTTATTGATTTTGACTTCAGATTTACTGATTCCGGCTATCTGTCATAACTCACTAATGCGTACTAACTATTAAAAATGCAGAACAGAAAAATAAATCCAATGAAAAAAACATCAGCTGTTATTACATGGTTATAATATATACATAAATTTGCATGTGACACTCTTAACATCTGTTCAAAACAAGAGTATATCTATATTTCATGATCACTTTCGAATGCTATCCTTATTCATAACAAAGCTGTAAGCTGTTTTTTTTTGTCTTCTGCCAAAGATTTACAGTGACTTTTGCTAATCTTCCACCTTTACAGGATTTCTTCAGAGCTCTCAGCCGAGTGAAGCACATCCACGAGGATGTGAAAATCCTCCTGCGAACCAACCAGCAAACTGCAGGGTAAGGTGCATATCTGTGTAGAATTCTAGTCAGTGCTCTACCTTCTCTGACAGGATGAAAACAAGACTTTTTTTTTTTTTATATATAATTATCTTTGTCAAATTTCATGGCATTTATTTTGAACCACAGAGGTGGAACAGTTAAGTAGGAGCAAAACATCCAGGTGGGGTATTTATGTCACTGTCAGGGATCAGACATTATGCTGCAGGTCATGAGTATGTAATGTGTGGTCTTGGTTTGTGTGCTTGTTCCAGGTTAGAGATCATGGAGCAGATGGCCGTGTTACAGGAGACATCATATGAGCAGCTCTACCGCTGGGCTCAGAGTGAGTACAGTACACAGAGTTAATACCATGAGCACACCCAGGGATAAAAGTGACTGACCACAACCCTCCGCGCACATGGCTTCCATACTAAACTTTTTGTGTCGTCAAAGACAGATAATTAAGGCAATATATTTTGTGAAGTTTACTTCCATCTGTTTCCAAATGGTTGCTTTTGTTCGATGGATCCTTTTACTTGTGTGTTTTTTTTTAATTAGACATAATGAAATAAAAAACTGTGCTCTTTCAGCTGACCATAAATATCCAGTAATGGCGTGTATAGGAGTCATTTGAGAATCCATGTGACTCATAACCTCTGACTGAGTTTTGTCCAACAAATGCTGGTAACCAAAGCTTTTGCCAGTGTTTTGTCACCGAAAATCAAAATGGAAAGATACTATTAAGATCAAAGAAACCTCATTTGTATAATTTTGCAGTAACAAAATATAGTGCATTTACTAAATTACGAGTTGTTCTAAAGACTCCTGTTGTGCTGCGGTTTAGATTTCCCTAAAGTCCCCATTCCATCAATTTGGCAGTGAAAGTTTTGTATTGTGTCAAATCAGTTCAAAGTCCTATATTATATTTATGGTTTTTTTTGGTCATTTCTGTTCATGTAGAAGAAGTTTGTTGATTTTGTGATTGTGATTTATATAGATATATATATTGCTCAGTTGTTTGGAGGGGGGCTTATTTTTACTACTTCATTAATACTTAACATTCTTGTAGGATGTCATGTATTCCCAACATTAAGTAAACTCCAACAAGAGCGCACTGTGTTCACCCCTTTTGTCCATGGTCTGGAAGATTAGCCCTTGCCTGTTCATTTCTTTGTGTTGTCTGAATCGTAAGCGAACTGAATGAATTCTTAGTAACAGCTCATGGGAATATAAAATTGAAATTGTTCTTGGTGCTCTGATTTGCTTCTTATCCTCGGGGTTCCCATGGTCAAAACATTCAGCACGACTAAATGGAAAATAAAAAATAAACTACTATGAAGACAGCAATTGGATCCTATAGATATTTTATACACTGTATGTCTTTCTTTCATAGATGAGTGTAGGGGACTGACCCAGGAGACGTGTGATATCAGCCCAGTGCTGACTCAAGCCATGGAGGCCTTACAGGATCGGCCTGTCCTTTACAAGTAACATATAAGCACACACTCACAAACAGAAACTTATTTATCTGATTAAACTACCGCTTGATCTGTCCTTTCATTTATCTTTCCATCATATTCGATGCTTTGTTAGAGCAATAACACCAAGAAGAATCAGCTTCTGTATTGGTGGATGTTCAAATTTGTTTGAATGTAATATGAACAGGTCAGAGACACTCCTAAAGAAAAATAGGGTAAAACATTGCTTCAGGCAGCACACTCCATTGATATACACTGTGGAAGTAGAAATAGTGGCAGACTTGTGTGTCATTCTGCTGCAGGTAAATTGTGAGTGTTTATGGCTGGAAAGATTCTTGTGTCAGACGAAGAGCTTCTTGATGAGAAAACAACAGAAAAAAACAGCCTGAAGCAACAGAAAATGTCACCACCATCCAGCCAACAGTAGAAATTACATATCCATGTTGAGGGCTATCATGAATAATCAACATTGTACGAAACGATGGCCAACACTTTCAAATACTAACAGCTTTCCTTTGTAAATATAGCATTAATTCTCACCAAGACCAATATTAACCATCATAACAAAATCAAATAAATGCATTACTTAATATGTTACTGACGTAGGAGATTAATTTCCATTCAGAATTATTTCCAGATTCTTGTGCTCTACATGTAGCTCACATGGAACAAAACATTGCAAAGGTCTCCCAGACTTCCCGAAGTTTAACTTTGTCCCAAAAACAAAAACATCACAATGGAACGTTTCACACGTTACCCCAAGATATGTTTTCATGGCAAACCCCCCTCCTGTCTGTTTGGCTTCTTGGAAATGCACCTGTCTGTGTGCCCAGAAATTGTCCAAGGTCGTACACTGGCTGGGGATGTTTAGGCTGAGACAGCGGAGACCGATGTTCCTGGAATCTTAATTCAGCACTATCTTCTGTTTAGTCTGTCACAGAGTCTGCCACCACCAAGTAATCAAAACAACCTCAAACTCTTTCCTTTTGGAAAAGCGGCCAGCATTGTTGATCCATGTCAACGAGTGACCTCCGACACAGAGTCTGCATGAAAAACACTGTGAGCACCATCTTTTCACATGGGATTTGGACGTTCAACGTTGCCCTCTCTCTCTCTTCTGTTTGGTCAGGTACACTCTGGATGAGTTTGGGACCGCTCGCAGGTGTGCGGTGGTACGAGGCTTCATTGACGCCCTGACCCGCGGCGGGCCAGGAGGAACTCCCCGCCCCATAGAGATGCATTCACATGACCCTATGAGGTAATATGATGCTTTTTTCGCCGAAACCCATTAACGAGCTCAATATTGTCATTTTGTGGCATGACACCAACAAAAGGAGAGCTCATTTCTGATGGGAGAGTACCTATTTTTCCATTTATGAGGAGCTGGAGAAACTCATCGATGCGCCTTTCATGTCTCATGCACTAATTTTGAAGGTGTGCTGCATAATGAGTTCAGTGTAGCTTAGCTGAATTAATGGATGTCTGTGGAATCAAAGAGAATCTCCTCTTAAAAATGTGAACACATACATTTATGACTCCCAAAAGATGAATAATTTGCTGAACTTAACCACAATTTATAATTTATGCATTCAATTCACTTTTAACTCAAGAAATTCAATTATTTCAAACGCTCAACCTTTTTCCTGCTTGTGCCAGAACCAATCTGATGAATATTAATGCTGTATTTGTGTATATATAGCAAAAAATATATATATTTTTTATTACTTATTTATTTATTTTTTCCCATTAACCTCTCCATACATTTGCAGTGATTCACAAATTTAAACTGTCAGATGTTTCAAGGCTAAACTCACTACTTGAAACATCTGCACGCATCTGTTGAAAAGGATTGAAAATGTACTGAACCCATTCAATGTTTGTTCAAGATCTAATATGCTACAGTGCTATTGTAATGATTACCTTGATTGCGTTCATCCCGATTTAAGATGATGTTAAATGTCTATTTTGAGTGCGAATGTGAGTGTGAGTGTTCTTCCTGTTGTGCTACATTCTCTTCCCTCTTCCTTCTGTGTCCTGCAGCTAAATAGGAGATTTTCTCAGAATACCAGCCGTGTGTAGAACACAAAATCACCTCCACTTCATAGGAAGCATCAGCAGTTCTGAGAACATCAAGTTCTTTCTCACCTCCCTATGTCCTCACACTCACTCACACCCTCACAAACACATGCACACGCACAGGCTCCTGTAGGCTTACATATAATAATTCAAGTTTAACCTTGATGTTTTCCACCGTTATGTAACACCCAGAGCTGCGTGTGTGTGTGTGTGCGAGAGGGGAATGAAACATGATGACCTATGCCTCAATGTAGCTGCGATCATGGCGTTGCAAGATTAGCCCTTGGGTGGCCCCTCACCTGGCGCACTGGCTAATACGGACTGTTTTGATGCTATTTCAGGTACGTTGGGGACATGCTGGCCTGGCTGCACCAAGCCACCGCTTCAGAGAAAGAGCATTTGGAAGCTCTGCTGAAACAAGTCACTCTGCAAGGTAGTGATGCTTCCTAAATGCTAATGGCACAGTAAAGATCCATTATCTCTGATTCCTGTCACATCTTAAAGTTACAAATGATGCAATCCCACAAAGATGTTTTTATTACCACCGGTTTACTTTTTTTTTTTTGATTGCGTATTTTACAAATGAACCAGGGACCAAAAAAAAACAAAACAAAAACGTCACACAGACTCACAAGACTTTGTTTATTAACAAATGACGTTAGAGATTTTGGCAACAGTTTGAATGTGAACAAATCAAATTCTTGCACATTTAGTTCAGCCTGATGAACTAATCCAGTTGTTGTTTCCCAGTATTTAACTACTTTGGATCTTTAAGCAGTTAAGAATGACGACAGCTCAGTTGGGGGATCAGTTGAGACCAGATTTTGCTTTTAGACCTGTTTTTTTGGATAATACTGTAAAATGTCTGTCTACATTTATCTCCTTGGTAGTTTTCTGTCAATTATAATTCTCATCTTATTCAGTGTGTCAGTGGTAGGTATATGGTGCCTTGTGTATTTTGTTGAGGACATTGCTGTCATCGGCCTAAACACAGTGAAAGTGAAAATAAATAAAAACTTCAATGAGCGTGAATCTATGAATGAATCCTAACACAGGTATGAATTAGGAGTGTTGTGTCCTTATGTTGTACTTGTGTGGTATTGTTCATGCAGTTTTATCCTAATGCCATATTTATAAATGCTGTTGTTATATCACAATATCTTCAAAACATCTGTTGTAATTTCAGATGGCCCTGATTGTTTATTCGTGTCTGTTCCTGTTTTGTTAGGTGTGGAGGAAAACATGCAGGAGGTGGTTGGACACATCACAGAGGGAGTCTGCAGGCCACTGAAAGTGAGCAACCAGATTAGTTAAAGATTAAAATAAAAGCACACCAACAGTCCTGATGAACGTATTGTGTTGTGGATCCGTCCCCCAGGTTCGGATTGAGCAAGTCATTGTGGCCGAACCAGGTGCTGTCCTGCTTTACAAACTGTCCAACCTGCTGAAATTTTACCACCACACCATCAGGTACCTTAGCTCACTCACAAGTCTGCAGTGGAGTAATCATCTCAATCAGTCGTATCTAAAATGTCTCCATAATTGGTTGATCAACAAAAAATTATTGGGGGTTAGTTAGATAATTGAAGAGTCATTAATGTAATTTGTAGAGCACAATGTGCTGTGACTCTATTTCTAGCAGTTTGGAAATTTGCAGCTTTTCTAAATTTCATTCTGAACTGAAAACCTTTTTGTTGTGCATCATCTGTTGGACAAAATCAAGCAATTTGAAAAGGCCATTGTTGGCTGATACAGCCTGTGATGAGCAGTTTTGGTTATATTTTGATATTTTCAAATTTGATCATCAATGAATTGAAAAAAAAGAAACTAAACAAAACAATTATTTTTTCAGCTCTATTATCGGGACAAGTGTGGCTTCCTTACTCATCACAATGGAGGAAATGCATGTCCTCAGCAAAAAGATGTTTTTCAACAGCCTGAGCCTTCACGCAAGCAGGCTAATGGACAAGGTAGCGTAGGAGGATTTCTTTTCATTCATTCATTAATCTTCAACCGCTTATCCGTTTCCGGGTTGCGGGGGGTGCTGTAGCCAATCCCAGCTCACTCTGGTGAGGGCAGGGTCACCCTGGGCAGGTTGCCAGTCCATCACAGGTCCAACACACAGAGACCAACAACCACTCACATTCACATTCAGACCTACAGACAATTTAGAGTCACCAATTAACTCAAACATGACGGTGGGAGGAAACCGGAGTACCTAGAGGAAACGGGGAGGCCCTAGGCCGGGAACCGAACCAGAGAGCTTCTTATTGTGGGGCAACAGCGCTAACCACTATGCCACCGTGATGCCCAGGAGGATTTTTCTTTTTTTTAATACTCAAGTCTATTCAGCAATTTAAAAAATGAGAAGTCAGACCCAAGCTGAGTGGCCATAGCAAAACAGAGACAGATCACACAGTAGTAAATGACTGCAAATAATACCATCACCTTATGAATGAGCTACACTAGATACAAGTCTTTAAAATGCTTAAAAGTAGAGACGGTTCGTAATGTTCTTTTCATAAAAACACTTAAATGACAGTGCAGAAATTTAGTTTTGCACCCTGTGGACACATACTCTGTATTTGAGCTCTGCATCTAAACCCTCAAAGACAACAAGGCTATTTCTGAAGCACTTATGCCTGTAAACAGTTTCAGCCCAGCGGCCACAGCATCAAAATGGCGCTCCCTGCCAAAAAACACCAGACTTGTTACTGTTTAGTTAAATTGGCATCCAAATATACATCAGCACGAGCAGGAGCTCTTCCACATTACATGCTCGCTGTTCACTGATCAATAGCAGTTACAAGAATTGTCCCTGTAGCTTGGTGTTAATCAAATTGGAGGCCTTCAGGGTTTTGGTGTCAATTCCAGCTAATGCCTGGAACATAGCCTTCTCATAATTTGCTCTATTAGGTGAACAAAGATGGTCAGGCTCAGTTCTGTGTTGTATATCCAGAGGCCAATGAAATCAAAACCCTCTTCATTATAAAGCTCTACTCACTCTGAACAAATGGAGGCTTGGAGTAGCAGCAGGGAGCAGTTGTATATTCAGTCTTGTGTTGCTCATTAAGATTTTTAAATGCTGTGAAGACAACTTGTCTCTACAAAGGCTACAACTCACACGTGTCAAATCTCTCCAAGATAACTTTGCTCCTTCGCTCCATCTACTCTGCTTTGTCATCTGCCCGGATAGGTGGAGCTGCCTCCTGCTGACCTGGGACCTACAGCTTCCCTCACTCAAACACTATCCCTCCTCAGGGAGGTGCTAGCCTCCCACGACTCCTCAGTGGTACCTCTGGATGCCCGCCAGGCTGACTTTGCCCAGGTAAACATTTTGGGTGGGAATCTTTTACTATCTCATGATTCGATTCAACTCCAATTTTTGGGGCTTACAATTCGATTCAAAATCGATTTTCAATTCAAAATGATTTGATTCATAATGATTGACTTGAGCGTAGTGGGCGCGGTTCGATTCCCGGTGGGGGCACCTGAACATGTCTAGGTTAATTGGTGACTTGATGCAAATGTATGTGGTGACCTGAGCAGCACAGTGGCGTAGTGGTTTTTCCCGGTGGGGGCACCTGATAGGTTAATTGCTTAATTGGAAACGAGTGATGGACTGGGCTACAGCAAGGAACGGCGCCCAGACCAGATTAGACCAGAGACCAGACCCCTGCAGAGAGTAGAGACTATACCAGAGACCGGACCCCTCCAGAGACTAGAGACCAGACCAGAGACCAGACCTCTCCAAAAGACTAGAGACTAGATCAGATCAGACCAGACTAGACGAGACACCGACTAGACCAGAGATGGGACCTCCCCAGAGACTAGACCAGACCAGAGACCGGACCCCTGCAGAGAGTAGAGACTAGACCAGAAACCGGACCCCTCCAGAGACTAGAGACTAGACCAGACCAGAGACAGGACCTCCCCAGAGACTAGACTAGACCAGAGACCGGACCCCTCCAGAGACTAGAGACTAGAGACTAGAGACTCGACCAGACCAGACCAGACTAGTACAGAGACGGGACCTCCCCAGAGACTAGAGTAGACCGGACCCCTCCAGAGACTAGAGACCAGATTAGACTAGAGACTAGACCAGAGACCGGACCCCTGCAGAGAGTAAAGACCAGACCAGACTAGACTAGACCAAAGGCTGGACCCATCCACAGAGACCGAACTCGTCTTTTTTTTCGGAATAAAAAGGAACATACCTGTCTGGAAAATTCTCTGAGGGGGTCACTAATAATGCACGCCCCCCACCAGTGAAGTGGCCGTCTGAGTGCTAAGTCAAACCAGAGTCACTCTCTGAGCTCAACACAAAGAAGTTGACTGTCATGTACTTCAATGGAAATGTCAGTAATTGGTGGAAAACCAAAGAGATTTTGGGGCATTTTAAATTGATTCTGAATCATAGTAAATGAGAATCACGATTCTTATATGAAAAGATTTTTTTTGGCACACCCATAGTAAAAAGAAATGTCAGCAATATCATTTCTTATCAGATTGAGCGAAAGTAAGATCTGTTTCTGCTATAAATTTGTTAAGGTTTGTCGTATCCACAGTCATTTCTTTAGGCTTCGTCTCTTTTTGTGCCTCCCAGGTGCTCTCTTGCATCTTGGATCCTCTTCTCCAGTTGTGCACTGTGTCAGCCAGTAACCTCGGCACAGCTGACATGGCCACCTACATGGTCAACTCACTGTATGTTATGAAGACGACGCTGGCTGTTTTTGAGTTCACTGACAAGAGACTTGAGATGCTTGAGTTCCAGGTGGGCCTTCATTATACAAAGTTATGAGTGTTAAATGATGTGGCATGTCTCAGATGTTTATTTACATTTAAAAACAATTAGTCAAAGCCATGACTGTGACAATGACAAACCACACCTTTAGTTAGACAAGATAAAGTGAGTCATGAAACATTTATCCAATGTGACTGCTCAGCTACAGTCATCACAGTGTCTGTGCATCAAGTTATTGTTCATTAAAAATGGTTAATTATTCTTTTTCCCTTTCATTAAAACCCACAGAGCCCATAGCTTTTGTTAAAAAGATTTAATTTGCTGTCTCATAGAAGGGTGTGCGTCATGTATTGTTGTAAAATGCGCCATCTATCCCTCTATTTTTAGCACACCTTTTGTAATTGGGCACCACAAGAGCTCCTGTGGAAGTTTCATTATCAATAGGGCAGTGATTCTCCATTAACAACAAGTACCACTGGCTGATAATGCATGCTTGGTCTGGGTTTGAAATCACTCTCTCCCACATTTTCTAGATTGAGGCTCACCTTGACACTCTGATCAACGAGCAGGCATCCTACGTGCTGACCAGGGCTGGACTGAGTTACATCTACAACTGTGTCCAGCAGCATAGTGCTGAACAGGTCTCACAGTGAGCCTTTAACCACAATTTCACAAGCACTCACTCCTGAAACTATAGAAGACTGGATTTTTTTCTTATTCTCACATTCATCTTGTTAGAATCCCCAATGGCCCTGTTTTTATATCATATTTGCCCTAGCAGTATTGTTTACACTTCCTAATTAGGCTTTACAATAGCTGTCACTATGGTTACTATGACCACTGTCTTTATTAGGGCATAATAACATTTCTGTCTGATTTTCAGATGAGAAAAGGAGAGAGGGAGGCAGATTATTATTATTATTATTATTATTATGTTCTATTAGAATATATTACCTTGTGCAGAAGTGTCCTGTGCAACTGCGAGAGCTGATGCCCTGGAGCCTTTCTCTGTCTTTTTAACACACTGCCACAGGGCTGACTAAGACCCATAGTTTTGGTTTAGCATGTGAGTCTTGAAACCCTGGGTCATGTCAGGACACACCACACCCTGCTGCTCAGTGTGAAGCTCAATCAAGAACTGTCATACTTTTGTAGACTAGTTCTCTCTTCGGGTGGCCTGACTTGGTTTTTCCTTAAATAGTGT
Source organism: Remorina albescens (assembly GCA_034769265.1). Lineage (NCBI taxonomy): Eukaryota > Metazoa > Chordata > Actinopteri > Carangiformes > Echeneidae > Remorina > Remorina albescens. The sequence continues at coordinate 19,070,661 of CM068497.1, read as the reverse complement.
TCTGTTTGAAAAGATTAGGTCGGGCTGTCTGCACTCCACGGCATCCCAGATGTCAGCGCATGACAAAAATCTCCAGGTTTATTTTAGACTTTTCAGGTTTACTTTTACTATCTTTTTAACATTATATCCCTATAATTTTCCATGATACATCAGATGAACAAGTCAGAAACTAGAAAACAGTGATTAAAACATTACTGCTCGCTGTGTAGCAGCTAGCAGACAAGCTTGCAGGCTCATGGTGTGTTGGATAATGTGCCCACATGCCCATAAAATCACTCCAGGCACTGCAAAGTTGCTTTGACCCTTGCTCTGCCTCCTGCTTGCTGCTTTTAATGTTGGCAATTTAGGCATTTAAGCTTTGCTTAATGTTGTCATTGTGGATAATCAGTGTCGGCTAATTGCCTTAAAGGTACCAGCTTTTGTGTTTACAGTCAGTTGTGTGTTTACTCTTTCTAGGAAACGTCAGGATTTCTATAGGGAATTTCTCCTGTTGACAAATTAAATCTCGACAGGCCAAATTCAGTTTTCGATAAAGATTTATATAACTTTTTTTATTCTCCATTATGCCCCTTTAGTAATGTCAAAACGTGGCATAGCAGAGATGTTAAACCGACCAATCAGCCCTTTTTGACAGTAAGCCAGCACGTGAAAGGGAAGTCTCGTGTACTTATCAAGATACACGTGACATTTTATTACGATACAGATCTTTGACCATATTTTCCAGCCATAATGTAAATCATCATTTGTTTGGTTTTGTTAGCTGCACACAATGATGAGTGCGTATGTTTTGCTAAGAGGAAGTTTATGAAAAGGTTTATTAAAAAAAAAACAAAAAAAAAAAAAAACCTGACTCCATCCATTTATTGCATCGGTAGAGATAAACGCATACAGACAACACAGGAAGAAACCTGCAGCATACAGACATTAATTAATGAAGGACCGCACTCCCCTGACCTGAGATTCAACATTGCTGCTGTTCTAATACTGTGACCTTGAGTTGGAATCTAAGCTGATGTTCACTTTTCTGTCTCAGGGCGCTCTGTCCCTCCTCCCCAGCATGGACAGCTCTTCTGTTAAAGGAGCAATGGCGAGTTAAAACATGTTTATTCATATAAGTAATGCTCTTGCATGAATGAATGAATTGTCACTTATCACCTGCTGCAATTTCTCTCTCGCACAAACAGGTCCAGTTCAATCGGTACTTGTCATCGCCAGACACTCTTGTGATGCCACAGCTCAACTTCCTGCTCAGTGCGGCCGTCAAGTGAGTTCCCATCCTTAATGATGACATTAGCTCTCTCAGTGTCCTGCTTGTGTGCAACATTGAGGCTTCAAGCTAAATGTTTACCACATCACCAGGTAAAAGCATATTCAGCGTGATAAAAATAGAACATGAGCGGAGCAGATGTAATATGATCATTACTGCATTCCAAACAAAACACTCGACTAAATGCACAGTGAGTTTGGATGCTGAATTGCTGAAGCCACCAACACATTGAGAGTGGTCCACAGGACTGCTTGTATTTGTCTTTCTGATCAGAAAATGCACATGCTTTTAGCTCAATCCACCTGCTCCATTGGAGGGCTCTTTCTATGAATCACGTTTACTGGGAAGTGCACCAGGCTTGAGGAGCACTCTGTACCTCAGGTTAATGTTCCCTATTAATGGACATAGGAGGACAGATGGGCAGGACGCCATTAATTAGCTTCTGGTCCATTTCTCACTCACACTCATTCCCTGAAATCATTCCTCCTCTCTGTCTTTTTCTCTCCCTGTCTCCCACCGTCTCTCACTCTTTCTTCTCTGAGCACTTAAATACAAAATAACACCCACTAGCACTCTGAAAACACTCCTGGAGTGTACAAATAATGGGAACATACTCTTAGATTCCCTTCATTTCAAATTTTGTCTTAGTGCACTCAGTGGGGAGTTGGGTATCATACATAGCACTGTGGCCATGTGCTCTCTGTGGGCCAATTAAAGAAATAGATCTCAAGAGCCTGAGTGGGATATAACCAAGAAGCTCCCACTGTGTTGCTGAGTCCTCTTACCAGGCTGCTCTGGTCTGGCTGCTGCAACTTCCATTCCTACTCCACTGCAAGACACATAAAAAACCACTCGAGTTTCATATATTTGGTTTTCCAAAGAAAGGGAAAAAAAAACTCATGCTTCAAAGCTATAATAAAAAAAATAAAACAACTGCAACAGTATATTAGAGTGCCAATATCTTTTTTTAAAATGTTGTGTTTCCAAGACATTATATACCAGAAAACATACACACTGCAAAAGTGTCATCAACAAGCCCTTTCAAGTGAAACTTTAATGAAACCTGGTTTGAAATGTAATTATTTTACTGACTGGATTGATGTATATGATGTCAGAAAGGAGCAAATATCTTGGTAACAGTTATGAATAATACATTTTACTACTCCGCTTGTCTGCTCTGACAAAGACAAACTACTGAAAATAGGTTTCATTGTACACCATCATTTAGGGGCAGGCTTGGTCTGAACTTGGTCTGTAATAAAATGCAATTCAGAAAGTGGTATCAAACTTTTTAGACCCCAGAGTGTTGAAAATGTGCAAAGATGAGAAGAGAAAGATGAAGTGGTTACCTGGATTGGATATGACCTTCAGGGTATTTTGGCAGCTAAAGAGGACTGTGCCAGGAACCATCACAGCAGTATATTTATTGGAATATATGAAGACTCTTCTCAAATCCTGGATTTCTGAGCTTATCCCTGTTCTGGACCATTGGTACAGGGAGGTAGTGAGAATACTCCCTCTGGAAAATCAGACCTAGACACTTTATCACAGTGTTGAGGGATTCATTAAGGTATGGCAGCCGGTCCTGGTCATGGTGGACCCCCCTGAACTACACTTCATTCTGCTTAGTCAACGGCATTGGAATTGACTACAATATACTCCAGTAATGTGAAAGTAATAATGTCACCCTGGTGTTCTGTGTGAGTTGCAAGTTGCTAGTTATTGAGATTGGTCAAAAACTGTGAAAAGTGGTAAAGTGCATAATAAAAACTGGAAGTACATGTGAAGCCTGATCAAGCCCCCCCCCCCCCCCCCAAAAAAAAGGGAAAAAAAAAACAAAACATGGTTCATTAAAAAAAAAAAAAAAAAAGGTCCAAAAAACTCACTAATATTCAAATTTTTGGAACACAAGGCAGCAAGTTCTCATATTTGATATCTTAACACCGTCAAAATCTTTAAAAAGACTAGTCAGTAAATGGACTAATCACTGCAGCTCTTAAAGAAAACAACAAGAATCCAGTTGAAAGTAGACATGTAAATACTTTCAGATTGAATCCAGAAAATAAAATGACATCATGACTTCACTTGTTTATGATGGTTTAAAGTTGACTTTAGGGTTTTAGAAGTCTTTCACTTAAAGAGCCTGTTCTTTTTTTTTTACTTTTTTCTTTTTTTTGCTGATGCTGACACCTGAAGTTTGGCTATTAATGCTGTGATATGCATCCATAGATGGCAGTGTGCACCACGTACTGCCACTCTGTTTTTACTCAGCATGGGCACACAATGGTCACTGAACAAAAAAAAAAAAAAAAAAAGTAATCAGGACAAATTCTTGGCTGATTTATTTCAGCCCCTGAACAGTGACAGATTTAACTGGTTTAACTCTGCATGTCTGATTTATGTTCAAAATGGAGGAATTTTAAAAGGCCCGTTCACAGCTGTCATTTTGTTTTGTGAATAGAAAAATATGAAGCGTTTTATCTGTTTGTGCAGGGAGCAGATTTTCCGTCAGTCCACAGAGCTGGTGTGCAGAGCCTATGGAGAGGTTTACACAGCACTGACCAGCCAATCTAATGGCTACAAAGACCCAGAGAACCTGCTGCCCAGATCCCCTCAGCAGGTTCAGACCCTACTTTCCTAAGAGGCGCTTTTTGTTGCACTGGCAGCGCTGGACAGCCTGAGCTTATTTAAAGAACTGTATAATTTGTACAGTATAATAACACAAATGTATATAGTAGTAGTTGTTAAGGTGGGGTTCTTTGTGGGAGATGTGGGACGTGGGTCACCGACCTCAGAAACAGAAACATGCCTGTGTATAGACCTTCCTGTTTGCAAAGAGGGAATAACATTATATGTATAAGATCCTATTACTCTCACTGCTGCAGGCAGTTGGCTTGTCCTCTTTTTAAAGTTCACACATCTCATTCGTTGTCTGTTTTTATACCATGTACTCTGTTTGTGATCCATAATTGTAAAGACAAAAATCATTTTTTGAAAATCAATGACTGTTATATAAAACAGAAATGATATACAAAATTAATAGCGCCTGTCTTTTTTTTTTCTTTCTTTTTTTTTTCCACACTTGGAAGTGGTCATCCACAAGAGGAACCTCAGAGGCTTCAACACAAACATTTATTTCAATCTCAACTGTTTCGAGCTGTTGGGATGAAATGGAAAGTCTGTCTTAACATCTTGTTTGGCATTTCAAACAACGTCTGCCATGCTGACTAAAATATAAAAACAAGACTGTAATGAGACTGGATTTAGGCATTTACCATAAATTCTACCTTTTAATGAATCTGTGGCCATTTAAAAGCCATTATGGTGTGTCAGGAGGGGGAAATATTTTTCTTCACTAGTACCACTGCAGTAAAGTGCCTCATTTTTTATATTTTATTTATTTCTTTTTTTCCTGGAACAACCCTTTCTCTGTGTTTGCTGTAAGTTTATGCAACCTTTCTTTATATATTGAAGTGATGACAGGATAAAGTAACATGGCGTTCGCTTGTGACATTCCCCTTTCATTTAAAAGGTAAAAATATATAAACAATTTAAGTAGGGTTGTTTTCATAAAAATGATTGCCAGTGTTTATGAATTCAGAAATGTAGAATCCAAAAGTTATTAGCGGAGCCTATCAAAAAGCACCAGTTGTACATGGATGGAAACTTTGGGTTCGGTGTCTTTCCTGTGGACATGGAAACCTGAGGCTGAACCACAGCTGTCCCAAACCACTGGACAGTAGAAACATCACACTGGACAGGATGATAAGAAATCTGACAGGACATGGTCTATGTGTAGACCGGTAAAGCACTTCTGAAACTAAAAACTGAGGGAATATGGACACAAGCTGTTGTAGTGGTGTCCAGCCTGAGAGGCAGCATTTTATTTTCCTCCATTTGACATCAGGGTTCATGGCAGAAAGCCTGGTCTTGGCAGCACTGCCAGCACTGAGTCCCAGGATTTCCCCAGCCCACCGGATGTTACTCCGATATCACTGTCCAGGACATTGAGTACTGGGAATAAATGGAATTCCACAAAGTTCAGCATCTGGACAGCACTCTTAAATCCTTTAAATAGGCCGACTCTCTCTTCCAGTTCTTCTTGGCTCTGGCCTGATACAAGCTGGACTCTCTGGCAGAAAGTGGGATGATGTTTCAAAATCAAGATTACTGAATAACGACACACAGGAGCGCACCTTCGCAAAGTCACCAGCACGTCAGTCGTGCGTGGATGCACGTAGGCCAGCACAGCTAAGCACGAGGGCTCCTTCCTGCCACATTAATGAGTTAGCAGATGCGAGAGGTGATGGAGTCGCCACTTAGAGGCAGGTAGCCGTGAGCAGGGCGGCAAACATTCAACCCATCATTCGCACCATATGACAGCGGTCACTGAACTTTTGCCTGCTGAAGCATGAGACCAGCAGGAATCTGGGTTAAAGGATAAAAGCAATATTAAGGTTTTGGTTTTTTTTGTTGTTGTTTGTTTTGGTTTGGTTTGTTTTGTTTTTTGCCTCTTGCACTCCACTAACTGGTGCTAAATGTCAATGTAGAGCAGAGAACTTGAGGCTTATCTATTGCCTCAGCAGAAAATTCGAAAGGAAGATGACTCAAACAATTGCACTGTCGAAATCACATGCCTTACAGCACGCTTGTTGCGCTAATTTTGCTTTTCCCCACGTTTTTACTAAGAAGTGTCATGTTTTGCTATCTTACTTGGAAATGACTCATCGTCTGCTCAATCTAGTACTAGGTAACTAGTAAGAGAAGGTTTTGCGCAGTGATATACTGACATCTCTTTATTGGTTTATTTGATTGTGCTTACCTAAATGATGAAAACTCCAAGTATGCAATTTTTTCATATCAATCCTGCGTGTAGTCTTTTTTTTTTTTTTTTTTTTTGCATGAAAGATCAGTTTACCTATGCGTTTTGCAGAGTGCAATAAGTTGCGTGCATACAAATGTGTCTTCCAGTGTGAAATATTAGTGGGGTGTGTTTCTGATCAAGTCTAAATGTTGAAATCTGACATCTAACTACATTTTGAATGCTAGTCATTCACAAGACCACAAGCACAAGACTAATTGTTACTTTTAAATTTGATTTATCAGCTCTTGGCAGGCCCCCACCCGCTGGATCAAAGCATGTTTTCACAGTTATAACATCTTGTGTTGTGGTAGACATGAGTTTTTCCAGCTTTGCAGTTATTGGTTGTTGCCTCAGATGACTTGTGTGGAAACAAACAGTCATCTGAATACATATTGGAGACTGCATCATTCAAAAATAAATGCTGATGTCAAGTTCCTTGTTTAGTTTTCTGCGGTGATCACAGGTCAGCTGTCACTGCAGTGAACTGCCATTTTGGCATCCTTGGGTTTAATATGACGTCGGTCCACCCTTTGCAGCTATAACAGCTTCAACTCTTCTGAGTGTGTTTATGGGAATTTTTGACCATTCTTCCAGAAGCGTATTTGTGAGGTCACACACTGATGTTGGACAAGAAGGCCTGGCTCTCAGTCTCCGCTTTAATTCATCTCAAAGGTGTTCTAGACACAGGACTCTCTGCAGGCCAGTCAAGTTCACCCACACCAAACTCTCTCATCCATGTCTTTATGGACCTTGCTTTGTTCACCAGTGCACAGTCATGTTGGAACAGGAAGGGGCCATCCCCACACTGTTCCCACAAAGTTGGGAGCATGGAATTGTCCAAAATCTCTTGGTATGCCACCATACCATACCATATACCATATGGTGTGGTATGTAAGAGATTTGGGATGATTTAGAGCGGAGACTGAGAGCCAGGCCTTCTCGTCCAACATCAGCGTGTGACCTCACAAATACGCTTCTGAAGGAATGGTCAAAAATTCCCATAAACACACTCCTAAACCTTGGGGAAAGCCTTCCCAGAAGAGTTGAAGCTGTTATACCTGCAAAGGGTGGACCGACATCATATTAAACCCTGTGGATTAAGGATGGGATGTCACTGAAGTTCATATACGAGTCAAGGCATGTGAGCGAATGCTTTTGGCAATATAGTGTATGTTTCTTTACCAGGAACACTGCAGTTGAGACAAAACGCCTGCTTCTTCTCTCCAGCTGTAATCTTCCCACGCAGATAACGCCCTGTCCGATAGGATGTTAGGAAATCAGTGACGGGATAATGGACTTTGTGCCACTAAACTCCAAAATAAGGACAGTGTAAGGTGTGCAGTGTTAATGTGTTATCTCTTTTGATTAGGCTCTTCATTTCACAAACTGTGCTGTACTGTGCAGATTATGGACAGTTGCATCACACTGTGCCCCCTGTTGTTGAACATTGAACACAAAGTTTTGTGCAAAACGAGATGCATTTATCCCTGGAAATCAAGTTGTCGTTGTCATTATGCAGTCTTGGACAATGCGGACACTTTATTTCTGTTTTGTTTTGGGGTTTTTTTTTGACAACATCAACCTTGGTTTTAATGCAGCCCCTCATCCATTTCATGCCACATATTTCTTATTAGGCCCATTACAAAAATTCACGGTTGCCCGTCTTATTATGAAGCCAAAATATCTCCTTCCTTATATCAGAGCTACTTGTAATTATTTCCCCACACTGCTTTTGGTATTTGGAGAGGTTACCTCATGTCAAACCTTTCTCTCCTTGGCGGCCATTATGTAATTTGTCTATTAGCACCGGAAGGGAGACACTGTGAAGTACTGACCTGAAACACAGTGCACAGTAATTAATGTCCATTTCTGTTTCACTGCTGTTCCCATCATCCTATTCAGCGCGGCGGCCTTCAGAAACTTCAGAAGTGCTGCCAAAAATCAGCAATTACTGCTTGTGATTTTGACACGTCCTGTGAGATACAGTTGTGAGCGCGCGTCCATCTGAAACTGCTATTGACAGGCGTACCCCCGGGGGCTGACCAGATGGACAATCCAGGTGGCCTGATAAACCAAGCATAGCAGAGACGCTGTCAACACACTATTTGGATAGTTGTGGGATGAGAGGAGCGCACAGAGATTACTGGCTCTCTTCAGCCCAAAGATTAGCCAATGATGGAGCTGCTTTGCCCTCACGCTGTTGGAAAAGGTTTGACCCCCCGGTGGTGCCCCAGAATGCTGGGTACAATATTGCGTGTGGCTGCGATACTTCATTGTGTAAGCTTTTCCTCACAGCAGAAACATGTTTGCTTTTGCTGGTATGAACACTTTGTACAGAGGCCTGAGCCAAACACAGGCACGTTCAGTAATTTCCAAATTGTGTCACTAATGATCAGATTTATCCTGTGTTGCTGCTGGATCTTTGTCCTCCATGAAAAATCTTCTGCTGTTTTTTTTCTTTGCATAGACATGAAATTTTTTTTTATCAAAGAGTCTGAACAAAAAGAGTGATTTTTTTTTTAAATCTGAACATAGTGGTGTTCAGAGATATGTTTATGTTTCACTCGCTGATTATTTGCCATCATTCTGACCAGCTATTTTAAACTCAAGAACATTTAGATGGTTTTGGTCAAACTTCATAAAGGTTTGTCACCAGCTAACTATGAAATCTCTGAACCTGAGAGACAGACAGACCTATTCACACCAAATGAATAGAGGACAAGAACGTGTAACAAATTCACTGTGACTAATGTCTCTGTGAGTAATCCAACATGCTGTCAATCATTACTCACACAGAGAGCACTGTCTCCCCTCTCATTGGTCTGAGTGTGGCCGTGCTGCGCGCTTCTTCAAAGCATAGTACTCCCATTCTGAGTCGAAAGAACAGGGCAGAGTTTTGTGTGTGTGTCATGTGTGTGTGTGCTTGTTTATAGGAGAGAAAGAAAGGCAGGAGTGTGGTTGCCAGGGTAACGGCCAAAGACCTGGTCACCCCTCTTTCATGTGTTCCCTCTCAGGGACAGTAAACGAACACGACTGCAGGCATAAGCTATGGCTGCATTACACACTGCTGTGTTTTGAAGCTGTGATGCAACAGCAAAAGGCTGCAAAAAGTCAGTGGCTGGTGGCAACTTCCTGCTTCTGTGGGCCATCACCGTCTTGTTGGCAAAAAATCTCTTTCTTATCTTCAGTTCAGATACACAACCTCTCCGTGTTTATGTTGAGCCCTGCAACACAACCTTCTGAACTCAAAATGCTTTTATTTTGGAGGACACTAGAAGTAGAAGTAGAACTCACACACCAAATAAATACATTTGTGAGAAAGCTAAACTGTCCCAGTTGATATCCATGAGAAGCGTTGTGTGTCTATATCCATACAAAGATATATTTGTGGTTTTAAGTAAAAAAAAAAAAAAAAAAAAACCCCAATCAAGAGTAGGTACACATAGAAGCTCAGGGTGGGCTGCTTTCCCGTCGCCATCTTTGCAAGCAAACGCTCGCCTGCACACTTAGTGCACCTGACCGCCTTGATAAAAATAAACACCAGTTGACCCCAGTTATACACCAGTACAGCTGCTTTGATGCTCTCACCATATTAATATAACGCCTAGATTTGCTTTGCAATCAAAAGGGACATTATAATCTCACTTTAAACAATATTGGACTTCAGTGAAACTGAATTCATAGTAATCTGGTCATAAACACCCAGGTTGCTTATAAGGAAATGGATATGAGACCTGGGTTTTCAGAAGGATACAGGATACAAGGAAAGAGGAGAGATGCAGTTGTACTCTATATGTGTGCGTGGTGGGAGGTGTCAGGGTGGTTGCGCAGAAACAGCACTAGAGGCCTTAGAGGGGAAGGAGAGAGTCCTGGTTACTGAGTAACCCAGAGCAGCAGTCCCATACTCACCTTTCCCCTAATAGCCCTTCACCTTCCGAACCACGTGAAGTGGGCCTGTATGCTGACTCCCCATAGTGTGCACTCTAACACACATGCACCAAGGAAGCTTAGTGACAGAGAATCACTGCACACACACACACACACACACACATACAGGCAAAATAGTAAAAGATTTAAGGTGGTATATGTGTGTGTAGCATACAATGACCTTAAGACAGCTGCATCTGTTCAGATTTGATTTTTTGGTCAACACTAATGACTTAACACTTACTTCAGTGAGCTGAGAATTGTGGGGTGGAAAACCTGCTTTCATTTCAAAAGCAGGTTTTTCACCCCATGCCAAACCTTTGGGTGCCATTGAGGCCATGTGATGTAGTGTTGGTTGCGTGATCAGCAGGGTCAGCCCCCCTCAGCAGCCGTTGGCAATTTGAGCGTTGTGAATTGAAGTTTGGGGGAGCTGGTGTTCACGTTGGGCGAAGCTTCTCTATGTTACACCATCACCTGTCCTTTTTCCACAAGCAAAGGACCACAGGCTGTCATCACCGCTACAAAGCAAGCTTTCATGTCGCCAGATGCATCTGTTTTTCAGATGGATTCGCAATTTGTATTCTGAACAAATGACAAAACTGTTTAGACTGTGGTTTGCTGGTTGGTTTCTATTTCTCTCAGCCATGCTTGTCAGCTGTGCTGGCTGTGAACGGCCACGCATGTTGGCCATCCACTGGCTGTCAGCTGTAGCTTTTGCTGCGCTTTCGAGAGCTACTTCTAACAGAACGTTTAAAGTGATGGGTGATGACTTTTTTTGTTGTTAATCACCAGGTAAGTGCCGTCCCAGCTTTGGAAAAACAAAAGGGCTCAAACACTTCTCTCCACTGGCTCCCGGCCCGCTTTCACATTGATTTTAAACTTCCTTTAATTGTTTTTAAAGCCCTAAACGGATTAGCCCCTTTGTATATCTCTGAGCTTCTCCATTGCCACACCCCAACCAGAGCCTTAAGGTCCTCTGACCAACTGCTGTTGGTGGGGCAAAAAACATGGCTAAAATCTAGAGGTGACTGGGCATTTGTGACGGCTGCCCCTGGGCTCTGGAATAGTCTCCCCCTCTATTAGATCCTCCGAGACCCTGGAGATGTTGAAATCCTCCCTGAAAATCCACTTTTTCTCCCCTGGTGTTTCATCCAGTTTGAGCACTCGCTATGTTTGCTGTAATGTTCTGTGTGTTGTCATTTTCTTTTACTGCATCTATGTATTGTTTTTTATCATGTTTCTTACCTTTGGACAGCACTTTCCTGGACTTCTGTCGTTTTAAATGTGCTCTAAAAATAAATGTGACCTTGACCTTGACTCATCTCCAGATACTCCCATTCTCAACCTGCCAACTGATTGTACTTATGTTTTGGGCTTCTCCTTCACTTTCTCAAGGGTTTGCTCAGTCAGCAGCTATCTTGTAGCTTAAGTATTTGTTCCACTCACAGGCCACCGTGCGCCACAGACAGAACGATGCTGTCGCACTTCATCCGTCATTAGCGGAGTTCTCAGGAAGGCTTGCGCTGCTTTAAAGTAAGACCCTGATGAACTCTTCAGAGCACAGATTGCAGTTGAATACAGCTGGACGAGGAAGTGTGTGGGAATGTATGCACCACTGTGTCAGCACAAAGCCACTCCTTCCCATTGTAGCAGCTGAATGAGTAGGATGTCAATGGAAAGTGTGAGTCACTAGACCTACAACTCACAACAATAATATTTAGCATGAGCGGGGAACGCAGAGCTGTCTGCAGAAGGTAGATTGGTGATTAGTGGCTTTATACGCAGACTGGGAGTGGCAGGGACAAAACTGCTGGCCTGACATCATTAATCCATCCCAGCCCACACACTCTCCATGCCAGACTGGTAAAGGGAGGTACTGGCTGAGAGACGGGCTGCTAATTCAGGCTGGGGTGAGGAGCAGAACCAGAGCGATCTAGATCAGCCACATTGAAAACTTCGCCTTCATCACATGGGTGTGACTGGAGGCTTTTCTGGTAATGCCCCGTCTCAGAGAGGGAGAATGAAAAAAAAAAAAAAAAAACATAGCGTGCCTTCTCACATTACAGAGTGCATTCCTTTCAGTCATTACGTTCATATGAGTATGAGTATTCAACTATGTTGAATCAGAAAACAATTGAAGTATGTAAAAATATGGCTCCACTAGAAAGTTCTGTATGATTATCATGGAGAATTAAATAAACTGGCCTAGTTATTGAACAACATTATTGAAATAGAAATAGCTTCATCATGTGTGTGTTTTGGAAGCTGTAAAACCTGCCAGTTGTGTTATGGTAGTTTGTCTTGTCTTAATTTGTCTTTTCTCACATCAAAGACATACATTTCTGTCAAAATGCTTGCAGTTTCACAAGAGTGAGGTGGAGGCTTTGAGGACGTGTGAAGAGTATTGTAACTGAGGAAAGAAGAAACAAAATATGACACTTTCAAAACTGCTGTCTTTTATTCTCACACAAAAATGAAACTAAAGCAGCACAGGGCGTGTACACCTCTGTCAAGGTCAAACCACCCTTCACATGTTGGTGAGATCAAAATTAAGAAGTCAGGATGCTAAACGCTGTTAATATGTCTAATTTTACATCGACTTCAAAAATGTATCTCCTGTTAAACTGATGAAAATATTAGTGCCAATCTCACAGTGTTTAGTACGCTGAAAAAAAAAAAATCCTATAACCGTTTGTATCAAGATTGGTCCACGTCAGTTCTTGCTTAGTAGATAATCCTGTTGACAAGTAGACAGACAAACATGGGTGAAAGCAAACAAAAAACTGTACACCTCACAAATGACCAGTTTATAGGTGTTGGAGCTTGAATGCATAGCTATCAACTGTAGTTCAGCCTCAGCGGCTCTTCTCTTGTTGTCACAAGAAAAGAGCAGTAATAATTGTCCACTGAATACTGCAGAAAATTCCTTGTTATCTTAAAATAATTTGTAAAAATCAAACCCCATGACAACAAACAAAAAGCGGATTGTGTCTTGTGGGCCAGTTGGAACATGGCAGACAAGAGGAAAATATGCTTTCATTTATCAAAGCCTTGCAATGTTCTGGAGAAATTACAGCATTTCATGAAATTTTTCTGAAATGACACCGTTTTTGTTTCTTCTTTTGTTGAACTTTCACACACAGCACGGGGAATGAATACAAGTATTTAGGCTGTGCACATTAAATTGTGTAATCATTTAAATTTACAAATTCGCCTGTGAATCACGACTGCATCAAGGCTGAAGATCGAGTTCATGGTGTTGACTCAGAAAATGATTCATGGAACCTGCGGAGAGCCCAGATCATCTGAGCAGCTGTCCCAACAAGCCGGAGGCCGGGGCTGGGGCCAGATTGGGCCCTGTTTTCACTGAAGAGGTATAGGGGGAGGTTGGGGTGAAGAATGAGATCTAGAAACTTTCCACACAATGCCTCTTTAAACGGTCCCTTTCAAATCAGGGAAGCAAATCGAATCCATGCAGAGAAAACAAGCTTTGGTATTTAACCTGAGCACACAGAAGCAAAGAAAGGGGTGTTATTTTGGAATGATTGGCATGGTGGGTAAGCGCTCCAGCCATTTCCTCCCATTCAAATGCTGAAAGGTCTTGACTTTCTCTTAAGTGATATCTTGGCTCAAACATGTGAAATACTGCAGACGGATCAAGAAGTAGGAAGCAGTTTTTGACCTGAAATAGGAAATCACAAAAGGAAGCTAGATAAAAATTCAAGAATGGAGAATCAGGCTTTTACAAAACACTTTCCCGCTTGCCCTGCAGTGTGATTTATTAGGATTTGTGCTGTTTTAGCCTCTGCTTTGGAGTTCAACATCCGTAAAGGCGACATGACAAATTAATAAAAAGATCTGTAGTCAAAGATTTTATCTCAAGATCCTCGTTCTCTTTTCAGTTTAGTTCCCCTATCTGGCAAAGTCTGTTCCTCTCTAAGAGAACATGGTTATGCTTATTACGCTAAACCTTGCATGAAGAAAAAAACAAAACAAAACAAAACGAAAAACACTAGTATTTGATATTATGAGTCCAGAGTCCAGTTTCTAATTACATTTTTTGTGTGTGTGTGTGACATGAAAGAAAAAGTTGTTTTGAAGGTATAAATTATGGTTGTCGTGGAAACAGTGTGTGATTTTAGCTTGGCGCTTTTGAACGTGGGTGGCCCAAGCATGTGAGTCAGCAAAACAGATCACTTGGATTGCATCTGCTGTCACGATATGAGGGAGATCGTGAACTCCGTCTATTTTTTTTATTCCCTGAAGAACCGCCATATGGTCAAGCCCTCCTCTCCGCTGGTTGCAGCCCTCAAACTGGGCTGTCTGGTTCCGTTTTGTCCAGGTTACAGCTCGAAGACGGAGAAGCACACATCCGAGCCAGGTGAATTCAGTAGCAGGACTACACACTGCGAGAGTGTAGTTCTTCAGAATCAATGAATTATTGCAGTAATAATTCCTAACCGAAGAGGTCGATCCGAGTCAAAACTTCTGCTTCTGCAGTCACATTTTTCAGCTGGTGTGATTTTCCTTTAGAAACATATGCCGAAGAAAATAATTTGATATTTGAAAAATGGCAAATTAGTGGTCAATTATAACGATGATTTAAGCTGTCGGCCTGTTAAATCATCTTAGCGATAGACTGTAAGCAGAAAAGCTCAAGGCTCCACCTACATACTGAACAGATCATGAGAATAATTTTGAGCTCCTTGTGTAATATTCAACCAAAAAAGTGACTGACTGCACTTCCCACTGTACCACAACGTTACCTCAAGTTCAAAATACAGTTTTCAGTTATCTTGAAAAAACTGCAACTGAATGAAAGAAAAAAAGGATAAAAATAGACACCAAACCAACCAACCAGGAGCATGGGTTAAAAGCCTTGGTAATTTAAAATGTCTATAGCCGCTTACTGAAACATTTACAGATGCTAGTGTAGGCATCAGAGGATTCACTCCCTCCATTAAAGTCGGATTTGAAATTCAGAACCTCAGGAGCAAGAGAGTCCTCAAAAAAGTTCTTAAAAGCAATCATTGTTTCAAGACAATCTTGATTTTTGCCAGTCAAATATTATATCCGTATGAAGGGAGTCCCTCAGCAGGCGGAACAAGAATGAAAGAAGAACCAAGGTGAGTTACCTTTCTTCTTTCCTCTAGACACTGAAAAGACCAAAGATGAGCTCAGGGAGTCAAGCAGGCCTTCCACCTGCTCTTTAGCGCAGGGACCCACGGGAGCAGGTCGGGATCACACTTTGCATGCAGTGCTTCATGCCCCAGGAGATGCCAGGCAACAGGAGGCCTTGTCTGGACTTGCCATCTTACACTCAAAGCGACTCCCACCATACAGGTCAGGCCTGTTTTGCTCTGTCTAGCCTGGAGCCTTGTGTGAGACAATTAGCAAACTTTCAAGGCTGAGTATAACATCGGATTAACTGTAACACCTGAGCCACCACCATACTATATCTGTTCCCATGAGAAACATCGGTGTCACGTCCTCTGCCTTTGAGCTTTCTGTTTGCTGTAAAAGAAGAAAAGGAAAAAAACGGCGTGAAAACCTCACAACTTTTCAGAATAAAATTTTAGGCCATACTATTCAGAATATTTTAGCTGCTATTGCTTACTGAGAAATTTTAAAGGATAACCAAAACCCTTGATCACTGATATAATAATCCACTCAAATCACTAGCGCCAAATCATAACATAGGTACTTTACGTATAAAGCAGGTCTAGACCAAACTCTTTGAATTATTTAAAGAGACTGGAAAGGAAAAATGGCCATCAGCCTCGCCAGGTTTGTATGATAATAAGCAATTGTAATAAAACAGTCGGGTTGTAATAATAATCATGTATAGCAGAAATAACAGACTTGAAGTCTAAATGGATATGAATATACTATTTCATAGGGCAGCACGGCGGAATAGTGGTTAGCACTGTTGCTTCACAACAAGAAGGTCATAGGTTCGGTTCCCGGCCCTGGGGCCTTTCTGTGTGGAGTTTGCATGTTCTCCCCGTGTCTGCGTGGGTTTCCTCCGGGTACTCTGGTTTCGTCCCACCATCCAAAGACATCATGTTTGGGTTAATTGGTGACTGTAAATTGTCTGTAGGTCTGAGTGTGAGTGTGAGTGGTTGTTGGTCTCTGTCTGTCTGTCTCTGTGTTTTGGCCCTGTGATGGACTGGTGACCTGTCCAGGGTGAACCCCGCCCTCACCCAGAGTGAGCTGGGATTGGCTCCAGCAACCCCATGACCTGGAAATGGATCAGCGGTAGAATATGAATGAAGGACTGAATGAATACTATTTCGTAATCTATCAGGTAACAGCAAGTAAGACTTTAAGATTTACATCTGCAGGAGATTCTGTACAAACTGTGAATATGAACTGTTGTCCCTTTTTTATGGTTTATTACTAATCTATTAAACATAATTTTAAGTATCTATGAACTTTAATAAAGTAGTTTGTTACATAACATCAAAGAGGACTTGCACGTGTCAGAAAGAGGTGTCAGTGAAATACTACGAGGTGCTCATTGAACAGGTATTCACAACCAACATGCCATAAAACAGCCTCCACATGCCCTCCTGGATCTTGCATGTCAGTGTTCCCTCCCACTCTTTCAAAATCAACCTGATGCTGCATTACTGTGTTGTACTGTAGCTCCTGGGGAAACTCCAGCCTCTTGGGACTAATAATGTCTGTCATGCATTGAGGTAATAGCCCCACAAATCCAGAGGTGAGTGGCATTAGCGAACAGGTTTGACAGATTATCACTCAGTTCGTGCAAAGGTGCGGCTGTGCTTCACCAGACCTGTGGGCATCAGCTGGGAAAACAAGTGAGACCAATAACAGCTCAGGGCCCGCAATCCATCCCCCCGACCGTGCTGAGGGACAAAGCAGACCACCAATTCTTGCAAGCGGCGATAGCACTTAGCGTGGGAGTAAGGGTGAGGCCCGACGAGGTGAAAGGATGGCAGCGTTCACAGAGCTCCTCTACTTTGATGCGTATCTCATGTCACGGCCAGGTTGCTCTGCGTGAGAGAGGAAAGCGAAAACATAAATCTCAGTGGGTTTTTTTCGGTGTCAGTTTTAGACCAGTCTGTTTTTAATAATGTGAGGAATGGTTCGGCGCTGAAGGGCCCAGGTGCTGACAGACCGCCCGCCGTGCCGAACAGGCTCTCTGGGTCCACGCTGCGCAGGCCTGGCTGGGCCCAGTTGGACGGCTGAGTGCAGGTTGCCCAGCAGGCTGTGTTGTCTCAGCCTTCAGCCGGGGATGATAGATGGAGCTGGAAATGCTCCCAGAGAGGGGGTGAGCACATGTGTGGCAAGACGTGGCAGGTGGTGAGCGCTGACTTGACAGCAATTAAATGTACAAATCTTTGATTAAGCTCATGGGAAGACAGTCATTAGCAACACTGAATCGGCTCTCCCACAACTCTTACACACACTCATGCAGCCTTCCTACTCACAGACACACACGCGCCAATTTTTTATCCTAAGTAACACTAATGCTAATTTTTAATGTGCTCACAAGCAAAGCAGTCTTATCGTAATCTTCCAAGATTGATAAAAGATTGATATTTTAATTTGTGTCCCCCCCCCCCCCCAAAAAAAAAAGAAAACGAAATTGCTGATTTGAACATTGCTCAAGAAGAACCGTCTTTAATGAGCCTGTCTCTCCTCGTTATGCACATTACTATAATAGCTTTCATGCCTACCGCTGAAACCCCCTTCTTACATGTTATTACATCAGTGACAGCCAAACATAAAAGAGCTTTAGAGCAGAGTCCGATAGGGAAACTGCAGTGGCTGAACTGCCCTTTTAAACAAATTATCTAGGCCACATATTTGGAACCAAATGTGATGCATTGTATATATTTTCCACACCCAGCTATGATAGCTTTATTAGATGATGAGATTTTTATGATTTTCATTCACCCTTTTGTTTACGCTGTTGTTATAACTACCAAATGAGTCTTTTTCCTCGTTAACAATGTCACCCCCTGGGCCTGTTTCAAAAATGATTGATTACTATGTTATGTTACATTTGTGAAACTGCGTATTAACCGCCACTCCCGCCTAACCGTCTTAACTGATGTGTATGATAGCCACCAGTGTTTATTTCAAACAGATAAATAATAATAGGTTAGTGTTGCATTCACCTTTCTTGGATAAACCCCTCATGCTTCCTACAGATGTCACTGAGGTGGTTTAATCAATCCTCATTGGTGAATTAAAAGGAAGAACTTCAACTAGATACCATAAACTAATCAGGGCTCTTCACTGGGAAATCCATATATCTACATGGCAACATGTCATATGAGGATGAGGTGTCACCTTTACCTACAGTATATCACACACCTAACCGATTCCCTTTGGAGGTCTCTTCCTGTGGGACTTGTTGCTGTAATTGCAATCCTCTCTCCAGCTCATTAATGAGACAGAGGTCAACCATATACCCAGGCTGCACATCGCACTCTCTATATCCCATAATCTCATTGTCTAAGAAACAAAGGAATGCATGCAACTCCGCACCTGACAACCCTCCAGTGAATTCAATCGGCTCTCGGTTGCAGCACAAAATGACTGAACATGAATCACAGCTCAGCTAATTTTTTCGCAAAAGCAACGCGTTTCTCGAGTTTGGTAGAAAAGTTGGTGGAAAAAAGTTAATTTGTCACCTTTTTTTTTTCTCTCTGATTCAATTCTGAGATGACTTTCTTTGTTCTGAATCTCGTTCGAGAACAAAGCTCTTCATCTGCTGAGTGCACTGCTCTGCTCCTTTCATGGGAATCTGTCACCGTGGAGATGCGAAGGCGCTCCCTCGCTGCTGGAGCCGGTAGAGACAGCAGCACGTCCCTCCGGGACAATCCATCCTCAGAATTATACCAGTTGGCTCTTTGTGATGAGATAATCAGGAGCACAGAGCTTAATGCAACTCTGTTACCTGACAATTATACCACGCCTGCTTCTGATTTGAAATGAAATCATTAAAATAATGAATGAACGCTGAAACTACTACTCTACTCTTTTCGATGAAAAACAAACTTTCTGAAAAATAATTCTTCAACACCATCCCATGAAGCATTTTATATAGATGTCCCATTATTTTCCACCATTTCCTAATGACTAGCCAATCCATTCAATACAGATGACAATACTGTGATAGGATCCCTTGTTCCCCAGAATAAATGCTTTCCTACAGGATGCTGGGTAGATTTTATGTTTCCAGAAGCAGTAACACGTTGCAGAGGAAACATTGTTGTGATCTTGTGGTCTGAGTAATTAATTTCAATAGGTTGGACTTGGGCCCTTTATACATCAGGAGCATAGGTTCAAATCCCCAAAGTGCCGACATCCTGTGTCGCCTAAAATATCTAATCTGGATAGAAAAAAAAAAAAAGAAAAACAACAAAAAAACACAGGTTAGGTTTATTAATAAAAGGATGTATCAAATGAAAATGTGAAGGGAATCAAAGTTAGCGACAAGCTGTTGGACATTCAGCAGCAGCATGTCCTTTTAGCCCAGTTTTAGTCTCCGTGAATTGCTGGGGGAAAATACACTCTATCTGTCCCTATAATCGGTGATGGTTTACAAATCCTTTGCCAGCTAGTTGCTGATTTTTTGTTGTTTGGTGCTGGGCCAATAGGTCTTTGTGTGGCTGGCTGCTGGAGACAGTTCATGAGAGTGTAATTTGCAGTGGATGACCAAAAGAATGAAGTTTTGAAATGAAAAACATTAAAGTGTTGCGGGGAAGTTCAGAGTTGTCTTTGGGTCGGACACAATTTGACACTATTATCATATTAGGCACAGCGATTTCATATGTCCTTAATATAAAATGTTATGAATGGGGTCAGGTACATCAAACATTGTACTCTCAGTTAAATGGTCTCTAACTGCTACACGTTGGACCTCGCTGTAAGACTACATCACATTATTATGAGACTATCTCTCAGGATTATATTAAGACCATCTATGTCATGTCAAAAAATCAATAGCATTTCCTGGGTTTTGCTTTATTTCCCCATGTTTCCCTGATCCTCCCTTCTTCTAAGAATATGCGTAGCTGGCCTAATCACAGGAACCGACCCAGGCTGGAGGTGCATGCCTTTGCACATGGCAGCACAAATTAAAATGTCTCCTGCCGCCCGCCTCTCTAATTCCCTGGCACTATGCCCCGGCCTGTCCCACGAATTACAACCAGACCTCTCCATATGGTGCAGCCAGCATGGGGCAGGCCAGCTTATTGACACGAGCTCCTCCCTGAACTCTCGAAGTCAATAACAGAGTAGCTCAAAACACACACATTTAGCCAGTCTCAGAGTGCTAACTCCATAACATTATTAAGAGACAACAGTCCAAGGATTTTGTCCGTCCCTCAGCTAAAGGAGCCTACGCAGTCGATGCCATAGCACATGACTTATATAGAGAAGGAATTAAAGGTTTATCCAATCCAAGAACGTTTAATCCCCTATGAGCTGCAGCGTGGTTCTTGGGGAAGGGTCTCTAGGTCATTCACAAGTTTAAACTGAAAGCAAAAAGAGAGACTGGACCATTTCCAACGTGCTCTTTGACTTTTTAATCTCTATTTTATTGTCTTGCTCACAGTTAATGATTTCAAAGAGTTGCCCCCGTTCTTGTACTAATCCTGTATTATACCAGCAGAGGGGTTCAACTGTGAACAAAGGTCATTACAGAGTTAAATAAAGTATACCAACTTGATATTTTACCAAGAGTGTCCTGATGTGGCCAATAAAGAGAAACCCAGCAGCTCTGATAATGAAGACTTACACACATTCGATTATTCAACCACTGTCAGGGATTTCTTTTTTTTTCTTCGTCTTACCAAATTGATGACAATTATTGTCTGTGACAAAAAATAAACAAATTTTATAGCCTCTTTAACCATGTAAGACCTTCAAAAATAAAAGTTTAAGCAATGAAATTCAGGATTAAAGACATGAAGGGAAGTTACATACTCAGTGTTTAAGTTCCAAATAATTGATAACTTGAAATAAAAGTGTTTACCACAACAAAGCCTGGGACAAAAACAAAAAGAGTTTTTTTTTTCTTTAACTGTTAAAAAGATTAAAAAAGAATCTATGCTATAAATTTGAAAAAGAGGCTTTTGGTTACCATTTCCTTCGCTTTGTTCTCCGCTGGGTGTATCGCTGGTTGAATTTTTTTTTTTTTTTCCCCCATTTCTGCTTCTCAGCCGTGTGCAGATGAAGAAATGTGCAATAGTACAACCTCCTCCGAAAACGAAAACTGTTGGCATATTCTTATTGTATTTCTCTCGGTGTAATAGTGAATTGATAAAACAATATGCTAAAATCCTGATACATGGTAGACGAGGGTATCAGCTCATTCCCCTCCTCATTTCATCTGTTTTCTGGAAGAATGATGGTCTAGCTGGTCTTTGAATAACATCAACGTGATTCAACTGATGGGAGGAAACCATAAGAAACGGTTTTGAGGGAATGCTGATGAAATATTTTAACGGTAATAAATAAGCATCCTGACCTGTCCAGGGTGTACCCCGCCCCTCGCCTGGAACGTTGGCTGGGATTGGCTCCAGCACCCCCGCGACCCGGAAACGGAAAAGCAGTAGAAGATGGATGGATGAAAATAAGCATCCAAGTGCATTCCTATAAATCTCAGATTTCTGAGGAAATATGTTCACCTACTCACCAACACTAAAACACAACAGCTGAACAAATAAAGGAAGAATATAATTTTCAGTTTAAATATCTGAGTTAACAATAGTAACATTATAGCTTATCAGTAGTCTATTCTGCACCAGTGTAGAATAATACCATTTAGCTATTTACAATATTCTACATTTAGCTTTCATGGCACAAAGATACTGTTTCATGATTTAAATGTGTTTCCCTATGCACACTTCATGACTACAATGTAGAGGAAATAGAGGAGGACCCCCCTCCCCACTAAAAAAGCAGACAAGGATCCTTTTGTTGATTCTGTTTTCAAAAGACAAATCTTTGACCGCAACAACGACAGGATAGCTCCTTTGGTCGAATCACAGAGAGGGACTGGAAGAGTACGGCAGCTCTGGGTGGTACTCTTCCAAACATACACGCTGCTTTGTTAGGATCCGCGATTACTGTTTGTCGGCTGTACTGAGTGTTGTTCATGGTGTTGTTTTCAAATGTCCTGCTGATACTTCTCGCCCACACGTGCCCTGGATGCAGCTTATTAGGCCGGGGCTCAGGTAACCGATATGTTCCTGGATAAAACGTAAACAAGCATGGAACATCTTATGACACACATGAGTAGTGAATCTAATACGCTAATGAATAATTTCACCACAGGTTGAATGACCTGCTACTGCAGCGGGATGCCGTCCCCCTTCCCCACCATTGATGAGTAACACTCTAAAACACATGATTTCTGGTAACCTGGAGCCAAGAAGTAATGAACACTGACATGTGTGCCCAATTGCTGCACAGATAGGACTATAAGAACACCCCTGCATTACATATAACTGATGATTTGATATCTACAAACTAACACAGTTTTATTTTTCAGCAAACTAAGTAGGCCATTCAACATTTTAAGATGAACAGCTTTCTCAATGGAAAACCGGAGAACCACAACCCCATAGTTCTCAGTCATAAAAATATCCTGGGGCAGCTCCATCCACAAAAGAGAGGAGACAATCTCTGTGGGGCTTAAACTTGCAAATGAGCGCCATTGTTCCAAAACCAGAAAATGTGCTTCACCACAACCCAGCAAAGTAGTGCTGTTTTTGAACAGCAGACTGTGTGGAAGTGTATGGCTGCCGTCTGTTTAGAGAATTCACTTCTGAGTTGAGGTGCGTAAGAAACAGGACAATTTGTCTCTTCTGCAGGCCACAAAAAGGTTTAAAAGGTAAAAGTGAAGGAATCAGCCTTCTTCCAACTGGCTGTGAATCACTGTAATAGTGTAAAATTATTCAAAGATATGGCTTCTGTGTCTGAGAGGTGCTGAACAAATAAACCTGCCTCACCTAAACTCTTTTTCTTTCCTCTTTAGGTTGTTACTTTTCCCCTTTTCTCTCCTCCTCTCCCTCTTTGTCCTCCTCAGTGTTTACATCCTGTGAGCCTTTCAAGGAGACCTTGTTTATTCTTCATAGTGCCGGTGTGTGACTCTCTTACTATCATCCTGGAGGAAATACCAGGAGTCGCGTGCCAGTCACAGCTAACCACAAACCCAAGTTGGGCGGAGAGGGGCATTTTTCATATAAATCATGGAATATGGCTGTGGGTGAGCCATTGCCAGGCTGAGTGAACAGCCATAAATAGACTCCCCATTGCATGTAGTAACAGCTTTGAGCAACACAAAGGCAGACTGTGGTATCCATTGCCTGTGGTATAGCGGGGGAAAAGAGGGCTTTTATTGTTTCTGTATATTACATAGTTGGTCATAAGATACTATCAGTCTGCCAAATTCGATTGGTGAAGAATCGAAGGAAACAGATGACTACATTCAGAATGCTTGAAATTCCCTGAAATCTCACTTTAGTTGTCTCCTCCCAGCACCAGAGGGTTTGACAAAATGAAAGAAAACTCTCTTAACAAAGCCCACTTGAGATGTCAGGGAGCTGCAGTCCTGACACACTGTGGTCTTCGAAATAACTCTTACTCACACACTCTGCTCCGTCTAGCTCCTTTTCCCAAGACTGCTTACATGACATGACATAAACTGAGATCGGGAGTAATATATGGCTGGTGCTGCAGTGATGGATGCTAAAATAATGTCCGAGGTGGTTAACGAGGGCTTCGGGAGCACGATAATGTGACAGCACAAAGGCTGGCAGCAGCAGAGACTGATGTGGAATGTAATGAACCTGAGCTTAAGTCATATGGAGGTAATCGGTTCCAGCCCTGCATAAAATACAAAGCGAGGCTGGTCAGCAGCGCAGTCAGAAACACTAAAGATAAAACAGAGAGGGTAAGAGGGAGAATCACATCAATGTGTGTGTGTCATGCCTGCTGGGTGTCTTATCAGTGCTGCTAGAGAGGTCAGGTCAGGATACAAATCACCCCCCCCCCCCCCCCCCCCCCCCAGGCACGGCGGTCTCCTCTCAACTTACTAAACAGTTGAGCTACATCTGTTTCTCTTTTACTCTCTCTATGTCTTCTTCTTCTTGTCTCCCCCCCCCCCCCCCCCCCCCGCTCCTGAAGTGTGGGTTTTGGACTGACGTTTGTTGCTCCCCGAAGTGGAAGTGGAGTTGCTTTCGTACAGTGTGATGCTATGTAGCGTGAACGGGTGCAACCGATCCTCTGTAATAGGATCAATAACATCCCCAGCCTTACTGTGGGTGTAGGAGGGGAAACATGGCTCTATGGTGAGGGGACAAGGCCCGTGTTTAGTGTTATGATTTATTTAGCCCGATTGTGGCATTAGATTAGCACTTGAGTCAACCAGAAAAGCAATCTGGATCATCTGAGGGACACTCATGCCAACTGAAGGGGTCACTTGGAGCAACCGAAAGGCCAGGGGCAACTAAAAGGACAATCAGATCAACTTAAAGCATTTATATGTCTAGCAAAGTTGCACTTGCAACCAGCATCTAGGGTACCTACACAATTTTTGGAACTCCCGGGCACGAGACTAAAGATTAGGAACAAATACTTTTTGTTTTCAATAACATCCAGAGAATTATATGAGGTCCCTCTCATTTTGCATCATGGGTTTAACTACAAAACGGGTGACTAGGCTGTTCGAACAGATATTTCTGCTCCTAGTGTTTCTGCTAAGAAAAAACATAATGATATTAGATGGGTGAAAGAATATGGATAAAACAAGTGGAGAAACAGTGATTCTGCTGGGTACACCCCAGGCAGGCTCAGCTGAGGCTGGTGACCACCCATGGGTGCTGTCATCCCCACCGACCCTCCACTAGTTACATTCCCGACTGCTTTGGGTTAAGTCTCTCTGAGACCTATTTGTGTCACCTACAAGCCCTGGAGACACACCTTCAACACACACACACACACACGCGCGCGCGCAGACACAGTTGTGCGTGTTCAGGCTTGCATGATAGCTGGAAAAAGGTAAGTGTGATAAAGTACAATGGATAAGCAGATAAGCTGCAGAGATGACAGTTTGGCCTAGTCACATTTGAAATTAGGTCACAGATAAACCTTTGAAATGTTTCCAGTGACAAATAAAATCTGCAAGAGCTTTTATTGCACACCCAGTCCAATACTGTTTAGTGAAAATCAAAAGAATTTATACAGGTTAACTTTGTAGAACTTAAATCTAAATGACAGACTAATTTGAGTGTTGCCGAACCAAGACATCATTGTATTTAGTTCAAAATGTTTGGTTTGGATGAGCGTTTTGATGTTTTGGATGATTAATTTCAGACTGTACTGACCCACTGTACAATGTTGAGCCAATAATTATTGTGTTACTGTAATTATTATTCGAGTTATGTAAAAAGATTTGCATGACTACAACACATTTTTCTTGTCACAATACCACAGGAGTGTTTTCCCACATTCTTTTATAAGTGAGGACGACACACCTTTTTTTGATTTATTTCCCTTGAAAAAGCACTTGGTTTAGTTGTTTATGAGTCATTCAAAAAATACTGATAAAGGTGTTTCCTGCATTCAGGAATACTGCATGCATGTTTTAAAAGTACCAGAAAGTGCCTTTTTATAGCCGATTTGACTACTGGCCACAGTATCCTAGTACTGACAGTGTTTGCAAATATTGACTCAAGTCCCACTCAAAGAATGACAAAAATTTGGATGTCTTTTTTTTTTCCAACTTTAAATTGCCCGTTGAATTTTCTTGAGCTCCTCACATTCAGTTTAAATTAGGTTCTCTAAAAAAAAAAAACAACAAAAAAAAACCCAAAACAAAACCCAAAGACACTCGTTGGAAATGAAAAAAGTACAAACACAAATGCAGTAAAAGACTGTGAACTCTGTGGTCTCTTACTATGTCCTCACACTACATCTGTGTCCTGACATGGACCCAGCTAACCACTTTTTGCCTTCTTGCACCCAGGGGAACATAAGGATCGCATATGCCTTTGGCAGGAGTCCACGCCCACATTCCTCAGCTATGTGCTCACAAGTGCTTCTCTCTGCACCCCCCCCCCCCCCCCCCCCCATCCCTCCCTCCATTTTCTGCTCTGACACCAAAACCTTGGCCCACATTACAGTGCACTGTAAATAAATGCAAACACTCCGATTTTTCTCTGGACACGGCGGGAGCTGAAACATAAACTGTGCCAATAAGTCAGGTCTCCCCAGCTCCCCTCACCTGGCTGAACCGACTGCGTGTAGATGACATTGTTTTTGTCAAGTCTCTGGAATGGGCTTAACTTTAGCTACAGTAACTAGATAGCTTAAAATCATTTCACAGAAATTTTCAGTGTGAAATCAAGCCTTGCACAGGGAGGAGAAAAAGCTGTTTGGTGAAAGATTGAGCTATGGGACAAGGCCTGACGGCAACTTCCTAAGAATCGTCCATAGCCAGAGCTTTTTTTTTTTTTTTTTTTTAACAAGATTAGTCCCCAGTGGCTTGTCTGGTTAAAGGTTATCTTTTACTTACAAGTCAAAGTCAAAGACTGTGGGGTCCAGAGAGGTAGTGCAGTTTGCTGTCTGGGGTGACTGGGTTCATTGGTAGGGGGTGCATGGTGTGGAATGTGGCTGTAAGGAAAAGCCAGGAGAAATCATTATAGGGAAGAAATGAGACGCCAGAACTGAGAGTACAGCACATGAGTGGAGAATTTTCAGTCTTTTTTAAAACAAGTCTTTGCACATGGCTTAAATCTCCTGCTCTGGCATCCTTTATCCTCCTGTGACAATGTGTACTTTCCAGTTTTGAAGTGTGGAGACTGAATGGAAGAACAAACCTATTTTACCCTGCAGACACTTTCATTTTTCAATAAAGAGTCTATGGGTATAATGCCTTCAGCCACCTAGTTTCACACTTTTTCTGTTACAAATGCAGCCTTTACCACGTTGTGTCAGTTCCTACAGCAGACTTGTTGATCACTCTAGGTTTTATAAGGCAGAGTGAGTTGCTTTGACCTGGAAATGTCAGTTGTCTTTTTACTTGGGACAAATATGTGACCTCTGTCCAGATAAAGTGCTAATCATGTCCTGCCAGCACAGAGACTTTAGATATTAGGGTATTTTGTTCAGGGCTAGAGAAGTTATTTGTAATGACTGTAACTAAAAATCAGAAACTGACTGCTCTGGAGGCAGCTCGTTGGTTAATCTGTAGATTATAATCCGTCACCCAGAGCTCTCTTCATCATAGATTTGGTAAAAGGTAGTAGCTGACATGTTCCTTTAGTCTTCTGTTTCCTTTATTGTCTTTTTTATGCAGAAATGTATTGAGACAAGAGATGAAAATATTCTACTTGAAGCAGTTCGACAGATATTCAGTTTCAGTGGCCATGTTTTAAAACTGCCCCGAAACACCTTTTTTTTTTAGCAGGTTTGCCGACTACAAAT
The DNA here is from genome assembly GCA_034769265.1 of Remorina albescens. Classification (NCBI taxonomy): domain Eukaryota; kingdom Metazoa; phylum Chordata; class Actinopteri; order Carangiformes; family Echeneidae; genus Remorina; species Remorina albescens. The sequence goes on along the minus strand of CM068497.1, from coordinate 19,043,128 downwards.
GTACTACTCTAAATGTATTTAGTAAACATGACTACCTCAAATAAACCTAAATATCAAATACCAAAAATATCCCTTTAAGTCACACATTTGACTTGTGACTTGACCCAAAGGCTTGACTTTGACTTTGACTTGAGACAGATGGCCCAAATAGATTTGAGAACTGCCAATTTCATGAAATCAATAATAATAATAATAATAAAAGATTCAAAACCAAATCTACATAAAAATTGAGGCCTTCCTGAGCTCCTGCCCCATCACTCCTCGAAATCTGTTGCAAATCGTTTCAGTACTCTTTAGCCATCCCTGCTGAAAAACAAACAGACATGGATGAATTCCTAAACTGGAAGTCATGATATTGACAAAAATAATTGTAGCAGTCTGTGGCTGCATTCACTGATACAGACTTAAACAGCAGGGATTCAGCTTGACTTGAACGATTCTCACCACAACTTGTGACTTGCACGTGACTTACTCATACCTCTGGAAAACAGTAGTTACTCGCGACCACCGAACAGTGACCAACAAGATTACTCATATGTGACAGAACAATACGGGCTCAAACAGCCAATAATTAGCTTTCAAGCTAATTTCATAGTCTTCTTGACTGATCTGCCTGCCTACAAGTCATGTTAGTGCCAAACCCAAAATTCACAGCTGCTCATATCAACTTTTTCTGCACCTTTCTCACTGTTGAATGACAGATCAGACACATCTTTAACACAGAAGTACATTTATTCAGGTCTTAATACATTAATATTGAACAAGTTACATATTCTTATTGATTGCAAATCACACGTCACAATTCCAATTTATTCTTGTATAAGTTAAATGTAACAGATTTTTTATTTTAAAATATGTATTGGGTACTCTTCCTCCTTTCACGAGGAGCACTTTGTTATAAAATGTAAGTAAAAGTGCAATATCTTTCTATTCATAAAATTACAAAAAAATTGGTCCGGAATCTGCATTCTGAGCAGAACTTCTCCGACAGACTAAATATTGTGTGTTTCATTTTAAAAATGAAATATATCTGAACTTTTTTTCAGTAATTTGCTTTTTGATGCTATTTTCTAAAAACTGTAGCTAAATACAAGAAATACAACATTGTCAGTTTACAAAAGCTTAGCATATCAATCACTGCATCATCTAATTTTCTAAATAAACTTCATTTTTTTCCCATATAACTATCTGGAACATAGAGTTTTGACAACAACACCACCATAATATCTCACAGCGCTATGTTACAATAAAATATCTCTGTCATAAATCCAAAAAGGAAAAAAAAAATACCAAAAAAATAACAATAGCAACATAAAATTAAGGAATACAATGCATAGATTCAATCATTTCAAAATGTAGAGATATAATTTACTTAGTACAGCTCTTTTACTTTTTTGAGTGAACCCTGTGACACTGACTACATGGATTCATTACAGTTTATCCTGACTTGAGTGACCGGCACAAATATATATAATTCTGAACATATCGCATGATAAAAATGCTAAATATATCATTTTGACTTCAAAGGCAAATTTGGCTATAGTACAATATGGCATGTTTGGGTAAGAAAAGGCAACACCTGGCACCAAAGCCTAACAGCAGCTTCTTTCACGGCTTCTCTGTAGAGCCTTTTGAAATGTTAAGAATTTCATTTTACTCTTCTTAAACCTGCCTGCTTCGTGGCTTTCTTAAAAACCTCTCCCAGTGGCGGCAGATCACGTGCCATTTCTGGTTTTGGGGTATGCAGGTTTTCATTTCAGCTAAACACCAAAACTAATTTAAAGAATTTGCACGCACAAAATCAGTAAACAACACATGATCGGACACATGCTGGTATATGTGGTTTCTGTGTAAATCAATTTCTAAATGTTGCTATCGAACTGGCAGTTTTCAGTTTTAGTTAGTTGTCTTTAAGCCACTCGGTTTTTCATCCACAGAGCCGGTCGAATTCATGAGAAGCGGTGATGTTAACAGACAAATCTTGCACACTATATGTGACCAACAGGCTGACAGGCTCATTGTTAGTACAGCAATAAGTGGGAGAAGTTGGGAAAATGCAAATATACAAGCTAGATAAGATACTTAACAATTAGTAGAGCTCTTCAGGGGAAATTGTCCAAAAAAAACCCAAAAAAAAACAAAAACAAGTACGTGTTATCAAAAAGATGACTGGAGCTATCAAGCTATCACCTGTTACCATTATATAAAACATTTAAAAAGACACAGACAGGTAGAGGTAGGAGGGGCAAACTGAAAGTGGAGTTTCATTAAAAGCAGTAAAGCTGTTCCTATTGACGACATCAGAGGAATCATACTGTACTAATCTAAGTCAGTCACACTGTGGAGAAGATGAAAATAAAAATAAATAAAAATCTGATAACTGAACAGGAGGACAGGCTGGTTACTCACAGTGAGTTTAATGACTATCTCTGCTTGGATTCAGCCTCAGTTGGTATGAAAGCAACACATGTAAAGCTGAGAATATTTCCCAGCGTTCGCTAAGGTAACCCCGATAAGAACGACCCGCAGCCACTCGCTTCTTCTAATGAAAGCAGGGGGGGGGTGAAAGTAAAGGAAATTCACTATTTCTCTTCAAGACTGGTGAATTTGAGCATCTTCTGGACCGTAGACATTTACAATATAAAACCCTTCAAGCCTGCAGTCTACTCTGTTAGGCACGATAAATAGGCCTCTGTGGTGTTAAGGTTCAGAGTGACGAATGACTCAGAACAAGTCTGTCGTCTTAGCGCAGGTTATGCACCAGCATAAATCTATATTACCCACAAATAATTTAGGTCTCAAATATGTACTAAATCTAGTAAACACCAACTACATCATTTTTAATATACATTCGTAATGTATGTACAAGGAATCAGAAAGTGTATTACCATTTTACAGCCTGATTGAGAAGGATTCTCAAGCACAGATCTGTCAACTCGATGTGTGATTTGAGGAATCGGATCCAGTTTTCTCTGTGAACTCATTTCTGCTGCCTTAATTTTTGCTTCCAGTCTGTAAACACTATTTACAGTCTTATAAAATACACTACAAGACCTGATTTTACAAACTATATGATGACATTATGTACATTCAGGCAATAACAAAGCCGTCTACTATGTAACATCATCCGAGGATCCCTTGAGAAGTCTCTTGCTTCACATCATCCACGACCCATGAGCCAGATTACCTTCATAGTTTGTCCGTAGTGGTAATCAGTTATCCCTACACTGTACATACAACAAAGTTGGATTGCAGAGACAGTAAACAGTGTGGTATGAGTTTGTGCACCTCTACAGATCGTGCTGCTGATGATAAATGTGAGTTGGCAGTGTCTCCTGCAAAATAAAAAAAATAAAATAAAAATAATAATAATAATAAAACAAAAATTTGAGGATAAAACCACTGTATAGTATTTCTAACCTTGGTGATCAAACCAGAGGAGGTGTGTTTCAGTTTGGCTCTTATGTTAAGGCAAAAATGTTTGGCACTTGTTGTACACTTGTTTGTACAGAATGTGATATCTCAAAAAATACATTTTCTGATTTCATCCTCTTCAGTTCAGGGGCTCTAATGGTGTTGCGTCCTCAGCAGAAGATGACCTGCTGAGAAATGTTGAAATGTTACAGAAACTGTTGATGTTACAGAAACTGCAGATGATGTTTGGATGAGGATTACTCATCCTGCGACACATATTTTATTTATTTATTTTCTGTCTCAAATTAGTTCTGGTCCTGTCTTGTCTCAAACAGCGATAACAAGTCAGGTGAACGGACCTTTCTTTCACACCCCAGTTTCTACCCTGACACCCAGCTGTGTGTGGTGGTCTTCACCCCGTGGGGGAAACCCTGTTGGGTCACCATTGGCTCAAAGTTGAAGTCCAGCGAGTCCCCATCCATCAGAGTGTCATGGAGAACCGTCTCCATGTCAAACTCGAACTTCTCGATGGACATGTCGTCCAAGTCGCTGGGCAGCTTCTCTTGGTGTAAGGGCGGCACCAGGCCTGGTCGACCGTATCCGTTGGTGTTGAGGGGGCAGAAGCCAGCAGGCATGCCTCCTGCACTTAGGTGGCCGGAGAGGCCATAAGGCATCTGCATTGGGCTTTTGGCTGTAGGCAAATGTGTGGTGCCGCCGCTGTGACTCAGGGACATGAGCAGGCGCCCATTCATAGTCGGTGACGTTGTGGGGGCTTGGCTGTGCACGTTGTGGGGGTGTGTGTGGGAGAGGCTGTGCAGGTGACCGTTTCCTCCTCCCATGAGTTTGGCTGCGTGCTGACTGCTGCTGTACGGCGGCAGCATGCAGCCTCCGCTGGACTGAGACACCACTGTGTCCACTGAAGGCATGAGCTCTCCGTGCTGGTCTGTATCTGATGTCAGCAGCTCCTTCAGGAGCCCCGCAGGACAGCTGTACTGGCCCATACTGGGCCCGAAGCCGGGCTTGCTCTCTGGCAGTGTCTGCAGCGGCATGGGCGACAGGGTGTTCATTCCTGCTTGACCATACACGCACTTGCGATACTCCTGCTGAGGCTGCGTGACCATACTGGGGGAGCTGTAAGTGGGGTACCCAGGACTTGGCTGCATCATAGGAGATGGGGAGGACTGGGAGGAGCCGGAAGTCGTTGCCCCTCCACCGACTTGAGAATTGTTGGGTGAGAGCAAGTTAAGGTTGTCCAGAAGGTTTTCCATAACATTCTCAGAACTGTGTCCCAGAGAGCCAGTCATTTCTGTTAGGCTGGGCAGCGTGGCTGTCATTTTGGCGCCAGGGGCTCCTGGGTAGCCCATATGCACATCTGCCTCACCAAGATCATCCTCAGGCATAAAGGGTGAGAGGCGGCCACTCAGTGTGCTGGCATTGGAGCTCGTCCGAGGCCTGAAGCTGCTCCATGCATCGAAGTCGTCGTTGCTGTGGGAGTTGGGGCTGCCAGGCCACTTAGAGTAGGAGCCGGGGCTGTCTGCACCACCGTCTGGGCCGCCCTGCAGAGACAGCTGTGGGGAGACAGTGTGACATTTAGTCTGAAACCACTGGAAATAATACTGGCTGGCTGATAGAAAGAAAATCAAAAACAATAATGTCATGTAGCCATAATAGGATATTGGGAATGGAAACTAAGCAATATTTACAGACAATAGGAGAGATGCAATTCATTTTCAGTGCCGACATGATTCCCACACACAAAGAATCATTCCATGAGTCTAAGAAGTAGAAAAATTGCAGTTCTTAATTGTAATGTAGCGTTCTCATTCGCCAGATTAAGATGATGTCTTTCGGGCTTTCACCACTTAAATCCTTCATCAATTTTCAATTCAGAAATCCGATATCTGTCCCCCTTTCGCCCAAACGCATTAGATGCAGCCTTCATTTGTTTACCTTTTTCTTAGCTGCTCTGCCCCTGCTCTTGGTGAACTTGCTGTTGTTGTCCATGGAGGCTGCTCGGCGTCGGGGGGACTTGCCGCTCTTCCCACCCTCCGGGTTTAACATCCACCATGAGCTCTTGCCGGTCCCCTCATTCTGGACGCGAACAAAGCGGCTGTGCAGAGACAAGTTGTGCCTGATGGAGTTCTGGATAAGAGAGGGCGGAAAAACAGAGGAGAGCTGAGTGAGGTGCAGACAAATAGGAAGAGACGCGTGTTTGCCCTTTTTCCCAGAACACCAAAGATCTACTTTAGCGTCCAAGTGCAAATCCCCCAGTACAGGTGGCTCTTGTCGAGAAAAACACGCCGGGCTTGGTGGCTGATTTATGGAGGAGAAAAGGGAGATTCTAAATTCACTCAGCGTCCTCATGCCATTTGCAATTCAAAGAAACACAAGTGTACAAACACCCATACACAATAGGTGTCAAAAAGTTTACTCCATGAGCAATACATCCTGAGCAGACTGAGGATTAAACTGCAGACACTCTTATCTCCAAACACACTGTACAAGTGGGCCTTTATTTCCTTTACAAAAACAGAGGGGCCCATTGTAAAACACTATTGTACCAACACTCACATTCCACCTGACTACGTGTCTTGTCTAAACCAGCACAGAATCAAAGGGAGGAAACAGACTAATCTTTCCTTCTTACAGACACATGATTTCTGCACTCTAACGTTGCTTAGTGACACCCCTGGTGGAAAAACTAATTTTTGTCAGGAAGCTAGTGAAGCATTAATAAAACACTGCAAACAAAACAGCGAGAATATTGGCCAAACATCTGCTGAGCAAACCACAAAAAGTCAGGAGCCGGCGTTTCAGTCCTGCTTTACTTCTGCTGCCACTGGTCTGGGACAGAGCATTTTCGAGCTCCTTTGCTTTTAAACCTGTTTTAACTTTCTGACTCTATCTAAGCCCTAACTGTTGTTTAAGTGACATCCACCCTCAGAGAGTAATTTATACTCTGTGCACTCTGCAATGGCCTGGCTTGTTTTGTGGCCGGGCCATAACATGAAGTAATGAGCCTTGGCCAGACATTACTGTGCATGCGTGAAGCTTGTTGTTTTGAAAGAAAGGCTGGAACTCCCTGCACACATTCACACTCTCAAACAAACACACACACACACAGAGCTTAGCGTGCATAGTGGCTAACGTCATGAAGCCCATTCCTGCTGTGACTCACTGCTTCACATCTGGCTCGCAGTCTGCCGTCTCCTCCGCCTTCACCTCAGCTTCTTCTAATCTCTGCCATCTCCTCTTCTCATTCTTGACTCTCAAACCTCATCCCACTCACAGCACATTTGTTTTTTTCAATTTTAATTTAAATTTCCCAGCTAAGTACTCAATGGGTTGTCCAGTTTTAAGTATTTTTCCATTGCTCATAGTGATGTCTTCAAAATTGCTTGTTTTTGACCAGCAATCCAAAACGGAAAGATTAAATTCAATTTAAAATAATATAAAACAGAGAAGATTAGCTAATCCCTACACTTAAAAAGCTGTTTTGGCATTTTTGCTGAACAAATTAGTTCAAAGATGAAAGACTTTCTGCCTTTAATCTTGTTGCTTTGTTAAATCACCCAAAATGGGATAACAATCCATTTTATTCAACTTTAGGGACCTCACTCCAGAGCGACAAAGTAAATGAGTAAAACCGAGTTCTCCTTTAAATATTAAGTAACTTTATTGATTTCTGAAATTCAACTGATCCGCTCCATAAATAACATCATCTTCCATTTATTCCACTTCTTTTTAAACAACTCTATTTCTTCTACTTGCCATATCTACAGTACTTATCCTCTCCTCGCTGTAAAACCTCAGGCTCCGGGGCACGTGAGGTCGCTCCAGAACACTGGGCCCTTAACAAATGAATGAAATTACCTCTGAATCAAATGACCCAACTGTCTCAGCCAATAATCTCGGTCTAGTTTGCATGATCTGGAGGAGATGACAGCCATTCCTTGATTAGCCTAGCGAATGCTTTTCTCCCACCACCCCGCCCCCACACCTTCTACTGCACATCGGTCACTATGACAAAAAGCTGAGGAGTAAAGTTTGGTCATGAGCCTCTCTTTCCCATGACCACTAAGAGTGCTGGTAATTTCAGCTGTGCTGCAACAAAGAATGACTGCAATGTGAGCGCAGACGCCGGGATGTCCTGTTGCAGCCCTATATCATCCTGATGACAGAAAGCACAAAGACAAACTCTACTTCAGAGTACCATGGTTTCTATTTTGGTTTACGTAACAGTCAGTTTCCCTGCTGCAATGATGACCCAGAACGTTTTAAAACTAGTTTAAAAGTCCTGATGCAACAGGGGGAGTACGAGGGTCATTAAAAACTGTTCTGATGGGAATTACCAGAACTTGATGTGCTGTGTGTGGCTGAGGTTGCCTGCTGGGGCCAATGGAAAGCCTCTCCCACTGTGTGTGCGTGTGTGCCAGCTTATGTGACAAACAGCAGTAGTATGGTGTTAATTTTGTTGCTCACTCCACTGGAGCCAGTGATATTATGGTTTGATAAACACACGCGATTAGGAGGTAAACACACGCATATGAACATACAGTCACACACACACACACACACACACATGCAGAGAGACATACACATGGTCAACCATAGCCTTGAACATTTTCTTTTTGATACATCAGTCTCTATTTCTTTAGAGACTACTGTATATCTGACAGTGATTTATCTGCGGAACGCAGGAATTTAAACATTCCAGCTAATCACTGAGTGCAAAGTTCAACTGTAATCACAGAAAACTTCTTAGTATCTCTTAGGAAACAGTATAGGCAGGATTCCCCGCCAGGCAGTCATCACAATCAACATTCCTCAGCAATGTTACAAAACCTACGATTTGACAGAGCTGAACTCTGCTGATTACTGCTGCTAGAGGATGCTTCTATCTTTCCTATCTTGTGTCGTACGAAAACATGACACTAACAGCCTCCAAAAACAAAATGCAACACATGGAGAAAGTTGTGAGCAGCAGAGTAGCGTGGAGTCAGTGATATGAACACACAGCACACTGTCTGCAGTTTCTAGTTAAACTGAAAATGAGTAGACAGTAATCGGAACAAATGGCGTGACAACAGGCAGTAATCTGACAGAAGTGTTTCTCCTAGGGCTCCCTCACGTAGCCAAAGATAATAAAAAAAATAATAAGACTTCTCTCTGTCCTGAGTGAGTCCACCGCGAGGAGCACCACCTCAGTACTCTGAGTCAACAGAACAGAGCAGCGCTTGGCAAAACACGAGGAAGTGACCACATGAAAGCGCAGTGACAGGAAACAGAGCTAACTTCCTGCCTCACAGGAAGCATGGCGGTCCTGAGGCAGAGAAAAAGGCAAGGAATGTGAAGCCGCAGCGTCGTCAGCCAAGAGGACACCGCAGATTTCGCCCTCCCCCATGTTCAGCTACAGGCACTGATGCCCGATGTCACACTTTATCTGTTAAAAGAGAGTAATATTCACTTTGTTGTGCGATGGCTCAAAAAGAGTTACATGACTGGATACGTAATGACTCAACATGGCTTCAGACCCTGTGTGTGTGTGAGAAAGAGTGGGCATGGATCAGTAAAGAACACACTGTGCTGGTTTAAACTCCCTCACTGGCAGCAATACTGAAAGGCCACAGTGTTCGGTACATCACCCTGGCCTTTTCCTCTCCTTCCTTTTCTCCTTCTCTTTATTCCTCGCCTCCTCCCTCCCTTTCCTTTCTTGTCGCCTCCCTCTTTTAATCTCCTCTCTCTCTCGCTTTGTTTTGCCCTCTCTCAACTTTTTCCATCGTCTTTTCATCTCTTGCTTTTTGTCCCTCATTTGGTTTCATTCCTTCTCTCCTCTTCTTCTTGCCTTGTCTTATGCCACCTCCTTCTCTTTCATCTTCTGTTCTCATTTCACCCGCTGTCTCCCCCTTTCCTTTCTTCATCTTATGTCCTTCCTTCTCCTCTCCTCTCCTCTGCTCTCTCCTGCAGACAGTCGCCAAGTACCTGCAGAAAACTGAAGACAGAGTGTCAGACCGATGTTGGCACAAAGACCTCTCATAGCTGCTCAAATGTCATCTGATCTAATGAGAAAAATCCCCAGAAGAGTGGAGTGCAACACCACCTACTTGCAGGGCTGCTTTGAATCAAGTGAAGCCACAAGAGAAACCTCAGCTGCAAAGGCCATACAGCTATGCGCACATAGAGTCTGCAGCATTGCTCCCTCCTCACAGGCTGAAAGCATGCAGCAGGTAGAAAGTTGCACGCTATCAACTCTCTGAGTAGTTTCACATACAGTTATCGGTGATATGGAACTGATGGAGGTGAAAAAATGTGGTTTCCCTGCACTATTTCCACTGAATGCACTAAAGAAAAGGTGCTGTCCTCAACGAGCTTTCTCACCTTTTATTGCCTACGTTCCAGCAGGTGTATTCTTTCACTGTAACTGGCTATTTTCTGTGTCACGTCTGTGGCTGCGAGGAGGACAACCTATAGGAGCAGGCAGTGCACCATTTCTTAACCGCCAAAGTAAGTAGTCCTAAAGCTGTAGCTTGGTCATGTCTGGAGCTTTTGTGCTGAGTGAGAGCTGTGCGGTTAAGACAGAGAACGTGTAAACCTGTTATTAGGCTAACACCAGCTCAGCAGGTCTGCCTGCTTAACAACAGCATGGAGGCTGAGCACACAGCTCCAGGTGAGATGGCGGGGCAATGAGTGATGGGGAACCACCACTCAGTGGGATCATGGAGTCATCAAAAGAGAAGCTCACAGCAGGTTTTTTCCCCCCCTAGGTGTCATATACACTTTAGTGAGCACAGATTACAACTGATTCCCTTAGATTATAAAAGCAGGCTCTCTAAAATTGGGCAAACTGAGCGATAACACCTGGAGACAGGGAAGGAGCAGCATAGACATGAGCAACAGGGATGAGGCAGTAGCTATTTTTCTCTTCTTCTTGGCTGATGGTTCTATGAGATATGTGTCTATAGGGCACGAAAAAGCCATCAAGTGAAAAAAGCTGACATCACATGTCTGCTCAGATAATCTCATGCGCTTGCTGTTTTATTAGACAGTTTCTGAATTATATTTTAACTTGGAAACCTTCTAGAGTCCATTTATCCAAACCTTTGGACACACTTTGTAGGAAAATATATTTATGGCCCTAAAGTTTTCATGAGAAGTATTTAAGATATCTTTGGGAACAATTTCACAAAGCTTTCGAGCCATTTTGACTGTTGCTTTTAATCCTCACAAGCCCAGCTCTATTAAAAAAGTATGCAGGATTTGTACCTGGGTCTTTAAATGGGGAGATTTCAGATTTTTTCTTTTCTTTTTAGGCATGAATAGTCAACAAAGACATGATCTAATTACATGAATTGTCAGGGGCCTATGACCAAATTTTCTGTCATGGGATATTTGGTTTTTAGTGGAACAGTTTAAAATGGCATTTCACAGATTTATGTATCTATTTAAATGCTATTTATCAATAGGGTGATAATAATAATGTTGTGCTTTAAGCAGTCTGGACGTATGTATGCTCAGCTACACACAAGGACTCAGTCTTGCCCTCGGACAAACACAAACACACACTATCACACTATGAATAGCCTGTGATGACTTCATGCGTTTGCAGTTTCATAGGTAATCATCAGCACCAATATTGAACCGACCAGTGATAATCACTCACCTATTTACTTAAGCCAATACAACAATGATGATAAAAGGCAGTTAAGATAAAAAAAAAAAAAAGCAAGGCACAGGAAATGTAAAGCCTTGGTTCTTTTTTTTATTATTTACACCCTTGGTTTCATTAAAATGGTCCGGAGAAAAGGAAATGATTGTTGTCATTAATGTTGCGTAGCAGCAAGCAACACAGCACAGCGCCCCAGGTTGGACTGGGCAGGGCGGCATAAACGAGTCACTGTTAGGAGTGATATAAAAAGAAATCTGTTAGGCCACAATTTCTGTTTGAAAAAAAAAAAAAGTCTCAGATTAAAAATGGAAACTGACCCTAGGATATAGTTCGAGCCTGAAATAGGTTACTTCTACCCTCTCCCCTCCATCCTTCCTTTCTGCTATTCCTCTCTTGTCCTTTTCACTTGGTCCTCTGGGATATCACGCACGTACACTACTGGCCACAGCTGATCGCACACTCGTGTTGGAGCAAAAAAGGTCCCTTTCTCACCCGCTGACGTCAACTTCCAATAATTGAATTTGGCAAAGAGAGAGCAGGGAGGAGGGCCCGGACACAGGGCGCTCAGTGTGGAGCGCCTAAAATTCACTTTAGAGTTCTATGCGCTATTAAGTTCTATTAAGTATTGGACACTTAAAGGTATTACAGCATACTGTATGGTTTCAACCAACATAGGAACAGACAGTTACCAAAAAATTGTTGATACTTATGCTTTAGAAAAACAGGACTGTTTTAGGTATTTTCAAGTTAGGGATTACTTTAATAGTAACATTACAGATGACCAAGATACAGAAATAAACCTGATTAGCATATAATAGAGGCATACAAATCCAACCCCCATAGAGAGCTAGTTGCTAAAATTTATTCATGCTTACAATCTGCTAAAAATCACTCTACTATATACATCAAAGGTAAATGGGAGAAAGAAGCTAATACAACTCTAACAGAAGAAGATTGGCTTAATATATGGAAAACACAAACAACTACATCAACTTCAGGTCAAGGGAGAGAATTTACTTGGAAAAATGTTATTAAATTCTTTATCACCCCTAAAATAAAACAGCTACAGAGGGGTAAACCTGACTGTGGATATTGTTGGAGGCAATGTCAGAATCGGTCAGCTGACCATTTTCACATTTTTTGGGACTGTGCAGTAATTCAACCCTACTGGCTGGGAGTAGTGACAGAGATAAAAATAATATTTGGAGAAGAAATTAACAATGATTTTAGCAGTATATACTTAGGTAATATCCCAACTAATCACAAATCCTCAGATAAATACCTTCTTCAAATACTACGCAGCCAATAAAAAAGCCATAAGCAGGAAATGGATGACGAAGGAACCACCAACAACAATGGAGTGGAAAGGGATTGTAAGGGATATATATATACTATGGAAAGGCTGACTTTCTCTATTAATTTAGCCATGGATAAATTTGTTAATTATTGGAAAAAATGGTCAGCATATCAGAACATGGATTAGAGATTTCTTTTTTTATTTTATTTATTTATTTATTTTTTCTTCATTTTCTTTCGTGAGATTTTGTAGAAATTTTGCTTCAAATACCAATTCTTCAAGACTCCAAATTACATACTACAAATCAGATTTTTTTTAAATTTACTTATCTAATTTTTATTTTTTAATTTTTTTATTTATCCATTTTTTTTTTTTTTTCTTGTATGAGTGAGTGGTATCATATTAACCGACTATCAACCTAAAAGATGTGTCATGCTGCTTTTGGTTATTTAGATTGAAGTTGTGTAAAGGCTGTGATTTACAGAGCTTGGGGAGAGATGCATTTACTTTTACTTTTTTGTTACTCTCATTGTCAGTTTTTTATTTTACAACAATGTAGACATCTGTTAAGACGGAGATATGTGTCTTGACAAATTTTGAATAACACTGATGAGTTGATGACTTGAAGCGATAGATTAGTGAAGCACTCCATAACAAAATGAGATTCAATTCCTGAAAACGTATCAATGAATCGATCCCTTATATCTAAATGATCTCTTATGTTTTTCTTTTTTGTTGTTGTTGTTTTCTTTGTAATTTCTATGCCTGTTTGATTATTTGATTATTTATTTATGCTTACCCCAAAACTAAATAAAGATAAAGTAAAAAAAAAAAAAAAAAAGAGTTCTATGTGCTCAAGTAGCAGTCTACATCTTCCAGGAAAGTACCTCTTTAAAATGGTCACTGTCAGATGCTGAGTTATTGAAAAGGCAGAGAATGCAAGTCATGCAGAAGCAAATCTGTCTGCAAATGTATTTACTGACGGCCTCTTGGCAGGATCTCCTTTTCACAATCCTCTGCAAGGAGTGCAACCAAGTTCCCGACCCCCCCAATCACACACACACACACACACACACAGTTGAATTTGGAAGCCTGAATGGATAGTGATTGGTTCAGCTGAAGATTGATTGGTCTCACAGACGCTACGGGCAAATGATATATAGTCAGTGGGTGGTTTTGTGCAGAAGCAGCTAAGCCACTGATAGTCCAGGTTCTTTCATTGCCATATGATAGTGTGAGACGAGTGGAGGAGTGGAGGGGCTATTAACAGAACTTCCTGTCGCATTGTATCCGCACAGGAAGAGCTGGCCAGTCCTGATACTGATCCCACCGATGCCTTTGGTTTCTATACAAAACACTGCAAAAATGAGGCACTGGCAGGTGCAACGTAAGGGAGCAGCTCAAGAAAACAGTGGGTTCAAGAGCCACCGCTTCCTAATCAAAACTCAGTTGTCTGACTGTGCAAAACAAGAGGAAAAAGTAAGGAGGGGGGCCTTTGTGCAGGTAGTCTTTAAAAGGGAAGACATAGATCTAACTGCACATCTTGTAAGTGGCTAAGATTCACCCTCATAATGGTTCCAAACAAACAGAGTTTGGCGAGGGAATAATAAATCATCTTCTATTTCCTTCTGGTTTGGCCAAGTCAAACTGTCCTTGAGAAGTTTAAACTCACTTAAGGGAAAACAAACCGTAGTTACTTCTTAACTATGGCCAAGTTGTCAATTTGAATTTGTGTTTAGTCGCTCTTAGGCTTTAGGTTGTTATTTAAGAAATTCTACACTGTTGTTTGTTATGATGTATAATGATATGATTAGTGCCTTGACTATAACTCAGGAAAAATTTCCCAAGCAGAGAATTAAGATTGTACCTGTTTTTAAAAGTTTCAAATGTTTCGAGTTGAAAGCAAGTGTGAAAATTGTTCTTGAGAAACATATTCAAAGTCTAATTAATTTAACCACAGAACCCTAAAGCCCACTGACCTGGAAGGCCCATAAACGTTGGGTGCATTAGGAATTACCATTACATTTTGTATTTCTTTCTGGTGATACACATTCTTAGGTAGTTGGTGGTGATGGCAACTGTTACACATATTTCTAAAATAATGTCCCAGCAGCATGTGAGCCACAGTCAGCGTTCGGTGTTTACATGCTCAGCTCCCACCTATGCTCGCTGATTTCCTGACCCAGACTTAAGCTCATGTGTACAGACAGGGCCCGGGTTGTGCTGGCAAAGCTTACCATGCTAAAATATGTGCATGTGTTGCTATGTGCAACACAATGTGAGTCTGTAAATGCACAGAGCTGTGTCTGTGGAGCGGGGATATTTTTCGCCTCTGATCAGCAGAGCGGCTGGGCTGGGCCTATGCCTGCTCTGCCTGGATAAAGATGCAGTGTGTGGACCACTGCTGGGTGCCTGTGTGGCGGCCTGCATCCACAGGCCTGACCCACCACGGAAAGGTGGTGAGGGCAGTGTGTGTGTCTGTGTGAGCGGGGGGTTTATATTTATATGCTCGTTACCCCAGTTCAACCTAGCAAACATGGGGATATCCCCAAGCTGTTTTTACGGCTGGATGTTGATTTCAGCAACAAATATCCAGTTGGAGACAGAGTTGATAAGAATTCTACTTGGTACTTTTCTATGTTGTTTTTTCACATTAAATTTAGCTAAAATACATAAGTATAACCTTTAAACTCACTTCACGGACAAAGATGCATACCAATAATGTTTGTAATGAGTAAAAATAATTGTGGCATATGGAGGTTAAATTATATGCTGATGATATTCTATTTGTATTTGTAATCCATTTACCTCTATTCCCAATGTGTTAAAGATGAAAGAAAAAAGTTTAGCTGATCAACTGAAATATTACAATATTCACTTCTGGTGTCTCTTCCTGTTAAGTAAATTCTTTGTTGAAGAAAACCAGAGATGTATTTAAGTATTGGACCAAAGCTTATGTTGATGTCAGATCCTATGGATGCATCATGTAATCAATATATAGATGCTGAGAGTGGGTGAGGGTGCTTGCGACTGTAAAAAAAAAAAAAAAAGTGTTCCAAAAAAATTTGGAACACATACAGTGGGGCATGCCCTCTTAACTTGTCTTCCTTTCCTTTCTTTACATGCACTGAGTCTGAATGGAATGCCAAGCCAAATCTTTATGATTTTTACTCTCCTTCCATATTAATAGTGTCAGAAAGAAGCTTGAAAAACTAGATGTCCTGTACTTACCTGTTTACTGGTGGTAAGCATGATTAATTCTCTGCAGCTGCTGCTGCTGCAAAAAGATTTCCAAAGAAGAAAGACAAGAAACCTAAAGCAGCCATTACAGTCAGTAACTTAGATTTCTTTTTTTCATAGGCTCATTATGGAAAGGAAATATGAGTAAAAATATGAGTATAAAAGTGCACCAGGGACGTTATTCAGGAAAAATGTAACAAAAAGTGGTGACTATGTGGTGACTCTTCTTTGATCGTCATGGTTAAGTAATCATGTTTTGAAATTAAAAACTAATGTTGTTATTATGCCTCTTTTTTTTTTTTTTTTTTTTTTTTTTTTTTATTAGTACGAACGGTGTTATTGCTCTTTGGTCTTTATGCCATTGAACCGGCCTAGATGAAACATGTTTGGTCTGTTGCTATGCTAAATAGAAGTCTCACAACAATAGTTGCTGTGTGATACTATGTCTTTCCTCTGCTGCCTGGAAACAAACAAAAAAAAAAGCCTAAAAGTTTTACTGGTAATTTAATTCCTTCTTGGATTAATAGATCAGTCTGTTGGGCAAGAAAAATGTCACTCAGCATTCAAAATCTCTACCAATTAACATATTCATGAAAGGCCGCATCGGTCAAAGTGAGAGCTCACATTTTTGTGAAGCATAGTAGCAAGTGTGACATTAAACCAAGGCACCAAGACCTGGACTTGGCATCCCTGAATCAGAGGGGCCATTATCAAACTGGCATGCATACAGGTCAGGACAGAAGGTGCACATGAGTAAACCAAAGCCTGACACCAGCATTTACTTTGGCACTATTTAAATCAAGTCCATAAAGTTTTATTTAGCTGATTGTGAGTAAACCACAGAATGATTACCCCATTATCTAAACATCACTATTGTAGTCATTTAAAATGATCGTGTAGAGTGGATCAGCAGCAGTGGGAAACCATTTCCCAACACAGAGAAGAAATGCAAAGTGCAAGAATAAAGAAAAAAACAACAAACAAAGAAACGATAGAAACACTGGGAAGAGGAAGAAACCATTGAATCTGGCGTCACACTCTGTGTTACTTCCTCGCCTGATGACATCATTACCCTGGTACTGCATACCTTCAACTGCTCTCAAAACAGCGTCTTCCTGTCAGGCTGAAACCTGCACCTGCTACAATCACTGCATCCAGTTACATGTGCCGACATTAAAAATGTCAAAACTACAGTATTAGGCAGACGTTCATTATTATATTCAATTTATGCAGCCATTCATCACTGCAGGAAGTTAATATAATAAATGTTATTATATTATGTTCCTGAGGTCATGGTGCTTTGAAAAATCCAGATTTTTTTTTTCTATTTGTCATCAGGAGAGTAATGAGCACTGGATAAGACAGACGATAGAAGACATAGAGTATTTAAGTTGTGCAGAATAGACGATGCTGACAATATAAATGCACAGAAGAAGGCCAAGAGCTACAAACAATTTCATTTTACTCGTACTGCTGATTTCCAAATCTTTCGGATTTTCATTATTTCAAATTTTTAACAAAATAAAACACCCAATGACAATGCTGTGAAAGAATGAACATCATGATTCTGGATTCTTGTGCTGTGTTGTCAACAGATCAAATCTCCTTTCTTTTTTCCTTCTTCATTTCTCTTGTCGATTGCTTCCATCAGGACATAAATGAATGATTCATTCAGAAAGAAATGGGCGCACATGTGGCACCATGTCTGATCTGCCTGGCCCTACCAAAGTTCCTAGAATCAAACACAGGAACCTGAATGGGCAGCCG
Source organism: Remorina albescens (assembly GCA_034769265.1). Taxonomy (NCBI): domain Eukaryota; kingdom Metazoa; phylum Chordata; class Actinopteri; order Carangiformes; family Echeneidae; genus Remorina; species Remorina albescens. The sequence continues at coordinate 19,025,744 of CM068497.1, read as the reverse complement.
CACTGGAAACTGCCAGCCTCAGACCTTACAGTACGTCTACATGCAAAACCTACATGGTTGTTTATATCTGGCACAAATATCACAAGGAAAACTACATTTTGTTATTCTCACCATCCCACATTGGGTCTGGAAATCAGTAAAAAAAAAAAAAAAGTATTTTGGACCTAAAACTGTTTTTATTCACTTTAAGCCCATGGTGGTCTCTGCTAGTAAAAGCTGATGTCAAGTGAAACCTGACTGCTGGTAACCTCTCCCCTCTGTGGGGTTTTTCTTTTATAAACACTATGTCAGGCATGATTCTTGCTATACAACACGGACAATAACGCTGCTGTGTTGCAACACAAGTGAAAACCAAAAATGAACACTCTTGAGGGCACTTTGGCTACACTCTTATGCGCTTTGACCCCTGAAACAAACTATTAGTTCCTGTGACAACAGGACCGGGAAACTAGCTGTGTGATGCACAATCATAACAACACCGCTGATTAAAGTGTGTGTCTAAATTTCCACCCATGCTGGCCAGCTCTACTGAGCGCTCATGTATGTGATAGAGGGTCTGAATGCATGTGTGATTGTGTGATAATGCCAGGCCAGTCTGACAGGCACCGTGCATAATCGCTTTAGGGTGGGAATTGCACAACAATGTGGGTCTGGGTAATGCCTGTGGTTTGGGGCCCTCAACAGCAAGCGGTCCTGTAAAAGTGCTGAACTGCTCGCTCCTTGTGTATTTGCGCTGAGGGTTTTCACTTCTCACTTGAATGGTGAAATAATTTTAATCTGCACATTAGTTCCTCTTCTCACACCATAAAACAGAGCTGAGGTCTTCCCATTAACCCCACAGGAGTTTTTTTTTTTTTTTCCCAGTTTTCTGACTGATGAGAACTTGCAATGGCAGACAGAGCCGCAATGTAATCTGTGAAACAAACTGCCATGCCCGGGCAAACCCACTGCCAAAACAAATGATCACATGCTCTCGTCCCACTACTACTAAACCCGCACTCAGAAAAACATAACAGTCTGACTCATCCTAAATAACTGTTTACCTGACCGTGCTGCTGGATGTCAACTCTATCTTTCTGGTTCTCGCGTAAAGCAGCCTGCGTAGGTACCTGTCCTCTGTCCTGTTGAATGAGCTTCTATTCTCTGCTGGTATCTTTTTTTTTTTTTTGTATCATTTACACTATGTGCAGTTACTGGAGGCTACACTGATCTGTCCTCTGGTCTACAGCCAGAAAAAAGGACTGACAAAACAAAACTCTGGCAGGAGTGCTGCAGGGTTGTGTGATGCCAGTGTCTGAGGTGGGTTGGAAACACCCGTGTACACATTTGACATGATTTGTTTGACTTCACTAAATGAAAGGGGCACTTCACAGGGTTTTTCCTGGGTCCTTTCCAGTGAGATACAGGCGCTTTAAGTGCAAAGCTATCAGCTGTGGCACCAGCTGTGTTACTTATAATACTGTGAGTTCAGCTAAGGAAACTTAGAGTTTAATGAAGTATATTTAACTAATTTGCAGTCAGAGTTTGGCCCCAAGCTAGTAAAATAGCTGCTTTCACTTCACTCTGAACCTAGCAAGCCATTTAGTAAAGAAAAAAAAAAAGCAATGTAGAAAAACATTCGAATAATAATGAAGAATATTTTAGATGAAGATGCGGAAAAACTAGCTATATGATGGAACACCATTTACTTTTGATGTGCTGGAATTCACCACACAATATTTTCACAAATCATAAAATTTGCTCAGATTGGAGTCCAAAAACCATGACTGAGTAAAGCTTGTTTACATATTAAACAGGTTCTACATGTTTTTGGGACATCGGAGTGAAAACAGCAAACAAACTTTTTGAGACAGGTCTAAAAACAGTAAAGCCTTTTCAACAACCAGCTGCACGCAGGTAGACAGGCGTGAGTCGCTGAGCGGTATGCATCTCACGGCATCTGTCGCCGCCCGTTGGCTTCCTCCCACGCCATTCTGGACGTGCTGTTACTGTTACTAGCTTTACTGCGAAACTACGACCCAGACAGCACCGGCACATGTGATACTTGCTTGAGGTTCAAGCTGGTGTGACTCCATAGCTGCAGAATGCCTGCATCCATAAATAAGTGCACATGTACCACACACAGATATAAACATTCAAACAGCATTTGATATCCCTGCTTTGCCACACTGACCTGCTTTCCTGGCTCTGTTGAGCTTCAAGTCAGACATTAATTTCTTAAGATGTTGTTTTTTTTCTTTAGTAGAGGTAACAAGAGGCAGACAACAACACAGGGTGCTAATGCTGGGGGGGGCAAACAAAGCAGAACATGATGGAAAACATGAAGTTGTGAAATAATCTGCGGGGCTACTAGTTTCACAATATTGCCCAATCAAATCAGTGTGAATGAGCATGATTACGTCACTTGGAAAACGACAATGTTCTTCACTCGTCTGCATCACATTTTCATTCCATGCGGAGCCAACGGCACATAAACAAGTGGGTCTATTTGTGACAGCTGATTTAACTACACTTGTTTTCATCATTTAAGTCATTTATCAACTAAAAAATGTTTTGGTTTATTTCAATTGTAAGACATTGGTCATTTGTTTCTTTTGTGTTACTAGCAATGGAAAAGTCTGTGGGTGTGTGTTAATGGGGCTATTTGTACGTTTTAGAGGGTATAGTACAGGGACGAGATGGGCGGAGGCTACATGGTTAGTGTTCTACCTTAAGAAGGAAAAGCTGTGATACAGAATAGAGTTTACATTGGTGGTGCTTTCCACCTCTGAAGACAGCCCTGGGTGAGTAAAAGAAGAGAGTTTTAGGCTATTCTCTTAACATTCTTCTAGACTGCTAACTTCACAGATGTTTTTGGAACTTGTGATGGCCATTTGCAGTTTTTTGACATAAAAGACGCAACAAAAAAGAAAAAAAAAAAATGTTAAAGGAGATTATGTCAGTCCTAGTGTCTACCAGGATGTTTTACACAGAGCAGAACAAAGACTAACAGGTAGTTTTCATCAATACTCACAGCTGCTTTTTAACACCCGCGGTGTTGCCAGCCATGGTGATTCAGCACATCAAAGCACTAAGTGATATGAAACGCAAAGGCGGGTGAAGAAGCAGTTGTAAGAAGATACTGGATTAAAATCAGATGAGGAGAAAAGGAAAGAATATCACGCCACAATAAAAAAAGATATAAAAGCCTGTGCTGGAATGTTCCCTGTGTCAGCCTGTCTGTCTGCTTGCCATCAAGTCTGTGCATCTGCCAGCAGCAGGGCTTTAATTATGAGGCCCAGGTTATGTGCATATACACATACACATACACACACTAGCGTCCAACATATCTCTAACACAGTGCCTCACAGTTCCGCTGACTAACCAGTGGCACCAGACTTTGGCCTGCGGCTCCCTGATTCCAGTAAATGTCTTGTTATGCAACTCCTAACAAGTGTCACCCAGTCTGAACTTCGAGCATTCTGGGACTCTGCTGTGCCCTCCCTCTCTCTTTATCTCTTCATTCTCCTCAAAAGACAGTGAGCGGTTAGCTCCTTGGTTCAGCTCAAAGAGGGGGGGGGGTCCAGTAACCCTTGAAAACACTAAGTGTGGCCTGCTTTGTGCAGAGGCAGAATATCAGGAATGGGAGAGGCAGGCGGTGCAAGCAGGAAATGGGGAGGAGGGTGAGGAGAGCTACTCTAGCTCTTTGCCTGAGAAACACAGCTGCCCCTCATGTCTTGGGGCAATGCCAAGGTTGGACTCCTAGACTGCCTCGGGGGGGTGAGAGGTGTACATCTATGTGTGTGTGTGAGAGTGTTGCACCAGTAGAAACAGGAGGACTGCTGTTCTTTCCAGCTCCCTATCCCACTAATGCACATTCAGACCCAGAGAAACAAGCAGTTTGTGACTGATGGTAAAGTTTAACCAGCTCTGTGCTCACTCAGCATCAGAATGCATTAACTCTCAGCTTCTGTTCCCCATGGTCCATGGGTTCATGGGAATTATTATTTTGAACAAACGCAGCAATTTCATTACACCTCTGCATCATCACTACCATGTAAATGAGGACAATCTGACACAACTTAAGTATCAATCACTTAAACTTGAAGTAGTTAGAACCATCAGGAGCTTTTCATCACTTTTTTTCTACCATCGAATGAGGTTTTTTGTATGGTGGTGAATGTGTCTTGACAAAGCAGGTCAACCTACGGTGTCTTTGTAATACAAGTAATACAAGAGGTTAGAGTAAACCCTCTGAGAAGCACAGAGGCAGATTTTAAGCTGCAATCCGTCGCAATCAGAAAGCGGCGCGACGATCCGAGGCTAGCCTGTTAGAAGTCTAACTTCAGTATGAGAAAAGAAGTGATAGAAACTCACACTTCTTTTCTTCTGGTCTGGTAAGTGAAGAATTGTTAATGCTAATGTTGCCAAAGTAGTGATAGCAAAATGTAGAAATAGCTCTTCTAATGTGACATTAAAGTAGAATTTGATACAACTGGTAAAGGTTTGATTTAATAGGAAATAGTGATTAAGATTCAGGTTAATTTACAGCTTTTCTGCAGCAATGGAAGTAAATGAATTCTTGGCAGTCAGTGCAGGCAGTTCCCACAGGTTGATGACTTACAAACCGTCTTACCCTACAAAGACGTCGTTTGAATAAACTGTGTTGCTCCATCCCCTGATGCATTGTGAAGATAATACTGTGTTGTAGGAGATAGTGCTGCGTATTTCTGTCAGAATAGTGAGAAAAAGACACATATTGGTTGGTTGGTTGGACAGAGGTCCATCCTTCAGCAGGAGAATATGGTTTCACATGTTGGAAGAACAGCGCAGTTTCCAGACAGAAGGTGACAGCAAAGCAAAAAGCAATTGCAACATATTTGTGGGACGAACTTCCTGAGAAATACTTGATTTGCATTCTGGTGTTCAGCTGCGGAGTCGAAAAAAAAATAACAATAATTTTTTCTCGACAAAAAGATCCTAAGACACTGAATCGTGTGAATTAAATGACAGAGGGAAAACATGAGGTACCCTTAAATGTTTAATTGGTAGTGTATACAGCAAAACAATGCAGATTTCAGTGATATGGGACTTCCGGCGGGCAACTGGATAAAGTGTGACTCATTGTGGTAATATTGCATGAACTTTTGCAACAGTTCTTCCAGGTTAATCAGGGTTCATGAGGTTTCATTTCTTGACATCTCCGAGATTAAAGGCTATCCCAATTGGCAGAATGAAGCATAAAGATGAAGAGATGCTTCATACATTCAGACTGAGACCTCCTTACATCAGTGTCGGTGTAAAGTCAGATCAGAGACACCTGTCTTGTACATCAAAACTAAAGAAACCACACACACACACATCCTAACCTACTCCACAACCTATTTGAGCTTCTCCTTTTGGTGATACCTGCAGTGTTTACTGTAAAACTAAGTGGGATTAGAGTCAATGGGTTCATTTACATGGCAATGACCCTGGTGTCACCTGCTGTACATTCTGCTCGGACCTATGTTGTTTGTCTGCTCCAGCACAGTTTGTTTTGACATCTATGGGAGTGTTTGCCAGCATAGGCTGAGGAATTTCAGGTCAAGAGAGCGCAGAGTACAGAGAAAACCTATGACCGAATTGATCTCCAAACTGACATCAAAGAGCGCCTGAGCCATCCAGCTCCACTGGCTGAAGCCAAATATTTATCCTACAATGACGTACGAATAGTAGAGAAATACAAGAAAGAACAGATGTTTGGCAGGTATGCAAGTACGTGTGTGTGTATTGATATATTATACTGTATTAACTCATGTGTGCAACTTGTGCCTGTACTGCAGTCTGAAACTATTTAATATTAATTACCTTTTGTCAAGTGAAACAAGCTAATTAGAAATAAATATCCAGCTCAGAAAGGTTTGGGATGGTGATACATAATTTGTGCCATCTGCTCTGCTTCCTGTTGGATAGGGTCCTGTGCCTGGGCCAGTGTCCAGTCCACTTGGAGAGCTCCTCCAAGCTGGTCCCACCTGGCACAACTGTCCTCAAAGCTCACACTGTCGCAGACAGACCAATAAGTGTGGAGGCTGTCCTGACTCAGTTCAGACTCAAACGAATGTGGTCCTTAAACAATTACAGATTAGATTAGATTAATGAAAGCTTCACGTGCTTGAGCCGGTTAATGTAAGGAGAGCCCCAACTGCTCAGTGCTGCTCAGAAAGACACAGAAATGATGGTAAAAATAAATGGAACTAAAAGTAAATTACGACAAACACAGCCTGTCAGGATGACCTTTGTGTTGTGGCTTCAGCCACTGAGGTCTCTCTCTCATGGCACAGAAACTTCAGTTTTCATATGACTTCATAGTAAACCATTGCATTACCCCGATATTCCCACACACCATAAATCATACTTTCATTCTAAGCATTGTTTCATTTTCTCTTGAAGGCTCGCTGGGTAAGAATGAGAGGTTATTTAGTCTGAGAGCTTTTGTTTGAACGTCTAGAGTCATTTCGCAAAGCTGGTGCCTTTGGAATATAGTCTGCCACAAAAGTTACATATTTGTTTGTTTCCAATCAGTCATATCACTCCAGAAGACACAATATAACAATGCAGTGGGAGATGAAAAGCTATACTATTATACCCTCTTTTTTTGGACTGATTTATTACTGGACAAATATTTGGTCAAATATTTTAATGGAGAGAATCAAGGAGTTAAACATTGACTGATTAATTACTGTCTGGAAACAATGTCTTACATTAAAGGGTCACTGAAAAAGAAACAGCATAAGAGTAAACACACGGCTGAACAGAAAATTACCATTTTACATTGTCATGTTTACCACAGAGGCATTCTCTCTTCGTCTCGCCTCGGCTCATAAGTAAGCTCACTCTGAAGAGACAATGTGTGATAGCCCCCCTGTGTGAAAGCGAGGGGCGCTCTATGAATAACTCCCTTCGCAGCAGTGAATGGCACTTTTCTTTCCCACAGTATTACTCCGCCCCCACCTGCAACATGGCAGGATAAGCAGTGAGCCCAGGCGGTGGCTGAGCGCCCCTCTCAAAGCTGCCAATCACACAAAAGCTGTTAAACGGATGGAGCGGCAGCGAAAAACTCCACGGTTTATTTAGGTGTGTTACTGGAGACACAAAGCCACTTTCACACCTTTGGTCGCTGTGAATCTAATGTATGCTTTTCAAGATGTAAATGATCTACTTAATGATGTTGGAGACAAGTAACTCATGGTGATTTGCTTCAACTACACTCTGCTATATAATAACTTCCTACTTACAGTGTAACCAGTGAATGTCATGGAGAAAGTGATGACCACAGCTGTTTCATGGTCACCAAGTGGCTGAGATGACTGCCAACAATCATGTGGCCAAATGAAAAGTCTGACCTTCTCATCAGAAACACTCATTAAACCATTGCAAAATAACATACAGGAATGTCCCACCTTTTAAACTCATCACCAGTCCTGATTTTTTCCCTGGTGATTCTCTTTAACTTGAGGATGCACAAGACCGGCAAATTATAGGTGTGTGTTTGCAGGTGTTGCTGTGACACACACTGCTGCCTGTTTTTACTCTTAATCTGTGTTAGATTCCACAAACTTATAAATAATCATCTTGATGTCCTTACACGTATTCAGTTTTTCAGTTCCCATATAAATTTGTTTAGTTTTATGGATTAACCGGAAGTATTTAAGATAGAAAACAATACATTTACTTTTCAAGTGAAAACATTGTTAAGAGAGAGCAAGTAAGCAATCTTATATTGGTGTCCATAACACAAACAAACACACACACACACACACACACACACACACTCATACATGCACTCACAGACACACTTAAAATCAAAACTGTCTCACCTAGAAATCAATACAAACTCACAAAGGTAGCACAGATTCTAATCCCTTTTATCTGTATGTTGAATAAATGAGGGAATGTTGCTTTACTTAAAAATGGCCAAACCTACTCTGACAATATCACTGCTGGAAGCAACACATCTGCCCAACACCTGGTTGTTTACACTGAAGGGGTTTTTCCACTTTCATATAATTTGACGGACAGCACTGACATTTGACAACTCGCCACGAGTTTCGTCCTTTTTATAAACACCGAGGTCAAATGAATGAATGTGGAGCATCGTGTTGCTGAAAATTGCATTTCTTCTGAGTCAAACTTTATGCAACCTTTATGTGATCCTTTTATGCGACTCTGCGAAGACAAGAAATTCTCGCTGGCAATTGTGACAGATATGAGTGTGTCATCTCTCGGCACAGGACTCACACATGGGAGCCTTGTCTGATAAGAGGGAAGGCAACAACAAAAACAGCCCACAAATGCTTTACATTTCATCAACAACCCAGACAGCATTTAACAGGGAAGCCATAATAAATCTCTCACTGTGTGACTACAGACTCAATATAATTTCCCACTGGGAGAGTAGACTGTCATCAATTCATTGTCAGACACAAATGAAACTGTGTGTCTCCAAAAGGAGGTCTACGCCCCTCAATAGTGTTCGGTGGGAGGGCTCGTCACACCACATGAGAAATTTTAAGTCTCCCTCTTGTGTAATGTTTTGGATGGTTTCCAGGACACATGAATGCTTCTGCTATATCAGACGTCCCAACAAAGCCTCAGTAAGGGCACACTCTAATATGGAAAATAGCACATTAACTTTAAAATCACCCATACAGCTATATCTGAAAAAGAGGGGGGCCTCTTCAATCACACTAAACAACAACTCAAAGTATTTGGTACATTCAGGAATGCCAGAATGAAAAGAAAATCCCTGCTGAGTCAGCAGACTCATATAAATAACATACTGCATGGAGAAGTCAGATGACTGTCTAAGGTCACGGTTGCAATTGGTCAGTGTGATCAATTGGCATGAACTGGATGACAACGAAGGGAGCAAATCATAGAGAGGTCACCAGTCACTTAAATCTTCATGCATGCTCTTTTTCTTCTGTGCAGACAGGTTTGTGACAAAGTGATGATGCAGGGCAAATATTAGCTGAGGTCTGTGCAGGTGAGCTGACAGTAACAGCGTTGATGGAGATAATGAAGACAAATAAAGAAACGCTCATTCATTCATCTTCTAATGCTTATCCATTTTTGGGTCGCAGGAGGTACTGGAGACAACCCCAGCTGACACTGGCCAAATAAAGAAACAACCCTGGCAAAAGAAAGACAGAAAAAAAAGAAGCAGCACTAGATGGACAATTAAATGTCTGTTAAACACAAGCCAGAAAGCCCTGGAGGCATATTACAGTGATACCACAAAACATAAAAATAAAGCTTAAAGCACAATGAACTCCCTGTTAGTATGACAGACACACCAAAACTCCCGACTGGAAAACTTCGTTTATGAACTCTCCTGGTGGAGACGACAGGCAGCACTCGGATACATCTCCTGGATGGAAGAACCAAAGGAAGTAAAGAAAACAACAAAAAACAAACGTACCTTCCAACCTGCAGAGCTGTTGCTGTCCCCCTTGTCCTTGAAATATGGCACACTCTTCACCATCCAGTCATAGATTTGAGACAGAGTTAGTCGGTTCTCGGGAGAACTTTCGATAGCTTTGGTTATGAGGTCTGCATATGACATATTCCCCCATGCGTTTCGCCGGGAGGAGCTGCTCTTCCTCTGGGCAGCGGCGGCGGCTGCGGCCGCTGCAGCTGAGGACGACGATCCGACCGGGGAGGAGAGTAGAGGCACCTGCTGCTGCTGCTGCTGCTGCTGCTGATGCGGGAGTTGCGGGTTCGGGTGCTGCTGCTGCTGCTGATGTTGTTGTTGTTGTTGTTGTTGCTGATGTTGTTGCTGCTGCTGCTGCTGCTGCTGCTGTGGAGGTTGCTGGTGGACGCAGTTCTCCTGACACTGGAAATCTGAGCACAGGATGACGGGCTTCTGATCCGTGAAGTCCTCGGGCTCCTCCAGCAGGCTCAGGTTGTTGATGAAGTCGGCGGTGCCGGCGGGCTCCTGCTTCACGGACGGCACCGGCGACGACGTGTTGGAATCGCCCGGGTTGATGAACTCCGGTCGGGGCAGGGGCCAAGTGCAGGACCGGGGCCGCGGCAGGGGCTCGAAATCCGGGTCGATTTCCACCAGGTGTGGCTGCTGGGCCGCTTCCGCCATGGTCGAGAGGTGACGGAGCCGACTGTTTACAATGTCATGTAAAAGAAGCAAATAAAAACCTTTCGGCTCTCCAAGAAAAAACAACAACAAACAAACAAAAATAAAAGGAGCCTCTTTGCGCCTTTGAAAGGAGCGAACAGGAGATGAATCTGTCCGGGAAGACGGTGCTCCGCCTCGGCGAAAAACTCTACACTGACACTTACATCCCAAGCCGGCAAAACATTTGAAACAACAATGGCGAAACCAAAATGTCTTTTTCAAGTGAGAGGAAAAGTTGTGTGCGTGAGCAGAGTGCGCCGAGCCGCTGGTTTGTTGTTGGTATCCGGTCGTAGTGATGAGGAGCCGTCCAGCCTGTTGACTCTCTGTGTTGTACAGCATGTCAGGACTTACTGGAAGTATCATTTAGCGCCCGGCACCGCCCACTTTTGATTGACAGCTGCTTAGCGCCAATGAATGACAAGGAAACACTTGGGGGGGGGGGGGGGATAAAACAAATCCTAAACTCCTTGTTTTCATTCTTTCGCCTGGCAATGTGAACAAAAAAAAAAGGGAAAAAAAGAAAACAACTGTGTTTCTTTCTTTCTTCCCTAATAAAAATAATATGTAAACTCTAATTCATCTAATTCTAATTCATCCAACAGTGAATTATTTAAGTATATAAAAAAAGAAAAGTAACTGGAGAGTGTTTCAGCGTACTTCTTTTCCCGTTGGATTCTTAATATTCATGGTTGTAGTCGGATGTTCATTATCAAAACTTTATTATTGTCATGGAGTTCAAATTAAATTGATGCAGATATTCTAATTTACCAATGAATCTGGCTGGTAAGTTGTCTAAGTTATTTCTTTTTTCAGTATAAGTTTAAAAAGAGGCCTAGCCAAAAGAAAAAAACAATCTCAAAAACATAAATGTGGCACGTATGAAATACTATTATATACAAAATACTAACAATACTGTATAACAACAACAACAACAATAATAATAATAATAATAATAATAATTATGGAGTGGAGAATTTCAAGGAAAAAACTTTTTTTTATATATATTAAAAGACCTGAGGAGAGAGAAGCATCTCAGTGGTAGGTTGATGTTGTCTGAAGTTTCTAGGAGATGCTCTTTGGTGATTTGTTGTCTAACTGTGGAGTATCCTGTCGCCTTATGGCCATTGTTGGTATCACAGCCAGCATCACATCTCTTCCGTATTTCAGCTCTCTAGTCAGTCTGTCAACGACAGCCCTCTGAAAAACGTGACTTGTGTTTATCATTTATTTTACCACAGACGTGATTTTTATTTTTATTAAAAAAAATTAAACTGTATATACTAAGGACCAACCCTGTATGGTCATGTATCATCTTTCCAGACAGCACCTTTTATTCTAAACCAAAAATAGTGTGAAGTCAGTTGGTTAAAATGGGACGTACGGTAAGTATTAGCTTCAAAGTAAAACTAATTGCTAGACACGTTTTAATATAAAGCAAAAGATTAATAAATAGTAACAAAAATAATTACACTATTTTTCTCAGCAGTGTCAACAGTCACCAGAAGACTATCAGTATGAACAATAAGACCTCTACAGGAGCCAGCAGTTACAGTTGATTGATTTTAGTTCCGGTTATCAGGCTTTAAATTTGGTGGTGAGCCGTTTCCTGTTTGAGTGGGACTTCCTCCTTGTAGTTCACTTAATGCGCTTAGTGAGCACACTTGCCGAAATATGCCAATGGATTTCACGAGACACTGCCGGGAAAACGGAAGTACAGAGACAAACCACAGTTTCATTCTGCGGGGTTGAGATGATTGAGTGGAAATTTGAGGTGTTACCTGGTTGGCTGCTGAGGAGCTGACAAGGTCACGGTCACCCAGACCCACGTCCTGCTGGGCGGAGAATCTTTTCACTCATTATCCAAGAGAGAGTTAGAGAGGAAGTTAAACAGTAAGTTCACTCGCCTCAGACTGAGGAGACCGCAGGTGAGCATCAAACATGTCAATTTCTGCGGATTACAGGTCATTTCACTTTTTGAGTTTGGTGATTGCGTTCGTATTTGTGGGTCGGTATGCCTCACGTTTTGAATATTTTCATCCTCTGAAGCAGCATGGCACCACACCCGGTAGTCCAGGCCATCATTGACTTCACAGCTGGAGCAATAGGTGGGTTTGTCCACAGAGTAAGTTTGGATAGTAAAATTATAAATGGGCTGCCTTTAATTTGAACCTCTAAGGTGTAGGCCATTACCATCTCAAAGCACTTTACAATTTATGTCCCATTCAACAATCCACACACACATTCAAGCCCTCTTGGTACAGCAGCTGGCAAAAAAAAAAGACTAAATTGCCTGATTTCTGTTGTTTTCTTTAAACACGCTCTGTTACACTCAGGCACAGCAAAGTAATGATTCACCATGCTGCCTTTCCTGTTCAGTTGAGAGGGAAGAGTACATTTAAAATTTTGTCATAATCTCAAGCGTAGGCTATATATCCGGTTTGTGGCTGTATCTTCTCAGCAAAAGATAGGAGGTTCCTTGTGAGGCAAGTGCATCCACAAAGCTATATGCATATTGTACATATAACATCTTGTGAGAGCATGACTGCAAACTATTTAAATTGTTAAATGACTTTGGGTGGTTCCACTGTGAGACATCATGATAATGGCATCGTCTGTTGTCGTCTTTCCTCAGGTGGTACAGCTTGTGTGCTGAGCGGTCAGCCGTTTGATACCGCAAAGGTGAAGATGCAGACATTCCCCACCATGTATCGTGGCTTCACCCACTGCTTCTTGTCAAACTTCAGGCAGACAGGACTCCGCGGTCTATACAGAGGCTTCATCCCGGCCCTTATAGCCAATATCAGTGAGAACGCCGTGCTCTTCTTGAGTTATGGCCTCTGCCAGGATGTTGTCCGTCTCGTGATCAGGGTGGATAAAGGCACAGAACTCAGGTTCGACTCTGACCTGTCACTGCATTTATTTGTGTTCACTTCACAATCTCTGCAACTGCCCACTCCCTGTCCAGTAAAGCTTTTTGTTGTGTGCTGTATTGCACAATGCAAAAAAAATTCACTGTGATCATATAATTCTTTTTACATTTAAATTCTATTTTTTGCAGAGACTTTAAGAGCTGAAGTGTGAAAGATATGATTCTGGAGGTTCAGTAGAAGTTCAGAGCGTATGCCAGAAGATAGTTACAAACTAATGAAGTGAACAATGATGGGCTATTTTAAAATGATTGCTTGTGGAATTTAAGTGCAAAGTTATCTATACTGTAAGCCATTATAGGCAGTTAAATCTTTGACATTGCCATGGCCTTTCCTTGTCAGCATGAGAAAAGACATTCAAATGCATTGAGGAGACACTTGTGTCTGTTCTCTGGAGCAGAACGCCTTACATCTCTTTCAAAAAATTATCTTAGCTACATTCAAAGGATGCATTTCGATCAGTACACTTAATTTCCAAAGCCATTTGTGTGTCAGCAGATTTCAGCAGAACAAGAATGAGCTCTTATGTGAGATGACAACAGGAAGGAATTTACAATCTGTGTTAAAGAGTTTTTTTCTTCCTGAATGCATACTTTTCCTTATTACTTTTGTTCTACCATTTTTCATTATTCATCAGTGAGATACAGAAGGCATCGGCAGGGTCTTTGGCCTCTGTCTTATCTTCCATGGTCCTATGCCCCACCGAGCTGGTGAAGTGTCGCTTGCAGGCTATGCACGAAATGGAGACAAGTGGCAAGATACCAGGCGGACAGAGGAGGTCAGTGTCACTGGAGGTCAAAGACGCTGCAATGAGCTGCACATGTTTTTTTTGCGGGTTGATAGACTTTAGACAGTGTTGTGTTTTAATTTCAGCACAGTGTGGACAGTTGTGAATACAGTCTTAAAGACTAATGGTCCCCTGGGATTCTATCAAGGACTCACATCTACCATTGTGAGGGAGATGCCAGGTTACTTCTGCTTTTTTGGGGCCTATGAACTGTCTCGGTCCACTTTTGCAAAGTATATGGGTACAGACAAGGACAATATAGGTATGTTTATGATATTTTTCCTTCTGTATTTAATGAGGTATTCTTGGAGTTTATGATATGTATGTGTAAATAATAATAATATTGATCTTTGCAGGTATTCTTCCACTCATGTTCAGCGGTGGTTTGGGGGGAGCTTGTCTTTGGTTTGTGGCCTATCCCATAGACTGTGTGAAATCCAGGATCCAGGTGTACTCCTTAGTTGGGAGACAAGAGGGCTTCATGAAAACTTTCATGGGTATCATGCGCACTGAAGGTAAGATCGGACTGCGAATTGTAAAACTCTTGGATCTCAAATTTACTCCACATTTGCTCCATATTGGCTTCTCACATGCCTCTGAAGTTTCTTCATTCAGACCTTAATTTTGACAGCAGGGGAACACAACCAACTGGTCTATATCACATGACAATATAATCATAGCTTGAAAGGTAGTAACTATATAATTTACCTTTTTACAACCTTGGCTCAGTGGAGAACAGTGTTAACTTAAACACACATTTAGTGTCTAGACGTGACTTTCCCTTTCTGTTTATAACTAGCGAAGATGCTCAGAAATAACCTCTGCAGAGACTCATTTTTCACCTTAATAAATCTTTATTCAAGTAGGATTCTCTAGGAATATTTGTTGCATTTTAAAAGTTTTCTGAGCTTCTGAAAATCTGAAAATTCTTTGTGGTCTCACAGCCACCATGGCTGTTATAGTAATAGCTCTCCTTTCTGTAGCTATGTTTCCAAGTTTGACCTGCAAGCTGTGAAAGTAAGGATCTTGTGGTTATACTGCCTCCTGGTGCCAGTCAGTGTTTGTAAAAAAAAAAAAGGGAACATGAAACAGCTCAGAAGGACACTGGAGGCACTCAAGACAGCAGCCTCTAAATGAATACGCCTGCACCATCTGCAGGCGTAACGAGGAGATGCAAAACGATAGATGGGGTGCAATACGTCAAATATGCATTTGTTAGACTCAAAGAGGGGCCAGTATTTACATCACGTTGACACAGAACCTTAACAAAAGCTACAAAACCAGTCCCAAGTGGAATCTAGAAGGGGAACTTTGCTGGAGTGTGAATACTTTGCCTCCTCTTGCTCATTGGCTTCACTCGTCAATGGGGAATGACATGTTTAACTCTCTCTTGTCCCACAGGCTTCACTGCTCTGTACTCAGGCCTGACTCCCACCATGATACGCACCTTCCCTGCCAACGGGGCCCTGTTCCTGGCTTATGAGCTTAGTCGCAGTTGTATGATGGAAGTAGTCGGTGCCTGATGGAGGATCTTTCTACCTGAAGCAAGTATGCTGAATGACCTGACTATTGTCTTAAATATAAGATTCCAAGGTGATAAGGTGAGCTTAAAAAAAGAATGACTTCTGCGTGTTTCTGTTGTAGCTGTATTTGAATACCTTGCACAGAACATTCTGCACCGCAGGCCACAGTCCTTTCAAATAAAGTTTGTTCTGTAAAGTGTGCTGTGAGCACATTTTTGAATGAATATTTGGAAAAGATGTGTCTGTTAAGTCAGAACACAAGCTAACATAGACCAGCCAGATCAACTTGTTCTCCAACATGGTTATGCTGCACCAATATTTACATTTAAAGGGCTATTTGCTGTTGGCAGTGCTTATTTCCATGTTTGCCCCAGAAGTAATAAAAACGCACTTTAATTTCATGTGATTCTTTTCTTCAGCCAGAAGCAACCAACTCTGAGTTGCCCATTGTGACCACAAGAGGACCCCATTCACACTGAACAGCAGTGAGCCATACTCATGCGTGACATGCATGTATGTGGTTAACAAGGGAAGCCATAATATACATAACATAACTTAAATGTTGGTTTGTGATCTTTTTTCTCTTTTACTTTTTTTAAATAAATGTTGGATAATTTTAGATCCCAGTTCATCTGAAACACTTAATCTGCTCGAGCAGTATGAATTTGATCTAGTCAAGATTCACTGATTAATTTGGCCCAAAATTAGATTTTTCAAGCATCACAAACTAAAACCAATTATATATCACTCCATTGACTATACATATATATGTATGATAAATATGTTCTCATCACAAATGAATAGTTCACACATATTTTTTGCTGCTTTAGACACAGTTGATGTTCAAACTGCTGAATTCCTATGAGTGTTTAAATGGACAAAGTGAGCTTGAGGTGTGTAGCATTTTGAGTAAGCCATGTGTCATGTGACTGGCCCTTAAAAAGACGTTGCTGAAAGCTAATAATAATGAGCTGTTGGCATGGTAGTTCATATAACTGTGTGTCATATGACACACAGTGTGTTATGCAACTTCACATTATAGATGTTACACAAAAGTACAATTAACACAGAAAATTGTTCTTCTCTTTCTGCTCTTTTTCTCCACTCCTGTGTGCGTCTGTAAGTTTTTCCGTTTTTATTTTCATTTCAAATTTTTACTTTTTGAAATTCCATACAAGTCTGTGAACAACCTTACACTAGACTTACACTAGACATCATCTGTGAACTGGTAAATATACAAAGTAGTGGGAACGGAACAAAAGGTGTGGTGAGTGAAAACTGTGGAAGTATGTGAACCAGAGACAGTGGTTGTAAATTAGCTTGGCTAGAAACATGTGTGCATGACATCTACTTTGTATATATTTAAAAAGCAAGTTCTAATGTATTTGTCCCTGACAAATAAACAAGTAATACAAATGTAATGTAATATTCGTTTACTTAAAAATGTCTTGCTTACTTTTCCCAGATGTTACACAATTTAGATGTGGAGGGAAATGTATGAAACTGGGGAGAGCTGAACATGATCACACTCTTCTTGTTGACACAGCAGCTCTCATGTTTCATGGCTTGGATGCTACTTATTGTTTATTCATGACCTGCACTCAGCAGGTGTCAGACTCCAGGACATGATTGTGAGGGTGTAATGGGAAAACTATGAACTTTCCAATAGAAGGGCAGTCAGGCTCTATGGGTCATGTTACCTGTTGGCACCCAGAACTAAGTTCACGCACAAGTTGGTGTGTGCACGAGGAGTATGAGTTGATGTGTATGTCTCTGGCTTATGGAAAGCTACAGTAGATGAGGGAAAGGAGGCAGATCACCACAGGGAGTAGAAACAGATAAACAAGAGCAGCTCTGTTTCACTCGCCTCATTACACAGGCTACACATCCTTACTGATGATCTCAACAACGTCCAGCACAGCAGAGATGGTTACACAAGGTAAACTTCAGATAAACTCTGTGGAGAACGTTGAAGGTAAACACTATTTTTAATCTTTTACACTGAAAGAGGACAGAAATGGTGATTCTTTTTTAGAGTGAACATTCAGGGATAACAGGTTATTTGAGCGCTAACGAGAGCTGGAACAAACAAACTGTCTCCCTGTTTTGACAGATATTACATAATATTGTTTGTCTAATTTGTTTTTTCCTGTAATGTTACCCATTTTTAACGCAGATCTTAGCGACACAAATGTTTAATTTCTATCGCTTCACATTAACTTTTAAGGAGACAGACTGGAGACCTCTAACTAAAGCTATATTAGTCATGCTTTACAATAGAAATTGTACTTCCTAGTACTGAAACTGTTTCAGCAACAGGTTCCAACTTATCAAATGTGTTTTTCCTAAAACTAAATTAAAATTGGATTCTTGATGCAATCATCTTTTCTATATTCAGATATTTTACAGAATAAAGATAATGAACAAGAAAAACAAAATTTGACATCGATAGATCAGTAGTTTTAGGCAAAATGCTCTGACTCTGCTCTACTTTAAGTGTTGCAACATCCCTCAGAGATTAATTACCTCATTAATGACAAATGTGAAATGTGTATCCACTGCACCTTGTTACCCGACTGCTTCAATGTTTTGTGCCACCTTTACTAAAATGTGCTGTACCACATATTACCATATTACTGTCTGATTGTGTGACTGTAAAATCACTACTATGATCTCCAGTCTAGACTGACACACTAACATGTGCAACAATAGTGCCATGGAAAAGAGTTGGTGTAGACATCAGGAGTGACTCATAAGTGTTTCCCACTCTCTTTTCAGATAAGAACTCGGGGAAGCTGGGGTGTTGCGGTTGGCTGTTGACCATCATCTCTCTCATCTTTGTAATCGGATTATTCCCATTCACAATATTTATGTGTGTTAAGGTAGAGTATATTTTTATTGGTGTGCACTGCTGATTAAGACTAGAGCATTATTCTCTGATGGAGAAGCTAGTGTCTTTTGTATTGGACTAGCTGTGAGGGGTTTGTCTTGGGTTTTTCTTTACCCTCAATTTACTGCTTTGTTTTGATGACAATTTTATAATTTCAGCCAAGTTTTATCAATAATCCTCCTGAATTTTTGGCAGGCCAGGGAAATTTTAAACTCAATCCATCAGTCCAACTTGAAAAATGTCCAAATATTTTGAGTAAAGCACATTTAAGAGTCCTTTTTCTATTTATTAAAGGATCTGTAGTCAGTTTTTTTTTTTTTTTTAAGCCAATATGTAGATATGTGATTACAGCATCATTCAAATTACTCATTAGTTTAGTTGGAAGAACGATGTGTCAACCCTGCAGTTTAAGGTTTCACTTTATTCACCACAGGTACATTGCTGTGCATCACAGTAACTGGAGGCACCACGGCAGCAAATTCTGAACAAAGTTCTGCACAAACTGGCTGTAAAAAAAAAAAAAAAAAAAAAAAGTCTGGCTGACTCTCAGTTTTGTAGTTCAGTTGTCAGAAGTCTACTTATTAAATTAATTAAAGAAAAAAAAGTATTATTGGCCACTTAAACAATTCAATAAAACGTGTATATGTTTCAGTTGTGTGTACTGCAGTGTACTACAGTTAGTGGCTGATGCCTTACCTAACCCTGAACTGACCTGGGTCAGCTCTCCATGGGGGTCAAACCTTCAGTCATGCCTCTGCAATTAGTTCAGTTAACTGGATGATATTGTTTCTTTCTCTTTGTTTACACTCATTTGTTTGTCTTTCTTATGCTCTTTGTACGGCTGGTTCTAACTTCCAGATAGTGAAGGAGTATGAACGCGCCGTCATTTTTAGACTTGGCCGGATCACAGACAGGAAGCCAAAAGGACCAGGTTTGTCATTTATGATATTACATGTTATCTGCACACCAGAAAAATGTCCACTGGCAGGGAAATAAATATTTTTGGAAAGTTGGTTGTAAAATATCTTCCACTATCTCTGAAATTTATGATAAGGCAGTTTAATGAATGACACTTTTCTTATTTCATCTTTTTAGAGCATGGACATTATATGGTCTAAATAAAGAGTTATCAACTATGGTTGCCAATGATGGATACATAAAATAAATGTAATGTGTTTATGTCTATGCAGGACTTTTCTTTATTCTGCCATGTACTGATAACTTTGTGAAAGTCGATCTGAGAACTGTGTCCTTTGACATCCCTCCACAAGAGGTACTTTTTTTTCCTGTTGTTTTTTGCATTTGCTCTATTTAAGATATCGTGTATATTTTCTGTGTTCCGTCTTGCATACAGCTTCTGTGATTATGAGAAGCATCATCATGTCATGAAGTCGGAGAAGCAACAAGATTGCAAGTTTTTGTACCTTTACAGATCCTCACCAAAGACTCTGTGACAGTTTCCGTGGACGGCGTTGTGTACTTCCGCATCTACTGCCCCATCTCGTCTGTGGCCAATGTGACCAACGCACACTCATCTACACGCCTGCTGGCTCAAACCACCCTGAGGAACGTGCTTGGCACCAAAAACCTTGCAGAACTTTTGTCTGACAGAGAAGGCATCTCGCTCAGCATGCAGGTGAGGAGAAATTCTGAGGTAGTAAGATTTCTGGGAAGCTTGGAGGACAGGAGAAAAGAGAGAATCTTCAATTTTGTAACTGTGAAAGAAATGTTCAATCATAAAATCCGGATTCGTTCATTTTGTCATGGCCATTGCATCGGTTAATCTTATTTCTGGCTCTGCAGGGGCCTTTTACAGTCAGGTATTTTTAAATGTACAGAAGAACAGATTTGTTTTCTCTTACCATCCCTCAAACAGCTTATTCCCCTTTTAGTGTTTCTGTGAAAACAAGAATTCAATGTTTACCTCTTTGCCATCAGTCATGGAGCATTATCATCATTTTACAAACCACTGATAATTATGCTTGGATATTTATTGGCTTTTTTTGTCTTTTAACCAGAGAACAAATTTAAACAAGCCAATCAAAGGCTTAAAGGCTCTCCGGAGCTAACAGTTTTATTCTGACTAGATTGTTTTTTATTTGATATCCCCTACAGGAAGCTCTGGATGAAGCCACTGATCCATGGGGTATTAAGGTTGAGCGGGTGGAAATCAAGGATGTGAAGTTACCTCAGCAGCTGCAGAGAGCCATGGCGGCAGAAGCAGAGGCCAGCCGGGAGGCCAGAGCAAAGGTGAAGAGGGCGCAGGATGATCTAATCTTATTTCCTCTATATTTTTCATTTAAATAATGAAAATGAAAGAACATTAAGAGCAGTATGAGCGGAGACTAAGATCTCCTTTGTCTGTGTTTCAGATCATTGCAGCAGAGGGAGAAATGAAGGCCTCCAGGGCCCTGAAAGAAGCCTCCCTGGTGATCTCTGAGTCACCTTCTGGGCTCCAGCTACGATACTTGCAAACACTCAACACCATCGCAGCAGAGAAGAACTCAACCATCATCTTCCCTTTGCCTATAGATATGTTGCAGAGTTTCATGCAGAAGTGATAAATCTTATAAGAGCTAAAATTAAGTCAGATTTGCACTAGTGTTATGTTTCTGCAGTTATAAGCTTCAGTCGTATCTCTTTTAAACCAAGAGCACTTCTTAAAAGGGCCATTGTGTCATATTTAGTGCTATCGGCCCATCCCTCATCCTAACTTTTCAAGCACACTGGCCCTTTGAACATAATATTTTACCCCCCAAAAAATAACTCTATATCATGATAATGTATTTAAAGGTTTATACACTACTTATTTTTTTAATGCTTAAATACAAAGTGCAACATATACATATAGATGTTAGTGTCTCATCACAGACCACAATGTTTCAATCAGCTAAGCTACAGTTGCAGTTCTGGGGAAGGACAAATAAATAAATAAAGATATGAAATGCACAAGAAATGTAAAACAAAAAGAATGCACATTAACCTAATAAAGACATGCTTCCATATAAAATTATCCAGAGCATGAGTTTCTGAAATACTGAAAACAATCATTGCAACAGAATTCCTGTAAGCAAAAACAAAAACAACAGAAGTACCAACGTCCCTGTGACACGCCAACCCGCTCTGACAGTGGGTGTAAACTGTAAACAAAGCCTCTTATTCTAGTGTGGAACTAACATTCACTAAATGAGTACAAGGTCATGTCCATAGGACACAGAGGCTATCAGTGCAATCAAAGTACCTGATGGCGAGAAATATAATTTCCACTCCCTTTCAGAACACAGTAAAACCCACCAGCAACCAAGTTAAAACATAATCAAGTTGTTGTCTGAACAATAAACAACTCAATTCCAAGCCAATTCCCATTTGAGCAGATTTTAATATTTTAAATCTGGGGAGCTAATTATTAAATCCCATTATTATCTTAAAGCAATTACTTTTTCAAACTATTCTCATATATCTGCCGATCACACAATGCTCTTTTAAAATATGTACACTTATTCTGTACATCCAAATAATTTTGATACAAACAACAACCTGAAAAAAAGACAGTTGTTATGTAAACATGAGCATAAAAGTAAAAAAAAAAAAAAGAACAATTACTGTAATACAAAAAACAAACAAACAAACAAAAAAGACAACAGGTTATGGCAGTTGCTTCCTTTCGATGATTCGTCACTCTCAACACCTGAGATTATTCTCTGCAATGAGACATGAGGTAACAGCTTGCAGCTTTTTTCTTGAGACGAGTTTTCCTAAAATGCACGAGATGGACTCATTGAAGACGAAACTCTGGAAGCCATTTGTTCTCAAAGTTTTCTTGTGGTGAAACTCAGAACGCACGAGGAAGAGTTTCATGAGACACAAACAGTTCCAGTTTGCTGCAAGAGCAACGATAAGGTACACTTAAAGAAAAATCAAGAAAAAAACACTGGTTAAGAGATGCTGGATTCACGTGTGCTCAAGTCAATACTTTTTTTGTTGACAACAGCCACTATGTTCGCACTATCTATGGCTGATTTTTGCAGCAGTTACCTCCAGACGTATGACAGCCACGGCACACGATGGACTGCTGTGTTGAATGATTTCGTCTTTGGTGGTTTCTGCGCTTTCGTTTTCACCCAAGTTTGTTCATTTGTCAGCAGGATTACACAAAATGTACTGGACCGATATGCAAAAAACTTTGAGGAGAGAAGGGGTATAAATTTTGATTTTTGTGTGGCTCCAGTTAAATAGGCAGATCCAGGATTTTTTTTTTTTTTTTTTTATATCACTTTCCCTTATCACTGACATGTCTTGTCAGTATTTAGCCTTGGTAGAGTCTCTATCAAAAGACATGCTAGGTTTGTTTGAAATAAGTAAATTTTCTTAGCACGGCTAAAAGTGATGGAGCATTAACTCACATGAATAATGTAAAATAAGTCTGAAATCTTTAATACTCGTTCTTCTTCTTTGTTTCATTAAATAAATCCTGCTCTTTCCTTATAAACAGGGGGTAACTTGTGTTGCCCCCTCCTACTTCCACTCCATTTTGTCACACTGTAGGTAATCCTAAAATAAAGTTCATTATAGCTGGAAGACAGAACATGCTTTAAAGAGATCAATAGACGTACAGTTTTTTGTTGTGTTTTTTTGTTAAAAATTCTGATCATTAACTTAGCTAAACTGTGTTGGCAGTTCAATGAGTTTATGAGTTGGTATGTTGTTGTAATCATAGATTTCAGGTCAGCACTGATTTAAAATTTTTTAAGGAAAAAGTGGCGTGGATGATTGAGGTTTGATGTCTAGGTAGTCATTCATACACTTCTGATACATGAACTATTTCTGCATGAAAATATTGAACTTGCCCCAGAGAAGAATCCACACTTGTATAACTGACTGAAGGTAGTTTTGTGGTTTTCTTTAAAAGTATTGCCTGTGCCGTTGCTGGTGGGAGAGATTGGGCAGCAGAGGCGCTTCTTGTGTTCATTGTTGCACTTTTGATGTTTTGCTAAGTCTCATTCGTCCATCATCCTGAGCGCTGGGATGTGACTGCGGAGATGTTGATGGAGGCGAAAAACATGGAAATGAGGCACTGTGACTCTGATCCCATTCTTTCGACGTCTATCATGACCCAGGTCTTTGTTCTCATCTGCTGCAGGGTCGCATCTTTTTTGGGACGTTCAAATGGAATAGAAAAAGAGGAGGCAGGTATTTCCACTTCGGGCGATGAGAAGTGTGATCATTAATACAATTCTTTAGGTCAGGAATTAAAATTCCTACAGTTTGACTGTGGAAATGCCTCACATGGGTGGGTGGCAGTTCCCGAGAAACCTATTTGTGTTTGTCTACCTAAATTATGTAAAATCCTACCCTTTTAACTCAGAGGAACATTCAATGTAGTTTAAAAAAAAATCGGGGCTGGATGAAAGAGACAGAATTTGGAAAGTGTCATTGATGATAGGAGTGTGGTCGGGCGGGGGAACCTTGGCCGGAGATTGGCCGATGAATGGGGGAGGAGCTGGGGGACATGCGAGGGCTCAGCTCGCCTGTCTGGAGTCGCCACATCAGTTCCTCATTGGTGCGACTCAGCCGCTTCTTCTCGTTGCTCTCCTT
Organism: Remorina albescens; assembly: GCA_034769265.1. NCBI lineage: Eukaryota > Metazoa > Chordata > Actinopteri > Carangiformes > Echeneidae > Remorina > Remorina albescens. The sequence continues at coordinate 19,001,869 of CM068497.1, read as the reverse complement.
TTCCACGTGCACCTGCAGGTTGGCATTCTCCTCCGAGAGTTGTCTAAGGAAGAAGAGGAGTGAGAAGGAGTTAAAACAGCAATGGCGCATACTAGCTGTGCAGGCAGAAATCTGAAATTTCCTGCTACTTGCATAATTATGATCTCTGCCTGTTTTTACATTAGTCCTACTTTGAAAAAGAACCTGGATATGTCTGACAGTACTTTTGCCCAATGCTGAAATTGCTTTAAATGACCACACAGGCAGTATAACTCTCTCTCCTCTACTGTTCAAAAAGTCATGGCGTAACTATTCTTCATTTTCCATAATTCACTTCTACGGCATTTCACCTTTGTGTATTTAGATTCACCTGGACACAGCAAGGTTCTTGTCTATCCGCTCCTTTAGGTCTTCGTTCTGCTGCTGTAACACTTGGAGTCTCTCCTCCAGGTACACATTCTTTTCAGCCTGCTCAAAAACACAGAACAAAAAGGTGCACGACATTAAATTCTTTTGACATTGCAGCCTCGAACATGGTGAGAAAGGGGAATAAACCGGATCATGTGGGTTTGCGAAGGAGACATTCGTCCTAACCATTATTTGTCATTTTATGCTGCAAATGGCTTTAAATGGGAGTTTAATACTCCACTTCATTCATACAACAGTTCGAAACAATCATCAGTTCCCTTTGTTGCGAAACACAAGCAGAAATTTGAAGCCTACTATTTTCTCCAGCTCTGAAATCTTCAGCTCCTGCTGATGAATTTGTTGATTCTTCATCTCCAAAACTTCTTTCAGACTCTTCAGGTCCTCCTCGATGTGTTTATATGGAGCCAAAGCATCCTGCCAAAAACAGACAGTCTGATTGAAAACCACCCTCAGCCTAAATATACTGTTGTGTAATGAATCATGAAGCAGTTACCACTATCTGCTCATCTGTGCTCTTGCGAAGAGCCTCCTCGAATCGCTTGGCTCGGTCTCTGAGGCTACCGTTCTGAAATGTCAGTGTATCCACCTGATCCTGTTGACCACACAGATTTTGATGTCACTAACCACAGAATGTATGATATTATGTATCTGCATCTGTAAAACAAACAAACAAAAAACAACAAAAAAAAAAAAACAAAGCTAAACAAAAAAGTCTTAACCTGCAGTGACAGTCTGATCTTTTCAAACTCTTCTTCTAGGGACTTCCTCTGCTGTTCGTGGGCCATCTTCAAATCTAACACAAGAGACATACAACATTGTGTAACATCTCCGAAGAGTGGGTCAGTGAGGAAAAGCAGCAGGTTTTAAACACAGTGCTTACTCTTCACAGTCCTGGCATGTTCCTCCTGTAGAGTGGCCAGCGTGTCATTGTGAGTCGTCTCCATCTCCATCAAAGATGCCTCATGGTTGTCACTCATCTCCTCAATCTGGAGACAATCACAACCATCAATTACACCAGTGATCAGCTGCTCACTGTGTCACTAACTAACTAAGCATGCATACACACCAGGGGTGTATTAATGAGTTGCGTAACATGCTGTTAGCAGTTTCGATTCCTTTAAAGGGGAAAACAGCTCACAGTGAGATCCGAGGGTGAGAGTACAGTCATGGCCACAAATATCAGCACCCCTGCAATTCTGTCAGATAATACACCACTTCTCCCGGAAAACTGTTGCAATTACAAATGTTTTGGTATTCACGTGTCTACTTCTTTTGTTTACATCGGAACTGCACAAAACACAGAGAAATTCCACACAGAACTCCAAAAATGCACTGGCAAAAATACTGGTGCCTTGTCAAAAATGTAAGAAATCCTTGATTTTCAAGCATGTGATGCTCCTGTAATTTGAATTTAGACCCACTTGTGCCAAGTAACATGTGTGGGCAATGTAGTAATCACACTTGCAACCAGTTGACTCAAACTTTGTGTTGGGTGTCACACTGAGCATGGAGAAAAGATGTTTTGGGGTTGCTTTGCTGCTTCTGGCACTTGATGTCTTGACTGTGTGAATGGCATCATGAAATCTGATGATAACCAAAGATTTTTAGAGTTCTGACAGACGGCGCTTTAGAGTTCTGAAATGGCCAGCGATGAGTCCAGATGTGAATCCCATAGAACACCTCTGGAGAGATCTCAAAACAGCAGTTGGGAGAGGGCATCCTTCAAATCTGAAAAACTTGGAGGAGCTTGCAAAAGAAGAGCGATCCAAATTTCCAGTAGAGAGGTGTAAAAAAACTCATTCGTGATTACAGGAAGCAATTGATTTCAGTTATTTTTCCCAAAGGATGTGCTACCAAATATGAAGTTAAGGGTGCCAATCATTTTGTCCAGTGGCATTTTTTGAGCTCTGAGTGTGGAGTTGAATCAGGTTTGAGTTTTATTTTCTCTGTGTTTTGTGCTGCTCCACTGCAAACAAAAGAAATAAACACGTGAATACCAAATCCCAACATTTTTCTGGGAAAAGTGGTGTACTGTCTGAGAGAATTGCAGGTGTGCCGATGTTTTTGCCCATGACTCTAACTGGGACACACAATAGTTGATTATAATTATCAAATGCTTTCAATTGCAATCACACGTCAACTTCTTGCATCAGTTATTAAAAAGTCCTCGTTGACACACACACACACACACCTGCTCCTGCTGTTTGACCCGTAGCTCCTCCAGCTCGGCTTGCTGCTGGGCCTGCAGGCTCTCTGCCTCGGCCATGTGCTGCGCTTTCAGTCTCTCCTCCAGCGCACCCAGCTCCCTCTGCTGCTGAGCCTGCAATCCCTGCAGCTCAGCCTCAAAACGACGCTCGAGTTCCTCCTTCTCCTGCTGCAGTTGCTCCCAGTGTGCAACACTGAAAGCTGGAACATAATGTGGAGACGGATGATGGAATTTCTTTCACTGGATTAGATTTTATGTCACATACTGACTACAAAGGAGAAAACTTTTACACCAAAGTTAATTTTTGTCTCCTGTATTTGAATAATCTTGATAAAAGCATGTGCGTTATGAATCTGTCATAGCAGCTTTTTAAGTTTCTGGTAATATAGTGTTTTATCATGGACTAAACGCAGACTTCAATCAGCAGAATCAATTCATCACTTGGCCCTCCCATCGCTTGTGGTAGTACAGTGTATAAAACATTCTATACTGGGAGATAATCATGACACATTTCTTTCAGCTCTCCCTGTGGTGCCGATTCTATCAAGCCGTATCCCACTTACCCACTTCATCCCTGATTCTGGCAAGCTCCAGGGACAATTCCCTCTCTTTCACAATGGCACTCTCGCTCTGAAATGCAAACACACACGACTGTGAGCGCCTCTGAACTAGACAATGGGATAGTTCTGTACCACAGTAAGGATTTGATTAAAACAAATGTGACAGTCTTTAAGCTGTTAAAAAGCAAAACTGACACAAGTTAATATCACAGTCTTAATAAGAGTGATAAGAGCATTGTGCTAATATTACTGATATACTCCAAAGCCCTCCAAAAATCCTGCTCCTGTGAAGATTATAATGTTGGAGCAGTATTGATAGTTTGTTGTACTGTTAATATGAGTGTATTAAGTGGAGTGTATAAAAGGACCTTCCTGCTACATTTACAGTTGTGGTATTTGCAGTTTCTTTCCATAAAGGTGGAGAGTTGGAGAAGGATTTGTTAAAGTAAAGGCACACAACGACCTGCACATCCCTGTTTTTCTAAGGTTATACAACCACCGTCTATGGTGCCAAGTTTAGGTACATTACTCAAATATAACCATGTGATCAAATGTTAGACTGACTGAATAATTCAGAAAGTCATTACACTGAAACTCATTACTTTACAGGAAAAGCAGGTTCACATAATACTGCCATAGATGATTGTGTCTATATTGCCTCCATATCATTTCAGTGGCCAAATGACTATTGCATGACAGACTGTGAGCCAATAACTAACCCAGTCAGTATTAAGGTGAGAGCCAGTCTAAAAATAATAACTTCCTGTCACCTGGTCAAGAAAGTCTCGCATAATACAGTATCTCTCTGGATTCGGTGTTGTTTAATGTTTAATGGTATGTGCAGTCAATTTAAATCAACCAAATGCTAGTAACAGAAGTTTTGGTAATGATAATGTCATTAATAAAAGAGATTTTTACCAGGAAATGTTAACATTATAAAAATGTTTCAACTCTAAAACATATCATTTATGAGAGGGAATATCAGTCTTGATCCAAATGATGAATTCAACTGTATGCAGAACGTAAGCATTATAGTTTGTTGGGGGTCTGCAATGGATTGGTGACCTGTGTAGGGTGTACCCCGCCCTCGCCCAATATGAGCTGGGATTAGCTTCAACACCCCCCGCGACCCAGAAATACAGTAAGCGGTAGAAGACAAGTGAGTGAGTGAGTTTGTTGGGGGTTGATGTGACAGCTTTTCAAGGGGCCCTGATGGCGCCCCTGCCCGGACAAACAGTGACACATATAACTGCTAAAGACACTGAATTATATATTCAATATTAAAAAATATTAAATATACACTGAATAAATATTCATATGTTGTTGGTTGTGAAATATTTCCTCACATTCCGTAACATTGACCAGCAGAGAGCCCCCCACAATGCAACTCAATTGATGAAACTTTTTTCAATACAATTTTGTTGATTTGCTTGCTTGTAGAGCTTCACTTTACCATTAATACACAGGTAAAGGTCAGTAATTGTAAACCACAAGCCATGCAGCTGTGTGCTGCCTGAAGCACATAGATCACAGTGAATCAAAGAATAAATGCAGAATGGCAAGAACACAGATTTGATCATTTAGGTTAATTATTGGCAAACAAAAATAAGATTCTTTTTGATTTTACATCTACTTTACGATTAGAGCTAACACAACTGTAAATTTTACCAGAGATCACACAGAGTCTAAAGGCATCTCCAGAATCCACCAGGGACTTCTCGTGATCTGACATCTCAGACATTTCATTCACAAAGGCAGATACATCAGTCGGTGCAATGATTATTGATCCCAACTTTAAACACGCGGTAAAATAGTTTAGCACACTGTTGCTCACATATAAAGCATAGATCACAAAGCAGGGCTTACTGTAAACACTGAAAGGGAGAGACTCCTCGGAGCACGTGAAATATGTAGGAGATACTGTGTCTCGACAGCAATGATGTCACCTGCTAAGAGGTTTTCCTTGGAACATGCATTCATCGGGGAGAAACTGCAGTTACCTCATGAGGGATGAAGGGTGGTCAGCTGCTTTTTCATTTCGTTTCTTGCTCCACAATCCCACCTCTGCTCCTACCCATCATCCCTAAGTCCTGCTCAAACAACTCCCTATTTTGATCACCAGGGAGTTATGTGTGACATGACATGCATTCTAATTTCCTTATTCAGGCAACATAATGCATTTATGTTTAGTGCTGCAGCTGAATGGGGACTGCTTCCATTATCGATTACTGTAGATGTAATATCTTTGTGATTCATCGACTCATTTTTAAGTGTATAGCATAAGAAAGGGGGAAGTCAGGGGTTTGATGTCTCTGATTAAAAGTTCAAAACTCAAAGCTATCCAATCATCAATGAGGTAAAGAATAATACTAATAATCTGAACATTAGAGAAGCTGGAACCAGCTATTGTTAATAAATATAAGAAAAAAATTGTTTATTTCTAATTATCAGTTAGTCAAAAGAAGATGCGTGATTCTGAGTGTTAAGGGTTGCTCAAAATCCTTCCACTGTGCAGTTGCTCTCTTCTTGTCCTGAAGAGATTCAGGCTCCAATGAGCACACAGCAGGAATTTCGTGTCTAAGCATGTGATCTCAGGTAGCTGATAGATTCAGCAACATCAGGCCAGCATGAAAATAATGCATCCTAAATGGAAGTTATCCTATACCATCAATGTACAGTCATGTGCTAAGACAATAATTATCCTAGCAAATGTATATTAAGGACACATAGCTGAAATATAGCAGCAATAGCATGTTATGTAATGTCCATTCAAACTCTAAGAGCAAAGAAAGAGGGACAGTGCGACAGACGAGCCAGCTTTGACTCAGCACAATCATGCACAGATTTATTCTCTCCAGTAGCCCTGTCTCCTCGAAACAAGTGAACATAATGCTCACAAACAGAAGCACTCAGACCCCCACCAGGGACACACACACACACACATGCGCACAACCGCATATACTTAAAGGTATCCTCGGTGCTGAAAGAAGCCTGCTGCCTGCAGAAGATCTTGCCTTTACCGTTTGGTCCAGACAGCGCAGAGGAAGGAAAATGAGCCCACAGCAGCAATGGCCCATACTAGGATAGCAGACAGCAGCATCCCTGAGCCGGTATGGGGAGGCAGCGGTGACAGATGCAAGTGCCACAAAGATACAGAAAGATAGACAGAGGAGAAAGGGGGAGGGAGCAGGGCGAAGGAAGAAGAGGGGAGGAGAGACGGGAAGACCAAAGCCTCACCTCGTTTCCTGGTTTGCGACCGGCATTTATCAGAGCTAGAACAAAGACTGCCAGCCCCAGCCCAGCTCTGCCTGTCGGCCCATCCCTTAAACCCCCACCAGCACGCCCTGTACCACATTCACACACATGGCAGGGAGTAAAACACACACACACACAATCGCATATACACGCATGTGCCGTCCTTTGCATCTTTCAGGAAAAAAAATAAAGAAAAGGAGTAGAGCAGGAAAAGATGGGGGAGGGAAATGATCAATAAGCAACCAATTATTTGCTCTGTTACTCAGCTCAGGGAGAACAGCAACATGCAGCAGGCAGTTCAGTAAACATCAAACTCTCATACGCTTAATCGAATACATTAATAATGTATATATATAATAATGGATTCTAAATAGATCTGTTTGAAGGTATGAGGTCCAAGTTGCAGCTTTGGTTGTAAAGTTTCTTGCAAAAAAAAAAAAAGAAGAAGAAGAAGACTACATGCCAAACAGGACTGGTCTATATCTCTATTTCTTCAGCCAATCTCATACAAACATTAGCTAAAACTAAAAGCCAACTGAAAAACTAACTAAAGCTAATTAGCTTATGCTGTCACTACTCGTACATATCTCAATCATACACACAGCTGGAATACAAGATCTTCGGCCATAAGATGAAAATTGACAATCACCGATTATTGCAACCAAATAATCATTCAGGGATATATATTAAGCTCACGCATAAATAACATTTGGTGAAGGGCAATGATCGAAAACCAAATTAAAGCAGCATCTCTGAAGGGGAGACCCATCCCACCATATTTATAATTTGCAAGTATGTTTTTAATGCTTTTTATGTATTTTGAGGTTGTATGTTAAATTTAAAGCCTTTCAGGATACAGTGCCTTATAAAATCGATGCTGTATTCTGCCTTTCAATTCAACAATAAATCTAATCCAACCTTCCACCTGTCAGATCTTAGTGAGCATTCTGCCTGTCTCTCTCATCCTTTTCACTAAAAGCCCAGCTCAGCCAAGGCAGGCCACTCTAATTTCATTTCCCAAATGCTCGCACTGTAGAGTAGAGCCCGTGGGTGGGGCTAGGAAATGGATGAAGTGCAAGCAGAGGAGCAGGAGAGGGCAAGCAACAAGGCAGTTAATCCAGGTTCGAGAGGCAGCACACACTCAGTCGCAGGGTGCAAGCCAACTGGTTCTTCTTCAGAGTATTTCCACAGCATTGGCAGTGACGGTTCACACAACAAGCAGAACCGAGTCAACAAGAAACGCCATCACAATGTCCATATTCTGTCCACTTGAACACATAAAAATCCATTATGCATCACAAAGTTCCCCTCTGTTAAACTACTGGAAATCCTTTTGGATCTCCTCACAAACAGTCCGACTGCTACTTCAGAGAGATTTAAAGCCAGTGATTGTCTCTGTGACGCTGACAACAAAAGCCAGAAGCTACAGGTTTCTTTTGAGCCAGTGAATGCGTTGCACTTTCTTAGGCTGGAATATGTATGCAAAGTGAATGAGTAGCAAGATAAACTAAGGAGGCAGGAGTAATTTAAGCAAATCTGGGATTGAGTTTGCATGACTTTTCAAGAGGTTCATTTAGCATTAAGCCAGTTCTGTTTGTTTGAACTCTGTGTCGAAAAGAAATACTCTTAAAAGTGCTATCATGCTTAAGATGTATATATTTGTTTCAGTATGCCACTCTCGCTTTTCATTTCCGTGTGATGTGACAACCTGCAAGCAGAGATTTGATTTGTGCCTGATTTTCGAAATACATCCATCATAATGACAGTGACATTCACTTTATCAAGTTATTCTTGTTTTTGTCATAATAATGTATTTTAAAGTAAGTACAGATTTGGAAATTCATCTGCAGAAGTTTTTGACGCAAGAAAAGATCGAATTCAAGACAACCAGGAGCAAAACGATCGAATCTGGAAAAGTCCAGGAGATATTCCTGGGATTCAACTGTGATGAGTCATCTGATGAATGTAGTGACCCCAGCCTCTTTACACAGACCTTAAAGGGAAGGGGAAGAGTAGGGAAATGCAAATGGCCCTGTTTTATAATTTAGAATGAAATAATTTGGCCATTAAACTAGAGCTCTCAGAATTTCACTTAACAGTAATCATGCTTAAATTATTACTATCACAAAATCTTCAGAATTGTATTATTATTATTATTATTATTACTATTTTTGTTGTTATGATTATTACTGGTAATAGTATTAATGCTATTATTACTTCTTCTATTGCAAATTATATTGTGAAACATCAACAAAGAAACTGAGAATAATCACACTGATGAAAAGGAGTAATACTATTAACACAATATGAATATTTCAGTAAACGTCACAGTTTTTGTCATCACTGATGTTAACAGCTCAGGGCTCATTGCTCTCTACCTTGTGACAGAAGTGCTGAGTAGTGATGCTGAAGACGTCCAAACACAGGGAAGCTTTCTTCAGCTGGGCCTGAAGGCTCTGGAGCTGCAGGGCCTGCTGCTCACAGCGCTCTCGCAGCTGCTGGATCAGAGCGCGGTCCAGCTCCTGGGTCCTCCCGGTCCGGACTGAACTCTGGACCGCTGCGGTCCGCCCCCGAACTGTAGAGGCAGAGAGCAGAATGGTGAACAAAGAGACGTGGCTGAAAGATTTTCTGAAATATAATGTCACATTTCTTTTAGCTTCAATATCATAAATCTGTCACCAAGTTTCCAGTACGTGTCTGTGCAAAATAGAAACATTTTCCCCTGCCACACCACCTGAAAAACTTCTTCCTCTATTTTAAACTGCACATTAACTAGGTTAATGGAAACCTCCCTCTGTAAAGGCTAACACCATTTCAAAAACTTTGCAGTGTGCAAGAACAAACACACCAATCAATATTCATTTTGATAACTGATGAATTGATGACAAGTAATTTATCAAGAAAAAAAAAAAAGGTACATAAACACTGTTTCCAGCTACTAAATAACCAGGATTTCCTGCTATGGATTTGTTGTATACGATTGCATTATCTATTGAATAGTAAATTTAACAGTTGTAGAGAGAGAATATGAGATGTCCTCTGGGATTCAGCTATTTTATTCCTCGTGTTTGTAATATTTTTGTTATTTATTTACATATTTAATCAATGGAAAAGCTGCACCCAAGCTGCACCCAAGCTGCACCCCTTGGTCACTACGTCGGAGAGCTGAGTGACACCTACTCAATCAGATTCACTGCTGATTGGTCGGGACCTCGGTGGTTTATATCCTCCGACAAGGATAAATGGTTGCTGTTGCTCAAGTTTGCTCCCCGCTCACACCAATCAGCAGCGATTTCCTCTCTGGTGTGTCGGGCACTTGTGCTGGGAACAGTATGTGCACAGCACTGAAGGCTTTAGCACCTTTACCGGATCTCAGGTTATTCAGTCTGCTCTGCAATTGAGAGTGCTGACTTGTGCTGTGGTAATATGACCCAGCAGGATTGCTCCTGAACGAGCCATCCCAGCGTTACAGCAACTGTGGCTTGTTGCTATGACAACAGCAGGCTGCCATGAGCCTTGTAATGAAATGTGTGTTGAGGGGGGCGAGAGAGAATTTTAAAGGTGCAGTACAAGCTTAGGGTGCTGCGCATGCTGACTATTTCTTCCTCCTTTTGTTACATTTAGAGATGAACCAAACACACCATATCAGATATGTAAGCCTATGTGTACACAGTATGCATTTACGTGTGCACACACACTAGTAGTGTGAATATCGTGTACGGGTGAGACTCACCAGAGGACTGAGGCTTGGGAGAAACCACCGCAAATCTTTTAGGGGAGGACTTTGGTGGCATCACAGCCTCTGCCTCCTTCTGCATCTCCCTCTTGGAAGCTGTGCAGTAAAGAAAAATTTCATGTACCTGCATTATCTATTGCCTGCTCCACCATTCAGCAGGTACATTTTTACTTATTTAAACAGTTACAGTCACAATTTATTCAGATTTTTCATACAAAACATATGAGTTTAAAAATTGATGATATATTTCTATGATCTGGTTTACAAATGTGAAGTCACCACTAATACTAAAGAAACGCATCGAACATTTGTGGAATGTTTGATAGTTTTGGTACATTTTGCAGATTGTGGAAGCAGTATTAATTTATTCTTTAGTTTTTACATGGGACATAATCCAGAAAAATGCATAAGGCAAGTAATGTACAGTGAGGTACAGCGACCACTAGCTGGAGTTGCTGCGCCACTTTGCAACAGATTCTGTAACAGATGCACGGTGTCATAGTGGTTTGCGCTGTTGCCCCACAACAAGTAGTTCGATTCCCGGCCTGGGGCCTTTTTGTGTGGACTATGCATGTTCTCCCCGTGCTTGTGTGCATTCCTCCTCCTGTTTAAGTTAACGGGTGACTCTAAATTGTCTGAGTGTGTGTGTGAGTGGTTGTTGGTCTCTGTCTGTCTCTGTGCGTTGGCCCTGTAATAGACTAGTGACTTGTCCAGGGTGTACCCTGCCCTCGCCCAGTGTGAGCTGGGATTGGCTCCAGCATCCTCGCGACCCAGAAACGGATAAGCGGTAAAAGATGGATAAATGAATGAAGTCACTGCTACTCCTGGTTTACCCGAGTATACACCCTGTGACCACTGGGTGGTGTCAATATTCTGTATTCACGGATAAACTGCAAAGATGCCATCACTGACACCAAGGTGCATCAACCAGCAGCAAAGACACCCACACCATCTTTGTGGAAATGCATTATACCATATCACTGCTGTGATGCATTGCCAGCACTAATATCATATGACTCCACTCACGTAATCTGTGTTAAATGTCTATTGTACACAAGTAAACAAACCTTATACAGGTACATGTAGGTACTTACGGGTACTATCATCATCCTTCTCAAAGACGCAACTCAAAGTAACAATGAAGGACAAAAAATGAAGAAAAGATGACAAATGCTTTCATGATGACCTTGTGGTGAAATTTTAGAATAATCAAGTAATGGTGCTAAATGCATTTACTTCTGCCTTGTGGCTTATTATTCACAATTTTTGCTTCAGAATAAATTATTTTCATTTTATTTTCTTCACTTAAAGGCCCAAGCCACACTCTGTGAAGCAGGTGAGCTACTAAAAAACACACATTTAGCTATTCCTTCCTGACCACCTGTGTTATGGACAGTCTAATCGTGTAGTACAGTGACATAGACAATGACTAGAATGCCTCAATTCCTCAGTGTCTGTAAAATAATCTGTTGGAGTCTCCCTGTTCTACACAGCTCGGTGATAACAGAGAAAAGTAACACAGTGAAATCAGCCTCACAGGGGCACAAACAGCAACATGTGAACTGAGGGCTGCAGTTTATCAGCGTACAAGCGCTGTTTGAGTACTGACACCTCTCTGTCCCCTGACTCACACTGGCATATCCAATCTTCAGGGTCATTGGCTCAAAAGAGAGATAGACCTTGACCCAGAATGGTCGTAGAAACAGCTACAGCACATATTGTGTCTGGAGATAACCCCAACACTTTATGCAAACAAAAATGTAACCCTGATATCTAACCTCATGTGTTGTGGGGACTTACCCAGTGGGGAGCAGCGCTGCGGGGGCGGTGTGCGGCGCTGGAGGCCGGGTCCACTGGGAGGCTGAGGTCGGCTTTGAGCTTGGGAAGCTTCACTTGTTGTAGCTTTGTGTAAAGGTGTGTCATCACTGCCACTGCTGGGATCTGCGGAAAGCATCAAAACGTTGTCAGACACTGTCAAAGTTTTCAAAAGATTTCTATTTGCAAGGACAAATGAAAAAGATATTTGTCCTTTAAATAATAGTATTGGGCCATAATTGTCTCTTCAAACTCCAAAGGACTGATACTTTGGTCCTCCCACCACATTAGAGTATATAATCTAATAAGTGTGTCTTATAAATCTGTGTATTTATAGTACAGGGCGTAAATAATTAAAATTAAAATAGACATATACGATGACATATACGATGTAGAAACATCATCTTTTGTTTACAAAACATAAAAAGCAGATATTTTGTCCAGAACATATTTCTGTGCAGTAACAGTGCTGTGAATCAACTCTGTCTGACCTATAAAAGACCCGATGATCCTTTATAGGTCAGTGAGAGTGAGATTTCCCATCTTGTGTTCCTTCAATATTTTTAGGATTAGGTATCAGCATCACCATTAAACCACAGAAATTCACAGCGTAGCACCAAAAAAAAAAAAAAAAAAAAAAAGCAGAATGCTGCAATAACCTTAATTATTCATAACAGCTGTTTTTGCGCCTCTAGCTCTCCGTGGATAGGAAAGACTTTGACTCAAAGACAAACTGAGACTGTTGCAAGGAGTAACCGGAGAGAGAAACAACACCAACTTGAAAAAAATGTGTCTCCGAACAAACCGGAGGATCCTTGCGGATATTACACATTGTCGTATTTATTCTAATTAACTTTATTCTTTTTGCCTGGCCTATTTGGCTGATAAGGATTCCCAGCCCTGTATAAGACTGTATTCAGGTTTGAATTGTCAGAGTAAGTGAAGAATTGAAAACCAGTTAGGTCCAATTAATTTAGAGGAAATATACAGCTCTTCCATCAGCAACCATGCCAACGCGTGCTGCACCGACGGGTAACCTTCAAAGGGGAAAGAACTGCAGGTTCTCAGAGATAAAACACCCACTGTTGGAGACAAATTATTCAATATGGTATCACATTCTAAAATGATAATGGGTGGCATTAAAAACTCATATTAGAAAGAGATCATTAAATCACTTTTGATCTTAAAAATGCCCGGGGCCTGCATAAAACCTACAGTGGGAGCACAGTAACTCTTTCCTGCCACATCGCCAGAATTCACCCAGGAGACACAGCAGATGCTTTTTTCTTTTTCTTTTTCTCTGAAAGCATTTTTCCTGAACTCAAGACGGCGCCACAAAGTGGATTGGCCGTCAGAGTCGGCAGGAGTCTGCGTCTACTGTACAAATCACATACCCTGCTGTAACCATCCTCTCTGATCAGTGTTGTGCGAAGGAGAATCTGACTCTGCTCCTGACTAATTCACATGAAGCGAGAGCAGACAGGTTAATAAGATCAAATACACACTGTTTTGTTTTGTTTTTTTGCTTTTTTATATAAGGCTTGTCCTGATTATTTACCAATGAATGTACAATTTTCACAATTTCAATTTGCCAAAAAATCAGCTTTTGTCTAAATGTATTCACTAAGCTGTCCAGCCTGCGTCATGAAAATAGACATCGGACAAAATGTCATAACAATAAAGTGTTTTTGTTTTCTTATCTTTTTCTCAAACTTCTTTGATTGTCCAACCAGATGTAGCAGCAATGGTGAAAGACAAGTCTGCAGTAGGACATCAATGTGAATTCAAGGAGATCCCTGAGGATTTTATTTTATATTAAGCAACAAGCCGCCGTTAAGCTGTGATAAAGGCAGGATAATGTGAGTGAAGCTGAAATGTGTCTGTGCTGATATACCTCACACTTTTTTTATCTGTTCTTTTGAGAAGACAGATTTATCAGAGGGGTCGTGCAGACTTTGAGGAAATTTGTGCATGGAGGTCTTTCTTTCCCGCAGGACATGTCACGGATGGGATTGATCCAAAGGAGGAGAGCATTAGTATTTATATTTATGCCGGAGAGATTTGAGCTGCTTAAACTGCTGTGAAGTCTCACTTGGAACTGATACGCGAAAGCTTAAAGCTGGATCGTCAAGTATGCAGTCACTGGGAGCTACATCATGTTGATAACATGTCACAAAATAGGGATGAAGGCGACATCCAAACAGCCATTTCTGTCCAACCAGCGGAGAAAAGCATCAGATACTCAAACACGACTTACACAATGTTCCTCTTTGCTTGATAATGACTTGTTTTCTGCAAATCAACAGATGACACATGAGCACATTGTGTGTTCCCGCTGAGCAGGACAGATAAATTCGATATGTCACCAGCAGCCTCGTGTTCATTATGGCATCGGAGAGGATGAACTCACTCCCAGTCAGAGTGTTTGGCTGGAGTGCATGGCCGCTGAAATGTGGCTGCAGTTGAGGCGTACGGCCGTTCTAATAGAGCTGTGTGAGCCAACCGCCTGAAGGGAAACCCTGCCATGCAAGCTGACAGTCGCATATACGCTGTTTGAACTAGTCCCAGGCACATCACCCTCTGGTAGACACCCATGTATTCACTACAGCGACAGTAGGATTACACATCTGTTTTTGCTGCGGGTGCCTCGCGTATTTATGAACAGCTCCACAAAGAAAGACAACAATGTCAATAACAGAGAGAATAGGACACACTTACATGACTGCAGGTTGTCATCTCGAGGAGCTGTGGTTGTTTTCTGAAGAATGAGTGTTAAAAATGGTACAAAGTAACCCAGCAAAGTGTACATTGGAGCCTTTTAGGAAGGATTGCTGTGGAAGGCGGGGAGAGAGACCATTATCTGGCCTGACTATGGTGAAACTTACTGAAGGCGAGAAAAGAAGTGGACCAGAGGCGTCTGGGGTAAAAACAGAGTCACAGATTGTTCTGTCACAACACATCCGACTCTCTGCTTTTACACACACTACAGCCGCTGGCACCACTTTCTCATTTCAGGGATTATAAATAGGGAGACAGGACTGCCACAAACATGTGAAGCAGTTACTGTGTTCGGGTGGGGGGGCGCGCCCTGCATGAGACAACAGCTGTTTTCTAGTTTTTTTACGCCCCCTGTCTGCATCAGCAGTGTTCGAGGAATCCCTTGAATCCGGCCAGTCAGAAGAAGACAGTAAAAGTAGTGATCAGGGAACGGCAGCAGTCAGCTGTCTAAGAGTGGAACAAGTGTAGTGACACTCGAGCAGAGGACAGCGCTAAGCCGTCGTCACACTTGTGCCAGTGCAAACCCACTTTTGGCTGGCTTGAATTCATTTAATACGAATATTATAAAGTAAGCGACAAAGTAAAAGTAACTTTGTCATGATAAGAACCTGCAGAGGAGAGGACAGTATGTCATTTGTTCATAAGCACTGGGAAAATATGAATCTCCACAATGGTACTGAGCACACACACACACACACATGCTGCTGATACTGGATTCAGTTTAGGCTTTCTCTATGATAAATAAAAAATAAGCCATAACTGACAAGTTCTCTGCTTGTTATGGCATATTTTATATTTTCTTTTCTCCACTACACGCACACATTCCCAGCTTGTCAAATGAATTTTAGTGGCAATGATTTCTCTAAATGACAGCTGCAGGAAGTTCATGAGAAGTGGGGCCATGATGAAATGCTGCAGCTCACGAGCTGAGGAGAGGGCGACTTTAAGATTTCTCCATTAAAACCTCTGTGGTGCAGCAGCTTTCAGCACCTACTTGTGATAAACGAATGAAAAATGAAACAAAGCCAGTGGTTGTTACCATAGTAACTAGGGATGGCAGGGCCAGCCAGAGCTGCTGGTGGACTAATAAGTTGGTGTAGATGTGAAGAAACATGAACATGAAATCTGTTCCATCAACGTGAACACTGTGTGATGTCTGACGCCGTTTTCAGCAAGTCAGCTTGAGATGAAGTAGCGGAAAATGTATAAAGCTTATTCATATAAGACGTGTGCAGAGAGTGACTCACGCTGAGATGGCCGACAGGGATCGCTGTGACTGCTGTCATTAGACTGGTTGCTGGAGACAGACGAGACGCTGGAACTCTGGACGAAGCCGAAGGCGGCCAGACGGGCGGCTGGCAGGGCAGAGAAGCCTGGAGGACGGAGACCAGACTGGCCTGATTTGAGGAGGAGGCTCTTGGGGATGGCTTCTGGACCTGACCTCTTTTGTTCTGCTGGGGGGAAGATGGGAAAATATGCAATATGACAATATCTGTGAGTGAATATCCAAGAGCCACTGAGACTGGAGACACACAATGTTAGATGGTTTACTCTGATAGAAACGATGACAGCCACAGTCTGGATAACATCTGCTCTGATGAATAAAAAATGGATTTGTCGCTTTCACTAAAGTCACTCATCTCTAATCTCTCTATTACCAATGACTAATCTCTGACAACCTTCATGCAGTGATGACATGGCACGTAAACAGTCTGAGAGAGCCTCGTGTGGAAGAAGACTGCATTATAACTTAAAATTTGAGTAAGTGGAAATACGGAGTTTGAGTGGCATTGCTATCATATGCTTTGCATTTCAAAGAGTTTAGCTGCCTCATCCATAATCGAGTGAGCCGGAGGAAAAACTTTTCTCACACCGACAATGGGATGTTCTCAGAATAGCAAACGATGCAGAGAAAGGAGGAAGCTCTCATTAAATTATTTTCCCACAATTGTCTAAATAGCTAAAACACAGTCTATGTTTTACTGCATTGGCACAGAAACATGCGGCATGTCGAATACGCTCCAGTGTTCTCTTATGTGAATCTCTTAATCCGACTGAAATAACTATAAAACTCTTATTTTCTAATGAACGCTGATAAATTGTAAATATGTATGTGAATTTTCACTCTCATTTAAATGGGCTTTTCATTGCATTTCAGTTTTATGCTACCTGATCACAATCTCACCTGCAGAGTCCTGGCTGGATACCCCAGACTGGCTCGAGGCCTGAGCTGACCTTTGGCCTGTTTGTTGAACTCTGGTCTTGGCTGCAGGCTGCCTGGTGACGGCCCCTAACCCCAGCTGAGGCCTCAGAGATCTGGGGGAGCGGTAGACGCTGCTGCTTTCTTGCAAGACCTGAAGGTGCAGAATAATACTGTTACAGTCAGCCTCGGTTACAACTATTTGGTTTCCTCCTCACGGGCTTGAACATGATATCAAGCATCTTCAAACTTTGTCTGTGCTGACTTACTGTTTTTGGATGTGCGGTACTGAGCAAAACAACAAACATTGCTGTTCTACGTGGTATTTGATGTTAGGAGGTGTAACTACACTGTGAGGGTATGTGCAGTATCTGTGAGGCTTTTAAGAAAGGTGGAACTACACCCACCCACAGGCATGAGTGGAACTGTGAATGGTTGTATATCTCTATATGTCGGACCTGTCCAGCCTGCCTAATGTCACAGCATTAATGCAGGCAAAGAGGTCAGCTTCTCACATTCAGAATAGACCTTTCACCCGCCAAGGAAATCGAACCGGTCTCTTCCCTCCACTGTGTCATTTTCATATGTTAAATCAAAAATCAGCTTCTCACCTCTGGCACTTCTTCGTGACAGCTGTCCAACTTGCCGCCTGGCCTTTGACAGATGTTGCTGCCTGGAGGCTTTGCCCCTGTGGCGGCTGCGCCTGAAGGATGGTAGCCTGCCTTCTGCATCTCCTGTCGGTATTTGTCAAACAGCAGGTTGGAGGAACATAGCACCGGCGTGGATTTAGTTTGAGGACCAGCCCTCGGATCTTTATGAGCTGGTGGGCTGGAATAAGAGGATAATCTCACTGGATGTGCAGACCCATCGTGTGGCGCATCTGCGACTTGAGGTTTCGATTGAGGACTCGCCCGAACATAGGTGATGATTTTCGGTCGGACATTTTTGGGCTTCTGGGGAGAGGAGGACCTCCTGGGTTCATGTTCTTTCTGCGAAGGCAGGACAGGTTTGGGAATGCCACTGCTCAATAACATTTTACTTGGCGGCTTGACTGTTTGAGTTAAACCTCTCTGAGGAGAGTCATTGCGTTCCAGGCTCAGTGCCCTGATGCCCTGGACCTTGGCTGGAGAACCAGGCGGCCGTCTCTTCGGTGAACAGGAGGTAGTTTTAGAGGAAGTGGGAGTTGCTGGTCGACTAGGGCTTCCCCATGGCTTCCTCCTCTCCAGACTTGAAGAGCTGGAGGTGACAGTGTTCTCAAAAGAGCCCTGCTTTTTTAAGGAGTTATCAAAAGAGAGCTGCTTCTTTAAAGTATTCTCAGAAGAAGGCTGCTTTTTTAAAGACTTGTCAAAAGAGTTTTGCTTTTTCAATGTGTTATCAAATGATCCTTGTTTCTTTATAGGTTTAGATTGAATGGATGACTGAACCTCCTTTGTAGCTGTTTTGGGTAGACTGTGGTTCACATCAGGGGCCTCATCAGCCTGTGTGCTTTTATCCATTTTAGTGTTGCTTTCTTCATTCGGTGTCTTTGTGGCAGGTAAAGCCTTGTGCTTAGTACTTTTCCCTTGATCACAATCTCCCCCCAAAACAGTGATGTCTAACTCATTCATCAGGTTACTGCTCTTGTTGTGCTCATCAATAACATCTGTACGTGGAGTAAATCCATTACTCACTTGTGCCTGTGATTCAACCTCATCTGAGTGAACAGTTGAATTCAAGTTTATGTCCACATCTTTCTGGATAATTGTGCTTTTTCTCGAGGAGGGGGAAAGACGATCTGCTCTTTGAGAGGCGGTGCCTCTCTCAGAGATGGTGTTGCAGGTTTGGGAAGCCAGAGTCAGGTCCTCTGAGATGGTTGAGTACGGGCCAGAGGCGATGTGCCAGGAGTCTGTTGTCTGGGTCCTGCCAACAGTGTCCATAGCAGTGGCCATGCTTGAAAAGGTGGACAGACAGGACACAAATACATCAGTTTCAGAGCTTAACTCAGTCCTGGACATCTCTCTTTCCTCTAAGATATGTGAGGGGCTGGATTCCCTCTCACTGGCATCACGCAGAAAGGATTTCATCTCTTTCTTGCTCTTATGATCGAGTGTTGGTTCTGCTATGGCTCTGCTGCATGATGACAGCTGTTCGGGTAGCTCCCTCCGGTCGGCAAGGCCAACAAAGTCCTCTCCATCCTCCACGAGGTATGCCTCCAGCTCCTGACACTCCAGCATCTCAAACTCAGCCAGTTCTGGGTCGTCACACTGCGAGTCTGTTCCCCAGATGATGACTTTGTCCTGCTCTGCTGTTTCAGTCATCGGCCCCAGCAGAGTGGCTGTATCTCCCGTCCTCCCAGTATCCTCTGTCCGTATATCATTAGCGTTTGCATCACCGTCAGCCAGGACACCACCCTGATGGTTGATATTCCTCAACCCCCCTCCACTGAAGGGCTCGCCACGTTCGCACATTTTGATACAGCTCTGAGTTTACAGCACCCCCAAGAGCACTTTAAAAATCAATCATCCATGACATCAGTTAGGAAAAAGTCTGCCCTGCCTACCCATCAAAGAGTTTTAGCACAGCAAGAGCCAAGAGCAGTTCTTCACATTCCTTTCCGGTGTGCCAGTAATTGCAACGTTAAATATCATGTTGAATTTGGATGATGGATCTTCATGACTTGGCTCCTTATACTGCATAAAAACAACAAATATCAGTTCATACAGTCTGTTTCAATACATCACTCTGAGTTAATAAGTCAGAAAATAACTGTATTTATTTTTGTAGGGGCCTGAGCCTGTCGGGGTAATTTCATAAAAGTCTTTTTACTCATTTGAAGAGTTTTTATGAACAGATTTTTATACTCAAAAAGTAAATAATATTCAGTATATCACTGTGAGCAATGTAACACCTTCTCCAAGAGATGTGGCAGCCATAAATGTACAGCTGTAAACCAAGCAAAACCTGAAACTAGGACAAATCCTACCAGTGGTTTGTCATGTGTCAGAATGCTTTTCTTCACTGACTGAAAGCTGACCCCATTATACAAGAAGAAAACCAGAAATGGACAACATCGTTTGTCAAGAGAAGAGAGTAGAGGAGAATGCAAACAAGACCCTGTGCACCGCTGAGGTCAATGACAAAGCCCACTTACATTCTGTTCACTCAAGTGAAGCACTAATTTCAATATAGGTCAACAGGTTTAACAAGAGCAAAAGAAACTAAGAAACACACTGACCTGGCGTCTTTCAGGGGAGCAAAAAAATAGCCGCAGAAATAAAAAGAATCAGAAAAAATTGATTGAACTGTCTTGAAAAAGTCTACAGAATTGCACAAAATAAATCCCTCTCTAGGAGGCAGCACAGGTGGATGATGTCAGTTGTATGTGGACACTTCCTGGCTGTGAGAAGCAGAAAGAGAACACATGTGACTTGAAGGTGTTGTAACGCAGCTTGTGGGGAACCATGCATTGTTATATTTTAGGCTTTTTCAGGCACCTCGGTCATAAAAAGTACATTTCCATTCTGAAGTAGTTTTCTGAGCTCTCCCTATGATGTTCCTACTATTATATCCCTGCTATAATTTAACAGGCTGCTAAATGTGTCAGAGCTCACGATTAGCTCCAGATCCCGTGATCTCTGCACACCACGGAAAGAACTTGTCAAAGTCAGTCTAAGTTAAACTGATGTCTAGCTCCAGGCTGGGAAAAAATATATTGCCCTGCTGAGATCATTAGGAGGAAGCTTTTTAAGTCCTTCAAAGACCTCATGACTGTCAAAATCAGTTTTGGGGTCTTTGTACACTTGCACAACAACATGGCCGCCCATAAATGGATTTAAAAAACAACAACAACAACAAAAAAACAAATTTACTAATTGTTGGCAGTTATTATCAGCCAGCAGGTGTGTTCATTAATTCAGATATTCAGCACAGAAGGTTTAAAGTCAAACTTTAAATCAGGGGAGATCAGCAGTGGTCCGACTTCTGTAGTTTTTTCCGATATCTCTTCAGCAAAAAGCTCTCAGTGGACTCTTGTTCAGTTGAGGGAGCATCGGCAGACCCACCCATCTCTAAAAGCAGCTCTCTAACAAAAGCATCCATAAACATTACGTTCTCAACTTTTGGTAACTTATTTGCTTTAAATGATCGCGATAGAAAAAAGTTAAAAGTTTTAATTTCTGGTATGCAGATTTTCTTTCTTGCTGAAAGGGAAGTCATCAGTTACAAATGGAAGAGCAAAATAAAAAATTTATTAGTGTTGAGTTTTCTGTTTGTCCATGTTTAACTCATCAGATGATTAGCCCGAAACCTTACTGACTGCTGCTCGACCTCATCTCTTTGCTCCAATTTTGTGCTGATAAACTCACACACATGGCAAAAAACTGATTCTCTTTTGTCCTTCTCATGAAAATAGATGTGTGCTGCTGTCTGAAAATAGTTTTTCTAGCACAAGGGGGGGGGGGGGATAGATCGCTACATAACAGCTACGGGGTATATATCCCAAGTTTTCTTGTTTCCCCATCTTTGCATTAGTAGAAGTGCACTTAACATGGAAAACAAACAGGCTCTGAAGACAGAAGTGTCTGTTTGCAGCATAGATAACACACTACAGTAAATGCTGTCTCAGCATCTGCACTGCAGAACAGAGAGCCCAGTAAATCAGATTCCCCTTTACACCTGCCTCTCCCCTGTCTCCCTCTCGGGTCACGCACAGCGCTGCATGGTGACACTGATACTTATCAGCCAGATAAAGGCAAAATAAATAAATAAAAAAATCCAACTGGCAACCAAACGTGTGACGAAGCTCTGATAAGAATTCCTATGTAAAGCAAGTTGCCTGACGGGGATGACAAGAGATGACAAATTGGATAATTGAAGTTTTGTTTCATAGAGAGATGAGGCAGGATTGGTAACAGGGTTGTTTCTGCTGCTGCAATGATTGCTTATCCTTCGCTTTAATAGATTTCCAACTCCAAATCAATGCAGTGCAGAACACAGCACAGACACAATACCTCAAATAAGAGTCATCTGCACTGTGGTGGAATCCTTGAATGTGTTTTATTTGTTTTTAACTTTGAAACTTTGTTTTTGTTTTTATCTTTCAGAGCAACCAGAATGAGACTTTGATTACTTTCTGCCTCACTGTCTCTCATGCTGGATGAATTCAAATCATTACAGAGATAATTAAACTTTTTAATTTATCTCAACCTATTTTTTTTTTAGCGCAAATCTCTCGAGGGCTGAGCATCACGGTCTATGGCAGAAGGAGCAGGTTCTGATCGACTACTTATAGCCATCACTTCCTTTACAAAAAATGATTTTCCAATTTCTAACAGTCTTACTGTACATGCAGGCTGATTTCTAAATTGGCACTGGGTGTTTTCCTCACATGGTTTCTCCTGCTGCTACAACAGCTGATTGTGTTTCTGTGGTGACACCATCATAGCAGAGGGAGATTAAGGAAATGTATTTGCCCATACAACATGCCTCCTTGAGCATGTTTCCCCATCCCCCCATCGTTCAGCAGCTCACCCTGCCACCTGCCTCCTGATATGTGACATGATGGCAAGATTGGGGCCCCTCTAATGAAACTTGCCCTTCCTTGTTGCGAGTGCACACTGATATGATTAGATTTTTCTCCTCAGGGAAACTGAACCTCTGTTGCGTTTTTGGGTTGGTTTTTTTTGTTGTTGTTGTTGTTTTTTTTGTTTTTTTTGCAGTAATACAATAAATTTGAAGCAGAGCACAGATCACAGTCTTCCTCCCCCACTGAGCCACCAGGCTTCACTAGATGCTTCAACAGGACTCCTCATGAAATATTGAGCAATGAATGAAACTGGAAGCACCAGTCTCCCTCCAATCTGAACGCTCCACTGACCCTGACTTCTCTGCACGACCCACCACAGCTCACAGAAGATCATCTGGTGTTGTGAAAGTGAAAAACTGTAGCGAAGGGGTGTGTGCCTCTGAAAGGCCGTGAAAGCAAAACTAGGCACAGAAGCGACACAGGTACCAGAAAAACACCTGAATGTGACACACAAGTGTGGACATTTCCTACGCAGACGCACAAACATCTAAATATCTACGTCCTTTGTGTCAAATTAGTGTCATCACCCAGCTACCATCGCTGGATAACTGAGGCCTGGGTGGCTGTGGGTGCTGCACACATGGTGTTCACTGTCTTATCTTACATTATGTAATCAGACTCAGGCCTTGTGGATGAATGTGGTCACTCATGTCCACTCATTCAGATCACACTTCCTCGTCTCGGCCTTTAAATATGAAAAACACCTAATGGCAGGGAAAAAGGAAAAGAGGAAGGACAACCTTTGTTGCAGACACTGATAAACAAACATGAGATGCAGGTGAATTATGGTGTGCAACCTAGAGTCTGACCCAACAACACACACACACACACACACACACACACTAGAAGTAGGTGATCCTACCTTTTTCAGCACGGCCTGCAACAGCTCTATTAGATATTTTTTGACCCAAAAGGAAGCAATAAGAAAATAGCAGCATCCATACAAACAGCTGACATAACAGGATGGTCCGCAGTTTGTCGGCCAGATGCAGCAAGAAATCCAACGATCCCACAAAAACAAGCGTGTGACAAAAGGTGAGTCCTTACCGTTCAGATTCAGGTGCTCCGCTGGACAGGAGCTGGACAGGAGCTGGACAAGGAGGAGGAGGAAGAGGGACACGGTTCTAGTCCTGATGGAGAGGACACAGTCTGCAGCAGCGCAGGAAAGCAGGGAGGAGAGGAGACAGGAGAGGAGACTCAACGCCCATGCTAACGTGCGCTGACGTCGCCCCCTGCAGGACAGAGTGTCAATTTCATCATTTATCATTGATCCTGTGGACACCAACAAATCCTGTGAGGTGATGACATCCAGAGGAGATGAGGAAAAATCCAGATGCTCTTGACAAAGACATTTATAGTTGGCAAACACGGGTACAATAAATATCTGCAATAGAGGGTAAAAACTTCCAGTGAAATAACATTCCTCTCTTATTACTGTTATTAATATGATTGTTGTTGCTATCATTGTCAGGTTATGCACAGTCCACAACATTAAAAGAGAAATCTTAATTTTCAATCAATCCAAACTAATCTTTCATGAAGAGATGGGTTTTTTCATGAAGTCACAATTCATTAACAAAATCGTGGATAAATAGATTCCATTTTTGAGGAAAAAATATATAAGCAAATCAGCAAAGTACACAGAGAAGAGTCTGTGTAGGTCCTCAGTCATCCAGGTAACAGTTCCAGGTTCCAGGTCATCCAGGACTTAGTCGTAGATCTACAAATAAGTCCAGTTGCCCTAGATTCACCTTCCTCGGAGTACATGGAGATGACTCAGCTAACAGCTCATGCTACAACATGCTGGTGGGATGTGTGCAGTCAGAGACATAGAGATCAGTTTTTACTCTCAGCATGATTTATTTACAGCAGGGACTATACAAAACTGCAACCAGTATCAAAGCAACACAAGCTGTCACCGTCACTGCCCTGGCAGCTTTTTTTTTTTTTTACAACTCAGCAGCTCAATTCATGTTTTAAATACTTTAGTTCAGCATGCAATTGATCACAAACAAGTGCACTAAAAAGTTGAACTATTTGTGGTTTTGCTGGCCCTGGATGAAGCCTCACATGAGTTTTCATGTAACTGCGGTAACAAAAGACAAAGCCAGTGTCAGTGATGATGTTCACATGATGAATAATGCTTCTTTCCAACAAATACTTTACCTCATACTACCACTAACAGCTCCAATACTGTTGGCACAGTTTACATCAGTGTATTTACCTCACATGATTTTACAGATCAAAGCTGTCAGGTGAAATGGCTACAAAAAAGCAAAAGTTGTAATGTGAGCAGGCAAAAGGAAAACTGTATTTACAAGATCAAAGTAGAAGGTGGAAATTAGCAATCCATGTGGTTTTCTCATAAAGAACAAATCTTGTATGTTCTAATTTTTTAGTGCTGCATGAAAATCTAAATTAATGCATCTCAGTCTTATATGACAACGCTCCTACGGTAAATGAAAATGCAACAAAGTCTATTTACATAGCCACTAGTATTTAAAAGTTGGAGTTCATCTGTTTAGTAAAACAGAAAGCATCTCTGTCAACGAACAGATTCATTGTTTCAATACAGAACCCAATTACATGGAGAACAATTTAGCTTCAGGTAACATCGGCCACTTCCCTCCGTGTGACCAGAATAGATAGCAATCAGTTTCCATAATGCACTTCCAGCCTTTAGTGAACACACATGCCTCGATGTGTTGCTTTCAGATTTTAGCTGCCCTGGGAACCAGCGCACACTCACAATCGGCTCCCATTGCCATAATCAGTGAAGAACTGACAGAGGCATTTTCAGATACATTACTGCTTGAAGTACATTGTTACTGTCGGTGCAATTAGCTCTTGGCTTTTCAAAATGAAAGCGAGTCCAACAGTAGTGAGTGAGTCTGGTGTTCGGCTTCACCACCTGACTGTGCTTCATCTCGTAACGGATGTGTGCATGCTAAATGGCGAAAATGGTAGACTATGTTAAAATTCTCTCATGTTTTATAAATATAGGCTTTTAAAAATCCAAAGTGTACATTATATACAGAAAATACAGAATATATATTCCACAACTACAGCTGGTTGTGGAGAAGCACCCCTAAGTTTAACATTCATTTGGGATAGAGGCCCTTGCAATGCATCCTCTGAAGTATCTTGAAAATTCGATTCACATTAGCAGCTTTCTGTTTTTTTCGTCTTTGGCTTAAAAAAAGTGCATTTTCCCTGTTGAAGACAATGCAGGTGTATGTGATGCATCGCTGGTGAATGTTTATCATGAAGAAACCCTTATTTATAATGCTATACTGTGTTTCTCTGAATAATGTGAGCCACGTACTCAATGTATAAAATAAATCTTTCCTCAGTAACAAAATTTCATTACGCACAGTTTCCACCTTACGACTGCTAGGCGTTTCACAAAAGCCACTCAAGACACAGTTTAATTCTCCGCTAGGTTGAATGATTGCTATTTGCAGATTTCCTAATGAACGCAATTAATTAAAAGTGTGAAATAAAAGAATATGGATTCAAAAAAATAATCTTTCATGGGAT
Source organism: Remorina albescens (assembly GCA_034769265.1). Taxonomy (NCBI): domain Eukaryota; kingdom Metazoa; phylum Chordata; class Actinopteri; order Carangiformes; family Echeneidae; genus Remorina; species Remorina albescens. Next base: position 18,975,808 of record CM068497.1, on the reverse strand, counting down.
TTGGACACAGTAGCCGGCACCGTGCCTACTAATGAAGCAAGACGAGTGACAAACATTTACCAGGAAATCTGCCAAACACAAGCGAATCTGCCAAACATGAGCCTCATTTCATGAAACAGCTTTTGTAATTCAGCTGGGTCTTTCCTGTAGACAGCCAGACTTAGAAATGTTGAACAATTTCAAGTTAATAAGAGAGCAGTAACAAATGCTGAACTTCCAAAGAGTTCCACTTCAGATTGATGTACGTCTTGTATATACCCTTAAAAAATGGTTAAATCTCCACAGGTTCATTTGGGTGAAACTGTTTGTATCAAATAAAAAAATAAATAAATCAAAAACAAAAATTAAGCTTTGGTCTAGAAACTAATGTTTCCTAAACCAAAATTTTGGTTTTCTTACACATGTCAATTCATATTATCCTTTTTTTTGTGTCTTTTACCAAATTTGATAATATGCTGGACCATAATTGTGAAACAACTGAATGTTCTGAATGAAAGGATGAATATGAGTCTCCATATGTCCTGGCTTTGCTACGCTTTCAACAGGTCAATGTTTGGAACCAGACTGGAAGAGTGAACCTCCTGTTTCCTCAGGGTTCTTCTTCATCGTTGTCACCGTTGGCGTTTTGCATGAGGAAAGCCTCCTTCTCTGTCCCCATGGGCTCTCCTTTGATCGTGCAGGTTGGATTGTAGGTGTCTGACCTGGTCAACGCCGCCTCTGTGCTGTTTCGGATGCCATAGCTAAAGTAGATAATGAAACCTACGGGTGGTGAAGAAACAATAATAAACCCAGGTGATGTAAACAACACAATAACATCACATTTTATTGGGCAAAAATCCAAAGTACCTAAAGCCATCCAGATGCTGAAGCGCAGCCAGGTTCCTCTGTCGAGCTGCATCATCAGGTACACATTGACAAACATACTCATGATGGGGAGAATGGGCAGCAGGGGAACCTGTGAGGAGTGCACGAGAATTCATTTAGTCAGCCATTTTTATTTGGTTGAAGCCAATGAGCATGAACATTTTTTCCAAAAATTGTCAAATCCTGATATACATTTAAGGTTATTTCATATATTCCCAGAAGCTTTTGGGTTCTACTAATCTCATAACTGTGCGAAAATGTTTTAATGCCATTAAGAAACAAGCCATGCTAGTGTTCACTATGAAAGTGTACCAAATTCAGGAAAGTCTCAGGTTCTAGCCGTTTGATTTAAATACTGATTTGAACTGAACCGAACTGAAAACTGAAAAACCAAACAATTTATTTTATTTTTTTAAACACACTCTACCTTGAAGGCGAGCTTTGTCTTGCTTTGTGGCTGTCTCCACACAATGAAGGTGAGGATCAGACAGCTCAACATGATAACAGTGAGGGTAGCCACTGACCAGGACGCCAGCCCTCCCTGAACAGCTACAACACTGAAGACACACACCAGAACACCTGAAAGCAAAAAAAATAAAAAATAAAAACATCAGAAGATTTACTGTTTCAGTGACCAGGTGCTTTATACTGTATCATCCAGTTGATTTCTAGGCCGTGTCTCTCACAGAGTATGCTGGTGCAAATGTTGACAGCGAAGCCAGAGAGCATGGAGGGCTCCGTGTTGGAGGGGCAGAGGAGATTCTTCATGGTGAAATGGTCCTCTGGCTGTGGGAGCATGTCGGTGTTGCCCTCGCTGAAGGACTCTGTCATTTCGGCTTCGTCCTGAGTGTTGGCCATCTCATACGCCATGTTGGGCTGTTCAGGTTGGTACCTACAGATGGCACAACAGAATAACAGTCAAAACCTGAACTCCCAACACTGATGTTTCATGCGGTAAATATGCTGCAAATGTTTTCATGTGATTCATCACTGTAATCTCCTGAAATGCATATGATAGAAAATAATGGTTTGTAGTTTGGATTGATACATTTTTGTAATTTTAGTGTGATATCGCCAACAAGTTGGATCAGTCTTCTTGTAACAAAACTGAAACACATTTAGACTACTTGGTCGGAATGGCCTCTGACGAGGGATTTAGCTCTCAGGATGAGTATAGTCTTGTTCAGCCTGGTAATTCTCTAGTGGCCTGTCAAGCATAGGATGGATATACAAACTGAGATATGAGGACTACCTGAGGACGAGCACGCAGGCAGCAACCAGAGTGTAGGCCAGCAAAGTGCCAATGGACATGAGGTCGACTAGGACTTTCAAATCAAGCAGGAATGCCATCAAGGCTGCAGAACACACAAGAAAAAAAAAAAAAAAAACAGATCAGCAAGACGATAAGACTTCTCCTGGTTAATCCAGCAGTTAAAATTTTAAGTAGGTACATTCATCACAATATAATGCTGATCATTTTATTTTAATTTTTTTCATTTTTAGAAAATAAACAATTTTAAAATAGCTGTTTATTTACTATTCCACACCATCCTCCTTCCACAAGGGGGCACTGTTGCCTTTGGCCTCATCTCTGCTACCTACCAGACAGGAGCCCTGCCACCAAGGTGGAGATGATGGGTGTCTTCCTCTCGCTGACATGTGCCATAAACGAGAAGAGCAGGCCGTCGCGAGCCATAGCATAGATAATGCGCGGGAGCGGAAACATGGAGCCAAGGAGACTAAGCCCAGGATGAAGGAAGGAGGAGGAGGAGGCAGAAAATTATAACTCAAAAAAAAAAAAAAAAAATTGTCCCTGAACTCCGGTTTCTCACACAGGACCTCAACTGCAGCTGTCTGTCATCCTGACCAACAACACAGCGTTTGCCTTTTTACCTAAAAAAAACATGTCGTTTGTCTTTATGAAATGTGACCGTGTTGGTTTTGCGCTTGTGTTGAGGCCATGTGCACCAAGAGGGTTGCCAGGTTCAACCTAGAACCCAACACAAGTTAGTAGGTTTAGATGGTGACCTCACCTGCCACAACACCTGATGTTAATGTTGCTGTTATAGGGGCTTTGGTGCGTGGGCTGATTTTTGCCAAAGATTTGAAGAGAAGGCCATCCTCTGCCATGGCCATGATCACTCTGGGCATTGGGAACATGGAGCCCAGTAAACTAGTAGGGAAGAGAGAGAAAAAGCATGCCATGCAAGTGAACGCACACAGAACGGTGAACAGAATTAAACATAGAAAGCAAAAAAAACTAAAACACAGCAATTAATGTTTATATGTACAATATATACACTGCACAGCCAATAAAAGGGGAAGTATTAGATTCATTCTCTCAGTGATAAAAGCAGTCACTAATGTTGTGCTGTGCATTCATCAGCACTGTAATTCACTCTGATGGTCTCAGATGGGGATGAGGTCAGAGATCTCTGAAGGTCAACTTCTTCTACGCTGACTGTTAAATAGAAAATAATGCTTTGTGTCATGTTGAAACAGTAAAAGGACCCTAAACCAGCCCCTTAAAATTTACCACAAAGCTGGAAGCAAACAACTGCATAAAATATCGTTTCCGAAAGGCAAAAAATAGACATCAACCACAGCGTCTATGTAGCCCTAACCAAAAGATCCTCCGAAGCAAAGTAAATTATCTTGGCAGCTGAATTAACAGTGTTGTAATGTGTGGTTACCCACACACTAAAACACGTTTGTTTACTCACATGCACGTGCATAAGAACCATCTAAGCCAAGATCTAATGCTTCACCTACATTCACATACATAGTATATAGAGTATAGTTAGTGATGCATATCCATTAAATTTATTCAGGCGAATGCCAAAGTGATCTCAGACCTTTGAACTAAATTTCTATATAGTATGTGTAAGTATGTACATGCTTGTAGGCATATGCTGTATTTGCATAATATGCATGTACTTGCAAGTGTTTGCACAGGTATATACGTTCTGAGTCGTGGAAATGAAGTATTCAGTGTTGGCCTAGACGGTTTCTTATATATGTGCATGCAGGTGACACGGTGACCTGCACACACTCCATAGGCTGTTCTACAGCAATGCATCAAAAAACACCGCAATACAGGAGCAAAAGAAGATGACTCCTAGCATGACTGAATTAATATAAGCAACGAAAGTTTCAAACTACTTTTTAGCAAATATTTTGTGTTTAAGGAAGGAACTGTGTATTCTTTTTTTAGACTCATGAATTCACTCAGTTTTGTCAAGTAAATGCAAACAAGGTGTAAAAAGAAACTCCACGGGGCACCTTTAAGTAAAAGCAGTTAATAACATCAATTGTGCTGTGCTTCCACTCCTAACTATGTGTTTCTACTTCAAAGAAATAGCACGCAAAAGTCACTCGCAGCAGAGCATCTGCTCCCCACGAAAACCCGTGAAGGGTTTTGCCTCCTACTTCTAATATTAAAACAAAATTAAAGAGAAGAGAATGCGCAAAAAAATGTACTCTCAGTGTACTGGACATGAATTATTCACTCCAAAACATGCATGCAGAATAATTATACCGTCCTCTACAACTTCTCATGCTGAGAGGCGGCAGAAGAGCCTCTTACCTGGTCGACAAGGCACATAAAGAGCCAACTGCCACAGCATAAGTGGCTCCCTCCCAGCCCACATACTTAAAGGCCACAGGCAGAGGGCTGTTCTTGTCCAGCATGTAGTAAGGCATCATCACAGTGAGGGCCGCGGACACGCCGAAATATGCCACAAAACAGATGAGGAGCGATGCCACAATCCCAACAGGGATGGCTCTCTGGGGATTCTTCACCTCCTCTCCTGAGGAGGAAAAAACATAAATGTCAGCTGATAGGACTCATTTGTGCTGGCTACCAGTTCAACGTGTTTGCTCTCACCTGTAGTGGCAATGCAGTCAAATCCGATAAAGGCGTAAAAACAGGTGGCGGCCCCAGAGAGGACTCCAGAAAAACCAAATGGCATGAAACCGCCTTCACCAAGCGTTTCCTTTGGTAGCGACAAATCAGACACACTGAAAGAAAAGGGGAGAACAAAATTTTGGATTGTTTGAAACTCTATCAAATCACTAGGAATCATCATTTTGGGAACAAGCTATTCATTTAACCCACTTGAAGCTAGAGTTGGTGGTGACATTGAGAATTTCTTCGGGGTTAATGCTCCAGTTTTTTAGGTTTCCTTTGACCAAGCCAGAGATGACCACAAAGAGTAACACCAGCACATTGATGCAGGTGAATATTTTATTTACAAAGGCTGACTCCTTCACTCCAAACACCAGCAGCCCTGCAAGCAGTTCCGAAAGATAATGTGATTTAATATGCCTGTAATTTCAAATACAAAGAAACAAACATAAGCCAGACATCCAAGTTTCCCCTGACCTGTCAGAGTGAGTATGATGACGACGGCAAATATGTCTGGATATTCTGCCAGGACACCTGGTGCGTTCATGGTCATGTATTGTCTGCAAAAGCCTTCAATGTGCCTCCCAATCAGCTCATCAAAGGTTGCACTCCATGCTCTGGCTACACTTGAAGTTCCTGCGGAGGAGAGTATTTCTGTAAACTGAGCAGTATCTGAGGCAGCAGCCAACTCCTTCCCTTCCAATATTTAAAGCAGCTCACCGATTACGTAAGAGAGGATGAGGTTCCAGCCGGTGATGAAGGCCCACAGTTCGCCGACCGTCACGTAGCTGTAGAGGTATGCCGAGCCAGTTCTGGGGACGCGGGCTCCAAACTCCGCGTAGCACAGGCCAGCCAGGACGGACGCCAGGGCGGCAATGAGGAAGGAGAGGACAATGGCAGGTCCAGAGCTGCTTCGGGCGACAGCGCCGGCGAGCACATAGACACCAGCACCCAGCGTGCTGCCAACACCCAGGGCGACCAAGTCAAAAGTGTTGAGGCATCGGCACAAGCGTGACTCTTCTGTGTTACAATCCACAACTTTCACCCGCAGGAGCTGCTTGCTGATGCCTTTTAACATCGCCACAATCATCCTGGCTGGAGCTCTGAACAGAAAGCTCTACAGTGAATAGTTTTCACCTGTTAACGCAACAAGACAGGAATGTTGGCAAGGCGTTCACTTCACTGTGCCTTTCTAAACAGATTTAAAAAAAAAAAACATGGTGCTGCTCCAGTTATTTATAACTTCTAATTCATATTTGAGTTGATGTTCTGATGTGCTGATAAATATCAATAAATCAACAACAAAGTGGTGATGTGACAAATGTGACATTTCCTTGTGTTCAATTTTCTTTCGTAGCTTTTTACAAAGTGAACTACAAAGTTGTAGCGTCTGCCTTTTATATAATTTTATTTGGTCTCAGTTTTATGCAAAGAACCTGTACAGGTGCATCATGGGTTGTCAACATATTCCACACCCTGAGCCACTGGCACTACTGAGGCACTCCCAATTTTTTTTAGTCCTCAAGCTTCCTATTCAGAGACATATGATGTGGTAATATGAGCTTTCACATGCTGGACCCATTGCAAAGCTTACTGGCCCTCACTCATCCATGTGAAAGATACAAAGTAATTTACTGAAAAAGTGTCAGGCTGGCATTAACATAAGCCACAGATTACACTACAAGGTGCAACAGGACATGCTGAGAAAAGACACGCGGACCAGTCTGAGAACTTTGTAAAAAAGAGGAGTCTGTTAAGCGTGACGACAGAATGCAAATATATCATGTAAAAAATGTGGGTGAGATTACAACACATTCAGGACATTATGGAATCCAAATACAGTTGAATCTTTGTCATGTTCATAAAAAAGGAGAAATTTTCTGAGCTTCTAATGCGAATGCAACATTAAGTACTTACAAAGAGATGTCATCAGGGAAGTGCTCTAATAGCTGTGGCTAATTGTTAGGCCATAAGATTACTGGTAGATCCGGTGCATATTAATAGCACAAAGAGAATACCGCATTCCATTGGCCTCAACTGGAGCACATTAGTGCCAACGGACATACATCTGAAAAAATCATTTTAGCTTACTTAACTCAAACTACCAATAATAGACTGCACGTTAAAATTTGCAGATGTCAGGTGCAGTGGAGGAAAAAGGTTGTGATCAGATTGTTTGAAATCGGAGGAGGTGTTGATCAGCGTCACATTCACTGGAAGAGAATTTGCAAAGCTCTACTTGTAAAGTACTGCGGGTTTACACCAGTGTCTAACACATATCCTGACTGGAGATGAAGCCTACTAAGGTGTGTGATTTGGCAGTAACATATTGTTCTCTTACTCACAATTATCTCTTATCAAGATTGTCTGTTTCCAGTTAGAATGAAATGTTCCCGAGGAACAATTTCCCCTTTCTTTTCCAGATAAAGGCACACCTGCCACACTTTGTAGCTCACTATATGTGTTGAAAAAAACAAAAACACACACACACACAAAAGTGCACAATGCCACAAAGCCGCCACTCATTTCATAACAGCAGTATCTATTAAATCAATGACATTGTGATATCTTATTAAGACTGCTCATAATTGTTGCTGTCCGAGATCCAATTTCAAAGCTTCTTCCCCAACAGCATTGGGGAGATATAGATCAGCCCGGCAATACAAACGAGTACTCACTTTCACAACAAACCACAAAGTGGGGTCTTCTGTCTTCACTGATGAACTCAGTTACTCTACTTTTTATTTTATTGATCCAAATCTCAAACCAATTTCTCCGGGTCTAAAGCTGCAGTCTGGTGAGAAAGACTATACACGCTCCGATTGGGCACATGACACAGACACCTCTTAGTGTATAACTGATTCAGGTGTCCGGCTCACAAATAGAACAGTGACACATCACATGGCCTCAGGACTTAGACCCTCAGAGCAGCTGTGACGACAGCTATATTCCATGTCGTGAACACAAAAGGGCTCGGAATATGTGACTCGACTGTGTGCTTTTGTGGCAGAACTGCAGCCACTGTGCATAATATAAGTCCTTTACTTAAAGTTAGGTTGTCATTTGGATATATAATCAAATGAGACACATGAATTTGAAGGCAAATTTTCTACAGCAAAGACAATGAGATTCAGTGAATATTTCAGACACGGCTGATATCGTGTGCTGGCTGTCCAGGTTATTATAGCCTGGAAAGCTGTTGCCACACATCTCACTGCCTCAATCAAAGTTTGATTAGTCAAACTTATAGAAACCAAAACAACTGTTGTGAATGAATCTATCTTGGAAGCTGAGAGCAAAAACACACATTTGTCACTTGTCAAAAATGTCAACAAAAGCAGCGAGTGGGAAAAAAAGGTCTTTAAACATTGCACAAGAACATTTGTCATATCACAGCCTGGGCAAAAAAGGGCAAGAACAGCCAGAGGTTCAGGACTCACCACAAATACTTTGTAGCATGCCCACTGGTTGCTGAGCTAAAAAAAGGAGGGTGGGCAGAAAAGGGCCCTGCCCTCTTCTCAGCCAATCACCGAGCTCACCATCTGCTCATGACATACACAGAGTCATGAGGGTGAATTTGGAATAGCAGGCAGTCACATGTTCTTCACAATTTGTCCGCTGGCGAAATACTTTTACTCCTTCAAATGTCTTTGAAGTTGGCTGTGACATTGTTTATTTACTGTGACACATGAGGAAGTAACAGTCACATCAAGACCGTCAACAGAAGTCAAAAATAATACATAGAAAACACAGCTGAGGTCAAATTTTAAAATTAGTTTGACCTCAATACAAAAGGAAACTTGTAGACATCTGTGTGGCTTTTACATTACACTTTGAAAATATAGAGCCTTCACTCAGTCTAGCACTGATATCCATGTTGGCTGAATTCAAATGACGCCACATACAACACACAGACACCTGCAGAAGCAGGTGTATCTGGAAAAACACATTATCTAAAGACTTGAGTCTGCAACCTGACATTTTTCGAGCATGAATTTGAGGAACGTTGACTTGTCTTCGATTACAATTTTTCCCATATGAATTTGAAAGGCGATTGCGATGGCACATGGCCAAATTGGAAACCTGCCGCCTCCCCACTTGGCATGCGAGGGGTATTTACCGGCACTTCAAAAAGCCCACCTGCCCTTGTGGTGTAACCGTGGATGGAGCAAACAAAGTGCCATGTGAGGGCGATCATAAAACAGACAGCTTACACAAGTCAAACAAACTTTCCCTTCCGGGGATGCAGGCCCCCAGAGCAACCTCGAGGGCCACGCTGACCTTGTAACATCAAAGCCACCAAGGACAAAACTAATCAACAGCATCCATTAGAAAAGAAACAACAGCTTCACCATTTCCCAACTTTTACTGTCATGTTCATACCTTCACATGCAGAAGCCTCAAAGTCACGCTTTAAAAGCTCAGTAGTTTATTGCCCTTGTGGAGGAAAGAAGGGAAAAAGTTATGACTGATGAATCATTTAGACTTCTAACTAAAGCAATTCTCAGTTTTGCATACATGAAGCACAGAGGTTCATGTTCACGGAGGCCCCCACATGTATTTTGCCCATTACTGGGCGTCACCACATACTGTGCATAGCTATGTAAAACATAATAGATTGAGACCACAATGGAGTCCAACTAAGTCCACATTCTGCCTTTCTTTTTGAATGAAAATGACATTTAAAGATGTTAATCCTAATGCCAATCTGACGATTGCTAACGTACAGTGTGTAGAATCTATAGCACTTTTCACACACAAGCAGAGCAGCCAATAATAGTATTGTGCGTGATGTACACTGTGAGATGTTGACACTCTGGTTTAAAGCCAGGTGCGGTGTCAAAAACAGTCCCCCCCCCAAATCCCGTTGTCCGAGTTCCACTGACATGACCTTGCTTGCTCCTCAGAGGCAGTGTTTACATTCAGTGCCAGGCTCATGGTTCTGGGATTTTAGATGACATTATGAATGTCAGAATGACACCAAAGAAAGCACTGACCCCCAAAAGATCTCTAAATGGCGTTTCAGTAACTATGCATTTACATATGATCATCTATAATGCTTAAGTGTGTTTATAGTTATGGTGTCCCTGAATTGCAGGATCAGTCTCAGCATCTGACCAAAGGCTGGCATCTGTAGTATTGCTGATGAGAAAAAAATAATAACTTCACATATAGCACGTGGTCAGACTGTTGATTTAAAAAAAAAAAAAAAAAAAACCTTCTTTGAAATCATTTGCATACGATTTAAGAAAACTGTGTAATTGGCTGACATGCTGTAAACTTCTAATTTCTAAAACTTTTCTACAGAAATAATTGTTGAACCCAGCTGAAAACCAATTAACAATGACCACTACTTCTAATGAATCCACTTTTGTTTCAATTTTTTTCTTTTTTTTTTTTGCTACGATAATCACAGACATTCAACTACTTTAAATAGACAAGAAGTCTGACACCAATTCAAATCTTCTTCAACAGCCAGTCAGACTCTCTGGCTGAATGGCATCACACTGGGGATCAACATACATGGAAGAGTTTCCACACACAGTCAGCGTTAGCCTTTTATGTTAGCCTTAGTCCTCTACAGACCTTATGTCTGCTTGTTATTCAATGAGGAAAGAGTAAAGTGCAGCAGATATAAAACACACTCGAGCCTGGTGCGTCATTCAGGCCAGTGGATGAACTGACTGGATGCAGTAATGACCTTTCTGGGATCAAACCTGGGGTGTGAAATTTAACATCGGAGTCAATTATCAGCTCTGCGGCTATAAGGGGATTAGTGTGGAGTATGTTTTACTCTGGTCCGCTTCTAATGATAACACACTTTTCTCTGCCCATTTCTCTGTGTTTCAGCAACTTCTGTGAATTTACATTAAAACTACTGTGGATCAAATCTTTTAAGAACCGGTTCCTCTTTTTTTTTATCTAATGTTGCTTCTTTTTGTTGCTGTGCTTTATGTAGATGGATTACAACACCGTCAAAGACATCAATCTGATAAAAGATTTCCTACTTCACTACTCCCTAAGTCATGTGACTAGAGTAATGGTGAATGAGCATGTCCAACATCAGAGTAATGGGGGCACAGTCGACACAGGGACCCAAGATATTTAGAAAAAATTTAAGCATTAACAATGCATAATTATAAAGAAGGCTTTACAACAATAATGGCAAATGGATAATTTGCTTGATTGCTATTACGTTAAGTCCAGGAAACATGATTCTGGACATGGCAGATTTTCCTACTTGTGCTAAAAATAGATTAATTATTTTTAATCTAATGAATCCTGCACATGTCGTTTGGTTCCATATTAGAAGTGGGATAACCATGTAAGCCATCCTTTCTATAAGAAGCATTAGCCCATTTTCACACAAAATATACGATTTTATGCTGCAGGGAGTAAAATGGCACTGAATGCTAAGAATGACCCATTTCACTGACTCAGATTTCTGAGGCCTCATAATAACTTTGGCAAAAAAAAAAAAAGAAAGAAAAAAAAAGTGAAATATATTTTAGAATGACACTATACCACATATTATATAACTTGTCTATCCTGTAGGATCCCACATCTCTTAGACTGGAAGGGATCGTGTTTCCTGGCTCCTGTTGTGAAAAATGTCCCTTTAACTGTGTAAACTGCATGATTTTAAATGAATATGAAATAAAATTGGCCCTTCTCAGTGCACATATTCATAAGATAGATCTGATCGGATTGATTTATTTTGAACTCAGATTAATGCTCAACTAATTCAAAACACAGGGTTCGTTAACAGATGATTTGAAAGACACGCACGCACACACACACATACATTTCTGTTACAACTGTGACAGAAATGTATTGGTTGTTTTCAGTTAAATCAGGTTTTTGCTCAATTTTCCACTCATGCAGGCCAAGTCAACACCCAGAGCTTCACAGAGAAGCAGTGTTAGGACAGACGTCTGAGCAAAATTTTCATCATCTGCACTTTTTTTTTTTTTTTTTTTTTTTTTGGAAGATCATTAAACTCAAAAAGGCCTTAATGTGTTCAGATAGTAAGACTAAAGCAGTTTGACTGATTTGCAGTGAGGGTTCGTGTGAGGTCAGCAGCACTGAGCTATAAAAGGTAATGCTTCCTCTCCTGCTCCCACTTAGTGGCCCCCTCCTTTTTTTTTTTTTTTTGAATCTGCCAACATCCAAACAGTAATACTGAAAATCCTCCTTTTTCCTCCCACTGATCGGTGACAGAGGACCGTACGGAGGCTCGCAGTGCAGCATATTCTCTCCGTCCGGTTGCATCAGCCGGATTCTTCCTGCTTCCTTCAGACCATGTGCGCCGCGTGTACTACGTTGTTTGCGCCCTCATTCTTCCTTTATTTTAATCACTACTATTCCTGTTGTCTGTTTAATCTCTCCCACTTTCTCATCTCTGACAAACACCCAAAGCCCCCCCCCCAAAAAATAAAAAATAAAATAATGTGCCACGATTGCCCAGGATCGACTTCGATTTCAAAGTAAAAGCCTCGCTGTTAAACTTTTAGACGCCTTACCTTGATTCTCTCCGATAGCTCGCAAAAAACACACACAAAAAAAGGGGGGGAGGAGGAGGAGGAGAAGTTGCAGCCGCAGTCTGTCTGTATGTTTGAGCTGTTTCAGCTGTAAACAATGGCCACATAAGACGCCTCCATCGATCTGACGCTTCTTTGGGAAAGTTTGGGGACGAAGTGTAGCCCGGCGGTTTGGGCGAGACTCCACCCTTACTATAAAAAATATATATATCAGGTTACAAATGTTTCCTGTAAGACCCAGCAGAAACCTTCAGGTGTCGCTCTTTACAAGCAAATGCCCCCCTTCCCTCCCTTCCTCCTTCCCACCCACCCAGGCTCCTCCTGTGTGTTTCCTTGAGGCATCCTGGATGGAGATCAGACACAACAACGTGCCCCCCTGTAGTCATGTCTTAATTTTAAATTTGGCTCAGTATCACTTTGTGCCATCTTGCTCCACCCCACAACCCCCTTCGACAAAGCATCCACATTAACACGCAAAAGCCTCAGCGAGGAGAACCAAAGCTGGTCGACTCCATCGTCCGAGTCCAGCACCATGGAGGGTTGGACCAGGATTTGGGATTGTTGAATATACAGCAGTGTTGATTGAGCTTCATCCAACACCTCGATGGAGAGAGTCCTTCCTCCATCTCCATCAACATCTTGAAGGCCTCACTGAAACTTCCTGCAGAGGGTAGCTGAGATCAGCTGGGGATCGGCTGCTTCATGATCCCCTTCTTTGCTTTGACTATAACTACTACATGCATCAAAGCTTGCTAAGACATAATTGGTAACAGAAGTGCTGTATACGCTGCCTTGCCTGACATTTCTAGATTTACGGTTGACTGCCGCTCACCCTGTGGGCCAATTGTGGATCGCCTTGATAAATGGGAGCCAGTGCTCTTAGGGGATTTGAAGTAATGCGATTCCCACAGGAGATGGAAGTCCTGCATAAGGAGTACTTTCACGTTCCCTCTCTCCTGATATTGCTGCATTCTTCCCCCCTTGCGCCACTTTTTTAGATATAGCATCTCAACATTTCTGGCTAATCTTTTCCTACCCCATGGACTCATCTTGACCACTTTCATAAACAGGCAGCTATAGGTGATTCTGTGTTAATGCAGCTCATGCTACAGGCATGCTGGCCTTTCCCAGCTCTGGTTCTCAGGACCTGGAGAACTGATGGTTTTCTTTCAAGCTGTTTAATGAGGTCTGAATAGACACAAGACACCAGGAGAATGTGGTTAATTACCTTGTATAATAGAAAAACAAGCGGCACTTTAGGTCCCAGAGATCTGCATTGGAAGTAGTCTCTGGCAGCGCTCGGCATAGGATGAAAAAGCGAACGTGGTGACAAAAGGAGTAACAGCACACACCTGTCTCTGCTGGGCCCGACAACGGTCCCATCACACACATTGATCTCCCCCCTCTGCCGCGCTGATTGCCGAGCGCTTCGGTAAGACTGTCTGGACTGTCAGGAACCAGTGATCTTAACAATCATTTCAATCACATTAAAAAGGAAAAAATCAATTCACTTAGATCTGCCTTTCCTTCTCAATGACATTTAAGAAATACTTATGTTTCTTTCCTTTTTTTAATGATAAATTCACTTGTTCCCTATCATGCCAAGAAAATGTCTTTTTCCCTTAGAAGAAGGAATGACAGATGAGTGACATGAGTTTCATCTTGATCACATCTCTTCGTTCTTGTTTGTAGCACTGAAAGCCTCCATCAAAAGAAGAAATATATTTATACACTGATTCCAAAACTAGTCACTGTTTGTGTCTGTAATGTGTTTCCATTACAGTTGAGTTACAGACCTAATCATCATTTCTTTTTCTGACAAATAACACCTGTTGATATTCAAAAAAAAAAAAAAATCTTTTATCCATTATTCCACAATACACAAAATAGTTTTTCTTATCTGTTTCCCGAGTTACTACACGTTTTCCTTATCCAAACAAAGATGGTTATGCATGTCTATTCCCAGAATGTACGAGTGAAATCACAAACTTATATTGGTCTGTATTGTACCACTTGATATTTTAGTAGAAAATGACACCAAGGAAAAACCCAGACCTCTGCTTTTACCCTCAGAACAGTGATAGGTGTTATTAAACAGCTTTTTCTGGTGTTTTCAAAGATCAGCAGGGATTTGGTTTTCAGGTAAAATGCTGCTAAGTTCTGTCGCTTGTATTCTATGAGAGGCAGAAACACAGGGAACTCCAAAAACTACTTTAGCTTGAAAAGATTTTTCTGCTGATACCTGCCAATTTCCTTAGGACTGTCAGTCCTTCTGTTGGACCCTTTGGTGTTCCCAACATGGCGCTAAAATTCAGGAGACAGAAATTCATCAAGGCTCAGAACGAGGAAGCCTTTGGCTGTACTTTATCTAACTGAAGGCTATAATACTACTGAGGACTGTGTCATACCGCCCTGGAAAAATACAGCTAGCTGTTCTTAAAAGGATCAGGTCCCATACTGAGCGTCCCAGGTACTGAAATCTGCAGGAGCTGATTGTTCCAGAAAACCACAGGCTACCTCTCTTGGAAAACAACAATGGAAAGAACATGTGCTCCTCTTGACTGTTACGCCTTTTCAGGAAAAAAGAACAAGTCGGCGTATGTTGTGAGGCAAACTTTTACCCTTCATTATGCAGCATGTGATAAATATATGGATTAACAATGAGCACAAAAAATTCACTCAGCGTTAGCAGTCCACAAGTGCGGGATATCGAACATCATTAAAAGTTTACCATTTAGGCTCAAAGTAACAGGCGAAGGCTGGACAGAACAGCCTTACAGAAATTCTCTGAGTGCGACTGTGAACTATTTTAGTAGCTTACTCAGGTTTTGGTTTGTAGTCATCTCCCCCTGCTGTTTGGAAAGTCTAATCCAATCGGAGGAAAGTGAAATTTTTAGGCACCATATACACTATTTCCTAACCTGAGCTATAAGGGCTGCAAGAAACAGTTTGTTTTGAGTAAAAAAAAAAAAAGAAACTAAATCTGAGGACTCCTACAACTACTGAACATAATCGGCACACATAAATGCAATGGATATGTCAATCAAGGATATGTGTCCATCTTATAGTGCCCCTCTCTCAATGAAGACAGAAATTTCCCTCATGGAGAACTTTAACTTCACATGCACCAGAAAGGCTGGATTCGATCGGGCCTCACTGTTGGAAGCAATAGATGCTGCAGAAGATGTAGAGGACTTAACTAGATTTACGTTTTTCCTACACTTGTACATAGTTTTGTTCATAAAGTTCATGAGAGTTTTTGGGTTGTATACAGTTTTAAAAACAGCGCAACATAGGGAGAAAGAAGACACAGACACCATAAAAAGGTTATGACAGACAACCAAAATCTTAAGATTGTGTCTCACAATATAAATGGAATCCTTAATCCAGTCAAAAGAAATAAGATCCTGAGTAAATTGGAAAAAGAAAAAGTAAACATTGCATTATTACAGGAAACACTTCTTAAGTCAATTGAACATGGAAAACTGGAAAGGATGGGATTTTCAAAAGTAATCCACTCATTTTACAAATCAGGCCATAGAAGAGGAGTGGCCATTTTAGACCTTAGAGGTAAAGGATAGAGAAGGAAGGTATGTACTAGTTTCAGGGAAGATAGAGGACACTGAAGTAACAATATTAAATGTGTATATTCCACCAGGTGTTGATATTTCCATCTATAAGAAAATATTTGGCCTGATGTCAGAAGCAACAAGCATCCTCATATCTGGGGGAGACTGGAACATACGAATTAATCCAAGGCTAGACTCCTCAAAAATGTTTACGCAAACTCCACTTCATAAAAAATTAAAGATTCCCACGTCAGAACCAGGAGTGATACATCTCTGGAGAGATTTTCATCCAACAGAACGGGATTACACACTTTACTCTCATCCTTATGACGTGTACTCAAGAAGTGATTATTTTTTTATTTGTAAAAGAGACCGCTATAGAGAACATCAGTGTGAGCACGGTAATATTGACTTCTGACCATGCCCCTGTTCAATTAACAATACACAATTTAAAACACAGTTAAGCAGGAATATAATATCTTGCTGTGCTAATAAGAAGAAAGAAAGACACAAGAGATTAATAAAACTAACCAGGGAACTGGGGGAACTTGAGACGGAACACAAAACAGATTTAATCTCAAAGGTTGCATTAAGATTAAAGGAAATCCAGAAGGATGTAAATAACCTCTATACTCAAGAAACAAAACAAAACAAAAATATTATGAGGCTGGTTCTAAATTTGCTAAATTCCTGGCAAGAAAAAAAAACAACTAAATAATACTATAAACAATACTATTTACAAAATCAGAGACCCAACTACAAAGACCTTAGAATATAAAAGAGAGGAAATAGAAACAGCCTTCCAAAAATATTACAGTCAACTATACTCTCAACCGCAATTGGAGGAGGAACAAAATAGTAGAAAGTTTCTAAATTGCTTCAATTTGCCCACTTTGACGGAGGTACAGAACAAGAAATTAATGGCAGAAATAACAGAAGAAGAGCAAAACAAAGCCATTTCCAGGTTGGAAACTAATAAGTCACCAGGACCAGACGGATTCTCATCTGAGTGGTACAAGATTTTCAGGACTGAATTAAAACCAAGCCTTCCTCCCATATTTAATAAAGCTCTAAAAGAAGGAAAAACTCCTCCCATATTGAAGGAAGCTACCATATCAGTTATACCCAAAGAAGGAAAAGATAGATTAGAATGTGGTTCATTTAGACCAGATCAGTTCTCAACATTGATTATAAATTGTACACATCAATCCTGGTGAGAAGAATCGAAGAAGTCCTCCCCATACTCATCCACACAAACCACACTGGATTAATTCACATGAGAATAATTGACGCTCTCTGCAATGTACTAAACCATATTCATGAACATAAATTACAAGCTTTGCTGGTCAGTCTAGATGCCAAAAATGTCTTCGATTCTGTTAGTTGGAGGTTTTTATACAAGGTCCTGGAAAGATTGGTTCTCAACAAAATGTTATTAAAGGAATTAGCTCTCTTGATAATAACCCAGCTGCCGGAGTTAAAATAAACGGATAGTTATCTGAAACTGTTAAACTGGAACGTGGGCCGAGACAGGCCTGCGGAATGTTGCCACTTGTTTTTGCACTCTTCGTTGAGCCACTGGCTCAGTGGATTAGCAGAAAGACAGTATGAAGAGAAACTGCTTAGATAATGATGAACGAAAGGTGGCGCTACACGCGGCTGACGTCTTGATGTACTTCACTGAACCCTCCAAATCTGTAACTATATTATTCGAACTGCTAGGACAATTTGGTAAATATGCAGGATATAAACATTCAAAAAGCACAAATTCTAAAACTAAATTACTCCCTGCCAAAAGAACTTCTACATAGATTTCATTTGAGATGGAACCAAAGAGCAATAAAATATCTTGGAGTATTACTACCAAGGGAAATAGCAACAATCAAACAAATATAGAGAAGGGTTATATGTGCGGGGGGTACGAATGTGAATATCCTTCAAACAAAACATGTATATGTAAGTAGATGTATGCGTATATATAGAGATATAGATATGTTGGGGGGGGGGTATTGATGTTAAATTGACTTGAAAATATACTGATGATGCCAAGACTGTTCTGCTATTATTCCTCTGGATCTACAACAAATGCTGGCAATGTCATGTCTGTTTGCAATGCTCTGAAAAAAAAAAAAAAAAAGTCATGTGGGCGACACAAACATTTCACTAATTAATCAACACATCTCTAATTTCTAAAATGCTCGTGTCAGGCTAAGTGAGCATTTTTCTGAAAAGCTCCAGTAGCAGAATAAAAAAATGCCATCTCAGGCATTTTGTGTTAGAGCTGCATGCAGCAGTGCGCACAGCGAACTCCCTTCCTGACTGGCTCAGTCTCACGGGTCAGACTCTGAAAACATCCTCTCTGTGTATGTCACAGCCCCACTTCCGATTATGACAATATTGGATTCTCCAGGATTTTCTATCTGTGTGAGCTCATAAGAAATACAAAAAAGACAGACTTCCACAACAACAGGAAGCACTCTGTGGTTTCAGGGTCACTTATGAAATCTTCTCATGTGCACCACAGCATTATACATCCTGCACAGAGCATGGCGGTTATGTGTGCGAGGGTCACAACCCTGCACAAAGTCGATCTAGCTTCACAAGTGAGGGTCTGGTGCTGAAGTTTGAAGTTCAGGTGTTGATTAAAGTTCTGCCATAGTTTGCAGTGCTGTTGCATTAGGCAGCAAGGTGTTTCTATTATTCTGTCCACTGTGAACAAATTTGCATGGTAATTGGATTAGACTGCATTATGTTGTACGAGCCATCCCCTGTGGTAGCACATGAATACTCATAAAGTAACTCTGGGCCAGTTTTGGATAAGGCGAGGGAGTTTGTATACGTGCGTGCATGTGTGTTTATTCCTGGCATTTGCCTTTATTAGATACTTGACACTGAAGAGAATGAGAAGTTGAGAGATGAGAGACACGTCATGTAGCATCCAAACTGAGAGAGCTGTCCAGACACCCAGGAGCCGGTTAATGAATACATGCACAGCGTGAACCACTAGCAGAAAAAAAAAAAAAACAGAGACAAAATTTTCCAGATTTAAGTCTGGTCCACTATCCTACACAGCAGTTCAGGGAGCCTCACAGCCACCTAAAAGGAATGAAAGTAACATTTATGCATTCAGTGTTTGTGTCATTCAGCATGACTCACGTCTTACAAAGGCTTAAATTGCACACAATAAAGACAGAATTAACATATGACCTTCTCAAAAGAACCAGTGAATATTTGTTGAAATATAAACTCTGTCGCATCTCCCACAGCAATGAATAATAATAAAAAAAACAAAACAAACAGATGCGTGAGAGCCGGCGAAAACTTTATATTGAAGGTAACTGGGAAGAGAAATGTGCTCTTGTTGGATACGAGCCTCCTCGTGCACACGGGGGAACTGTTTGGGATAAAACTGACAGACAGGTGACAACGATTCAGTATAAACCTTCAGACTACAGAGCGCAACAAGAGGAGTTTTTGTATCGAGTACTTGGGGACGCAGCGCCATCATGATAAAATCTGCTCAAGGCTCAAAGACGCCACATTTCCCCAAATGCACGATGAGACAGAATCAGTAGTCAGTCCACACATCCAGTTCATCCACATTTTCTTGTGGCTCAACAGACATTGATTTATTATCATTAGTAATAAAGAAAGAAAGATTCTGCAATAGTTGCTGTGTATTAGACATCACTTTTACTTTTGGTAACAAATGCAGACAATTCATTTTGACAGTGGTAAAATGACAATGACTTTAGGTCAGATGAAGAATGCTTAAACACTCCAGTTCTTTGTTACAACCTCGTTACTTGAAATTTATGCAGAGTGATCCTCTGTGTGCTTTTTGAGAGGTGGAGAAAGGCATTTTTGAGCGCTTTGGTGTTGCACAAAAAGAAATGACATGTTCATGATACTTTTGGCTAAACACAGGAGGATGGTGTTGAATACGAATGTGTATGTGTGTGTGTGTGTGTGTGTGTGTGTGTTTCTTTTTCTTCAACTGCAGGGGAAGCAGATCAAATCCTGCCTTATGCTACAATGCGTGGCTTAAATGACTGAGAATTAGTATTAATGCAGTATGTGTGGATCACAGTCTTATAGTAGCCATGGCAGTAAATCAAAGTATGCCGAAATACCAGCTCTTGTTTCACTTGCAAGACTCTTGCTTTGATAATACGTGCAGAGAATACTGGAAACTGTCCAGAAGACGTCCATTCATACGGCAACAAGGGACTTTTAGAAGGATGATGGAAATCAAGAGAAGTGTAACATCAATTATCACAATTGTTTGCCAAATAGGACGACACCTCGCTTCCCTCGTTTCTGGTTTCTGTTCTCAGGTGAATCAGATTTTACTTGTACAACTTCACCTGAGGGGGTCCAAATGAACTTCACTGAGCAGTTGGTAAGAATATATTGCACATATGTGAGGGCAGATAATATGTGCGCATTTGATTGCCTTATTAGTATAATTATCCCGATTAATAATACAATTTGACTAATTTCATTAAGCAGCACAGGGGCGTAGATAAGGCAAGTAAAGCATTACACATCTCGTTGCAGCCAATGAAATTCTTTAAATTCTATAGAATAATTGTTAGACTTTTTCAAAAGACATGAGCGCCTTGAGTTTACTTATGTTTCTTTTTTTTTTTACTTTAATGACAATCAAAATCAAGTCATGATATCTGGACCCAGCGGTGGCTGCAGTGGCTCTCATATGGCCCCATAATTCATGAAAACATATGAGGAGCTCTCTGAAAAAACTGATGTTGGTAACAAACACAGATTTTAAATTGGATAAAGATATATATATATATATATATATATTTTTTTTTTCCCAGCTGCCACTTTTATCAAAGTCCAAGTGCTTTTCATCATGTAATGATTTTGAAAGCATTATATTTGCTTTTATCCGGCTCTGACTTAACAGCCACAAAACCGGAGTCAGCCTCCCTCTCATTCCAGCAGTCAGCAGTGCTTTAACCGGAACATCTGAGTGAAAGTATGGGTCTTGGTCCTGTCCTCCCTTCACTGGCTACCTGTATGTTTTGGGACAGATTTTATTGTTTGCCCAAAAATCATTAACTGTGCATGCTCTAACCTGTCTTGCTGACCTTTTACAACTACAGGTCCCATTAAGGTCACTCAGGTCTGCGGAGCAGCTGCTGCTGATTGTCCTAAGATAAAGACAGAAGCACAGGGGAAATCGTGCCTGTGCTGTTGCCTTTGAACGTGAGGGCTGAAACAAATCTTTATTCGTCTAATTTAACTCAGTACAAGGATATTATTTTTATTGTTTATCGCCTTTACGGTCACAGTGTCTTTCTCCCTTTTAAACTTGCATATTGTTGTCTTACACTTTCTGCTCTCTTTGATTGCACAGCACTTTGGTCAAATATTGTTGTTTTTAAATGAGCTTCATACATATATCTTGGCTTGACTAGTTCATCGATAACCTTCTCACATCACGGCTGTGGGGAACAAAGGATGAGCAATGCAGTTGTTCTTTGAGATGATCAATCTTCGAGTGTGCCAAGACAAAAGTCACAAAGTCAGAGCTAATTGGAGAAGGCACATGTCTGTTTCCTGGGTGGACTTGTGGAATGCTAAGCTATAGAATCACATGAACATAGTGCAAATAAATCATGCTATCTAACAGTGGTCTGGTGTGTGAGTCACCCCTGTAGGACTGTTGTTTCACACAAAATTATCACCATCAATTTATTTCAGTGGATTTCGCAGTTTGGAGAGTTTAGTGAAATTCATGGCACTTACTTTAAGGAAACTGCATCATTTAAGGAAAAGCTGTGTAATTTAGCTAAAATGTTTCTAGTGTATTATGCAACACACTGTGAACAATTCAAATGAGGTGATTTTATCACTTTTCTTTAGCTGCAAATTACTGCCCTAATATGTGGGCCATAAATAACCACATAAATGCTCTCAGTAGCTGCATAAACTCAGACATTACAACACAACTCTTCTAGGCACCCTTTAAAAGCGTAATAACTCAAAGCAGCTTATTACTTTGTGCAAATTACAGCATTTTTAAATGTCCAATGTCCCACAATGCAAATTAACAAAGATGATATTTAAATACCTGGACATTACAGTTAGTTTTATTTTCAAGTGCTAGTAATACTACAAATCTCCCCGATTATAACTTCAGACGATTACAATATTAACATTTAAACATAAAATTAAATATAAGATTAGTAAACCCAAAAAAATAATTGTATCAGTATTACGAGCTCTTTAATATTTCTTGTTGCTCTGAATTTTTGTGATGTTTGAATAATGAATAAATGAATGCTTGCTGCATTGCCACCCTCTGCCACAGTATCCGGTCATGTATTTTAGATGACACGCCAAATTCAGCTGAGCCTATAAATGGCTGCTGGCTAGTGGAGGATGGACTCGGCAGGGTTTTGAGTTTTAGCATCTAGCTGCTGGTTATGTTGGACACTTCCCAAATGGACCAATCTGTACTAAATGGGGTTACACAGCATCTAAGGTTGCAGATGGTGTTTGAAAGCGCACAAGCTCACAATGAATCCTCCTCTCCCCACATTTTGAAAAAGACTCAAACACAAAAGTGGGTTTGGGTGGCAAGCAAGGTTGACACTTAAAGATGAAGGTGATTGTTAACACTCAGTTGGGGCTGGAATCCATTTTGGATCCTCGTCTCTGTGGAGACAATCTTCCTCTAATAACTGTAATCTATCTCCTCGTTGGCCAGGACAATAGCTGTTCTGCAGGGGATGTAGACCTGAGAGAGAGAGAGAGAGAGAGAGAAAGAGAGGAAAGAAAGCAGGGAGAAAAGGGAAAAGACATTTAAGGCTTAATGATGTTAACATGATCACCAACTTTGGAGATTACGCGGTTTTCAGTTTCTCCCTTTTTTAGAAGTGAGGCACAGAGGCACACGTTGGTAACTTGATGAGCCGATTTGCAGCTTGTTACAATCAAGGTCGACATGATGGCTAAACAAAGAGGAGGTGAAAGGAAGAGAAAATAAGACATCGAAGAGGAGCATGGAAGGCGTATTTAGAGGGATATTCTGATCTGGGCAGTAAACTAACTGTGTAGAGGAGACAGTGCACAAATTCCAAAGGCGTGATGGAAGAGGGCCTCCAAGGTTACAGAGTTATAATCAAAGTGTGACAGAGTTGCAGCAACATGAAGACAACTAGGTGGTGCTCGAGTCAGCAGGTCGGCAACAATGTGAAACAGTGTACATGTGAACTGCTGGAGTTGCATATTTAAGCTTGGAGCTATGGAGAACATGCATCAGGGATTAGATTGAATTTGCCTCAGATTCATATAATTAACATTATATTATATTCTGAGTTTGTACATCCAAGTGGATGATCCTCAAATGAGCATTCTCGCCTAAAGTGAGGGTAAAAAAAGAAAACCAAACAAACAAAAAAGTCCTCATTTTAAATTCTGAACTCCCGAATCAATGCAATAACTGTGCGTTTCATCATCTCAAAATATTGGCTATGCATCAACTGTAAATTTGGTATTCTGTGAAGATACAATCTGCCAGTGGGGATAAGAGGAGCTAAAGAATCTCCTGAGTTTCAGTGGACTGAAAAAAAAAATAAAAATAAAAAAATAAATAAAATGAAATAAATAAAAAATGTCAGCAAAAAATAAGCAAAGCACAATAAAGAGAGGGAACGGAGTGTAGAAATGTCAGATGCCTTATATATACAGTACAAAGAAATCTTAGTGAGGGTGTTAGTTTGGAGCGGTGTTGCTAATAAAGTCTTTGATCAATCCTTTTGATATTCACAGTGTCGTTTGGAGGCAAGGAGCCACCGTGTTCCATTAGTCATTTCAGATTTATGCCAAAGGAAAAGCCAAGCAGACATAAATGATGCTGTATTTCCCAACAGAAAAGTGAAAAACAGAGCAGAGATGTAAACAATTCAATCACCCCCTGAACTCTTCAAGCCGCCCCTCGGCATCAGTGGATCTGAGCTCGCCGTGAACGTGTTTCTTTGGCAACAGTTTGTCACCGGGGGAGTCGGGCAGCCCGGTGCTAAAACACTGACACAGACATTGGTGACTAATTAAACAGTCACAGTGGGAGAGTCTCCGTACAGAAGCACCGCAGGGAGAAGGAACGGCAGAATGAATCATTGCACCTGTTTAGACAAAAGCTACCACTGCGACTAACCTGGAATATGTCAACAGCTTTTATTTTCACCAAATAGACAGTAAAAGTGACAAATTCTAAATCAATCTGTGAACAAAGAGCAGCAGACAGTCCCAAGTGTTGGCACAGCAATTAGTGGAAGACGGTCGAATTAACATATTACTCCTCACAACAGGAAGGTGTCATAAATTAGGTATATGCATAATCTACCCACTGGAATTGACTCCAGCACTCAGAACTCAGACTAGACGCAATTTTAAAAAAGGGTTCAAATGTTTCACATGGTGTTCCATTTTAGCTGGAAACATTTTCATCAAACCCAGGACCAGGGGATCGTTTTATACTGAGCTAAACTACAACAAAATGACCAACGGGGACCAGAGCCAAGCAATGAAGCTGCTGTTTGGAGTGTTCTGATCACACAACACAGCACATTAGATGGTTAAAATTAAAGCACATCTGGATGGTGAATCATCGATAAAATTTTTAAAGTCCTATACTGGTAATTTTGGTAAATTTACTCCAAACTCTGTGACTTCATATTAGAGCCCCACATTTTGTAATCTATCCTCCTGTGGGTTAGACATGTCAGCGTATTTCATTTCCCTTCCAGGTATTCATCTGTTTTTATTCATTTCTGTATAACATTAACATCTATTAAAAGCCTCAGGAAGCTTCTTTCAGTTCTGTAATCCATAACAATGAACATCACTTTTGCAACATTTGGCGGAACAGCTGCCCCTGTGGAGAGATGTCACGAGCTAATGGTGAATGTTTAAGTTGTAAAGCGAATTAATTTACCCAGTATGCATTGTGTGCAAATACCCACCTAAACCCTGCTGACATTAACCACCATGAGCTGATGATACTGTAGTAATACCAGACTAAATAAGGTGATGTCAGCAAAACTAAGCAGCAGCCCTCTGTGACGTCACCATCATGCCCTCTTGCATGCCCTAATGCAAATCCTGCTTTAGGGTCTATTTTCCTCTTAATATGACTATAATAATAATAATAAAAAAAACATCATGATGCATTAAAGAAGACTTGAAACTAGAGATTGAGACCATAAACTCATTAGGAAAATGTTCACCGGGTTAATAAACGAATTGAGAAGTAGGGCCATTTCCCCATTGATTTCGATACAATCTGACTTCTTTTTGCAACCAGTGGCTCCTCCATCACCTCCTGGTTCATTAGACAGAAAGCACGTTTAAGGCATTTCCCTGCTGGCTTCACTTTACAGTCCAAGAGCTTAAATCTACTTTGATATACCGTCTATATAAAAAAAGAAGTGTAAATCCTGTTTTCAGGCAGAATCTGAGCCAAAACTGATAAGCAGAGTCATTACACGGGAAGTCAATTTAAGAGCACAACAACATGCGCAGGTATATACACTCAGACATAAAAAGCTGAATGTTCCTGCTTCCTTAATTATGACAGTTAATCAACACGAACTCATACATCCATCCCGAGCTTGTGCTAGTACATTTTCAGCTTGCAGAAGCCACGGGCCAGTGAGCAGCAGTTAGCAGACACCTTCAGCTGTTAGACGGAGAGGACCGACCGTTTAAAGGAGACAGCTCTGTTGGGTGAATAAAAATGCTTCTCTGCTATGAGGGAGATCATCACTGCTCACCTTGCTGATGTCGCAGTGCTAATGACTTCACATCCATGGTTAATGCAAGTTACGATCTAATTATATCAGCCATCCAGTTGCTGAAAATTAATATGCATCTTTCAGGAATAACGTCAGACACAAGTCTCCTCAGTGCAGCATAAATTTGGCTGTCAGCGTTTTTTGTGAGGGTGAGGTGCAAACAAGAAACTCTGGTCCTGCAGTATACGACTCGGTTTGTCTGAATATGTCCATAAAGCCTTTGCTGCTTTCTGATGAGTCATTTGGAGTAGGTGTTTACCACTTCACCAGCAAACACTCACAAGCCGCATTTCATATCCAAGCAACAGCAACTGGTAGCAGCAGTCCAATCCAACGACAGTGACTGTACAACTGAACCTTTGCAAATGGGACAATTTGTTCCAATTTGTTCCAAGTGTTCATAGCTGAGCTGCAAAACTAACAGGGAGAGAAAAAAAGTGTTTGTTTTTGAAGCACAATGTATTGCATCAGCAGAAAGTTGGCCAAGCTGCTTGTCCTTTTCTTGACTTTTTTTTTTTTTTTGGTTTGTTTGTTTCATGGATGTTCTTTTACATCCATTGCCTCAGATTCACATGTGAGAATTTGGATTTTCTTCTCCCTTTTTAAGTCCAGCCTTCGGGCTAATACTCAAACGGATCAATGGCCAAACATGGTGATAAAGGATTCATGAGGTGCTTACACAGGAATATATCATCCACTAGGTTTCTGTCTACTGACCCCAGCTGCTGGCGAGAGGACTGCCCGACTATCTGAGCACATTAACTCTCCAGACATGTCTGGGTTTCTCTCCATTACTCACTTAACAAGTATCAGCTCTGTGTAAGTACCTCCGTACATGCAGGTTTGCAGAGACCTCGGATCTGACTGGGTAACAACACGACCTGACTCGGCTGGTCAACAGACACACTGCTCAATTACACAACAATAGGTGTTTGTGAATACAAGCTGGGCTTTAGCTTGACAATCACTAGCATTTCCTTTGATTGTATAAACATTTACGCAACATCATTGCTATGAGATCAAGAAGAGATGTTACTTTAAAAAAGTGCAACATTGATTCAGTAATTATTACTTCTATGATCACAGAGTTTGTATGAAGATGTTGAAATGACGGTGACTAAAATTGAAAAAAAAAAAATGCTGCTGTAAAATGGAAAAACTTTTTTGGGGCTCCATCACGACACCAAGTCATAACTTTTCTGAGCGAACACCATTTCAGTTTACAGGAAGATTTGCACTACAAACACTTTAAAAAAAGAACTTTAAATGATCTTAGGATGTTGTGATATGTCTCACGTACAGTAAATAGACTAGGAATGAATAGAATAGGAATAGGAAGGAATGCACATTGTGACCCGAGTTCAGGATATGTTTCATACAGTGTATGTACTGTGTAAGGGTTTCATGTTTCTGCGTGTGTGTGTGTGTGTGTGTGTAAGGTGTGAAGCAGGTCCTGTACATCCTGTCACAGTTTTACTGTTAGTTCACACTTCAGCGTCAGGCCTTTGATCTTTCTGATGAGAATGTACATCTTTTGATCATTTGCCACGAGCCTGCTACATTTTCCTCACTTTCTTTTTCTTCTTCACTTCAGCTTAATTTCTTTTTGTGAAACTGTCAAAGGAGACATCCCTTTGGATGCATGCAAAGTTTATCAAAAGGTTTTGAAACAGCTAATTATTCATCAGTGTTTCTCACCTGACATTATAACTCTCAAACAAACCTGTAAACGTGGCAAATACCAAAGGAGGTTGATTTGAAATACATTTTCCTATTTGGGGAATTTTAGTCCCCAATTATTTAAGTTTTTGTCTTGCTAAATGAATAAAGTGTAATTGCTCAGTAACAGTATCCCGAGCTCTTGACGAGAGAGATACTCATGAAAAGCCCTGCTGAGTAACAAGCTGTCAGTTCACTCAGATGAGGGCTTATTGGCAATATTTTTTTTATTTGCATAAAAAGAAGAGTGCATTTTCAACTCTTTTATTCAGCATTATGGCAAGCTGTTCAAACATTCATTCTCACCCTATTACCAGAGATAAAATGAAATGAGCCAAAGTGCTGATTCTTTTGTTATTAGTAACAAAAAAAAAAAATAAATAAAAAAAAGCTGGAGCCATTATAAACCTGTTCCATCCCACAATAAAATACACTTTAAAAACTCGAAATTGATATTATTGTCTAAGTAAAGATCATCCTGTGTGATTGGATCACACCAATACCCATCAATATACTGACCCATGAGTACTCAGGAGTCATTACTATAATATTTCCTTGTTGTGATGCTTGGCAAATGCTTTTAGCTTTATTTTAGTGTCCTTCATCAAAGTGGCAAAATCTATCCAGGGACATTCAACACCTTCCAAATTGCCACTGTGGCAGTCCTTGCTATAGCTGGTGTCACGTTTTGCTGGTCACAGACACACAAACACAGGTAAAACCAATACCAGTAAGCAGAACAAGTCATTTACATGGATTAAAGATAAATGTGCATCGTGTCATTTTAAGGTTTAACTACTTCATTAACAGCAATGAATAATTTAGGCAATTTAATTTAATGTGTTTGCTTTAATTTGGTACTTTCTGTTATAGAAACTTTCATATAATTTTATTTAAGCATGTATAACTAATAGCTACTAACTTTTTTATTGTTAGTAAATTTCACTAGTTATATTCAATTGATATGAACATAATTTAGATTGTCAGGTTGTGGCTGGTGTCTGCTACATGTAAGCGTGACACTCTTGCTTGGTGTTTTTAGCTCTTACCTTCATCAAATCACACCAGTGAACCAGGGCGAGAGCAGAGAACAAACACTAAAACGAATTTAAGAACTTATTAACATTTACAAATGACAGCCTTGTTGGCTTATTACAAAGTGAGACACTTGTGAACCTTCATCAGTGACTCTATTAACATTTGCAATTGTAGAATTGATGATTTATTATAAAGTTAGTCCTATTAACCTTTTTTAATTCAGAGAAATGAGAAACCAAAGCAAAAAGTTTTTTGTTTTTTTTTTTAATTTGTGAGCTGACAACCCAGAAATTGTTCTGATTAGTGGCTAATAACTTATAGCTTATGTTTTATCAACACATAATTAGATCATTTATTCCAACTTATTAATCTCTTTAAAGGGTAACTTATAAGAAGGTGGTAGCAATTTTTTCCACTAATCAAAATATTCAGAAAAACCCAGAGATTGTTTTAGCCACATGTGTAAAAGATAGAGCATATACACTTAATAATATTCAAAAATAAAATTAGAAATGTCCACTTCTTTCAACTGATACCTTATTTATGAAAATGAAACTGCATGACTGCTCCATTTGCCCTGTACACAGAATACAGGAGCACTTAAGGTTATGGGTGTAACTCAGTTCTCTGATTAACATGAGTGAGTGGTGAGCGAGATCACCCCCCACTGTGACTTCAACAGAAGCTAACATAATGCCAGTCGAAGATGGCTAGCACCAGTAACACTTATGTTAGGAGGGGGCGAGACCCCCACCTTAGAGGAAAAAAATGTACCTTTTTTGATTCCCTGTTGAGGAAACTGACAAATGAAGTCAGATGCCAATCAGAACTACACCACTAGTTGTCTAATGGGACCCCCTGTTCAGAAGAACAGATCTACATTCATAACCTTACATCCTCCTTCATTTCATTCATCTAAAAGAATGCCTACCAAGTCTGAAGATCCTTTGTGGCACATGCAGACAGGCTAGTGGGAGGCTGGAGACCCCTCCTAGTATAAGCCAGTCCTATAACCTTGATGTAGACAGTGGGAAAGAAGGCTGTTTGGACACAGGCATCCCCAAATGTGTTTTTGTCCTGGACACAAATAACTGGCCATGCTGTACAAATAAATTTGTAGTGCACTCACTGTATAAAGTTGAATGTAAATGCTGATTGTAGTGATCCCCAGGGCAAACAGTACACATGCCTCATGCACACAAAGTGCATGGAACTAATCTATACATTCAGCCAAGGCTAAATCAAGCAATGAGGCTGTCCACACAGACAGCATCTTCAACTAGACTCATTTCAAGGGTTCAAGGTGAACATGAGAGGGAGTTTAGTACAGCGGGAAGATCCCACAACAGACCCAATGGCCTTGATGTAGGCAATTTACCCTGAGCGGCTGTCATAAATCGGCACACTGAAGGATGTGAACACGCCATTGGTCTGTTTAAACCAATATGGCAGACTGAATAGCTGCCAGGTACACTTTAATGGGTGCTAAAAGCTTGACCCTTCCAAAGAAGCCCTGGAAAAAATGAAAGATTTAGTGCTGTTACACTGACAATGAATGGATTGGGATTCTGAGCACACGCTCTTACAGTAAAAATGTGGCCTATTTCAATGTAATGTTGAGTTGATGAGCCATTGTTGAATAGGTGGGGGAATCCCACTCTATCTTGTTTGAACCAATCTCAGGCAAAGCCCATAGAGGCCAGTTCTTGACCTCTGCTGGTCAATATTTCCATGTCCAACTTAGGGCTATCAGGATAAAATCAGCAGTCTACAGATATCGGGTGGACTTGTAACGAATCCAGCGAGTAGCCCACAATGAGCAAACACCCATTGATCCAGTGGCAGACCAAATGAAAAGGATCAGGAGCTCCTAGAAAACCTCCTGGGAACTGAATTGCAAATGCTCCTAGTGTGGGGGATTCATGGGTATGTAGAAGTAAGCATCCTCATGTCGGTTGACATGTGGGGATTATTTGTTTGGAATATGGTGGAGTGATCTTGAATTGAAACCTGTACCATTCTGCCAAGTTCTTACTCTGTAGAAAGAGTGCTGGCCAGCCACTCAGTGCACCTAGTGTGATGATACCCTCTTTAAGCAGGCGTCTGCATCACACACCATCCATGCACTTCATAACAGCACATGGGATGGAGGCCCTTGGAATGCCTGTGTTGTGATGATTAACACGAGGTTATGGCAGAGAGGACAGTTGATGCACATCTACCCCAGATGGTTGGGAGACTTTTCATGACAGAGTGCATGAGAAAAGTTCTCGTGCATTCATCACTGTTCCGCTTTGGTTGAGGAAAACTTGAAAGAATGCCATCCTGGATTCTGCACAATGGGTAGGGGAGATCCAGGGTTCACTCTGCCCCAAAGGGAATGCTATCAGCAGCTTCTTCTCCACAATTATGGAAGGGGCAGTGCTGTTTGAGGTTTGGTTTGGGGACATTGCTTCCAAAACCATGGGTTCTGGAGGACCCTGGGGGCATGCCTGCTGTCCAGGCACAATGGGGACTCCCAAAGCAGCATTCAATTATGACTAGTGAAGCGCCTGTAGTTTGGTTGTATGGCCACATCATTCAGATGTATGCGGCTCATTTTAATATAGATCCTCCACCTGCTCATCTTGGGAAGACATTAGAATAGAAGGGGCATTGGGGGCCACTGAAATATCAGTGAGGCTAAAATGGGAGCAGCTCGTCTTGATGGGGCAAGCTGTAGAAGACAGGGAGGACTTTGGATCAAAGGTGGGTTATGACTCCAAAACTCCATCCATTCACAATCCAACATAAATCTTTTTTTTTTTTTTTGGTCTGTGCTTCTTGTCCAGTATTTTTGGGAAAATGGGCAATGCTTGCTTGCCCGTCTTTGCTTGCGATCAAACCAACCTCTGTTTGGATAGTGGGCCACTGAATGTTCAGCATGGTAGCTGAGTGCTTGCACATGTCCTGCATGTCAACATGAAGGGGAGATGACAGCAGGGTCGGTAACAATCCTCAGCCCAGGGGGACTTTGCATCCATCTGAGAGCTAGAAGGCAGATGTTTTCATCCATGTCATCATCAAACAACATGTGTTCTGACCTACTAGCTCTCATCATTGTCTGTCTCTTTTTCCAGGGTGACATGAGCAACAGGGAAGCAGTTGAAGCTGTCATCCATTTCTTGCAAAGAAAAAAACAGGGCCAGGAATTGGGGTTCTGTACCTTTGCCCTGTTTGATCAAAGTGCAGTTGCAGAGCTGTTGAAGTCTTATGTCTTAATGACTCTCCTCCCAGGCTAGCCAGGAGCAGAGCAGTATACATGGGACAGAGCAGTGCGGTGGATACATTCGTTTGGGGTTTAGGCAGTATGAGCATGAGGTAAATTCAGGTTTTGTTGGTGCCATCTGTAGGCACTGGCAGATACGTGAAGTTGCTTGTACACTTGTTGTTATCACAAATCTCTTTCGAGAGAAACCCTGCATTAATTTCATGCATATTTTTTGCATGTTAGGATCAGAAATGGACCAGTACCATTTAAAAATGTAGCGGCTGTAGAGGCAATGTGATGAAAGAAAAAAAAAAGAAGAAAAAAATAGTGGAACTTTTTAAGGAGAGGTTATGTGAGTTGGTGGTGTATTTAATTGCCTCACAGAATACTGCCATATACACTACAGACATACATTATTAGCCAAATCCACCACTGCTGTCTTGTTTGTTGTCCGAAAATTGTGTCTCCGAGCTGCCTGCCTATTGCGCTTTACATCCACATCGAAATAAAGGAATTGACAAGTGACCCTCTGCAAGTCTAATATATTAAAATATATCAGCTCTTGACACAGGACTCTGCGACTCTCCCTACTCTGCCGGTTTCATCCAATTATGTGCATTCTCAGTCTGCGGAGCGATGCGATGCATTCTTGAAGGGATATGAAGGTTTATTATCGTTCCGTAATGAGGAAGCTGGATGACCGATGGACCCATTAAAAAGACAGGAAAGAAAAAGTTTCTGCAGACTTTGAAAGCAACAGTTGTTAAATTAAACATAGATGGTGTGGGCACCTTTTGCAGCCCCCAAAGACACTCTTGTCTGATTAGTCTTGTGATAACCAGGTAGGTGTGAGGAGGAGGAGAAAAAGCATCTTTATGCAAAACTAGAGTCTCTTTTTGCAATCTCTATGAGGGGACCTAAGCGAGAGGCAGTGCAGTATGTGCTGAAGGGTCCCCCACCCTGCGTCCAGCCTCCCTCCCCAGCGGTTCCATTCCTCTCACTTCCTTTCATTCCACATTAATCCATGATGGTGCCAACATTAGCAGACTTGTTAACTAAATTTCAAATTTTGGCCGTGAGGGATGTGGGCAAGGAAGTGGTGTGTGAATTAATAAGAGGTGGAAAAGTTTTAAGAGAATGTGGAATTTGAATCCTTACCTGATAAAACCTAACCTAATAAGGTGGAGGATCACAGTTTGCACGAAAAACGAAGAGGCTTTTTAACGAGGGTTGACGGAATCTTAAATAATGCTGAATTGATGATTGTAAAAGCACTGTCAGTAATGCCAAACACATATTTGATGCATTTAACTGCTCTGTCCAAGTCTTAATATAGAATAATATCCCCTATCCATAAACGGAAACACTTTCAGTATTGATCTGAGGTGTTTAAACAAACATCATTTGAGGAAACATCTCACTGGGTATTGCATCAACTCCGGTACTAACCAAAAGCAGCATAAGTGTACTGCTTCAAGATGTTAATATTACTATTTACTACAAACCGAAAAGCCAGAGATGGATGTGATGACCGTGCAGACCACTTCACAGCCATCAGTGTCCTTGCACATTAATTGGATTCATTAACATCAGATCTAACACATGCAATCAGCCAAGTTACAGTTGGAGTGTTTGGGTATCTGTGCTGATCCTCACTAATTCATCCCTGACCTTATTCATAAACATCTAATTGCCTTTCAGCATTTTAATCAAGGAAAAAAAAAAAAAAAATCACAGCAAGAGAAAAAGGAGGCAAATGTGGGACATCCTCGAGCACTATGCTTAAAATCCATATCAGTGTTTCGTCCTGTTTTTCAAGGATCAACCTATTTCATGCTGTTGGCCTTCAGCAGGCTCCACGGTTCATTCCCCCAGATATTTTTTTCTTCTCCATGACCGTGCTAGCTTAAGAGCCATACACATGAAAAGGTAAGTTGTAACAGCATAAATAATGCACATTGTTTGGTGGAGAATCTTAAATCACATTCACGTGATGCTCAGTGACTCCGGGATACCAGAATGAGCTGAGCAAAATGCGAAGAAATCAAATATGAGATTCACAAACAAGCCTAATGTTGTGAGAGGAACCACAATGGATACCCTGACAGGCAAATCTGATTTTTTCCCTTTTTTTCTTTTTTTTTTTTTTTTTTTTTTGGAAGGCAGCCATATTAAATAATTTTCTGTATACGGCATTAAAAGCTAAACATATTAATGAAGAAAATGATAAATTATAGAGCAGCGGTTAAGTGGAAGAGCTCAGACCAGGAAGATATGGTGGCTTTAAAGGATCCTTTCACAACAAACTCAGTTTCAAGCCAATCAAACTCAGTTGTGCAATCGAACATGGAATGTAAAAAAAAAGAAGGACAAAACATTAACACAAGAGCAGCTGACATTTGTTAGTGTGAGCAGGATGTGTACCACTGTATCTGCAGAAAGAACTACAGCAAACTGCTAGAAAACCTACAAAACCACTAATATCCCCCAAATGAACACATACAAGTTTGACCGTGACAAAACTGGAGATCTCTTTATTTCTAGGTGAAATTTCAGTCAGCATCGAACAGTGGACGACACCTGAGCCACAACATGAATGAGAATAAATCTGTCATACAAGGCAGAGTGATAAGAACACAAAAGAAAAGTAGCCGGCTAACTAAGGATGGAGCAGTTCCATTTGAAAGACTTGGCTTTGACAATGCCTTCACAAGCTCATTGTAGCTACCATGCAAATCCTGCAGTTCTCCTCAGCACTGTTAACTCTCAGAAATGAACACTATGTGTCAACAGGACACAATTACAAGATGAATGTTCGGGTTGGTAGGTCAGGATATGAAGGTAAGGTCAGGAATGGACCCTACAGTACACATAAACAGTGTTTCCACTGTAAACTCTGTAACTGTAGAGAAAGCTACTTGATGGGGTTTACGCTGTGTAAGTGCTAAAGGACAAAATTCTGCCGTTTGACTAGGTACACTTTTTAATCCTCCAAACACACACAGACACACATACACAGATTTATGCAACTTGACATGACATCGCCTATTGGTCTGTGAAGTGCTTTTTTCTTCTTTTTCTTTTTAAGCCCAGAGTTTGCAATTTCCCATTTGTCGGAGAAGGTGGAACTGAGACAGAGCGAGGGATAGATATAACCTGCTCTGTACTCTATCCTAATTGTCAGACAGGTCACCGTGGGTGGTACAGTCTGTCAATCACACGCCTTGATGCGTACCCTGCTTTATGGTCTACTTTCCTCTAAATGGGGCTATAATTCAAAATTGGTGAATGTTCCAAGTTACAAAATGAATGAATTCAGCCAGTATTCTGCCTCAACTTCAGGCAGATGTTGGTGTATAATGAATACTGGACAAGCTTTAGGCCCTAAAGCTGACAGCAAAACCTAGTGTCACCCGTTGGTTTATGAACTGCCGTTTTCAAGACTAGAGTTTTTAATTTGGCCCTTGGAATCTTTTTAAAACCCGAAGAAGGCCATATTTGGAGGAGAAGGTGGAGCCGTTCATCTCTGGGCTCTATCCTGGTTGTCAGGCAGATGCCCAGTCTGTCCATCACGGGGAAGCTAAGCCCTAATGCGTTTCCTGCTTTATGGTCTACTTTAATAGAATTTGACTTCAATACAATCTGACACCCCCTGATGTTCATTAGAGGAAAGTTTCAAGCACTTCCGCATTGGCTTCACTTTTTAGACCAGGAGTCTAGCTCCATATTTATATACACACAGCACAGTATATGAAAAGGAGCTATTTGCTTGTCCAGTTAAATTCTCCTATGTGAAAATGTATCTGAGATTAAAGGTCAATATCCCAAATCCAAATAATAATAATAAGAAGAACTAGACAACAAGAGTTTTGTTTGACAGTTGCAATTACAGAAAATGTTTTTAAACTAAAAATATTAGGATAAACATGTTACTTTGTGATGCTACTGGCAAATTACATTTGGAAACAACAAAGAGATGGGGAAAAAAAATGTTCATCCAAAGTTTTAATCCTTCATTTTTAATTTTTTGGAGATATTTCTGGAGCTGTCTCATAGACGCCCACAATTCCTTTTGATGTTTTTCAGCTCTGAGCAGCTCCTTCATTACAGTACATACATGCACTGTGTTGTGGGACAATGGTGCCCATCAACAGCCCTCTCAAAAGCCATTTAATATGCATGACATTTTTGAGTACACTTAAATTTGTCACTTTTTCAGCGCGAATGTACAACACCCTCAAAAGCTTGTTAGAATTACTATGCAGAGTGGGATAGTGATATAATGTAGGTTATTAGAAGAGTGGTCTAAAGATTAGACTTGACGCCAGTGGTCCTGGAATCATAATTGGTGTATACTTCATAGTTAGGACTCAGTGACATTCAACAAAAGATGAACTTTGATTGGTCAAAAGTGTGACATTGGGAATATTTACCTTCATGGAGTTTGGACGACCGTTGAAGGGATGGGGTTCACTGAAGAAGTCTGTGTTGTGATCCAAACGCCCATGACCGCTGTACAGAGTCTCATCTGTATCCAGCTTGATTTTGTATCTGAAGAAGTAGTTAAGGTGCAAGAGCAGTGATTATACGATCTAAGACATAAGAACCACGAGAGGGTTTTTATCTCCAGTGTTTTTGGTGTGCAGACTTGGTTAAGCGGTGCTCAGCTGGTTTATTCTCATTGAAATCCTCACATCCATCAGCATTCATCTCCTCCTCGCAGCGCTGCAAAGCAACAGTGCAGAGCTCTAACAGACAAAGAGAACACTGCCTGAAATTAACATAAATACAAAAGCGATTCAGCTATGGCTCAACCATCCAGCCTGCCTGTCTAATTTATCTAATTCACTGCATAAATAATGGATGTGATCAAAAAAACATTGATCCAAATGACTGACAACAGATACACACAAATGAAGGATCCACTCTTCCTCTAGGGCACATGATTGTCAAAGTGAGAGCAAATCACTACAAATCAGGTACAAAACAACACACAAATGAGTGCGAAGATATTCATCCCACACAAGTTAGTATTTCAGTCATTCAGTAGTCATTTAATATTTTTAAGTCTAATATTACTCATAAGAAGACTATCAACTTCAAACTTTTAAGTTAATCAGTATATTGTTCGTACATGTGTAATTTAAGAGTTTCTTTCAATTGATCAGTGTCAGCTGTAAAACAATAAGACACATCAGGGCAGGGTTAGGGATAGTTCTTTGCTGCACTGAGACAGTTACAGAGTTTAAAAAAAAAAACAAAAAAAAAAAAACAACCGCCTTTGATCATGCATGGAAAAGATGCATATACAGTACGTGCGCGGGTGGATGTGGGAGGATGAGGAGTGAGGGAAGTTCCCTTGTCATCGTTTTCTCTTTTAAATTTCTGCACAATCTCTCTGCTGTGATTCTAAGCATGGCTGCTCAGACTCTGAAGACTGATGGCAGCTTCGAGGTTACCGCTGCTTCATGAAATATGCGTGTTCTTAAACAAGACGAACCAACATGGAAAGTCAGTGCATCAAATATAATAATATAATCATATGTAAATCAAGCCACATGCTCCGTGGAGGGCATCAACGTATATCCACCCTTTTATACAGTGCAGAATCCGGTTGATTACATGAGGATTACATTGTGCCCTTAAGTAGAGGGAAATGGACAACACTGTCTAATGTGATATCTAAATTATTAGGAAAGAGCTGAAGCAACAGTTATCTGGGCAAGAAAGTGCTTGACATTAGCGAGCACCCCCATCCTGTTGCTTAACAAAAAACAAAAGAGATGTCGGAATCAGTTACAAGGCCGTTATTAGTGTCAGAGGAACTATTTAAGACATTTTATATGTCAGGTGTAGAAATGAAAGAAAGTTCCCTTTGACAAGTACGTATATATTTCCATCTTAAATGTTCACCCCAGGCCAAATTTTGCTTCAATCGTGCCAGTCAGAAAACCTTAAAGATGTGTACTCTGATGTCCTTGTATGATATCTATAACCCTATAACATCTGTGCAGTGCATTATTAACTTGGGCATGGGGAGCGTTGAGGAGTGGTGCCATAACAAACACTAGGGGAGAGGAGCAGACATGCAAACAGCCCCGTAACTGGCTGGCTAAATAATTACCTTATCTCCCTATAGGTGGTCTTCTGGAGGGCGAGTGTGTTCCTGGAACACAGGCTCTTTCTGCCCTGGAGCCGGGAAGATTCGGCTTTTGCTGCCTGCTTGTCTGCTTTGTTAGTGATGATTAAAAAGAAGTGCAGCACCATGCATTGTTTTTGGTGAGAAGAGAAAGTCCCTCCTTCACACCTCCTCTGCTCTACTCACCGCTGTGTTAGTTTATTAACATAACAAACTCATTTTTCTGCGGAGCTTTTATACTAACTACCGGAAGAATATGCAAATGTTTTCTCAAAGACTGTAATGCATTTAGGAAACGGAGGATAAATGTAATTTCAGACATAAATCCGCCCAATACAAACAATAAACACTGTCATAAACTACCTTAACTGGATGAATGTAATATTTTTGTTAAACTGCAAATATTGTCCGATAACGTGACATGTCATTATGTATAACAACGTGATTCAGAGGTGATTTAGAGCATTGGGAATTACTAGTCTTCCTTCATAGTATTTGCCACTCCAGCAGAATGCATGTGTAGTCCTGAGGTCATTCTAATCACCTACCTCACCTCTGACAAGATAATGGTCCCATTTTAAAAGCTTTTTTGTATCTTTCTCTAATTTTAGATTGAAGTTTTTTAATTTGGCCTACGGCATCAATTCTTATCTACGACCATTTCTCGACTGATGAGGCTGAATTTGAATTCCTTCTCTGCTCTTGTGTTAACGTAGTGGTGAATGCTAAAGATTATTGTCACTGTTGAATTTGGCAATTTTGTTGAAAAAAATCAGCAAGTAAGGAGTTTTTGAAATGACTAAATGTAATATTTATGAGAGGGACACCCTTTTTTCCCCCCTTTTGTTTTCTTGAGCACCCGTCCCTGTCTGTGCACGCCCCTGAATGTACGGGTGCATGTTCTTGACACAGAGTGCATTCGAGATGATGCATAGTTACAGTCATTCCTGGCAAACTCCTACTCTGGAAGGAAGCTAGAACCAGCAGAAATTGGTAGTTGGAAGCTTTGAGTGATTACGTCTTTGTTTGTGGCCACAGACGGCTGCAACTACAGCTTGCCGTGCTGCTGTAAAGTATTATCAATAATGGCTTTGTGAGTAAAGGGGAAGCTTTAAGAACACAATCAATTTCATCCAATGGGCAGAAAGAAAAGAGGGTGGCTTGATGATTAGAGCCATTGATGACCTGAAAAGAATCTGGCCATGACCATGATTGCAGACCGAACAGTTTCTCCATCAGCTCGTCTGGGTTTTTTTCCCTGGCTTTATGAAAGTAATAGCACCCTGGCATGGTTGAACAAGAGTTAAGATGTGTGTGCAATGTGAAGAATGTGGCACGGCCTTGTAAAGCATTCTAAACACCACATCTTGCCTTTTCAGATCTGACTTTACCCTGCTTTCTGCCCAGTTGGCGGAAGTTACATCAGTGTGCAAGAAAACGGTAGAAACAGTTTCTGCCAGAGTAGAATAAGAAATAGCAGCAGCAGAGAGACGCAAATTGATGGAAAGTAGGACCCTTAAAGGCTATTCATTTCAAAATAAAGTGCTAGCCATCTGTTTTTGTGAAGAGCATGACACTTAGTACTATTTAACAGCCTTGAGCGCACCTGTTATATTTTTCACGTTGCTTTGTTTGGTTGTAACAGGTCTGGGGAGATCCAGACAAGTATTTGTCAAAATGTTCATACAATGCGATGGTGATCCATTTCATTCTGCAAATGAAAATGAAAATGAAATATACCTCCACAGTTACACATTTGGACAAAGGACTTGGGTTGGGTTGTTGAACTTGTCGGAAAGTGACGCCTGAAGAGGTAAACGACGAGTTGTATTTTCCTAGCTTCATCCCTCTTTCTACCTCTTTTTCTGTAACTGCTTTGCAGTTACCAAATAAATAGTGTGCCAAATGTTAATAGTGGAAACAAATGAATAAAACATCCATTTGTATTGATGGATTGTATTTGTGTATTTCCTGTGCATTTATGGATTAACAAAGTGGATAAATAACCCTTTTTTCCCCACAGTTGGTTTGAGTCTGTTGTTACTTTGCCTGTTTTAACCATTGAAGCAGAATGTGCAGATGATGTGAGAGCAAATGGAGACGAAGCAACAAAGATTCTTTGTCTTCATTTAAATGTATTGAGCTACCTGAAAAGAGTCTTTTCTGGCCCTTTTTGATAATACGGTCTATGAGGATATTTCTGAGATGGGTGCCAAGAAATGTTGACTACCGTAAGTAAATATGGTGGTTTGGGGATATGGTTTGGAAAGCCTATAATGAGTTGAGGAGTTTTTGGGTAATTGAGTTGCAGATTATTGTTTGAGCACCAGACTTGATTCACCTGTTCGTGATTGTGTGCTTTCTCGTAATGGAAGATGGGGGAAAAAAATTGTACTTACAAATATTAAAGCACAGTTATTATTATTTTTATCTACAAAGAAAGCAGCAGGTATTTTGGCTTGTATTAACCTGTGTGATTAAATGCTTGTTTTTTTTTTGGTTTTTTTTTCTTGCCTCATCAGGCTCCTTTAGTAATCTAGATCTGAGGAATTACTTCATGGAGTACATTGTCAACATAATAAGAGAAATGATAGTGCAAACTATAAATATAAGGGCAAAGCTGTAATAAAATAGAACTTTCCTGAAGAAGAGGCTCATCTATTTGTTTACAATGTTTGAACATGGCAGCGTTTGGTATCATAGATTAACCCTCTGGATTGATGAGGATGTCTGTGGATGATATCTGGTGGAGTTACAACCTGATAGGATCTCACGCAGAGAAACGTAATGCATCTTTGTTTACGCAATACATCTTGATGTATCTTACAGGAGGCAGATGCATATTTTGCTCACGCAATTTATTCCCGATAATATCAGCGTAAATTACTGCCACAGAACCGCAGATTTTCTACTAAATTCCAGTTAGTTAATGTCACAGCACCTGCATTTGAATTGTTCCACATGCGGTTCAAGGGACAGAGAATGATGACCTGACACAATCTCAACTGTCTAGTGGCACCAGGTAAATCTAAGACCAATCTGCCCTGACAGGTAGAGCTTTCATGACGGGATCTAACTGGGATTTCAAATACTCCAACCAGCCAGATAAAGCCAACTGCCTGAAGAATGTGTCCAGAATGTGACTCCATGAGTCAGAGAGAAAATAATAAAAAATAGTGATGGTTTGAGTGCCTGTCGAAAAGCTGACATTGACTGCATTTTAATGGCCAACGT
Organism: Remorina albescens; assembly: GCA_034769265.1. Taxonomy (NCBI): domain Eukaryota; kingdom Metazoa; phylum Chordata; class Actinopteri; order Carangiformes; family Echeneidae; genus Remorina; species Remorina albescens. Next base: position 18,934,720 of record CM068497.1, on the reverse strand, counting down.
TTTCAGTGAGGTGCTTCACTTTCTCTCATGTTCCTCGTGGAGAGAGAGAGAGAGAAAGATAAAGTGTGTGTGTGTGTGTGTGTGTGTGTATATGTGTGGGGGGGGGGCACATATTCAAAAGAGGACAATGAGAAGCAATAAAAAGATTGTCTTGAAATATGAAGAGGCCAAAAAGTCACTGAGCATCCAGCTCTGGACTGTTGCTAAGGGATGATGGCTTCATAGTTACTTCCTATTTGTGACATTAAGACAGTGGAGTTTCAGTTTTACATTATAACCAAAGTGGTTATTTGGCTGTAACACATCTGTACAGCATCAACGGGATTTTTTTTTTCTTTCTTACACTGACTACATTTTTTGTAATGTTCCTATGAATAATTTGTTTGTTAATTAGAGAAACCTCCTTAAAATCCATCCCAACTAACATGCAGCCAACATGACAAAGGGCAGCTAAAGGTACCTAAACTGTGTTTTTTGCCAGAGAGAGACACCCTCTGATACAATACACTACATACCAGATTGCCAAAGGAAATTACACCCGTATTGGATCCATTTTCAGTGGTACACAGCATGGTCAGCAGGATCCAGCTATTATTTCCTGATACCAGAGTGGCGTGGGGCTCCTCTGTGACATCCCTGACCCTCACGCATAGAAGAAAGTTTAAGTATATGACAGCTGAGTGTAATGAAAAAGCACTTTTGGACTCTTTGAGCCTGTCTTGTTTACCTCCTCTGCCTCTGAGTGGCACTTTCATCTGTCTTCCTCCCTAATTGGATCCTCTGCACACATTCCCATCGGAGGATCTGCATCTCCTCATACACACGGCGCATTTACCTTCCTCACACACACGGCACGTTTGCCTTTATGTGTTTACTGCCTCTCTGTATAATGACAGCCAGAACTTTGCCCTCACATTTATTTGCATTTCCTCTCAACCCCCCCAGTATCTGAGGGCTCTCCTTAAACATCAAAAGGAGCACCAGGAGGAAAAGATGCGGTTCCATCTAAATGAAAACAAACCCTCAAAAATGGTGTTACAGACACTGTGCAGAAAGGCTATTAGTGCTGTGCCCAAGATTTACCCCATCAGTGCAGAGCTGAAAACATGATGCAGAACACACTATAATTGCACATCAAACAGGCTCACAATTAACACAGGATATTAAAAGATTAGGAGTCACTCCTATTATTTTTTAATCATCAACTAAACTCCATTATTATTCTCTCACTATTCATGTTTAATAACAGGTTTTGGGGTTTTTGTCCCACTTTTAGATGCTAATTTGTTTCTTTCATCCACTTTCATAATTATGCTACCCAGGCATCATTTACATTATAACCTAGTTATCTTTGTAATGATATAATAATTGCTAAATAATGTTGTAACCCAAAGAAATACAATGAATTGCCCCATGGGACAATTTGAATTGTAATAAACCGTATTGCTGGTTGACATACTGACAAGGTCAAGCTAATACTGTGAAAAAAGTCTAATTTCAATGAGTATATTTCTTTACATTTTGACAGTTTCAGTTTTGCTTTTAGAATTAGCAAGAAGCATAAACTTATCAGTATAAATAAAACAAAAAATTCTGTGTATGAGTCGATGGAACGACTAATGTATAACAGCCTCATTGTCAGCCAGTGCATTCATAATCATTTGAGTGAATTCATGTGTGGTGGTTTGAACTGCTGGCGTCCAGAGAAAACTAACAAACTCTGTCAGCGTTTTGACTCTCCGTCACAATATTTAAGTCATAGCTGAAGAAGCAACACAGTTTTGCATCCATCCGGGAAACTGCTGGCGTGAGCTACAGTGGGCCCCAGAAGAGAGTGATGTCCTTTATAATAAATACAAATCTGTCAGATTTCTGTCCCCCTTCACATCCCTGATCATTAAGCCTGCTGTAATCACAACTGTGGGACTCATTAAATTCCTCTGCGCTTCTTGCTGGGAAGACAGACAGCCAGCACTGCTAAAGAGAGCACTCTCTGAATCACTGCGCTCTGCTATTATTTCTCTCTGATAGCATAACAACATCACTATAAACAACTGACTCATATTCCTCTCAACAGCGACTGCCAAAATGATATCACAAAAGTATTAGCCTCAGAGAAAACACAGCCAAGGAAAATTGTGGCTCTTTACAAGTCACAATAACTTTAAATAAGTCTTACAGTGGTTTAGATCCCTGACCCACTTTTCAGAAATGTCCAGCCTTCAACCTCACATTAACACTTGGTAGTGAACGTGATATAACTTCTTCCTCTGTCCCACAGATCAACCTTATTGTCCAAAAGCTATGTAGACCACGTCAATGAGCCACAGTGTTGCACTGCATGACACACGCCTTCATTATCATGAACACATACTGTAGTTTATTTTGAGTCAGTGCCACATACACCATGCTGTTACGGTTTCTGTTACTCATTAGCACTCCAGATCTGTTGCTGAAAATAGTGCCCATCAAATATCCCCAAGCAATATGTACTCCTGTTAGAGTGAGCTTTGATAATAATTACAGTGCCCAGGTGATTTGGGGAATTATGTAGCCCTTTACTCCAAAATTCTTATTTTTATTTTAGCTTTATTTTTTAAATTAACTGCACTTTGATAGCACTTTTCTAGTCCTATCAACTGCTCAAAGCTCTGTGCCTTTGAAGCCAGTGCAGCCGACCAACAGTCTATCACATGGCCACACCTACACTGGACACTGGAGATCCCAGAAGAAACCCATGTAGGCAACATGCAAACGCTTGTGTGGATCTTTAAATCCACACAAGCTGCTCTGTGATGTTTGGGAGGTGGAAAGGTGGTTTTGTTGGTGGTTGTAAGATTAAAAATGTATTGATTAACCAGAAAAGATCCCCTAGGGACCACCACAAAAAATTATTGTCAACCTACGGTATGTTAATCATGCCCTCACAAAAAAAGTTCACAACCTTTCTCAAGCTTTAAAAGTGCCAGTGGGTGCCATTGATGATGCAATCCCTATCTTTCCATTCACTCTCTTGGTTATAATAGCCTCACTTGGTGATTTTTATCAAGTTCATAAAGTAAAAAACAAAGACATCATTACTCTGAGAGGCACTGCGAGTGTGCAGCGTGGCGTAAAAGAGGGAAGTTAATGTCTGAAGATTTAGACGAAACAAGCAGCATTATGACGGATGAAGGCTAAAAGGATACTTCCCCGGAACTTCTACACCAACCCTGTAGTTCTGGAAACTCTTACTTGGGTGGAAGTTGAAGATAAAGAGCACATTTGCCCTGTCAAACACAATGACCTTGTCCTCTTCATGCTTGGCGCTGACAAAGGCCTGGAGGGGAAAAAGGGAGAGAAAAGAAAAGCTAATAAAATAGTTCTTCATGAATAGTCATTACCTTTCTCATCTTGGATTTAGAGAGTTATAATGGGGAACATTATATCAGTGGTCTTCACATTTCCAAATAGAGTGAGTAACATTCCCTGCATCAACTTTCAGGTGGCACTCATCAGCAGAAAGCGGCGGCCCGGGGTAGTGCAAGGTACAGACTGTCAGCTCTAGACAGCTGCACATGATAAAGCCGCCACTCTCCTGTGGAGCGAGCTACTGTTAACGTGTCATTAGCAGAGATTATCAATGTCACCCGAAACCCTATTTTTAGTGCCTTGTTCCCCAAGCCAATTTCAGGGCAGCATATTCAAAGCTGAACGAGAAGATAAGCGCCGCTGCAACCGGACCGGCAGAGAGGAAGGGAGGTTAAGGAATGAGCTGACAGTCTGGAGTCTCTTACCAAGTCCATTTCTATGTGAGAAGGCCGCAAAACTTGGCCGATTGCCAAACTCCTACGGCAGCCTCTGACTGTTTATACATTGGAAAACAAACACAACCTGCATCCATTAAGGCGGGACCCAAAAAGCATTTACAGTAAATGTGCGGTTTTATTTATAAATAAATAAATGTAAATGCAATCAACAAACTAGGCAGTCATCATAAAATGTGATTATGTTCAGAATCTGTTGATGTTTGTCGGCAAAATCCAGATAATTATGAAATATCTTTCAAGTGTGCACCAGGAAAAATACGCTCACCTAATATGCAGTCTCCTGCTCTGCTAAGATTCTGTTTCTGTCTCTGCCTGCAGCATCACGCCGAGCTGAAACAACAGCTCTGGGTGAGGCTTAGCCAGGCGATGTGAGCAGGGTACATCCCTACAGTAGCCCTACTTGTGACCTAAACGCTCTGAATGAAAATAGTTTTGTGAAACCACTGTTGAAATCCAATATTTTTCCACAAACTGCGACCGTCCTCTCTGCTCTTTTAATTTCTTCGCTGGAAACATGAGTTAAGTCAGCTGTGGACACAGGCAGTACATTTGGTGTGGTGGAAAAAATAGATTTCGACATTTGGTTTTGCCCCCTAGTAAACATTTTATGTTTTCCTGGAGATAGGAGACATCGAAAATACATTTGAAGATGTAACTCACTGCTGGATTATAGGTCACAAATAATTTCTTGACTTTTCTCCTGATCTTTTTTCAGGGAACCTTATGTTACCGAATCATATATCTTTATGTACAAATCACTGAATTCACAGATGGTGCCAGGCAGAGACCTCAATATTATAAGCATATCTTAATGCAACGTAACATAAAAACTTAATGTCAGGGCGCATTGCTTTTAACATTATATAAATAAAGGTAGATTTAAATTACATGACTAGAAAATAGAAGCATTTAGAGGACAACTGCAATAGTTGGCACCCCACTGGTTAAGTAAACCTGAGCAGAAAACAGACTACAATGAATGCAATAGCCTGCTTCCTAATGTGTACGGATTTATTTCCATTTCATCACAGTGCAAGAACTTAAGTGATACTATCACAGCAGTAAGAGGAGCCTCAGTTCATGTCCAGAGTTTGACCTTTGGAAGCTCACAGCTGCACATCTTCAAAAGAGGTGGGCACAAATCACGCTTTTAAGCAACATCTGCCTAGTTCACTCATATGTGGGACGATGGGGAGAGCTGCCGACAGATCCGCTCTCCTGTTTCTCATTTTAACTACAGAATGCCCTTGGATCTTCACACCACAGTGAAATATTGAACCTGAGCTATAGAATATTCCCACTCAGCACAATTACCTTGGCAATGTCATTGATAAGCTGTGTAGGAGTCAGGCTCATCTGGTTATTACAGCTGAATCTCTGAGCAGTTTTTGGCATTATCTGGGAATAATGTTCTACAAAGTATTTTTGTGATGTATCTTTTTTCTTACTTTTTTTTGTCGCAGCTGTTTCCAAGGATAGAGACCAGAAGCACGAGGGAAAGCTAAAGCAATCACTGGAACTGATTTCAAGTTTGCGAGTTTTACATTTCAAGAATCAAAGACAAATACATTATTTTTTGAAAAATTATTTGAAAACAGTTTTTAGTGATCTTGACATTAATAGACTGACAACAATCTGTTCAAACCTTTGTGATGATCAGAGAGTAAATACTAGGCTGCATAATGTTACGACAGACTTTTAGGGGGAGTGATGAAAAAACTAAATCTGTTTTCTGTGATTCCAGCAAAAGAAAACACGAGATATAATTGTATGCATGTCCTCTCCAGCTTTAAATACAAAGTAGATACTGTCGTGCCATCAATATTTAGATATAATCCTTGTGATGGATGGTCATTCCTGCTCCCTACACATTACAGCTGCCCAGGGCTTTACACACTATTCAACTTTGCAGAAATGACAACATTTTGACTGCCATTACATCATCTTACAGTATACTTTTACCCCTGATTTGAGGTTAAACATCAAAAAAAGAATACAATTTCATGATGTCTTAAGTGTACATTCCAAGAATGTCATCTTCTGTATGTTTTACATAAAAAGCCATTGAAACTGCCAAGAAAAACAACACCCAATGTGTAGCGGGCAGTGTCGGTGCCAAATGTATGCATCTTTCCTGCCAATAGCATCCTTTGGGGATCAGCATTCACTGCAATTTCCCCCTAAAAGCGAGAAGAGAAACCAGCCAGGCTCTGCCTCTCATTTGCTTTACCTTCAAAGCTTTGTTTCATCCAACTGTAAAAGGTGTAAAAGGCTCCAGTAAGTCAGAACATGTGTTTGATTGATAGGCCAATATTGCTGAAATTATCCTTGTGAACAAGACATGTCTCTCATTATGCTCTTTGATACATTTCCTACTTTGCTACATTTGCCTGCTGTTTGTCGAGCAGCAATGTGGAGGTGAGAGTGTTAGGCACCAAGGTGAAGTCGTCCTAATCAGAAGACTGATTCCTGGAGAAATGAGGGGGGATATTTTTTGAATCAATTACACAGATTTATTCCTAATCCCTGTCAATTTAGCCAGACTCTCCATTTGCATTATCCTATTACTTTGCTGCCAGCTCCTCAAGAGAAAAACATCTTTTCTTTTCTCCCACAAGCTTCGATTGCAGGCAAAGAGAGAAGCTACAGGAGGGTGAGTGAAATCACTGTGTATTACTGTTCACCTTGACACCAGCCAGAGTAACAAGACATTTCCAAAATGAACTCTCTTTATGGTACATTTGTCTGCTCCCCGACTTTAGCACTTAAGTCCCAAGACTACGCCATCATTTTGAAAGTATACATGTAGAGATGGTAGTAATACATTTTCTGTGAAATAAAAATATTCCTTTATGAAATAAATCCTTTTTGAACAATTGTCCAGGACACTAGAAATCATTAAATATTCCGCATGTGACTAAAACAGAGCTGTGATATTGTATTTTTTTTTTTGATTTTGTTATTGGGCCTACTGTGGAGTGAGCATGTGATGTCCTTACAGGTGGGGCAGCCAGCCAGCCGTACTTGTCTTCGGTACGGTTCATGTCCCGGTCAAAGGCATAAAGCTGATGGTAGCGGAGGTGATCCATATCCACTAGGTTAAACTGCCGCCGGGCATAGTGGTAACTCTGATTGTTCCCCACTCTGGGGAAATCCAGCCACTCAGGATGGCCAAACTCATTCCCTGCAACACAGAGAGTATTATTAAAGAGTGTACATTATGAAGGGGGAAGCAGCCGGTCTTTGTGAATTAGCATACTCTTTCCGTGGCATACTATTTCGGAATGTTTTCAGGTTTTGTGCAATTATTAAGAAGACAAAAGAAAGATGGAGATCAAAGAGAACAGAGTCAGCGATCTACAGCAGTCTACAGCCTCTTTATAACCCCAGCAGAGGTTAGAATTTCCATTTTAAAACAGAGGCAGAAAGCTCTTGCAACATTTTCACCTACTACAGTGTGCCAACTTTCCACGTCACAGAGGAGGCTGCCCTTTCATGAGCAGAGGTTTAAAAGAAAAGCCAACACAAGTAAAAACACTGCAAATAAATCCCATAACTTTTATCTCAGTTTCACTTTTTCAACAAATATATGCAAAAAGAGAACCATTCAGCGGGATATATTTATTCATTATTTCCCCATAAAAGAGAACAAACTTCAAGTCAGTGTTGAAAATGAGGTGAAACTGCGGGAGGAAAGAAAAATGTACGTGTGGCACAAAAAGAAGGAATTCTGTGAGATATATCTCTTCATCACTCTGTTGATTAAATCACTTTTAAAAAATGGTCTGGAATACTCTGCCACCTAACAACCACCGTGCTTTTAATTTTTTCTTGAAAATAACTTCAGAATAACACCACAGATGCAAACACAGTAACACAGTCCAGACGTAAAAGCAAATGCAGCAAAGCAGAGCAGACAGCAGTCCCTTTACTATGTTGCTGTCATTGCAGGAGATGAGATAATGAATCCGTCATCGGATGTCATGACAACATCATAAAACAACAGCCAGGATAATTGAATTCCCAGCAGAGGAAGAACTACACAGACAAGAGACAGAGGAAGATGTATGGCAACTGAACAGAGGCCAGTTGTTTATTTGGTGCACAGAGTCCCCATCTTATTAAGAAGAGAGAGGGAAAAAAAAAAAAAAAAACTCTGAGTGATGGGATGAAGTGGAATGGACAGGGAGTGACAGCAGATTCTAATGAAATACATTATGTAGGTGTTAAAGAAGTACCGAACAATAAGGCGCCGACTGCCAGCAGAACAAGCCCACTGCAGCACTTGCCTAGGAATTAGGGCAGCAACGACATGCAGAAAGGGGGGGGGGGGGGGGGGGGGGGATGGGGAGAGAGAGAAAGAGAGAGAGAGAGCCTTTTCTTGTGACATCTGCATGAATAACAAGCCTCCCACACAGCTGAACTTGAAATGTTAAGGAGAGAATTACACCTCAAACTTGCAACACAGGCAGATACAGGCGGACTTTCTTCCCTGCACTCCACCAAGAGGAGTCAGTGCACTATGTATCACACATTTACTGCGCCTCTGTAATTCCCATATGAATATTTCAGTTGTGAGAAAACATTGTGTTTTACATTAGTATGGCTTTAATTACTCCTTTGTGCAAAAGTAAATAAGTCAAAGTTCAATATGCTACTTTTTCATGCTCACTAATGTTAAATCTCAAATTCTAATGTCGTATTAGCCTGTATATGAATGATTTGATGCCTTTCTTTAATCACACAAACACACTGCCCTTCAACAAAATAGGGAATTATCTCAATAACTTAATAGTGAGTAATTCCACTATCTGAAAGCCTGAGAGAATTAATGAGGACCACAAATCTTGTGTCTGGGTTGATTTAGATGATGATATTCACATTTAACATTTCAAAGTGTTCTACAGGAATGGTGCCACAGTGAAGGTCAAAAAGTCTGGTAAATCAATAAGACTCTTCCTATTAATAACATTTATTTTATTTTTCATATATGTTGGGAGGATGAGTTCACATTGCATTTTATAACGATGAGGCCAATTAACTGTCCCCATATCATGGTGATAAAATGACAAACAGGAAATGAAAGGTATAATGAATGATGGATTGTTGTTTGAATTGTTTGAGGGTACTGTAAGAACCTCTTGCTGCTGAAGTAATATATTGGCAAGACTTGAATTAAAGTAGGTAACTCCAGTAAATATATTTAATAACGAAGTGTAACTCTGATAAAGATAGTGAAATGTACTGGATATATATATAACTTATGCTTTGATCGTCTTGATCCATTTTGGTTGCATAAGAAGAAACAGCCACTCTGCATTTTTACATACTTCAAATTGCCTGAACTGCGTGTGCTCAGCAAGTCAGAATGGGTTAACAAACCCTACTGGAGCTTGTGTAATGGCAGGAACAAGCCTGCTTTTTAGCTACTCTTCTTCTCCTCCCTTACCAGTGTCTCCTCATTTCTGGGAATGCTGCCATGAGGGATCAGCCACCATCCAGAGCGTACAGATCACATGGCTTTGTCATCAGATGACAAGACGGCAGCAGGACAGAAAGTATTATAGAACAGACTCACCATGGGTGAATCTCCTGCGTAATGTAAGAGAGGCATACAGCAGTGTAAGGCGAATCGCTGTCTCTACAGATACTTGCTGCTGTGCCCTGGGCGGAAGACAACTCCACACCTCTTGGCAGGACCGAAGAGGGAGCCTTCTTGTCCTTCCTCACACTGAATGTTTCAGTGAGACTTTCCCAGTAACCCAGTCACCTCCAAGACAGTTTTCACCCCATTGCTTAAAAAAAGAATAAAAATAAATAAACTAGGTTCAATCTATGAGTGAGCGAGGATGTTGTGGTTTAAACTCCCCTCTTGGATTGAGCTGCCTTTTTAAATCTGCAGGCCAAATGAGCAATTTCAGCATTCATCAGTTACTGTTGGCTGTAACATGTGAGTCATTGCCCCGGGCACAGGTGGCAGATATGTCTGGTAGGCATGAGTGCCCTCAAGCAAAAAAAAAAAAAAGACAATGAGGTTTTTGCGAGTGCCCTGCTGCCACTAGGGGGACTGTAAAGTGTCAATCTCCTCTGCTACCCCGTGTTTTCAGCGCCTCAAGGAAGAAAAAACTCAATCCAAGCCTTTTACTGAGCTGGCCAAATCATCTTCCCACCTCTGCACCTCTCATCCATACCACTGTGCTGTTCAACACATGGTGAATGGCTTTATTATTAATGAGTATTGAGCTGAAATATGTGTGCTGGACAATAGAATGTAATGTTATATCTAAGCTACCTCTGGACAACTGCCTCTTTTGAACCAAAGTAGGAAATATGGAAATGACTTTGGAGGGTTATGTGACAGTGCCGAAATATTAATGAATTATTCCTGCTATTTGTATATGATCTCTGCATTTCGGCCAGAGCAGGGTGATTTATTGTAGGTATGTTGTAAAATTTGATGTAGACTGTCGGTGCTGATGGTAAACACTTCAATCTGTAGGTGTGCAAAGGATCCTCATGATCTACTCCAGTCTGCTTTGCAAGGCTGTATGACAAATGGAGACATTAAAGCGTCTTTTTCACATTTATTAAGTTTGAAACATTTATGCATGCTTAGATGGAATTGTTGCATAAAAGCAATATCACATATTGCTTAAGTAACAAAAATAAAAGTGTCTCTATAAAAAAAATTGTGCAGTTAAACATGGGTTCCCCCAAGTCCTCATTTTGCAAACCTTGCACACTGTGAAGCTCATGTCAAGCTCAGTCTTCCCGGGCATTCAGTAAATAGGGCCCTATAAAATCCGCGATCACGGAATCATGGAATTAGACATTAAAAACTGAATTCATTATAAACACAGAATAACATGGAACTGGCTGACATTTTACATAAAAGTTTGTTGTTGTTTTTTTTCTGGAATAAAAGGGAACGTATCTGTCGGGAACAGACAGATATGTAGTGGGCGCGGTTCGATTCCCAGTGGGGGCACCTGAACATGTCTATGTTAATGGGTGACTTGATGTAAACGTATGTGGTAACCTGAGCAGCACGGTGGCTTAGTGGTTAACGCTGTGGCCCCGCAATAAGAAGGGCGTGGTTCGATTCCCGATGGGGGCACCTGAACATCTAGGTTAAGTTCTTAATTGGTAACGAGTGATGGACTGGGGAACAACAAGACTGGACCCCTGCAGAGAGTAGAGACACTAGACCCCCCCCCCCCCCCCCCCCCCCCCCCCCCCCCCCAAAGACTAGAACAAACCCCTCCACAGGGACCAGGCACTGGTCTCTAAAAAGTATTTTATCGGGCTCTAGGTAAAAACCAAAATGAGTCCAAATCTTTGCCTCCAATGAGGACGGGGCCGGTTGAATCTCTCTTTCCTCCATTATTGTAGTTTCCTCCTTGTTTTGGTGCTTACCGCGCATGTGTATGTTCCAGAACCGGCTCTGTGGTGACGTCAGGACGTCAGCCTGCGGATTTGTTTTATCTTTTTAAAATTGATTTTGGGACATTTTAAATTGATTCTGAATCGTAGTAAATGAGAATTGCGATCCTTATATGAATCGATTTTTTGGCACACCCCTACAGCCAAGTAACAATTTATGCTCCACCTGCATGTTTTTTAATGAAGCGTTCAATTCTACAATAGAATGCCGCAGGAATTAGAAATGAGTTCACATTTTCATTCACGCTCTCATCTCAAAGTCTTTGGTTAACACAAGCTCAAGGAATTATCAGATATTATTCCACGACATAAAATACATCAGTGAATATACCCTGGTTGTGATTTATTTAAGCTTTTATGCCTCTTAAAAAGTCTGTCTAGCAAGTAGCTAATTGAGGGTGTTGAGTTTGTTGGGACATAAAACTCCGTCATGCTGAGCATGAATACCGAGCTGTTCACCGGTCCATTTTAGCAGCCTCATTATGTTTATTCCTATGCTTTTGCATACTATTTGTAGAAAACTTGACAGAGAGAAAAATAAATCGAATAGTGAAAAATTCAGAAGTGTTGAATGTCGTTCATTTTGGAAGTCTCAGCGAGTATCATAACCTATGGCGTACTTCTACTTGTGAACCTTACAGTATCTGAAGGCTCCACTTATAATGATAGAATTAGATTTACAGAAATCACATAGAGTCTACATTCTCATTTCACTTGAAAAGGCAACTAAGGAATAAAGCGTTGCACTGAATGAAAGATGAATGAAACGAGAGACATAGTAAAACTGACAACCTTCCTTTTTTTTTGACTTCACAAAGGCAGTTGCTGTAGTCTCTGGACTCAGGTAGTCTTCACATGATATTGAGACATGTTAAGAGGGAGCAATGGTATAAAAGAATACTTTCAAATGTTGCACTATTGGCTCCTATTTTTAAGTAGTATTCTCCAGGAGAAGAAAAAAAAAATCCACATTCAGATACTCTTTCACTGTCAAGCATAAATATGTGACGTTCAATGCATTATTCACTGTTTTGGTGCATCAACTCTCAGCATGGCTCGTCAACATCAACACTACTTTTGAGTTCCTACATTTCCCAGAATGACTTTCGACACGCCATTGGGAAATGAGCTGTCTGTTTTGCACTGTATTGCATACAGTATGTGTAGATGGTAGGAATGAGATCAGCCACAAAGGCATTGTACTTTTTTTTTTTTTTTTTTTTTTTGTGAGGCAAAAAGTGAGAGCAGCAGCACATAATGCACAGTTCAGCTTGAGAAAAATCCATCAAAAAGAAGCTGCTGAACTTCACATAGCACCATCAATGGATCCATGAGGACTCAAGCTACAAATGAATTACATATTCAGATAAGTTCCATGCGTACGACAGCTGAGTCTCTCCAGTTGGGACCCAATTCTGAGCAGCTTTTGAATGTGTTTTGTATTCATGCTGACAAAATTAAGCATTATCAGAGATGCAAGCATGCATACAAAATCTGCTTGATTTGTGAGCATGCTGTTCTGAACTCTGGAGTCCCTAAATGCAACTCTCCTTGGGTGGGAATCTACTCACACCTGCACAGAAATAGAACAAATTGTAGAAGCCACTAAAGTAAGACCTTAACAAAAAAAGAAAAAGCTCTAAGTAATAAGGCTGTGGAAAACCAGTTTGCTTTCTCTTCAAGTGTAACAAGTAGAAAAATAAAGAAAGAACGTGACTTTATTGGTTTTATTCTATTGTAATACAAATGTGGTTTTCAATGAAAAGCAGTACATAACACAACACAAAACAATTTGTAATCTGAATTTGAACAGGGCTCCGGTTTTCCCAGCCAAAGAGCACCAGTTGATCATTGATTAGATTGTGCACTCTGGTTGAAGATGTGCTCATCTGTTAAATCACCTGATGTGGCTCAGATTCCGAATGCGGAGTCCTGCACATGTTAAACATGACACCCCCATAGGCCCGTACAGACACACTGCCATTGCTGCACCTTTATGATAAGTTGCTTCATGTCATTTTTTTCTCTTAGATTGTGTTCATCTCTGCATTTGATAAAATTCTATTTTTGCCCACTTGATTTTGTTGATTTTATTGCCCTACAGCATACTCGGAGGCTCACACTGACCAGCTAAAGGTATCATGGGTATGTGGCAGTTACATTCATTCTAAAGCTAAACTAAACTACTTTACAGCACTCCTCTGTTGATAGTGGCAACAATTTCCCCAATCACACGGTAGAATAAGATGGCTGCTTTCTGTTTGCTGTCTCTCACCTTCTGTCACTATTTATGCCAAATAAAGTCATGCTGCCAGTCTGTAGTGAGGCTTGTGACCAACTGTTTCTCCTTGTGTGAGGTTTTTTTTTTTTTTTTTGACCACCAGGGAAAATATGTGAGGACTTCAAGCACTGGTAAGCACAGAGCCACATGCTGTCAGTGATGGAAATAAATTTAGTTTTTTGATTTACACCCACAGGCCCATGGAGCACTGATGATGCAGAACAGACCGCTGAAACAGTCCAGTGAAAGAGTTACCTGTCAGCCCATGTGACTTTATGTTTACAACTCTTAGTTTGTTTGTAATAACTCAGTGTGAACCCTACACACTAGAACCAAAGAGCAACAATGGATCATTTTTTCCCTTTGGTGTAGAGCGAAGGAGCTGAACTTCAGCTGTAAACAAAGAGAGGGCTTACTAATAAGCAAAAGATACTGCTATTCCACTGTGTACTCAAAAAATATATCAGTGTGAGGTGACTTTATCTAGTAACCTGTGTTTGACCTGCACAAGTTAGACCCCCAGACACTCCACAATATCTGCCCAGAAATGCTAAGTATTTAGCAAAATAATAACTTTACAGTCTAAAAAATGTGGACCTCTCCATTAATGAGCACTCGGCATTCAAGCTGTTCTGTTGTTTCAACTTGCTCTATGAGGGTGTTTGTGTGAAGCCTATGGAGGCAGAAGGGCCATGTCCACATACGCACACACTAATACACACGAGTTAAAAAAAACAAAAAACAAAAACAAAACAACCTGCCTGCTAATTTCTCTCTGAGACAGCAAACTCATATACAGGCCTGTGCTTCAATAAAAGCTTTTATAAGAGCTACACTTCATTAATGGTGTAAGTGCAGCAGCCTATTTTGCTTGTATTTACTTTCAGTTTTCCAGTCTTATTATTTTATAAAGTCTAGTGAAGATGATTGATTTCCTGCACAGGCTGATTCAGTAACCTGTGGAAGCCTTTGCCTCTTCTTTTCATTTCAGCTTTAAAGAAACACATCGGACACACCTCCATTAGGTAATCATTTCCCTCTCCTCTATGATAACACGCCAATGTTCCTCCCATATGCCTGCATTAATCACCATGATAATCGTCTTCCTCTGCCTCCTCACAGCTGAACTAAACCAGATAGCACACAGGAAATGTGATGAATTCTCACTTAAAACACACAAAAATAATAAAAAGAATTTTGCCATTTGTGTTTCATTATATATCTGGGGGTACTTTTATCTGAAATAAAATACAGACCCTTGAATAATATATTATATAATAATATATTATTCAAGGGTTGTGTTTTAAACATTGTTAAATTATAATTACAGCTCTGACTACAATGACATCAAACAGGGGGAAAAAAACAAAAACAACAACAACGAAATTCCCCAAAGCAGTCAGAAGATCAGACAGGTTATAAACAAGCCATCTGTTTAGTCAGATTATCTAAACTAATGAATATAGAGTTTGGCTTTTAGCTTTACTGTTGTATTGTTTATCCATGAGATGTGAATGGTCTTGTTTCATGTTGTTATTTCAGTGATGTGGGTGCTTTGACCTCAGGGATGAATTTGACAAGGTCAGTGTCATTATTATTGATTATTAATGATGTTGGAATGTTGGCGAAAACTATATAAGCTGAACCCCAAATTGTAACAATTTCCAGTTATCCCATCCATCCATCCATCCATCCATCCATCTTCTACTGCTTTTCCGTTTCCGGGTCGTGGGGGGTGCTGGAGCCAATCCCAGCCAACGTTCCAGGCGAGGGCAGGGTACACCTTGGACAGGTCGCTAGTGCATCATAGGGCCAACACACACAAACAGACAGAGACCAACAACCACTCACACTCACACTCAGACCTACGGACAATTTAGAGTCACCAGTTAACCCAAACATGATGTCTTTCGACGGTGGGAGGAAACCGGAGTACCCGGAGGAAACCCACGCACACACAGGGAGAACGTGCAAACTCTACATAGAAAGGCCCCAGGCCGGGAACCGAACCCGTGACCTTCTTATTGTGGGGTGACAGCAGTAGCCACTATGCTGCGGTGCTGCCCCCTGAGTTATCCTTTGATGATTAAAAAAAAAAATCAAAAAAAAAATCAGGCTTTTGAGCTACATTTGCGGCCTGGCCTTTGGCATATATCGCTGCATTGTAAAAACTGGAGGATAATTAATATTTCATAAATAAAAAATTGTAACTTTTAAATAATAATAAAAAAAAAAAGACTGCGCAGTTTGGAATCACATTATGCTTCAACAAATTTGATTCATTCAAGAATTGCATTGCAACTCAATTTTCTTTGCATAAAATCAGCTGCGAATCGCTGAGTAGAATTGCATTTTATCAGGAAAGTCAAAAATGCAGAAAATTTTCCGCCTCCGCCGCAGGCACTTTGCGCTTAATGGGCATTGTCGTCTGTCACACATGTTAGGGAGTGCTGTTTTCTCGAAGGTAAGAACTGTTTAGAACCAAGTTCCTACATCCGCTTAACATCATCTTGCTTTTATTCAAGTTACCATAAACAAGTTTAATGGCAGTAAGTCAAAATTAGGCTATATAGTGAGTCAGCCAGTCTTTTTGTTTTGACTATTGTTTTTTCATGTGACTTTCACAAGTGTGACATTACACTGCTGATATTTTTACCAATGTTTCTGGCCTGGGCCTGAGATTCAACCTTTCCCCTACCTTGGCAAGCTACCTAGCAGGTGCAGTAGCTAACCGAGACTGTAATATGGGAGGAAACATTGCTTAGCTATAATTTGTAAAGCAGTTGTGCTTCAGTAAAATTTTTTATGATAAGTTCTTAGAGCCTCTCTGACCGTCCTGATCACACACCTTGTTGTTTCTGTTCACGGTACAAGCACATAGTGAGATATTCAAATGGCCCAGCCTCACATTTTTAGTTTTTCTGTGTATGATTGTACTTCCAAACAGTGGATTGCAGCTCATGCTGACCAACTACACAGAGCTCTGCTTGTCAGTTCTGGTTGGAGGTCGGTAAATTAGAACATGATGATAACTCTGAGCTGCCAACTAGGAGCTGTGTTAGTTTGCCAATTTGTGGCTATACGTTTAACACTGCACATATTATGTTGGCATGTCATGCTCAAAATATTCCAACAGAAGATCCGCCTTTTCTCTCAATATAGTTGATTATAGACGCCATACTCAAGAACTGTGTGTATTCACACAACGGTGGGGTAAATCACTCAATTACATGCTAACCAAATAAACACTTTGGTTTCTTACCTAGGGGTGCGTAGTGGTGATTGTGGCTTCACGAAAGCCACAATCACCACTACGCACTAACTAACATATGGGACTAACATATGGAAAAACATAATCATAGAAGAGTTACTGGCACTTCCTTCCACCACTGGAGTCAGTCCAAAGTGAATAAAGAAATTAATTTTGAAGATGAACTCACAGATGAACTCTAGCTATGTAACAATCGCAAATCACAGCCCCTTTAATATCAGCATAGCAGACTAAAGTTAGCCTTTAGTCTAAGCACAGTTGTAAAGGTGTCCTATAGAAGCAAACAAAGGTTGAAATTCAGGGAAATGTAAGGAGTAAAAATGTGAAAAACGTACATAAATTAAAAATGATCATTATTGAATTGTAAGTTGGACTGCCAGCAGTAAGTAGGAAATAAGTACTAAAATATCAGAGTAAGTAAGTAAAAAAATTATCAGAACCAATACAAAAGGACAAAATATTTACCATATGATTTTGAACCCATTTTTAAGAGTAGAAAAAAATAACTAGTTTGTCAGATGATGTGGAAACTTTAATTCATACTGGTTCCAATAATGATATGATTAATGGAGGGCAACCATGTTTACAAAAGGTTGTGTCAGACAGCTTTTCAGCTGGCACATCCCATTACTCCTCTACATAACCCTGCATCAGATAAGGGCCTGACAGTGACACAGTCCCCTCAGTAATTAGCAGCACAAGAAGAAGCCAAGGATCAATGTGTTTTCCATTGGAGGGATTCTGGGGAAGGAAGATCAATGAGGACAGGAAAGAGAGTGTCGCATTAGGTTTTGGATGCAGCTCAAAAAAGAAAAAATTATGACCAAAACGCAAAGAGATGGGATAAAATGTGTACTCACACTTGCTGGATTGATCTCTCATTATTGTGTTAATGCATATTCCCAGTTCGCACATTAAATAAGTGTTACTAGTCCAACGGGAGGGACATGCACATGCAACCAAAAGGACAAGTCTGAAATCACAGAGAGCTCTCAGTGACATTATCTATTTGAAATGTATGAGGAGAAAGCACTGGTTTTCAATTCATCGTCCAGGGCCACAGTATAATGGTTGCCTGTTGCATATTAGCACTCCATGAATACAGAGTGCTGGATAAGTTTTTAGCTCAATAATTTAGACTGTAAATCTGCAAGGTTATCTTAAGTGTCTGTGAGCCCTGAGAGTCAGTAAGTGTGAGTGGTTCCATTCTATCCCTGCCGATGTAATGATAAAACCACTGAGGCGTTTCATTACTGCCATGCCACTTGGTGCTTTAATGTCATTGACACTCCAACATCCTTTATAGTATCCATCTCTCAGCATCTCAAATACGAATACTCCCTCTGTCCTCTTGCTGTGTGGTGTTTGCCATTGGTCATGAGTAAATAAATGGGTTTTTCTGGCCTAGGCACTTCAAATTGATTTGCTTGCTCAAACAATTCGCTCTTGCTCAGCACTGGCTAAATGACTCTCCCGTCATTGATCCATTGACACGGCATGTCATCTCTGATTCACTTGATTTTCTTTTTCTTTTTCTTTTCTGGAGCATTTCCCTAATGTTCGTCCACCCAGTGGCCTCGGATGAACTTTAGTGCAGCATCTCTTTTGTAGATTTTGAAACTAGTGTTTCCCGGGAAACATTTGATGGTACCAGCGTTTTAGTTAGCCATACAGCAATCCTCAAAAAAGAACATTATTCCTTCCCATGCCTCAATAATACAGGTCAAAATGGGCTAAATTAAAGTTTGAAGTGCAAATTGGCTGTAATTTTGAACACTCCAGTTTAAGGAAATGGAACAGAATTAGCTGTAATTGTTAGAGTAATCATTTTGAAAAAGCTCATATTCAACTTTATATGGGTCTTTTTCCTGTTTGTAAAACTCTCTTTATACCATCAAACTGTTTGTTCTCGACAAATATATGACACATCTATATTTACACACCCGACAAATGAAATAATGGATGAGAAATACTGAAAAAATACACTGTTTTATTATTATTATTACTTAATAGTATTAAAATTTTAAAGTGGAAAAGTCTGCTGTCTGTCTGAATAATGATCAGGGTTGAACCGCGCAAGTATTTTCAATCATGGGTCCTCGTACACCCAGAAGAAATAAAGTTGGTTAACTGAGGGTAGAGGACACTCACAAGTGAGAAACTATCCATAAGCTCCTGCAGTAAAAGTGGTAATGAATGGCCTCCAGTCTGGACTGGGGCAAACTGTATCAGCAAGAGGAAGTATCTTTGATCTGGGTTTTTAAAAAAAAGTGCTCACAGCCAGCAGGACAAGAGACAAGATTCCCATTAGGGGCAGATTTCATCAGGCAATGAGAGGCATGTTTTCAAGACAGGTGACTTTCTCATACACACTCACGTTCTCTGGTTCAAATTCAAAGTGAAACTAAGTTTAGAAAATTCCTATTAATAAATAAAATCGAGAATCTAAATGCCTGGCATTTCAGCAGCTCTGGTTCACATTTGGACAAAACACTTAAAAGACAGGTACAGGAGATGCAAATGAATGTACAAAGTTGTAAACAAATGTATTTATTTTAGGTATTTCTGCATTCATTTATTCATACATGCCAATTTTTGCCCCTCACTAAATCACTCTAAAGTAACTCTACTCTGACTTGGCATCATAAATGAAGTGAATTATCATAATGAATTGCATGCCCCCTTCACGATCTTTTACTACAGCCTTGTTAAGCTAGATGTTCTGCAGGAAGACCGGTCATAGATATTTCAGGTCCATGGTTAGACAATCCTTTGGCCATTTTGGTTTCCTTTAACAAAACTTTGTCAACTTCTGACTTGTGTTTTTTTACTCATTATATCAACTCTTCACAATTTCACAATTCTGATGCTGCACTGATTGGCTGAGAATGAATGTAGCACAACACTAAGAGCACCAAGAGTACAGCAGAGTGTGCCTTTCAGCTACACTTTAGAAAGAGAATCAGAAATGAATATTAACTGTCCTTCAACTACCCACATGGGGTCAATTCTCTGACATCTTGTTCATTATGAGCTGCCCTGCAATGATTGTCCATTGAGAACAGCTGCTTTGATTGTGCTCCCCACACACACACACACACACACACACACACACACACACATCAAGGCCCTTAGAAGAAATTCGCCAGGTGTTTGACTATGACTGGTCCTCATGGTGAATACTAAGGAGCAATAATGAGTCAAGCACATATGTTGTAGAACAGATTCAATAGTTTGAACTCGAAGCGTGGCCAGATCACCTAGTCACCAGGTGGAGCTAAAATGCTGTGGATCACACGCATAGCCTGTATTTACATTAAGCCAGAGAGCAGCACGTGCAAGGAAACACCTTTCCTTCAATTTTCTTTCAAGGTCAACTTCCATGTTCAGTAATTATCACTTTATTATCTTTACCAGCAGACCTCCATAAAGCATAAAGCGCTGTAGCTCAGGTGACGTGTGAAAATGAGAAGCAACTCAATGGTGACTGAGAGGTGGATCCATTCGAGGGAAAAAAAAAAAACCTGTCTGATCTTAGACAGCTTTTGTCCTGTTTCACCATCAGCTCTGGAAAAGTGAGTATAAATGTCAAACCCACTTCAAAAGGTGCCTTTGATACATATCATCAGCCTTGACTCAATGATGGTGAGCTACTCCAACGATATATTCCATGAAAGAAATATAACGAATCTAATAACTGAGCACTTAATTGAAAATAAGTTACAAGAACTACATCAAGGTATTTTAGGCCTTTATGAATTGGAATATGTTTATTATTGCAAAGGTAAAATCAGTTTCTCAGTCCCACCCTGGAGTTAAAACACACACAATGACATAATGATATGCATAAAAATAAACGGCAATTCAGCAAAAAAGATAACACCCCTAACCCCTGAGCCACCCAAATGAACACGGTACAGGTAGCTTATCAATTAAGTATTTATACTGAGGCCTGTTTCTGCCTTTTGCCTGTGGAAGGCTTGGACGGAGAGGAAAATAAATGTGCGTTTATATCTGTTCAGTGAACACTTAAGGATTGTTTTGTCTGCCTGAGGGGAGAAGTTCAAATTCAGGAAGAATGCAGCGCATGAGAGGGATCTAAATTGATTCCCTTCGTGTCTTTTTTAATAAAAAATGAGCCAAACAGAATGAAGTCGCCTCATAATCATGACCTCTATCGCCTTGCAACTGCTCAGCATTTCAATGCCACCTCAACCACACAGACATGGTAGGATTAATGATACAGCCTCACCAAATGGTATGGTTGTATGACAGCACAGGACATGAAATGTTATTTGATTTATCATTCCACATGTAATACGATACATGACGTTAAAAGCTGACTGACATGGTTACACATGAACCAAGTTATCAGCATTTTATTATTGAATTTAGATTTGGATGTGAATATAAGTGTGGGTGAATCTAATTTACACAAATTACACACACATGTATATTGTATGTGTATACATAGGGTATATTAGGTCTGCGACACATAATTACTTTTATTATATATTCATCTTTTGATTATTGTTTTCAATAAAAAGACAAACTCAAATTAGCATTAGGTGACCTTACATGGCATCTTTTGTCCAACCCATAGTTCAAGTGGCATGTATGTAAATAAAGGGATGTGGCAGACGTTGCTCAGGAGCTAAGGTGGATTGTTCCCTCCTTAGGAGGTTGGTAGTTTGATCTTCATTTGTTGAAGTGACCTTGGGCAACATATGGAATCACAAATTGCTTCTGATGGCTGTTCCCTCAGTGTGTGTTTGTGTATAATCTGGGTACTAGTTGTAGTAGAAAGCACTGTGTGAGTGTGGCTTCCAATGCAAAGTTGGTCAATCTGTCGATCATTTGTTGCAGTCTCTATTACGTCGTTGGAACAACACCAAATAATAGAGCAACATGCAATTCACACACGGGCATTTGCATTTTTAATTACCCAGCCTCTTTGTATGTCTATGTGTTTTCATTGTGAAATGTAGTCTGCGTTTTTCGAGGATATTTTATGTGATGTTTTTGTGAAGATGTCTTTCCTGCGATGTGTGTTTTTTGTGAAGCAATGAAACGCAGTACTGTGCCCATGACAAATTTGCCTTTGGGGAGAGTACATTTTATTCTATTCTTGAAAGACAGATAGCAAAAACTAATACAAATATTCCCAAATAACTGCTTTTCCTCCCGTACAGTACAATGTGGCTGACTGTGTGTGTACCTGCAGCTTCCGATTACGTGTTCCCAGGATGACTCACCCATGAAGTTGAGGTAACCTTCACCACCCAGACCATGAGTGAGGAGGCGAATCATCTTATGCAGTTGTATGCCGCGGTCAATGATGTGTGTCATGGGAACAAGGGAGCTCATGTTGGTGTACATTTCCTTGTCCATCAACCAGAAGGCCAGAGACTTATCCCCAACCAGAGCCTGGAAATGGAGGATAGGCTTTGTAATCCACACCCGTATGAGGCAGAATGCATTGAAACTGCAAAGTACAACCCTGTAGAAAATAGTTTACCTGATCATGACTTTCTGCATAGGCTATGCATTTCTCTCCAAAGCGCCTGTTAGTCAGTGTGTGGACAATATCGCCGATGCGCCAGTCCTCATCCTTTAACTCCTTCAGGATCTACACAGTGACAGAGAGGGGTTATTGAAAAGAGAATGATAGATGTGTAGCTGAAAGATCCAGTCGAGCTCTGAGTGATGTCTGAAGCTCAGTATTTCAGTTCTGGCAGTCTTTCTACCTTTTAAAAGTTTTCTCTGGGTTACACTTCTTTCCCAGATCAATCTCTGTTTTGACGTCTATATATCCGCACTGTGAGTTATGTCTACCTTTGAATGGCGGTAATAGAGTTTTTAATAACTTCACTACAGCCCATGGGTAGTAGGGCATCAGCTCTCCCCACCTGAGATGGGCAAGGTCAGAGCCTCTCATCCAGATGGAAGGATTCAACAATAAATCCAAACCTGAAATCAGTGCTCTGTCGCTGGCCTGCCCACATACGTCCTTCCTGCCAAAAGAGTCATTTTCAAGGGTCAGAAGTAAACGGGGCTACCAAAACAGACATTTGGAGAATGTCTGACCTGCACTAACTGGCCCTAAACACTCATTGTTACAAGCAAATAGCACAGGGCAGAGTGAAAATAGCCACATGCACAACAGTACACAGAGAGATGTTTTAATGAACTAGAGATATGGTAGGAAGCCACGGTTTCAATATCATTCCTGAATTTGAAAAGGACTGAGTTTATGCCCTCCAAGAACCCTTGGTGATGGGCACGCTGTCTGCGTGATTGGTGGGTGAGTTGGCCAGTCCAGCTCAGTGACAGGCTGAAGCCTGCTCAGTGGAATTGGTCATGACAGATGATTGACATGTCAGGAAACCTTTATATTACTCTACAGAGCCATAATCCTCTGAGTAAAGAGAGTAAATTGTGGCGATCAATATGTCTGAGATGAACTGTCTGGTCCACCTAAATAGAGGCTTTCTAGCCCTATATATCACCATCTGTTCACATTTACTCTTCTTCACCTTAGACTTGTGTGGCCATATTAGTCAGTGCCAGTGGCCCCGGAAAGCCTCATCGAGGCACCCGAGGCATCATCTACATGTACAACAAATTCTCAGACCTTTTAACTTCCTGTGAGCTCAGTCTGCTGCTTCAGATCCTAAATAAATGCTTTGCTCTCTATCCTTCTGTTTAATACCAGACCTAATCAGACTTCTGATGCGCAGGAGCTCAGAAAAATTAATCCAAGCTCTTAGATCACCATTTTAAAAATCACATTTCCACAAGCAGGCAGCAGTTGGCAAACCTAATGTTGTGGACATTAGATGTGACCTTGTGTCTGTTCCATCTCAATGGATTTTATTGATACTACAATTTACGATGATGATATTTAGATTATGTGTGCATCTATTTGATAGTACCTAACTTTGCTTTTTCATGAGTAAATGCTATAGAGAATTGTTTTAAATTATAGAAAACAAAGCAGATGACTTCATAAGTCAAGCTTTAAAACTAATTTATAAAAAAAATAAATTTATTCTGGGGGTGGATGTGGCTCAGGAGAGTTATCCACTGGCCAGAAGGTCAGTGGTTTGATTCTTGACTCCTGAATTCCACATATCGAGGTGTCCTTGGGCAAGATACTGAACCTAAATTGCCACTGATAACATCAGTGTGGGAGAGTGTGTGTGCGTGCGTGCCTGTGTACAGTAGAAGAATGCTTTATGAGTGGTCAAAAAAAGTATTAATTTGTGTGTGTGTGTGTGTGTGTGTGAGTGAGTGGCTGAATGTGTATTGTAACAAAAAGTTCTTTGAGACTAGAAAAGCAAGGTGCAGTTTGTATTATACTGAGGATGAAAAAGGTGACTATAAAGCCTTTGCAAACTTATGATCGATGAGTAAAGCTACTGAAATATATTGAAAGAATGAAAACATCATATACATATAGAAACACACACATAAAAAAGTATTAAGTCTTAATTTTATTTTAATTAAATTTATTTTTGGTCATCAGGTTGACATTCTCAAGAAATGTAAGATATCTTGTTATGGCAGCCTGAGTAGCACCCGGGGCAATATTACGATACAGTAGCTATAAAAATAAATGGAACAGTAATATAAAAAAAAAAAAAAAAATAAATGTGTAATGCAACAAAAAATGAAAATAAATATATTTTCTAAATGCTGGTTTCTTTATTCCACCAGCTGCAATAGAAAAGTTATACTACAAAAAGTGAAGAATATACCCCGGAGATCATCCCAGCCGCCTCCACATCCACGTTTAATCAGACACTTTACACTTTCTTATGAATCATTACAATTCAATTCAAGCGCAAAACTGGTCTGGGAGCAATTAATCTGGAAGTAGGACTGTCGGAGCGGAGACGGGAGTGACTGGGTTGACGACTTCTCTACCACCAGCTCACCCACATCAGCCCTGACCAGCCGAGCTTCCTGGCACCACTGACACTCCACTTCATCAATGATAATGAGCAGTGCACAAATCTTACTTTACAAGCCCGCTGTCAGGCGCCAACCAGAGTTCCCAGATTAATTAGGCAGAGCCAGAATAAAAAAAAAAAAAAAGGAGTATAACAGTGCAGGATGAGGTCATCTCACTACCACGGATACGCTGCGACTGATGCAATAGCCTATCTGCTATCATCTCATGGTGCCGGGAAGGACTTGGAGCCAGAGCTGCATTTGGTGCACAGCTTGTATTCAATCTATATATTTAGTCCATCCCAAGCATCTTGGCTTTCCTGAGTTTTGCAAACACATCTGCTGGAAGTGCGTATGAATTTTCTGTTGCCATGGGGATAACGTCTCTTCGTACATACAATGCCGCCCCCAGAGGTATGCAGGGGATAAAGGTGTACAACACTCAATCCCGTGGATCAACTCAATGCTTCGCTATCTTCATCTTTTCACTGTTTAAGAAACTAATGAACTTTCTTCCTACCTAAATGTCTCTGCCAGGAGCTCCACTCAAATCTAATGCACCTCTTAGCTCACCTCGCTGAAGAAATGTGCACCGTCTCAGTCCTGCACCACCAGTTAACACCATACAAGTGCAATTAGCTAATAATATTATTAGCTAATAAAACAAAGCTGGATGAAGCTGAAATGCTTCGCCGAGCTGAGGGTGATGCTTGATGAGGGTGAGGGGGGCTCAAACAGAGTGGGCGCCCTTTAAAAGCTGTCATAAAGCCACCAACATTTTAACATACGAAAGATGGAGCCCACCATTGTATGGCGGCAACTGGTATTTTTATTAAGTCATGTTAATTGAAAGCATGTCCAGTATCATTAACAGAGCAAAAGTATGAGCACCAGAAATGGATTTTCCCCCTGAAACTAATGAGGATCAAGCTGTGTAGACTGATACTTCCCATTCAATTAAATGGAGGAATAGAAGCAAAAATCAGGACATATGACTCAGAGATCATTTTGCTGAACGAAGCAGAGGGATGCTGGAGAATTTTTTGCATCGTCTTCTCTTATCCAAGCTGTGACCAGCAAGCCTGCTACCTCCTCTGCCTCTAATTGTTTCAATTACATCTCAATCTATTGTAGCTGGAGGGAAGGGTGCTTGTTAGAGGGCTTTTGTAATATTATCCATTAGGAGTGACAGCATTTTATGTTCATAATCAGATCGAATCATCCGAACTTGTGCTGTGCGCCTTATCAGGCCCTCTCATTAGGATATCTTAATTTCTCACAGCCTGTTGGTCCTAACAGCCTTCTGCAGCTAGTAAATGAGTCATATCAATCAGTCACGCTGAGGACGAACCTCAGCGTGAGGCCCCTGCTCAAGGAACCAGGAGCGATTCCATCATGCACACATGTGAATCTATAAATAAGCTCACAGCTCTGTTGCTGTCTCTTTGTTTCGACTTCCCTCTGTTTCTTCCTGCCTGCCTGCCCGTCTGTCTGTCTGTCCATCTTTCTGAATGCCTGCCCTCACCACTTCATGTCTCCTTCTCTGCAACACACACCTCACTGGAGGCTTGGGTCCATTCAAATCCCTCCCTAATTGACACTCTGTGAGAAGAGGCAAGGCAAGCCCTGAGTGCACTTCACTGTACCAAGGTACGTTCATATGAATGCTTCCCTGCAGAAATACATGAATTTCACCACCGCTTGACCCCCCAGCAACTTTTACAATTCACATGGTTTGGGGTCTCATCAAGGAAGCAACAAATTTATTGAAAAAACATGCAACCAGAAGAAGTCTCTTAATGAATATTGCATTGCAAGCAATATTGTTTGAAAAGTAAAATCAGCAGCAGTCTCTCCAGAGGCATCCAGAGGATAATTCTATGAAAACTCAGAAGAAGAGGCTGCGTCTCAGCGGTACAGCATTGCCTGCTGCACAGCTAGTGCAAGCATCACCGAGGAAGGTCAAGTCTGGGACTACACCCCCCCCCCGCCAATGTTCTCCTCCCTCCATCTTCACCACTGAGCAAAACCCACCGCTGCGAGACACAGACTTGATTAACGATGCAGAGACTTCCCCCATCGAGAAACACAAGAAACTGTAGCGCAAGAGGATGCATGCAGTGCTTAGGTTGCACACACTTGGCTTTGCCTTTTTACCAAAACGAGCAAATATAACTTCCAGGGTGGGCTCATAGGTTAGAAGAGGTGCAGCTTTACATGAATCTTACAACAGATAACCTTTAGGCATTTTGCAAACAGCATTTTTTTTTTTTGTCAAATATCAAACAAGAAAGGCTCTCTGCTTCTCTAAATATGCACACGCACAGACATATGCACAGTAAAGAAGTACACAAAACAAATCCACATTCACCAGCCAACTCAAACAGACAGAAAACATCCCCAGGGATCACCTGCTGCTGCTCCATTTCCCTACAAATGTACTTTCTTAAGTAATATTTGCTGAGTTCATAAAAACACTTTGGCACACCAACAACAAACTGGTGGCATTTTTATTAGTACAGTCTTTGAAGAAAACACCAATGGGGCCAAAAAAATAAATTATGAGTTATGTACTGATCCCAAGTACTGTAAATTTAACCAAGTTGTGTAGAAGAGGTAAACATTGCTCCAAAACAAGGTAAAAACAAAAAAACATACAAAACAAAAAACAAAACCCTTTGCAGACAGCAAGAAAGTTTTTATTTTCAGATAAAGAAATATATAATAGCCTTAATTTATTTATGGATAGACAGCTGGTTGTGCATGCACTTTCCCTCAGCTACTCAGCTTCAGTTATGGACTTTCATACCTGTTGGCTGCACAGTTATAAACAATGTTATCCCATTGTGGGCCATTAAGTACTTTCGCAGTGGCAGTTTGGGCTGAAGTGTCGAGCTAAAGGGTGCTTCAGCAGTTGTTGTGGAAGGACGGAGAATATTTGCCGCCCAGAATTTCCCATCCGGTCTGAAGCATTGTTGGGCGGTAGCACCTCACACAACAGTGTTATCATCTTTGCCAGCAATGAATAGTGGCAGAAAGTAGAGATATTACATATTTAAGATGGTTGTTGTGGTCTCTGTTATCATCCGACCTAAATGCTGTGCCAGATTGAAGATGGTGTCCTATCACTGTCACCATGTTCATTTTCTCGTACTTGTTAGGCCAACAGCTGAGGACATACTCTATGAATGAGAGTTTCTAAACTAGATTTAGCACACAGACTATTCTGTAAAAACTAACCATCAGTGTAAATCCTAATATGAGGTTTATAGATGAAATTAATTTTTTTATAGTAAATTACAAAATAGTTTCTCCCTAATTATGGCCTTTCAGGTCCATCATATATGCCCAAGTAAAATATTGGTAAATTATGTATGAGATGTGAGAAAGAGCAGAGAGAAAATTTTCCATTTGAAGTTGTGTGTGCCATTAACTAAAGTCACATTATAATCATATTTATGTTACAGCTTTCAGTGAGCCTCGTCTTGGTGTCATTTTGAATTATGCATGCACAAATTACAAAGATACTGCCAGTAGAAAAATAGAAATGCTGCAAGTCACACATAGGATATTTGTGGGGTAACATTTCGATGTGGCTCAACATTATGAGCATATCAGAAATGTAAACAGTTATCATCCACCAATGAAAAACCTCCCTTTGTAAAGTCATCTATCACCTTGGAAGCTGTTCGGTAGATATTGCTCTGTTTGCCTGCTGGAATACGTACACACTAGTAACATTTTGTCTCTAAAATAGCAGAACAAATAACTGCAGAATGTACTGTACAGTATGACTGATGCTAACCTTCAGCAAGCATGGGGAAAAACTCAAAAACTCTAACAGTAGGAAAGAAAACGGCTCCGCCCAACGAAACACACAACAGAACACAAAAATGAACAATGTTAACTTAACAATGATCATTCTACTACTATAATGATCTACTACAGTGTAAAAGGGATACGTGAGCATCACAACATGCATATAAAAAGCACAATATAATAATTTTATAATAATAAAATAAATAAATAAATAAATAATAAGCTTACTCACGCAAAATCCCTCAATTCAACTCAAACTTTATAGTTTTCATATTTCAGTATTTTTAGAACAATAAAAGCAACCGCCCATACCTTAATACAATATGGGTGAAATTCTTCTATACGTTTCCAACGACCATGTGTGGGATGACATGAAGATGAGCACTTACTGTTAGTTGATGTGTTTCTAATTTGCAGCTATTCAGCTCGTCTTACTGGTCAAGAGAACTCAACAGAGCATTGAATTCAAACCGAAAAAATAACCACTGCTTTGACCTAATTTAATGTTACCCCAAGGACAGACATTTCAGCGTGAATAATGAATCAAAGTGAAATGTAAAGGTGACTGTGAGCTTATTCAAATGGTCCAGTTAAGAAAAAAAAAAAAAGCACAAAAGAAATTTCAGCCCGGATCAGTGACTGGATGACTTTCACGTTAACATTATTGAAGCTTCTCTTTCAACTGAAAACATACATCTATGCAAAGGACTGATTTAATTGCTGATCTAAGAAAAAGTGAGTAAAATGAGTGAATAAGTCAAATGCTGCTAATTTCAACAAGAATTATGTCACTTCCATCATTTATTCATAACTTTATGTTCAAAGGGATAAATAATGACCTTCCAACTCTCACAGCAGGTAGGATTAACTCAGAAAAAAAAAGAAAAGAAAAAGAAATTAGCACTCCTTTAGAAAAAGCACAAAGACCGTCTTCAGTTTGATTAGGAAAAAAAAAAAAAGAAATCTTGCAGTTCAGGGTGAAAACAAACGTAGAGACCGTTCAAGTGTGGAGAAAGCAGCCAGTGAAAACCAGACAAATCATGTACATAATGCTTTAAGAATAACCTTCATCATTATCTGGTTCATGGAAATGAATACATTCAATACATTTTTATCATCACTTTAATCCTACATGGTCATTATATTCAGGAGTCTCTTAGGGATTTAACTGTTTGTAGCCTTACTTAATAAAAACTGCTAATGTTAATCCATTCTGTTTTATAGTTTTTGAATTGTTTAAACTGCATTTTTAGTATGAGGGGTGCAATAATATGAAAGTTTCCTATTATAGAACAGCAGGAGCAATGTCAAAGAAGTTCTGTTTTATAGCAGTATCAAATTTAGTGAGAATGTAAGTGCATACTTTATAATTGTAAATTTGATTTCAACCAAAGCTTGTTGCATCTACACTGAGTGGCCAAAGAAGAATCTAATGTGACACGTATATACCATAATAGAATACAATATATACAAAAACAATGTTGAAATGCAGTTAATAAAAGCCTGCAAGACACAATCTATAAAAACTGAACATTATAGGTTTAATCCCAGGACTATTCAATTCTATTGATTATTCTACTGTGCAGTTTTGTGTAGCTTTCCTTATCATTGTGTGAGTAGGATGGGTATAAACAAGAATTTTTCCACGAGGATATAAACATTGTAATGTACTCCTACATTTCTGAATCAGTCAGGTTAGTGTGATTTTTCCCTGTGCAAGTTGCATCATATTTTCAGTTGTGTCAACGCTCAATGTTCACACAATTTTCACCGGAGCAGAGTGAAGAGTAGGACGATCTCCAGGAAAATAAAGGTCAAGATTCTCGTGTCACTATATTGCTTAACAAGTTTTACACTTGAAAGCTTCTCAAAAGGCTCAGAAGCATTAGTGACAAGCTCAGCTGTAATGCACCACGAGGGTGCTTAATGCCTCCTAACATGCCCTGTCACTGTCTTTGTCTTTCATCCCTGTTTTGAAAACAAACGCTTTCACTTTCCTCTCTATCTGTGGTTCATACGAGAGTTTTGGTGTGAGCTCAGGCCCAGAGTGTATGTAAAAATTGCTGGGGAGAGAGAGAAAACAACAAAACAAAACAAAACAAAACAAAACAAAAAAAACAGGAGATATATATATATATATATATGTAGAGAGAGAGAGAGAGAGAGAGAGAGAGAGATTAAAAAGAAGTGAATCATCTTACCTGAATCCACTTGTCAGGAATGGCCATAGCCAGCCGGTAATCAAAACCAAGTCCTCCCTCCTGCACTCCTCTGCAGAGAGCAGGCATCCCTGACACGTCCTGCGGAGAAGTCACACTATTTCATATCACATTTTCTCCTGGTGTGCACAGGTTTCTTTCCCAGATGTCAGCCAAGATCACATCAATGACACTCCACAGCTCACATATTGAGGGGGCAAAAATCCTTTACCCCCAGGCCAAAAAAGGAGTGACATCCCATTTCCTTTTTTCATTACATCTTAATTACACCAATTCATACGCAAGTAAGCAATGCTTAAGTAATAACTGTTTTTAATTAATACTTGCTGTGGGCAGTGTCATTGCAAAGTGAATGGATGCTGACGGTGTGAGAGGTAGTGTGTTTTTACCTCTGCAATGGTGATGCAGTCGGGATAAAGGGTATGGAGAATGTGATTGGCAAGCATCAAGTAAACCAAAGAGTCTTCATCCACCTGAAGGCCAAAGTACTCGCTGTAGTCCCCAGAGAAGCCTGTGCCTGAGGAGTAAACACCCACACAGGCAACACTCGTCATGTTTCCAACCCAAACTTCTGAAATCCTTCATGCTACAGTTTTTTTTTTTGTTTTTTTTTTAACCACTGCTACTGTTTTACTTCTATATATTTCAGGACAGAGTTAAACATAAAAACCTCAATGTCATTTTTCATTGCTTATAAAGGTTTCTCTGTGCTGGTTAAAAACCAGTGCAGAAACACATCTATTCACAAAGAAATGAGCTAAAAAGTAGAATGCCTCTGTGAGATTCATACACCTTTTCCAGACATTGACTGTATATAAAAGTGTACGAATGAAAAAATTAGAGGAAGAGCCAATGCTGAAGTGTCTTAAACGTGAAAATGGCTCTACTTTTCTCCTGAGTTATCACCTCAGTAAATATTTCCTCCCCAATTTACGGTCTTGGTCACAAATTTCAGGCCTCCGTCAATAAAACATGATTTTTTTAAAGTATTTTTTAAAATGATGGTCCCACTTAGGGGAAAATAGAAGAAAAAGGAGGGTGTGCATCAGGGCGTGGCAACCTTGTGATTGACAGACCGTACCAGTGTAACACAGTGAACTGTCAGAGAAAGTACAGAGAGTAGGTGAGCTCTAGCTCTCACTCCTCCTCAGCTCAACGTTCTCCTCCAAATATGGTTTCTTTTAATTAAAATAAATAAATAAATCACTGCTGCAAATGATTATGTATTATAT
The DNA here is from genome assembly GCA_034769265.1 of Remorina albescens. Classification (NCBI taxonomy): domain Eukaryota; kingdom Metazoa; phylum Chordata; class Actinopteri; order Carangiformes; family Echeneidae; genus Remorina; species Remorina albescens. The sequence goes on along the minus strand of CM068497.1, from coordinate 18,902,690 downwards.
TATTTCCTGTTTTTACATGTATCTTTGGCTCTACATTTAATATTCGCAATTTATTTTTAATATAGAAAATTGTTTTTTGCTTTGTGTAATAACAGATTAAGTTTGACTCCGTCTGACCGGGGTAAAATTTCTGTTTAATTGGCTCGCCTGGTTGAATAATTGATCAAATAGCCAATCAGGCAACATTGTGTTGTAAAATTACAAATATCACTCAGAAGAATGACCTGGACCTGGTTTCGTCAATTAATCACTCCCTCAGTCTTTATTCATGCGTCGCACAAGTGTTTTGTGGGGGGGGGGTGCTTAACAAAGAAACCAGTCTTACCCATCCCATGATGATGGTACAGCATAGATGTAACGCCATCAAATCGAAAGCCATCAAAGCGGTATTCCTCCATCCACCAGCGAAGGTTTGACAATAAGAACCGCAGTACTTCCCAGCTAGCAAAACACACAAACAGGCACAGAGACAGACACACACACACACACACGTTCAAGGGCAGATAAAAACAAGAAGCTGTGAATTATTCACACATCTCATCATGCACTTTAGGCACCAGAGATTAATTTTCACCGCTACAGGACATTCACATATTGATAACCAAAGCTCCATTATGTTGGCGATGGAGTCAGTGACAGGAGATAGTGTTTTCATTAACTACACTGTAGAGGGGGATGCCGTCCTTCACATACCCAGTTGTCAGGATTAGAAATCAGCTGCTTATAATACATAACATGAAAAGTTTTCCGATTTCCATCAGACCACTTGCATGACCACTGGGCAAGTGTTTAGTATAGCCGGGTCCACCCCTCAGTATTTCAACTGATAGGATTTCATGCTACACTTGGCTAAACAAACACCATGCAGAGGAATTGAGTTCCCTCTCCTGAGGAGGAAATAAATCACACACCTCTACTTTCTTTAACTTCCATCATCACCACACGATGAGCTCTTTTGTCCTAGAAGCAAGGGGTGCAACCACCCCTGAAAAAAAGCCCCTCAAAAACATTAATGAAACCTACAAACCATCTAAATATGAAATTGTAACTTGGTGATTTGTTGCCCACGGTGTCCTACAAAGCATGCAAATGCTTGCTGTGTCTGTCAGCTGGATTGTGTTGGTGGAGGGTGGAGGAGGTGGATTCCATAAATGGCCCCACGTCCCTGACTGAGTGATGGGAGAGTCATCTGGATCTTAACAGCCACTCAAGGCGAAATACACCACACACCTCACTCCTTCCCATTCGGTGGCGTGTTGCCATGGAAACGTCCGTTAAAACTCAAGATTTGGCTGTCTTGTCTATGTGGTCTGCGTAATGAGAACCAAATGAAACATTGTACCCACTGATGCCACGCTGGAAAGCAGCAGCAAAGGATGTGAGATGAATGACGCCTCGGTGCCACTGATTAAATGTAAACCGCTGCCTCTGCTTAAGATCTAATTCACCACTCAGATGTTCTCTGAATCCTCAGGTCCCGCAATGGTTTTAATGATATATATGTCAAGTGTCTCTGCACAGATGCAGTAAGAGTACTACAGATGCAGTATTTGCTTTGAGGATGTTGATAGAGAAGTACAGAGAAGGTCGGAGGGAGCTGCATTTTATCTTTGTAGATCTGGAGAAAGCTTATGACAGGGTGCCCAGAGAGGAACTGTGGTATTGTATGAGGAAGTCTGGAGTGGCAGAGAAGTATGTTAGAGCGGTGCAGGACATGTATGAGGACTGTAAGACAGTGGTGAGGTGTGCTGTAGGTGTGACAGATAAGTTCAAGGTGGAGGTGGGACTGCATCAGGGATCAGCTCTGAGCCCCTTCTTGTTCACTATGGTGATGGACAGGCTGACAGACGAGGTTACACAGGAATCTCCATGGACTATGATGTTTGCAGATGACATTGTGATCTGTAGTGAGAGCAGGGAACAGGTGGAGGAGAAGCTAGAGTGGTGGAGGTTTGCCCTGGAAAGGAGAGGAATGAAGGTTAGCTGCAGCAAGACGGAGTATATGTGTGTGAATGAGAGGGACCCAAGTGGAAGAGTGAGGTTACAGGGAGAAGAGATAAAGAAGGTGGAGGATTTTAAGTACTTAGGGTCAACAGTCCAGAGCAATGGAGAGTGTGGAAAAGAGGTGAAGAAGCGTGTGCAGGCAGGCTGGAACGGGTGGAGAAAAGTGTCAGGTGTGATGTGTGATAGAAGAGTTCCAGCTAAAATGAGAGGAAAGGTGTACAAAACTGTGGTGAGACCAGCGATGTTGTTTGGTCTAGAGACAGTGTCACTGAGGAAAAGACAGGAGGCAGAGCTGGAGGTAGCAGAGATGAAGATGCTGAGGTTCTCTTTGGGAGTGACCAGGTTGGATAGGGTCAGGAATGAGTACATCAGAGGGACAGCACATGTTAGAGGTTTTGGAGATAAAGTCAGAGAGGCCAGACTGAGATGGTTCGGACATGTTCGGAGGAGAGATAGTGAATATATTGGTAGAAGGATGCTGAGTTTTGAACTGCCAGGCAGGAGGCCTAGAGGAAGACCAAAGAGGAGGTTTATAGATGTAGTGAAATAGGACATGAAAGTGGTTGGTGTGAGAGAAGAGGATGCAGAAGACAGGCTTAGATGGAGGCAACTGATTCGCTGTGGCGACCCCTGAAGGGAAAAGCTGAAAGGAGAAGAAGAAGATGTTAAGTGTCTCTGCACACAACCACACTTATGAACCTAATATTTATATACATTTTATATTTGGAGGCAAAGGGGAAGTGACCTTTTCTCACCAAAAGTCTCACTAAATATCATTTGACCTTCAGACCTTCACTCCAGCTTCTACGGACTGTAGTGCTATAATTAACTCTACTCATTGGCTGGAGGTACTGCAGGCCCCTTTCTTCAATACCCTGAAGATCCTGAGCGTATCTGCAAAAGCAGCTGGTACCATGAACTGGAACCTTCATGATTTGATTTCAACAAAGTTAACAGGTTATACAGTTTATTGGTAACCATTAAAGAAAAACGACAGCATCTCATTTTGACCCTGTCTGCAGCACGAGTATTATTTGTCATATCACCACGTCTTGCTTTGTTTTTTTTATCTGCCAGGATATCTGTCATCAACAGATGGCAACGTTGTATGATGCTCTGAAGCATTTGTGATAAAATTTTGAAGGAAAAGATTTAATGACATATTTTCCTGAAATATCATGTCCATATTTTATTCATCCACAATTGTAAAGCTGATCTTTAAGTCTGGCGAGGGGACATTTTATGTGACAAATTTAATTTGCCGAAGTACTTTGTAGAAGATGACGTCCTTTGTTGGTAATGTTGTTTGTAAAACTTTATTGAAAATTACAAATGTTTCAACACATTTTTCTTATTTTTATCTTCAGATTTTTTGCTGCAAGAAGGCATGGACATGGATTACCAATGTAATCAACATTATATCACAAGGCTATTTAAAAAGTTTCATCATTAAAGATGTGAATGGAGGATTTCGTGCTTCTAAAGCATACGGAAAGTTGGGCGTTTTCCCATGTGATTTCACTTCAAAGAAACCGACCCATTCTGAATTACAAAAGTTTGATACCGACCTTCATTTGGTTCTTTTTCTGCCAGTTGTGACACCACACTGACGATCAGTTCTAGTTTCTTTTTTCTTGCTTTAATGATGCAATCTTATTGTGTCAAAAAGTTGGCAAAGCAGCGAGTACCATATTCATGCTTCAACAACACTTCAATAACATCTGAAACTGCAAAAATCCATCTCAACAATGGACAATTCGAGTTCTCAGTGATACGTCCTCTTTAAAAAAAATATTGATTTGACCTCTGTTAGTTGCAACAATACATTTCTGAAGATTACATCCTTTATGGCGAGAGACAAAATCCCTGATTTATTTTGGCAAAGGCACAAAATACATTTACATGTGCTGCCCTCTGCGGTCCATTCCTCAGGGACGACCAACCCCAGCACTGTTTGACAGGTGCGAAGCCACATGTTACATTTGCACTTCCTCCTTCCCTTGAGGAGGAGCACAGGGTAGCCTGGTATGATCCGATATAGCAGCCTGGCTGGGTGGTCACGCAGACCCTGTGATAAATAGATTAGGTCCTCCACTCCACTGCACAGAGCCAACAAAGGCTCAGACACAATGTATCCCCACGGGATGGAGATAATAGCCAGTGAGAGCCAGAGGCCCAAGATGAAACCATACTGCCACATTAGGACCCACAATGCCATTCATCATGAAGTCCAATTACAGTGAGAAAGTTAGATCTCTATACCCGATGCAATACGCCACTTATCTATGCAGTTCAATGAAGTTATCACTCAGTCTGCAGTGTTAATACTAAAGCAAATTGCATATTACACTGTCCTCATGCTAAAGCTCAGCAATGACAGTGAAACCTGGTTAGGGAGCACTAATAGAGTAAAGCTCTAATATTGCTGCTTGTAGAGTATGATAAGGTAATCTATCATATGTGGTGGTGTTTTACCTGCAAGCGCACACTGCTATAAAAGTCACAACCAAGTCCCACCATCTGGGAGAGATAAGAACAACCATCTGACTTCACCCATTGCAAAAAAGTCAAATACAAACAACGGTGAGTAAATTAAAAACAAATTACAAACCTGCTGGTGACGGTCTGCCAGCAGAGTGCAACAAAACAATCAGTGACCAAATTATACCATTATGTGAGTCCTTATAACCATAGTAAACTCCCACCTACCTGCAAGGGACCTGTAATATCAGTGGTTCCTAAGGGACAGAGTAAGACCTGCTTAGATTATATATGTGTCCATACTGAATATACATTATCAATAGTATATTTGAGGTATAAACTTATGCTTATGGGTGACATGAGAGAGGTGGATCACACACATTTTAATGAAGGATGCCAAACCCCAGACAACATAAGGAGATCTTTCCATCACATTCAGATGTGTGAGAATTATCAGTACTACCTTCATGATTTGATGCACAAAAGGCACACAGTGTAAGCTGGCCTGCATGGATGAAGTGCTTGAGAAATGTGGACTAAATAGTGAGACTATTCAGTGTATTAAAAAACTTTATCAACAGCCAGCTGCAAGGATAAAAATAAATGGCAGTCTGACTGATAGGATAATATTGGAACGGTCTATCAGGCAGGGTTGCTGTCTTTCACTGACCTTAGTCGCAATTTTTAGATACCTCCAGGCAAAAGCTATTAGGCTGAATAAAGATCTTAAAGGGGTAAAGGTCGGGAATGTGGAACATGAGGCTTTTAAGGACCCAGACCTGTACCTCTCTATATTAAAATAAATCATTTTAGAATGTTTGGCTTTTGGATACGAATTAAATTAATATATATTGTAACAATAAATCTATCTACCTTTCCAAATATACAGAAACATTTTCGAAAAAGTTTTTAAGAGTAAAAAACCATAAAGACGAGGAATTAATAAATACCATTTAAACTAATTCCATCACAGTGGACCTTGACATAAGGAGCAACTGTAAGAAAAAGGCTACTCTAGTACAGAAGTTCCGTAAAAAAAAAAAATACTGTGTGAATGACTTTCTCCAACTCCTCTACTTATTTCCATCATAACCTATTGAAATGCTGGAGAAAAAATTTGAATGCTTGAAAATTATTATACAAGGTCCACATAGAACAAAACGAAAAGACAAAACACTGCAGATCAGAAAAAGCACCAAGGGGGTTAATATTCCCATGTCGTACAAATTAGGCCAGTTATTTACTCGTGCACTGGTGGCTGTGAAGCTAAATGGGGAAAAAAAAAACCTTTAGAGAGTTGTACAAGGACAAAAAAATTCAAAGCATTGTAGATGAAGTTGTAACAAAAGGCTTGAGCATGTAGATGCTGCCATTTAATTGCTATTAGAACCGCAGTTTCAGAAGTGACTAGAAAAAGAGCTAAGGCCACTTCAAAAACTCTGCCATTTTCATTGCTTGGATTCTTAGTGATTCAAGAGCATTGTGACCTGTAACAAAAATATGTTAATGCAACGAGTTTCCAGGAGTTGAAAGAGAATTAACCATGGCTAGTTCAGATATTTGCGATGAAGGAACTTTTATGACAGAAAATAAAGCATCATAGGGATCATAGATCAAAATGGAATAATTGGAATAAAAATTCACGTTGGCAACTTGTCAAGAAGAAATAAGGAATAATACCAACTTTATATCAGAATCTAGTGGAGTACAGAGAAAATAGGAGGAGGAGAGGAAATGGGAAAAGTATTTGGCTTCAGAAAGTAAACAGTTTCATATTTGGAGAACTAAACATCCTCACATGTCTAGAGAGAACACCGTGATTAGATTTATTGCATCCAAATTTGAGAGCAAACAATTGTCTATCCATGTTGGAGACACTATGGCCAATAAGTGTAGTTCTTCCTCATGCATTTTATCATTGGAACTGTATTCTTTTCAGGGTCATGAAGAGTACTGCACTTTGGTCATATGACAGAAGATAGCGTGTTAAGAGGCGACAGATTTTTGATCAAAAGCACAGTAGCAACTTGCAAACAGGTGGTAGAAGGCAGAACCATCGACACAGGATGAACGGCTGAAAATCGTGAATTGAACTTTAGGACACAGGGCAGCTGACTCCTGGGAGAGTTGGGAAAGAACGATGGATGGAGACACACGGGAAATGTAAAAATGTTCACACATCAACAACCAGATAAGACAGTGAACCACTGAACAAATAGATTTAATGGGGGCAGAGAACCCCATATCTTTTTTTCATGTAAATGTACTTTTATAGGTTTTTTTTGTGTATGCATTTGTATCCCCGATACAATGAAAAAGTTACAAAAGCTGATTTAAACAACCGACTTGTTTCACATCAGCTTCATATATAATTACTCCGCCACCTGAACTTGACTGGGACCCATGTGGTGGTATTTATGCTCTGTGGCAGCTGATACCAATAAATAAAAAAATGCCACATTTCAAGAAGTCAATTTTGCATAAGGCATCATGGCAACTTGGCACAACGGCACAGAGAAAGATTTAAGTCCCTGTTTTCACAACATCACAAGTAAGCTGCAGATAAGAGAACAGAAATTTAAGAAGCTGACAGGTCACACGAGAAGTGTGATGCTCAAACAACAATGCCAGACAACCGGATGGATGGTGTGCATTTGTTGGACAAAAAAAAGATAAATAAGGTGTTCCATTTTATACCTTTCAAACTTTTCTTAACCCCTGCGGCCATTACTGCATCAAGGACAGAGATATTGGTAAAAGTGACATCTGCAACAAATTCACATTTCTTAGTTAAAGCTTTGATTTATTTATCTGTCGTCGAATTATTCATTCAGTTTACAGGCATGTTACACATGTGCGCAGTAGATTACTGAGGGATATGACTCACTCATGTGCATTAATGTCTTTTCAATGACTTTTGTGACTGAAAGGTAGATGATTCTACCTTCATAAATAAGCGATGGAGTTGAATTAGCCAGTCAGTATAATGTGTGTCTTGGAACGCAAACGTGTGCTCTGTGCTGGACATGTGTAACAAATACATCTTTGTACTTTGTACTACATTGTTAAGCAGTCTTTCAGACAGTCTGGTAATGCTGGCTGCCTCGCAGGGTAAACTGTCATCTAGCTGTCTGACAGGCTGTCCCTGTATTGCTGTGCTTTGTGTCAGATATCTGCCATTTGTCTGGCATTCTTTAGGCTGCCTGGCAGCCCGCTTCGCTTGCTTGGCATCCTAGGAAGGAGATTCTACTGCCTGTGAGACTGTTTGTATGTTTAGCAACCTGTAATTAGTATCACCTTGTTTTTGCCGCTTTTCAGGTATCAATTGCATTCTGGCAGGCCAGTTCTGCCCTGTAGGAGTTTTCTCCATTGGGCCATATTCTGTTGTGGCAGGATATCTCTGGAGGTGTATGTTCTCATATAAAATCACAAATTTATTTAAATGCTATGGCCATTCTGGCAAAGCAAAGATAAGGTAATTATAGACATGCCTCCATAATCACAGTTATACAGTTAGCTAGCTAGCTGGCTAACAGACCACCATGTGTTGCAATGTGTTAACTTCTTTAGCTTGGTTAATTATAAAACAGGTGGGCCAGAGCTTGGCAGCAAATCTTAAGGGAAGGGGGCTGCCTTACAGGCTATACTGAGGGAATAACAGTCCCAACAGGTGGCAGAGCAGAAAACGGAGCATGAGGAACAGCAGGCTTAGTTATGAAACACCAGATAACTTGAACTTGATAACTAGGAAACTGTTTTCTAGATGAATGTAAATGTAAACAAAATATTTTAAAACTGTGCACGTGTGAAGTATGTCTCAGTATCACACGAAAGAGAAACTTTGACATTGAGTAAATTACTTCCTTAAGTTTTGCTCTCTGACTACATCTCTTTTTAATTTAATTTGTATGATGTTAACACTGATCAAATACTCTCCATAATCAACCAAGATGAGTCACTCATAAAGAAAATCGCCTGGCTATTAACAAAAATATCAAACAGAAGTAGCACATATTGTTGCCATGAAACTTTGTTGTCAGACAGGTTTAAGGGGCTGAAGGGTATGAGGATGCAGAGCTGCTAGGTTCCTACACAGTGGTTCTATCCAGCATCTCATGGAAGCACTACAGGCGGCTCCAACCAGCCGCCATGCACACCTACAGCTAAGCTGAGCACATTAGCTGAAGCTCACCAGAGGGGAAAAAACAGCCTTTCCACTCGCTGTGCGACTTGATGGGGCAGTGGAAGTATTTCACGGGTACTAAATACTGAAATGACCGAATTTAGGCTGAATTGACAAGATTTTAGGTTATTGATTGATCAGATAGTAGCCAGGCCTCAACTACAATCTAGAGTCCCAGAATGCTAAAGTTCCCTCTTTTGTGGTGGTTTTCTACTCTGTTTCTTGAAAATGCAAGCCTGTCATTTATCAGCGGGATGATTCTTTGTTTCACTATATGTGCTCTCTTGTGTATTATTACCTCCAACAAGGAGGTTGTGTTTTCACCCGTGTCTGTTTATTTGTCAGCAGGATTACATAAAAAGTGCTGAACCGATTTGCACCAAACAGGGAGCACGAATGTGGACAGGACCCAAGAGAAACCCATTGACTTTTGGGGTGGATCATTAGCTATGAACATTTTTTTCCCACTGAATTCTGTCTCCTGTTTCTACACTGCCCTTAATCTTGGCCTTCCAGGTATTCTTTGTTATTTCACCATTTCAAACTTTAAAAGGAGATTTAAATCCTTTAAAAGTCTGATATTTAAGCAATAATAATTTATATGCCTTTTTAAAGACAGCATTATATAAAACACTCAAATGTTGTACATGACAGTAGCATGTAATTAGGAAACATACATTATATTAGATGGAAAGTTACCGTGACCAATTGTGTTGGCTGTCTTATATATCAGAGAATCAAAATTATTTGATTCTATTTGATTTGAGCTCTCGTACTATGGAATATATTTACATTCCAAGTGGTGCTAATCTCCTTTAGTGAATACATATAAGATCAGCATTCATATTGCCCCATTCATATATGATTAACAAATATTTGAACGTAATAAAAAAAAGCACACATAGAATAATCTTATAAAAGAAAGAATTATTAGTCCTCAAACACTGAGCCGATCTCTCAGCGTGAGAACATGGACAGGAGTTAAGAGTTTTCTGAAGCCTGGCCATGAGCCTATTTTTCATATCTTATGAATTCACACAAAGATTGATGAAAAATGGATGCAAATGATCCTGTGAGAAGTGGGGTGTGTGTGTGTGTGTGTGTGGGGGGGGGGTTACAGAATGAGCCCACATCAAGCTTCTCAGAACTCTCACATCTGAAGGCCCTGATCTGCAAAGAGGCTTGGCTTCTGTGAGTGCCAACCCCCTACACGTAGAGCCATGGGCTGCATCGCCTCGGTCACTGTCTCAAGGTGACTTTGGCATGTTTGAAAAGGCTTATGGAGGTAACAGTGGCCTACAAACAATGCAGATATCCCCCAGCTCTGTTTATGAAGAGCATCTGAGTGTCTGTTATATGACCTTGTGCATACACAAAAGGCTACGTGTCCAATGTCCTCTTGACACAGACGAGGTATAGTGTGAGCCACAGCAAGCCTCTGCAGTGTGTGTACCAACACACTTTCAATGCAACTCAATACGTCTACGATAAGGTTGGCATTCAGCAACTGCAAAACTACTTCTCACATTACTACAGCCTGGAACCAATGTTTGCAAAATCAGACACTTTTAATACTGAATGCGTATGCATTTGACTCCAAGGAAACTCAAGTTTACAAATAAAATAGCAGGCATCTATCGAAACAGCATTCTCTCTAGACTGAATTGAATGTTTTATGAGGAAAAGTTGAAGAGAAACATATTAACTACAAAAGAAAGAAAGAAAGAAAGAAAAAAAAAAGGCGCCCTCAGATCAAGATGCAGAAATAGAAGCTGAGCAAAAGAGCCGGCAACGGTGAAATACATCTTTACTCCGATAGCAGATCAGTCAGTTTCTGTCAACCTAATAAGAACATCATGGTCAGACTGTGATGGCTGATAGCGGGGCTGCTAGATTAAAAACAGGCTGTGTTTCACATGAGCTTCACGGCTAGCCTCTAAGGTTCATTTCCTCCTGAAGGGAGTAGCACAAAAAGCTTGATACCAGTGACACGTCCAAACAACCTGAAAGAGGCGGAGAAGACAAATGAACCAACTATGACATTGCAGAGCTCCTCTGGGCTTTTACAAATGACTCCTCACATGCCTCCCAGTCGTGGCATATGTCTGCACCGTGTCTAATGAGTACGGCTGATATGAGGAGAGTTCAATAACTAATGAAAGAAGAACCTTGTTCTCTTATTATAGCCCCCATGCCTGACACTAAGCATTGTGTAATGTATTGGAAACTGCTGCACACCAGTACACGCTTATTAGAAACTAGTTCAAAAAAGACATTTGATAGACTCAACAGTGCCTGCTCCCCTTCAGTGTTGCACTGGGATCATTTGTGGGCACAGAGGCAAAAAGAGAGATACTCAATACTTTTGGTATCCACTAAGCATCAGAAAAACAGCTTGAAAACACTGCACACCTTTTCTTCACACTTTTGTAATTAGTTTATAATATGAATATAACTTTGAGCCTAACAACACTGAAACATCAAATGTCCATTACTCATGATGCATTAACATTCAGCATCTGTGTAAAAGCCAAGGAGTGGGGGGGGGGGGGGGGGGGTCAAGAGCTGTTGAGGAAACTTAAATTCACCCTTAATAGCCCTTTCTATCCTTCGGGAATATAGGATTAACAGTGGGTGAGAGATGTAATCTGTCATTTCTGCGATCACATCTTGCTTTTGACCTTCAACGCGTCATGCTATATCAGACAGTCTCATAAAGTATAAAGAGAGGTATATCAGCACCCATTTGGCCCCATTTATCACTCTCCTCATGTGTTGCTTGTTCAATTGTGTTTTAAATTCTGAACCCCTCAAACTGCACTTCTCCTTTATCAACATTGTTTTCAAAGAGCACAGACATTTACATATCTGATGCAGCCACAACTGGTTATAGCTCTTCATATGTTTAATACTATATGTAACAATTCAAATGCCGCTTTTAATTCCCCCATCTAGAGCCTGACATGGAGTTGAGCTGAAATTGGAGAAGTCAGTGGGCAGTTCCTTGTTCTTACATTGTGAACGTTGCTTTAAGGCTCAGAAGAGGCTCAGAAGAGTGGAAGCTCAGATTTAGTTACCTTAAAATTGTACTAGCACAAGTCATCCAAAAGGAAAGAGTCCTACATTGCTTGTTAAATGCAAATCTACTGCTAATGACACAAAATGTAGAGGACATTACTACTGTACATCAGTACGTAATTGCATTCTGATTTAATTACATACAGGAGTCTACATGTTAAATATGCTCTTCAGGCTCTTACAGCTTCCAGAAAAGACTTCACAATTGCCTGTTAGTGTTCCCTGAAAACGGTTTCCCCCCATGGTGATGTAACTGAAAATGAAAATTGCGGTGCGCAATACTAATGCATCAAATTGAACTAAACATCCTGATTTAACCATATGCACCAAAGCACGTCTAAAAATACGTTGTGCATCCCTGCACTGCATATTCTTATGCCAACAGACTTGATGCACGATTATGCAAAAAAGGAAGAGTTTGAAGTGAGCTACTGCGGTGGTGGGATGATGAAATTCTTCATTCATGCTTCCCAAACATATCAAACAAATTACAGGAAAGACCTCCTCACACTCCATAGAAAAATGAAAGATCATTAGGTTATTAATAGATTTTCATTTTTAAAACATCACAAATTTACTTTTATCAACTGTACCTCTTTGGATGTCAGCCAAATCAATTCATGTACTGCAGTGTGATTGAATTCTACAAATATAAAATACAGTAGTTTAGACTGGAGCCAAACGTGAATTACCTGGAATAGTCGAAAAGGCGGCTGTCCCAGAGCATGTGCTCCCCTCTGGGCGGCGAATGGAAGAAACATGAATCGGAGCCATCAAACTGGTTCAGGCCATCCTCCGTGTTTTTGGATGCGTGGCTATGAACGACGTCCAGCAGCACTACAATGCCCATTGAATGGGCCACATCAATCAGCTGCTTCAGCTCATCTGGGGTACCGTACCGACTGCAGAGAAACAAGGTTGGTGTTAGTTCACCACATCCACAACCTGCCCTATACCTTTTCAGGCCTTTAATTTGAATCCCAATGACAACATCACCAGAACCAGCTATGTACGAATAAAAAAAAATTTTAATAAAATGAAAAAAATATGTTATGTACGCTTTTATTCTTCTTTGCAAGTACCAAAAATCTTTTGTATTGATAATGATTAACCTGCAAGTCTAATTGTGATGCCTAATCATAAGTCTACACCCAATAGGCATGTTGACAATCATCAAAAATACCCACAGTATGGAGTTTATCCTTCCTTAACATACCATCAGGGTTAGAAGACCCACAATTTAGCAGCTGCAGGAGCACACGATGTATTTATATTTTCATGAAAATGTGTTTGTTACTCAGATAAAAGAAAAAAAAAAAGAGCAGCAGTGTATCACTCAACAAGAATAATTCCCTTCATTTATCTAAAGATCTGTTACAGCCACATTGTCAAAGGGACTTAAGAGCATTTAGCCATTTCATAGTGTTTCTGTCATATTGGAACACCTTTAGCTTTTAAAATGATCCAAAGGGTCATGAAGAAAATGCTATTCCAAACCAAGGAATAACGGTATGTATGCATAGAAACCCTCGCACATATCTTTGTGCGCACACCTCATTTTGTCCAATAACATTCGTCTGTCCTTCCAGCTATCATTATATCATCTTCCTTACAAAACAGGACACATAGCAAGAGTATAAGCCCGGCTTCCTGCTACTCAACCGCTCAGGTTTTAAATGACACTGAGGGATCAATCATGGGTGAAATTACACCATATACGTTACAATAAGGGTTTATGGTGTACTCTTAGAAAAGAAGGAGGGATCTCAGAAAGAAGATAAATACTCCGACTAGCCCACCTTTATCTGCAACTCCCTTCACTGTCTGGATTAGATGCAAATATATTTACGGAGGGGTATCGCTGGAGTTGGACTTTCTAAGCTTGATACGAGGTGACTGAAACGAGTAGGAAGTTGCAGACATTCGTTTTTACGACAGTCCAGAATTTGCGATTGGATCAACAGCATTTGCTGCAAATAAGAATATACATCTACAGTTTATAATCCCTAAGATTAAAGGCCCAGTCACTTTGAAAATACCCGTGGTTACTGGTTGTAATAATGATGCAGGCACCAGAACTCACTTAGAAATGGCACACACTCACACCAACCCTGACCTGAGTGAGAAAGCTGTCAGATATGCAACCGAAGAAACAACAATTAGGACATCTGTTTATAGTGCAGCCATACAAAGCGTGGGCTGAGAGGATTCATTGCTGCTTCAGTAAAGAAGGCTGAAAAGGACAGTCAAAAGTGTCATCCAGCATGGTAACACCAAACTCATCAACAGATGTTGTCTTCTAACTTCTGTGAAATGCACCTGCCTGTGTACATACTTCTTATAAATATCTTGAATCCACAAACTGCCACAAATAATGAAATAAACAAGATTTGAAATACATGGAGCTGTTATTGCTAAAACAATCCTGATGCAACCCAGGCCTTAAAATTCTAACTTAAAAAGCTTAATGCAGATTTCTAATTTAAGAGTTAACAAAATATATAAATCATACTGATAAACACTTGCCTGGAAGCAGCAAAGAAACTCGTGACCTGATATCCAAAGCTTGCATAGTAGGCATGCTCCATGATGGCCATCAGCTGAATACAGTTGTATCCTTCATATAAAAAGGGAAAAGAGATAGAAAAAATTTTTTGTGTTCAAAGCTTCCGTACCACATTATAGGGCTAACTTTGTCTACCAGATTAGAAATTCTTCAGATATTAACTGTGGGTGAAGCCCTAAATTATGTATGATCAGAAAATATGTTGATATGAAAACATGATAAAATGTAGTTCGACATCCGGGCGCTTCTTTGTTATTATGAGCACTGCACCCTGTTTATTTGGATAGCCTCATTTCATGCAATAACTGGAAGGTGTATTATTCGTGCCATCCCCGCATTTTTCTTAAAATAAAATCAGCTGCTTAAATCATACACCACATAGCTGTTAAAAATGGAAATTATTCTTATTAATCATTCTTATATGTATGGTTGGTTGGCCACACAGGCTACAACAAGTAGACATTTTGAATTCCACACTTAAATTATCTTTTTTAGCACAAATTTAAAATTATTTTAAAATTTTGCACCAAAATAGAGTTTTAAGCAAATTGACATTCATTTGACACATTAAGCACCCAGAAATATTACAACTTGATACTATTTCACCTGTGACAGTCATACAGTATATATGAGCTCAAGGCATTTCCTTTCTGAAACAAGTTGTGGTGTCCTTAAGACAAGCTTGGGTGACAGCTATCAGAGTCAGGAGGTCATGTACAACATTTCAAAAATACCTAAAAAACATCTCCTATCAATAAGAGAACAACAGGCTTTTAACTGCCACTGAGCACTCCAGAGGGAGATCCTGTGGTTTTTCACTGTTGTATGGAGCAGATTTATTTATTTATATCACAGATTCTTTTCAGACAGGAGAGGAAGGTGGGGTGGGGCGGGGGTGACTTCTGAAGGAGAGTGACAAAGAACTAGAGGGAGTGAGAGGTAGGTTTTTGTTTTGTTTTTTTTACATTACATTAATACACACATACATATAAACATACCTCTATCTATCTATCTATCTATCTATTTCTGCAGATATATATATAAAATATATAAATAAATTATTATCATTATTATTATATATGCACACTCTCCATAGTGAAGAAATGAAATGGCAGGGAAAGGCAGTCGTCACTGGAGACGCTAGAGTTTTGCCTCCTGGAGAATCCTATTGTGCAGATTCCCTCAGCTGCTGCAGGTAGATTCTTTGACAGCATTTACTCTGGCAGTTTCCCTTTACACTAAACAGGATGACACGACCAAGCAAACAGCATCTATCAGATTGCTCCTGGTTTGCTGTGCCAGTCATATCTGTGCCTATTAATAATGTCACTGCAGCAGACTGTATTCTGATGCAAAATGATGCCATATCTCATACATGTAGAGCTGACAACAAAGACTGTGGAACAAAGACCCTATGGAACAGGGATCTGTTCCATAGGGTTACAGTCGTGTTTGAATTTAGTTTTTTAGAATGAGGTGATGAATATTAATCATGCATCACAGCTAATGAGTAAAGAAATTTTGTCAATAGCGAGACAAGGTTACAAAAATGTGACAACATTAAATGGTTCCAAGATTTGGTGTTGTGTTAGATGAGAATTTTATGTTATGCTGTGTTTATTTCAATTTATCAGTTTTGGTCTAGAGACCAACTGGAAAACATAAAAAAAAAAAAAAAAACAAAAAAAAACTGAAAATTGAAAGAAACACAATTTGTGGTGGACTGGCTGACCACTGTTTTGCTGGCATAACTAAAATTCACTCTTATACTTACAAGTATTGAAAACTTTATAAATTAAATATTTAGTTGCTGTGTTCAACTTTATGTTGCTGTCCAAACTATTTCAGATTCAGAATCGTCTTTAATGGCCAAGTTTGTGAAGACAAACAAGGAATTTGACTCCAGTTCACTTCACTCTCAGCATGCAAGCGTTTTTGGATGGGAAATATATACACAAGGAAATAAAAGTAAAAATATAAAATAAGAGGGACAAGAAAGAGAGGGAGAGATACGATATGGTATAAAAAATAGAATATGAAATATATAATCTAAAAAACATAACCTTAAATATTATTTCACTGTGCACATTGAAAAAGTTTGTCAAATAACCTGAGAATTAAATAAACCGTGTGTTATTTACAGTCATGCACTTGAGCGCTCAGACTGTAGTGTTCATCAGATTGACAGCCTGGGAGAAGAAATTTTTCCGAGACGGCTGGTTTTCGCAAACAGCACTCTGTAGCGCCTGCCTGAAAGGAGAAATTTAAAGAGTGCGTCCAGGATGTGAGTGGACTGACTTGTTCTCAGAAAGTCCACCGTCATCTCCACAGTCTTGAGCATGTTAAGCTCAGGATGGTTCTCACTGCACCAGTGAACCAGCTGGTCCACCTCCCGTCTGTATGCAGACTCATCACCATCCTGAATCAGACCAATGACAGTGGTGTCGTCTGCAAATTTCAGGAGCTTCACAGACGGGTCCCCTGAGGTGCCGTCATTTACGTAGATGGAGAAGAGCAATGGGGAGAGAACACACCCCTGAGGGAGGCCGCTGCTGATGGCCCTTGTGCCGGGTGTCATGCGCCCCAGCCTCACCTACTTTTGCCTCTCAGCCAGGAAGCCGTTGATCCACTGACAGGTGGAGGCGGGCACAGTGAGCTGGGTGAGCTTCTGCTGGAGGATTTCTGGGATGACGGTGTTAAAGCCCAAACTGAAGTCTACAAACAGGATCCTGGCGTACATCCCCGAGTAGTCAAGGTGGTGCAGGATGCAGTGCAGTCCCATGTTGACTGCATCCTCAGCCAACCTATTTGCCCAGTAGGTAAACTGCAGGGGGTCCAACAGGGGGCTTGTGATGTCCTACAGATGGCTCAAGACCGGTCTCTCAATGGCGGTCATGACCACAGACATCAGACCAACAGGTCTGTAGTCATTTAGTCCAGTAATGGTGGACTTCTTGTGGACTGGCATGATGGTGGAGCGTTTCAAGCAGGAGGTAACTCCTCACAGCTTCGAAGATCTGTTAAAAGATCTGAGTGAAGATGGGGGCCAGTTGGTCAGCACAAACTCTCATGCAGGAGGGGGACACACCGTCAGGTCCTGGAGCCTTCCTGGTTTTCCCTCTCTCTGAAAGAGCAGACAGACATCTTCCTCACGGATCTTTAGTGTGGGCAGGGGGGTCGGAGAGGAGGGGGGTGGGGCTGCAGGTAATCCTTTTGTGTAGGTGTGAGGTGAGGGTGAGCAGATGGGAGGTGTGAATCGCTGCGTTTCAAATCTGCAATAGAAAGTCTTGAGATCGTCAGCATGTCGGGGATTCTTCAGAGGGTGGGGGGATGGACTCCTGTAGTTAGTGGCCTCTCCAAACTGATCCAGGGTCATTGGCTGAGAAGCTGTTTTTTAAATTCTAACTGTAGCTCCCCTTGGCTACTCCGATCTCTTCTCAAGCAGTGTCTTGCTTCTTTTGCCTTTCTTTTATAAAGCAGCCAAAGACGAGTAAAATCTTGCCAAAATGCTAAATTCACAAACAATTTTTGGCTTTTACCATCTGATGTTATATTAATTTCACAACTATTAGATAATGAATGATTTACATATGAACAGGCACATTAATGGCCACAGCCACCTGAAAAATTATTGTTTTATCTGATAAAGTTCAAGAATGAAAACATCTCAGTTCTGTTTTTTGTTTTTTTTTTTGTTTGTTTGTTTTTTCAAGCTGTGCAATGAACTGAAATTACTGATTTCCAGAACATGTTGCCTCATAATTTCATATTCAATAAATAAATAGTCTGAATCTTGTATAATTAAACTGAGAATAACTGCAACAGCCGGTGAATTGTAACCAAGGGTTAAACTGTCAATGATCCAAAGTCTAAAATCTCAAATCAGAAGTGAGTCAGGAGGAAAGAAAAAATATGAAACACATATAATGAGGTATTTAGAAAAATACTGGACTTTTATAATACTGTTTATTGTTATCAAACTAAATGCGATGGGGTATAAATTTGGGGGCTGAGATAGGTTTTATATGTATATATATATGTATAATTTGTTTTCCTGAATGAAACAAAATGAAACAAAATGCAGGACAACACCTTTTTCCACTATTGGCAGTCTGAATAAAGATCATGGAAATGGAAACAAGTTGCCAGCTTTGGAGCCATAGCTGCTGCTGCATGGTGTGACTTGTGCTGTGCTGTCCAATGGTCAGGGATCTCTTCAGGTCATGCCAGTAAACAGGATGGTGACTTGCTGATGTGGTTTTGTGCAGAGGGAGTGTGATAGGTCTGGCGCTGAAAATACTGCTGGTGGAGGAACAGGGAACACTAAGACCGGCCTGGCATGTGTGCTGAGTTATGGAGAAGAGTTGACAGAAATGGCACAGGACACTGGCAGTTAATAAAAAAAAATATATATATATATTTTTAAACTGCTCTCAACCCCCCTCAACTATTCTTTCTCCAAGCACCACATAGCTGAATCTGATTTGAAATGTAGCAAAGTGTATACAAACATCACCTTAATGCTTCTCTTCTTTTATGTTCCATGCTGGATGAGATACAAAATGTTCTCAGGCTGAGTGAAGAAAAGCTCTGACTGACATTTAGATGAAGAGGATCACAGCAGGACAACTGCTGTGCACTTTTTTCAGATCTGAGTGGCCGACAGGATAAAAAGGGAGGCCAAAAGGGAAGGAAATAATCCCAGCGGAGATAATGTGTCTTACCTAGATCTTTGATTCGAGGCAGTACGTTGTTTGTGAAGTTAGTGTATGAAGCGATCTTTCCCTCTGGAGAAGCGATGCCCACGTGGGCCTCGTATGTTCGCAGGCTCCTAGGATTCTTTGGCCGAGGGTGAATTTGCTAGAGAGGAAAACCAACCAAGACAAGAAAACCAAACCAATTAGACCAAGAACCATGACAGTGCATCACTTTCTTTCCTAAAAACTGCTAAAAATACTGTCCATTATGTGACTAATTATAAACCATAAGGTCAAAGACAAAGTGTGGGTTTTCAGAATCTTCTCACCATTTTCTTGCCACAGAGGCCGATAATAGCTCAGCACGTTAAATATTAAAAGATCTATGATTCATCCAGTCTCATTGTGTTACACAACGAGAGAGGGATTTGTTTTATACATGGAAGAAATTTCCTGATGGCTACCCAGCAGGCTTTGTGAGCCCACTATCTGAAGTACATGATTGCCACTTGCAAATAAAGCAAATATACAGCCAGTGAGAGAGGTCCTCTAATTAAAATGGTGCAAAATAACAAGCGATAAAGAAAGCAAGGTGGTCTTTAATAGCCTCTTGTTTTGTTGTTTTTGCACACTTGTGCTGAGGACGTCAAACAACACCGAGATGTATTCAGAGCCTCTCAAATCAGTAACACCAAGCAACACCACAGAATTCGATTCGAGATGTAACGCTGATTTCAAATGTGTTGTCTAGCTCAAACAAAGAAATGACCATAAGATTAGAGGCTATCCTTGAAACTATCCTCGAAGCTGACACTGAGCAAACTCAACAGACAGTTATTTCAGTTATTCTACATATAGAGTCACTTTATTTTTTGCCCAAAATAATTTAAAATGAAAGATGGGGTGAGGTTGTCATTTTATCATTTGGGCTTTTTTTTTTTTTTTTTTGAAAAATTAGCTCACTGTAAACTGTAAAGTTTTATTTTACCTTTCCTGGTGACCAAGATCTGTCATTTGCTATTGCAAAAACAAAGTCTTGCTGCAATAATGACAGCTCAGAAAATGCTTCCAGTGGCAGAAAATAAATCTCTCTATGAATCATTGAGCTGCACTAGTCTTTTTCAAATCCAGTTTTATCCAGATTTTTGCATCTAGTTTTTCAACAGATTTAAAATGGACAAATGGACAAATAGACCTTTAAAAATAGCAGATAAAAGTTAAAATATTGTTGAAAAATGAAATATTCAATTGGTAATTCACAATGTAAGGCTGAGGGGGATCCCAGTGCACCCAGTCGTAGATGACAGCCTTTTCCTCCCGGGTCACGTATTTTGCCCACGGTGAGATCCTGTACAGTCGCTCGCCCTCCTTAGTGTGAACGACCACCTAGGAAAGTGAGACAAATGAGTGTTGTGCTATAAGAGGGGCACTTAAACAAAGTCATGGAGAAGGGACAGCCAAAACCCACAACAGGCTTTTTAACATAAGCTGAGATAAAGGGGACAAACAGATTGTTCATTTAGCAAACAAAGGGTATGGACCACACAATGCACATTGGAGCATTGGAAATCTGGATTTAAAAGGTTTTCCTGTAACATAATAGTGTGCAAACTACTGCAAGATTGAAAAAGTGCTGCAAAAGTGAAAACATAATTGCAGGAAAGGGGAAAAATTTACCATAAATACCAGTCCCCTAGTTTAACAGGAGGCTTCAAGGTCCTGTGTATATCTCTGTCCCTGGATATATGCAATATTAAATGTCAGCATTTATTTTCATCCTCCAGCAATGAAATGCTTACATCATAAAAACTGTGCTGTTACTCCCCATTCATTATACAAAAAAGCAGGCAGAGATTGTTCAACCAATAAACCAAACATTTTTCAATATGTCAACATGAAAACTGGCCCCCTTCTAGAAAGCAGTTTCCTGGTCTCTAATACAAAACTCACATCTCTAAAACTATTACACAGGGCTGTTGAGGGCCAATGAGGACATAATATGGTACAGAGGACAAAAAGCTGCAGTATTGACCAGAAAACCTGTTGTGGTGAATCTGGATTCAATGGTAATTATGTTGTGTGCACAGCCACTCGTTGGCCCGCCTTGAGAAGGGATTTGAGCCAGGGAGTAATTTAGAAAAATAGGAAATCTAAATCATTATCCCTTGCCTCTCATCTATTATGTCTGCAATTCAGGATTGCAAGGGGTTCAAATAAGTATAGTTTGGAAATCTAAGTGACAAGTTACTTTGCCTCCAGTCAAATAAGAAAGGAGAAAGCCAGTGTGAGAGTTAAAAAAAAAACAAAATACAAAACCCACCAAGAAATCGATCCTGTAGTGTTACCCACAGTATGTGTTCACCCTGCTTTGTCCCCTGCAGAAACAGGCATTAGAACCCAACTAATTTTGGCTACTGTTGTGAAGTAATGACTGTTCCAATATCACCTGCCTGCAAGCCGTTGGCCGGACCCCCCTCTGGGGTTTTTTCATTATGGCCAGGCCACCTGGGGGTTAGCTGCCTGGCTCCCCTTATGACATGCTTCACAGTTTATAGGATTAGGAAAAGATAGTTGGATAAATGGACTGGCATAAAGCCTGACAGAGTGGTGGTCTTTCAGACAAATTGGCCAGCATTAGGCACATTAAAGAAAAATCAGACTGCTGGTCAGGCTGAGTGGAGTGTGAACATGAAAAACAACTACGAGCTCTGCAATTTGTGAGAAATCAGGTGTGGATGGAAACCTGGCCATTCGATCGCTTGGATAACACCTCAGGTCTCTTCTCCAAAGTCTTGCATACTTGCAACCTAAAGAGCCCATTGTAAATACTATATCCACAGAAGGATGCTGCTTGTTTATGGAGAGTAATTGGGACCCCGGACAAAGGGGATGGAAGGGCAAGCTGCTCTACATGAGAGTGATTGGAGCTAAGCTTGTGCTTCCACAAGGGAGTGCTGTGGAACAAATTCTAAAGTGAGCTCGCAGCAAGACAGCCGTTCATAGGCAGCGGGGGTGCACAAGGAAGGGCCAGGTGCCAGCATTTCCATCTGCTTCTTATCGTCCTTAGACTGACCTCCACTGACAATGGGAGCTGGGTAGGCTGTCCAGGGTGCAGGAGCGTGCCAACAATGACCCAGTCCCAAGGAGAGTGGCGCTGTGATGCCATCCATTCCTTGCCTGGCATCTCTTTTCAGGATTATTTCTCATCTGCAGTTTTTTTTCTCTCTGGGAGACTATGCATAATGGGAGGGGCATTTTTTGCATTTAACCCTGATGAGTTATTTACAAGAGCTTAAAAACCAATCATGTACATCTACTACTGTGGTCTGTGTTGTGCACCCACCAAACATGGCCCAGAAGTCCTGAGGGACACGTGTCGCAGATGGGAAATGAAATAAAAGCCATCAGCTGGGTTCCTCAGGTGTATCGACTCTCCACTGTGCAGATTGTGTACATACAGTAATCTTCCTACTGCGCGCTGCGAGTATGACAGGTTGTTGACGGCAACATGCCAGGTTTTCACTGGGCTCATAAGACAACCACACATGACAGGGAATCTCCCTCACACATTACAGTGACAAGTTCCCATGCCGCCACAGCAAGATGACACCCACTGAGGGAGTGAAAATAGGCATGAAGATGTTCTGTTCTCTACCTTGAGTTTGGTGTTATGATTCACAGCTGGAGACGCGTCATGCTTAGGCGGTAGTATCAGTTCCCACTTGCCAAATTCTTTTTTGGTGTAGGGGTGGGAGAATTTGTCCCAGTCATCTATGGGTGGAAACAGACAGGACTTAGACACATTAAATTAAGTGGTTTACAACACAGATACAAAGATTAACTCTGATTAAGTTTTGCTCTGATCACAGAAAGGCGTATGATCATACATGATGAAGCCACAGGAAGTGATCAAATAAATGAGTAGTAGGGAAAAGTCTGTAAAAATACTTAATTTTTAATAAATGTTGTAACACCGAGGCTCCTCGGATCTAAAAGCAAGCTCTTGACCCCTTGGTTGTAAATCACTGTCAGATCTCTCATCTCCAGTTTGTACTGCCAATCTGAAAATCATGGAGCTATGGAGATATTGGTGTTGCTTTTATTGTTATATTTACTATAATATTTTACTTTTCAGTCATCTTTGGTTTCACTAATACAAGCTGCAAAAGTCAAAAATGTTACAATCCAAACTCACTCAAACTTTAACAGTCGTGTTCTGAATTTTTAAAGCAGTGTGTTGCCGCTTTGCTTTGTGCTAACAACAGCTTGTAGGTGATACACGCTATTTTGGCTTTTGCTCTATTTCAGTGTCCCCATGTTGTCACAGGGCCACTTTATTTTTCTGACTTCTGAACTCTCTACCTCCCCTTCTCTACCTCTCTCACACGCACACATAAATCCTCCCCATGGGTTTTTGTACCCTGCCCCACTCTCCAGTATCCAGTGACTTTTGCAGCAGTGAGTAAAGCAGCAGGCCCAGTCATCTAAAAGAAAAACTGAAAAAAATATCACTTCACTGCTCATTGAATTACATCTCTGAGTGGACAACGGAGGGGCGTTACATTCATAACCTTCTGATACCACTTTACCTGCTGCCTTTGACTGAAAGGAATATGTCACAATGCAAAAACATTTACACTAAAGTGACCACTTTGGAGAGTCAATTCAGGGCAATGTTTATATTTGGGAATCCATATGTGCGCTATTCATGAGCAGAAACAACGACAGGATAGGAAACAAATCACAGGAGATGTTCCAAGAGTGGCCGGCACGACACCAGCACTTTACCTCGGCAAGATAAGTCATATTTTTTCACTATTTATCTATCTTTCTATGCTTAAACTCCTCCGAAAAAATACAGTGCATTATGCATCCAACCTGCACCATATTTATGACTAGGGCTGCTGGGCTGTTTCCACATTTACAATGAAATTGAAATCAAATAATATGACTGAGCCGTGTCAAAAAATAATCTCCCGCAGAATTGAAAGTTGGAATTGAGCTGCTGCCCAAGGTCCTGGGAAGGTAATTAAAAAAGGAACAGGAATTATGCAGAAAGTGGGAATGGCAGCTACACAACTGACTCGTGCCGAAAATGAGTAGGGACAATAAACAAATTGACAAATCTTTTGCAAACAGCATCAGTCTAAGGATATTACTATTAGCATTTGCTCTCCTATATCATTACCTGCAGGATGTCGGCACAGAATGGCTGCGGCACAGAGCTACGGATTTGTGCTATGGTGGGGGATGTCGCACGGTATCCAAGTTATGTGCCCATGTCTGAATTCTTCCACCTTGTAATTTTTTTCCTATAACAACATTTTTAGATTTTGTATTTGTCCAGTGAGAGTAATATATTTGCTCCTGGCATGTGTAATAGAACTCAGTGCATTAATAAATTTGATAAAGGAAAGAACAAAATGACACTGAGTGCTTGTATTACCTTGTATATCTACTTGATAGATGAAAGCAAGTCTCATTTAATCTTGTTAATGACAATAAAAATAAATTATTTTTGCTGCGTTTTCACAGCCCACATTATCCAAAAATAACAGTCAGAAGACTATCAACCTGAAATTACTTTCAAAGTTGGGACTGGAGGGGATAGAGATTTCATTGCAAACACAGAGGTTGCACCCTCTCAACAACTTTGCAGGCAATGATGAAATAACCAGCTACTAAAATATTTAAAAAACACTCCCACATTCAAAAGAACCCTCTTCAGTATGCAAGTTTATACTGTGTAATCAATATTTTCCACATTTCCTACTCCCAGGTTGGCTGATCAAAAGGGCTGATACCCTTGTAATGCAGTCTGCTGTGCTTTTTCTTAATCGTTGGCCTTTTTGTGCTCAAGAGCTCAGAAGTGTCAAATTTCTTATTTAACTCACCATGAAGATACGCAACCTTTATGCTTGCACTGAAATCTTTTTCCTCTTTGTCCCAACAGTGCCTGTAAGCTAACATTTAGGCGTCATTTCTTTTTTGATAATTGATCTATTATTGAAAATCATTTGCCATTGTAGACCTGGAATGAACACCTTTATCTATCAGTCTGCTCCATGCTCCTTTAGAGCATAATGAGGACACCTGCTGTGCCAAGAGGAAACAAAGATTTTCTAATACAAAAAGATTGCCGTATTTCATACATTCTTTGAAAAAAAAAAAAAAAAAAAAAAAAAGGTTAAAGTTGGAACTTTCAGCCTTAATTTCCAGTTGGCTCAGTGTTGTGAGAACTGCATCACCTTCAACAAATGAAACAATGTAAGCATGGAAAAATGTGATGAATGAGCAGCAATACATCTAATTTGAAGCTTTGAGGAAACAACCTGGATATCACACTGGTTTTGTGTTGTTCAGGAGCTGACAGTTCTTCTCAGGCTACTTACTGAAGTCACCAGTGAGGAAGAGGGCCTCTGCAGCTGGAGCCCACTCTTTAAAGAACAGACTGTTGTCAGGCTTTCGCTGTATGCCAAAGGTCTTGTAGCTGCTTGTGAACTGGTCAAAGCCTCCCTCCGCCTCTTCCAGCTGTACGAGCTGCTTCTGTACCAGCTCATACCTTCAAACCACAGGGAACACAAACACAAAGATATATGAATTCAGTGGAAAATCCACCATTAGATAAGCAGTCCGCTGGAGACATTCAGTTTTATATCATGTCTCATGATGTGATTTCAATTATTTTGCACTGAAGTGACTGATACGAGTGCGTGTGAAAATTTCTTCATATCAAGTAGGCAATTGGTTCTGTCCTAAATTTCCTTTTTCTATGAAAACCTCTCCAGCACACAATTTGTACTCAGGCCTGGGTTTTAGTGAAACAAAAAAACCAACTACCATTATGTGCACAGCTTTCTCACTGTCTGCAAGTGTAAATGTAATAAATCCAGGATTTCAAAGTTATTGACACAAAGCCGGTATCCATAGTTTCTTTTTGTTTTAATGATTTAATTATAGATTTATCATTTATGCAATGTTTTCATATAGTATTGTAATTTACACATAAAAGCATGCTACAGCGCAACCTCATTATCATATAACGGCTACCACACTTCACAGGAAGGATAATACAGAGGAAATTATAGTGATATTGTTTTTTGTTCTGGTAAACACAATGGCAACATCAGATGTTGACACACACACACACACACACACACACATAATATATATCAATAAACAACTAGTTATCAAATTAAAATTACTGGGGGAGAAGATATGAATCAGTAATTACCAGTAATGCTACCATTACTGGAAAGAGAAACAGTCCCTCCATTGTACAGTGTCAGTGTTATCACTTACTACTCAGAATACAGCAGTGAAAGCAATTTCCAAAATCATTGGTCACACTCGAATGCCATCCCAACACAAATAAAAATCTATTTCACCAAGTAATTAATTACTTCCATCAACTTCTGCGTACTTCATGATCTTAAATTTATCAGGTTGCTCTGTTTTTAAATAGTTGACAAACTTTTGCAGAGGATATTTCCTTTGGAGCAGCCACAGGAACTAGAATGAGTAACCCAAGATCTTTTCTTGAACAACGATTAATGAAAATAGACGTTGGCCTTGATTAATTAAGCAAAAATACAATGATAAATAAGGACTTTAATTATAATGTCTCTTAAGTTTTCAATAAATTGACTACCTTACCTGCCATACCACTGCCCTTTATATCACATTTACAAATGTAATGATTGAAATATTTGTTAACTGTATTTATAGTTTTAAAAAATGCTCTTTTGTTTGCACATATTTACAACTTTCCAAACATTGGAGCAGATGCAGCATAGCAGTGCTCAGTGCTGTATCTTAATGTTTCCTTGCAAACATTATCAGGTCCCACCTGAGGATGCAAACCTGCCTCACTCCCTCAAGAATTCGTGACTTCAGGCACATCCTGAGAGATAAACCTCAGTCTGTTACCTTCAACTGAGAAGGATAGACTAACTACTTTGCAATTTATCTCACTTAAGTTCCTGCAGCCAGCTGGTGTCCACATCAGATTCCCCCTGGTATAGAAAGCCTCTTTCAGCCAGCTGAGTTAAGTGCACTCTCTCCCCAATAGCCCTGAAGCCAAGCTCAGACTGGCCTGTGAATGCCCTGAGGCTAGTGATGATGGGCTGAAGTAACAGTGCGATTTCTCAGCAGCTGCTCCCTGTGTTGAACGCAGTGGATACAGGCAGCGCTTGCCAAATGTAAACCTTTAAAGTCCGACCAATGCTGCCACATGCCTCCTTCGCCACTTTGTCACCATTTCAAGAATATGCTGAAAGGAAAGACAAAGGCAGGATTCACTTAAGGGCAGAGCCGCACTGCCACAGTATTAATAGGCATGAAAGTCAAGCCTATGATGAGAACAAATGAGTTCCGAGGGGGTGGACCAGAGGGAATAGTGAGCCAAAATCCTGTATGCAGTATGCACTGCACACCTCTTGTGTCTGTTTCCACTTGAGAATACAGTAATGAGGCAAAATCAACTCACATATCACGAATGAACTACGATTAATTCCATAAAATCATTAACAAAACTAAAGCTACAAGCAAAATAAAAGCTTTCATTTATTTTCCTATGTAACTATGAATAAGGCAGTCTCCATTTTCTTGACAACCACTCACCCAATCAACTACTTGGAATTTGCAACTCTTGAGAGAACTTGAATATTGTTTTCCTACATGCCACTCAATATGTAGTAAAAAGCCTTCCTCTGTACTGTTATCTACACATTTTCACTTCTTCTGCACCCTACCCTCATACTGATGCCCTGGTTTGACATACAGTTTATTACAATATCTAGCATGAGAGTGCACAGGGCACATAGGCAATATGGCAACAAAGAACTTTCCCAGTGAGCTGCAAAGAGCAGAGCATCAGAGTGTGACTATTTCATCACATATTGGCCATATGTGATGAAATGGTCACACCCTGTGTCAACTTTTTTTCCCTCAAGCCCTAAATTCCTATTGAAGCCCATGAACTGATAATGTCTGCCATCTTTCTGTCTTCAACTAAACATAAACACAAACCATTTCTTTGTGGGCGGTTATGGTATTTTTAAAGGTACTTTTTTTTTTTTTTTTTAAAGGTAATTTTGCCAGCTAACATTTCAGTCAATTGATGAAAAGGTTCAAACAAACTACAGCACAAAAGACTGATACATACATTTCAGAGTATTGCAACTCGAACACAATGCAGTCAATCTACCCTCTCTCTTTAGAATTTAATTGTTATTATAGTACCTTTAAAAATATTCTGTGGGGGTAAATATTTGTTTGGTGTGCAATGCTACAAGACCCAGTGCCTTTTTGAAAATGCCAAAGTTAGGATTTTAAATTCCAACATATAGAAGCTTTAAGATTGAATTGAAAGACAGTGGAATTATGATCCAAGATTCAATTGCTCCAGACATGATGCTCCATTCAGTTGTTCTCAAATCTACATGTATCCCACAATTGGAAGTTGGATGCATGAAAAGACATGTTCAAAGGCAAACTTGTTGGATAAGTGTTGCTTACTTGCAACATTATCAGTTATTTGAGGTGATGTATCCGTTCAACTAACAAATTTAGGTCCAATATCCACTACCCCTCTCTATCTTTGTTTTAAACTCCTGAGTAAAATTTGGGGTCCTTTAATTGTTAAATGCTCAACTTTGACTATACACTAGTTAACTGGGCCTGCTACAGTGCATTGATCAGAGCTCTTAACTGAAAATAGCTGCCCGCTGTGGCTTTCAACAACACCAATGAGCTGTGAGACTAAAGCCAGATACTCATTGCGCGGCTCGCGAGCCACATGCAGCTCGTCAAGCTTTAATTGGTGGCTCGCGTGGTAGCTTACAACAATATGGTAATACAGTCAATAAATTTTTTTTTCCAAATGTGCTACACAAATATACAGTAAACACTGCATTACAAACATCTGCATTATACTTCTCCTTTCACTGTCATACCTGGCAACGCAGTGCGCTCACGGCATTGTTTACAAAGCCGTCACACTTGGTGACGTCACTGTAGCGCAGCTAGCCAGCGTGAGATGCAGGCGCAAAATGGATCGATTTCTAATTTTTTTTTAAAAAAGGGCAAAAACTGGGCGGACAGACACACAGCGTTGTAACGAAGAGTGAGGATAAAGAGTCTGAGGAAGCAGCAAACGAAAATAAACATGAAGACGCCTGAGAGGGGACGAGCAGGCAAACGTCAGGTGTTCCGAGTAAAAGCCATGTGGCTCTCCCCTTGACTTTGCTCTGCCAATGTGGCTCTTGTGAAAAAAATTGTGAGGATCACTGGACTAAACCAACACAGAGGCTCGAGACAATTAAACCAAAACAATAGGCTAAAAGATGGTGAATGTTGGGAGCCACAGGAAAATTGACAGTGGGCTCTACACTACAAGATACTTGATTTACATATACATATATATAACATGATTCAGGGATATAAAAATGCTGAGAAATTGAGTTTAAGAAATGAAAAAAGTAATAACAATAAAATTTATTGTATTCATTTATTTTTTTAAATCAATCACAAGCCTGATGTATGCCTGATTTTATGAAAGAGGAATTAGGTCAAAGCTAAACTATAGTTTCACTATAAGCACTTCTGCCCCTGCTCTCTCCCTCTCTCTGCCTCTCTCTCCTTTTCAGGTACAAGATAGAAATGCTAATAATCCCTTCAGTCAGAAATTACAAAAGCCTTTTGTCCTGTCCCTTATTGAGTGGTAATAGAACAGCAGGAGATTACAGATGAAAGTCACAGATTTCAGACCTGACTCTCCTATCTCTTGGTTTGGGTAGCTGTTTTTTTATCGACAAAGATAGTGAAGAAAATATTATATGGCAGAAGTGAGATATTATAACAATATTGTTAGTGACAGACACAAACTTCCTGACAAATAACTGAATCAGTTCAGTGTCAGATCAAATTATTCTTTTTGTCACCCAAAAGATCTTCTAAGTTCATAGTGCTAAAGAGAGATGTGTCACGTTCTGCAAACTTTAGCATAGCTTCAGTTTGGATAATGTTGTGGGATTCACAAATTTAGAACAAGAAAGAAATTTTCCATTTACAAAATCACCTGAGATTGAGATTAATATTAAAGAACCAACAAAGAAAGTGGACTTTTTGGAGAAAATTCACCTAAAAGAGAAATCAGGGTTCAGGATGTGCTCCAGATGAGGGGTCAGTAGAAAGTTCACCAATGAGGTTTTTTGATATGAGAGGAATTACGCAAAAAAAAAAAACAGGAACCACTTAACTAACCTAAACTCTGAAGCATGGTGAGGAGCAGTAGATCAATCATCTGTAGAGACAATAGGGGCAAATAGCCTCTCCCCAGAGTTACATATGAGGTCGAGACACTGCTTCAGGAGACGAGAAGAAGCAGCATCATGTCCAGGCTGGGCAAACTGCAGACTAAAAAGTGCACTAAGAAAAGTTGGATACCCAAATCTTTTCACTCATGGCGTCACTGCAGGAGGATGTTTCTTTAAATTGTCCTCCAGAGGTTAGTGAGTCAGCATTTTAGAAACCTTGGGCTGAGTAGACAACTGTTGCTCAATGAGTGGATGTAAAAAAATGTACTAAGCAAAAACTTTTGACTCGAGTGGATGCATTTCCTCCTTTTGTCTTGTCATACAGTTCAATTATCAAACATTTAAATAATTCCTGCAGTCTTTCAATGTTACAGAATTGTTAAGTTTCACTCTACCGCCTGCATGGGATAGATGGGAGAGAGAGAGAAAGTATAAGCATTGTCAAATATATTTGGATATCCATAAATGAGAATTTGATACCAAAAACTGTCCCTGACATTTATTGCCTTAGCAGAAACCCAGATTCATCAGACCAGGCCAAGTTTTTCTGGTCTACAGCTGTCCAGCCTTGGCGACCTGGTGTCCACTGCACGCTCACTCCTATGTAACCATAATCAGTCCTCTACAGCTGTTGCTCATCTACCTCAAGAGTCAAGGGGTTCTTCATTCTGAGAGGCTTTTCTCCTCACCACAGTCATACTGTGGTTATCTCAGTTGCCATAACCTTTCTCAAGCCAGCTCTCTTCAACATAGTGTTTTTAGAATTGTATTCTTCAATTAATCCAATACACATAGCAGAACCAAAAATTCATTTCTTCTTCAGAAATTGCCACATCAGCACAAGGCAGAGACAACAATATGATACAGAACAAAGTGACAAAGTTGCAGATAAAGGTGACAAATGAAGTGACAAGAAACTGCTGTAAAATGTTATGCATCCATTAACTTATGATCTACACAGAGTTCCACGTGTCAACACAGGGTCTCCAAATATAGTCCAATCATCCATCCATCCATTATTCACACCACATATCCATCACTGTCACAGATGGGTTGGCGCCAGTCACAGCTGACATTAGGCAAGGGCCTAATCACACACAAACAACCATTCACACTCAATTTAGAGTCACCAATTAAACTAATGTGTATGTATTTTGAGTGCAGGAGGTAGGCACAGGGTGGGAGGGAACCCATGCAGGCCAAAGGAGAACATGCAAAACTCTTAAGTTTACCCAAAAATACTTAATTACGTAATAATTAGTAGGGGTGTGCCAAAATATCGATTCATATAAGAATCGCGATTCTCATTTACTACGATTCAGAATCGATTTAAAATGTCCCAAAATTAATTTAAAAAAAATAAAACAAACCCGCAGGCAATTTTGGAGAATTCCGTTTTTAGCATTTTACACAAATTTAACCCCGAGACAGTGTTTTAAGTAATGAAATACAGACAATTTCCTAAGTTATAACTGAAAACTTTAATGCTTCCACACATTTAAGCAAAAACTTAAATGTGGTGGTGGGGGGGGGTCTCTGGAGGGGGGGTCCAGTGTCTCGTCTTGTCTGGTCCAGTCTAGTCTCTGGGGGGTCCAGTGTCTGGTCTAGTCTGGTCTGATCTGGTCTAGTCTCTACTCTCTGCAGGGGTCCGGTCTCTGGTCTGGTCTAGTCTGGTCTAGTCTCTGGTCTCTGGAGGGGGGGTCCAGTGTCTTGTCTCTGGAGGGGTCCGGTCTCTGATCAAGTCTCTACTCTCTGCGGGGCTCCGGTCTCTGGAGGGGGGGTCAGGTGTCTCATCTAGTCTGGTCTGATCTTTACTCTCTGCAGGGGTCCGGTCTCTGCTCTCTGGAGGAGGGGTCCAGTGTCTCGTCTCATCTAGTCTGGTCTGATCTGGTCTAGTCTCTAGTCTCTGGAGAGGTCCGGTCTCTGGTCTGGTCTGGTCTGGTCTGGTCTCTAGTCTCTAGGGGGTCCGGTCTCTGGTCTGGTCCAATTAACCAATTAAACTAGACATGTTCAGGTGCCCCCACTGGGAATCGAACCACGCCCTTCTTATTGCGGGGTGACATCACTAACCACTACGCCACCGTGCTGCTCAGGTCACCACATACATTTACATCAAGTCACATATTAACGTAGACATGTTCAGGTGCCCCCACTGGGGGTCGAACCGTGCCCTTTTTATTGCGTGGCAACAGCGTTAACCACTACGCCGCCTCCGTTTTTAATGTCTAATTGCGTAATTCCGTGATCGCAGATTTTATAGGGCCTTATTTACCAAATGCCCGGGAAGACCAGGCTTGACATGAGCTTCACAGTGTGCAAGGTTTTCAAAATGAGGATTAAGCACTTGGGGAACCCATGTGCTTAAGTTAAACCCATGTTTAACTTTATATTTTTTTTTTAATAAAGAGACACTTTTATTTTTGTTACTTAAGCAATATGTGATATTGCCTTTATGCAACAATTCCATCTAAGCATGGATAAATGTTTCAAAGTTAATAAATGTGAAAAAGACATTTTAATGTCTCCATACGTCATTCTGTCTTGCAAAGCAGACTGGAGTAGATCATGAGGATCCTTTGCACACCTATAGATTGAAGCAGAAAACATTATGAATCAAATCGTTTTTAATCGAAAATCAATTGTGAATCGAATCGTAGCCCCCAAAACCGGAATCAAATCGAATCGAGAGATAGTAAAAGATTCCCACCCGTAATAATAAGGATTACGCAGCTGACGACAGATGTTAACAAAACACCAATCCATTATAAAAATCAATACTTATTCACAAATTTCAACAAATCTTTTTGGTACTCCATCAGAAAATGCTGTAGCATCAAACCAATTAATAAAATAAATTCTGCTCCCCTATGCTCTCTCCTAAGGATATATGTAATAATCACTCTTTTAAATGTAAGGCCTTTGAAGAACAAAAGAAATCTTTTTGTGCAAGCATTTCTTTTCT
Organism: Remorina albescens; assembly: GCA_034769265.1. Classification (NCBI taxonomy): domain Eukaryota; kingdom Metazoa; phylum Chordata; class Actinopteri; order Carangiformes; family Echeneidae; genus Remorina; species Remorina albescens. Next base: position 18,869,401 of record CM068497.1, on the reverse strand, counting down.
TCCAACTATATTAATATTTTTTGCGTGATTGAGATACGGCAACCTCTTCAGTTTTTACCTATGCTCAGAAACAATGGCTGAAACCTAATGGCTTTTGATCTCTAGATTATCTATATTCTCAGACCTGCTTTTTTATTATTGTAGCTCATTTTGACAGTCTGTATAATTGGTGAGTAATGGCTAATATTCATATATTTTTATCTGGGGATGCCCTCACCAGGAGATTTCTTAAACTTTGAGAGTCTTTTTATTTGCGTTACACTCCAGAGAGCCTACTCATCACAAGTGTGGCTCTATCATATGACCTGACGACAAATAATAAGTAACCTGCAGTTGGATTCTGTTGCCTTAAAATGAAAATATACCAGTCTGGTCCATCTTATTATATGTTGTTCCACAGGGTTTAATTCTGGGTCCTGTATTTATTTAGTATGATCTCTCAGCGACAACATTTGCAATATAAAGTCTTGTTTACTATTTTGCAGAAATACACAAAGCTTCATTTCCCACTTTGACCCAGTCACCAGTTAAGCATTGCAATTCTCAGTAAGAGTCATAACTTTTGCAAAGAGAATTGCCAGACCTAGGTGAACTTGTACATTATGTTGTGTTCTCGTGCAAAAATATTGGTGCAATTTTTCATTTAAACTTGTGTTTTAAATTCCAACTATAGAAAGTTGCTAAGGTTTGTTTTTAACGTTTGAGAAATATGACCGAGGTTAAGTCTTTTTTTTTCAGCCACAAATCTGGAGAAGCTCATCCAAGCTTTTATTTGTTTCCGCCTGGACTACTGCAACTCCATATATACCTGCCTCACACAGAAATCAATCTACAAGCATTTCAAAATTCTGCAACTCAGCTTCTAGCTCAGTCTAAGAAATGCATTCATACCATCCCACTTACTATTTTGGCTTTTCATTTTAAAATCTTTTTAATTACTTTTAAAGTCAGGCATTGTTGGCCCCTCCCTTCATTTCTTATCATAAAATCTCACTCTTCTCTCTCTCTCTCTCTCTCTCTCTCTCTTCTCCTTTCGGCTTTTCCCTTCAGGGGTCGCCACAGCGAATCAGTTGCCTCTATCATAAAATCTCACTATTAGCTATAATGTGGACTAATATTTTCTGATAGTACATTGCTGGCCAATGTAAGGTTTAATCTGAAACCCAAAAGAGGCAGGGTCCTTGGTGCCAGGGCCCTGAATTATGTACAGTATAAATCCTGGTTGTTGTTATTGTTGTTGTTGTAGTACAAATTTATTTGACCTGATTTATGGGAAAAAAATGACATAAAGCTTGTTCTGACCACTCACTATTCCATTGTTTGCATTTGGTTTTTATATGACTCCAGAAACTTTAACCAAAAGTATTAGATATGAAATGATTCTCATTATAAAGAAAATCAAAAATAAACAGCTAGACTCTCAAGTGGACACCCAACTGTCTTATTGATCTAATATCTCAAATAAATTACAGTTAAATATCTTCAGTCATGATTACAGTCCGCCTTTTCAAATTCTCCCCATGCAGCAGCTGAACTCTCTAATCTATTCATACACTCACTGTTAGGCAATTGGGTGTCTAAATTCAGACTGACCGCTCAGGTCTGTTGTGTAGTGTGTGACTGATGGTGACAGCTGAAAAACAGAGGTGTCAGGACAGTCTGCACCGGCCTGAAGAAACACAAGTAGGAAAAGTGTCTGAATGTCCTGACCTCAGCTTGCCTAAGGGCTCCCATACATCCCAGCAACAAGGTGGCTTTCAAATAATGTCATACATGTCAATCTTTAACTAAGTGCATTAACGAAGATAAAGAGGGACCTGAGTATTTGCAGAGATTGATAATTGAAAGCTACAGTTCCCTTCTAATCTCATTCTTTTGTTGAAGCAGCAAGGGGGAATAAAAATTAAACATTCCCCCATTAAAATTCAACAGGCAGTTTCAGAAACTGAGCCTAGTCATTCCAACAATTCCTATTAATCAAGGAACTGTAGCTGACTTTTTTCACCAGTTATCTTTAATTCCTGTTTTTGTGCTCATTACTCTTCAGTCAGAGCACATACATACATTAGTTATCACTTCAAAGTCAATAATCAGTTTTGCTTTAAATATATTGCATCACCATCACAAGCATGAGACTCAGGCTTCTTGCAGCATTTTCACTTTGAAATTAGTTGTGATGACATACTCAAATCACTGCAAAAACTCTGCCATAATAAGCAGCAGTCCCCATGCTCCCTGCTTTCATTTGGTCCAATTTAGAAGATACATGGTGCCATGTGCTGCAAAATCCTAGCAGCAATTTCTGCATAGTTGCGCAACAGGAAGGGTAAATAACGAAGCATGTCAATAGAGCATAGCTCACTGGGGCAGTAACCTGTGTGCAGCATCAGCGGCTGTTTTCACAATCAATCTGAAACTGGAATCCTGATGAAATAAAATAAGAGCTGCCTGCAGCCACGAAATTACTATTTAGAATGGGAGAATTTCAAAATATGCTGGAATAATTTGAGCTGCCTGAGCATACACCTGCAGCATATGAACCAAAGTTCAGTGAACTTGTGATGTTGGCAGCATTGAGCCATGACAAGACGGCGAAATCTAAAAACGCAGTGTGTGTGGTCATAGGTCTCCCTCTGATGAGCCAGCTGAATTCTCAGCACTGTGCAGCTCTGTGAGGGGACTCAGCATGATGCCACAGCCTGAGAAAGCACTTGATTTCTATAGCTGTTTTCATGATATAGTGCTTGGACGCTGGGCCTCAGCACACCAGGGGCTTACCAAGAATTAACCTTCACACAGTGGTGATCCAACATGTAAAATAATTTATGTGCAACTTTCATCAGTGAGACAAGTGTTTGAGGCACGTCTAGAACTCGGTGAAGCCTTGCAATCCCAAGCTGCGTCTGAGATGGAACCGTTACGCTCATCTCTCTGGAAGGCTTGAGCCCTGCTCACATGTTTCAAATACAAAGCAGGTGGTCCCTTACCTGCCACATTAAAGAAAATATCTGACACGGTAATGAAAATGGATAAAACTATATAATGACTAAGCAGAGTTTTAGGACCTAATTTCAGGGACAAGCCAATGGTAAGCAGGTACTGCAGCAATGTGATCTGCAGATCATTATCACTGTGGTTTTTTAAGTAAAATAATTACGTGCTTTTTTTTCTTTTTTTTTTCCACTCAGCAGTCAAGGATAATTTTACAGGAGGTGGGGAATTGAGCTGAAGAATTACACTGTCTTTTCTTTTTTTAAACAGCTTGGCCTTCTTTTTAGAATATATCTTACAGGAGCCCGTTTCAAAAAAAGGGGGGGGGGGGTGATGAAGTCAGAATTGTGTCATTACTAACTTGACCTTTTTGCTGGAACTCAGTAATTATGCATTTTCCCTTAATTCTAATACAGTCTTCTTATCTGCTTAAGCTCATAGCTTTTGAAACAGCACAAAAAAACCATAAGAAAATTCATTTAAATGACATTACAAACCAAAAGAAGTGTGGGGCTGCATCATCTGTTGACTCACAGAGATGGTATATTTACCCTTGGAGATAAGTGCAGACACAAGGTCAGTGCATTTACCGTTGAGTGACACAGGCTGGTTCTTGTCGGGTCACGATAAGGTAATGTACTAACTTAAATGCATTTCTATTTAAAACCCAGATGTTCTGCAATAATCACAATAAGCAAATATTCAAGCCACAATTTCATGTAAATAATTCACTGTAATACTTTTGCATCCTTTGTGTGTGAAAGTGGCAAGGAATAAACAGGCCCAAGGGTCACTGGATTGACTAATTAGCAAAACTGATGTTTATGCAATTTGAGTTTAGTTAATTAAATCTGAATCTATTAAAGGATTTTGTGCGTTTTGTCAAGTGGATATGAATGGTGGGCGTAATGCACTCACAATCATTTTACAAGGAATAGGGACAATTTAGTAGAAGAAAAATAAAATCTAATTTATATGTAAAATCAGATAGGCTACTTTGCAGTCCCAAAACTCTTCCTGACGAGGGTTATGAAATGATGCAGGATTCTGGTTCTGTGAGGCTCTGGCTGGATATGGTATAAATCACAAGCATAGCTATGAAGACATCATCCAAAGAGCCAAAAAGGCTGTTATATTATTTATCAAAACCCCACTCCATTACTCCATTACTGGGATAAATATACTGCTCAATTAAGAGCATGCATCATGCTAATCTATTCTAGTTTTGTGTGTGATTTGATAACGTCAACCATCATAGCCTTGGCAAGTGCAGGAAAATGTGATTGGAATTTATGACGGAAATTATTCCAGATTAATATACATTCACACACACATACACATACACACAATCAGCTACTTAAGACCACCCCAACAATTAATTTGTACGGAGGCAAAATGGGGGCTGAACTAGAAAATCATTCAGCATATGAGTTCTGCAAAAAGGCCAACTGATGTATGAGGGGTTATTTATTGTGGCAAAGCTTTTCCCACTGCAGGAAACAGACCAATCAGCTACTGTACAGCACGTGCTCCAGCTGGAAGCGTCTGGAACTTTAATCCAAAGAAAAACACAAACTTTAGGATAACTTATGCTTTGCTAAGAACCAGACAATCAGAGGAAAGAAGCAGATGATGACGATGAGGCCTGCAGAAAGAGAAGGTGGCTGAGATGCTGCGCCAGAGTCGTGACGGACTGACATCACGGCGCGACGTGCGCGTCACCTGACCGAGCGGCGCGTCGCTGACGTCAAACACAGGAAGGAAAAGAGACGGCTCGACTTTGTGAGAAACTTGCCACTGAAAATGAAAACACACTCATTTTAATGAGTGGTGGGCTCAGTGAGCTGAGCAGTTTGTTTTCAGCGGGCTGGGAGGAGAAAGAGTAGCGGGGGGGGGGGGGGGTTAGAAACCACAAGCTAACCGGACAGGAGGAGGCCGCCAGTATGGACGACCTTCCCCTATTCAAAATGTCAAACCCACAGAAAGCTAAAGTATTTTTGTTTGTTTGTGTTTGTGTGTATTAGCAGAGCCGAACGCCAGAATAAGCTTCTCCGTTCGTCTCACCGGGGACTGATTTAAACGACACGCCGAGACAACAACCGCCGATTGCGCAGTGTTTTTACCTCCTCTCGAAGTCCTTTTTGTACGGTTGGAGGTAGGGATCCATTTGCAGAAGGCTGCTGATCGCAGGAACTGTAACATTATCCCCCAAGTCTGCCATGGTTTCCTATGACCAAACCAATCGAGCGTCGATCGCCGCCGTTTGGAACTCGATCGCAGCGACAGGGTGAACTGAGGACAGAGAGAGACACGCGTGCCGACATGCGCGCGGGGCTTTTAGTATCCGGACGCGACAGCGAATCAGGCTGCTTGGAGCTGGGCCCGTCCCATCAGCATCACAGCGGGTCAGAGATAACAGAGCCAAGCCGTGCTAAAGATCAGTGTAACTTTAAGGTGACAGCGGATGGAGATGACTCGCGTTAGTATGCAGGGGTGCACTGTAGTAGGCTACTGATCGACACCGTAAATTCACTTAAAGACACATGTAAGAACATTATGTTGAAGCAGTTATCCTGCACATTTTATGTTATGGATGTAGGATTGGTGTATTCTGACACTGGCCTGCAGTGATCAGCTGTTTAGTCCATGTGCAGACTTAAATAGGCGCCACTTTGGTCCACAGTAGCATCTCTAAAATTAGTGGTGACCCAAATAACAACGATCCGAGAAGCTTTATTCACCTCTGTCAGCTCAAACTTTCTGAATTCTAGGACCAATTTGCCTCAAGTTCTTATGATCTCCCCAGATGCCCCCCCCCCCCCCCCCCCAGAGCCTCCATCATGCCACAATTTCCATTTTGAAATATTGTAAATCATATTAATTTCTCATGCAACTCTTCTCATTTTCATCTTGCCTTTCACTTACCAGCCAAAATGTCATCATCACACACAAGCCTTCTCACAATCAATAGGGCAGATTACAAATAAATTGACTGACTTGTTTTATTATTTTTTTTATATGAAATGTAATGAACAGTGCAGCCTTTTGGGGCCACTACTGGGTCTTTAGACCTTTAGTCTTGTTGAGCTGAGTTACTATAATGACTAGCTGTTATTATTCTCTATGAAAGTCATTTATTAGTGACATTTCATCCAGAGCAAGATGGAAGATTAGAAATGTGACTTTATTGAAAACTCATTATGACCTATTAGATATGATTTATATATTTGCTAGAAACTTGAACATGTATATGAATGCATATGCTTGTGCAGTCATGACTTGCACTCTTTGTGTCCAGTTGGAAAAATGAAACTCCTGCATTGATTTAATCTGACAATGATTTGGTAAAAAATGTTCACAGTGCTTTAACTGAGAGACACTTCATTGATCCCATTGATTTGGACAAAGTTTGATTGAGTAATGTCAAGGCCTACTGTCGTAACCACATAGAACTGCCTCTAGCGCTGAAATAAGCACATGAACACACCACAGCAGGAGCACCAGTGTGAGTGTGTGGTGGAGAGTAAAGGGATTGTCTACTAAAACAATGAGTGCTGTTCAGCTTTACTGCCATCTCTCCTTTTAATCTTCATGTCAGCCTGAAATACCAACCTCACTCTGTTTTGATTGTTATTGTCTGCGGCCTCAGTAACTTTGACTGCAGACAGATTGCAGAAGGATAACCTTGACATAACATACATTAAATCTCTCCTAGAAAAGGTTGATAAATATGCACGCTGACTGAAGAAATAGTGTGCCTCTTGAAAATGTCCTTGTCACAAAATAGAACTGTCTGAGCTAAAGGTCATAAAGTGAGTGTCATTCTAAAGAGCCATCTGTTGGTAATAGATGGAACAAGTGTGTCACTGTCCACCAAGGAAGGTTATGCCAATTAATATTATTTTCCTGTCATACACAACTAAATAAATGTTTACAGGAGAGACTGACAACACAGCAGCAAAAACCGACAAAAATATTAGATTTTTTTGTTTGAATATGACAAGAGTTAACTAGCTGATTGATTTTATCTATAAAAAAAAACACAAACAGCAACATTATAGCTAATGTATTGCCTATACACTGCATTTGCTCAACTGTAATGGATGCCACATGATCTACCCGTCTGCAACACATCTTCATTCTCAACCACTTATCCGTTTCCGGGTCGCGGGGTTGCTGGAGCCAATCACAGCTCACACTGGGCGAGGGCGGGGTCACCCTGGACAGGTCAGCAAGCCATCACAGGGCCAACAGACAGAGACCAACAACCACTCACACTCAGACCTACGGACAATTTAGAGTCACCAATTAAGCCAAACATGATGTCTTTGGTGGGAGGAAACCCACGCAGGCACAGGGAGAACATGCAAACTGCACAGAAATGCCCCAGGCTGGGAACTGAACCCGCTACCTTCTTATTGTGGGGCAACAGCGCTAACCACTATGCCTCCGTGCTGCCCCGTCTGCAACACAAAAAGAGATAAAAAAAAAAAAGATAATTATATTTTAACTGCACTTCCTCTACAATACTTCTGTAACTGCAACCCTAAAGGCTGAGGTCTCTGGCAGATTGAAACACAAATGACTGCCCATAGGAGCAAGCAAAGAGTTTCTTTGTATATTTATATACATATATATATATATATATAAGCTAATCATCTTAAAAGGTACACCTCTTGGACAGGAAAGTTGAGCAGCACACATACAGTCTGTGATGCCACCCATACCTTTTTAATTTTTAAAAATGTATGTTGCGCTGAATCAATATAGGACTAAATATCACTTCACTAATGACAAAGCAGCTAACACCAATCTGGCTTTTGCACCAGGGTTATTACAGATTATGTTGCACTGTAGGAATCGACAAATAATGCTATTTGGCAGGCAGCCTAATGTCCCCCCACTTTGTAATACTGTCACAATTTGCGCTGGTGTTGCCATCGGTCTTCATGATGTTTGTGTGTTGTTGTAGATGACACTTGCCTGACTTGGCATTAGCTGTGATAAAGTCACAATCTAAATAAAAATGGCAGATTCACATATTTTTTTCACCAATAAATTATGTGAACATTAAAAAGATAGAATCTGTGGTAGCATTACCGATTTCTGAACAAGCCCTGCTTCCTTTCCTCCTATATCCGATTTACCCCAAGTAAATCTTGCTCCGTTTTCCCAAATCACCACAGTTATAACCCCTGGGTGCCTTTAATTTACTCATTCACAAGAATTCAGATGACGGCAGAAGATTAAGCTCCAAGTTTTCCAAGATTTGAGCGCTCACTCCCTGTGGTACTGAGCTGTATGTGCCACCACAGAATCCTATTTCAGCCCGAAAGTTTACCAACAATACAAACAGTCAAAAAGCCAGCTCTATGTGACATTGTTAGAAGCCAACGCAAACAAGTTTGCTGTTCAACTTAATAGGTGAATACACAAGGATGCTACACTGATATCTTGTGTAATGAAAAAATACAATTAGTCTTTCAGTACCTGTAATTATTCATCAAAGCGTGATAATGCATCCAAGCTGAGAGAATTACTTCCAAGAGCATGTTTAACTTCCCGAGGACACCTCCCAGGCAAAAATTATGGCTGAAGGAAGATAGGATGGGACAATGGAGAGAATACTAAAACAGCAACTCTGAAGTCTAAAACAAACAGAACTGTCTTTCTAACAAACAGAGATAGAGAACAGAAGCTGAAAACATCCAAACTTTGATTTCAGTGATTTAAGATGATGTACGCTTTCAATAAAAAGACTTGGAATAAGCCACTTTATATGTTGATGGACTATATTATTGTTTTATTTCGTACATTCTCTGTTATTTTTGCGGGTGTAAATAGTTGAAACAATATTCCTTTCAACCTTGAACTGTTTTATAGGAATATATTGAGTAATTATGAGCATGTATTTTTTTCCTTTTTTTCTTTGTATTTTGGCCCGGTGGCAGCATTATACTTTGGGAAACTGACAAAATAACAATAGCAGAGTAATAAGGATAGCATGCCTGTAGGGTAAGAACAGTTAAAGGATGCTAAACAAAGACAAAAATGACATCCGTTTAGGAAAAGTTAACCTTGTAAGAACCAGGAGGATGTACATGTATTTGTCCCAGCATATGTCTCTAGCATTCAACCAACCATATGAATGTAGATCAGAGCAAAGCTCAAAAAGACTAAGAAGAAAACCAAATAAAATCCAAATTAAAAAAAAGAAAAAAGAAAGAAAAGCTGGCAATGATTGCAATTTTGTCAGCAGCCAGTGACCCAAACAGAACAAGTACCATCATTTTATTTATTAATATTATTTTCTTCGCAACACTTGACAAAAGTCACCAATTGGTATTAAGGACAGCATTACATGCTGACGTACAGCAATACAACAGTCTTGAGGAAATCTTGAACTTGTGGCATTGGAAAGTTGCTGCAGAAAAGTTTCTTTGTTCAGCATTTCTCTTTCATGACGTTAGTTAGACAGATCCATTTATAATCCACAGACAAAGGCACCATTTACATAGAAGTAAAGGAAAACTGCTTTTCAAAACATCTTTGCAACCGAGAAGTTGACAGTTTGATGTGGAAATGAAAATACTACATTGTTCTCCGAGAGCAAAGAAAATGAAAACAAGACAGAAACTCCAAATTGTTCAGAAATGAAATGTTTAAAAGTTATACAGTAAGAAACTTAGATTTGTGAAGATGTTTTACAAAATTTAAAAGTGTGAAAAAAAGAGGGAAATATACAAGGACGAATCAATTCAGTATCAATACATATCAACATAGAGCTGTCATTTTAATCTACACAAGCTCGGCCTTAGACAACTCACTCTGAATCTTTGTGTGCAGACCTTGATTAAGATTAAGACGATGCATTTTTGGATGCAGAATGACTGTTTGTGTGTTTTTGTGGACACAGCATCACAGCAGTCTGTGGAGGAAAGACATTTTCAGAGGAGCATGTTTTCACGCCAACAGACATCTTCCGACTCCAGCTGTCAGACAGGAGCAGAGTCAGCTCTTCTGTCTTCTGTTTATGGATTGAAAAAGCAAAGCAAAACAAAACAAAAAAAAAAAAAGGAGAGAGACAGTCTGAAAGAGAGAAAGGCCCATTTATTTGCATCAATGCAAAATACACAATCACAACAAAAACATAAGGCCATAGTTCTGGAACTGTGTTCAACCAATAATATAATTGGTATACATTTTCTGTGTCTCAAATTGCTGCTGATTTCAAAGTCTGTAGAATTGAATTTTACTTAATTCCTTGTCGGACAATTATGTTCAGACTGTTTTGTGATTTACCATTCTTTACCATTCTCATTTTCCTCTGCAGCACTCCCTCTAAAATGGAGCTATATAAATTAAACTGCACATGCACTACTATTGTAGCCTCCTTAACACAAAATGGAAATGTATGATAATTAATGAGAAATTAAATTAGGTGCGGCAATAGGATTCAGACAACCTCCTTCTGTTTGAAATCAAATTAGGTGTCAGGGATCAGTGTGGTGAAATATTGGGACTCGTAGCCCATAATTCCTCTGGAAGAAGGACACCACTTCTCCACGAATGCCACCAAAGTGAGAAGGTTAACATCAGACAATGAAGGGAGCCAGAGAGAATGGGAATGAAGCTAATGAGAGGCGATAAGGTTCACGCCAGCCTTCAATTTCAAGGATGGAGGAGCTGGGATCTCAGAAAGGACCAGAGACTGACATGAGGAGCAAGATCTTTAATGAGAAACATTACACAAGACGGAAGCAGGGGTATGGGCATGTGTCAATGTGTGTATGTTTGTGGCTTTGTCTGTTAGGCAGAGCACAAAGCATGTGCTAACTGAGCCCACCAGGTGCATGAATCTGTGCGGAGTTGAGATTTTCCAAACGAGTTGTCATATAAGCTCTCTCATGGCTGTTATGAGCAAATACTTACTGTGTACTCACTGCAGATCAATTGCAAGCATATTATGCATGTGAGCAGTGAACGCAACAAAAACTTAAAAGGGACGATTCACTGTGGTTTTCCTACACGGCTGACGTCACAGTTGCTGATGAAGGTTGAGGACGCAAGGAGGTAAGCAGAGATTGAGCAGCCACACTCAGGCTTTTGGGCGAAACTCATTTATGATTTTCAGGCGAGTCAGCCCCTTCAGAAGTGAATTGTTAACACCTGACCTCACAATATAACAAGCCAAATGGTTTAAATCAAGCAGCAGGGGCTCAGGGGACGGCATCAAAGAAAGAGGGTGATGAGGCTGAATTTCAGCTGGTCCCCAGTGAGGGGAAGTCAAGGCTTCTCTAACAGAAACAAGGAGATGATTGTTAACGTTAGAGAAAAATAATCACACTGGCCTTCCAGTATTACAGAAAACACACATTCTGATGACTAACTTGGTACGTGTCGGGGTTGCTACTGGCTTGCACAGCACACCATGACAATATCATTTCACTCTTGGCCTCAGTCCCTTTAAAATCCTCCTGTGTCTAAAGATATTCTATCTAATTAGGATGCAAATCAAAAGCCACTGAGTTCAGAGTATCATCTCCTGAAATGGTAGAAGAGACAAGGGAATATTTTGCTGTTGAACAACAGACGAGACTCAAAATATCAGCATAAGCCACATATCTCACTCACTATTCACATTGTGAAGGCTGAAACAGTGTTATGTTAGACGAGAAACAAAAATGTATCCACATCCGGGCAGACATAATACAAGATCATTTATTTATTTATTTTGGCCAAATTCTGTTCTGGAGGAGGACAAAAGAAATATCAAGATATCCAAAAGCATTTGTGAAAAAAAAAAAGAATATTCAGAGTAAAAATATGTTTTGTTTCTGTTTTTACACAAGGGTTGTGTTGGCTACAGAAACTATGAAGATTTACACTCCTCTCATAAGATGATGTGAAAATTGTCTTGATATTGTAATTCAACTGTGATAATGAATGAAAAGTTTTACTTTAAGTGGCTTCCCTGTTAATTCTTTTTTATAGTATTTAAGCCCAAAACAATGATCAATTTGAACCAGTGAACATTTGCATTAAAACAATTAACTTAAGAGGCACATAACGTCCTCCATTTGCCTCAATGGATGCATGAATGCCTTGAAGATCTGAATTCAATTGCATTTAGTAGAGTGCCCATAATTTGTCCATTAATAAATAAAATACTGCATAACCCTTTCAGTCAGGGCCAATTGTTTCCAACTCAGAAAATGTTACTTCTGTTAAAAGGATAACTTATAATTTTTATTTCAACATATTTTATTTCACCTGAAACTTGTCAGACAGGAAGAAAATGTTGGTATTAACATGGTTTGAATGTATAATTAATGGCAATGACCAAAGAACAAAAGCTGTTCAACTTTTTTTTTTTTCTTGCTGAGGTATCCATTAATTTTAATGAAGAATACTGAAAAGGAGCCGTATTTTCTTTGTACATGACTTGTTAAGATCCATACTGGTTCTCATTTAAATCCCAATAACATCATATTTTCTGAGGTTACTGATATGTTATGCAGGAAAATTTAAACTTCATTTGTGCTTTTTTAATTTATCTTCAAGCAAAGCACACATAAATATTTACTACAATAATCCATGGCTTGGTTGATGCTATATACTCCATACTCCACAGCCATATGCTGTTCTGTTTACAAAGTAGTGCATGCCGAAAATGGATATATGATGATATTAATCAGTGTAATGCATGCATCTCCTCCAGAACATGTACTCGTCGATAAATAGATCTTGTTTTAATTTGACTTGAAATTAGGGCTGGGCGATATGGACCAAAAGTCATATCCCGATATATTTAGGCTGAATATTGCTTTGCGATATATATCCCGATATTTTTTCGCAAAGTCAGACCAAATGTTCAGTCAAAGTCAAAGCCAAATATGACACATCACAAGTAGTTTTATTGAAACCAGCTACTTCAGTGAACAGTTTCAAAATCAAATGAATAAATAATAAACAGGTTTCTTCACCTGATTTATGATTAAATACTCAACTGTTCAAATAACAATAGAATGATAACATAAATACTGTATAACAAGGAGTACCTTTTTTGAAATCAAAGCTCTGTAAGGTGCACATTTAAATAAACAAAAAATCTTAAATAAAAATAGCCTATAAAATAAAATAGGCCAATCTTTTTCCGAATATATTTATATGAGACAAGTACAATATAATTTTTTTTTTTGTTTGAATATACATATATATATATATATAGCCTATAAATGGCTTATTAAAAACAAATTACAGATTTTCTTCTCCTTTCTAACAAATCCACAGATGCAAATAACAACATTACAAAAGAACAAAACATGACAAACCCTAGTAAGGTGAGCTTTGTTTCGGGGCTGGGGCTTTTTCGGGTTGTGGATAGCAGCTGGGGCTGCTGCAGCACGCAGTTTCACACACTCTTCGTACTTCGTGGTGGAAAAAAAATTGTAGTGCTCCCACCCGTTTGTAACTTGTTTATGGCAGTCCTTACATATCATGTGATTTTGTTGCTCATCGGATACTTTGAATCCGAGCTATCTCCGAATTACTGAGCCACTGGCTTATCTTTTATTAACCAATTCCTCCACCGCACGCTCCGCATACGTTGTTGCTACCTCCAATGTTTGTTGAAGAGTGCCGGGTGTCTGTTCCTGCCACTCACCCCTCTGTGCATGAAAGAGGAGGGGCGGGGGCGCGGGGAGCAGTGCAGAGACCTCCGGGTCAGCAGCTTGCTTGGAGCGAGGATCACACCGCAAATTTGAACTATATCGCTATATGCGATATGGTCTAATTCCATATCATATTTAAAAATATATCGATATATCGCCCAGCCCTACTTGAAAGTTGATTCTTCTATTTCACTGCCACCACAGGCGCAGCATGTAACACGTGGTACGCTCTGCTCGGGTCGTCGTAAAGCAACTGCACCCTTTACAAACGGCGGGCTGCTAAAAGCGTTCTCCCAGAGGTTCACCATGCTGGGTCACAGATGTTTTTTTAAAAAGCTGTCGCTGAACACTTTCTGTTATTTCAAGATCCTGCCCTGGAAGATTGACCACAGTGAAAAAAATATGTAGTGAATTACCCTTAGTGTATTACCCTAAAGACAAGTCACATGACAATTCTTACCACACAAACTCCACCTTGCCCATGTTGATTTTTTATTTATTATTTAATTTTTGTCACAGGTGAACAGTAGGCCCATATCACACTCCTCTTTTCTGTCAGCTATTTCTTCACCTTCTCCACTTATTTTCGCCATTAGGACTCATGCTAGGTTCTTGATAGCAAGCTACAAACAGTAACAGTTAATTGGAATCGCAGCTTTCTTCTGGTCACGTGACATTCACGGACTAGTTCAAGTTTATGATGCCGGGGGGTGTTTTGGCACAAAACCCTGGATTATGTTAGACTAAAAGATTTCAATGTGACTCATGCGCTTTTATTTTGCATTTACTAATTAGTGTCGATACTTTATTAGAGTAATCAATACTCAAATGAGTAGCGTGTGAGTATCGATATATCGATATGAGGGAAACAGTACCCCATCACCAGCCGCCGGGCCAGAGACCAACAACCACTCACACTCAGACCTACGGACAATTTAAAGTCACTAATTAACCCACAAATGATGTCTTTGGACGGTGGGAGGAAACCGGAGTACCTGGAGGAAACCCACGCAGACATGGGGAGAACATGCAAACTCTACACAGAAAGGCCCCAGGGCCGGGAATCAAACCCGCCACCTTATTATTGTGGAGGAACAGCACTAACCACTATGCCCCCCTACCTTGATTCAATGGCCGGCATTTCCCGAACCCGGAGTTTTCTGTCTTGCAGCCTGAAGATGAACGCCAACAAAGTAAGATAACTGTGTCAATGTCTCTGCTCAGGTGTCACCCTGCATCAGGGTTAGTGCTGCAAATTTTAAAGTGTGCATGCTGCTCATTTCTGCTTTTTGCTGCCGCTGTCTAGCTTTATGCAGGATCTACATTGGTGATAGTTGCTATGAAGTGGTTTTTTTTTTATTATTATCTATGATTCTTGGCATATTGTGATGTTTTCAGGTTATTTGTGCAGTTGTGAAATAACAATACTCATGTTGCATTTTCATGATATGGCATTAACTGGTAAGCTTTACCTGCCTCTACTTGTTTCGAGGTCTGTCCAGTAATTTGCTGCATTCAATGTTGTGTCTTTGTTTGTTTTCTTGCCAAGGACACACAGCTGACATGACATAATTAATAATTGCTTTGATGGTAATTCACTATGGCTGTTGTCACAGAATAGGGAGTCACCGTCACATTTTGTCAAGCCCTTTGATTTTCAGCAAAGAAGTAGTTCACTCATAACTAAGAGGTTTATGTGATGGCTTGCTTTACTGCTCTTAATATCACAGTTTCATATAAACTGCAGAGCTCTTGCTTATGTGCGGGTTTAAATGTAATGAACAACTTTTTTTAAAGTGTAAATACAGTAATAAAAGGTAATCCTTGAACAATCAAACTAAATACTCCCTCCCTCACTACAAAATAATAAATAATAATAAAAAAAAAAAAATACAAAACAAAAACCCTACCTACCACCATGGCACCTCCTATGAGAGTACAGTTGGTTATACAAGCTTACCCACTTGACCACATAGGAACGGGTAACCTACTGATCAAACTTCTGCTCAACATTGCCAACTGTGCTATTGCTGTAGACCATTCTTTTGAAATGAGGCCATTGTGTCTTTGTCCAGTTTCTCAGTAGCGTCAGTTTGGGTGTTATAAGAGCCAAAGTAATCCATGTCTTTTGGAGGGAGGAGAAGTCACAGTCCCAGAGCTCAGTGTTTGAGCCAGACAGAGACGGATAGTGTTGCAGAGATTTGGGAACTTTTTATTTAGGACTTCAAGCGTATCTCATAGATATCATTCTACCAGACCTTCTGTTTAGTTGTGCTGCTGCACTCCCTTTTAGTTATTGCTGATGTTGAGCCCATAACTGTACTGGGGCTTATCTGCTGCTTGTTAAATCAACTTTTAATGCACTTGATGTGCAGAGCCTATCTATCCAGCTTGGTAATTTAAATATGCATCTACCGAAATAATAATTAGTGTACTAATTCACATGGACTGGTGGGCTTAAGTCCCTCTGTCTTCAATAGATAATATATGCCTCACAATAATTGTCTTTATTGAATGTTCATATGGTGGCCCACACTAATTTCTTTCTGGTTTTTCCTGTGCTGAACACAATGTGTGGGTGTAGCAAGTGGTGGGACCAGAGCCAGGTTATAATCAGAATTTAAGATTTTTGTACTTTTTTTTTTTTTTTTTTTTTTTTTTTTTTTGTACTTGTCATGTTTTACATGTAATCAATAAAGTCTTGAGTAGGTTGAGCTGGTAGGTGGTGCTCAGATGAGCTGTCATTGTTGAGCACTAAATTCAGCACGGGAATGACAAATCCTGTTTCACAGAGGTTAACACCAGGTTATTTCAGATAATAGTTGCATGTCTGTATTGCTTTTCTACTCTCTAAACCTGTGTGTTCTAAATCCAGTTTCCTAGATATTCTACTCCTAAATATTTTTCATTTAAAACTCCTTGGGTTGATCAGATTTGCAGTAAAAAGTTTTCTTTTTTTTTAGTAGTTTAAAAATTATGCACTTAACAATAGAGCTGGGTGGTATGACCAACATTCTATATCACGGTATTTTTCAAAATTACTCTGGTTTCACGGAATTATTATTTTTTTTTTCATGCGTGATTCAGTGTTGACCACATTTCCTCCTTCTTCTTTGCATTTATTGGCGGATTGCAATACCAGCTTATAGGTGCATACCGCTACCTACCGTACCGGAGTATGTAGAACGGGATCCTGTTTACAATAACACACAAAAAAGGAGTTCATTCACCTACTACTACTACTACTACTACTTGCTCTCTCTCACCCTTTGTTGTAACCTAATTCTTTCATCCTGATATCCGACACAGTGCATTAGTATGTGCTCAACATTTTCTGTTCTATTACACTGTGCACCACCACATTTTCCACTGATTGACAGAATATTTACTGGATATTTATGGCGACAGATTAGTGCCAAAAAGCACTGGCGCGATAAAACATACATTCAGGCGTATTATATTATTTCACATGCGTAGATACTAACTGCGAGCGTGCACTCAGAGGAAACTGCTCCCTGAGCGAAGCGGAATATGTGACCAGCACACTAAACAACGACTCAAAAATCACCCCGCTCTTTTGAAGTTGATTTCTGCTGTCTCGCTCGAAACTTTTGGCACAGTGGGGGAGGGAACCATATGTGGCGTGCTGGTCACATATTCCTCCTCTTTCGCAGTTAAGATCTACGTGTGTGAAATAATATAATACGCCCGAATGTATGTTTTATCGCACCAGTGCTTTTGGGCACTAATGTGTCGGCATACCGCCTGTTCAGAGCTTCCTCTATCCATGTCCACCACGCTCAGCAACTCCACTATTATTTACACTCTGTTCAATGCGTGTTTAGCGGTGCAGCAATGAAAAGGGTCCCTTGTGAAACAATTTACCAGCGCGCTGCGTTCCGAACATCTTCTTCTTCTCCTTTCGGCTTTTCCCTTCAGGGGTCGCCACAGCGAATCAGTTGCCTCCATCTAAGCCTGTCCTGCGTTCCGAACATGTTTAGGCTATTTAAACCAGTATATGAAAATTCATATCATAACAAATATAAAAACCGGTTTTCGGTATGAACCGGTATACCGCCCAGCCCTAGCTAACAATAATCCTATTTCCCGTGATTTGTTTTTCTATGATTCCTGTGTTGGAGCATTTATAAAGCAGCAGGGACAGAGAGACAAAGAAATATAGAAGGCAGGAGATACAATTTTGAAACCCTTTGTTATATCAACTGAAAAAGACATTATATTTACAGATGTTATGGCCAAGTGGGAGCATATAAGGGAAAGAAGATAGGACCTAAAACTGAACCCTGCGGGATGCCGCAAGTTATGTGCGGCATGGATGATAAACTGCCTTGACAGAAAAGGTTCTGTGGGAGATGTAGTAGCTGAGCCAGCACATTGCTGTATCTCTGATACCCACCCAGAGCTTCAGGCAGTCAATTAAAATTGCATGATCTACAATCAAAGGCCTTGCTGAGGTCTAAAAGGATTAAGATCGAACATTCCCTGGCATTGACTGTTAAAAGAAGGTCATTTGTTACTTCAAGAAGGTTTGTTTCAGTACAATGTAGAACCTTGAAATCTTAATTGAGTTTTAAGAACACATTAATACTTTTTAGAAAGGAGCAACAGGTTTAAAAAAAAAATTCACCTTCAAATTTTTGGAGGAAAAATAAATTTGGAGCAATATTTACTGCAACTTCTGTGATTAATGGGATCCCAAGGTTATTTGAAAGGAATGAATTTAGAAGTGGACAGCAAAGTGCTATATAGAAGGGTTGGTTGGCGGATAAAGTGAATGGCACCAAATAAGGTGTTTGCATACAAATCCAAGTTGTCATCCTTCAGTTCCACATGACACACTTAACATTTGAGATGTTACTTTAATACCAGAAGGAACTAAGATAGAAAAGTAGGACTTGGAATCTCATGCTTGCAACATTTCATTAAATAATAGTGAGCCCTCAGAGCCATTGCTGACACAGTGGTTAAGTATTAGGTCTATCTCTCTCAGCACGACTCCAAAATTATGACAAGTATTTCGTTATGCCATAAAAGACAGTTTAACAGCCTTCCATTTATGTTCATCTTAGGCTCACACGCTTTAAAGACCTCCTTCTGTGGCCTCATCTCACCATTCAAATTTGCTTGGCTCCCTTGAAAGAGGTCCATTACAAAGACTGACAAATGATTATCTCCCTAAGTCTAAGTTTTTAGAGTTGAATAGAAGGTGAATTGGTTGTCGTTCCGTCCTTTAAAAAAGATTACAGTGGTTCATGAGGTTACTGGAGGTGTGTTTTAAAAGTCCTGAAAAGGCTTTTCATGTTTTATTGTTTGTTTTTTATCAATAATTATGTTTTTTGAGTCAACATGGCAAAACACGTACTAGAAACAGGAATGCAGGTTCTACTTGTGGTTTTCATATGCAAATATCACTAATAGTAAGCGTCCTAAGAAATAAAGACCTAAGAATATATTCACAGGGGTACAGGTAAATTGAACAATGGGGCAATAGCTTCATAATTTTTAGATGTGAAGCGAAGCAGCAACATGTACAACTGCTTTGCATTCAGATTAAAAAATGATATCTAGTTCAACAATCCTCAGAGGAAAGGTTAGATTATATCATAACTATATCTCTTTTTATTGTATTGGCCTTTTTAGAGAATAAAGGGAGAATAAAGACCGAACAAGGCGATTCTGCTTAATAACTGTGAAATGAAACAAGAGTGTTATCACTTAAAAAAACGTCAACCTGAGACTTTGTTTTTTTGAAAGAACGTTCCTGTGCAATCATGTCATAAAACGCTAAATCCTGTAAATCCTGAGGTGTGTTTAGATATTGGTTATTTAGTGATTAGAAATCACATTTCCTTTTTTTTACTGTATGAAGCTTGGACACTTTCATTATTTTCAAATAACCTGGAGACACTGACATGAAAAGATAGAACTGCAGCTACAGTTGTGAGCAAATATTACAGTTACTCTTGTACAAATGATCTGTTATCTGGATAGATAACAGATAATCCATATCAGCATGTTGGGAGACTCCTGTCGCAGCAGGCACTGTAGTGTGCACGCATGGGTACGCACCCAGTCATACTTAATCCTTCTGTTTTTGGATTGTGGAATAAAAACTGAAGGAAAAATCAACATCAAAACAAGAAGAACATGCAAATTGCACATAAAGCATGGATGCATTATTATCTGACCATCTGACCTTGATAATCATCAGGAAGATAAAGATAAAGACTACGATCAAGCATAGTTAGAGTATCTAAAATTTAAAACATCGACTTAAGTATTATCATGGAGGAAATCACTTGGTCAGTACACTTTGTAGTGGGTTTTTAGCTCTTTTGGAGTAGTGGAGCTTCTGTTCAAATATCCATGAACAGTACAGGTGGTACTTATATGTGTCTAATTATTATAGTCATAGTTATTCTTTTGCTTTGTTTTTTTTTTTTTTTTTTTTTTTTGGACAAACTGCTGAGAAGAGAGCTGCCTGTGAGTGGCAGAGATGGACCGCTCTGTTCCTCAGAGGGAAGCTGTGAGTAAACAACAAAATGGGAAAGATATTGTGCCACTTTTCACTTCTCACAAACAGATAATTTTTACCAGTGTGTAGCTGAAATATAATTTATGTATTTGTTGCTTTTGTTAGACAATCTCATGAAGGCTATAAAATCCAAATTTCAGCATGCTCTATTGTCAAATATGTATGCTATTTAAAATACCGTATGTATTCAGACTTTAGAGAGTTGGAGAGAAGCAAACCGTTGAAGGGCTGAAATCAGCGAGACGAAATTCAAACAGGATCCCCTGATATTAGGTGTCTAAAGCTGTTCCAGCTCTCAACTACTAGTCAGTTTCAGACATTGATCATCCACGGTTCAGCCTGACACTTGGTTTCGACCTGGTCCTGTTTAAGCACAGGTTGCAGCAACTAATCCAAATGACTCCAGAGGAGGGAGTTTGTTTGCACATAATTTGTGCACATCTGTGCAGGCAACAAAACATGTTTCCTTCATTAATGCTTAAATTGTGAACATTATCAAATAAATAAATTGTGAGGGGAAAAATGAAACACAGATTTTTGTTTTGCTTGCACAAATGGGATGATAGATGATGTACAAACAAAGTAGTCTATTTTGGTGTCATTTGGGTTTTGAGATGATAAGCTTTTTCTTAAAATTTTCTGTAGTTTATTTCTCAAAAATAGAACAAAACCTTTTACTTTGTATATGAAATATGTAGCTTTTTTTTTTTTTTATAAAAATTTTGTTTTATTCATACCCTGATCACATTAGCTGCCAAACTCTTGGAGGTACTATGTCTTCCTCAGTAGTGGTCCCTACAGATGTCTGTAATTCATTTAATTGTTTAATAAAACATCCAACCTTAACAATTAATGCAAAATGTGCAGGTATTACGGAATTAGCTGTGCGGTGATGTTAATACGTGGATTTACAGGATTAATGATTTAGCTTGGTGCGTAGCAGTCACTCCACCATAGACGTCTGCAGTGTAGAAAGCACAAGTTGTGGTGGTTTTCATTTTGTCATGAATATAAACTAATGCGATGAATGTGAAATTCCAGCAATGATATTCCTAATGTTCCAGGACACGGGAACAAAAACAACTGACAGTGGTTCAATAAGATGACTAATGTATAGGTAGCCTGTGGTAAATAATAATATTAATAATAATAATAATAAATCAATTTTATATAGCGCCTTTCAAGAAACCCAAGGTCACTTCACAATAACAGACAACCACAAAATCACATCACATGAACAAACAAAAAACACAACTAGCTGGGAAAGGCCAGCAGGAAAAGGTGCCTCGTCAGCTGTGACTTAAGAGTCCAAAGTTGGTGCCTGGCGAATCTCCTGCGGAAGCGAGTTCCAAAGGGTGGGAGCTGCCGCACTGAAGGCCCTGCTACCAAAGGTTCGCCTTCTGTTGTGGGGAATGGAGAGGAGGCCGAAGTCCGTAGACGGCAGGTTCCGGGAGGGGTGGTGAACATGAAGGAGGTCTGTAAGGTACTGAGGAACAAGGGTGTGCAGAGATTTGTAGGTGAGGAGTGAGGTGAGAAGTTTGAATGTGATCCAGAACTTAACAGGAAGCCAGTGCAGTTGTTTGAGAGTGGGGGTGATGTGCTGCCAAGGTTTAGTGCGAGTGAGAACCCTGGCAGCTGAGTTTTGAACATGTTGAAGTCTGTCTAGAGTTTTATTGGTGACCCCGTACAGAACAGCATTACAATAATCCAGACATGAGGTGATGAAGGCGTGTATGAGAGTCTCAGCAACAGAGTCAGGGAGTGCAGGTCGGAATCTGGAGATATTCCTGAGGTGGAAAAAGGCGGATTTGGTGACAGATTTGATGTGAGTGTCATAAGAGAGTGGTAGTTCTTGTAGGACAAATAATTATTGATATGGAGAGAGTCACGCTTGGTCGGACAAATTAAAATATTATGATTTTGCATAGATAGTTCAGTGTGGATCTGTGTTTGTGTTAAGGCTCCACATAAGAATCTTTATTTGCAGGTCTTTTGTCAACAATGAAAAGACATTACGATTTTTTTTTTTTTATTTTTATGGAAATATGAGCAGATTTTCTTCTCTCACTTTCTCCTCAGCTAATAGACGTTGGAAGGAATTTTTTGTTCATATATTAGTGGAACATCTCTAGTCCTTTTACACACAGTTAGTGCATTTTTGAGCAATCATGCGACGTTTATCAGGAAACCTAATTCTAGGGTGTAATTGAAGTTAAGTTGTTTTTGACTGTTTTATACCTGAGTGATGAAATGTTCTATTATTGTCTGTTTTTAAGTGATAAGCAAAGCTGTCACTGTCAGATGTGTCAACAGTATTTTTCAAGTCTAATCTTTCTGATTTGTGATGGCTGTCAATCAAAAAACAATAAGGTGACTTCAGAGCCCTCATGAGCTCTGTCTGAAATGAAGATCTGTGATGCAGAATGTTGAAGTTTTATTCTTGTAACTTCATTCATGCGCATGTGTGCACAGTGGGAGAACAGTTATTTTGACAGAAAAATTGATTTTGATAAAATACTCAACAGGTTTTGAAACATTTCGATGCTTTTTTGCTTCCTTGCTAATAATAGAACTTCTGACTGCATGGCAATCTTTTTATAGGAAAAATATTGCAAATAAAATAAGATGCACTCAGCCAAAGGTGAAACCATTTATTCATTTAAAACAACATTTCATTTTGGAAAATGGTGTAGCAGGGAAATCATCAACATTAACTTTATTTGATAAAGCACTATGAATGAAGTTACACAAAATAGTGTAATAAAATGGTGTAATAGATATACAGCTTTGATTTGCAACCATCCAAAGCGCACGCAGTCTGCGGGTGTGTGTATGTGCGTGAGCATGTGAGTCTTTGCAATGGCATTGTTCTACAGGATAGTTGAGAGCAGCCCATGATATGTCAGTCTGACTTACCCTCCTCCTCACGTTGCCCTGAGAGGGCTGTTGTCGGTGCAGACCTGTTTTGGAGTCATGCCACAGATGGTGATGAGCTTGTGTAATCCCTGTAGATTTCCATGGTTTATAAACAGCAAGACAAGCAGCAGGTCCCTCCGATCTGAACAAACACTTCTAAATCAGGGGTTGTTTATCGTTCCTGTTTGGGGTGGAGGTTGTAATTATTGCAAACAAGAGAAAACATGCAAAGAGAGATGGATTTCACAGATCTAATTGATTGGGGGAAGAGCAGCAGATTTAGCTGCTGTAACCAGCACCCCCACCAGCACCCCACAACCCCCCCACGACTGTGCTGCATGAAACTATTAGATTTATTACAGTTTATGGCACCTGAAGTATTTATCATTTCAAATGAGATGCATTCGGGGTACATTTCATTTCTTAGGAAATCCGAAAAACTTAAGCACAGTTGGAAATGGGCCGTTCTATGTACCTCACAGAAACAACAGTCTCCTCGCTCATGATAGTCAAGACCACGAGTCTCACCCTGCATGCACTGACAGAGGAAGTGTATCGAGATAATTGACAAATTCCTCGGCGAAATGAAATGCTACGCATGCTGAATGTAACATCCATGTTTGCTTTCTGTTTAGCAAAAAGAGCTGCTGCATTTTGATGTGTTGCCTCACTTCAGCTCAAGAATACATTCCTTTTTTTGTCAGGTGAATTCTTCCCAATATTCCAGGCAAAAATAGGAACATTGGGAAACCACTTTGATCCATGACGTGTTGACATTTCATTTGGAGAAATCAATCAAAATCTAGCGGCAAAAAGGACACATGAAATGTGTCAAATGAAACTGCTGAAATCAAAAGTTTTATGGTAAAGGTTTTGGAATATTTGTCAAGTAAATGAGATATCTCGTAGTGCCACACAAATCACAGGAGAACTAATCAAGATTTTTTATTTTTTTCTTGCTCCGTTAGTGAGAGGTAATACTTGGGGGAAATTATTATCATCTGCAAGAATAGTTTTGTTTCCTGGTGCTTTAATGTGAAAAATTAACGATATAAAGGTTACAAATTGGAAAATCTATTTTGACAGTATGTGATATCAAAAATTCTGTCGTTGTTCTGTCAGTGTGCGGTGCTGACAAACTGGCTCATGCTTTTGTTTTTGGGGTTCACCTTGTTGGAAATCTACAGCGACCACAGAGTCATCTAAAATTAGCAGCACAGTTTGCAAAACAGCAGGTACTGTAGTGCACCCTACTAATAGACTCTAGAGGTAAATTAGCCATTATCTGAAAAAGCTAATTCACCTCTAAACCAGGTGTCTTTGTGAAAGTGAAAGAAGTTAGATGGAACACAGAAGTGCTGTGTGAAAAATATACAGCAGTGAAATATTCCACTATTGAGTAGACATGATATATGATATGATGGCGTTCTGATATAATAGGATATGATGATTGCAGTTCTCACTGAGGTTTTTACTGGGCAGAGTGCCACCTGGTCCTTTGAGGTGTGGCACTGCAGCAGAGAAGCTTTGTTTTGACCAAAGAGGACATATCGAAATACACTCTTTAGGGGAGTGGTGCAAATGCCTCTTAATGGATCTGGCGTGGCACCTGTCAGGTCTGCAAACACAGCCACGGTTTAACATACAGCACAAACACAACAAACCCCAATCACCCCGCTGTGGGGCTGACAAGCTGTTTGCGAGACACGTCTTAAAGTTTCAACCAGTTAAAACACGAGTGCACTTTCAAGTTGTGGTTAAGAGTAAGAATCTGAGCATCAGCACGCTGTTATATGCTGTAGGAATTTGTCAGTGGGGTTGCTCGCTTGACCAAAAACATCATTATACAACATATACAGTAACTCTGGAGGAGCATCTATTAGCCTGGATGCATGTTTGCTTATGTACCATCGCTTATTTATATTAGTTTATTTTACTTTGATGTGAGCAAAGCTTATAATTGCGTGTACCTCAGTCATCATGTTTCCTCGATGAAATTTTCATCCAACTATGAATTATGTATTAGTCATGCATAATGCACTCATGGTATTACACTTTTTCTCCAAAACAAAACTTATGAAAGTATTTATTCATTTATTATTATTTTTTTTTCAGTTTCACTTAGTGGTAACTTTCATATGTCTGATGCTTGCATTGAACAAACTCATAACCCCTTCATAATATGCAAACGCTGCTCAGAGGAATGTTACAGAATAAGTAGACCTCTCTGTTAAATGTGTTGACCACAGTGTATTACTGCACCCACATGCATCACTCTGTTTAGGTTGAGATGTTTTACAGCAGTCTTTCGGTGGGTTGTGAGGAGTGTATTAGTCATTACTTTAAAAGCCCGAGGCAAAGCAGTAGAGTTCTTAATACACTGTAGAAGATGCCCGCCACCAGCTCCAGGAAGTGGTGAGTGTAGAGGTCTGTCAAGGAACAGGTACAGTAATGTTCTGTGGGATAAAATAAGGTAGTGTCTGAAATTATACAATTTACAATCTTTTTTGGCTCACACATCACTGTTTGGCTGCAAATGAATATTTTACCTGCAGAGAAAGAAATTTGTTACCTGCTCTGAAATGGTGATGGCTCACAGTCCATTTCTGGGAAACATTACTTAAAGGACTTGCTTAGAATTATGAGTAGAGTTTTGTTCTAAGAAGGAAAAAAAAAAAAAAAAAAAACCCAACAAAAAACCAAAAAGCTACATTTATTAGTATTGCTGTGGCCATTTCTTTTTTTCTCTCACATTCCAAAAATTTATGGACACTGAGAATCTTTGTCTATTTTTCACTGAGTTTCATAATATCACCATGATATTACCATTAAAATTGAGTAGTTACTGGCTGGCTGCCATAAAAACTTTAAATTTTTTTTGTGAAATTTTGTTGTAAATGTATGAAAAGTTTGCTTTATTTAAACATGAATCAAGTTATTGTACTGTATATGGTATGTTTTTGCAGACATATGCCATATTTTCATAAACTATATATGTTGTATTTTGCTATATTTCATCTTTGCCGAGCAAAAGTATTTCTTTTTGTTTTTTTCTAAATGAAAATTAAGTTACCTGCATGGATTCTTCATCACATCAACTCTAATAAACAACTTTGCTTGAGTTTTCTCTAAACGACTGCAGTGACTATTTTAAATTATGGATTAATCTTGTAGTTTTTTTCAACTCTTTACCCCTAAAGAAGAATTGAGTGTAACATCATATAAGACCAGAGTAAAAGGGAAGATTTTCACTTTTTTCCACAAAAAATTACCTTTATTAAAAATTACAATTATTAATTTATTATCAAAATAGTTGTCTGATTCTTTGTTGATTTACTATTTGAGAAACTGACTAATTGTTGCAGTTCCAATCTAATCTTACAAGTATACAAGTTTAAAAATCACTCTATTGTGTTAAATGAACAGAAATACAAATGATAGTAATAACCATAATAGTTGAGAGACAACAAAGTCCTAACAACTTATGTAAGCCTAATGTACTGATATGACAAAAGCAAGAAAAGCTGGAATAAATGAGTGGAAAGACATAACACAGGTGCCCTGCATAGTGCCATTAACCAATTCCCATCCAGTCATGCTCTGTGACGTGTAGAAACATGCTGAGGAGAAGCAGCTGAGGGTTCATTGTTAGGGCAGGATGGCGCTTCAGTCACAAAGACACTCCACTGGCTGCTGTTTCAATAGGAAGAGTGATCAAAGTGACATCTGCATCTAGATCTATGAGAAAGTCAGTTGATAGACTGAGAAACTCTGGTCAGCAGCACATCTGATGACAGGGATGCTTTTACATTCGAGTGATATGTAAGGAGGAAGAGAAGAGCAGCTCTTCCTCAGGTGACTGAGAGTGTCAGTGGAGCAGGACGTGATCAGAGTGCCTGAGCAGGAACAGTCTGCTGCTGGTCACATAGAGAGGAGTATTATAGTGAGGCTGCAGTACACAAACCCCTAATTACAAAGATGAATGCACATTTACAAGTCCAGCCGTGCAAAAAGCATCAGTACTGGTATAAAGACAAGTAGAAATAAATGACATGGTCAAATGAGACATTCTTCACTGTTTTCTTGACAGGGGAACAAGTGCATGTTCACATTCACCAAGAGAATGCTACAGGTCTGAATGTTTGACCCTATCACTGAGAGGATCTGGTGGCTCTGCTACACTGAAGACATTTTTCTGACATGATATCATCCGCTTGTTATCTTTGAGGGAAGGGTCACAGAAAATCATAAACTGATCTGAGTGATCACCTTTATTTTAGGAGGAAACATGTCTATCCTGTTGGGAGTGGCACGAGGACACACTGAATAATTTGAGAATGAAAATGATGTGAGTCAAATGGTATCGCCTTTACAGTCACCAGCTCTAGACCCAGTTGAACATCTGCTGAGGATTTTGGACTCAAAACAGCCATCATCAACAACCAAAAAAAATGGAGATTCATCTTTCAGAAGAATGGTGTTCCTCCCTCAATAGACTCGATGTCAAAGAGCACTTTAACTCTCCTGGTGACTTGTGCTGCTCCAGTACCTTACTAAGACACTTTTATATGATTCTTTTTTCCCCGTATAATTTGTCAATACACTCTCTGTTAAAGAGGATTAGTTAAAATTTCTTCAGTACACGTCAATGACAAATGATGAACAGTATATCCCATTGTGCCTTAGCTATCAAGACTTCTGTGGAGCATTTCTGTTCAGGTGTGTGTGTGTGTGTTGAAAAAAGGATGACAGAGAGAGAGGAGAAAAGAGGGAAAATATGATATCAATGCTAAGATTGACTCAGTAGGGAGAGGAAGTAGTGACAGAAGCTGGCACGCTCAGAAGATTGGCAGCAGGGAACAGATGGTCAGAAGGAGAAAGGAAACATGACCAGGATGTGTAGTTATGCAAAGATAAGCAAAGGAGGTGCAGGGAGTGCTGATGAGCTATGAGACACTGGCATCATAATTCTGTGTATAACAAAACCATCCAAGTATCAAAACTTTTTGCTAGTGCTTGACATGTCAGACAGCCAAAGAAGTCATGCAGTGCTTCTAAAACTTGTTCCTCATTGTTTCCCATTTAGGGTATAATGAATAAATGGATATCTGACAACATCTGATAGATGCCAGATGTTTTTGATGAATGTAGATGTACATTTATTCATACTGAAATGTTGTCCGATACATTTCAAAGACATAATGCAAGAGTCATTTAGGCTTGTGCTGCTCGATATTATTCTCCTTATATTATCAAATGAGATGAAATGACCTTGATGTTTTAAAACGGCGTTTTATTTAATTCCAGACATCATACCTATCACAGTAGATCCACTAGAGCCTGAATCTTCAGTTCAAGAGCAAGTATGAAATGGGCTGTGTGCTAACCACTGCTGCTGTTTAGCATCATTATCCTACCCCGACAAAAAGTAGCCCACTGACCAGCATGGAACTAAACTGAGACTAGGGACTAAGAATCCTGCTGTTAATCTTATGCAAGTCCATATCAAAGTGATTTTGGCCCCAATAAGCATGAGTGAGAAATCCCCCATGGGCAGCTAAATCCTGAAATCAGCCCATTTTCCATGCAGTGGTCTGTGAGAACACCAGCTGCCACTGGCTATGGTGGACGTGAGCCCTAGCACAACGCACTTCACTTTGCATAACCAGGGCACTAGGTTTTGTTTGTAATTGGCAAAGATGGCGAGAAGAGCGTCTGGTTGAATATGCCTCCGTAGCTGATCCCACGGTGGCGGTGTGTGCCCTTGAAAAGATGCTTGGTTTGTAAAGTTAAGACCAAAGGCCAGTATTGATTGAATTATTACAGCTCCATGCCCCCGAAGCTGTGCAGTAACGATATAGTAATTACCTGTATGCACCGCCTCTGGCTTAAAGATGACTCATTTCAATAGCAGTTCCAGTAGAAAGCATGTTGGGGGTGGGAGGCAGTGTCACCATGTTTATTTAACATTTCATTTTAAATTAATGAGCCCTGCTAAGGTTGTGTCCACTTATTCCTGGATTTGAGAACTACAACTGGGCACTGTGGTACTGTGCTGGCTAGCTTTGTAAGCACTTCTACATTAAAATAAATGGTGCTGAAATGTTTTGCTAAAGCTTTTACTATATATTGAAATTCTGCTCAAGGTTTTGTAGTTTGTTGAGATACGTATTCAATAGTATTTGATAGGAGACAGCAGTGTGGGTTAAATAGTTTGAAAGGAGAACATGTTTGTCCTGGGGCACTGTTTAAATTTATTGAGTTGCGGGGAGAACTTTTGAAAATAAAACTTGAAAAGTGATTTTATGTCACTCCATGTTCCATATTTGTTACTTATAGGTCAGTGGTGTTTAGCTCAGCCACAAAAGAAATTACTATCTTAGAGCCATAGTGTCATGTATGCAATTTCAAACTCACTTCCCATAATGCAACAAATTGACAAACCACCTAACTTAATAAAATAAAAGGAAAGTAAGTCCCAAATTCTTTCTTTTGAGAAGATAATATATATATTTAATCTGTTTTGGAGTTGTGATGCTCTGTTTTCCTTTTATATTCAAATATCTGCGATATTTTGTCCCTAATAGAGGTTCTAAGAATGAGACTCAACGGTAGTATGGCAATAAGCAACAATTTTAACTATAAATAACTAGTTTCTTTCTAAAGATATCCACCGATCAGCCACAACACGACAACTCACACGTGGAGTGAATACATTGATTATCTCCTAACAATAGAACCTGTCAGTGAGATGGACATATTAGACAGCAGATGAGCATTTTGTCCTGAACTTATTGAGTTGGAAACAGGAAAAATGGGTGCAAATCTAAGGATCTGTGCAACTTTTAACAGGGTCCAACTGTGATGGCTGGACAACAGAGCATCTCCAAAACTCCACTTTGTGTGGGGTGTTCCATGTGTCTGTGTGGTCTGTACCAAAAGTGTTCCAAGGAAGAAAAACTAGTGAAACGGTTGGGCAGCCAACACGGTCCAATCCTACAGATGAGCCGCTGTAGCTGAAATTATTAAAAAAGCGAAAGGTCCCAGAATGCAGTGCTCTTGCAGCTTGTTGTGTATGGGGATGCCTGGCCACTGTAATCTGCAGGCTGCACAAAACAGATACCACAGCTCACCTTCTGAGGTCTGGGATTGACAAGTCAGGGCTGTTTTGGTGGCAAAAGGGGGGACCTACAACATATCAGGCAGCTGATTATAATGTTATCCCTGATCAGTGTAATGCAGTAATGGAGTCCTGAGCATGGAATGAATTTGCTCAAAAAAACCCCCAAAAAGTTTTAAAGTTCTTAATTCAGTCATTTGCATTTTGCAGATAAATCCAAGGCACGGCTTTTTTTCTGGGCAGATTGTAGTCAGACAGTGGACTGTCAAAACATCCAGAAAGTTTTTTTTTTTTTTTTTTTTTTTTTTTTTGCTGTTGTTTTTTTTTTTTTTTTCCCCATGCAGATGAAGTCCAATGCCGAAATTCTTTCCCAGTAAGACAGCGGAGCCAGTACTGGCTTTAGCGAGATGGAGTGTCCTGTGTGCTTCCAAAGGGCTCCAGCTTGATTAATTCCCTCCCCCCTACCATGTCTAAATAATATGATGCTACATAATATGACAAGTCTTATTCCATTAGTCACTGAAACACAAGCATGACACCCATAGCTATTAATTAGTTCGGCACGGGTTGCCATCCCTAGATGGCTAACTGATCCAGTGTGATATTTAGCGACAGTGGTGATTATTTATTTAACCTTCAAGAATACGTCATTCAATATGTATGTTATGGCCTCACAATCGCCTACTAAGAAATAAACTGCATTAGGTTTTTCAAAATGTAAATGACTCAGAGTTCCTAACATCCAATTACCATGTTGATACAACACAAATTTAGATTCAGACTAGTTTACTAGTCAAAAACTAATAGACACATTTAGAAAACAGATAATCTGTCACTAGAGTTGCGTTACCTTTTTAGACCAGAAACAGTGGCTAATATTAGCAGCTCATATCTATCGATCTATCTATCTATCTCTCTAATCTGCTTTTTTTCTTTACAACAAACAGTTTTGTGAGGAATAAGTATAAGAGTAATAAGTGATTGATAATTAATTAGCTGACTAGTATCCCGACTACCAACTAATACGACTTGCTGTGTTTAGTCTGCACACATCCCTGATTTATTAAAGAAATGTTTGGCATGAATGCAAATAGTGCATCATATTTCAAAAATGTAATATGAAGCTTTTTGTGTTCTGTGTGTTTGTATGCTAGTTTCTTCTAACACAGCCTATATACATACTTAACTTGACTGGGTATCTATCTATCTATCTGTCTGCCTGTCTGTCTGTTTGTTTGTTTGTTTGTTTGTTTGTTCTGGATTTCCCTCTGTGGATTAATTAAGTATTTCTGATTCTGATTGTGATGAATGTTTAGCTTCTCAGGCTCTTAAAGAGGCTTCGGTTTCCCTCTCATCTCTCTCTGTGGCAGTGCCACACAAAGCTAAATCAGTTTTGATTTGATTGTCACTTGTCCAGCTCACTGATGCTTCAACTTGTCAGCAGCACATGGCTGATATAAAAGAGTACACTTTGTAAGTTAGAAAGCTGATCGGATCAGACAAACATATGGTTACACTTTTATTGGGGAACACTAATCAGAACCTGCATGTACAACAATCATGACACGCCCCATTGTGTAGTCATGCATATTTGATGCTGAATTGAGATTAGACCACTGTAGAAAATGGCTGTGATATGCATACATCTTCAGACTCCCTATTTGAGTGATTACTTCTAATTTTACTCTGTAAGGTGCTGACTCACATGTTTTTTGCTTCGAGCAAAAAGCCCCATTATCAATGTAGCCGTTCCCAATGTCCCATCAATAAGGCAATAAAAAGATGGAATTTTATTCCCACCAACCATCGATAGCAAATATTCTTGCAGGCACTAGAAAATGCACCACAAACATAAAGCTCTCATTATAGAACACTGGTGAAGCTTTGCAAAGCTCCAGAGAGCAGGTGTTATTTCCCAATGGAGCACTGACAGGAGGAAAAAAAAAAACATGTATATGTTGGAACATATGGAGAGGTATAAGTGTTGGGCTACAGTCTGAGCTTTAACACTCAGTTCAGTGATCGAAAGCCATCGCACACACATGACCTTTTGCGCATAATAGAGGTAATAATTATGTGTTAGTTTGCAACAGGATTGTTTATCAAATATGCAAGCTCTAAATGAAAGCTGAGCTATTTAGACATCAGTCAGGAAAAAAGTAGGAACTCTAAATGCTCCTCTTAATCTAGTGGATTGCAACATGCACATCATTACACAAAAGCATGATGCAGAGTAATGACGGTGATTTGTGGAAGTGTGGACAGAAATATTAGTGTTTATCTCATTATGATAAAGGAGCTTAGCGCTAATTAAAGTATTCAGTATCTTCCTTGAGCACGCCGCTATTTGCTACCTCTTCTGCATGATCAAGAGCATAAGAGGTGAATGGCAAATTAGAGGTGTATATTATCCACAAATGACATGCAAACACTACTGTATATCCTCTGCTAGATTATGATGCAAACATCTCTTAGTCTTTTTTTTTTTTTTTTTTTTAATGTTGCAGTAAATCGTGACTCAATCTCACAATTTTGAAAAAGTGCTGGAACTCGGATCTCGACTCAGTCAAAGCTGCCAGGAACTCTTTCAAAATAAAATCACTTACAACTTTCAACAGATGGGGACACAAGTGCTTAAAAATGCATCAGATGAAAAATGAGATTAACTGTTGTAGTCTCAGTGACAACACGCACATTATTTATTCAATACAAAAGGATTGAGGCTTGGCCGGGCTTTCACAGCGATACTCTTTATATTCTCAGTGTAAAACACAATGTGTAATTTGTAACCATAATACCCCCTCAAGGTAGGAACCAGACTGAAATGCTTGTGTGACTGATACTTCTAATTGAATCTTATGAGCTCCCACAACACTCTTAATTAATTAATTCATAAGTATGAAAACGGAACATTTTCTGCTCTTTTTTTTTTCATACATTTTCCAAATCATAACAACACATGTACATAGGGGGATTACAGTGTACAATACAGTTATGTGCAAAGCTCTTCTGTGACTTTAATGCGTCTTTTTTTTTTTTTTTTAAAGCAGGCGACCTTTTTACAGGCTGTGTCCTTCAGTGCTCTTTGACCTGAGAAGAACTTTCCATGTTTTGGTTCACCTCTTTGCTTTTGTGTTCAGATGAATTTACTGTTCAGCTAAGATGGTATAACCTTTGCTCATGCTTCACCTGTCAAGAACATAATATGTTTATGTCAAAAGTCAACATGTCAACACAATGTTTATCCAAGAATGATACCAATATCCAAGAGGTAAAAGGTAAAACTTACTTTTTGTCTGAGATATGTGCTGTATGTCTATAAATTGATATTTGTCTTATCAGTCAGTCAGTATTCAGACCTTTTGCAGTGGCACTTGAAATTTTTCTCCGGTTTCTCCCACTTCTCAGGATCATCACTGGCATGTCTCTAAGCCTTGACTGGAAGATAATTTACCTGTGGTAAATTCAATTGATCGGATTTTATTTGGAAAGCTAAGGCTGTGTCATGGGGTCAAAAGAAATGCCTGCAAAGCTTAGAGACAGAATTGTGCCAAGGTGCAGATTTCTGCAGTGTTGAAGGTTTCCAAGAGCACAGTGTAATTCTTACATGAAAAAAGTTTGGAACAAGCAGAACTCTTCTTGGGGCTGTCCACCAAGCCAAACTGAGCAATCAGGGTTAAAGGCTCTTGGGGGAAAAAAAAAAAAAAAAGGCCAGCGAGGACCTCATGGTCACTTTGGCTGAGCTCCAGAGAGCCTTAGTGGAGATACTTCATGAATGGATTTTAGCAGAATACTGCAATTATACAAAAAGGTAGAAAAGTGAAAGCCCCTGAAAATTCGCTGTACCAAGGTCATCCATTCAAAGAGGAAATCAAAGTCCCGCTGTTGTTAGGAAGATGCTGTTTTGATGTTGAATGACAAACATGAAATGTTTTTTGTTGTTGTTGTTGTTTTTTTTTTAAATAGATTTTATTGAACAACTGTGAAATGTTAACTCATTGACATGAGCACAAAATTACATCCAAATTATAATTTCTTCTAAAATCTGGATTACATAATTTAGTTCGATATTGTTTTCTTGAGTCAGGAAAAGATTAATACACCGCATACTGTGATCCTTGAAGCAGCACTTCATCTCCTGAAGTGGACCATTTATGTAAAACATTCAGTCTTCATGACTGCTGTCATTCAGGCTCAACCTGAAATGGATTGTGCACCAAGTGTGTCTGGATTAGTTGTTTTTCGATCAGTGGGGAGGATTAAATGCTATCAGTGACAGGTTAATGCATATCATTGTATTTCATTTGTCTTTTGCATCCCTTTGATTCTGGCTTTGATTCCGATGCAGGCTTGAGCTTAAAATCTTATGTTCGAGTTTCCAATGGAGATTTGATTGAAATTTAAAGATAAAAACAGTCCGCTTTACAATCTTTTTATATTGTATTGGAACCTAACTGTCACTCTCAAGTACAGCTGGTGACGTTGTTAAATCCGGTAAATACTCACAATTTGGCATTTTAAATTGTGCAAAGCACAGAGGTAGCACGCAGAGTCTCCAAGATAAACAAAAAAGGGATCATGCTCCTCTGGATTACAGATCTATGTCAGCAACCTGTGCTTTTCTGCTGAACCCACATGGTCAATAATTTCTCGCTGTTTGAAAGGCGCATGAGTAGAATTCTGCGCCCAAAGATCTAATGAAACGACAAAGAATTGACCTTCAGGATACATGGGATTGATTCTTTACCACCATCCTCATGGTAATTAGCTTTGAATGGTTCTGCTCTGAATTATAAGTGAGTTGTATAGAGATGGTATGACACACAAGAACACTCAGTCCTTCAAGGTTTACAGTTCAGAAAGGCAACAATGGTTCCACAGGGATTAGAGATGTGCATTGTTCCAAGTTAAAAGGCTAAAACGCAGCATCAGCATACTGACTCCACTGAGGCTACATCAGAGTAGAAGGTCCCCTGTTTGAAGGGTCCTGATTAGGAGCTATAATGGATTAAGACATACTGAAAAACGCTGCATTAATTTTTTGTTTGGCAATGAAAAGTAGTGGTCCAATGGATAGCTTGTTTGGATAATGAATGGTGGAGCCTCACATGTCATTTACATTAATTCCTGCTGAGAGAGAAGCCAGTGATTATAAAAAAGATGGCGTATATTTTTAGCACCACAGTATGCTTCTTTCCTTTTTTTTTTTTTTTTTAACTTTCTTCTCAGGTGGTTTGGCCAGGTCAGCGTTTTGATTTGAAGTGGGA
This sequence comes from Remorina albescens, assembly GCA_034769265.1. Taxonomy (NCBI): domain Eukaryota; kingdom Metazoa; phylum Chordata; class Actinopteri; order Carangiformes; family Echeneidae; genus Remorina; species Remorina albescens. The sequence continues at coordinate 18,833,878 of CM068497.1, read as the reverse complement.
GTGGCATGGAAGGCCACTGTGCAAAATTGAACCAAATTCACCCGGCAGCATGTTAAACCATGTGTAAAATCCTCACCATGGGCTTAGAAAACGATCCCTGACTGGAGCGGCTGCCTTCACCGCCACCTCTGTCTTTAGGGACAGTCACACTCATTTCTGTGCACCACTCACAGGAACCTTTGAAGGAAGAGGGATGTCTAGGAGCCCATTAACCTCCCCTGTGCCTGTGCATAGATTCCTGACAAACGCCCAGACACCAGGTCACAACCTTTGTAAAAAGTAAGCCTCTTCTCACAACACAGTCTGGCTCTTTCTTTTGTTGTTTACTACACTCTACCCCCCCTCCCCCCCTTTTTTTTTTTTTATTGCATTTCCACAATTCCAAGACAGACACTCGGCGTGCATTGTAAATTGTACAAAGTGATAATAAGTGTCGATTTTGTGGTGACACTTATTTGGAGTTGTTTAATGTTGACTGCGGGCTCGTGTTGAGTCTGCTCGTAAAGCTGTTGTGGCTCAGGGGTGCCTTGTTGAAAACTGTCTAAAAGTGTTAAATGAACTCTGCTGGCTTTGGGCACATTTTAATGCATTAAATCTGGTACATGGTGATTTTTTTTTTTTTTTTTTAACACTCTCAGTTAAGACTCACTACAAACAGGAGACATGGTGATGACAGCTTCATACCTGACTTCCATTGGGAGCCCACCATACTGATTATAGTAATTTTTAAAATATTTTTGTTTTGGGCTTTTTTTTTTTAATATATAATGGGCCCCATCTATCAGTATATTCCCTGCAGCGGCCTATTGTCTCCAAATGGATGTGAGGCAGTAACCCTTGAGGCACACGGTGTAAATGTTTTGACAGTTTAGCAGAGATCAGAACTATTTCTAGGTGTTCTCCATTGGTGAAGCGTCTTCATTAGTCAAAAAGCGTGGGCGGGACTCTTGCTCTCTGCAGCGAGTCAAAGAGAAAGGCAATAAAGGGAGGCAGGAGCTGCACTTTGCCGACGAGCATCTCTGCCGTCCTGCTTTCACTACAGTAATCACTGCCCCCCAACCCCCCTCCTCCTCCTCCTCCTCTTCCTCAACGCGGATCTGCGAGAGAAAATACACGGGGACTCCTCCGGGGGGAAAAAAAGAAAGAAGAAAAGGCAAAGGAGTTCATCAATGTAACTCCGGTCCAGTCCGAAACTGCGCCGTTTACCTGGATAAGTCCATCCCGACGAGAAGAAGAAGAAGAGAGAGAGGGAGAGAGAGAGAGAGAGACAGAGCGAGAGAGAAAGAAAGAGAGCAAAAAAAAAAAAAAAAAGACAAGAGACTAACCGAGTGGAGTGTCGACGTGAAATTGTGAGGGGAAAGAGAAGAATATGATTGTCAAGCAGCACTTGATCTTCGTCCTTTCCAGCCTGTGTGCGAGCGTCTTTAAAGGTGAGCGCTGGGATGTAGCTGTGTGTAGACGGGCGTGGTGTGCGTGGTGTGCGGGGAGAGATGCTGCTGCTGCTGGGGCTGGTGGCGGCTGCGTTTAAGTGGGGGACACATCAAAATGCGATCGTGTCACATGTGAGTTAAAGTATCCAGCGCACGCAGGAGAGTTGATTTTTCTTTCTTTTTTCTTTTTCTTTTTTACCCCCCTCCTTTATTCTCCCCCCCCCCCACACACACACACACCTTCTTTCAAGTGATGTTGGTTTGCGCAGCAATTGTGGCCGGAGCTCGGCTGTGGGTGTCTGCTGTCAGAGCCAACTGTGCTGGAATGCCTGGAAGTTGAATTGTGCGGCGCAATGAAAAGCAGAATGCGGCTGCACAAGTTTTTTGTTTTTTTTTTTTCTTTTTTCCATTATCGGAGACAACTTGGATGTCCACCCCCACCATCTCCCCTCCCCCCACCACACCACCACCACCTCATCCTCCTCCCTCCCTTTGGTATTAAGTGACAGATAAAACATCAGGCTGCAGATGAGTCGCCCATAGTCTCACCCACCCCCCCCCCGTTTGTTTGTTGTGTTCCTCCAGTTGAATGTGGCACAGCTGAGACAGGGATGCACTAAAGGTTACAGCAGTCCTGTCACTGAGTGGATCATCCTAAAGTCACACTGTTGGCTCCGCTTTAACTCATTTCACGCCTGACTTTTATTATAGTAGACTATGATTATTTATTCGTTGTTTATTTTGCACAGGCGACTGCATTACAGTGGAGCTTTTGTCTCCAGCACAGTCAGTCAGTCAGCGCACTGGGTTTAAGTGCAGGCACAATTTTTTGTGTGTGTGTGTGTGTGTGTGTGTGTGTGTGTGTGTGTGTGTGTGTGGACGCGCTCTCCGCGATGGCCGGTTCGCGTTACTGACCGTGCGAGCCGCGTTGTCTCTCAATGAAAGTTGGGCTGCCCAGGATCGGACGCAGGTAAGCCTGTGTGTGTGTGTGTGTGTGTGTGTGTGTGTGTGTGTGTGTGTGTGTGTGTGTGTGTGTGTGTGTGTGTGTGTGTGTGTGTGTGTGTGAGTGAGTGACGCCCGTGGGTGGCCAGGCGTGTGTGTGTGTATGTGTGTGAGTGTGACGCCCGTGGGCGGCCAGGCGTCTGTGTGTGTGTGTGTGTGTGTGTGTGTGTGTCCGTGTCCTCATGACAACTCCCCCCAACTCCCCACTGACTGTCCCGCTCTTGGACATGCCTGCTCAGCCACCGCCCTGTAGGCGACCAGTGCGCAGATACACACAGCTCACATCGGGGGAAGGAGGAAGCTGTAAAATAAATAAATAAATAAATAAATAAAATAAAATACCCAGCGATCCCAACTTAATAAGGTTTTTTTTTCCCCAGAGGACATCAGGAAGGAGGAAGGGTTTTTGGACATTGCTGATTTAGTGCTCTGTAGTGAGGAGATAGCAGTTATGGTGCTGTGGTGTCAGAGGAATATGGTTCAGAATGGATCTGAACTATTTCTGTTCTAGGACCAACTCAGACCACTGCAAACCTAAAGTCAGAGTCTCTGAAAGACTGCATGTGTACTTTTCACATTGCATCATCCCATCAAGAATCAGCAGAATCCTATTTAAGTCTTAGAATTTGTCGGAACATCACCACATGTCAAATATTTTTAGTCCAAATGTCAGACTCAAGAAACGGCACACCCACGTTCAGTTTATATCAAATGTCGGGCAGCATAATGGTTTTAAAAGAACAACACACTGATTTTAGATTTCTCTTTAAGGTACAAAACAAGACTATTTATGTATTTATTTTCATCCAGCAACAACCACTTTGCATTGTGGCTCCTCAAGATCAGGCCCCTCTTAGTTAAAGATCCATACATGGTTTTGCATGTTTTAGGGCCCATTAGCCACAGGCTCTTACAGTGTAGCTGTTGGTGTCAGGGTTATGTGAGCATTGTGAGAATGAGCTTTTTTCTTGTATTGCAAGCGGGGACCACTGCTTGCAATACACCTTTTGATGGTGCATTCAAAGATACTCCATTACATGAAATGTGTGAAATTACCTTCAGTGAGACTTAGATTCATGTGCTTTGTTGGAAGTAAAAAGCCACACACAGTAACAAGAAAACACTGACAATGTGAGAAGTTGCTGCTGTTTTGAAAAAGTTACCACATATTTAGGCCTGTTTTCAGTTCTGTCTTCACTGAAGTTTAAGTATTTGGAGTAACTCACGATACATTTAAAAACCTGTTCATATTCAAATGTCAGATGCAAATCTGAAATACCAAAAGTTCAGTTGGAGTATTCCGTAATGGCAGGTTTAAGATGATTCATGCAGTTTATGGCTGAACCCGACTGATCACTTCACCCCGCTGTGTAATTTTTAGCACGTCATATATTGTTGCATTATATTCCTATTTCAATGTTTGTCTGTGACAGAGGGCTGGGATCAAAAACAATATTGTGTCTGCCCAGAAGCCCATCTATAAATACTGTAATACGGACAGCAGGAGCATCAGAACGGAACTATGGTTCTGCTGCTTTGAACTTATTGGCAGCGTTAGCTAACACAACAGTGCTAACAGCGTAGAGAATAAAATTGGATGGCTCAAAGCTAGCACATATTTCCACTGATTTGGCTTCATGACATCCTACCAGAGAGAACAGGTCACAGAGTTTTATCATCTTGTCCAAGAGCTGCGCTAAGATAGTGGCCGCTTCAAGGGCTGCTTTAAATATTTATGTCATGTGGCTTAACTCTAGATGCATGAACTACTGTCGCCTGGGGTAGCACCCCCAAAGACTGTATGTGAGAAACGAAAGCATTTACTTTGTAGAAGATGTAAGCAGTCAAACAATGAATGAAATAAATAAAACCAGAAAGCCTTCTGAGAGGAAACACCACCACCACCACAAAGTGTACACTATGTTATTGAAATTGGCAGAATTTTATTTTATTTTTTTTAATCCATACCAGGATCAAGAGCTGTTCCTAAATATACAGAGATGGGCCAGTGTTGGATGTGTGCGCAAGGCTTTTTTCATTGAAGCATAATTCAAAGAGCTCCCTACGTTCACATTGTTAAGTGATTTTAATAAACAGCTGATGTGGACCTCGATCTTTCCACAAAGCCATGGCTTAACCTTTCAGCCAATTTCATCAATTCTATGCAGAGTTTTAAAGATATCATTCAAGCCAAACAGACAAGCAAACAGACAAATGAGAGAGAAAACACAACATCCTCAGAGTAGGTAAGAAGGTGCATGCATCTTCTGTGTGATCACAGCCTAATCAACAGTTAAATTGCTGTGTGCTGCATCAAACACTGCAGTGATATTGTAGACAAGACTTTAGCCTCAGCAGCTTTGTTCATGCTCTAACGCTGGGAGTCATTTCATGCAGACTCATCCTTCTTAGCACTACTAAATTATAGTATTTTGCTTAAATGCATTGCAGGGCTCTTATCTATAGCTGCAGCTATGGAGTGCTACACTGCCCAAAAGATGAATCCTTATGGGTATTTGCTGTACATCCATTGTTGTTGTTTCAATTGTGTGCCCTGGCTTGTGTTCCTGTGCTCTAAGCATGAGGTCTCGTTGTTCCATATGTGCATCAGTGGGCAAGTATGTCGCTCCGAGAGGTGTCGGTGTGTCACCACACGAGAGTCATCACAACATATTTCATCAAACGCAGCTAATGAAGACACCTGACAGATTTGTCTCAGTTAAGGGTAAGGTGGCAGTCAGGCTAGTAATGTTAATTAGCCATGTGGTACAGCAATACTTATACGGACACGCAGGCTGGTTGTGTCAGATGTACAAAACTCATCTTTTCTGGCCACATTTCTCATTTCTCATTTCTTTAGCCCCAGTTTGGGCTGACTTTCCTTCTGCTAAAATGTTTCGTCACTTTCCTTCTTACAAAAACCCCAAAAGCGTCCGTACTGCAGAGGGAACTTTTTCCTTTGTTTGAAACTAGAGCCTTTCATCATTTTCTTATTTCATTAGACAATTTGGCAAGTACAACCTGCAGGTAACATTTGTGCATTGGTGTGTGTTTGACCATAATGTGTGGGGGCAGTTATGACGGCAAAGGGGAGAAGAAAAGAAAGTGGCTCTCTTTATTTATTTATTTTTTTCCCTCCATCATTTAATCTGGTATCGAAAATACCAGAAACATCAAAATTATATTTGAAAGCAGGCAAGGCTGAGGAAGAATAATGTGAAAGAAAACGTTCTTCTTTGATTACGTAAGAATTGAGGTTATAGTCTTTAAAAATACAAAACTTGGACAGCGTTTCTTAGATTTCTTATTTAAACACGGGCTTAAGCGAAGGCCCCTGCTGTGATGATTGTTTTGAAATCGTAAACATATTCTGCCTTCCTCGTGTATCTATGAGACACACTGTAATCCAAATGTCATGTAACCCTTTGTTTGTAAGTCTTCTCTGCAACATGATTTTGGTTATTAGCAATTGCTTATGATTCATAAATGACATTTTTACAATATTGTATTGGCATCTTCTTGCAGGAAGGCAATATCTGAAACGAGGATGTACTGGAATTCCAATCCAGTGATATGGATGCATGTTAATGCATACATCGCATATTATTGAATGGTCTGCATTATTTAAACATTTTCATTTCCACTCTTTAATCCACTTCCACTCTCCAATAAGCAAGATAAACAGAATGAATATTGTGACATAGTACAAACAGTTCTAACCATATGCCCACAGACCAGAATCAAATTCAAATACAATCAGCTTGCAGCAGACAACAAAATAAAACACAGGAGTATCTGAGGATAAGAATTCAAGTAATGAAGTAAAAACAAGAGGATAATTACATTCTTTGCTGTAGAGTCACCACATCAACAGCAGCTCCCTTAAAACTCTGAGAGATAACTGTCTGTCTATTCGTCTTTTGGCATCTCCTACGGGATTGGAGTCGGTCAACCACTTAGCGGTTCTTTTTGTGCGATAACGGACTTCTCTCTCAACTTGGATGCGGTTGTATTGGAAGTCACCTGAAATTATAAGACTGCACCCAAGTGGAAGTGGACCCCAAAATGTCAAGTTTTGTGATATGCAGGCAGCCTGTATGAGATGTGTGCATGGGCGCATCTCCTGTGTGTTGGAATAATCATGCATGAGGACTAAGCTGGCTGAGCTGAAGGCAAGCTATGGCAGAGGAAGGTGGTTTACATTCAAGGATACCCATTCCCCACCGCTGAGGGTTAGCTTATCCCCGCAGAACGTCTCCCAGCTGCCAAGTGCTGGCTCTGGCTCCGGAGGAGTTCTGTATACCACTGCAAATGAATTATCCAGTAAAGGGGACAGACGTGCTCCAAAAGAGCCACTGCTGCCTTGCTTGCTTTTTGTTGACAGATATACATCTGTAGGGATAAACCTCAAGCCAGAGGCAAATGTGCTCAGACAAGTGGGGAACAGGCTTAGAGATTAGCTGCTCGCTGCCCGAGCTATGCCGTGTGTTGTCAGTCTCCCTTTGCCGTGCTCTTTGTCACGGCACTTTTCCGCGCTATGCCCTCTCTGAGTGAGTATAAGCTCCACAATGAAGCTGATAGACTGTAAGGGAAATTAGGCTATTAAAGATTATTTTGACCCGCATTTGATGGAAAGAGGTTAAGAGATTTTCCTACTTGCCAAGAAGCCTTTCTCAAGATCCTCGTGATAAATTTAATGCCACAATTGGTCATGCTGAAAAATGGTTAAAGCGGTGCTTACATCAATCTCAGACTCCTGAAGAGGGACCTATGTTCTCACATCTTAAAGGTGGAAGTCTGCCATAAATCAGCATTTACCTGTATTCCTATGATCTCAGACAGTTGAGTCAATATTTCTTAACACGACTGGCTCACTGCCTAGGATGAAACCCAGAGAGCCAAGTATTTAATTTCTCATGCCATCAAGTAGCAGCAGCTTCACCATTTACAACACACGGAGAGGTGCGGCATGAGTTGAGTTTTACACCTGCAGGAGACCGACTTTCTACTTGGGGTGGGATTTCATATTATCATTTGCAACCATATTGATCCTGAGCACCGTGGAATGCAGGCTGATTGTTAGAGTAAAATAACAGGAGACTTGTAATCTAGGGAATGTCTTCAGCAGACCATGGCTCAAACATATGGCCCAAAAACACAGGGGGAAGAAGCAAGAAAAATAAATCAAACCTATTGGAATAAAGTTAATAAATCAGGACTGCATTTGCAGTTTGCGTTCGAAAACAATACACATCACTTTTTAATGACAATATATTGGACTCTGTGTATTTGGTGTAGCTGCTGGGGAAAATTTAGCTCCACATTTACTTTGTTTGCTATTGCACATCAAACTGACACCCGTGCTTTTCAATTCTTGCCATTGAAGTTTATAAATGACGAAGATTTACTTCTCTGTTAACCTTCAATCATATTAGTGAATTATTGCGGCCATTACTCACTGTGACAACACTGGCACACTGTAGTTGCTATTATTTGTCAGACAAATAATAGCAATGGAAAAAAAAAAGAAGTAGACAACAAACCTTGAAAATTAGTGCAGCGAGCCCCATAGGCTATTTAAAATCATGCTTTATGTCTTAATACTGCAACAATGTCATTATTTTGGCAACATGAATTGAATGTGGAGCCCACCACTACAGGATTAAAGGTCTTCATCATTACATAATAGACTGCGAGAAATCAATAGAATTGATTCAACTTGGACATGTTATGCAAACGTACATTAAAGAAACCCTGAAAATGCACTCAAACCACATTCGAATAGAATCTGTGGAGGATTAAATGAAGAGCATCTCTTGTTGAAGTTGTGATGAATGAGATTTGACTGTGTTGTTGTGACGGTGTGAGGCACCTGTTCTCTGAGAGGTTTATGCACAACCTACATTTCAGCATTGTGCCCGAAATGAAGCCTATACTTCGTTTTATGCCCGTTTGTTGACCTTTACCAATCTCTCTTGGCCCTCATCTCTGTTGAAGTGGGCTTTGTGCCTGACTATCGATGAGCCTCTGAATCTCATTTAGCCTGTGCAATGATCTCCCTTTTCTCCTCTTGAAGCGGTTTACATGAACAATGTTAATATTTTTTTGTTCAGAAATGACAGTACTCCATTTTATTACCAAGCCAGCATCTCATCTGTTTCTTCATCTTTTTTAGAGTAGATGTTGTATCACCCAGAAGTTATGTTACCTTTTTTTTTTTTTTTTAATTGTCTGTTTAAAAGATTGTGAAATATTGGGAGCGCTGTTATGTGCTTACCATTACAGATATATTTTTTTCTCCTGCTCTGCATATTTGGGAGGCTTCCAAAATAGTGATTGGCTACGTGAGGTATCCCGCTGCAACCCAGCACCTGGCAACGTGACCCGAAGTGGCGCTTGTTTTAACTTGTGTCTGGATATTTTACCGCTGCATAAACAAGGCTGCATTGAGGACAATCAACCAGATAGATTGTGTTACATATTATTCCGATATGGTGACATATCATTTGCATATGGTGACATTTGCATAAAGCCCCTTTTTGTGTTTTTAGTTTTTATACAGCTTCAGAATAAAGGAACGGAAGTCATCAGTGAGGAGCCAGCTGTGGTTGAGCTTCTGAAAGTGGTTTGTTTATGATAAACAATTTTCAGAAATTGCTGCATATTGAGGAGCTAAATGTTGCTGTTATGAAATATAAACTGTTGTTTTGATATTGGGAAATCAGCTGTAATGTGTTTATATCACTTAATAGTGTTGTGAACTATCAAGACTAATCAGTTAAGCTCTAATTTGAAGTGTAAGGACCTTTTCCAACATCTGGTGGAAAATTCTAAGTGTAGACCTGCCTCACTCTGCAGGGCCATCACAAAGATCTCTTCACTTTTTGCTGAATTAATTGTGTTGTTACTGTGATTGGATAAAATGGCCCCTCAGTTTACAATCAACAAACTGTAATGACAAAAAGTTGTTTAAAATCTTCTGCTTTCAAAGGTGTTCAGAGCCTTGATTCAGTACTTGGTTCTTGGCCCTTTGGCAGCCGTTATGACCTTGACCTTGGCCCATCTGAGGCTTAGACTCAAACCCTAGAAAACATCTGCAGAGACCTGAAGATGGCAGCTCACAAACACTTCCCTTTCCGATCTCATGAAGCTTGAGAGGAATCTGGCAGGAAGATGGAGATGAACTGCCCAAATCCAGGTGTGCAAAGCTTTTATGGACGTACCCCTGAAGATTTGACGCTGTAATTGCTGCCAAAGTGACTTTTGCAAAGTAGTGAATGAAGTAAGGATCTGAATACTTATGTAAATGATGGGCTAGAAAAAGGAAATTCGCAAAAACATGCCTTCACCTTATCATAATGGGTTATTGAGTATGGATTGATGAACAAAAAACGGCAATTATACCCATTTAAAGCTAAAACCTGTGATGCAATAAAGTGTGTAAAAATACATCCTGAATCTCTGTATTGCAAATCTAAGCAACATGGCAAATGTAAGTGCATTTGGAGCAACTGTTCACTCTACTTTGAGGTTTTAAATATTTCTATATTTATGTCAGTGCAGAAATTCCATCAGTCTCACGCAGTCAGTAGGATTTTGTATCACTGGGTTGCCGAGCTCATAATGTCCCTTCAGTCAGGCTGGACATCTGAGCTCCAGATAAAGGAGGCTCTGTTGCACTATCTTAGGAAATTTGATAGCCCCCCTGGAGTAAGCCTTGCATTTTTATAGACTAGAAGCAGAAAATCGTGGCAAATGTAGTTATTTTTTCCAGGGTAATGATTTGCATTTTATGGCTATATGTCTTGATATGGTTTGTGCACAATGGAAAATTAAAGCCCCCTGAAAGTAAATAGAAATATCGAACAAGCAAACCTGCTAAGAACAGATTGTTGACTTGTGAGAAAACCCATAAGAATTTATCAGAAGACAAATGAAAACCATTTATAAACTCAGATAGCTGGATCTTATTGTGTCAAGGAGCTGGTAGACAACCTCAGCTTACATTTTTGCAGAATGCAGGCAGGTGCACCAGTCACGTTACCCGTCCATCGCAGAGGCTATCGTACACATACTAAAACATTCATGTCGTGAGGCAATCTAGTATGTCCTGACCACCCCAGCATTTTCTGTCTCTGAATTTGCGAGGCAAGGCACAGGAATTTGGGGAAAACATGCCAATTTAAAGAGCACACACAATGTAAAACTTAACAAAGATGAGGCTAATTAAAAATATATTCAAGTCTGGCAGTATTTCAGAGTATTTCACGACATTTTCCCCATGCGCTTTTGGTTTTCCTCTACTCCCCAGCGTGGTTATCACCACAGTATAAGTAAAGCGGCTGTTCATGTGCCTGAGAGCATCTTGGGAAGGAAAAACAAACCAAAAACAGGTTGCCAGTCCAACCTGTTTGTTTTCTCACAGCAATTAAATTTGACGATTTTATTGAACAAACTTGCCGGTAGTTATCAGCAGACTTGTGCATATACTGTCTGAAAGCAGCAGAACATGCACCCGAGCCACTGTATTTTCACAGTTGCATTATAGAAGCAGCCCCTGACAGTTAATAAAAAAAAAAAAAAAAAAAAAAGTTCAGTGCTGCAGCCATGACTGCTGTTTTGCATTAAATTATCATTGGTGTTAGAACAAAGGAGGATCCTACACATGAAGAATGGGTGCTTTACAGATTGTGTCATTTCTGCTGGTAGCCACATATATTATAGTATATTGCTGGATGAAAGGCTGTATTTTGTAAACACATCCATATCGTGCTGTGTGTCCCATATATAATAACAAAAGTCAATATGCACTGTGGAAGAGAGTTTAGAGGACCAGTGCATAATGTCCACTATCACTGAAGTATCTCATGCACTCACAGGCAGTTAACGTCAATACGCAAGGTTATTATAAAAATGGTAAATGCCTTCTTCCCCACCTCTTGTAGAGAGATCCTGTTTTCAATACACAGTGCAAGAGCGGGAATATTCTAAACTCAGCCTCTGCTTCTATGTAACTGGAAAATTATTTTGTTCTTCAACTGTGCTTGAGTAAGATGCTATCCCAAAAACCTAACTTTGGAGTAAAGATGCTAAAAGCACAAACTTAAGCTCATGCATGTTTATACCCTTTTATTGACTTCCTCTTTAAAGGCTTCCCACGGGTCTATAAAGCTGGAGTGTAGATACTGAACGCAGGCATATTTGCAAGTGAAGGTGGGGGATAAAAGCATTGAAACTCATGTCCTCATAAAGAGGGATCAGCAGTCTGAACGGGAGCTGCATACCGATGCAAGAGATGCCAGTGCTCAGAGCCAGAGAGCATGCTTAGCTTGGGGGAGGAAAAAAAAAAAAGCCTTAAAGCTGCTAAGCTGAGAGCAAGACAGGGAAGGGAAGAGAAGCTGTGAAGCAGGGAGGCACGCAAACTGCAAAAAGCTGAATGAAGTGCCATTGTGTAATGTATGATACAGCTGCCATTTCCTTCACCTGCTACACCTAAGATTCATAAAAGAGGTTAATGCCATTTCAAAATAAAGGTTAAAGCATTACAACTAGGAAACCACAGCACACCATCATTCCACAGATATGTCTCCACTTTAGTGGGTTTGGTGGGACTTTAGGACGGGAAGTCAAATTATTTTTCTTTACAGACATGAGGAGAGGAAGCTCAGACTTGTTAAAGAAATGAAAGATTAATCCCGGTTTCAGTGAGTTCACCGCACTTAGCCTAGACAGGTGACCTCCTCCTTGGAGAAAACACCATTACATTAGCAGTTGCCTTCATGGAAAACATTTCACAGCCTGTAGAGTTGCTGCATGAGCTTGACATTCTCAGGGTGTGTTCACACCCATTGTGTGCAGAGTCTGAAGTTTATTCTAACCCTCGAGCATTATTATTACAGCTTGGTTTATTTTGGCAGGCATGAACCGTAGCTCTCAGGTGTGTAAGCAATGTAAGCGCTTTGAGAATTAACATGGAGTCTCTACATAGTGACACCTCATGCCTTTTCATTTTTTTCCTATCATTATAACTGAGACAGAAGTTTCCATGACGTGTCAGGACTCAACACACACAGTATAAATCCATATGCATCGTATGATTGGCTGCAGATTGGGTGGGGACATGTTAACCAATTGTTTTATGTCAAATATGAATTAGGAGAAATGGTGCTTTGGTGCAAGGGAGGGAAACCCTCTTAAACAGAGCTATGATGGTACTAAATCACATTTAATTTGAGTAAATGGCACGATAAAAAAGGAAAATGGTGTTGACATTTTCAAAAAATTAAGGTTCAAGTTTGAAAGTAGTCACACTGTAGAAATTGCCAGTAGAAAACTACAGGTTTTAAATCTCACTGAATTTAATCACTCCTCATCTAATGAACAATTGGTCCAAGATAAAGTATTACACATGGGAGTTAAAACACGTACAGTACATGAGTGGAGTCCAAGTGGTTAGTAATTTGATGTTGCATTTTATCACCAGAGTGGGGGTAAAAGCAGACAAGCAAACAAACAAAAAAAAGATAATTCAGAAAAGCAGTTGGCATCTGCGTTGTTGGAACAGCAAATACAACAACCATATGTGCAGGGTAACAGGGTAATAGCTTGTAGGAGGTCTGGGCAAGCATGGAAACTTAAACTTTTCACTCATTTAGCTTTTACTGATCTGGAGTTCTTAAAAGAGGCGAGAGGGGCAAGACAAATGTCTGCGGTTGTAAAGAATCGCTTGATCTTACTCCCTTGTGCTGGAACCGATGTATGATAATACACAATGCACAAAAAATAAAGAATAAGGGATATACTGTACATTTGTTTAGTTCACAATGGACCACTTTAAATCATTTCTGTGCAGTTTGTCTAATTCAGTTAATTGCATGCTTTCCCAGAGAGTTAGCATGTGTGAAGTATACCTGCTGCTATTTTAACCAACATTGGGCTTTTAAGTAAATGCTTTGATTAAATTTATCATTAAGGGGCTTTTCTGTGTAATTGTTCAACAGGCAGTTATCCCCGATGTGTCATAAGGTCTTTAATTTAAAACAGGGTTGCTGACCTTGTAGTCTGAATATCTAACTCAGCAACTCCAAAATTGACTGCTGCTATTATTATTATTATTTATTTATTTTTTACTGTTACACATCTAAAAAGGCCCAGGAAATTCCAAACCGAAATGGATATAGGGATTAAGAGAGTAAATAATTCAGTCTTTTTATTATTCTTATCGAAAAACTGCTACTTTCTATGGCTTTTCACAAATAGAAGTCCTTTCGAAGATGATTAAAAGGCTTCAATGAAAGGATGAGTTGAATTCAAAATTGCGTCACATTCTGAAACTTGGTTGTTTCTTGATACTGATCCAGCTAAATTTGGACATCTTGACCTAATCAGCTGAAAAAGAGGGAGTCAAAGCAGGAGACAACATCACAGACACCATTTTAGTATTATTGTTGTCAGCTTTGTGCAATTGCATGTTAAAGTTCATGTAATTTCTTCTTAACCAAACAATTAGCTGTTTAGTTTGAGAAATGGCAAACATTAATTAAATAACGCTCATCACTATTCTGCAGAAATTGGAAACTTAGTGAATAATTTGATCATCAAGCTATTTCCTTTCTCTTGTAAAATCTGTCAGGGTTTTTTTTTCCTCATAATATACCGTGCCATACCTTTTTTAGCAGCTTTTCACTGCCTGTCACTGACAATTAATACTGCGTTTGACATTTATTCAGCATGCATCAGTTTGAGCTGTGAAGTAAGAGCCAATTCATCAGGAGACAGTAGGAACAATGAGAGGAGCAGACACTAATTTGACTCTTAATATGAACTTTGAGCCCAATAAAATTCCCACCTCCTCCATGCTCTGCTATATCTGTAAGAAATAACACAGTGAAGATGTGCTATTTTGGATTGTGCTGCTGATATAAAGCTGGAATGGACTCATACAATAAGCTCTAATAATGGCCAGCCAAGGTAGACCCTGCCTTTTGTGGGCTCAGAGATGATTACACATTTAGTATCCTGTAGCACTGGTGGAGTGTGAGGCCATCCGGTGTACCAGGTGACCTTAACTACTGGAGCTGCAGCATCCCCCAGATAATGACCACTCTGAACCCCAGGAGCAGGCCTCATCACCCCATAAATACAGGGACCATATGGACTGGCAGTGGAAAAGCTCCCAACAGTCACTTTTCAAATGTACGCAGAGTTGTAGGCGGCTTTTGGGCAGTGAAAAAAAGACTTGGTTGGCATTTTCACAGCTTCATGAAGACTGTGTTTTGTGCAGGCTGGAGTTCAGTTACACTGGCCAAAGGGCAGATGTCTCTAAGAGTGTAATGCAATATTTTATTTTTTTTATCAGTGGACATCTTAACAGGAAGAAAATGATACGGTCAGATATACTGACTGAATTTATGGCTGTGGAAAATTGCCTGTCGGTGTTTAAGAATGTTGTTTGAGTAAATTTGTGCTTGTAATACTTCTGAGTAAATGCAAATATAAAATCAGTTACATTGTAAGAAAGGAAATTATGTTTTTTTTAGCTTTTACCAGATACTGTAGTCAGACTCACCTAATTGATGCGTGTAGCCAACACAGCACCATGGGGTCCATAGGCCAGTGCGTCCAGGAAGCAGTGCTTAGGGCGTTCTTGAAAAAATAATGCGGCTGCTTTGAAATAACAAATTGAGCTCTGTAAAACCATTCAGGATTTTCAGGGTTAGAGATGATGAAATTTATTTATTTTTTTTTAAAGGCAACAAAGTCTACGGAGTTTTCCTATGCAGCCATCGCTGTTAGAAGCAGCTTGATGTGGAGGTTTCCTCTTTAGTTACTCTCTGTTTTGGTTCCAAACTGACTGATTTTGTGATGCTTCAACTACGGATATGACTGAAGTAGGGTTTTTAAATTTAGAGGTACCCTCCATATTCGCATTTATGAAGATCTTTACCGTATGAGTTGTACTATAAACTTTTACTTTAGACAACCCTCCACTTAGTAGTTAATCAGTAGTACTGGTAATATCGAGTTTCACTTAATAATATCCATGAAAAAAAAATCATGTAATGATGATAATAATGATAGGACTGAAATACTGTTTCATCAGTACCAAACAAATAACAAATTATTTGAAATAATAATGTCGTAATATTTCAGTCCATTATTGACAGCTAATATGGCACAACCACAGCCGTATGGAAGGGCAACCAAGCTCACGTTTTAAATAGGTGTGTCAAACCATTCAAATGGCCAAAAAACACCAACCACGCTATCATCTCGTTATAATGCAAAAGTAAACATGGTAAGCATGATAAAACTCTGGCCAAGGGATATCTGCTGTGATGTGTTGTATCTATCTTTATATATACATGTTTGTAAATAAAAAAATTAAAGTTCCCTAAGCAGCATATTTTGTATGATATATGGTTTAATACGCTAATAATGATTTTATTTATTTCTTTTTTTATATATATTTTCCATTGGACTGGATGTTTATATCTCTTGGTACCAGCTTCGAGGCAGCATATGCCAGCTACATGTCTGAAATTGATGCTGGATGATGGGGCTTTGAATTTTACTCCTGGTTCAGTTTTCTGTTCTTGGCATTTCCAACGTTGTGATTAGATCTCAATATGAAAATAATGCAGCTGAAGTATGGTTTGTCCTAGGTCAAGCAATGCTACTGCACTATGGGCTCTACATTTAATCTCTTAGTTGCATTCACCCAGTTAGGTTGGTTCTTTTTTTTAATTTTCTTGTTACCATGATGACGATTAATGTTGGTTTTGACCACATTGAGGACCAAAGCACTGCGATAAACACTGAGGGGTTCAGGCATGTTTCATTATATTTCTTCAATGCATCTAAAGAGCAACAACAACAACAACAACAACAACAACAACAACAACAACAAAACTAACCTGAAAACAATAAGTTTCAGGCCATGGCTTCATCAAATGAAAAAATAATAATGTGCGCAGTGCAAGTATAACTGATGATACTCGTAATTGCGTTTGACTTTAAACTGTTCTCTGTGGTCTACTTTTCTCGGTCTCAAAACACAATCAGTGAAACACAACCAGGATGTTTTAAGATATTCTTCTCAAGCACTGGACTGATCCTGAATTACCTGCACCCTTGCCAATGGCAATGCAGGAGCAGTAATGGGAAATATGGGTTTTCAAGATATTCTTGGCTCTACAAAGACTTTTTCAAATTTTTCCCAGATTGACAGGCTCCAGTGGGGATTTTCACAGCCAGTAGTAACACTGAACTACACCTGACTGTCATTTTCTTCACTGCCAGGCCAGCGTTAACACAAAAAGGCATGTAAAGTTGATAGAAATTTGATCAGCTGCTTATGTTTTAACTGAGGATCACTAAAGTTAACACTCAAACCCTACAGTACCACACACTTAGATTATGAGAAGAGTAGTTTTATTTTAATTTGTCTGTGTATTAATACATATTTTGAATTGTCTCTTGGACATACTACACATTCATAAAATATTCAAACACAACACATTTTCATCAGAAATTGCCCCTGATGGGATATGTTAGCAGGGCTCTTAACTGGATTAGCAGTGATGATGATACCACTTATTTGGCTACACCAAAGGAATTCTATGACACTTGATAAAACACACACTCAATGTACACTTACGAGACTCAACAGTGTTGACTGTATTGTCTACTAATGTTGTGAGCACACAGTTTACATTAAGAGCTGTCGCTGTGTCCATCTAAACAAAGGGAAGCCTTTGAACGTTCAGTGCGGAGCGTCGCAAAAGCATATCAGCTGTTGCAACGGACAAAAACAATGACATTTCAGCACATGAGCATTTTAATGACGCGTTTTTAATATTGAGGAATAATTTTCATTCTCCGGCACTGTTGGCATACTTACTTCTGGTTGCCCCAGAACTTGTGCCCGATGATCTGCATTGAATGCAAACTGCACCAGTTACACTGCGCCTGCCTTCCTCTTGTCTACTAGTTTAATGTCAGAGTAGAAAACTTCTAGTGTTATCATACTGCCCTCATTAGTGCTTGAAAAATCACATCTGTGGTACCAATGCCATACAGTAACTTCTACTATAAGCTCCATCAAATTTTCAAAAATCCTGCACCGACCAAAGTAACAGTCACATGGTGTAAAGAATTGAAAAATATAAACATGGAGAAAATTGTGTTTTTTGTCAATAAACCATTCATACAATTATGGTTGTTGTTATAATTCTCATTAATTACATTGCAATACAGGCATGTGCTTACATGCAACATCACAGTGTCATGGCTTTGACCTCACTCTATATTACATGGAGCATCTTGCTGCTATATATACCTCATAAACAGGTGGGATTTTGTAAAGGAACAAAGAACTTATTGCATGAAAAGCTCCTAGTTTGGACCCATAGTCTGAAGTAGCGGGAGGTTTGCTGTAAGACATTCAAATTTTGCCCTTTGAAAATTATTAATAACCATATTATTATTAAATTTTTTTTTTTTTTTTGAAGGGGGGTTGTTTTAAGAGGAAAATAAGTTGCAGCAATATAGCTATGAATTAAAAGAAACCATGGAAACAACACTTGTACTACTCTGTCATGAAGTCAAAGAGCACAGCTCATAATTGTTTCCAATAATTGGCTTCATACTTCATCATCATAACACATCTCTCCAAAGAATAGCCACAAGCACATTTTGAATGGAAACAACACACTATGTTTTAGATGAATAATTTACTGTCATTTTTAGTCAAATGATTTCCTCACCTTTGTATTATACTGACCCGAACTTTAATGAGTACAGTAAATATTCATTCATGTTGAGATATAATTATTTATATTCTGTATTTCAGTGAAGGAAGATTTGCTGTAAAGACTGCTTGGACCGGCTGATTTGCATTGAAATGAAATTTACTTTAAAGTGAACATCTAATGGTTGAAAGGTCTGAGTATACAGTAAAAAGTATGCAGATAGCTGATTATATCGAAAAACACAGAGCGGCTGCAAATCCTCAAAGATCATTCAGAATAGTGAGATAAATACGACTGTGTTTTTTCTCCGTTAATTAAAGTTGGGTGTGGGAATCGGCAAAAAAGTAGTTAAATTGATTTGATATTTATATATTTAATATTTAATCCTTGCTCACTTTCAAAGGTTCTTTAAAAGGGAGTTTAAAGTGAGTTCTATAGAGAAGATGAAATGGAAAATGTGAAGCAACTTTCAAGTCATGACTTTTAACTCTAACATTTTCTTTTTTATCCACTGCAAGTTGACAAAATCTGCATCTAATGTCAATGAATTTCTTGTAAGTACAGTATGATCTGTAAATTTATACACCACACTAAGTTAAGTGTAGCAGCAGTGGGTCTGCTGGGCGCTGGCCTGTGCATAATGATACCGCGCTACATTAATCAGAACACGTCTCTCTGTATTTAGAGCCGAGCAGTCAACTTCTTCACTTCCTATCAAAACAGTTTGTTTCATATACGGTTTGGATTAACATCCAACCTATGAAAGATGGTTGTCTTATGGAAACGTATTGCACATGCAGTGTAAATTTAATGGATGTTCTGCTAAGAGAAGGATGAATTATGTACAACTCTCCATCGCTTTTTATCATTATACTGTTTTTTTTTTTTCTGTGAAGTTGTATTTCCTCTATTCTCCGTAACCATCTCTTTTAAGTCAGTTGAGACCGGGAGGCAGAGAACCTCCTAAAAATAAATACAATTATAATAGAACCTCCCTGTGAAGTGTCTTTGAGCATTGTTAAAAGCACTGTACAAATAAAATATATTATTATTATTATTATTATTATTATAATTATTGTCATTAATAACAAGACAACTATTGAATAAATTGCTCTCCCCTAAATTCATTAGTTAATGATTTGAGAAATTGTCGTCACTAATTTCTACTATTACTGAAACTTGGTTTAAACCAGAAAAACATGTTAGACAAAAGAATCAACACCCCCCTACTCATTAATTCTCACTTTCCCTAAAGCATGTGGAGGAGGAGGGGCTGCAGCCATTATCCAAATTATTAATCAAGCTTATACCTAAACTTCATTAGAAATATAAAACCCAGTTTGACTACTGCATATTGTGTACCCGTCATATACTCAAAGATTATTTTAAAGTGTCAGTTAGTTCTTAGTGCAGAAACATGAATTATAGTGGACGATTTCAGCATTCAGGTAGATGTTGACAGCAACAGCCTCAGTTCTTCATTTAATTCATTATCAGATTCAATTGGCTTTTCTCAAAATGTAAATCAATCTACTCCCTGTTTTACAGCTTTGGTCCTGTTCTGACATCGAAATTGAACTTTTAATAATATTTCCTCAAAGCCTTCTTTTGTCTGACCGTTTTAATGATGTTCAACTTTTACAATGATAAATTAATTAAACAGCATTGGGGGCGGGGGCATTAAAATAAATGCTGCGACCAAATTTTAGAAAAGACTTCCTTTGTTATTTACTCAAATGTGTCACTATACTCTAAAAAGAAGGCTGTGAATCAGGAGAGTCTACCTGTGGCAGAGCTAGAAAGGAAATGCTGTTCCACCAACTAATTTAACCTAGCCTGAAAGGCTAGTCTGATCATTTATAAAGCCCTTCATAGTGCAACAACTTCCTATTATTCATCATTAATAGAAGAAAATAAGAACAAGCCCAGGATTCTTTTCAGCACCGTACCCTGGCTGACAGAAACCTACCTCTTTTGTGCCATTTATTTCAATAGCTCTCAGTAGCAATGACTTCTTCAGCTTCTTTACAAATAAAGTTGCAACTCTTACAAAATAAATCATCATGTCCTTTCCCTCAGCAGGCGCAGATCCAGTTCAGCAGTTGTAGATACAAATGTAAAATGTGATATTTAGGCTGCCCCTCTGCTATCTCATTTCAACAGTTTCTTCATCTAATTTATCAACCTGCCTTTTAGCACTTATTTAAACCATAAACTCTAAGAAACTCTATGAACAGATGAGCGTCAGCCAAAAGTGTCTGAAGAGCGCTTTTGAAGCTCCGAGGGCGCCGCCACACCCTTGCCATATTGCTGGTGCCGAACTCCGCCAAATTCCCGGCTAGTCCAAAAATGGGTGTGTGGAGCCAAGACTTTGGTGCATGCTGCTCTTTGTGGGAAGCGTACGTTCGTCCACCTGTCACTTTACTCAGAGCGACACGCCCCCAGTTAAGCCAGCAGCCGTGGACAATGAAATAAGCTATTGGAACACTAACAGTTTTAACAGCTGTATGTGACTGTACATGTGTTTCCTTCTATTGTACAGGTAAAGTTTGGAAATGGAATCTCTGGAGGACTGACTTGTTATTATGGACACCCAAGCTGCCTTTTGAAGAACTGCAGTTTTTGGCAGTCTTGTGTTGGCTTCATGTTTTAAACTATCACGTGATTTCAACTTTTTAAAGACTTTTTGGCATTTTTTAATGAACAGTTCTAGAAAGAGCTAATCTGTATATATTGAAGGCTTTTAAGGTCGCTGTTGTAAAACTGTAGTTAAAAATTTTGAAAGCCTACAGTTGACCCAGCACCAAGTATGTTTGAGTCATATTTAGCAGATAAATAGCTGTTTGATCATGTGCAAACAATCACACTGGCATGTGCACAAATGTTATTCATGGAGGTCCGGAATGTTGTGTGCTGAGGACCAGTACTTCTCCCCATACGGATTTCTCCTTAAGGTAATATTATCAGGAATAATATTCACAAGTCTGACACCAACTAGGTAGTCAAAATTCGGTTATACAGTATCTTAAAGATATAAAGGCTTAGATGTCTAAAAGTTGTTTTTTTTTAAATCTAAACACACCAGAAAACAGTGTTTTAAAAAAAAAAAAGAAAAAAAAAAGAAAAAGAAAGTAAATTGTTATTTTGAATAGCATTAAGTGTTAGCATCTGTGCAAAAATTGGCTGGTTCAAGTGCGCCCTGGTCATCCCTTTGCTATGCTGCTGTGCGCTGAGGCTGCTGGGGGGTAACTCCCATGATGCACTGAGCACTTCTTCTCTCTTTCTGTCCCTGCACATATCCAGTACACACTTTCCCACGCTTGGGATATAATAGGCTACAACGAGCTCCTCAATATATGAAGTTTCCCCTGGGAAGGTGTGTCCAAACTTTTGACTGGTACTGTGAACTACTTGGTGTTGCAAGGTTTCTGTCCTCATTCTCCTCTAGACTGTACTCTTTGTCCCTGTCCTCCCTACCTGCTCTCAGTCTGCAGGTATCTGACTGTGGAACGATTAGGAGATGCCACTGCGACTCAGCACTCATCATAATTAATATTAATGCGTTATCATTAATAGCAGGCATTATTTTCAAAACTGGTAGAGCTACCATCTGCTGTTGTTATTATGTAACTCCTTTATTATAGGAGTCACCATTACAACATCACCACATAGAGCATTTTTTGTTCTTTCTCTCCTCTCTTTTGCCTTCTCCCCCCTCCTCTCATCTCTTCGCTGTCTCCCCATTTCTGTTCTTTCCATCTAACTGGTAGAGGCAGACAGCTGCCCACCCAGAGTTCTCTTCCTGTCCCCACTGTCTGATCAGCAAGTGCTTTCTCATGCTGGGGAACTGCTGGCTTTCTTACTATAATATTATACGTGTTATTCAACTTACTGTGGAAGGTGCCTGGAGATAATGACATATTATGATTTTAAGCTAAATAAATAAAATTGAAGATAAATAAATGAAAGAACTAATGGACTGTTACTAATTAATCGGGGACTTTACTTGGATTAGCAGATGCCTCATGGGTGTGCCTTTTGCTGATGTATTTCTTGAATACAAAAACGTGGGCTCTCAACTCAGAGACAATCCCATGAATGCATAGTCAGTAGCTTTCTCTACAGGTTTTTGATTACGAATTAAAAAAAAAAAAAAAATGCAGAATTTTTTTTTTATATTCCTCGGCCTCCTCGCAGCAGAAGCAATACTATAACTAAGTTTCCGCATGAGAGAGAGAGGGACAACACATAAGTTCAGGCAACATTTTAAACTGCTAATGAATAAATTTTTGGCATAACATTCATTCGCGAAGCAAATTTTTGTGACTTGTTTTTTCTTTGTTACATTATACTTTAATTTACACTTATTTCCCCTGCCTGTACCAAATACCACCCCCATAAGAGCTTGCAGAGTCTGCTACTTTCATCGCCTCTGATTATGTGCACAAGCTGTCGCAAAGTATAAAAGCTTCCAGCAATCTTTTTTTATTTAATAAAAAATATTTTTTTATTTAATAAATGTATTCTATTTTTACCATATATATATATATATATATATATATATATATATATATATATATATATATATGTTTATCATAATTTATAGGATAGCCATGATATTTAAACTACATTAAGTATGTAGCCCTTCCTGGGGCAATACATCAAAAGTGAAGAAAGATTCCTCGAGTCATGTAGCATTAAAGATAATAAATCATCTCCTTTTCCTCCCCCTGTACTAGAATAGCACCAAAACTGTAAAAGGAGCAGGCTCCTTCTTTGTGTGATGCTCAAATTCTTCTTTATGTTACATTATAATCAAATCAAGCATGTATTTCCTTTACTATATCCTTAAGGATACTGGAAGGAATGATTTATTTTTACAATCTCTTGGCAAGTGATCACATTACACCTTTCCTTTCGTCTCTTCTCCATCTAAAACTTTAAAGCTAAACTGATTTACCTGGACGCGCCCCACATTTAAAAAACACATTTACGGTAATGCAGTCTCCAGAGGCTTGCACATTCTTTTTCTTTTTTCCTTTTTCTTCATTTTTCAATCCTCTGTCAACTGTGAAGAAGATTTTCTTGCTTGGCTAAAGAAAACTTGCTTGAGAACTGTTTTCCAAATTTACAGCTGAGGCATTTTCAGAGAAATTGGACCACATCTGGATTTGTACAATATCTGCACACAGTCCACTCCAAAAAAGCCCCCTAAAAAACCCCTCATTGCACAAGTTGATGACTGAAACTTTTGTTTGAGTTTTCAATAACTTCCTGATCCTCATTCTCTTCATACATCTTTCATTGACTCCCACATGCTGTTTGAAGGAAATCTGGGGACCTAGCTGGTGTATTTGCTAAACTATCTTACAGCTGATTGAGAAACTCTGAACATGCAACGATGGGGAAAATAATTAGTTTTATTGATGGTGGTAAACACATTCCAGAAATTTTCCTCAATTGTTACATTACTCCTAAAACCCGGGCACTGAAGTGCTTCTCGCTCTGGCTCTGCTCTGTTGGAAAGCTGCACAGTAGCAGCCTTATAGGCCTGCCTGTGTGGAACGGTTATGTAATTGGCCTGCATTCACAAGAGATCATAGTGGAGCGCCTGTTGCTTGGGGTTTTCACTCAACCTTTATCAAAAATGTATGTTAGGCCTAGATGTGGTGGTTAGAAACAATAATACTTATAATGAGAATAACAATATTTCATGAGATACTGTGAGAGGTTTACTCATTCCTGAGGACAGTGATGATCTAGTTACATGTTTTCATAATTGTATCCTAGAATGATAAAAGGTGCTTTTTGGATCTAAATATATAATCTGTACGTGGATAGCCCTCATCTTCGCTATAAAAATGCTTGTCCTTCATCAATTGCAGATGAATTTATGAGGAATTCATGCTAATGTACGGGTCACAGATATGGTATTTGCCTCGGTTAGTGGAAAGTAGTGATGTTAGACATGCATGTTGAGGATTTAACGAAATAGTAATTGCACCAGAGAATATACTAATGACAATAACTAACTGGTGAGTTTGGCTTAAACAAAAAATGGGATATTAGAGAGGAGGACATGGTAAATGCTAACCTATCACATATATTGGTTTCAGCACTTACAGTATATTGGTGACGGATTTTTAATAACCGAACAAATACCCTTTCCTACCAAAATTAGCAGGTAAGCACAGGTTTTTTTAATGTGGCAGTAAAAATTGGCTGACTTGAGCACACACACAAACATGGGGGAGTAACTAACAGCTGTTTGCTGCTGTGTAAACTGGTAAAACAGATCTGTCGCGTGTGATCTCTGGGATGGTGCCCTTGTAAGGCTGGGAGCTTCTGTAGGAGCTTCACTTGGCCATTGAGCTACAGCCTTGAAATAAGTTAAGTTAAAGATAGCAGCGTTTCATCCCTGTGTAGCTGCTGTGTTTCTGCCTTAACGGCGGCGTGCTGAGCGCTCCCTGAAAGACCTCACAGCTCAGAAAAGAGAAAATGTGCCTCTATTTACAGTTGTTGTATTTACATCAAGGGCGATCAGAGCTGTGAAATACCCACGTCCACTGCATCATGAGTAATTTGACGAAGGAATGAGTGCCAGTTGTAACCTTCTTTGTTTCTATTTTGACCAGCGGAAAGGAGGTTTATCAAAAATTGGATTTTCTTGAAACTATATCTATATCTTGAAACTATATCAATATCAACATCAAGCTACGATGCTGTATTATTTTATTTATTAGTTTTTTGAAGTCTCAGTTTGGATCTAATCTGGAAAAAAGAAAAAAACACTTTTTCAAAAGATGTGCAAACTGTTAATTACTCTTTGCTGATCTAAAAAAATTTTTCTATAAAATTGTTCAATTTCATCTGGAATTCTTGTTCCAGTAAAGCCGTACCCAAGCCATTGCAAAAAGTCATTTAGAGATGTACTTTAGGTGGAGTCTAAACCAGCTCATATTTAACGCTGTATTGAAGGTTGGAGAAAAGCTCCAAGCAACACTCATGTTTGTATGCTCATTATTGCCACTGCACCAAGATTCAAGAGGGTTCTTATGCGTATCAAAGAGTGAATTATCAAGCATGACATAAACAGGCATAATTAGACCATCAATCAAGTAAATTAGTTATGGATTATCTCTCTGTAATTGACCCTTTTGTATCGCGGGTTCAAAGTGAAACTTAGGCAAAGATTTTAAAAGTGGGCTCGGTGGCTGTGATTTATGCTTTCCTTCCTGTCTCTTATTAATATATTTTTGTATATGCTCGTCAAAATCCAGCAATTACAATTCCTCTCGGCTTTGCAGCTGTTGTGTTGTCCTCGCAGTATTGGGGATAGCAGATCCCCTTGAAATCTGTCTAAAGGCTTGTAGAATTACACTGTGCCGAGAATTGATGCACGCTAGCTTCTTCTTCTACTTCTTCTTTTTTTTTCTTCTTATAAACAAATGATTTGATCATGAAATGGGGTAGACGTTGGCTTAAAGTTATCAATCATAGGCTAATACTCAAAGGCAAAGTTGGCTGTTAGCAGTCCATGCCAATATGGCACTTTCAGGATCCTGGATTATAAATGCTTTCTGGCCAGGCTTCTGTTGGATCTCTAAATGAACTTGACATACTGTATCAGAGGAGATAACAACAAAAGAGCTGCCAGTGCGCGGAGGTGATTTGCATCGAGGCACTGCCGGTCTACCTGGCTGAGCTGTCCATCAGGTTTCCAGATGCTCTTTGGTAAAGCAAGCAGCAAGCTGGCAATTGTGATGTCTTCAGATGTTTACTGCTAGAGCCGAGCGAGAGCGGCTGTGGGTCTCATTCTCTGAATCACCCCACAAGTGCGTGGCTGTTCGAAAAAAATCACTTGACCAGAAAGCAGAGTGAAAGGAGAGTTGAGTGAGCACTTTGAGATCTGGGCAACATATATTCAAATGGCACTGTGTTTTTCCCGGCTGTAGCGACTGTTTACTCTGTGCTGCCTTCATGCTCCTTCCCGAAGTTCATTGACTGTAGGGGGAAAATACAAGCGGAATACAGTGACATAGGTTTCTGAATGGATGCTTTAAAGCATCAAACTGTCAAATCTTTGCAGGCTCCAGCTTTTCAGAGGATTTGCTGCCACAATTTTTTTTGTCATTGTCAGGAAAATATGTTTGGAATTTCCACTGTTGCCTAGATCAACATGTCACTAGGAGAGCAAAAATATATCCCATCATATGGTATATACACTCAGCTCTCAGTCTATCAGGCAGCATTATTTTAAGATCAGAGCAGTTATGTAATGAATCCAGCTTCAGTCTGTGCTAGGGATTAGGTTTTGAATGAAGCAGCACTACTAATTGAAGTCACAATATGACCAAGTGCAATATCCAAGTCACAGGAGCAGCATTTAAATGACAGAAGCTGCATTCTTTTTCTTGGTCAAAGTTAAATTTGCTCGAACATTTTTTTTTGCATTCTTAGCACCATCAGCTTTGTAAGATGAGGTAGAAAGAGACCACAATACCTTTTTTTTTTTTTTGCATGGTGTGCATCCCTAGCGCAGAACCAACTGTATGATAATTTTGAGGGCTGTGGTTTGTGGAGCTGTTGCATTTTGTTGCGTTGTGAAAAGCGGTGTGTCTGTCACTGGGCCTGCCCTCGTCGATATTGAATGGGGTGGGCAAAAAAAAATGACAATGAGTCAACACATTTCAGCGTAGATCAACAGCACCACCAACTGCAGCCTCCAAAGTGATGATACAGTTGAGTTGGATCACAAAGGGAGGCTTTGTGGCTAAGAAGCTGACCAATACGTATATTTGGTCAGTGATTTGGCTGTTCTTACCAAGGCTTATGTTTCAGCTATTACTTAAAATAATACAAACCAATGAACAGTTTTGTTTTTTTTTTTGCAATAACAGATTAATTAACTAACTAACTAACAGGTTAATGATTAATTAAATTATTTATGGACAGCATGGCGGCATTGTGGTTGGCGCTGTTGCCTCACAATAAGAAGGTCACAGGTTCAGTTCCCGGCCCTGGGGCCTTTCTGTGTGGAGTTTGCGTGTTCTCCCTGTGCCTGCGTGGGTTTCCTCCGGGTACTCTGGTTTTCTCCAACCGCCCAGAGACTTCATGTTTGGGTTAATTGGTGACTCTAAATTGTCAGTAGGTCTGAGTGTGTGTGTGAGTGGTTGTTGGTCTCTGTCTGTCTCTGTATGTTGGCCCTGTGATGGACTGGTGACCTGTCTAGGGTGTACCCTGCCCTCACCCAGTGTGAGCTGGGATTGGCTCCAGCACCCCCCGTGACCCGGAAACGGATAAGTGGTTGAAGATGAATGAATGAATAGATTATTTATTTTTCAGACAGGTTTTTTTAATGGACTATTTTATAAGCTGAATTCACATGCAATGTCTTAATAAGGTTGTCCCTGCATCGTGGTTTTTAACAACCTTCTTCTATACACGCTCAAAACTACAAATATAAGAAGGCTATTATTCACTCCCCTGCCTGGTTTGTAATTTCAAGTCCCGTGCAGAGCAGCCCCCACCCCACATGCTAAGTTCCTGGACCTGGCTGCATGAGTCTCATGTTTTATAAGGCCCACATTGTGTTGTTTATTATCTTTGATATGCAAATATCAGATTTCCCCACAGCCAAAGAAAGTATAAGTGTGCATTAGTGTTGTTTAACTTTTTCAAGTTGAATAAACTGGCACATCATCATTTTTTTTTTTTTTTACTAATTTGAATGCAAACCATTATCTGTATTGAATGTATTCTTAAGCATTTGGAAAGTCATGGAAGGTATTTTGGACCATTTTCTGGCATCTCATTGATATTTTGATAAAATAAGCATCTCTGTGTATTTTAAATTCTAAAACACTATATCTCAATTCCATCTCCTCAGAGGCCAAATGAAAAAAACTATTCTCAACTTCAAAAGTCAAACCTGGGCATGGTCCTGCTCTTCCAATATTAATATCCTCAAAAAGGGACACACTAGAAGAAGTGGCATTAACTGTTCGCAGAAGAAAAAACTGTTGACTTTTGTATTTCCAGAGAGTTGGAGGTTTTCCCATTCACTTCAAAACTGTTTTATTCAGAACCAACATCTAGCAGTCGTCAGGGAGCTTCATCTTAAGGCAGTTACGCATTAATTCGACATTCAGACATGATTGTTGGCACTCTGAGCTCCGTGTGGCATCTGTGGACCTTGGCATTTTTTCCTGTCCTTTCACGATGACTGAAAGCTTCCAGTCTAAAGTTCAGCAAGTGCAAAACTAATTTACCGAATGCCTTTTCTTCCTTATCTGTTCCTAGTTTTAGTTGAATTTACATGTTGTTGTTTTTTTCTTTGTTGTTGTTTTTGTTTTAACAAGCACACTTTGCCATCTCTGATAGAACATGAGCCCACGTTCTGTAGAACAAATGCACTATGTAACACAAGACCACAGCTTCTCACTGTACTGTGAAAGGAAGTCACTCTTATGGTTGTTGAAATATTACACTTCTCTGCTCTATCAGCATGTGGTCTCTTGCTGAAAATTGTTTTTTGAAAAAGATTTCAAAAGATATGATTTTAGCAAATCATATGTAAGCATAACAGCAGACAGCAGCAGCAGGAACCAAGCAAGAAGGCACGCATGACTGCTCTGACAGTGGCTTCTGTTTTTTTGTTTTTCTTTTTTTAAACAACAGGCTTCACAGTAGTTGAAAATGTCAGTGTGCTAGCTAATTTCATTTTTTTCGGCATGTCAATTTTTTTTCGTGTAAATTCAAATCAAGAAAGTGAGCTGCTCTCCTATCAAATCAGTACTTTTCTGCTTGACAGTCAGAGACGTGATCGAGGACTTTTTCTGCGTCTAAGACACGTTGACGTTCAAGGCTAAATGGCACAAAGATAAAAGGACGTATTTGTGTGTCTGTCACCGTGCATCAAAATTTAATCCTACACATGGATCAGAATGTATTCCTTTTTTAAAAACCCACTCAAAACACCTTCCCCATCTGTTGATGGCTGACTATTTAATCTGATTCCCTTCAGACAAACCCAGATAATGACAAGATGGCATTTGAGGAACAAGAACACAATACCCATTATTTCAGACTTTCTTGTTTTAAGGTACTAATTTCATAGTGTGGCCTATTTTCCATTTTTACCATTGCATTCATTGCAGCATTAGGTAATTGTGGAGCACGAGTGTTTTCAGTATTGGAAAACTGCTATCCCTTGTTCCAGTTGTCAGAATAGTGGTGCTGGTGTGTGTGTGTGTGTGTGTGTGTGTGTGTGTGTGCCCATGCAGGAGCCTGCAGGGAAGGCCCATGCTGCGGATATCTGTCACTCCACTATTCCAAAGAGCTTATCACAGAGGGGACATTTTCTGCTTCACCAGTTATTCGAATTGAGATTCTCTCTATATGTCAGAGTAATACAGATTTTTACAGGACAAACTAGGCAGCTTTAATATGCAACATTTTTACTGTAAAGATATTAAATATAGGATGTGTCCTTGTTTGATGTAGAAATACCAGACTTCTCTCAATTCACCTCACATTGCTTATAAAAGCATGAATGAATGATGTCATCTGACCCAAGCAAAGCAGAAGTGTTTCTAATTTTACTCCGCTGTGAATATGGAACTTTTCAAAGGTTGCAGTATTTTGCCAGTGAATAAAATTTTTCTGTCGTAGGTGTAATTGTGTCATAGCGAGCGATGCGCTTTCTAAAGGGTTGGCTCAGTGTTCTCGCAGTGGCCATGAATGTCAAAGCCATGAAAGAGCAGATGGCGGGGAGATGCATCAAGTGTAAGTCCCTTAAAGGCATCTGTTAATTGTTTTTGAAGACGAGCACAAGTTGCTGCTGTATGCAGGGGCCGTTACAGAGCGTGACATCTCTCTGAGTTTGATTTCATTATCATATCAGATGGCCAGCCGTACGTTCTGATCTACATCAAGCATCTGCAGTCGCCACAATACTGTGCATCCAGCACGGCTATGGACTGATTCAGAGCTCACCAATGTTGTGAATGATTTATGGTTGTCATCCCTGGGCACTGACTGAATGTGCAGTTCAAAACAGTGTTGCAATCGTGATATGGTATAAATAAAGCATGCTTTGACTGTTCAGAGCTTGTGAACAGGCGAGGCAGGCAACCGTTTGGGGCCCGAGGCTGTTAGAGAGGCCCCTGAGGGCCGACAAAACCAACTCCACTGCAGCCCTCGCCTCAAGTCAACCAATAAACAATTTTATGTCCCATGCATCCCAGAAGCAGTGCGGCTAAATATTTTCAATAGAATGTGCACAGACATTCCTACGTTTTAAGCACCAACACACTCTTTCAAGGGTCTTGATGTACTGATGAGCTCTGGCCTTATAATGTTAAAGATTTAAAATATGATTAAGTTTTTCTAGTGCAGCACGGCGGCATTGTGGTTAGCAATGTTGCCCAACAACAAGAAGGTTTTGGGTTCGGTTACCGGCCTGGGGCCTTTCTGTGCGGAGTTTCCGTGTTCTCTCTGTGCCTGCGTGGGTTTCCTCCCACCGTCCAAGACATCATGTTTAGGTTAACTGGTGACTCTAAATTGTCTGTAGGTCTGAGTGTGAGTGTGAGTGGTTGTTGGTCTCTGTCTGTCTCTGTGTGTTGGCCCTGTGATGGACTGGCGACCTGTCCAGGGTGTTTCCAGCCCTCGCCCAGGGTGAGTTGGGATTGGGTCCAGCACCCCCCACGATGTGGAAATGGTTAAATAGTAGAGGATGAATGAAGGAATGAATGAAGTTTTACAAATTTTGTCATTATTGTCAGATTATTATTACATAACGGTGGTGAAGCCTGGATGGAGGAGGCCGAGTTGAAAGATTCTGTGCATTATCTACTCTTTGGTACAATAACAATTCACATGTTGAATTCAAGATTTAGTTTTACATTTCTCATTTATTAAATCATACGTTTTACTTGAATTATTTCAATGTGTTTTTTTTTTTCTTTTTTTTTTCATTTGATCGCTGTTAGTATACCATCAATGAGACTTCATATTTGCTTTGGATATTTAATTTCAAAAACCAACTTGCCGAATAAGGTAATATTATGCCCCATAAGACACTTGAAGGCTTTTAATTTGATTTATCTTTGCAGGACGTTTCAAGTTCCATTGACTGTAGCTCGAGAGCAATTCACAATAATGGCATAATCGAGGTGGCAGGAAATTACTAGTGACTGAAAACAGTCTGTTAAAACAGAGAAATGTGAAGCAGCAGCGAAGTGAGTACGACATTACAATCTTGGAATTAAGTGTATTATGCAAATTAGCGCTGTGGAAATGTGGATTATCCTAAAAGTATCAAGGCAACAGTTAAACATGGAGGAAGTGTGAGTTTAGATTAACAGCAATCATTATCAACAACAGCAAATTTAAATGGGAGATCAGGAGACAGAAAGGCCTCTTGGTAAATTATGATTAAATATACTTTCAAAACAACTCTCAAAACATTTCTTACATTGCTTTATTGTTTACTTGTGCAGTTAAACCTTTTTAACGTTTCCTGTTCTACATGCCCTTTAATAATCTGGCAAGTAAATTGACAGATTTTTTATCAACACAGGTCTTTTCAGCATCAACCAAACACAATCTCAATCAAGTAATCTTAAAATAAATCCTTGATATTCATGAAAAAAGAAATGCAGATTGAATTTCTGTCATCTCACATTATTCCTACTCATGATAGATGTCAAAGGCCAATAACACAAAAGAAATATCAAATAGCAACCATAGCATATAGTATGTATATATAGTATTTGTATTTTACTTTCCACTGCAGCTTAAATGCATTGCCTGGTCCACATTGATTTGGCCTCCGTATGCACTGGCAAGCCACATACTAATTCCTTGAGTAAGATATTGAGCCATTGCCCTTTTTATAAGCCCAAAGTTTCCTGACCAACTTCACGTTAATAACCAATCGGCCCCAGAGTCCGGTGTTGTGTTGTAGCCTGGAATTTATTTGTCCTCCCATAAATTATTCAGTATTTTGCATCGACTAACTGCCATACCTTTAAGGTTGTGGATCCAAGACCTTGACACACCTTGCATGTTAATAAAGCCAGATTCACAAGGTGAAAGACAATCCCAAAATGACCCATCTTTCGTAGAGTTTTCTTCAGAGACTGAAGTTGTGTCATGCTTCCTTATTGTTTGTTAATTTGAAGGAGATCTATCCATTAATTTTTCAGCTCTGCATGACAGGCTCTGAGCTCTAAGTTGCTATCTGAGCGATTCGGTAACAGCTTGTTGGGCAGAATGTCAGATTATTGCTCTTTGCAAGGCTCCTTTGTTGTCAAGCCAACAAAGTGCGAGGTATCATGGCCTGTCACCATCAGGAGGTCAATGCAGATCCTCGGTCCATCTGTCTATAGATATTTACTCTGAGGGGATGGGGAATAACCCCCTCCCATCGCCTCCGACACAGTATAATTACAAGTTGAGACGGGGCAGCTTGAAGTGGAGATAAACTAGCTCACATTCAACCACAGTGATGACATTTGTTCTCACTACTAGTCAGGATATGACTTTGAACCCGCACACGGCTCAGCTGTATCGGTAAACTTCGATAGCCATGAGCTAAACTTATCTTGTTTTAAAAGCTCCAAGGCTACTGTAGCTGGTCAAGAAGCTAAAGAGAAAGTGTGTTGTTAGAGGAGGCAAACCTGAAAGCATTTACAAAGAAAACCAGGAAGACTTTCAGAAAGTGCACACTTCCACCGAGGCCAACGTCAAACATGACACACCGAACTTGAGAGAGGAAAAAAAAAAAAAAAAAAAATCAGATCAAGTAGTTTTTGTTTAATCCTGCCTGTCTTAACAGATAAACTGACGCAGGTGGAAACAATCCACTCGGCAAAGGTAATTCATTCACAAAGAAAACATCCAGATCTCGACACTTGTGCTCACTTGAGTATTTGAACTTCATTATCATTTGATTATATTGTGTAACAGTTCTGATATGCAGTAGATACATGACTGTGTTTATTTACAAAGGGCAAAAAAATAAATCTCAACTTCACATGCCAAAGGTTTAATATGAAAATGCATAAATAAATAAATAAAAATTCAAGTAGTTCATGCAGTACACTATTATAAGATACCTGTTCAATAAAATTGCATAAAATCAGTGCATGTAACTATGCAGAACTGAATGCATAGATGGATAGATAGATACTTTATTAATCCCCGAAGGGAAATTCAAAATATTCATATACAGAAAAATATTCATCAATAGAAAAATGTACATCAAGTGTGACCTTCAAGTTTTTACGATAATGGACTCGTTGTAATAATTAGTGTAAACTTGTAAAGAAAAATATCACAATTTAGTGAAATATTTCCAAATACAAAACACAATTTTATATTTAAGATTTAAAAGATTGTATAGGTTAGAATCATGGTATGCCTCCTATTACAGGCAGTACAGTATGGACATATTTTATACAGCTTGAACTTTCAAGCTGAACTGCTTGAACTTTCAAGGACACATATGTCATTTTCATTCCTTCGACGGAGACAGGACAAGACTGATAAACCACTATTGTCTGCAAGAGCAATGGATATATCTGTAAAGAGCAGACAATGGAAAATCTCTATCATGCGGGTTCAGAAAATAAACAAAGGCAGTGTAGTGCTTATCCTGGATGTTTAAAATACTAGTCCTTTCAACAACCCTAGTTAACTGGAAAAATAAGCAGTCTCTCAACATCTCCCACTGGTTGAACCTCCTTGCAGAATATGGATCATGGGAAAAAATATCTGCTTTACAAAAACATGGGCAGCATTCATTGACCAATGAAACCTCAATGCATTTTGACCTTGCCTGGTTGCATATTCCATCTCCACACATATATGTACCTTTCCTGTACTAAAACATTACTCTCTACAAAGCTGACATAAACAGGAATTATAACATTAGTAATCACCCTCCACATCCAGGAACATTATGGTGGACTGGATGTGGACTGGACCACAGCATCCTGAGCATGCATTAGGGGTGCTCCTCTCCTCCTCACCCCTGGGTTGTTCTCTGGCTCTGAGGGGTCTGCCTGGCCGACCTCCCTCTCCCTCACATGTCGGTGTACTGTGGCGCCCTGCCTGTAGCTCCGGGGCCTGTTTGCTGTCCCAGTTCTGGGGGTGGCGCTTGCCGGCTCCTCCTGGGTTGCCCGGTGGGCCTCGCTATGTGGGCCAGTTGGCTCTCCGGCTTGTTCTCTCCTCCGCTGCTCTCTCTCCTTCTTCCTGCTCCTTCCCCCAGGGGGCCTGCGGCTCTCTCCAGCCTGGGGGCCCTGCTTGGCGGCCAGCTGGCCTGTGTGGGCAGGCTCTGGCCTGGTGGCCTGGGGTCGACTCTTAGGCGGCATTCTCTGGTTTCCTGCCATTGGCGGTGGGGGTGGAGGCGGCCATTCCTCCTTTCTGGTGTCGCAGTCACCGTGTCCTGTGTCTCTGGCATGCTGGGGCCAGGGAGACTAGCGGCGGGTGGCTTCGCCCTTGTGCAGGCGACAGGGGGGTGGGGGTGGCTGGTGGTGCTTTCGACGACTGGCCTTTGTTCGATCGCAGTGGCTGCTGGGGCAGCTGGCGTGCCCCTGTTGCTGCACTGCGCTGTGGGGTAGGGTGCAGATGGGGGGCCTGCTGGATTCCCTGGGACCCCTGCCCTGGCTGTGGGCCCCTGGACCGCCGCACCAGCGGCCCTCTGGCTGCACACACCCCCTGCTACTACTCCTGGGGCATGGAAGATTTCCGTCTGCCATGGTCTCCTCAGTTTGTGTCCGTCGGGGGCGTGGGGCAGGTACCTCGCGGCACCGCAGGCCCCTGCCCCTGCAGCGCTTCCCCTTGCTCATGTGCACCAGTGGGGGGCATTGCTTGGCCCCTGACTGGGTCTCTTTGGTCGGTGGGGTGCCTCTGACTCATCCAGTGGGTAGGGGATTGGGGTGTGTGGTGGTGGTGGATTTGGGGGGGTGCTGGGAGGCTGGGGACCCTCCTGTGCCGCTCCTACGTGCAATGCTTTGGCAGTTCAGTGGTGCTCGCTGTTACCTGCCTGGAACACTGGGGGCTGCAGTGTGCTGCCCAGCCATGGCGGCTCTCTGGGTTTGGTGGCTCATGTCCTCCCACATGCAGGGTGGTGGGCCTGGGGAGTCTGGGCCCCTGACCCGACTCTGGGCCCTTGTGATGGTCTCACTCATATTAGGGAATGCCCACATGAATGAGTGGGTTCACTTGCTAGCTCAGGTTGATCAGAATTGATGAATCCTGCCCAAATTGGGCTGAGCACTTTGTACCTTTTCTTTGACTCTGTTGGGACACCTTCACCTATCTGGACTCCCATCTCTCCAGAGATCTACACAGAACCCTCTGGACTCTCTTAATCCTGAGTGAAGTAACAGGAAAAGCACAGGATCCTTCACTCCACTAGTTTCTACCAGCACCACCTGCTTCCCTTCCCCTGTCCATCCTTCTGCATCTTTTCTGTCCTTTGCTCCCCTCTGTATTCACTGAGGTGTAGCACTGCCCTTCGTGCCTCAAAAGGGTCATTTCACTCAATAAATATCAACAAACTAGCTTCCAGGGAGGGCTGGTGATGGTGACATAGAGGCACTGAAATAATAAAATATTTAGCTGCAAGACCAAAAGTGCATCAATCTCATAAAAAGTTGACACACCTTGTGGTGAAAAAAAGAATAGAAATACTAATCGTTTGTTTGCTTGCTCCGACAAAAGTAAAACTGTGGATTATTGATATAGTGTGCATATGAACTAAACCCACCCTCATGGTCACGCAAGGAACATTGCATCCCATCCATCCTTAGCAGTAAAGCTTCAGTCAGAGAGCCACGGGCTTTGACACAACAGGTTCAAATTTCTCCACCACCATTCCCACCATTCAGTCAGAGGAAATATTCTAGCTTTGAGCAGTGTGTTGTTGGCTGACGTCATGTGAGCTAACATGTAATGAAGACCCTCTAAAAAATAGAGCTGGCTATCGCCTGCCGCCACTTGGAGGTACCAGAGTGTGAAGATTCCTACTGCAGGTCTTAAATTACATAAATGTCCTATTGGACGGTCAGATGGTAAGACATCAGGAAACCCTGGGACTCTGGTGTCCGGGGGTCAATGAAGTGACTCAGAAAACACACAACAGAGCACAACCACTGATGTGAAGACTTCACATTAATCATGACTGCTCATAAAGATTGAACACCATTGTTTGAATTTGTTGTTGTTTGGCACTTTTTTTTTATTATTATTCTTTATTATTTTTCAAACCTATCATTTCATGATCATTTTGCAAAGTGGTGTAGTCCAGTCCTAAAGCAAAATAATCAAACTGAAATATTTTCAACTCTGCTTAATGGAGGTGTCTAATACCAGAGATGTGTCTCAGATCCAAACAGTGTGATAACTTCATTATTTTCCACCATGTTATCTTAATTTCTGACAAAGGAACCGAATATCTGTCTTTCTGTGAATAGATTTACATCACAACTTGCCAAACTTTCCTGCCTCATCACAGCTGATGCCGGGTTTATTGTGAGAACAATTTTGCTGTTGGTGCCATTTATTTGATTTTTAAAATCACAAATTAATCAAGGATGAATTGTTTGTTTGTACGTCGAGCAACAATTTTGGATTCAATTCTCTTCCTTAGCAACTAATCTGACCTGACGGTATTTCTGTCTGCTGTTGTAATTTTGGTTAGATTTTTGATTATTTTTACAATTTTTCATTTTATTTCCTTTTTTTTTTTTTTTTTTTTTAACAGAATGGTCTTTGCAGTTTTTACCTTTGGAAGACACTGTCGCTGCTGACACTAACCAACCAGCTCCATATATACCCAAACAAATCACTATTTTTGCATCTCAAAAGATTGCCCTGGAGTGTTCAGGGTTAGGGGGTAGGGTAGTGGTGATAAAAGTAGTGATAAAAACACTCATATATTCATTTGTAATTGTTATGGGTATTAGTCTATCTATTGTTTAACTTCTTTTTTATTGTCATTAAATTACACAAATATATACATCAGCCCTCAAGGAGTACATTCATACAGACCCCACACCCACCCCAGTCCATCATCCCGTCCGCATATACAAAAGGAAATAAATAAATAAATAAACCTTACAATAAGGAAAATTAAATTAAAACAGAAATAAAAATGAGTAAAAAACAAACAAACAAAAAAACAACAAAACAAAAATGTTATTGCTAATACATGAGTAGTGACAGATTAAGTAAATTCATGAATCAGATTGTTCCAGCTGAGCGTACAATGGTTGCCAAAAGTCATAAAATAGGTGACTTCGGTTGTATCTTTCCAGTGTTATTTTTTCCAAAGGAAGGAGTTGTGATATAGAATTCAAAAACATGTCGAAAGTTGGAAAAGTTTCACTTTTCCATAAGAGGAGTATACATTTTTTTGCAAAATACGTTATAAAAATCAACAGTCTACTTTTCTTCAAGTCTAAATGGCAGTCAACTATATCATTCAATAAATAAACACATGGAGATAATATAAATTCTAATTTTAAAATTGATTTTGTAAATGAATGAATCATATTCCAGAAGTTATTTAATTTGTCGCATTGCCAAAACGTATGAAAGAATGTTCCTGTTATGTTGTGTTCTTTCACAGACAATAACAACCACTTTGAGCTTACTCTGCAGGCTTTACTGGAGCATCTTAGGCAGTACATTTACATACATGACCGGCAGTTGTAGTCTAACTGTGTAACCTAGCCTGTGGCTTGTGAACAACAGTTCCCGCCCCCATGACGACATCCCCAGGTCAAACGTCTAACTGATAACGTAACACCACAGATCCCTCTTTTATTTTGCATCTTGGGCAATTTGGAGAGTTTTCTATGGAGATTTTGTGCATTTTTGTAGAAGTAAGATAGAATTTTTGTATAAATTTGAAATTGGTTTCTTTAATTTTATTGCTTGTAAATGGAAAATATATTCTGTCACAGATGTTTTGCCAGGTATTCTCATCCAAATTCATCGCCAGATCTGTTTGCCAACTCTTTAATAGAGTTGGAAGAACTGTTTGGCATCCCCTATTTAAAATATCAT
Organism: Remorina albescens; assembly: GCA_034769265.1. Classification (NCBI taxonomy): domain Eukaryota; kingdom Metazoa; phylum Chordata; class Actinopteri; order Carangiformes; family Echeneidae; genus Remorina; species Remorina albescens. Next base: position 18,795,612 of record CM068497.1, on the reverse strand, counting down.
AAGTTTTACTTATTATACTTTTGATTGAGGATGAAGTTATAAATATTTCTTCCAGTTTGGTCAGTTCGAAATTTAGCTTATTTTCTTGATAAGTGAACGTATAATACTCTGAATTTGCATACATCGAAAAAAATCCGTACTGGGGATATCAAATTCTGTTTTTAACTCATAGTATGATTTTAATTGCATGTTTTTATGAAAAAAGTCTTTAAGTTGAATTATCCTCAAGTGTCTCCACCCGTTGATGTCAATTACCGATAAGTATTTTTTTAAATCGGGGTTTTGATGAATAGGCGAGTGGACAGAAATACATTTAGTGATGCCAAACTTTCTTGAGCAATCCTTCCATGCAGATAAAGTGTTAACAACAGTAAAGTATTGCTTCATGTTTTTTATTTTGTTAAAATGCTTTATAAATATTTGCAGACGTATCGAACAGAACTACTTTGAAGGCAAGAGCTCCTGAAGGACTGAGACTAACCTCTCTGTCTCTGGAATATCACCTCCTGTACATTCTCTCTTTCCTTCTCATTCCCACTCTGTAGCACTGTGACACAAAGCTACCTATATTCACATACATGTCAGTCCCTGATTCTCCCTTTACTCCCCACTTTTCTTCCTGCTGGTATATTGCATGCTGCAGATTCTAGTCCAGTTCAATAAAACATTAAAAATATGTCAACTGCACATAAATAATTGGCTGGTGCACGTCACATCCGCTAATCAGTTTGATTTTCATATTTGTTTTATCTCATTGGTGCAGTTTATCAGACCATGAAGCCTTTATATTTCCAACAATGCAGGAAATAAATAAACGTGTTAGTGATAATAATACAAATCTTAATGGAGTTTTAGAAGATCAGTGCTACAGCTCTCAGATCCCACAGGGATACGGCATCAGGCTCATTGACATCTCAGCAGGGTGGATGATTGTTGAAACAGAGACTTACGCTTATTTATTAAACTTTTTGTTATCCATCTTTTGCTCTCTCTTCCATTAGTTGTCCATGTATTGTGCGTTTGGTATGGACTTTACAGCTCTCTGACTGCTCTTCAGGAGGTGGGACTCCACTTATACTGGGTTTGAGGTCAAATTGCTTGCTCCTTTTACAAGCTCGTGAAACAGTGTTGGTGTATCTTAGACATCCAGATTTTAAATTTCTTCTTTTCAAAAAAGACAAGAACATAATGATGAAGAGGATGTGTTGATCTTTTTTCACTATTGTTTTCATTGTGTGAAAGGAAAGTGCCTACAGAATAAAAGTAATTCAGCTCAAAAAAAAAAATGCTTTATAAATATAAGAGAATCCAAAGGTAATGGTTCAACATATCCTGCTTCTATCTGTACCCAGCGTGAGTCTGGTCTTCCCAACAACCATGACACTACAGTACGAAGTTGTGCAGACCAAAAGTAATATTGGAAGTTGGGAAGACCTAGACCGCCCATGGATTCAGGTTTCGTGAGAGTCGATAATTTAATCCTTGGTTTCTTTTTAGACTAGATACATTTTGAAATGTACTTATTCAATGTATTAAAAAAAGTTGTGGGTAAATAACAAGGCAAGGTTTGAAAAAGAAAATTTAGTCTTGGAAGAATGTTCATCCTATAACATTTAGTCTCACTATTGAAGATCTTTGTTAAAGGGTTACAGTTCGGGCTTGTGTAAATAGGTGAATCTTCGTGTTTCCAGAGATTGTGCTACTGTTGAGAACAAGAAAAGCACCAGGACCTGCAGGGAGCTGTGTGAGGATAGTGGTGGAAAAGGAATGTGCCTACTTGGCGAGTATTTGCACTGAAGTTGCGAGAGAGGGCCTGCCCATCGCCAATTTGCTGACATCAGCCATCTCACTCCTTTAAACTGCCTATTAGCTTTGATACAGTTGTGCTGATGCATTGGCTGCGAGCGGACTGCTTTTTCCTCGGCTAAATTTATTCAGGCAACGATTGCTGGCCACACATGCTCACCTCCAGTCGCATCACAGCTGGTATTGAAAGCACAAGCACACATGGGAGCTCCCCAGTATAACCACATTCTTATACTACTGATCACTGATCAGCTGAAGGTTGCGTGCCTTCCTTAAGGGCAGCTTTAAGGTAATCGTTAAACAGATTTTCCCAAAAGATACATGGATTAGAACCGGTGACCTTCTGCTCATAAGTCTACATTTGTTTACTACTACCTCTGTAATTTTACCCTAAAGGCTTATATTTGTTTTATTCGAGCTTTTATTTTTCCTCATCATGAAGATTACCAAAGTGCATTATGCAGATTAGTGAAAAAACCTTTAATAGTCAGCAGCACTCTATGTGAGACCCCTTTAAAATGCTTGTTCTGATCTATAATGCACTCAGAATTGTTTATTGTGTTTACGATGAACAGAAATGAAAACAGTAGTCATTCACTTTGCAAATAATTGGTTATAAAGCAAAGTGGCATGAAAATTGAAATGCTGACCCGATGATGGCACTAGACGAAAAAGTCAGAGGGAGGTTATCACAATTCATCCTCAAAAAGGAAAAAATCCAACCACAGCAGTTGTCAAAGTATTTCACTAAAACCTCAACCTCATGATGACACTAGAGCTAGGACCAGGGTGAAACTTGTTGGTTCCGGTTCGGATCCGATGCAACAACGGCACCCGGGTGGACCATCAGGTTTTTGCCTTTTCTGCAGTGACATTAAGCAGAACTGTTCCATTTCCCACTGCTACACTGAGCAAATAAGTGACCCGCAGCCATGCAGTTTCAAAAACGCAGAATCACCCGTTAAAGTGCCAACACTTTCGCCCGAGCAGTGACCTTTGAATCAGATGTTGCAATAGTTTCAATAGTCTGTCCGTGGCAATAAGTGTATGTAAGATGACCTCATTCTTCACAGTCATGTCCTCAGGTTGAACAGACAGCAAAACTCAACTGGGAGTGGTCAAAGGGATCGTTTTGCTTTTTTTAATATATATTTTTTTTAAATATAAACATAAACAAGCAAACATGATTTGTAGTGGTGGGAATCTTTTACTATCTCACGATTCGATTCGACTCAGATTTTTGGGGCTATGATTCGATTCAAAACGATTTGATTCATAATGATTTCTGCTTCAGTCTATAGGCATTAAAGTGTCTTTTTCACATTTATTAAGTTTTATCCATGCTTAGATGGAATTGTTGTATAAAAGCAATATCACACATTGCTTAAGTAACAAAAAATAAAAGTCCCCCCCCCCCCCCCCAAGAGACTAAACCAGACCAGAGACCGGACCCCTGCAGAGAGTAGAGACTAGACCAGAGACTGGACCCCTCCAGAGACTAGAGATTAGACCAGACCAGAGACCGGAACCCTGCAGAGAGTAGAGACTAGACCAGAGACTGGACCCCTCCAGAGACTAGAGATTAGACCAGACCAGAGACCGGAACCCTGCAGAGAGTAGATATAGACCAGATCAGACCAGACTACACGAGACACCGGACCCCCCAGAGACTAGACTGGATCAGACCAGACTAGACCAGAGACGGGACCTCCCCAGAGACTAGACCAGACCAGAGACCGGACCCCTGCAGAGAGTAGAGACTAGACTGGATCAGACCAGACTAGACAAGACACTGGAACCCCCTTCCAGAGACCGGACCCCTCCAGAGACTAGAGACTAGACCAGACCAGACCAGACCAGAGACGGGACCCCTGCAGAGAGTAGAGACTAGACCAGATCAGACCAGACTAGACAAGACACCGGAACCCCCCTCCAGAGGCCGGACCCCCCAGAGAGTAGACCGGACCAGACAAATGCAGGGTTTCCTCCTTGCTTATTTCCTGATCCACTGTAATCTGCAGTATTTTAGTAATTGCATTATGTCATCGGAGGTGTCTGGCCTAATTGTAGTTAGGCATCCTGCCTTATATCCAGGGCGTCACTATGGTTTTACAGAGAAGTTTAAAAGGTCAGTGCACCGAAATCATATAGTCATACCTTGGTATGCAACTCTTTCATTCCTGTCGCAGTGTCAGTATTCTGGTTAGTTTGTGTAATCCAGACTTTGTAGAGACTGACTTTTACCAAAACATATAGTTTTTATGAAAACTCTTTATCACGATGTGTTTGGATTGTATTCTATCAATTATACTTTCCGTGTCTTTAAAGACAACCAAAGTTACTTTCCATAGAATTATCAGAGGACAATATGTCCTAACTGCTGCACACAAACAGCCTCGTGGATACATGGCGTTGGTGTTTAGTGAGAAATTATGTGTTTTCTTTGGGAACATGGGCGAGTTGACCCTTAAAGGTATTTTGGTTTTGCGAATTCATAAATCACTTGAGACCTGGAGGTACAATACATTCACAGTTATAATCACAGAGTCTGTTTTTGCTTACTTCCACATGCCCTGCCAGCTCATTAAATGTGCTAAACAAGATAACCAACAAAATTTGCAAATAATCCCCATGTGGCACAAGAACTCAGCAACAAAACACACTTATTCAGATAAAAGGGAAGTGTCAGAGGAGGCGAGATGAAGATTATCAATCCAATCTGATCTCCCACGCTCAGTCATTACATAAATATGTTGTGTGTGCAACACAAGAATGAAAGAATCACTTATATTCAGGAAGATAATCACTCTTTGCCAGTCTGGGTGCAGAAGCTCTTTGTATAAAAGATGAATATCCTGTAAAATGTGACATTTTCAGCAATTAGGAACATTACAGGTGCAGTGGAGAACCTGAGATCTGCTGGTCTGGCACACCATGCCTGACAGTTGAATGAGTGTTTTTTACATTAAGCATAAATAACGATTCAGATAACTTTAAAAACTACTCTTAAGACTTCTCAAACAAGCGCAGCACTTATCTAAACATACTTACCCTTACAAGGTTAGAGGCTTGATGGATTCAAACTCAAACAAATCAGTGCTTTCATTTTATTATGCTGCGTTGGCTGCATGTTCTGGAGTTCGCGCAGAAAAGCGCTGAAGGTTGCTTGAGCAAAGTGGCTGCTTCATTCAAGTGAAGGTTTTTGAACAAGCTAGACAGGTAATTATGTATTATTTCTACCACCAATTATGTCTCTCTGAGACAAACCACACGTACGGGGGGCTGATTTAATGCTAAAGTGTTAATTAGGCTTCCAGGTTCAGGGTACTGTGACCCGCAACAGATCTAGTCAGTATCCTGCCACAGTGTCGACTTTACTGATTACAAATTGTACAAAACCTTGAAATTAGGCCACGGTTTTATCAGACTTGCATATTTTTTAATATATTGTAAATCATCCGGGATCAAATTGTTTCCGTTTCATGTTTCAGTACAGCTTGTGCGGCTTGAGTACTCATTTGGACGGCTGAATGGAGAGAGGTGGATGGTTTCTGTTTTTGCAATTTTTATTTTTATTTTTTACTGCTCACCTGAAGTATGAAAAATACATAGAAGATGAGACATGAATTGGGTTTGTTGATTAATCATTTAGGTGCCAAATCAATACAAAACTAGCCTGCAGTCTGCAATAGAAGATTTGAAGAAGGACATTTAAAGCAATTTTTGTTGAAAATGACTTAAATTTGGAAAGGAAAAAAAAACCGAGTGTTTTCAGGCGAAGGACCACTTTTGTATTAAAATAAAATTCACGGACAACTTAACTCCCAAAACATTCCCTCGAACCAAAGGGGTACTACTTGAGTTTGTAGGGAGCTCTCATGGAAGAATGTCATCTGGGATGGAGTTTAATTATCCAAAGTCTTTGCACCTCAAATGCTGCATAGCAATGAGCAATGCTATTTATGTAGCATAGAAATGATCACAAATACAGCCAGTTAGTGAGATTAGATGGAGGGCGACTTCAGTCTTACAAGATATGTTACTCTTGGGAGTCTTGTTTGATATGTTGGAGGTTTTTGTACTGACCTGGTCATGAGCCACTGTTTTATTATCTGTTTTGATATTTCATCTGTTTACTTCATCTGGTTGCAAAGCGTTTGTTACGTTACTGTAGATGCAACAACACTACAGTGGTATTTATATGGAATTTACACGAGTTGGTTTAATATTGAAAACAAAACTCACGGTCACGTTACATTTCAAACTTTTTTTCTGCTTATCCATGGAGGTGCTGCAGACTAAGGCTTGAGGCTTTCAGGTTTGCCTTGTTTGGTTTCCTAAAACCACGTCAGTAGAGCAGCGGTGGATGAGTGTAGGTTAAACAGTGGAACAGTGGAAACGGTGATGTCTTTCCACAAACTGTATCCAAGTTACTTAGGATAACATAAGGGGAAAGCCAACAATCACAATGTTAATTACCTAAGCTGCTTTTCTCACCCTCTTTAATATTTCCTTGCAAGATTTTATTCTTTTTTTCTTTTTTTTTCTCTAAACCCAGTTCCACTGGAGATCTGCTAAGGCCAGCATCTCGCAAATGTACAAATCTCTGAAGTAAAGCTGTTGCTGTCATTACCAGCCACCTTCAGTGCCAGAATCTCATTAAATGTGTATTATGGAAGCGAAAGTATCTGAGGTTAAAGTTCAATTCAAACCAGAAATAATGGTCATGCTCTGTGTGATGTCAGGCTTGTGCTTTTTATGTGAAGGCCCTGTTAGAGTGAGGGGTGGTGCTGGAACCACTGACTGGATTTTTATTTATTTTATTTGATTTATTTATTTTTTTTTTTCAGGGTCCTTGTTGGATGATGTTGAGTAAGTAAACTGTATCAAGGGATCTGATGCAATGAGTGCAGTGACAGTTAATTTAAATTACAGTTCATGCTGAAAATAAATTGCATTTCATTAGGGGTACACAATAAGGCAGACATCATCAAATATTAAAAGTGAGTGCAAAGCCTGCACTTATAAATCCTGCTGCAGATTCTAAACTGGTGCTGGCACCATCAAATCTGCACACACACCTACACACACACACACACACACACACACACACACACACACACACAGAGACACCTCTATACTGAACAGTATATTTTAAACAGAAGATGGCTTATAACAGCCCGGTTCAAGTGTCGGAGTGGGAGGAAGGCTCGATTTCCTGTCCTTAACCATCTGCTCTGTTGTATTAAAAAATTTATGAATTATTGTCGAGCTGAGCAAAAGTTTCATCATTAGTTTTGTTTTACATATGTTGCCATTGTAGGTGTCAGATAATGTAAAAGTCTTATAATTGAGTTCAATTTAAAAGTGTTATTTCAGCCGAGCCGTTTTAATCAAGTCTGAAACAAAGATGGGAGGAGTACTGTAACTCTGTGCTAAAAACTCAGATGAGCTTTGTCGAGCTACTTATGCTTAAAACAACACTGCTGCACAATTAGAAATCATTAGCATTTTGATTTAATGTAAATGGAATTATTTCTACGGCTTCCTGTGCATTATACATATTATAATGCAATCAGAATATGTTTACTTTAGTGCTGATGATGACTGACGGAATTGAATTAGAAAGAAAGTATTTCCCTGACAACAGTGTTAGAGCAGACTAAGCCGAATAAAATTACTGCTCGTTATTTGTAAACGTCAAATGACAGCATGACTTCAGCTGGATTCGGTCCTTGTTGACTTGGTAACCCTTCTGCAAGGTACTTTTCACCTCCAACAGACCTGGCCAAGTCCTGTTTTCCTCACAATAATAGCACATAGTCTATGTTAGAGTTGTCATATTGTCTCATATTTTATTTCATTTTTTTCCACCCTTTTGTGCTTTTATATTTTCGACATTTCCCTTTCATCTGCGTTCTTATCACCACTGCTGTTGCCAATGCCAATATCAGGTTATTCAATTTACTCAAAATTTTCATTTTCTCCTCTAACCCACTTGGTGAGTCTTGCAGGTGAGCGATTATGTATATGTGATTCATGCATAAAATATACATAAAAAGGAGTGCTGTGTTAAGTGCAAAAGCAGTCAAAGCTATGACTTCTGCTTGACTGAGTGAATTGAAATCCAGTTTAAAATGAAGGCTGGAACAGGAGGGCTTTTACTTAACATGCAACAATCTCATGTGCGTCTTTTAACTGATGTGTAGAAATTATTTTTTTGGAAATTGACTTTTCCTCAGTTTTTACAGTGACAATGAAAAACGAAGGAAATAAAATGAATCAGGAGGGTGAGAAATTATTCTATATATATATTTTATTTATTTATTTATTTTTCAATACATCACTAATGAAATAGTGGCTCCAAATAACATACTAAACAAACACTGCGGATATATAAACCAGCTTGCTTGAAGTACTGTAAACTACAACTATACAGTAAAAGTACAGCCTGAAGCTGAATGCAAGCAGTTGTATATTAGAGCAGGAAGTGGCTGCATTTGCAACACAAAAACACTTTTTTTTATTATTATTATTATTATTTTATTTTTTTACAGCTTCAGCAGAGATTATGTGACACATCCAGCGCCATGGGCCCAGGAGGTACTTCAAAGTTTTGTGCCCTGGAGGGGTTGGGGGGGGGGTGGAGGGGGTGCACTGATATGTTTGTGATACGGAATTTTGGGAGATGCGCTCTCCAGGCTCCAGAGTTTCAACTCGTTTGGAAATTTTTTGCAAACTTTACACATTGCTCTTTAATATTAAACAGTGGTGTGTATTGGGAGTTTCAACTATTTCAAATGAAGCCGTCCTTCACCAGCAGGGAGTCACAAAATAACCAGACTTATTTAAATATTTCGCTCGAAGATTGGAAGAAAATATTGCACTTTCAGTAATAATCTGGGATATTCATCAGCGTCAAAGACAAATAATGTTAAAGAAGCTCCTGAAGATCAATCTTTCATGTGCGTGGCTGTCAACAGCTGATCGGGGAAAAAAAAACTTTTTCTGTTTTTGCAGAAGTACTGAAAGTGACAATTTGGATGCACGTTTTGGAACCGAAGCCACACACTTGACTCATGATGCCCCTGTTGAGCTTTCGAATAATTAGTTGATAAAGTAGATGCTAACAAACGAGGCGTTACTTCCTCCAATTCGTCATGCCGCTTCCTGGTCAAAGTCAGCTTGAACTGTCAGGAACCTATGAGCTCATTTCCATTTCGCTTGCAGTCGTATAATGACTCAGAATTAGCTTCTAATTAATTCTGAGGGATTCACACTTGAGTACAGACAGCGTGTGTCTGTAAATTCTGTATGACTGTGTTGTGTGTGTGTGTGTGTATGTGTGGAGGCTGCATCCACTGTAACTCATTTCATTTCTTCACAGAGTTGACGGAAAATAATGGGCAATACCGTCCCGCAAAAGAAATTGTGTTTCCACGTATCACGCGCATTACGTGACGTTTCAGGGCGATTTTGGTGAAAGTCCTGTGAGATATGAATGCTCACAGCTGCCTATGTCTGACAGCGGAGTATGTCTTTTTACATATTTGACAGGTTTGTTATCAAAAGAGGCTTTAACAAGTTTTGACACAAAGAAATCGACTGGGCAGATTTTAGTTGTATCGATTGTGTTATCCATGTTTTTACCCCTACCGGCATTTCAGATGTGCTTTTGCTCTACTTTGTCTTCTCCTGCCAGCTACTGCCTGGTGCTGTGCCTGAAAAATCACTTTTCAATAAATGCTATGTTTTGGTGCATGCTATCAATCAACAGATGTAGGATGCAGCAAACTTAAGCAGAGCCACAGTTGGTGTTTTCCTCTCCTCCCAGGCTGCTTTTTTTGCGGAGCCTAGATCACATATGTCATTATTCAGCTTGGCTTTTGTTGTCCCTTTATACGAATATCATTTCTTGGTGTATGGTAATTGCAATGTAAGCTCATCTAGGCAATTTGTTAATTTACTGCACAATCTAAGTTTATTCCTGTATAATATTCAGCTGCTTCGGCTGCACGGAGGCAGATGGTTTCATATGTATGTGGTCGTTAAACCACACATCCTCCTCGCTGATAGGCTATTTGAATTTGCATTTAAATGTGTTTGACCTTGAGACTTTGCTCATGCTGCCTCCTCTTTGTTGCTTCACACCTTTAATTGGCTAATTATTTTGGATTTTGTGCTCAGCCTGCTTCATTATACTTTGTGTTTGTTTTTGCTTTCTCATGTGTTGCTGGCAAGAGGTGATTAGGCAGGAGATTTGTAAGTGTCGGGTTTTCTCAGTAATTTTCTTTTCAAGGATTCTGTGAGTTATATTGAAATCTGGCAAACACGGCGCTTGAAACTGTAACTTAAGATAAGGTCATTGGGCCATTTTGTCCAACACTGGGTTCGGGGATCAGCGTCTTCGTGAAATGACCGACTGACTGAGATGTGTGGGTTGTTCTTTTGAAATGAAGCGAATGATAAAAAAAAAAAAAAAAAAAGTCTGCACAGGTATGATGGCAGGAGGAGGAGCGGGTGCAGTGGACCCACCGATATCAGCACGAACACAGCATGGGTAGAAGGCAAAGGTGTCAGGCGAGACTGAAAATTCTGCGTGAAATTAAGCAGATACTGGAATGCTGTCAGTTTTGTTAACATAGACTTTAAAGCCTCTGAGGCTTTGGAAAGGCAGAGGTGCTTTGCTTGCTCATCAACTACACACCCGTCGTAAGATCCTCTAACCTTGATACTGCTGACAGTTACTGTCGCATGCGGTCTTCATTTTGCGGTGCGGCTCACCTATAACTGACAGATGATGACATTTGTCTTGTGCATTAGGTAGAATTGCCCATGACAAAATTCAGCAGGAAGAGACTGCAATGACAAAAGCTTCCCAAGGCTTTGGAGATACAAAGGAGAAATGCTTAACCTTTAAGGTCAGCATTCCAGCATCTTTCTGAGTAACAAGGATGAAGGCATTTAAGGGAGGATAAAGGTATACGTGTTTGTTTGTTTGTTTGTTTTTGCGCTGTAGGCACAGGGACACCGCACTGGATGTCTTCTCTGATCTTTTGTTTGAGAAAGGTTTAGATTACATGTTGTGAAACTGATGGAGTAATATAAAGGCTTTCAGTGATGAAGGGTAACAGCACCAATGAATGAATGTATGAATCATTCTGGCCTGCCCAACAGTTCCCTAGTTGCGGCAGACGGGTCAGGTGGGGGCGGGTATCATGTAAATGATTAGCCTGTTGCTGCATCTCTAAATTCTTCAACAAATTACATTTTAATTTGACATCACACAAGAATTTTCAGTCACCTTGGAAGTACTCTGGTCCTGACCAGAGCAGACATTAGCATGCAGTGATGATCCCTGCAGCTTTATAAGCTTTATGCCAAAGAGCTGTGGCATCACAATAACAGTTAGTCATTTCGCTCCGCCATCCACCCTGGGTTTGAACTGGGGCTACAATGACGACTGTTTATATCCCAGTGAAGCCAATGACACTGATAGACAAGCCCTTGTTTGATGAGGACTCAGCAATTGAGTTTGTTTTAGGCAACATAAATATTCTAAGCAGATGGAAATTGGCCTCTTGAGAGTCAATGATGAAAGCCGTTGCAATGGCTAACTGCAGTTGATGAGGAGGAGCTGGCCTCTGTCAGATATAGACACATGTCTCTTTTCATACCCTCAGATGCCCAACTCAGATTGTAGGTTTTAGGATCTTCTTGGCTGCTTCCATTGAAGCTAATTGCCGCTTCAACGAAGAAAATACAAATGGCTTCCTGTGTATTTACTTTCCCTGCACGTCTCTGAATTTCCGCCCAAGCTCTGGTTTTCCTCTTCCAGTTCAGGTGTTAGTTGGGATGTTCTGGAAAAAGACAACAAAATCCAGATAAGGTGCTTATGCGCCACAGTTTTCCGAGTTATGCTGACAAAACCTAACAGCTTTTGTATTCAGGGGTTTTACAATAAGAAGGCTAGAAGCTTATCCCTGCTACTGTAAAGTGGATGTTGTTCTTTGATGTGGCTGCAGTTATACAGAATTCTTGTTGTGTCTGGAACACGGGTCAGACTTGGCCATCAAAAAGATTGTGTGCATTTAAATAAGGTCACTTGGAAATGAAAATGCTATCGAGCAGGCTTTATTGTGGCTAAAGGACAAAAGTTAAAACCTGTCCCCACTGATGCAGTTCTGCCGAGGAATAACTAACATTTAAAATGTCAAAGCTCCTCTTCAACTGATTTCAACTTTTATGAGAAATCTATCTCATTCAGATGGCCAATGTGCATGAAGTTCTTTCTATTTGCTGTGATTTTATTGTTCTGATTATAAAGCGCAGCGTAGACTTATTTTTAAGGCTTTACACTGTATGGCCAAATGTTACTGTCAAGCTTAAGAATCCATTTGATACGCGGCTTGATGCATTCCTTCCGATCCTCTTCATTTGTTTACTCTCACTGCTTCTCAGTGTTGAGAAAGTGAGCACGACCATCTGGTCGTGTGTCAGGAAGTGGAAACACTAACCAGCTTACTGTTCAAGCAATACGGATAGATTCCAGGAGAAAATAATTACAGCCGTCTGAAATTAGTTCCCACAGACAACTGAGTCCTTTCAAAAAGTCTAATTACACCAAAATTTTAATTGATGTGTTTATAAGCTTGAAATCCAATAATCCAGGTTCCTGACCTCCCAAATGTGTAACATCAACTTAAGAATTGCGGTGTGAATAGTTGCAGGTGCATTTAGTGGTTTTAATTGTTCTTTATTGTGATCACACACTGTAAAACAGAGGGGATAGGAGTCAGATATGATTAGGTTCAAGGACTGACATAAAAAGGTGTTTGAATTTTGATTTTGTTCAGCGTTTGTGTGTGTGTGTCTGTGTGTGTCTTTTTTATATTTATATCATGAGTTATTAATCATTACAGTTACACGGCCCTGCAGCTGTCATGTTACATAATATCACAAGACGTGCTTTTCTCTCAAAACAGACATCAAATCACCAAATGTTCCAGACTTAGAACAAGCACTGGAGAGAAATGCTATGACAAATGAATGATAGATGTGTCAGACAAAGACAACAGGTAATTTTGTCGTGTTTCCATATTTCTCCAGAGGAAAATGCTCTTTCCCTCTTGCAGCATAAAGTCATGGAAAGAATTCTTTTTTGTCACCAAGCGTTTGAAGGAAATCTTGTTCTCCGTGTCACTGATCTGCACAGCACCTGATGTTGGGTGTGTGTTGCGGTATCGCCACGATAGAAAGCTCAGGCTTTTAAACAGAACTAATGGAGAAGAGCATGACCCTGTACTCAGGGGAACTGTAAAGTCCTAAGATCAACAACATGAAAAAAATTAATGAGTTTATCCTCTGAAAAAGCAGCCACAGCAGCAAAGCGTAATGACACAGGAGGCAAGACGCGGTTTGCATATGAGCTGCTCTTTATGGCCACTGTCGCTCAACTGCATCCCACTCCAGTTCTCCATTAAAATGACAGCAGATATACAGAGCAATGTGATAATGTAATATGTCCTTGGTTTCACATGGAGAACTCCGGCTTATATAATCAACTCATTGTGCTTGCTTTTACAGACTAAATATTTTGGAGGGTTTGGGTTGTTCGTCTCTAATAATAGTGTCAAGTCACCAAGTGGTTTTATGGTTGTTATTTTCTTCTGCTGACATTGGGGTTATTTCTCTAGTGTTTCCCCAATATGATTTATTTTTTATTTTTTATTTTTTTTTCTACTTTGGGTCAGTTGAGAAAGTTGTGCTAAATTGTGTGCAACGGTTCAGGTGTCACAATCTGGAAGAGAACACACTGAGATACAATATAAAAAGCCAGATACTCTAATCTGAGCTTTGCCCTTTTCAACTCTTTTCATGTCCTCACACTAAAACCCTTATGGGCAGCGCAAGCACATTTTTTAACACACATATACAGACACACACACACACACAGCAGCACTAGATATTCTGCCTACTGCTACAAAAAGTGAACCGTGTCATCAACTCATACCTTAATCATTAAAACCTGAGCCCCGAAGTGTGGCGATAACTATGAGTTGGGTTTATCGATGGAGACGATTTTAATGCATTTCTAGAACTGATGATTAGACAGAGTATAACAACTGACCTCAAGGCCTTCACTGCCTTTCCCACTTGACTCCCATGTAAATGGATTAGAGTTGTGCAGTACCAAACTGCTCACAAATCATATCTGAGAATCAGAAGGCAATTAATCGTGTTTAAGGTCAATTAAAAATGATTAAATCACCAAAAAGACTCAGTTGTCCATCAACCCCCATTTGATGATGGACAAGAATCATATTAGCAGTGTAATTAGCCACATGAACAAAAATATGGTAAGAAATCACTTTAAAAAGTTTTTTTATTGGCTTTATCTTTCTTTTTTGATTAATCCAATAAAAGAAAACCAATAACCAATCTATATATATATATATATATATATATATATATATATATATTTTGTTAATTGCTTTGACTTTTTCCAGCAGAGACCCTGAAAACATCTGGCCTGCATGTGGAGGCTAAAAGTTTCTTACTATCAGTGGTGCCAAGTCCAAACCAGGTACATAAGTGTGCAGAAAAATAAATCTGTTGCAGCAAAGTGAAAAATTATTTCAACAAAAATGTAGTAAATTGTTCTCTGTTGTCATTTTTCTTAAAAAAAAAAAAAAAAAAAGTACCAAAGTGGCTTTTTTGTCAAATGGTTCAAAGGAGCAAACGCCAGCATCCATCCCTGCTTGAATTATTCCCTGTTATACTGGATATTTTTGCACAACACATGCACGTAATTGTATCCTTACAGATTTGATGGATGAGACTCAAGAGTCAGTCTTATAGATTTTGTAGGTTTGTGCTGTGTTATTTTAGCAGTCTCTTCCGGCTTTCCCTGTTTTTTTTTTTTTGAGTAGACGGATGAAGGTAGGTGTGGGCACAGTGAGGGCAATGGAGTGTGGCTTTCCTCAACCCTGTCACTTTGATAGAGTGAATACATTGTGAGAGATAATGGAAACTTTCTATTCAGCGAGGGCTGGAATAAAGAGGGCCTTCCTACTCATTCATCAACATTGATTACTGTACAGCCCATGGCCTGGAAAGAGCATGGGAGCACTACTTCTCACAAAGACTCTGCTGAATTGCAGGTAGAGGAATCACAAAACAACAAAAGTGCAATACTGGCCTTTTAAGAAACATAACCCCAATTTGTTTTAAGGTGAAGCCATACAAGATCTGAAACACTGGACTTTAGGGTTATAAGGAAGGTTGCAGCTTTTCAGAGCCAAACTATACTTTTCGCTATCGGTATTGATAGCCACAGCTAATTTTTTATTCGATGTACAAGTGCAGCACAACGGGGCGAAGTTAATGGTGCATTCTGTGAAATTTCAAACAAGGCAGGTGCAGCCTTGAAAAAGCAAACATTTGTCTTTAGGGACGACATGAAACACGCAGACACTATACGTATATTATGTTAATAAATTCACATCCACGCCATTACATGATATTAGCACTTCAGCCCCGAGTGATGGTTTGATAGCTCTGATTCCTCTCAGTTCCGCATCTTGATAGTAGTGCTCACATAAAGTTGTTAAGACAGCTGGCCCCAGAGGCCATGCCACTGTGTCATTTCACAATCTGTGGTAGATATTCAAACATTAACAGGGAAACGTGATGGATTAAGGTCGCTGCTTTTATATATATATATATATTTAATTTAAAAACATTATTCTCTTTTAGTCTTAGCAATATTTTTTTAGTCTATGTGCTTGAAGCAAAGCTAAGCTGGACATCTTGCGTTGGTTAAATGGTCTTTTTTGAGCTTTAGGTTTTTGAAACTTCTGATTAAAGCAGCGCATCTTCGAGGTTTGCATGGATTCCCCCACACATTTTGGCCTATGTAATTAACAGGTTTTAAAAAATATTATTAAATGTTGAAAAACAGTGAAAATTAGATCACGTTTCCAGATCTTCGAAAGGCTATCTGTCTCTGTCAGAAATATTACATATACAATGACATTTACAATCCTCAAATTGGAAAAGTTCCTCTCAAATTTGGCTTGATCAATGATATCATATACTTATTGATTTGTTATTGCTGTTGATGAATGAATTGCAGAACCAAACTCAACAGGAAATGAAACAGATTAGAAAAAGCCTTTGTTTTCTAATGTAGCTCCGGCGGTGTACATCTTATGTAGAGTTTCTGTACACACTTTTTTTTTTTTCACCTCATTTGGAATCATTTCAAGCTAATCGGATAAGACAGGGTGTATTCAAATTCTCTGTGGAGAGGGTTTGCAGTCTGAGCTCCTGAATGAAAAGTACTTCAAGTGTTAAGTGAAAATCAGAACCAATTCTAAAACATTTTTTCCTCTGCTACTTGATGATGGCAAAACAGCAGCAATAATTGTTATTATATTATGAGCTGCTCAGTTTGGTCTGACACACTCCAGTGGCTCTTCGCTTGTCAATATTTTCTTTCCTTCACCTCCCCAGAGCGAAGACTGTATATTGCCCACCTTTTGGTTGAGCACCTTGTGCCGAGCGCCTAATTTTGTATCGGCTCCTCTAGCATTGTGACACTGTCACCCAGCGAGTTTGTTATCAGCTTAAGATTGTTTGATTTTGGATTCATTTGTCTGGCCTGAGAGTGACTGCTGGAAGAGCTTGCATCAGCGAACGGCTCTGGCTGATGATTTTCTGTCTGTATCCTGTTAAGACACAGGCAGCATGGAGGGTTTAAGAGCAGGGGCAATGTCCCCTGCACTTTTTCAAAAGGCAGTTTTGGTCCCCTGCAGTTTTTACCGTCCAAAAACAATGTTACGCTATATTAAATGGAGACGGGTCGCGTACTAGGACTAAGCGGAAAACAGCCGCTAAAACTGAACCCTGTTTCCCTTTAGACCGCCCTCAAGCGCCCCCCCCCCCCCGTACTCAAGCCAGTTGTGCCCCCCCCACCTCTGAAATCAAAATTTCATCCCTGAGGTTATATATGAAAATACAGAAAAAGACACTATACTGATTTCCACATTTGCAAAACTAAAAGCTCTAAATTAAAGCAGCTGGAATACCTATTTTCCCGGTTATGAAGAAGCAGTTAGCTTGATCACAAGCCTTGAAAGTTAATATTTCACTACAGTTGTCTGGATCACAAAAGACTCGTCTCTGCCACAGATGTATGACCAGAGGCCCGTGATGCATACTGAACAATTCAGACAGGAACGCTTTGAAAATACAAACATAAATTCTGGCGGCACTGTGAATTAAAAGAAGACAGACACACTGTGACTCCCTACTTTTCAACATTTCATGATAAAGGATAAACACCAGACATGAAAAACATACACACATTTATTGTGCGTTGTCATATGCACTTGGTCCAATTTGGTAAAACCAAACAAACGATTGTCAAACTGCTTCATTATTCCAACTCCGGGCTTTGTTCGCGCTGACATTGTTTTTCTCACTCACTTGTTCTTGGACAAATTCAGGTACAATACTTGTATTATCAGTATGTAAAGGCCTGTTTACTCTGCGTTTTGCAGTGTGATGCTCGTCTTGACAGATATAATTACACACAGCAGTTGCAGAACAGATGAAAAACGAGGGATGAAAGTTAGGAAAATATAGCTCCCCTCGCCCTCCATTATTCACCAAATGCAGCTGAATTTCAAGGTTTCGGACTGCGGTTGTGAAAGCTCCCTGTGACCTGTCTTGGCAGCAACGTCGCAGCAGTAGTTTACAATCAGAACAATATGAAATCCTGCTGAATAAGCCATTGTGTCTTTATATGAGGGCGAGACCCTGTCAGCTCACCCTGTTCAGCTGGTGTCTCAGCCTATTGAAACGGTTTCAGCTCCCTCAGTTTTCCAAGCAAATCTTCTGAAGGCGCTTTTGTTGGTTGTTCAGTCAATAGTTACAGCTGACTCAGAAACAAAGCTATAACTGACAAAGGCAACTACATGGAGCTGAGTTATTTTCTCAAGTAATCAGTTAAAAAGGACAAACTCATGCAATAAGATAAAAATGATCAACTGATTTGTGGTAGAAAGTGTAGAAAATTGGTTTGTTGTGGTGGTGAGGTGTCTGCACTGAATTCAAGCCACACACAAGAGCAATCCACTAGAGAGTGATCTCAACAGATAAACAAAGATGGGACTATGAAAATGAAGAGTGATCTCTTTCACAACAGCTTGTACTTGCATACAGTACATGCATGCGCCTGATTGGCTCGGCTGCTCAGCATAATGCTAGTGTTGCAAGGTGGAAATTCTTTGCGGTGAAATTGTTTCAGAAGAGATGGCGGCCAGATGTGTATCGCTGAGAATGGTGCAAAGATTCGAATGCGGCTTTCTGCAAAGTGGGTGTCAGCTCTCTGGCAGGAGCACCTCCACAGAAATCACAGAAGTGGGAACAGAGAAGCTGAGGCGAAATGAGCGAACTGCCTCAAAAACCGCAAAAGCAGGTTTTAATCTTGGAAAAAAAAAACAAATCAAAACACGTAGAAGACACAAGACAGAAAATACAACTCTGTTCACCCGAAATTTCCTTTCACCACCTGAACACTAGAACAGAGAGTATTTTTCCTTCCATCCTGATGATGCGATGATGATGTGATATCAAAACACAGATCCATAGTGAGATATCCTGCTTCCTACTGCTCCCACTGTGATGAACTTATGGAGTCTTATCTGGCTCACAGGGATATAAAGATTGACTCGCAGACTTGGGCACAGCCACATAAAGAACTGCATTTGACCTTGAAGATGGAGGAATTTGGCTCTATGCTACATCCAGAATATCACACAGTCTTTAGAGTTCATACACAAACAGTCTTCCACTTCGCAAAGGTCACCACTTGAGCCCTTATCGCCAAGCTTATTTCTATTCTGAATCTCATTTTCATGTGAATCCTTTCACTGTGTACATTCTCTAACATGATGTGTCGGGTTTAATTGGCAAAAGAGAAGCTGCATGTTTTGCAGAAGCCATGTGAATGGCTGAGCTGCATTCAAATTTCAGCAGGCTACTGCGGGTTTATTAAACACACTCCATGGTGGGTGGGAAGACAAATACTGTATGTCCTTCACACAGAGGATTAGACATTATCAGCCTGCGTTTCCCAATGCTAGTCAGACCCACTCAGTGTAAACCTTTGGTCTGCATACTCAAGCAAACAGAGGGGCCTGGAATCAGGCGTGGCCGCCAGCTGCACGAGGAGGATGAGCAAAGATGCAGGAATTTACTTCTTTATGTAGCCTGTCCATTTTATCAAGTGTGTATTTGTGCATGTGTGTGGCATTTGTATAAAAGGAGGAAACACTCTTTCATGTTTGCTTAATTAGTTAGATTTTATCTTTAGTATTACACACATGCTGTCATGAGTTTCAAAATAAAAAATTAGTGTAACATTATCAACTATAACATCATGGCTGTTATTGCTTTTCACGTGAAGCAGCACTCAACAAATAGTTGCAGCTTTAATTAAAATCAACCACTTAACAGACTGTGTCACATAAAAAGACACCACAAAAAGACACAATCTTGCCATTAAGAGGGTTTATCATTTATTCCCAGTTAATCGCAAACATTTGGAGACAAAGCCACACCAGATCCAACCCCACTGTGGATCTTGTTGTGTCTCGTTATCCAGGAAACAAGCAGGTGTAATTGGTGGAGCGGGTAAGGCAGTCGAGGTAGCTGGACCGGTCCTGGACACATAAAGAAAGCACACAGTAGAGTTTCTAATAGCCTTTTTTATCGGTGAATTAGGCCTGCCTGGTCTGGTCGGGTAGTGTTATTGTGATTCTTTCAGGGTTCACTGATTTTCTTCCTTATATGCTTTTCCAAGGCTATGATGTGTGACCCCCACTATCACATAATCACAATCACACAGCAGGTATCTGACCTGTTCTTCACTCTGGTGAATTACACTCGTCTTGTGATGCATTCATCTCATAATTGATCTGGTAAAACCACAGTTTGAGAATTATCATCATTATTTTTTCAAGGATTACTGCCTTTTTTTTTTTTTTTTTTTTTTTAATATATATACTCCCGAATATAATATTTTATATTACTTCTGTCATCAATATGATAACAGGAAATGCTGCTAAAAGAGCAGTTAGCAAGTGACGGAGGACGATTTGTTCTCGTGGCCATTTAGATGATGCTTGCGTAGGAAACCGCAACAGATACAGCAGATTGTGTTGTTGTTTTTGTTTCGGTCTTGCGGTTTTGTGGAAGTATCATTAATGAGGGAATCAGAACGCCTGAATGATGATGTGGGTGACACAGGTGACAACAAGGCTAAACTCACCTGCAAGTTTTTTCCTCCGGTATCCTAAAGCCTTATTTCTGCAGGCACAACAGACGGTACACCACAGTGCTTCCTTCCTTTCTAATTAAGTTTGTTTGTTGAGTTGGGATCTAGGGCTTGCTTGTCATGACCACCTACTGGAAAAAAAAAATAAAAAATAAAATAAAAAAATAAAAAAATAAATATATATATATATATATATATATGTGTATATAGAGGGAACGTAGGTGCAAAGACTTGGCAAGATAAATTAGTTTGAACTCGCCCATTATGTGCCAAGTGGGATGCAGAGATTAAATCAGCTGTTGACTCGTGGGTTTATCAGCAGTCACATTGCCCTTGGCAAGGTCTCCTGTTGCTTGACTCAAGCACCGCTTGTGGCCATGTTTGTTGTTGTCGAAAAGATTTTAGCCCTTATAATTGAGATGGGAGAGTCGGCATTGAGGTCTTAATGTCCCATTTCAAGGCTATTTCTTAGTAGTCCGCTGGGGTAAATTAACTTAATTTTCTGAGTGTAAGATTGCAGCCATGAGTGTCATGAGCACTCAGCGCTCAATCTTTGTGTAAATACACAATCAAGTTGTCATAAAAATGAAAAGCTTGCAGATGAAAATAAGCCATTACATACACATTTATTATGAAATGACAATTGTCCTTAATTTTAATGGCTATGGGTTTGCCAGCTGCTGGAAGTTCTCACACTATGTCCTCTGTCAAGTTTGACCGTAACCTTATTCAGACTGAGATTGTTTGTGTCAACAGTTATTAGATAAATATGAACACCGACAGATCTATTACGTCCAAGGAAAACTGTCTTGAGCAGTTTTCAGATGATCAAATTCACATTTATTCTTTTTTTTTTTTTTTTTTTTTCAGTGGCCAGAGTTATTTTAACCGCAGAAATCCTTGTCGTTGATTAGACTATCACACTGATATTAGTCAGTGGAAGCGGACAGCAGATGATATCTGTCTTACCTGACTGTGGGAGGTTTATATAAATGACCCCATTACAATCAGGGAGACCAAGCAAACCTTAGACCTGTGTTAAAGCTGAATGCTCTGTCTCTATTAAGTGTGTGGTTTGACCTGAAAATCACCAAAAATCACGCCTGGAGGGCTCTCAGAAAATTCTGCATAACATCTTCAGCACTCTAAAGAAGGCAGCTCCTCTACGGCCAGGAGGAGTTGTAGATCCTTACCAACAGAACTGAAGGGAATATGACTCCAGTCAAAAAAAATTAAGCTGCTTCATTTTCATGAATTACTGTTTAACACAAATGGATATTTCGGCCTGTGAAACACTGCCTTTAATTGAACCGGTAAAGGTTCAAGCATATGATTTCAGCTTCACTTTGTTTACATAGTTGGCTGAGATTTAAGCAGTTGGGCACTGGAGTTGTTACCTGTTGACTCTAGAGAGATGTATTCTTGTAATTTCTGTATATTTACTGCGTAACACGGTGCAGTTTCGTGATTGTTGATGTCTCCTGAAATCTGTTGTTAATCAGGGGTCTTTCTTGTTTACTGCCTTGTTTTGTTTTTCGTTCGCCGCATTCCCTCGGTGTGAATTTAATTGGCATAAAGTGGTCTGCTGCTTGTGGACCCCTCTGTATGTATATGAAGTACGTGCTTAGTGTCGTGACCTCTTCATGACAGATTTAGGATGCATTATTCCTCTGAGCTGTTAATGGCTGTTTTCAGCTGTGCCTGTTTGGTCTGTTTGCTTGTTTGTCAGCAGGATAACCCAAAAACCACTGAACTGTTTTGCAACAAACCTGCTGAAGGGATGGAAGGGGTTTATTAACATTTTATTTTATTTTTTTGGATGTATGGATCATGATCTAAAAAGTCTGACATATTAATGGTGTTGGTGTCACTGAATTTTATCCAGTTCGGTGTAGAACCAGGTAAAGCTCTGATGATTCTGACAGACGTGCATAGGATTGTTTGGCCTCGGTTGAGGTATGTGCTCCTCAATATATTTTTTTACTCCTGACCAGGAATGAATATTATAGATTAAATATTTTAACTACTACTACTACTAAATTGAATTAGAACATTTTGATTATATTAATGAATACTACATGATGAATAACACTGATCGTCAACGCTGATTAACACAAACACTAAGGGAAACTTGTTTCGGTCTGAGCGAAGTCATGGATGTTTTGTGTTGTGCCAGACGATGCTGTGACAGGACAAATTGTTGCACCATGTGACTTTTATTTACCCTGTTAAGACAAAAATGGGTCTGCTGTTGTGACATTAGTTATTCTATTACTAGCGAGTGAGCAGATATTTCGGATATGAAATAACTGTGCAGAGCATCACTTTATATTTTGAATCGAGTTATCTAATGTCAGCAATATGACGTTACCAAGGCAACGAGTTGAGGCTCTGCTTTTTACTATGTGTTTTTATCTATATTTTGCCAGTGTCTACAGCGTGTGCCAGAGACAGCATCTGCCTGCGCCATTTTAGATTTGGTGCCAGTCCCTGGCAGTTTAGTCAGAAGGACACTAGAGCTGTCCAAAGTATCATTGCGGTCCTTTTTAGACCAGACAGATGGATGTGAGTCATAAGCCAAAGATTACGCCAACCAGTGGCCGAGGAACTGGCAGATGGGGGGGAACTTGTGAAGCATCCCATTAGCTATGTGGTATAACTGTTATCTTCCTAATTACTTTTTCACTTTGGGATCGTTAGGACAGGATGTCACCATTTTTAGTTGAAGAAGTGGTTGGGGGGGGGGGGGGGGGGGGGGACTGCTTGCTGGAATCAGTGTTTTCACAACTGCATGCACTCTATTCACATTTAAACAGCTATTATGGTCATGGTACGTCGCTTATGGCCTGATAACAACACACGTTACGTTTTCTTAAATGGGTCTATTCAAAGACGTGGAATGAATGAATGGATTAATACAGCTCAAATGCACAATTTATCAGCATTTAACTGGTGTATGTTTAAAAATCCTTTTGGATTCCTTATTCAATTATGACTGAATTGTCAGGGGCTATGGGGAAATGATAGTACACTGATGTTGAATAATTAGATCAGGACAATAATAGGATTCAATATATTTCTTTGTCCTCTGTGGCAGATATTTTAATAGGAGTTGAGACCCTACCAGGCCATTAGCCAGATGGGTCAGAGCAACTTAATCTCCAAACAATGTCTTCAATGGAGCAAATGACCTAATTAGCTTCAAAATACAGGACATACCACACAGTGAGTTGCAAATGAAAAAGAAAAAGGTACCTCTTTATTAAGTGTAATTGTACTTGTATGTTATTAGTGAACAGCAATGAAATTGTGACGAACCAAATGCTCTAATAGGTTGAAACTGCTCTCAGTTTGGATGAATAATGTAAGTCATTATTATTTCTTCTTTTTTTAATGCTGTTGAACCTTTTGACAACTTGAGAGACAGATGAGGATAAAAGGGTTTAAAATTAAACCTTTTCTTTGAAACGTTGAAATCGATTTGAAGATGAAGCGGTGATATCCTGCTCAGTTAACCTCAATGTGCTTTGTTCAGAGATTTCGAAAAAGGAGCCTTTCCTATAAAGCGTCTCGGGCCCCCGTGGGTGCCATCATGGAGTTCTGCTCATCTGGCAAAGTAACATGGATCATTTGTTTTGAGATACGATTGATTAGCCTTTATTTACTGGAATTCAGTCTGTTTTGACAAGCTGCTCCACTGATTCGGGAAGTACAGTGTAATGGTTCCTGACACATGGTGGGCGGCAGAAGACAAAGCCTGATGAAACGTGTGATGAAACATGTGCCGCCCACGTGTGATGGACTCGGCTGGTAATGAATGCGGGTCCAGAGCGGATCTCCGGTCTGTTTGGGATTGGTTGTCTCAGAAGGGGAAATATATTTTATTGCCCTATATTTGTGAAGTGTGTCTGATTTTAATGGATTCAAAATGTTTCATAAGATAATTGAAATTTAGATGGTGGCTCTAAAGAGCCACACCTGAGGCTCATATAGGTCACGTACATTATACTTTATTACCTATTTAGAGGCAACTTTCTCAAACATCTCTACTCGAACAGACAAAGAGAACTGAACTTATGGAACTCTTTTTTTTTTTTTTTTTTTTTTTTTTTTTTTGCAAAATTGGTGAGTGATTTATCATTAGTTGTCATCAAAATGAGGTCAGCTGTAATTCAGCTGCAGCAGGTATCCAATTATAACACTGGAGAGGCTTCAGTATGCACCTGTTCTATAAATCTCGAAGATGAACATAACCATAAAAAAATAACCACTGAGGAAGAGAAGGTGAGAGATTTCATCTAATAAACCAGTACCAGCACACACCCAATGATGGTGATGCTGACTGACATTGGCTATCTGTCCCATTTATGTGTACAGGCTGGGGTGGTGGTGGGGGGTGCCGGAATTACACATCTTTGCGCTCACCTAACGACCACCCGCAGCCTTTTTTGACATCACCTCACGCAGCGTACTGTTATGAATGAATTGTGTTTAGCTGGGGAAATGGCGGCTACGTTTGTGAAGAGACATTATTTGGCCTCACAGGCAACCTGGATATTCACTGAGTAGGTGTCATTTCCAGATGGAGTGGCCATTGTGAGATGGTTTAATTGTGCCGTTGTGGCTGCTTTTATTGTTTGCCTCTCAGTTTCTTTGTAACGGTGGAAGAACAGTCAAAAGAATTATGCCAAAAATGGGAATTTTAAATAAGACTAAGACTTTTTTTTTTTTTTTTTTTTAAGGTGGTAAATACTCGAGCAGTAAAAGGGAGATCGTAGACATAGATCACAGTAAGGAAATTAGATCCATTCAAAGTGCTGAACTATAAATCAGGAGTGTGGTTACTGAGGTAACCCTACATAGTAAGTCAGACATTTTGAACCCACATTTTTTTTTTTCTACATTTTGTTCTTTAGTAAAACGTACATAAGGTACCAAAGCAAATAGATTTGTTGTTTCATAATGAATAACTCCCCAGTTACAGACAAGGTGACATCATTCCATGGTATTTCCATTTTGACAGCATATGGATGTCACATTTATTGCCCTCAGGCTTGAATGGAAGTGAAAATGATTGTCTGTTGTCGTGCAGTGATTAACTGCTGAACAAGTCCGTTGTGTTTCTTCGCCTTTTGCTCAGTGTGTGTGCCTGGATTGTGTCTGTGACCCTGAATAACAATAAGGGAGTGTGCATGTGTGTGTGAGAATGAATTATTTAATTTATACTGTTCATTTTCACATCCGATTGCCTGCTTTTTACTTCAGACAGGAGCACATTTTAGATGTGATGCATGGGTCTTCGCAGGCTTCCCTTTCATTCCCATTACCCAAAGTCGACATCAGATGTGTCCTCAGGTGGCACATAAGCTTCTGGGATTTTAGTCTGTCCTTTGTCGCACTTCAGCTGTTGGATAGTGTGCAACATCAGGGAAAACATCTCAATACCATTCCAGGAAAGCCTTGAGCTGTGACCTCACCAACAGACTTGGCCCTGACTTTGATCAGGGTCATTGCTTTACTCACATATTTGAGTTTGCTCTTGTTTTCAGATGCTTTCCTTCTCTTTGGGTGAAAGAAGTTACCTTGGAAAAGTCTATTTTGTTACCTGTAATCAGTGATTTGTTAATAAATGCACAAAAAAGGGCGGCCGTTGATTATTATTTCAAAAATATCACATCCTCTCCTAATTCATTATTAAAAGGTTATTTGAATAATAATATATGAACTTCTGCCTCCTTAAAGGTTATGTTTTTTCGTGCTATGTAATCTTGCTCTTTGGGAGATTGCCATTATTTGAACTGCCAAAAGCTATTGCTGCTTTCCCTTTTTAGCCCAAAAGTAAAGTTTCCATGATTGTCACACTTTTGTCTGTTGAGATTCCACAGTTCCTTGTTAATGTTCCTTTTTTTTTTTTTTAATCCATGGATCATAAGTTGTTTTATTTAATTATATACTTTGAAATGAATATCCATTTGTTTTGACAGATGCTTGTTCTGGGGCAGTGGCCAAAGCTCAGCTTGATTTTCTGGATTGTCACACAAGACTTGTGGTTTATACTTTGTTGTCAGACAAACAAAATTGTTCATTTGGCACTTTGGCGAATAATTAGCTCTCCTCAAAGAGAAGTAATTGTTGAACTTGTTTGGGTTGTGGGGGGAAAATGCAGGACATAGATTTTTATTTTGGAACCGAGCTTTGGCCTTCTAATTTGTTTGGCTGTCATATAAAGCCCAGTTGTAGCTCTGATGTTGTTTTATAGAGTATCTTGGACGGCTACTGTTGAGAGATGAATTCAGGTTGAATTTTAGGGATGTTTGGAATTACAGCAGACATATTGTGGAAGAATGAGGAAGTTTTGGTTTGGCTTCAGGCACGGTGGTTTAGTTCATGCATCTGAGCCGCAGAGAATTATTGGTGGGAGATTTAAGATGGCCGATCAGGAATCCCCTGAGATTTGACAAGTCATGCCCTTTATGCAGTAGCTGTTAATTATGTGTTTAATCGTTTAGTGTGTCTTTTACTTTCTATCTTAATAACTCACCCTTTCCCTTCAAGCATTTAGCAAATGCAGTGGATTAGCAGTCATGTTTGAAGGTATATCTCCAAAGGTGACGGCAATGTCATTTTTCATGGGGCATAAAAATTGGTGCCAGGCAAAGATTTTATGTGGGCTTATAATGGAATCAAAATTCATGTGATTTACAAAGCGGAAAGGAAAGTAGAAACACATCTATTTACTGTTGCAGCGACAGCCCCGAGTGATCAGATTTAATCCTCGCAGGTAGCTAATAAGCTTTTATCAGAGAGGAGGTTTGTTCTTTTCTTTGTGTGAGGATGGAACTCTTAACGAACACACCACTCTCCTCACTGACTGAGGTGTGTTTATTCAACTGTTTAACATCAATTCAAAGGTCCTGTCTGCTCTAAAAGCCTCTTTATGCAGCAACAATGCACAATGCAATGATGATGTTTTGATTGAGTCTTGAAATTAGACAACCAATCCTTATTAATTCTTTGTTGACTTTTTTTTTTTTCCTCTCTTTTTTGTGTGTGTGTTGCAATGGACACTATTCTCTGGCTTCTCCAAAGTAAGATCTGTTTCATTTTGTCAGGGGGGCTTATCTTCAGCGTTCACAGCTGAAATTTTACGTTACTTAAGAGAACACCCAGGAAAAAGTGTTGCACCCACCCTTCTTTTTTTTGATTAAATGCTGCTTTGTTGCTCGAGCTATATTTTCTTAGCTGTGATAACGTTGAATTGTGGCAAAGCTTTTTATCCAGATAGTTGTTGGCAGCAGCAATCAGTAGTTAAATAGTTCACACAGCCCTGCTCCGGCAGCTGGTGTTACCTCTAAGGACTGGTTCAATCACAGGAGGCTTTCATGTGTCAAAGAATTTGAATAGTGACCTCTGTGACTCAGTGGCATGCTGGAGATGTGTTCTGCAGGTTACAATGCTAATCTTGGCTGAAGTCTAAACAGGGAATTTATTAGCACTGCTGCGTACATGCATAACAAATTCCCATCTCAGCCACATTTTAAAAGCTTTTGAGTATTCCAGAGGTGTCGGCAAGGATATTTGGAGGTGAGTTTAATTAGAGCACAACTCCCCTCTGCAGTGCTGGCAAAAGAATGCATAATAGCTTGAAGACACAAGCAAGCCGCTTTATAAGCTTGTCATGGTTTTGATTTCTTTACTCTAAGTCTTCAATCTATTTTGTCTGCAGCAAATCAGTGCTATCATTTACAAGCAAACAATATTGGTTTATGCAAGATAATATATTACCCACATCGTGTTCTAGGGGGCGGGTGTGGAGACTAAATAACTTTCTGTTGTATTATGGCAGACATTTATTAATCCTTTTCACTTCAGTTTCTGATGTAGTGTGATTTCATCTCGGGGATGCCAAAAAAAAAAGATATTTGTGTGTCTGTGTGTGTGTGGCTTGTGCGTGTATGTAAATGCAGTTTTCAAAAAATTTGTGAAAACAATTGATTTTTCTTTCCCTCTTGGAGGCAGCATGTCTGGAGCACGACAAAACAATGGAAGGATAATTATTGGTCATGTATATCTTTGGCCAAATGTTGGCTCCTCAAACATCACACCAAGTAATGGATGTGGGCCAAAGAATATTTCATTATCATGCAGCTGCCAAAGCCATTGCACTTATGACCTTATAATAATCTAGGAACACTCACATTACACTGTATTAGGGTTAAAATAATACTGGATAAAAAACATTCATAATCCAAACAAAGTAATTGCTGAACTGAAGAATCACTCATGTCTTTGTTTGCTTTGTGAAAGTAGGTGATAATAGATGCTTGTTACGCCTCTTTATTAGTTATAGCCATTTGACAAGAACTCACAGGGCAGTGCTGCATTCACACCGAGCTCCAGTGAATGCAGATAACTGGGTTAATGGATTTTAACATGATCACCAAGAATATTCTGCCTGTTAAAGTGGATTGGAGGAAGATGGAGCACACCTGTAAAAGATAGTTTTCTGTGAATGACAGTCCTTTTCCCAGATTACTGGGTGAGGATTAGGAGCAATGAGCTCTCGGTTGTAGCTCCAACCTGGAGACGGCAGCGCATCGCTAAGTAAGAACAAATTGTTTCTGCACATCTCTTATCAAGACACACTGCAGCGTCTGTGAGCTCTGTGACACCATTCTGATGTTGCGAGGCTTTGTTTGAACAACACGGCTGTGAGATTCGATTGATGCAGAGATGTCAGAATTGGGGTTTTGTGACCACTTCAAAGATTTGTGTAATATTTGTCAAGGACATAAGTTTTGTTCTGATAACACTATGCAATAAGAACTATTTTTACTATCCCCTGGCACAAAATGGCCTGAATACAGTATATCTGCAGGGTAGTTAACCAAGTCTTATAAACGACTTTGCTGTGGTCCGGGATTCCTCAAAGTCAGCTATAAAAACCTCATCATCTGAAGCCTCAGAGTCGAAATGTAGTGACAAACAGAAGTGCATGGTACAATGTTCGCTCTACCAAATGATATTCAGTCAACAGCTGTCATCAGATTAAAGATGTCTGTTTGAAATCTGTTCCTGATACCTGCGTTAATCATCATGATCAAAACGTGACAGCGTCATTTGTGTTAAATACAGACTTTTGTATACTGCACTCAGCACATGTTGGTTCTCCCGCTGTGTTAAAACTCAACGCATAAATAAACAGTGTCATGTTAAAGAGTACATTTCCTAATTTAACCTTTAGTGGCAGATTTGGAGAGACATTTCTCTTACATTTCTGTTGCTTCGCCATAAACCTGAAGCTCAATTGTTTTGCTTGAGGTGAAGCTCATAGGTAAAAGCTTGTGGAAATGCACGTTTCTGCCCAGTGTTCAAATGTTATTTTTAGAGGAGCCATTTGAAATTGTTAGTTTGCTAACACAGCAGATGCATCGAGAGGTCTTCACTAGCCAGTCTTGGGACCTTCAGCCATTAATGTATTTACAAAGCAAGGTTATAGCACTCACTGTGAACATCCTCAGGGCACATTGGACATTACAATGACCAGATATTTGAAAGTAATGAGGTGGGCCAACCAGACCAGAGCTAATTGGTTAGCATGTCTCCTTCGGTAGGAGAAAAGAAGTGGGAGAAAAAGAAGCAAAACAAAGGTTTGCATTAATATTGGACAAAACTCTATCAGTAAACAGCTGTTGTTGCTAATGTTGACTACATATCAAAACTCATACAAATATCTCCTATAGAGGCTTTTGGTATCACAGCTAGAAATTCACTAATTTCCATTGTACCCTGTCTAGAGTTCTCAAAAGCTGGGCAGTTATTTATATATATATATATATGAGCACATGGTCAGAGCCTCAGCTACTCAGCCACACAAGGTGAATATAAAATCAGATGCCCCATTATTCTCGTCTTGTCTCATTTGACACCTTTCTACTTTCTTTATGTAGCTCTTGGAACAATTTAAAAGAGATTTGAGAGCGCTGTTCTTCTGGCGTAGTGAATACTCAACATAGAAGCGTAAGGGGTGACCTCTATCTCTACCTTCCCCCAGTCTCTCTTCTGATTTGGCGTTCAGGTATGAATCAGACGGCCAGCTGTGACGGCTGATCATGGAAGCTGTCAGCCAGAGAACTTTTCAAGGCAGTCCAGGTTCATCGCCAGCTGCTTCCAAAGAAGATTGATGCCAGGGCTGTATTGAAGGATTGCTCTCTGGTGCAGTCATTGGGCATGGAGAGGCTCACCCATGGCAGAGCAATGGTGACATGACTCATCACCGGAGTATTATATGGAGAGAAGGGAGATGGAAAACACAATGCTCCTATTCAATCAATCCTGTTTACTGGGAAGTCCGAATGAGCGCCAAATGGGAAGATCAGTAAATACAGTCAAGCAGAAAGCTCCGAGCCGACTTGCTTTATACTCGCAGCTCAGCCGTGTTTTCGACGGTTGGTTTTGTTTCTTTTTTGTTTTGTTTAGTTTTTTGTTTTTTTTCTACTGAATGTTACTTGATGTTCTGAATAGCTCAGTATCCCAGTGGCTCACTAACAAACCAGCACAAAATAATGGCTTAAAAGAACAACAGCGAAATCCAATTTCCTCATGCATTTCACAGTTTTGTCCAAAGACAGGAGAGAAAACCCTAGTTAGATGGTGGAGTTTACAGAAAAACAAGCAACAGGGTCTTCAAAAAAAAAGAAAAAAGAAAAAAAAAAGGCATTTCAGCAGAAATCTGGCAGTTTAGCTGAATCGGGGTAAACAGCTTCAGTCCACAGCAGACTTGTTTACTAGTGATGGTACCGTACGGGTGGAGTGCTGCTATGTCACTGTGCAACAGTGAAATGTCAAATGCTGTGTTAATATTTGGCTACGGCGCATTCATAATGTTGCTTTTGATAAGGAAGGCATTTGTATTCTCATTCTCTGACTGAGAGCCTGTCACGTATTTTATTCAATAGCAGTTTCTCATGAAAGAGGAAGGCATTGTCATTCTGTTCTGACATAGCTTAAAGAATGGCATATCCCCATATTTCTTGCTTCAATTATTTTTTTATTGTCCATTATTCATTACTTTCATCCACCCATCATTTTATTTGGCTCCACAAAAGTGACTTGTGTCCAATGATTTTTTTTTTTTTTTTTATTTATTTATTTATTTATTTATTTTTTGAAGTATAGATGGGCTTTCTAGACAATTATTTTACCAGAATGAACCATTAGCTTTCTAAACAAATTCCTCTACCTATTCCCACCAAGGAGGACTGAAGGTCATCCATCTGTCTGGCTCTATTTTTCCTGTGCTTTGTTGTTGAGTTGCTTTTCCAATATGTGAGGAGAGTCATTTCGTTCAATACACCTCCTGCCCCGGCACTACTGCTCGGCACAGTGATAAATCACAACACAGAGAAACAGAACTTTATTTGCATTCAGCTTCCATCCACTTTTGAAGCTGCAGATTTGGAATTGAATTTTTTCCCCTCCCAGCTCTCTCTTTCTCCTCTATGATCTCAGAGCACTAAGCTTTCTACCTTGTTTTTCCAGGGAAACCTGATTCGGTTTGAATCTGTTAAAGCACATTGAACATTTGCATACTCATAGAAATGCCACTCGAGGGTTACAGTGTTCTCGACTCAATAGCAGATCCTCCGGGGCAGAAATGATCAGTTTTGGTGCAATGGTTTTTCAATCTCGAAATGACGGTAGAAAGTGCATGGTCATTTATGTCTCCATAAGTTATGGTGATTACGGTGAGAGGAGAGAGCAGCTAGGGCAAGCCCAGAGGATGCAACCCCGCCGCCAGATTTTGGAAGATAAACAGCGAGGCATGTGGCAGGATGTTGACTGGCTCCCTCCTGGCTTTGCAGGCTGCAAAGGGAATCTATCATGTCAAAGAGGCCATAGCCTCCAGCACTCTCCAGATTGCTCCCTCTGCATACGTACACACACACTCTCACACACACATATACACACTCAGACAGGCGTGCCTGCTCAAGGGCTGGCCCCTTCCACTTGACCGCTCTCGGTGGCAGAGAGGGTATAGACTCCCGGTGACAGTGGCGCTCAGTTGTCCTCCAGGAGATGGAGCTCAGCCCCCCCAACCTGCCTGGCTGCCGAGAGCTGGCCCGCATCGACCCCTGTGTGCTGTGACCTTCATGTCCTACAAGCAGAGGTGAAAAAGCAGAGCAGTCCTGGACTGATGCCTTTCATACAGCCAAATGCTGGACGATGTTTCTGGTATTTGCTCATTCTGAACGAATTAGAGATAATTTTGTATTCATATGTGAGTCAAATGAGTCAACAGTGTAGCCAGTGGAGAGCCAGGCTAATCTGCTTTACTCATTGCTGTTTGAAAATGACTGACAAAGTGCTGATAAAGCCCAAATAAATCCAGAGCTCGGGCCACTGGTTCACCCAAAGATGCCAAAAGATTGTTCCCTCTGGACTGAATTACAGTGTGAAGCACTCTGTGGGAACATTGGAAATCACTCTGATCCCACCAACAACAACAACAACAAAAAAAAGAAAACCAAAAAGACACGTATATACGTACATATAAATATTTCAGCCTTATTTGT
This sequence comes from Remorina albescens, assembly GCA_034769265.1. Taxonomy (NCBI): domain Eukaryota; kingdom Metazoa; phylum Chordata; class Actinopteri; order Carangiformes; family Echeneidae; genus Remorina; species Remorina albescens. Next base: position 18,762,885 of record CM068497.1, on the reverse strand, counting down.
CTTGTCTTAGTTATTCAAACTTACACCAGGGATTCATCCTGCGTGCTTTCTCGGATGCTGTATTCACATACGATGAATAAAAACAAATCTAAAAACAATCTTATTAAAATTGCACGAGGAGATAAATTAACATAAGAAAAATTATATTTTTATTTTAGAATGCACAAACCCTCAACAATAAATATCATGAATATTTTAAGAGCATAGATAAAAACTCTCACAGTGACAGGGAAAGTTCTACGTTTGCTGTATATTGTATCACTCGTGAGATGCATGACAAACTAAAGGATTGCAATGCAAACATAAATCAGTAATTACAAAATTGGTTTGGAACATGCTTTGTAAGGAAAAGAAGACTTTTTAAAAAATTTCTGTAGAAGTTTCTTTGCTTCTGTCAGTTGCTACATCACAGTCGGTGAAAGGTTTCTTGGAAGCACAGACGTTTACACAGGGGGTTACCGTCAAGAAATGTCAAATTAACCCTTCGCTGCAAAATTTCTTTCTCTACCAAAGCAGCAGTGGTAATTTCTGTTGCAGATTGAAGGATGTCAGAATTCTTCAAAGGATCATTACAAATCCGGGGAGAGCATGTAACTTTACAAAAATAATTTAACACGTGCCCTTTTAATGAGTGCTGGGGACAAAGAAAGGGCCTGTATTTTGGCTGACAGAAGTAAGTGAACCAGGTGACTGACAATAACTAACTGTTCACTATAATTAACAGTCTCAAGGGGATTATACGGCACCGATGGTTAAAGGATTTTCTTAGTAATAGTTACTTAAGTCATTAACATCAGCACCTTCACATGCATTCTTTAATGCACTGGTGGCTGCTTTACACCCTATAAACACGTTAAGAACGCCGTAATCACATCTGGAGTGAAGGCATTATTTTAGGAATTGATTTGACCCTTTAAGTAATCATTCCAGATATAGTCGATACAGTAGGCAGTAATGGGAAACATGCAGGATTGCATTAGAGGTCGTTCGACACTTTGCCGGGTCCCAGGTTGTTTTGAGCACAGGCATCCCTCCTTGCTAGGCCTAATGAAGCATCATGCAATCCCGTGGCAGCCTACTTAATCTCCCTACCATGGCTGCATTGTTTGAGGGAAAACCCTGCGTTGGGAGGTTTGAGGTGTGAGCCCAACTTCCCATCAGGACGTCACAGAGTCAACATAAGGTGCCATCTGTCTAGGTGTTATAACTGGGGTTCAGTCAGAGTTGAATGCCATTGTTTAAGTTGTTTCTGCATCTTTAGACTTTGATTGTTGATGAACATGGATTGATGTAGTATATTATTTTCACCCTCTCATGTAGAAATTACTGAGTTATTTCATAATTGAGTTTTAAACCATAAAGGTATAAAGTAAGCGGCAAATAGAGATTCATCAAAAAAGAGACTTTTTACTATAAATATCTCCCTGTTCTTGCGTTGTTGAATATTAAAATTTTGTTTCTTGTCCAGGCACTAACATATAATGAGCAGGTACAAAAAGCTATATTCCAAGACTACCCACAAATCTATGGTTTTGACAGGCAAAACAACCATTTACTTTTCTCTAATCTGCAATGCTTAAGAGGGTTAGAGCGCAGGCTGCAGTGCCAAGCGCAGCACTGTTTGGATAATAATCGCAGCATAGATACAGGAGAGAGGGATTTTTTTATGTTTATTTATTTTTTCGTGGCTATCGTTGCATGCTGGATCTGCTCACTTGTCACGGTTTGTCACACTAGGATCCAATAGCATGCATCCCAAAAAAAAAAAAAAAAAAAAAGTTTGACAGCTCCATTGTTTCTGAAAACGCTGAGGCTCTGACGCCAGTGAACGTTGACTGGCTTTTCTTCTTTATGATTATAGAGTCAGCGAGTGCCTCACCAGATGTCATCGCACTGTTCTGTTTATATTGGCATGTTGCAGGGTGAAACATTGTTATAGAAATGCATTACCACCCTTCATTAAACTGAGACCAATCGCAGGCAGGATTATGTAAATGAACCCTGATATGAGAATCAGTATGCCCAGGACCGAAGAGCCAGTGGTGCCAAGAAAGGCTGGCTGGGAAGCTCTCTGTCTGAGCCAAGAGTCTCTGGCTCCAGCAGTGGAGAACATGTGTTGGTCTCGATGTTGGAGTTACTTTGCATTTTCGCTCCTGACAGTCTTCATCATCCATTTGGAAATCGTGGAGGTAATTGGGGAATATGTCAGCACAGAGATAAAAAGGTAGTCATTAACTCCTCTTGGAGAAAGCTTTCTTTCCTTATTGTTCTACAAATTCAGTGTAATGGTCCATTTTTTAAGAACAATCACAATGCAAATCAATCAAGTTACAACCTTAGCCATCTGTATATCTCCCTGCTCTTTTATCACATCAGACTGGCTGCTTACAATCTGGCACGTGCACATAGGCAACATACATGCAGACACAGAGAGGGGAGGGCAACACCCAGTCATTAGCGACGTATTTTTGGAAAAAAAAATCGCTCCTGTTCTGCGGCTGGAGTTGTTGCAATTAATCTACGCTGCTTGTTATTTTACAAAGAAATCTGGGCCTCCATGTTAAATCCGCCACATACTGCGCTGAAACAAAGGAAGGGATAAAAAAAAAAACCAACATAGTTTTAGATGTATTTATTTATCAGTATTAGACAATGGAAACGGTCTATTTCAGCGTTTTACAACAACATTATCGGGCGGCACAGCAGCATATTGGTTAGCGCTGTTGCCCCATAATAAGAAGGTCGTGGGTTCGGTTCCCGGTGGAGTTGTCCTGTGTGGAGTTTGCATGTTCTCCCTGTGTCTGGGTGGGTTTCCTCCCACCGTCCAAAGACATCACGTTTGGGTTTATTGGTGACTCTAAATTGTCCGTAGGTCTGAGTATGAGTGGTTGTTGGTCTCTGTCTGTCTGTGTGTGTTGGCCCTGTGATGGACTAGCGACCTGTCCAGGGTGTACCCCGCCCTCACCCAGTGTGAGCTGGGATTGGCTCCAGCAACCTGGAAACAGATAAGCGGTTGAAGATGAATGAATGAATGAATGAACAACAACATTATCAGTGGTCTTCACGGAGGGAGAGTAATACTGTCAGCTCAGGGACGGAGACAGTACCTGCATGTTGGCTCAAAGCATCTGCTCATATTCCCACACAATAAAGATGGACATCTTCCCAAGTGGACACCACCAGGCACATATTTAATATTCCTATCATAAGTACAAGCCTTCATGAGGAGCATCAGCATATCTGAGTCTGCGGCTGTCCAGGGAAGTAAAGATTCATAGGGCTGAAGGTAATGGCTACTTTGCCTGCAGCCCTACCAGGGGAGGGATGAGTGTTGCCAGAGGCCGCTGTCAGGAGAGAAAGGCTGAGTGCTGTTACTTAGGAAAGTTCTCTGCTGGGGTATGGATCTCAGAATAGTTCTAACAAGGGAGCCGTGACAAATACTGCAGAGGAAAATCCAGCTGATATTAAGTCGCTTTAACAAAGCTCTGATGTCTCCTGCGTGAAATGACGATTAGATGACAGCAGCTGCAGATATGCTCGACTTGGAAAATCAGACCATATCAATTATTCAAACGTTCACCTGGTTCCTTTGCCCATTTCCTGTCTCTAGGATTCTGAGACGCTGCTTTCAAATCTCTTCAGGATGTTTGTGGCGTGACAGAAGCAGCTTGTGTGAATGGCTGTGTAAAACAAGAACAACATTAAATTTGACTGATGTCCCATGTATCTATAATTAAACTGAACAACATCCCCAGGGCTAGATATACATCAGAAAAGATGAGTCAGGCTATGGGCCTGTGGAACAGCATGAAATAATGCCCTTGGCTGTTAGCACTCCGTCATAGAGCCTCGGATTGCAATGTGCAGACCCCATGGCACCGCAGACCACCACTGGGCAGTGGACATTATTACTGAATGGCCAGTGGTTCTGATGTGATGTAGTGTTTACCCTGAGGATGTGCAGACAGAGACAGAAGAGCTATTTTTCGTTTATGGTCAGTCTGTCAGTGATGTATTGTACATAATTCAAAATGAGTGGAAATGCATAGCTTTACTTTAATAGCTTTTACCATCGCACTGAGCACACTGTTGGTTTACTGATGTCTTTTTAAGTGTGTATGCTCTTTCAGTCTCTTTGATATCAAATTGTTTGTGTGCAGGATTGTGATGAAAGCCAAAATAGATTGCAGTACTTTTGAGTCTCCCCCCCCCACTAATGATAGTATGCAGTGCACTATGTTCAATGTATTTTAGGTCGTTTGCGAGTAGTATTTACGGTGTGTGTTCCCTACAAACACATTTCATATAGCATTAGAGAGTGGAAGGGGAGAAAACGGCTTTGACGGACACATCACTGTGAGATCCAGAGGACTGTCTGAGCGCTCGGTAAAGGATTATATAGTGGTTGGTGTAAGAGGTGCTTTTAAATTCAGCTGAGCACTTATAAAAACAGGCAAATGTTGTGAGATATTGTATGTACAGTACAATAGCGGTGATATTGGTTAAGATGCCAGCAGTTTGTTTTTGGTTTTTTTTTCCCTCTCCCTCTGTCCAACCAACTGTTGGTATAGTCTAAATAAAAATGCTACACTAATTCGAAGGCCTAAGGGTTCTACCATTTCTACGTCTCTCATCCCATGCATAATCAGTTAACAGAGGCATTTGGCATTGAGAATGACAGCTAAATCTAAGGTCAAAGACAAGGAGGAGAGGAAGCTGTGAAATCGTTGCAGCTGAACACTGATGCCAACATATTGGGCAGCTCTGGTTGCTCTTTCTGGAAACCTCCTGGGTCCCTCCGGGAGCAGAAACATGATCAGATTTATAGGGCAACAGCTGCCACCCCACTTTCTTCAAGCTACTTGGCTGCAGGGAGATTTCTTAGTATTCACTCTCATCACTGATAATCTGATATCCATTTCTGACAGAGCAGTATAATGATGATAATTCTTAAGAGTGTCAGCTTATCCCTGACTGCTTCAGTAGATCAGTTAATTTAAGAGTGTGGCTCCCAACTCTCATACAATAGAAAGAACCATAGTTTGTGTGTGTGTGTGTGTGTGTGTGTGTGTGCGTGCGCTTGCGTCCCATGGCTATTTTCGATGCAGCCAGCAAATCTGAGTACAGGGAGGTGTGGAATTGGGGTCACACACTGCAACTGCCCTGATGCACATTGATCTGTCTGCACAAGGTTCATTGACAGTGCAGTGCAGCGGCTTTTCACCACTCAGTACGTATAAGTTTGTTGTAGATTCAGTAAATCTGAAAGTTAAAGGGGTACTTTGTTTCAGTCAATCCATATGCCGCTTTGTCTGTGAAAGGTGAAGAGACATTTGTCAACAGATTTTGGGATGACTCGGCAAAGCGTTCAGGCTTGTCAAATCCCAAAATGCCACTTCAAAAAAAAATAATAATAAATAAAAAAAGGTTTTAGTCTAACCCTTTTAAATGTGTTCTACTCTGCACTGGAAGAAACACTGTCAGGAACATGAAGAAGATTTGAGCATGGTACCTTCTAGGCCCTGCTGTGTAAGATGTGTGAGAGGCGTGTTTAGCCGGAGAGTTTTGGGGAGTTGTTGTAGTGAGTCACCGCTGTGAGTCCTGGGAAGCCAAGGCTTGATAGTTCCAGTGAAAGAGAACGTTCATGCTGAGCCGATGATACAGTCTACTGCAACTCTAGAGATTTTTGTGCCTCTGTCTTCTGCCAGTGCTTCCTCGCCAAAATTGGATACCGTCCTTTTGTCATGAGTCATTGGTTCCTTTCAGAGATGTGAAACCTGTTCAGTCTGGCTCCTTCTTGTGTGCTGATGAAATTGAATGAACAGAATGCTTGTAAAAACTGAAAAATTTGTTAGTATTCATGAAGGAACATCAGTGCCCAAGTGATACTGTAGCTCTAACTCAAGTATTACCTTTCAACGCGCAAATAGAAAAGTACAGCAAACAAATGTTGTTATTCTTAAATGTGAATGGTCCACTTTAGCAAGACAGATCTTAGAGGACACAGATCATGCTTTTAACCCGGCTTGACGCCCCCCTTACACACACACACACACACACACACACACACACACACACACACACACACACAAAGGAGCAATAATCAGGTGTTTCCTCAGTCCAATAGCCTACCTACAGTTTAACTGAAACGCTCATTAGTTCTCTTTTTCGCTGTGAATCCTGACCCAGATGCTAATGTTATAGTAGTTCTGTCAGGCCAAGCTGCTGGTGTCAGAAATAATGGTTCTGTAGGTGTATAGGTAAGAAAAGTGCGATGAGTGCAGTTTCCCTCTCTCCAAAAGAGGAATAATGAAGTACAAGGTCTGCGGTTCCCATAGGATGTGTAATTTCGTTTGCACACCTGACAGTCTGTGATGTGCATTCCTTTCTCAAGAGCAAAGAACATGATTTATTTGCTCGGCTATTTTTGTCTGACCTAATTGGACATCATTCACATCACATCAATGACAGGTGTAAATGCACCTGAGCAATATCAAAGGTAAAAATTATTCCCCAAAGGCTCAAATATAGACATTCAGGGTTTATAGCGAGCATAAAATACTTTATCCTCGCTGACCTTGGTTAGTGTTATATTTCCAGACTCTTGTCAGCTAAACTCTGAACACGCAGTCACGAATTCAGTGTTCGAAAACACCCTTAAAAGTATCGTGAAAATTTCAGTCTCATCTTTACATCCTTGCTGAGGTTCATTAAGGGATTGTTACACCTTAGCGTTGGCCACATTGGGCCAGATATGCTGGGTGCTCTGTCAACCGTGTTGACAAATCATTATTAACTCCTGCTCCACTTTTGATGGTTCTGATACCGTTCTAGCCTTCACGTTTACTGTAATTCGTGTGTAAAATGTTGTTTGGGCTGCAATCTGCCGTCCAATATCTGATGCCCTGTAAAACCACAGCAATCTCTCCTAGCAGCTCTGTTATGGGATGTTCATCTCACAACAGATGTGTCAGTAATGTGGCCAAAGATGCTGGAGCTGTTGGTATTACAGGCTGTTGTAAACGCAGGCCTTGTAAGTCATGCTCAGCTTCATCAGGGATTTCGTTTTTGATGAGCTCATCTTGCAGTAATGATGATTCAAATCTACTTAAAAAAAAAAAAAAAAAAGCATAACCCTGCTATACCATTGAACTGAGACTGGGCCTACAGTCAGTAGTTTGTGTAGATAGAAATCTTAAAAAGCCACAGAAACCATAAAATATATTAAATAAACAAAAATCAATTAAGAGCTTATATCTTATATGTAGAAGATGGAATTGTCTCAAACATTTGGTAGTTGTCATGATTGTGTTTGTGCTCGATGTGATGCAAAGCAGTAGCGTGAATTGGGCATCAGCTAAAGTACCTGCTCACATCCATTAGCTTTAGCTGATTATCTCTTGTGGTCATGGAATCTCAGAAGTGTTTTTTAGCCTCATTAGCTGCTGAGAGCAGAATGAAATTTTCCCTGAGAACGATGTATATGCTCACCATATGGCAAGATTTGGTGGCACTGAATAAGAATGACTGATTAGCATGCTCATCTCTACCTCGAGCAAGTTGCAAACTCAATTTGGGATATTAGATCCAATGCAAACAAAAGTGGCACGCTTAATTTTTTCAACACAGATTCATCACCGGAGTGGATGAGTAGCATTACCTAACAGTGTATGCTGCACTTGAATTTGGATGCCTGACAGATTAGTTACATCATATTAACACCGAATCAAACGACTGTATGTAATGAGAGAGGCCGATGTAACATCAGTTGAGATTCGTCACCTTATTCTTTTAGTCTTGATTTGACAGCACATTTGCTGAATAGTTCAGTCTCACTACTCACATTTACCACCTCTTCCAGGGTTTGTTCAGCGGGCAGAATGAAACTGTGGTTTGCACAGTTAGTTGTGTTGAAGTATTATTATTAACACTCATTTGAGCTGCAGGGAACTCAAATACTGTGTAAACTCAGCTCAATTTAAAATGTCTAAAATATTAATTCCCATACTTTAAACAATATTACAGCCCATTCTATACATGACCATCACTGAGATATTTTTGCAAGTAAAATTCAATTAATATCTAATTTAGGTAAATTTTTGCAATGATTCTTAAGTTTGTGTTAATTGTCATCAGCATGAAAATAGAAAAAATATGTAAATTCCTTTGATGTGGAGCATTTAGTCGCTGCTAAGCCTCTCTTGAATTTCCAGCTGCAGTGTGCATGTGTTTGGCACATGTTCAGGATGCTGAAACGCGACAGTGATTGCCCTGCTGAAGATGTGAATCCATGCAGACTGCATCCATTAGGAACATAACAGGCTATCATGAAAGAGTCCATAATCAAGGATTGGTATTAATTATGTGGTACAGATGACATGAATCGCAAGCAGGTGGAGCTTGACTCATTTGACTAAAGTGAGATGAGTTGTTAAATGGTATAATAAAATAAGAAAGACTGTCTCATGTCTGATTTGTGTAATTCCTCTTTTTTATGACATGTAGTTTAGCTTGAGGATAAAGTCACCAGATGTGACATTTGAATAGCAGAAACAAGCGTCTCCTTGACCCTTTCTTGGAGTCGAGCAATAAAGGCAACTCTTACCTTGCTGAAATATAATCTGTGGCCTGTACCTCAAAATGAACATTTATCTATTATCCGTTACTCAGTTTTTTTAGTTCATCGTATCTTCATTTGAAGGAAGGAGATCCTCAAGCCTCTCAGATGTCTCAGGAAGATCTTGTAATGAAACTAATTTCTAAAGATCTGTTTTATTTAACTTGAATTTATTTAAGAATGTCTTTTATTACCAACTACAACAACTGATGACACAATTTTTTAGTCAAACTGCCGAGGAGGAAATGAATATAAAGAAAGATATAATGTATCTTGCATTATACGCATTTGTTGCACCAAGAGGCAAGTTAATGTCACGGACATTTTGTTGTTGTGGTCATTTTTATGGCTGTGCTCTGGTTTGATTGGCCGAAGGCATTGTGTCTGGGTTTGTCCATCACTTTGAGCAAATGTCTTCAAATATACGTTTGTGAACTGATTAGATTTTGGTGGTCAAAGGTCAAGGTCACTGTGACCTCAAAAAAAGATACAGGTTATGAAATAAGGATAAAATGAAGTGATACCATTTTATATTTCAAAGGTCAAATTTGTCTGGGTGTTTTTGCGTTTGCAAAGACACGCTTGTGAATATTTTATCTTTACTGCATCTTTACTGTGGCTGGTGGGCTGGTTGTAGGAGACATGCAACCTCAGGGCAATAATTGTAGTTCAAATAAAAATAGAGGATGGTGTGTGAACAGTGCATTTCCATTCAGAAATAAATTTTATTACATTTTTTCATCCATCAAACAATCAATGTCACTCCTGTTATACGTCAATACCCAAAGCATCATAGTTACCCTATATATCAGACATTGATGTACATTTTCATCATGTCAGAATTACCCTGGAAGCAGACAGATCCTTACATTACTAAACTCCCAAGGTTAATCTCTTTCGACAACCAACTGGGGGCAATCAATCTCCGCAGTGGGAGCGTATTCTCTCTGTCCGTTTTTTGAGGAGTGTGATGGAGGGCTCAGCCAGAGACATCACTTAGCTACCACCCCACCCTGGATCTGTCCTCTCTCGAGGGGGCTGAAATGATACTTCAGCAGCCGTGTGTGAACAGCCCCTACGCATCTATCACTACAGACACATAGCAATCAAGGCACATCAGTCCAAGGTGATTTCATTTTAATTGCAGAGATGTTGTTCGCAGGGTGATCCAATACAAACAGGGTGAACGCCACAGCATGCCTTTTCTTTGTGACATGTCGTAAACAAATGCATGAATAACAGCCTGCACAGAGGAGCGTTTTGTAGTCAAGGGCGTTCAGCGTGGCTTGACTGGGCTGACTGCTGAACTGACAACGCTGATAAAATTGAAGCTCTTGTTTTTCTGTCAACATGGGGACATGAGCAAATCGGATGATTGTTAGTCTATGAAGGAACTATCAGCGAGACTGTCATAGATATCAGTTATGACATAGCAAAATTACACATTGCATAGGAGGCAGAGGAGCGAGTGAAAGAGACACTTGTTTGGACAAGGAGCTGAGCGCAGAACATGCTGAAGTTTTTGTGTTGAGAATGTGAGGAGCTATCCCCCATAACAGCACTCTGTGGTCATATATTTCCTGTTTCCTCTGGAATGAAGAGTAAAGCCATGAACACATAATTGAACAAAGGCGGAATAGTCCAGGTCAAACAGCAGCCCTTACAAGATCCATTAGTATTAGATACTTGGGCAAAACAAAAAGCTAATTCTATCTTCTCCTCAATGTTGCTGCACGGGGAATAAGAACTGTTGCCAACATGAAATGCTCCTCAAAAAGTTGTGATGAATATACAAATGGATCAAATTCTTTGGCTAAAAAAAAAAAAAAAAAAAGTAACAACTTCCATGTGATTGCAATAATGAACATGGCGTGCCTTATCTTGAAGCAGTGTCTTCACCTTTAGACCTCAGCAATTGGTGGATTAGAGAGCTGTAATTATCAAACATGGTGCGAAAAAATGGTATTTATTGGCATTATCTCAGTTCATGATGTCAACCTGACTCGATTAACTCCTCCAGTGAAGAGTGAATGAGGTGATGGGCCTTATCAGGTGGGATTGTGCCTGTGAGCTGTTTGCTGTTTGCCTGTTTGCCTTTGTCAGTCATGAAGACCTTCTTATTGATGGCTAAGGTCTGAGAGGCTAAACCGATATTACAGTTTTTAATGGCAGCCACGCAGATACTGTGCTCCCTGTATAGCACGGTGACACTTTTGTTCTTCCTGCCTCCAAGCAAACATGCCTTTAATCAAGTTCTAGACCTCGCGCTGAAGTGTAGCTTTAGAGATATGTTAATGAAAGCAATGAAGGAGCACATACTTCCATGACCGTAGGCAGGGGGCTGATAGGCGGGGGCTTACGCTTCAACACTCTGCGAGACTGCTCCTTTGCATAGCTATCATCCTCGCAACTTATGTCTCCTCTTGCATTCTTGATGTAGATTCAGCCATTATCTTAGGTGGACAGACCAAAATGGTGCAGCACACCCCTGATGACAGATGAGGTGGTTGTTCTCAGCTGAGGATATCTGTTGTGATCTAGGCAAAAAACAACTGATTACACATGATGGATGAACAGGCTTGACTGCCACTTTGAGTGCAGGCTCCAAAAAGTGTAATAGGAAGAAAGCTGACATCCATTTCACAAGGATTCAGTAAATCTCTCCTTATTGTGAAATACAATATCCTGAATGTACCTTTATTACGTTAATACCACAACATTACCACACAGGAATAATACATCGAGGAAGACAACTACAAGGACAAATAAGAACAAAAAGGCAAAAAAAGAAACAAAACAGAGACACGCTTTTGGGAGATGGTGACTCATTTCAAAGAGATGTTATGACACACAATACAGGAATAGTCATGCAAGCATGGCAGAAGTACTGTGCTTCTTCTAAGTTTCCTGTTCGGAGAGCAGTGAACAAGTGGCTGTTTGATGTCACGGTTATTTTCATACATATGGATCTTTCAGCTGCCTGTGAGAGCTTTGTTCTAGTGCGTCTGAATCCCCGTCAGCTGCTCCTTCCCGTGATTGGAACAGTTTGGCTCCTGCTCCGACCCGAGAGGAAGTTTAAGGTTAGTGTGCCAGTGAATAATCCAGGAATAAACTAAATTGATGCCAATATGCCTGAAGGAAATTTCTGTTCATTGTCATCTTTTTTTTTCTTCTTCATAGTCATAGCTGATTGAAAAGTGTTTCCTGTTGCTAAGATGCTTTACAGCTTCTTTGCAAAGGCTCAAGTTTCAGTTTCATAATTCATGGATGGTGCAGTCTCAAGGTGAATATGTGTCATTTCTCTTTCTATTTGCTGCGACATGTTGCAGAAAGACTGGATGCCCTCAGAGCATAACTTTGATGATAGCTTGTGATGGCCTGCCCAGGTGCGAGAATAACATTAGACCTGCTGGACAGGTGGCAGTGCAGAGAGAGGAGGGCTTGGAGGCTCAATAATGAGGGGAATGCCAGCTATACCCCCATCTGTTGCCATGCACAGAACTCTGATCCATTAAACTGCAGCACACTCAAGTTTTGTCACAGATGAGGGAATGTCTACTCCTCCGAAGTGTGATCTAAGGGTTTCGAGTTCCAGGGAGCCATTTTATGTCTCTTGTTAAAGTGTATATTTCAATCGGCCATGTTTCGTCTTCTTGTTGAACGTTATTTGCATTGGCAGTTTTTGTTCTCGTGAACAATACCTACATTTTACTTTTTCTTTTTCTTTTTTCTTTTTTTTTTTGCTTTGTTTTGTTTTTTCACAAGGAGCATATCAAATTCTTCTACCTTTATTGTACTTTTTCTGTACTTCTCTATGCTAATCCACAGGGAAACTATTTTTAAACAGCCCATTCAGCCTGTGTATTCGCTAATTAGAATTTGTGGCACTGTTCAGAGGAAGATGCCTCATAAGCTGTGAAATGCAGTAAAGCCGGAGATAAGAACTCCTTAAAACCAGTCCACAAAACATAATTTTTCTCAAATCTTGTTTTCTTTCCCTCTCAGAAGGTCCTTTTGGTCCAAATTTTAAGGAGACAGAATTCACTTACCCATTGTATTTATCCATACAGAGAGGTGTGCCATTTTGTGTCTTTGTCATTTAAAAGGATGACAAAGAGAGACAGGAAATGGGACAGAGATGTGGGGAATCGCATGCAGTAACAATCTGGGAATCAAACTTTCTCAGGGCATTTGCGCCTACATGCTATTTGCCTGAACCATTTGGCTATCAGGTTGTGCCCTATGCCAGACTTTTCTGTCACTACCCCCTTACATTGGAGGCAAAAGGAATTGCATCTGTAGCTTTCATTATGTTGAAAAATGACATTCATTATCCTTATCTTTTACAATTACATTCATATTACATTTATTTAGTTACATCTAATTAAAATTCAACTCGAATCCATTACAGTGTTTCTCGGTCAGCATCACTGTCTGCTTTACTTTGGATAAGACACATAAAAGACCCTCAACAGTTTCTATACATAGATGGTTATATAGGTCTTTAAATGTTTTAAATTAGAAGGGCGGTGTACTCGGAAATTCAGAGGACAAAATTTTTATTGAGTTATGATTGTCATGACATCCATTGAACTAGGATGGGCAGAAATCAAACAAATATTCCAAACCTCAGCAGATGTGACTCGGTTGAACAACCAAGTATATATGAATGGTAATAAAGAACTGGTTTCTATCTTTTTCTGCCAGATTTGTTCCAAAACACACAATCTGTCTAAAAGAAATCCCGCCTTCACCTGCCTACTTCACCAAGTAGGCAGGTGAAGGTGGGTGAATACGTCTTTGAGCACATGCTTTTGAGTTCTGCTTTTGTCACTTTGAAAATCTACTTTGACACAGTGGATGTGTCATGAGTAAGTCACCGTATCGATAGGGATAAATGTGGATAAGTATTACCTTGATGGAACCCAAACAATCTCTTCCTTGAGCTATCTTGCTTTTTAGTGCCGAGCCCCCTCTCTCTCTCTCTCTCTCTCCATCTCTTCCTCTCTCTTTACTTCTCCCAAACCATGTTCTTGATTGTTGTAAATCCAGCAATAAACATAATAAACTTGCTAAACACATGGCTTGTGTTTTCTCTTCTGTGGCTCTGCTTATGCTTTTTCTTTTTTTTTTTTTCAGATGGGAAAGTGAGAGTCTTTCAGGGATTAAGAGTAAATTATGGCACTGGGAATGGAACTATGGGGAATGACCCTGTCAACAGGGATGTTAGCAAGGCGAGCAGTTTCCTTGGATTTCCCATTGTCAGCCAAGTGGTGTTGCTGTGTTGCCAGAACCTGCAGTGTGGCCGGTGTCATAGAAAAGTGAATTCCCAAATAGCCTGCCCATGCCTTCGAACCAGTGTGGGGGAACCACTCTCAGTGCGTCCTCTGGCTCATTTCCAGCAGACACATCGTCTCAGCCGCAGCAGGGCGTATATCTGGTTGTTGTTGCCTCCTCTCTCATCTCTGATCTCAGAGCTGACTTCACCGTGTCTGGATGGCGGTTGACTTAACTGTATCAGCGCAGAGCCAAGTGATCATATGAAGGGGAAGTTTACACAGTATGTTATCAAAGCAGTAACATTTTGTCAACCACCCATTTGTGTATTGATCACACAGGTGCATGATGTGCCAGTTACTTTAAAGTACCAGTTCTGACTGAAATTGATTTCCCTTAAGGTACAGTCATGTTAACACTGAGGGGATGAAGAAATACAGGTAAAAAGACAAATTGTTTTGCTGGACTAATCTTACAACCACATAAAACATAGTAAATTGTAGCCCCCTTACTGTATAATCACTGTTTAAACATTGAATTTTTTTTTTCCCCATGATTGCTTTTTTCACATTTCAAAATAATAGTTTGTCAATTACAACCTGCTTATTTGTACTCATTCAAAGGGGAGAGGGCACAAAATGAAATAACAATAAAGAAAACAAAATGAAAAAAATATATAAGGAAAGAAAGGAACGGACAATTTAAAAAAAATCAACCCACAACCACTACAATAATGAAAAGACTGCAGAGAAACTGCCAAAAATGTAAATACACTCCCATTAACAGAGAGAGAGTCCCTAAATGCCCACATCGCATTAATGTGTTGTTTTTGTTGTTGTTGTTTTATTTGTTTCATTATTTATTTATTTCACTACACGTAGAGAATCTGACCAGCTGGCACCGAGTCCTGCCATGAGCCAAATAAAAAAGCTGGCTTTGTTCATGCATCATATGAATAATTTCAAAAGACAACTCAAAACCATGAGTGCATCAAACCATGTTACCTCTCTATACCATAGTGAACCTTTTAATCCAAAAACACCCCAGCTTGACCCGACCCAGTATTGTGTTCACTATGCTTCAATTGCATTGGTGCACTTGCTGCTTACCAAGAAACTTATGGAAATATTGTACACAAATTTTTTATTACAATGATATCAAAATAAATAGTTGCACCATAACCATGACTAATGGATTTTAGGCTAGGGCCAAAGTAGCTGTTAATTGCATTACTTAGCATAATGCTGTGAAACAGTGACATGAATTAAGTTATCAGTTTCATTAGCTTAATTTGTTGAGATGGTGTTGAGCTGTGCCATCTTCAAATCAAGAAGAAATATAGTTTCAGAGAGTTCTTAATTCAGAAGGACACCATTACAGACATGAGAAAAAGGCTTCTGAACATTTGAACCAATTCAATTGAATAATTTTTTTTTTTTTTTTTGCTGAAAATTGTAACATATTGTTATCTCAAGGTACTTTACAGAGTGGGGTCAAGACCTCTCAAAATTATAGAGAGAAACCCAGCAGTTCATACCATGAGCAGACATTCAGCATCAGTGGAGAGGGAAAACCGCCTTTTAACGGGAAAAGACCTCCGACACAACCCTGCTCAGAGTGGGAGGTCGTCTTGCTCCACAGGTGGGGTTGAGGGAGATACGAAGAGAGCTCAATTTTGTGCAAATGTTCACTTGGGTGAAAGACGATCTAATTAATCTTTGATGGTCCAAGCTCAAGGTCACTGTGACCTCAGCACACTATTTTGACTGCTTGATGTAAAACCCCTAAACCACCTTCAGGGCAATTTCTTCAAACATTCACTTGGACTCCACTAATTAGATTTCGTTGGGCAAGGGTCAAAGTCCATGGTCACTGTGACCTTGGCCTCATGAATGTCATAAGGCTCCATGTACTTCCCTATCTCACTATCCCAATGCCACCACCCTCAGGGTGTTTGTGTGGAGCATATGTGTAATATAACTAAGATCAGTCCCGCGCAGTTCCTTTAATCCAAGTGATAGTTTTAGTTTCTATAATTGCTTTCAAATTCAGCTGGACAACTCTAGTGATAGGCACAAAGGTTATACACATCCCTCACCTATAAGTGCCTTTTATCATTTGTCTCCCAGAGTGACTTTCAATCATCCCATAAAACTTTCATGCCCATGGCTTTTAATTCCTCTGAGCATATGAAAAAGTGATGTGTCATTTCACATTTTCTTTTCTTTAATAGCATATTTGTGTGCCAGCTGATTGCAGCACTGCTTTGCAAGAGTTGTTAACTCAGAAGTGCACCGAGTTCTACTGTGGAAAATATTTTTAAAAAAACTTCTGCCTCTGAACACATCACAGAACCAAACGACATTAGCCATGAAGTAAATATGCAATATTGTGTGACAAAAATTTGAAAATCAAATTGAATTAAACAACAGGAGAGTGGCATTGAAACCAAAACATTAACTGATGAAGAAAATATTGTATTGTTCTAAAAAAGTTGTAATGACACTGAAATTGTATTAAAAGCCGGAAATAACAACTTGGCATACTTGCTCATTTTCTGAATTGTATTTGTTTATGTTTTGCAATCTGAGTGCATCTCCCATGACAGGCTTTTAAATCTTTGAAATTCTTTCCAGTGACTCCGTGAGGTTTTTTTGTTTGTTTGTTTGTTTGTTTTTATCATTAGTGTTTTCGGTTTTTTTGGGGGGGGGTTTTTTGTGGTAAATTTTCTTCTAATGAGTGCCCTGGCACTGATCTAGTCACATTTGAAAGTTTTTAAACCAAAGGCTGGCATTGATTTTACTTTTCAAAACCTTTTCCAGGTGCACTGAAAATATCCTGTTAATATCACCAATCAGCACCTTTTAGAGTGCAGCTAAGCGCTTTAAACTTGTTCAAGAAAATTCACCTCCGACTACAAGAGAAGAATCTAAAACAGGTTTCCTAGTTATAAGTGCAATTTGTATGAATAAGAGTAGATTTATGGTGCAATATGTAATGCAAAAATATATAAATTGTCTTTGTACATTTTCGTCTTCCATTTTCAATGTGTTGGTCAGAGGAGGCGACACACATCCACCACACACCCGTGGAGTCTCTTCCTTTCTCTGCTGCCGCAGTCCCCCAGGCAGCTTCTGGCCCAGCTGTAGCTGAACGTGGTTGCAGCAGGTGAGATCAGGTAGCACGCACCGCGGATCCAAGTAGCCTCTTAATTTCCTCCAGCAGGAGCTTTTGAAAGCTGTGCACAGGGACTCAGGAGGCCTCACATGAGGATAGAGATAGAGAGTTTTCCAAGAGCCCTGTGCCAACACTTTTGACCGTCAAGAAAAGGCATGTTAATAATTCAAAAACTTCTTTCTATAACACTTTGTGATACAGAGTAGGATGATTGAAGTTGCCCTAATGCATACAGGCTGTACAAACTGAATTATTTAAGAGTTTAAAATTCCGCTTTTTGGACTGTTGGCCTTTAAATTGACTTCTTAGCGCTTTTTTAAAATTTGCACACTTGGGACACTTTGGCATCGTCTTGGGCACAACTCAGCCCACGATGCAACAACGGTATCCCGGCATAATGGTGTTGCAGAGGAGCTCCTATTGGCTGCATATTTGCACTTGGGATCTGAGGATTGTCATTTAAATGGTGTATTGTGTGCAAAGAAAACCCCATGAAAACAGTAAAGACGCACGTCTGTGGTGTAATTGCGTGATCCAAATCTACCATTTTCAGCATGCATGCTGCTGGCCCGGTTGATGTTTCCCACAGTGAAAGGAAATGTGAAAACACTAACAGGTAGGGGAATAGAAAAGGGCAGAGAATGTGGTCTGGGATAGTTGCCCAGTGGCAGGTTTTATACCCACATCTTGCATTGAGTCAAATCTCAATACCTTTATGTTTTTTGAGTTTGCACACATCCTGGTCCTGGATCAAATCAATCAAATCAAATCAAATTTACGTAGGTAGCGCCAAATCATAATAAAGTTACATGAAGGCACTTCACACATAGAGCAGGTCTAGACCAAACTCTTTATGGAGTTGATAGAGACCCAACAGATCCTCGAAAGCGTAGAGGTCAGAGAGGAGATTAGGGGAACAAAATTAGTGTTCCCTGATAAATATTTTTTATCCGCTCCCATTAAAGTAAAGCAAATGGAAAAAATGTGACGGCAATAAAAATGTGGAATTGCTCGGTTACGATGGCGCCTGGTCCATTAAAGGGCCACTGGGTAGAGAGAAGCAACTGTGGGGTATTTCATTCCACTTTGCCAAGAGACTGCTCCTGGTCAGCTGGTCCACTTCCCCTGTCGCCTCGAGCACCTGCCTGGCTGTACTTCTGGCACGCGTACTGGACAGGTTGCCACCTGCCTTACTTAACTCATTTCCAAGAGTGGCGCAAGTTTGAAGGATGGACACCAAGCCCGCTTTTAAAAGCACTCCATTAGGATGAAGAAATCCCAGAAGAGGGAATAACTCCTGCCATAGATCAGCTGTGTTTTAAAAAGAGGTGAGGTCTTGAAGGCTGTTGTTGAGCGTACGGCCTCAGCAGGTAAACCCTCGAGAGGGGGGGCCTCGTTACTGATTAGCAGGCTCACCTCTTTCATTCCAAGAGCCTGCCGTGAAAATCCTAGGTATCTCTGTTGGAATCGCTGTCCAAAGGTAGACTTACACAGCGTGCCAGAATCACTCTACTTGCCACAGGCACGCCAATATCAGTCACATGGAAGCAGTAGTTTGCATCTGCATCAGCCAAGAGCAACAATGGAAAAGTAGCTCTGTATTATAGTCAGGGTGACAGTGTGCCTGACAGTCGGTTGAACCCACACAGATGGGAAAATTTCATTGGCGGAAGATATCAGTAATGATTGGCCTCAAATGTTGCCACCTTAGGAAGAGAAAACTACTGTGCTATAAGCAATAATTTCTAGTTAGCTGTTTTTTCATGGGTCTCGGGTAATTTTCTCAATAGGAAACTATACAGTTGGATAGATAGATACAAACAACATGGCGAGGGAGGTGGTTTTAAGTTCACCTGCGCCGTCATTTAGAAGATGGAACATGGAGGGGGTGATTATGAGCTTCTTCTTCGTGCCAGAGGAGGATCTGCATGTTGACATACTCTCCTCATTACATCAACTATATGGAAATCATTTTCCCTGCCCCTGCCTTCAAACTCCTCCCTTCGCTGCTGAGGGATGCAAAATTATATCTGGAAAACTGTCAGTGAAAAAAAGCCTGTGATGTGAACACACACCGAGTATCGTTCCAATAGCATTTCTTTTTCAGTACTGTAGTTCAATAACTGTGTTGGATTTCTTTTTCAACTCCAGATTTCAATACTGCTGTTGTGTTATTTCATACCAAATCTTACCGTCAATCTCAGACAACACTATTAGGCTGTAGTGTTTGAATTTTGCTCTTGAAGTGCCGAGAGTTGGAAGTGCCCTTCGTTGTAACATCTCCTACATCCTATGTTGTCATTCTCAACGAGTTTTCAATTCAGGTTGATGCACTGTAGAGCACAACAATGTTTGCAAGCAGGGGTGATTTATGAAGCATCCATTTCATATCAAGGTGTAAGTCGACACTTTGAGAATGTGAACAGATTCATCACAGTGGATTATATTTGCTGCTGAAAGTATTCTCTAGACGCTGACCTTCTTTAGAATTCCATCAATGGGACGTTGAACACAACTGTGAGTGTGTTTTGAAAGATAAGGCACCGATATGCCAGTGAGTGAGTGTGTGTGTGTGTTTTTGCAAGTTCTTGTCACATGTAGTTACGTATGACATAGCAGCGTCTGTGGTGTTGCCACAGAAAATTTGTATGTACTATGTTCGGTTGAAGGGTGTGTCACCCGAGCCAGCCTGCTCTCATGTAATGACCTTGAGTGGATCACCTCCTCTTCATCCTCCATTCCTATCTGCATTTCTACCCTCAAGGCTGGAGAGGTGAATGCATGCCTGACATGATAGACCAGTGACAAATCAAACCTTGACCCAACAGTTCATTCAATTATACCTTTAACTTCACCCTCCATGATTTCCATAAAGAGCGTCA
Organism: Remorina albescens; assembly: GCA_034769265.1. Taxonomy (NCBI): domain Eukaryota; kingdom Metazoa; phylum Chordata; class Actinopteri; order Carangiformes; family Echeneidae; genus Remorina; species Remorina albescens. The sequence continues at coordinate 18,742,932 of CM068497.1, read as the reverse complement.
AAACTCATTTTTACTTGGCGAGAAAACTTCATTTCGTAGATGTGACATGTATTTCCTCCAAGTGAGCAGCCTTATCGGTGTTTCACAGCTTGAAATCCTCTTTGCAGAAAACAAGGGCAAAGGCTCTGTTTTACCTTTTAAACACTTTCCATGACAACATTTTACAGGGCGAAATATTTCAAATACTTGGAACTGGGCCCTAGATAACTACCTGGCATCACGCAAGGTTTTAACTGCATGAAAATACCTGCAAATACATCAGGAGAACAGTAAACAGCTACTTCTTTTATTCCTTTGAACAATATGATGAGAAGATCTGCAATATTTTTCTCGTGTCACTCCCTCCCGCTGTTCATCAAATCTCTTTTAAGATTGCTTTCTTACATATTAGGTTACACTTTGAATATAAATGGTCTCCTGTGGTACCAATTCACCACACACCCCTTTCCCTAAATACGCTCATAGAGTGTCATCTCTACAACACTAAACCCTAGTACTTGTAATCATCTAGCAAATATGGCCCAATTCGTGCTGCATTAACTCACGCAATTCTGTGCATCCCAACTTTGCAGTGCTTTAGTCAAGGTATAAATTGGGTGCTTCGTGTAGAGGGAGAAAAAAAGAGAGTAAATTCTCATCTCTGAAATGATTGGAATGTTATCGTTTTATCAAATCAAATGGAGAAAATGTCAGCATAATGTGTAGGTATTTCTCATTTAAGCTTGTGATAAACCTTGTTCTCAACATTATTGTTCCACACTGATTGTAAAATGGGACTTTGGAACTGTGTATTTCCCTTGTGTGCTATATAAAGATATGAAGTTTGACAGTGTCACCACCATGTGAGACTGAAGCTAGAGGAGAGGAGTAGTGTGTGTGTGCAGGCCTGCCATTATCCTGGGGGTTGGCAGATAAAGACTAAGGAGGTTTGAGTCTTGGATTGCCTAAAGCGGGGACCCTCATCTGCATGCACAGCCCTACTGCAAGGCATTGGTGCAGCCCCATAATGTCAAACAATTTTCAGTAACACAAGTAAATTTGATTTCTGGTAGAGCAGGAAGTAGAGATGGATACTCCAACATCACTTTGAAACATCTCAGCTTATATCAAATACAGCTCAGTTGGACTGAAGCAAATCCTCGTGACATGGTGTCATGCACCCTGTAGCGCGCACACCATAAACCATTCAACAAGTGATGCTGAGCGATGGAGTGGCAGCAGGTATGCTGCTTGTCTTTGCTGTGGTGTGTTTCCCTTATCACGACTGCCATAGAACCAGGGGTCTTCTTGGATAGCATTCCTGCACAATTAAACTATAGTATCATTGCTACACATCGAGATTTGTTTGGAGAGGGCGAGCTTTGCCGCCACCAGACAGAAGTAAACTAGTGTCTTTTCATATTATATTGCAGGTCTGAATCTTTCATGTCGCAGGATTGAAAACATCTTATTACAACCTCTCGAAAAGGCAATTTTGTGTCGAATGGGCCATTGAAATGGTAAATCTTAGAAGGCTGTGCCTGAAGCAAAAACAAAGATTTGATTTAAGTGCCATGGTAAAGTTCAAGGCTGCTATGGGCAAAATGGTGTGGAGGAAAAGAAAAAAGGAGTGAGGTGTGTGAGTTAAAAGGCATCACAGTCCACCACATCATGGCAAAGGCTTCAGTTTCATCTTGGCTTCAAACTGTCTCCAGCCTGAAAGCCAAGGTTCCTGTTCTCACCAGCATGATTAATGGCTGCATACATGCTACCACTTCAAAACTGTGCTTATGAATTAAACAAAGGGCAGGATTTATACCGCAGCTATGAGCCTGAACAACATATTTAAAAACGATCCAGTCAGTAGGCACCATGTTTAAGGTGGCATTAATGCAGGCAATCTCTTTTTATACTATAAAGCATAACTTTGAATGTTTCTAGCAGCAGACTTATATCAAACTGAAAACAAGTCTTTAGATAATGGTGTCTTTTAAGTGACGTTAAATGTAGTTTTAACATTTTACATTTTTATTCATTCAGAGAAAATTAACTAACATACAACCAGCAAATCAGTTAAAAAAGGAAGCAATCACACACTTAAACTATAGGTACAGTATATATACTTGAGGCGCCATTTAACTGTGGGATTGACTGGCCAGGCTCTAAAGTGAAGCCTATGCTGAAGTGACTTAAACCTGCATTCTGTATAATGACCATTAGGGAACAACTCCAGTTTCAGAAAACCAAGGTGGCAACAGCCAAATTACAAACTTTAGGTTTCAAAATTCAAATGGTGACATTACAGAAGATTGACACATGGTTGTGGCTAACCAAACTGGGATTCTGTTTCCCCTGTAGACCCACAACATTTGTGTATCTTGTACGTTCCGGGTAAAATAGGAGGATTAGCACAAAATACTCAAGAATATCTTCAGAAAATAGCTTCTCAAAAACCTCACATCTTTATGTGTGATTGTGACCACTCTGGAAAAAACTAAATTATGGTGGGACTTTCAAAGTTGAATTGCTGGTGGATTAAAAACTGGTCTCTTGACTGTTTTGAGCACCATCAGATTGTTGTATGACTAGACCAATTTAAAATTGATTTAACAGTCCAATTGAAATTAACACCGAAAAAAAAAAAGAAGAAGTTTCATCAGCAATATACCCGAGAGTAGTGGGCAAACTCCTCCACACAAAAACCAAGGTTTGTTTTTTTTTCTTTACACTGTAGTGAATATTGAAGTCAAGAAAATGAGGGAAATAAGTCTATATTTTACTCAACTTTTTTTCAGCACAATTTAGGTTTTACTGACATTCTCCATTACTGTGAACAAGGATTGTTTGTCGCACTTATTTTTACAATTTCAGTGAGACATGAAAAGATGAGTAGGCTGTATTCATCACACAGTAGCTTCACCATGACACAGCCGTGTGAAATCAAGTTTTCTCAATTACCCCGGCTCGCCTTCCCATGCTTGTCCTGTTCTAACTGGAGGGTCACTCACAGACTTTGGTTACATGAAGTGCTCAGATTGAAACGTAGCGGAGACAAGATGAGAAAATTGAAGAAGGAATTGGGCTGAAGCCTCATCAGATGGTACAATATGTGTGCCTGTAATGCTACGCCACACAGTGCTTTGGAAGACTGTTTAAATTGCAGTGTTTTCATTCGACCGGCAGCGGGGATGCAAACAGAGAAGAAGGGAGAGAGAAAAAAACGTGCTCGGGTTGCTCTAGGGAGTCGCTGCTGTTTATGAAGGAGTTGGCTCTTATAATCGGGTAATTCATTTGGTGCTATCACTGTAAAAAGCTGCAGGCACTGACCGTTCCTTACAGCTCAGCCTCATCAATAATCCTTTAACACTAAATAATTCCCAAAACTCTGGACACAGGTGAGACGATTTTCCAGCTGTTGTGCTTACTTGTGGTCAGGTATTGCACTTTCATGTTTGGGTATTGCACATTTTTTGTTTTTTTCTTCTCTGCTCATTTATTTAACAAAAAAGGCATCTATTCCAATTCTTTTTACCTTTCTCAAAGGAATATAGTTTAGTTTTTGAATAATGCTTTTGTTGGGAACTTTTTGAAGAAATTGGACTATTCCTTTTTCTGAGGTTTTATAAACTAAACATTGAATGAAAAACACAGAGAAAGGCATCAAATTAGGGAATATAAGAGAAAGCCACATTGCGGGATAGCTCCAGCATTTTTCATTATTCTGCAGTATTGGCAGTGTTTGTATATTGTTCTCTTCTCACAATTCCTTGGTTTCCAAATAAGTGAACCGCCAGTGCAGAAATGACCAGAGCCAGTGAAGGGAGACTGTGTGGCAGTAACCCCTTTGGCTAAGACAGTAGATCTGCCTGGATGCCTCTTTTGCATCCTCACAGACATTTCAAGACACTATCACAACCAAACCAAAAGAAAACAACCATGAGTTGATAATTCTAGCTGTTATCCCAACTATTCTTTTAATCGTTTTAATTTAAGTCTTTTTGACTTTGATTTTACGCATGTCCTTTAATTATGATTTAACGTGGTCTTTTATTGTTTCATCACTCTTCTTACTTTTCTCTGTATGCTCTCTGTATGTATGTAAAGCACATTGAATTGCCTTTGTGTCTGAAATGCGCTACATAAATAAACTTGCCTTGCCTAGTCAAGCTGATATAAGGACTTTGTCACCTTCAGAGGGCAAATGCTGCCCTAGCATCCACAGCAGAAGACCTTGAAAAAAGGGGTGGTAGCAAGACAAAATTTGTGTCCACAAGGTGATCTTGAGATTCAGCTTCTTTCAAGACAAGGAGCAACAGCTTTGTTTGTCCATGACACCGGGTGAGTGTAAGCTTTGCCAAGCGGCAGGCATCAATCACAGATTTTGAATTACATAAGCATAGTAGATTATGACTGACAGTGCCAAAAAACACTTTTTAAAGTCACCACAGCAGAAATGTTTATGAACGGATCATTCCACAGTGATAAAAGGTGCCAAGATCAACATCATACAGAAGGGCGAATTTTCTGTTTAAAAAATATATCGGCCCTTCCGTTGTGCGCCAGGAGGGACTTGATATGAATATATCAAAATACCCTCATCTGTGTAGGCGTCTTCCATGATTCAACACTATAGCATTATTAACTAGAAGTCTACAGCAGGCTACTTATCTTACTGTATGTCAGAGTCACTGCAGAAATTTGTGTTCAATGGCCATTACCTAATTATGCAAACTTGAGTATAATGTAAAATGTATCTGTTTATAGAAAGTGCAATATTCACTGAAGTGGATGCATAGTTAAATATATGCTGTTTAATGTGTCAGGCCAGCTTGACACTGTGTTATTCATTGGGAGCGTAGCATACTGTGTAGCAGACCTACCAATGACCACCAGTGAAGGACAAACTGCTAAAATTCTATTTAAAATTTTTTTTTTTTTTTTGTACTTTCTATTTCACCTGTGCAGGGAACAGCTGTGGCCAGAGATATTACCAATTTGGGTCATCCATGCGTTTGTCTGTATGTCCATCCCATTCTTGGAAGCACGATATCAGCACCTCACAAGAATTTCTTCGAGTCTTGTACGCACATTCACTTGGTATTTAGGATGAACTGATCACATTTTGGTGGTCAAAAGTCAAGGTCACCTCAGCAGAATACTATTGTGTCCTGGAAAATGAAATATCTTGGGAGCTTTTGTGTGTTACACAAGGCTTATATGGCCCTGAGTGGAACGGGTATTCCATTCAGTATTTAAGCCAGAGGAACAGCTTCTTTGATTTCTTAAAGGCTTCAGTTTACACCTGAGAGAAAAAAAAAAACAACAGCAGTGCTTTATCATCATAGGCCTTTAATCATTGTCTCCGGCAGACTCTTTCATCTAGGAGTTATATTAGTATGTTTCAGTGACCCAATATTTGATGATGCCAAATTTATGCTACATATTCTGTTTGATTTTCGAACACTTGCATTTTTGTTATGAACACCCAGCTGGATTGCCCTGCCAAGGTTACTCGACTGAAATAGTCACGGCATTGACATAATTTATGAAGGACTGCAGATTCTTAGAGCAATGCGCCAGAACATAACCACTGTCCTACAATGCACATGAAAACTCCTCTAAGATTGATTCTTTTTCAGATACAGTATAAGGCTGTGCTACTATCCATTGTTCATCAGCTGAAAAGTCACACCAGAGATTCAATACATTTTTACCATTGTGCACTTTTTGCCTTACTTCTGAACACAGCTTACAATGGACTCTGTAGGTTCATTCTTGGCTGCCCTTTCACTGCACATCATTGTTTCCTGCATGATAAACTTAATGTCCCCTCTCTTTCATCAAGAAGATAGCAGCATTGGTTACAATTTATCTTCATATGTATTCACTTCAGTTATCCCTCTTACCTAAAATAATTCATGGCACCCTTTTTCCTTTTTTCCAAAATTTTCCAATTTGAGACACTCCACACAATTCTTTTTTTTTTTGTTCCAGTTGTGACAAAATTGATAGCTAAAAAAGCCTTTATGTTTAAAGCGCCCTCAGATTGGAATAATTTGCCATTAGACATTCAATCTTTATCGTCTTTTTGTTTATTCAAAAATGCAAATGTCTTCTTACTTTAGACCTCACTGTACTTGTTAATCCCTCCACATTCATTGTATGTTCAGTTTATAGATCGTCACTTTTTGTTGACGTCACTGCCAGTACTGCCTACTGAATCACCGAAACAATTTGTCTCTATTCCCAGTATGTTCTCTTGATTTCAGATGTCCTACTATTACCACCACTCAATGCCTATTGTTTTGTTCCCTGTTTGTTTGTTATGTTGTGTTTTTGTCCTGTCTTTTTGTGATTGTAATGTATAATTCTTTTTGTGTTGAGGATCCCCCTTGAAAATTAGTTGGTGCAGCTCAAGAGGTTATTCCTAATAAAGAATTTCAAACAATATGCAATAAATCCTATTTAAGATCTATATCAACAAAAAGTGGATTTTCAAACTTTACTTAAAGAAGACAAAGCAGATAATAATGTTGGAATTTTTTTAAATAAGGCCACAAAACCTGTCATCTGCTGGCCCTTCAACTCAACGACCAATCAGATTGCGGTACATACTTCAGATCTCCTCAAAGCAATATCCATTACTATTAGATATTTCTCCAAGATATTCCCTTGTTCCCTATCCAAAGCAACTTTTTCAGAGCATTACCTGAACCCTCCATCGCTGCCATTCTTTTAAATTAAATTATATCTGCAGAACACAAGTCTAAGACAAAGCTGTCTTTATCTATTCTCTCATGGAGTCTGCACCGGATGCAATAATTTCCACTCCATCTCCAGCCACAAAGCCTGAAGTAGAAGTGCTGAAAAAGCCTTCAGTGTTTGTTAATTCATGGTATTTGTTTTGGGTCTCTTTTATTTTTTTTCTTTCTTTTTTAATTCATTTCACTATGCTCTGTACTCATACACACAGCCCACCATAGGCATCAGTTCATACCTCTGTCCCCGTCCGAACGTTCACATCCGCAGACCATCTGCAAAATCCACAGCTTTACGTGAATTGTTGCTGGACAGATTTGCAGATGCACTCATTTGTTTTGTTTTTTGTTTTTTTGTTTTGCTTTTTAGCTGTTTTATTTTTTTTGTTGTTGTTTTTTGCACTCATTTGAACACCACAGGAAATTAACTGTGATGACACACATCCACAAAGAGGGATTGGAAATGAAAGTTTGTGATGATAACTAATGATACACAACATGAAAGGAAAGAGCTGCTGTATTGTTATGCAGTGCATCTGCTTGGTCAGATGGAGTAGGAAAGTTCAGAAAGCGCTAACCAGCTAGCTGCAGATCTCAGGACTGTGACTCCACCATCTTGCAGTGTCGCTGGAGAAGCCAGTTCTTGTTCTGGCTCGGTGGATAACTCGTACAGTCGGTGCCACATCTGGCTTGGTGAGGCTGCAGAGCCAAACCAGGGCTGCCACCACAGCTGCAGTTGGTTGGATCACGAAAATGTAAAACAAGATCTTAATATAACAAGTTCATATTATACAATCTGTATGATTTATCTGGAAAGAAGATGATATACCAGAGTAAGATCTTCCACCAGTCTGATCACTCTTCCAAAGTTTCAGACAGCATCGTCCAGGGATTAACGTTACCCATGAGTGTAACTTTGAGCTACTTGGCTGCTGTCATTAGCCCAAAGAGAGAAAACAATATAATCATGTTTTGCCAAGTTTTTCTATTTTTCCTTCCACTTTTTCTGGCAAAATTAATCTTCGAGCAGCTCAATAAGATTATTCTACCATTTGTATAGCAGGCAAGTTGGCCAGCCTAATAAAAGGCACAGCGAACTAGGCCTGCTTCATTTCATGTTTTACAACTGGGCAGCAGAAAAATACTCATTTGGTTAAATGAAAATGAATTAAATTGGTGTAAAATGAAATAACTCCACTGTCCGACAACCTCATCTGCGGCTTTCACATTCTCTCCTATACCTTTCTTGACAGTATTGTCCAGCACCCTTGTTTTGTCAATTTAAGAAAGGCATTAAGTGAATTAAATGATTTTAGTCTCCTTTGCCTGGTTTGTAGTATTTCTGTCTGATACCTATTTATATCTGTCTAACCTCCTCTCTACCTATCCGGTCAAGAATGGCAAAGGTATCATATCATTCAGAGACCTGTTTTTGGGTAGCACCATGCCTCTGTCTCACCAGTAAATATAATCTACCCAGAAATAACTTTTTCCACTATCTAGAGCTTCGCTTTTTTCTTAGGGATTGTTGCACTACGTTCCCTCACTTGACCCCTGAGGACCTGTCAAATATTGAATACCCAAAGGTGAAAAGGCAGCACACACAGAGAGCTTCAGGACAAAGTTGACTAATCTCAATTTCTCACAGGTGAAGGCCACCGATGAAGGCCACTAGACCAAAACGTTTGCACGTTTGTTGACATGGCAAGAATATAGTGGTGAAATTGAGACTGGTCCCAAAAGCTTAGTGTAGTTACCTTTTCACCTTTCAAAGATCTAACTATTATTGAGTCCCCAAATAGTTTTGAGAAAGCAGACAAAAAGAGCAACGAATTGAAGCTATGCAACTACATTCAGACCACGCTGCGCTTGATAGTCAGAGTTGTTCCCATTTCGATGTTACACAATTCAAAGCAATGCCAGAGTTGAAAAATACCTTTGTGGCGCCAGTGAGGTCTATGAGCAGTCTCCTTTAGCTCATACCCATGGGTTGTGTGTAATATTAACACAATTTTGGTGAACTTTTACTCTTTCAAATATCAAATATAGGGTAAGCTATTTTCACCTAGTATACACTTCTTTTACAAAAAAAAAATTATAATAATTCACACTTTATCTCTCCCATCACTCATAGATGCATGCCCCCACATTGGAAATCACCTAAGCCTTCAGCAGAATGCTCTTGGCAGACTAATCTTATGTAATTTAATGTAATTCCTTAAACTGAGAGAGAAATCTAATTCTCCCTTCGAAGGGCAAGTGAGAAATTCGACATAACATGGCAGTGAACCTTCTCATATTTTGATAGAGTGCGTCCAGCCTCCATTGCTTAGAAAAGTACTTTCCCGTTACTGTATGCAACTGCACTTGTCTGTAGTGGCATCGTGTATTGAAATTCTTAAAACTGTTATGTGTTTATGTACATATAGATATATAAAATGGATATTTTCATTTGGTTTTCCTCTGGTTTCCTTTGTTCATCTACATGTGTCTGCATCTCTGTTTGAACAAATCTAACATGCATCTGATCTAATCTACCTATAAATGTTTGGCACATAAGATGTAATGGCCAAGTAGGACACATTCATTAAAAAAGGGGCTAATGATGACAAAAACTGAGCTGTATCTTGAAACCATTACATTAAAATGAAATACTTTTCTGAACAGCTCAGGTAGCTGCCAGGGCTGTTTACAGGGCACCAACATACACAGCTGCCCAGAGCAGCTATTAAGAGCGTGTGTGTGACTTGAATATGATGAAGTGCGTCCCTGTCAACGGGTTAGTTACAGCTGCATTGTCCCAGGAGAGTTTGTTGTCTGACACTGGCAGAGGGAGAGCAGTGACCCCAGCAATGCCCAACTGAGGGACAAAGGCCAACTCTCATTGTGTTAGAGGACAAACCTCTCAGTGGTCGGTTAAACTGATCACCGCAGGGACCAGCAACTATAGCTTCATAACAGACCCACATCCCCACTTCAGAGGGAAGTCTGACATAAATGAATGGACTTCATTGTGTTGCACTTTGAGCCTGGCACAATGCAGAATCTGCTAACAGGCAGACTGACTGCTCCAATTTCATCCCTCTGGTGGCCAAACTGGCCAAAGTCCCATCTTTCTGCCTCGTCGTGCTTCTTTCTTTGTTATTGTTTTCTTATCTCATTGTCATTGACATCCTATCGTCCATTTTATTGTTTTCTTCCATCTCAAAGTGCACATATCTGTTATGTGTGGGCTCCCTGTTTATCCTAAACATTGTGTCCTCCTTTTCTCTCTTTCTTTGTTTTTTATTTATTATTTTTTTTATTTATTTATTTTTTTTTCCAAGGTGTTCTCCTTGTCCACTGATGTTGTTAGGTAAAGCTGGATAAGCTTTTGTTCTCAAGGCTTTGTTTGTTTAGATTGGGTTATAATGGTCTGTATTGTCTTCATTAATTGGAGACTATTGGAAACATGATCTGCAATTAAAATCTTAAAACAAGCCTTGAACTTGCAACACTCGTATATCCTTGTTTATGAATAAGTTAATCTTTAAATTACGGTGTGTGGGGATTTTTATATATATATATCTCAATGAGTCAGTGAAGCAGTAATTCATATTCCTCACACAAATTTGACTAGACTTTTTAATTCATAAACTACAGTGACATATTGTTTCATAATTGTTTAATATGAATAATTTAATGAGGATTTATTTAGCATTTAACTTTAATTGCGCACTAAACATCCTACAACATACCTACAAAAAACCTGTAGGAGGTTTTCAGTAATGAGCTGTTCAGGAGTGTTAATTAGCAACTGCTCTCCACATGTTGCCTGTCCAAACTAAAATAACTGAATGAATGTCATTGACTTTCCCCTTGCACTCCCTCGGAGCCACTAAATAATGGAAAGTTGTTTATGATACAGTCAGATCTGAAAAATATTTGGTTAAAGGTATGAAAATGACAATTATGCTCCTATACAAAGTCATTACAGGGGGACATTATTGGCCTCTGTCAGTCAGAGGGTCATTGCAACTCTACGGAGGTGTGAGATTCTGATATGCGACAAACAAATTAGCTATGCACATGGCATTTTGTTTAAGCATAGAGGTAACAGTGTTGGTTTTGTGTTTTTTCTTTATTTCATTACAACGAAATCTGTAACTAATTCAGACCGTGCGTTGCTAAGAACAGAACCAGACAGGGGTTTGCACTATTTCCGCGTACTGTAGTGCTGAATTTAATGAATGCACTCATGCATTTAACCATGCGATAAATGTGTTAAACACATTGACATTCTTAAAGAGATTTGTGTTGTTACGTGCCCTGCCATTGATTTTCAGTGAAAGTCCTCCAAGGAATGTCAAAGCGTTATACTTTTCAGATAGAATGTATTGATATGCTTCCCATGTGCTTGCAAACATTTCCAGTTCACAGCAAGGAGAATCTTATCATGGTGTCTGACTCTGTCAACACTATTAAATTTGGAGGGAGTCAGAGATTAATAACTTCTACATAAGGAGAAAATAGGGAGAGGCGCAGGTTTGGGAGCTTACAGGAAGATTAATGAGTGTCAAAAACAATGAATTTTCCATTAGATAGTAGAATGGCACATGTTACTCGTACAGTCCTCCCAGTCTCCTCATCAGATAAGGGGTTTGTTGAAGGATCACCAAGAAATGACCTATTTTATCGATAAACACTTCGTCCTTTCTGCAGACTCCAGATTAACACTGACCCATTTTTATGTCAGATATAGTTTGGTGGGGGTTTTTTATTTGTTTTGGGTTTTTTTGTTTTTGTTTTTTTTTACTGGCAGCTTCATTCCACTTTCAGCTGTGGCTATTATGATGAGCAAAAATGGTCACCATTTTTATTGAAGGTTTTCCCGTGATGGAAATGTAAAGAGTTGTGTCATGTGGTTATGTACAAAACTGTCCACATGGAGGTTGGTCTCAGAGGAGAAAAAAAAAAAAAATCCAGATTTCAGGACAATCTTTAGCTTCAGTGCACACACGGAGCCATGCCTCTGAAATAGCCTTCTCTGCAAACATGTCATTATTGTTATGATGGATGCCCAGCAGTTTTTAGATATCAGCAATGGAGGACACATGAATGCCGCATTTAAGAATGTCGAATACAGATGCAACTTTGAGCAGCAGATAGATGGTATGAAGCCAAAAAATTATCTTTGACAACAACAGAAATAAATGAGGTGTGCATAGTGTGAACAATGTCACAGGCACCTCCAGCTGGATGGAAACAGCGGGCCTGTTGGCTGTTAGACGTTTCCCATTATAGACAGGATGTGTCAGCAAACAATCCATTTGTAGACCTGAGGTGGGAGAGGGGTAAATACTACAAGAGGAGCTTATTTCTCAAGGAGCTAAGAAGTGTTCTTGTCAGTCAGCTTCTGCGTCCCCCAAGAAGCGGCACATTGTGTGACCTCCAGTCAGTGCAGATTTTGGTCAGAGGTTTGTTTGTTTTTTTTGTTGTTTTTTTTTAGGAAAACCTCCAGTCGTGCTTCACTGACATATCTGTTCAGAGGCATCTTTTGTAGGTGAACAACAGGACAGCCTAAAAAATTCTAACTGTGACATAATTTATTCATTGGGAATGCAACAATGAACGATTTTGATCTGCAAAAGTATTAAGTGGCCAATTCCAAATTTTTTAAATTGTAAAAAGGTTTCATTTCAGTGCAGCAAAAATTATAGTTTGACATTACAATGACAACCAGTGTAGGTTGCATCAAATTTTTTTTGTTGTATCTTCAGTAATATTTTTAAGCTGGTATTACTGGTAAAAAGAAAAAAAAAAAACCTCATCAAGAGCACAGACATTTTCAATCAGCTCTATTGAACGCTTTGCGTGGTTCTTAGCAGTAATGGTAATTATTTCTATTTATTAAGTCTGGATTTTGCTTGAGTAAAGTCCCCAAATTGTTACAAGAAATTTCTTTTTTTTTTTTTTATTCACAAAAATGGCGTAATGGCATGTGCTCAGTGTTCAGCCGTTCAGACGGTTTTTGGACCGTACCATGGGTATAACCTCCCACCTCCAGTGATGTTCTTTAAAAGACCAAAATATCACAACAGGATCAGCAGCTGAGGTTTTTTTCAGGGTTGTGTTGGTCACAATGTCCTATTGTGCTGCTGTGTGCCCTGAATGTGTGAGCTCTGAGCCAAACATCCACTGTGAATAACTTGTATTCTTTTTGTGACGACTGCAGGATTTTTCCTGTTATCGTTTTTTTGTTTTTTGTGTGTGTGTGTGTGTGTGTTTATACAAAGACCCAGATACACACTTGTCACCTTTGAGGTGAGTGGTTGCCTGTTTGTTCCTCCTCCTTCTTCTCCTGTATAATGACCTGGGGAAATACAATGTGAACACTGAATTTTTCTTCTTGTGTTTGTAGTGTCTTTCTGTGATACCGTACTCCAAAAATTGCTAGACTCGGATCGCTTTAGAGTGCACTAGGAGTCCTTTATGTGCAGTATGAAAATCCAGCGCTGTGACGTGATAGTTTAGGCCAACTTGGATGTGTTCATGAGTATGCCACATCAAATATATTCTCCTCCCTGCTTTTGTCATTTGTTTGGGTTTTTAGGCTGTAAAATCATTGCGATAAGTTGAAAAACATGAACAGCTAGACTATGATTTTCTCTGTATGAAAGCCGGTTGGCTGATTCCTCGTGTGAACTTCTTTCTGACTAAGTTTGCATGTTAGAAAACCATTACTATGTGCTTCTATCTTAACAGAGCCTTCAGCCCCTCAGACATCCTGCAGCATATTAATGTGGATGATGTGTGATGTTTCCCACTTTGTCTCATATGTGCACCCTCTCCTCCTTCTGATTGGCATTCAGCACGAAGCTAAATTAATCAAAATCAGAATCTTCTCGGCAAATCTAATAACGTGTTCTAGTCCGCGTGATCTCCTCATTACACCTAAGTGTCTGTACCTGTAGACGGTTAAGCACCTTCCCTTATGAAACTGGTGGAGACAAACAAAGCATCCTGTCTCTCAGGTGACGACAAAAGGAAATTGTTTACAAAGCTACTGTATTGCTCTGAGAACCACTGAATTTTCACAGAAGGTCAAAGTTGAATGTTATTGAGCAGAAGTCTCTCCAGGCACAGATCAGATCAGCCTTCCAGGGGAAACGATTTATTAACAGAATTTCACACCACTCAAGTGTTTAGATTTTTTGCACTATTCAACGATCCTTCAGCTATATGATATGATAAATGATTACACGGTGATGGAATGAAGCAGATTTAACATAATTATCCATGACACAGTAATCTTATACCAGCTGCACAGAGGCAATTTCAGAGACAGACATTGGTGGTGGTAAGGGGTTATTTTAAAGTCCTTCTTATTGTACATGATAATAGAACTAACCAGCTTCACTGTATAAGGTAAATGAAGCATCAACAGGTTTTGTCCGGTGAAATCTAATTTTTTAAATGATGTCGAGCCTGACACCTCTGAGATGGAAAGTCCTTGGTTCCAGTTTTGGCTCCTCTGTGTGGGCATGCAGTTTGGGGTTGATTGGAAACTGCTAATTAACCCTGTATATCCCCGACACCTTGCGTCTAGTTAATGAGTTATCTATCCTTACTCGAGGAGAACAATAGACAAAGTAGATGCTGAAGTAAACAGCTGTTTTGTGGTTTCCCTGTCATACAGCTTCACAATGCGTTTCCACCACTGTTAAGTGTGATGTATTGAAATTCAAACACTGCAAGACCCGGGCTGCATAAGGGAACATCAATAACATATTTCACTTTATTATACTATGTGAATTATGATGACTTTTTTTTGTTTATAACATTTATTACTAGTTACATCCACTTCTAGATCAGTTTTGATAAAATACACTGAGGATTGTAATTTAGGTCATACCTAAAACAAGTCAGAAAGCTTTTGCACTAAAGTGTGTGTGTAAATACTACTTCGTTGTTTGCCTTAATTTAATAAAGCTGTGATATTTGTGTTCATGGTTTTTTTTTTTTTCTTCTCACACCTCCACATTCACAATATTTAATCCCGGCATCATGGATAGAGCAAATAATAATCATGCCATCAGTGTTACTCCTCCATATTGCCTATCTAACCTGCTGATGTCTTGCTTTACCCCCTCATGCTTTCAGTGGCTGGGACAAAAAGCAAAGTGAAAGGTGAGTTATTGCCTCCATTTTCTTGCTGCATGATTTATGCTGCACACAGCCCCCAATAAACAATGTTTGGATCGCCCTTTTATCTCCCCCAAGAGCCCAGGAAACATTAACATACGCCGCTTGTTGCAAAGCTTTTTGTGCATTTTCTAACCTTTATTCCCCCAGAAAAGGTTTGCAGAACATGCCCGCTCTTTCTCAGCTACAACCCGCTTCACATATGTATAGATTCACATACTCACACTGGGGAGCTGCCCGTCTCACCCCTTCATGCTTTTCCTCTATTTGGCCACTGTGCTGCTCCAATGGAGCAGCTGGGGGATTGTTCCCGGTTCAAGGACAAATTCGGTGGTTGATAAGGGAAGAGAAGAGTGTTTCTCATTCACTTTCCTCATCCACATTTTCCCAGACATGCTGTGTATTAGAGCAGGACACTTTCTGCTTCCTATTCTCTTTATTTTCCAGCTGCCTCTCACTAGGTACTGCTTCGTCCTGGTATTTGTTGGTCTATATATTCACTTCGTCGCCACAGATTCTCCTCTTTTGTCTAATAAATGGTTATTTTTAAATAGGTGAGGATATTTTATTTTTCTTTTGTGCTGCTCAACCATGTATGGGTTGTACCTTTGAGAAAACAAAAGACAATTTATCTTCCTTTTATATTGGTATATATTTCTGTTATTGGTGTTCTCTTGCTGGCTGATACTATTCTGGCGCCTCAGCATCAATACCCCAGTGTCTCAGTGGCACTGTAAGTTTATTGATGCCACTGTTGGTGCTGTTGCTGTTTCTGTAAAAATGTTATAATGTATTACAATTGTCCAATTTGAAATTTTAGCATCCCACATAAATTGTTTATGTGATGAAACGAAATTTAGTTTGCTTACATGCCTTATGAGCGTCATCGTACACTTGGGTATTATTTAGCCCAGTGTGGTTTGTCTAGGTTGTTTAGTTTTGTTTAGTTCAGTTTAGTTTTTTTTTGTCTTTTGTGTTTCCTTTCTTTCTTCCTTTTTTTATTTGGATGTAAACCAAAATCTCTGATTAATGTTGTTAATGTTCATGAATGAACGCTGAGGGTTTGCATTTCTTTTTTTCCCCCCCTCTCTCCTTTTTGAAAATGCAGCGTTTTTTAATCACAAAAGTAATTAAGGGGCTTGTTTTTAATTAACAGTAGATACAAATTCAGCATCCATGCCTAGTTCAACATTTTTCAACATCACTGTCTGGACCACAATTACGGTTAATAACATTTATTAATAATGATGAAGATACTGAATATAACCATATGTAGAAGTCTGAAATATTGATTAATGAAGTTTATCCATTTTCCTGTTGCATGTTAATAACTGCTAAGCAATTCCTGGAGTAACTGCTGAAAACAATATGAGACCTAGAATCCAGCATAGAAGATCATAATGGCAGTAATCATTATTATGGAAAAACATGCATCTGGATTTATTTATATACTAATGCAGAAAGAAGTAGGGTCATTTATTACAGAGCAGCCAATTGAGGGTGAAGAACTTTATTAGAAACCCTTTTACTGATACCATACCAAAGGAAAAAAAAACAAAACTAAGTTGGAAGTAGCAAAGAAACTTGTAAAAGTGAAGTCTCTGCCAAGAAAATGGAGAACTCCATTGTGGGTAAACTGTATGCCAAAGGTAAAGTATTAAGCTGAAGCAAAACAGGTTGTTTTCAATTGTGTTATGCAACCATTATGAAGGGTATACTGAGGCAGCTTGGATGTGAATTTAATAGGAAGTAGGAAAGAATTAGAAGAAAAAATGGCTTTTCTATACAACTTAAACTGCAGCAGAGAATATATTTTGTAGGAAACTTAATCCCTGACTGGACTTTTATGTTCGGAGACGATGCATTTGAGTGACTGAATGAACGAATGAAGCATGACGTTTATTAAAAGCAGCAGTCGCGAGCAGGTGGTTGGGATAGATGGCAGGCACACAAAGCCCACAACTGTCAAACCAGAGACTGGGTTTGCATCCAGAGGCCTGTCTGTGGTGAGGTTTAAGCAACAAAAGCACTTCGGTTGGGGTTAGAGAAAGAGTGCGGTTTTGGTTGAATGTCTCTGAAGTCTCTGTCATTGGCTTTTAAAGAGCATGTGAAAACTTCTCATTCAGTCCCACCTTGTGGCTTCTAAACTTCTTAAAGGAAATCCATACTCAAGGTTATTGAGAAAAGTTACCACATAATTTACAATCTACTGTGTATTGCACTAAGTTCTTTTTAATTAAAACATTCATCAGCATTATCAGTCTGTTAGCAGTCCTCTGGAGTTGGTGGATCAATTTTTTGTTTCTGGTGTCGCGTTGTTGTCATCTGCCTGCTGCCATTTAGACTCTATAGTCCTAATGCACTGTCAGTTTTATCAGTATTATTAGTCAGCATGTAGCAGAATGCTTACAAGAACCAGGATTTTGGCAGAAAACATAATCCCTAAATTAATTTGAGGCTCATCTCATGTACAGTCTTGAGAAAACCAGTTGAATGTGTAATTTCCCATTTCACCTAGAGACAGTACAGTATCTCTGGCCGACTTTCTGAAGCTGATGTATTGCCACTTTCCACTTTTCTTTTTTTCCGACAGCTGGAAAAAAACAAAAACAAACAAAAAAAAAAGAACAACACAGCTAGGAGTTTACCTCAGCAGGGATATTTATTGCCAGTTCTGAGGATTGTCCATCCCCTACCTCCCCCCCCACCCACCCCACCCACTGTGGCAAATCACAGGGGAAGACAGTACTCAGTACCACAAGGGACTCAAGGGAGGCTCACTTCTGCTCAGGTCCTGCTCAGTAGCAGCCACCAAATGTCCTTTTTGATGGAGGATAAATCTGACAGACGGTTCACTCTGTCTTGGTTATTTCCTTTGTAACAGGCTTCATCAGCCTCCGTAACAACTCAGTCAGCTGACTGCATCAGTTAAGATCACACTATCAGCAGCGAGCACGAGTACAGTACAAATCTGATACACGGTTGTCGTGCGGTGGTTGTTCATCTGCACACGTCCATTGTGCCTGTCTGATCTGCTCTTGTTTACAGCTGAAGGCAGCATTAGAGAATCCCACTACAATTCCACTGCGGATAGAGGATGCATATGGTCTACCGTGTCTCTCACACAAAATAATTTAATGCCTGAAAGTTTCATATTTGATTTTAATTAACACTCAGGAGCCATTTCCAGCAGGAATGAATTACAACAGAAGTTGAGACAGAACCTGCAGCCAGATTGTGTCTATTTTTGTTGTTATTGTGATCTGGGTGTAAATTGTGTCCTCTATCCTCTTTGCATTTGTACTTTATTGCTTAGATGCAAATGGGGTGTGAAAGAGAGTGACATAGAGTACATTACTAATCTGGGCAAAAATAATCACAGCCTTTGCTTTTGCCATAATTACATATGGATTTTCTATGACTGAATGAATTGCATATTTAAAGGCCTGTTTGGAATGATTTTAAATGTCCTCTGTTGATTTTAAATTGTCAAATTATCAGAAGCTGACTGTGTTGGAAGCAGTGGATGAACAGTTTTCACACTTGCATCTCACCACACAGGTAATTTACAGATTAGCTCCAGTTCTAGATTTAGTGCTAATTAGTTGCTGCCCTTAAATAGTTGCTTAAATCTTCCCAATCAACGAGACTGATAGGATTTAAAATGGCACAGCTTACTGAGGGCCTCAGATCAGCAGGTTTGCCACCAACATAAGAAGCTTTTCTGCTGATGTCGAACCAATGGGGTTTAAATTACGCTGTCAGTGTAAATGATTGTTTTTGGTGACAGATATGACCTTTCAGTCATTACAGAAATGAATTACGTGAAATATGTTTTTGCCCACGTTTTCCTCTTAAGACTGCTTGGAAAAGGTCACTCTAGGTGAAAACAATCACCCTGACCATCAACAACGATGCTGGTGGTGGTGAAAGGGGGGCGGGGGCTCAGAGACTGACTGATACAAGCAGCCTGTCTCATCTACTCACCTTTCAGACATTTCCTTTAAGAACAATTCAAAAAGAATTGTGATCACATTTGTCAGGCTGGTTACATCACCCATGGATAGTCTACCTTTAAATCTGACAGTATGTATGGAAAGAGTTTACATTTTGTGCTTTGTTTTCATTGCAACTCGGTGATTTTCAGTGTAATCATTGTGCCAATTAAAAAAAAAAAAAATCTGCTCTTCTTGTTCTCTTAGCATAAAGAAATATTTTTCCCACACTTCTGTTCACGCATTTTTCATATGTTCTGTGCTCCCACCAAAAATTTATACCACCTACTAACAAAGGAAAGTTGTAATCTGGAGACTATTTCAAACGGCGGTAGAGTAGAGCGATACATATTTACATGTGTGAGTTTTTCAATCCAAAACTGGAAACCGTTAGGTTGACTTTTCAGAGGTGGCCTTATTTGGACTGCAGCGAATAGAGCATGTTGTTTACATGTTGTGCCTCAAAGAGAGTGTTGCTGCACTTCAGTAACATACAGTATGGAATATTAATGTGCTGCCAAATTCACAGTTTTATTATCTGCTCTAACCAGCAGATAAGCAGGAGGCAGTGCTTCCATTAAGAGAAGAGGCTGTTCCTGTTTTGGAAATGTCAAATATAAACATTACCATGGTCATTATTGTTACATTACATGACATTATTGTGACACTGATGATTGAAACATGATTAAAAAAAAAAGCAAACTATACATTGTTGGTGTGTATTGTGCTTCAGGCTCAGAATGGAAATGTTTTAATGGATGAGTGCAGTAGATATGGCTGTTTTAGTATATTTCTCAGGCTAAAGTGTGATCTTTAAATGTTTCACAATGCAGGGTTGTTCATGTAATCATTTTCAGCAGTCCTCTACATGAAGGTCAGCATTAATCTAAACCACTTCACTCCCTTTGAGGGGGAGGGGTGTTGTTAGTTTGGGCAGGGAGACAGCATAAATGCTATACTAAGCTATAATCTCAATTCTGCCGTAGAGCATCATATGACAGGCGGCCATTACCTGGGCAGCCTGAGACAGATGCTCTCAGGCCTGATTATGGGTGTTTCACAGCCGCTGCAACGGGTTTGGATTTGAAAAGTATTCAGCAGTTTAAAAAAAAAAGTATCCAGCACAATATTCAGGATGCTGATATTTTAAGCACAAGATCTCCAACTCCAAGTGAAATGAAAAAGCAAAAAAAAAAAAAAAAAAAAATCACAGTCATTTTAGACAGCACAAATCAAAGACAACATTTCTACTAGACCGTAAAATAAAGCTGCAAAAGGATGGTCCTCTCAGTAGTCTTTAAAACAGCTGATAATGTAGTAGTTGCCCTCGAGTATAGTCGGGCTCTGTGTTACCGCACATGTCTGACAATGCCTCATTAATGATGCTGAATTAAAGAGTGTGGTTCAGGGGATCCAAATGTGTTTATTTCTTTATTTCTTTATTTTATTCCATGTCAGTGAGTAATTGTGAAGTTCACAGGAACAAAAGAGTGCTCTCAAGCGCAACACACCTATCGTGTTCACAAGTGATATACAGTATCTCGACATCATTTTCAGGTGAGCTACCATGAGGCTGATGGGATCCTCGCAAGTGCTTTATTTATTTATGTCAATAAAATAAAACAATACAACACCAAAACACCGGAACAAAGCTGTAAGTAGAATAATTTAATAGCTACATTTACAAGGCTAAACAGCTACAGTAACTAACACGCAAGAACAATTATATAGTGTATTTAAACAGCTTTTAGAGCTCCGCTACTTGTTTAGTTTAGGAGCATTTATACAGCCGTACATTCATTACATAGATTTTTTTTTTTAAATGTATTTAACATTTATTTTACGGTATGAACTAATGGTGCCCACCACAGCCTTACTGCCCCAGCTAATATGAGGTGCCTGTCTTTATATAAGCTACAATAGAGTTAAAAAAAAAAAATCAACAATAAACAGAACTCAAAAAAAAAAAAAAAAAAAAAAAATGCACCCAAAAACAGAAGACACAATTTACAAACAATGATGCAATAAAAATACCAGTAAAGCTGCTGTTGTTTGAAACACCCAATTGGATGATTGTGTGTTGTGCTGTGAAAAATAAGAACAAAGTCGAGAAGCTGCCAACTTTCATTTCGAAGCACTGATGTAACTTTTTCGATGATGAGATTTAAACGTCTTCACGTCGAAGCTGTTAACTGCTAAAGCCGGATTTTCTTCATACAAAAAAAGAAATGTTTGGTGTATTCAACGTAGTTTCTCCCCTTACCTCCATGTACGCTGGTTAAACCCAGCTCTTCTCCACTGCTGCCGCTCCCAAGTGCCAAAATAAAAAGGATTTTTATCACAGAGGCCAGTTTGACTGAAACAGATTTACTTGGATGTCATTATAATTTCAAAATACCATTGTTTGCAGCAGTGTGAGCACATAAAAGATTAAAACCTTCTCAAATGTTCTGGTGCGGCAGTTGTAAGTAGACAACTGAGTATTACTTCGAAGTCATCTATGCTCTGACTTCACAGGTTTGAATTTGTCCCACAAGTATTAGCAACTGCTTCTGAATCTTGTTGCTGATATTGCAGCAGCAAACTGTTACTCTTACTGTTTGCAAAAATCCAAAAGTACAGATACAAAAATGGTGATGAAAACAATTTCAACTTGAATTTGAAAAAGGCTTTTCCCTCAGACTGGACTTTAGCAGTGATTTTTAGAGGATGATACCGATGTTAGCAGTCTGAGCTTGTCTGGCAGGACATTTCACATCCTAGGTGTCCTGGCATTGAAATCCAGCCATCTTTCATCTTGAGCCTGGACTTTGCAACCACCAAAAGGCTGGCCCATGGTGTTAAAGCTGCACTCTGACTCATCAGGGACCATAAGGTCAGAGATGGAGCCGAGGGCAAGGCCACAACAAGCCATTAAAGTTATCAATAAAATCCTGACATTGGTTTAAAAGAAAAAAAGAGTGATTACTGAAATGGAGGCTTGACATGACGTCTTCACTCAGCCGTAGTCAGAAGTCTTGCTGGATGTCATTGATTTTTTTTTTTTTTTTTTCTAGAACAAGTAAAAAAACAACAACAAAAAAAAAGCATGACTGATGGGAGTCAAGTGTGACCCTCTGCATTAGTAGAGCAGTTTCGATTTGGCAAGGTTCCCTTAAAAAAAAAAAAAAAAAAATTCAGCTGGACCACATTTAGGAACGCTATTAAGCTTTGTGATATGAACTATATAATGTGTACATCACTCCCATATGTGCCTACCTTTCATTTACGCCACATGGAACGATCCAACGTGTTGTTTCCTTGAGGTTGATGATGCTGACCAAAGATCACACGTCTTTACAGAGTGCCTCATTGAATTAAAAAGCAACGACTCCACGGATAATTAGCTGGCAAGGACGGTTGAATCGAGTTCAGATTGCTTCAGAGGAGACTAGATTGTTTTGTAAAATTTGTGACACAGCCATTAGTCTCAGAGTTATTTACAACAGATTAAGTGGTTGATCTTATAACCCGTGTGAAGAATTCAGCAGGTATAATGTCTCCGTGCTCTCGGCAGTGAATGTGTCAAATGTGATCAAATGTCTGTTGCCTCTTGTGGGGTGGGTGGGGAAGACTGACTATAGAGAGGACAAGTTATTCCGGCGTAAGTGAAAGGTAAAAGAAGCAACGCTGAGAATCACACAGGTCGTTAAGAGACGCACTTTCCCAAAACTTCACAGTAAGTTGGAATGAAGAGCTGCCTGTCTCACATGGGAGAAAGCTAGCTCTGTGGCTGCTTGTTCTTGCCATGTTGGAATACACACCACAAGAGGCCTGGAGTTTTAATTAAATGGAATATTTATACACTGTGGATGGATGTTCAACTTCCTTCTCTCAACATGCTGGCAAATAGGCCACACGGTTTGGAGTTAGCCAATTAATTACAGTTTTGTCTGAGAAATTGCAGTGATTAATTCTTATGTTCTCCAGAGTATGTTGTCTGTTTAAATACCTTGCGAGTATAAATGCAATACATCCAAAACTTCGATAATTACTTATTTGACAGAGCAGCTGTCTAAGAATCAAGGCACAATATAATCTCCCTGCATAAAATGGAAAATTGAGAAATTAAATGTGGTTGGATTTGAATATCACTCACCACCTTCTTTGTAAAATAAGCCACACCCCTTAAGAAAGAAATACCTTGACGAGTGCCACACTTATTTGCCCGAAACAAGGAAATAATTATGTAAGACTTTTTGTTAGTTTATGTTTTAATCTCACTGCTTAGTTTCAGTGGCACAATTCAAATCATCTTATTTCAATAGACATTGTCTAAATTATCACATCAGCTTTTTCTTGGTTATATAGTGAGGATTAATTATGTGCATTTCTGTGATACAGCAATTTAATAAAATATCATCTTTAATCACTGACTAGAATAATAAAGCGATGCAAGTACATGCGTGTTTGGTGATTTAATTATCACCATTTCAGAAATTTGGCTTCCAGTATGGGCCCGTGGTTGGCACAGAGATGTTCTTAGAGGGCATTTTATCATTGGCAGGCGCTATATGAAGTTGCCACTAATCATTAACATGCAGAGGGCAGCTCAGCATCTCGAACATATCTATTTGCAAATAAAACCCTCATAAAATCAAGCAGCAGAGGTGAACTAGGCGTTTGATAAACTGCCTGGAATTCATTTCATATGGAAATTAATAATTGTTATTATTCCATAATGAATGGAGGCATCGGTTATTTTTCTTCAACTATTTTCTGAGTTATTTGTTTTCTTTTTATCCTGCCTGCAGTTTACAGTTTATTCTGCAGTACTGTGCTTGACTGCTCTCCAGCCATTCATCAAGGCACTGCTTTCCATTATTTGGTGCAGTCAGCTGAAACTGAGAAAGGCTTTTGGGGTAGTATGGCTCATTCTTCCTCCACTAACTCTCTGTTCTTCTCAACAGAGATGTTCCTTGAAATTTTCACCTTACGTCCTGTGTCACTGGTCATTAGACACGTTGGTAAAATATTATTTGCAACACGTTCCTCTAATGATTGACTTCTCATACCTGGTTTCCCAGAGAAGAATCATGAAGATTTCTATCTTCCTTATATTCACATTTTCAAGATACCCACCCAAAACCACAAGACTCGCAAAATCAATAACCTAAGTATCCTATTCTTGACTTCTAATATTGTCAGACTCAGATTTCATCAGGCCACAGTCTGAGCTGCATTCTGAGAGAGACTGTTTGAGATGAAATGAAATAGTTTATCATTAACGCACACTCAACATCTGCATTCATATTTATACACCATGCCTGCTGCACACACCCTGTCCCTTGCTGAAAATTCCTCGAAATGAAGAGCGGACATTTGCATCACGACATCTGTTTCAGTGCTTCTCCTTTTAGAATCTAATTTTCAAATATTTGTGTTCAGAATAAAGATGCTATCGTCTCTCCTCCAATTTACATTTCTACCTCATTTCAGCCGCTCGGGTAAATATTTGATTCATGAGGCAGGGTCACTTGATTCTGGATGAAAGTTAATGTCACAGTGGAGAGATGTGTCAGCAGCATTCTGTGTGAAGCACAGCAAACAACTTGACTAATCTGGTGTGTGCTGACATTGTGACTGATGATCAGTGTGTTGGTGGCCCACCTGAATGTGGACTATAATCTTCAAGCTCAGGGTGATATTGGCCAGTTTTGTTTTTTGAAAGAAAATAAAATGAAATGTATATTTTAAAAAATGCAGCTCTCAGATCCATGTGACTCTTCTCAAAATAAAATAAATAAATAAATAAACGGCAGCTCTCACATTCATGTGACTGAATGTTGCGAAAGGCGGAAAGCAATGCCAAGGGACCAATTATAGCTTTAAGAGTTTGGCCCACAAGCAGGCTGCTGTTTGAATGTTTTTAATAAAAGCACATACACACGAAAACAAAACAATAAAAAGGTCTAAATATAATTGAACAAGGTAAATTATAGTGCAAAAAATTTGTTCGTTTTCTGTTTGGGGCTCATTTCATGTTTTTAATCATGACCTCCCCCACTGAGAACGTGTAGAGAGGCTGGATTGGAAAGGGGGAGAGAGAGAGAAACAGCAATGTGATTTATCACATATTGATTTTTCTCCCTTTACTATAGCACTTTGTGATATTCATGAAATAAAGGATTATGGTTGCCAGAATTTAAAGGGAACAACATAAAAAATTTTTTAAAAAGCTGCAGTCAGTGGTATTCGTGTCTCGGGAAGTGTCAGCTACTTTCATCAAGATATCTTAGGTTTCTCAATCCTCACCCATTTGCTGTCATGACACGCAAGTTGCAAGCTGCCTACTGTAAATATGCACAAGCTGTCAACTTGCTGCTGGCCTTGACTGAAAAAAACTAGCTCCTTTTCATTTATGATAATAGATCCAAGCCCTTCAATAGTAAGTTCTTCAGCCTGTAGCACTGCCGGCTTTGTGTTTAAGGCCTCTCTCCTCCCCTAAGGCATATTGCACAAGTGCAGGTTTAGTCCTCATTTCATCACTGCACTTCACTGAGTCGTCCTGGATCATCTGTGGAGCGGACAACCTTCGTACCTCTATTACTTTTCCCAGAACAGTTTGTTCCTTTTCACTGAATTTGTTTTTATGGGAAAACACAGCCATGGCTCAACATGATCTACTCTAACTTGCCTTTACCTGGAAGCTTTTGTTGTATCTTCTCCTTCACTGGGAGTAGCGGAGTGTAATGTGGGGAATGATTATTGTATTTTTTTATTCTGACATCTTAATTTCTGTCGTTGAAAAATGAGGCAATTATGGTATAAACTTGTTTCCGAATATCTGTGGAAATAGCTATCTTGTTTGTTTTGTTGCCTATTTCATGATTTGTGTGGTTGTTAATTTTTCTCTCCTTTATGAAACGTTGTGTTACTCTCTCAGCATTTAGCAGGTTATATTTTAGCTCAGCTTAAACAAGGTAACAAAAAGGTGATACTGTAGCTTACAAAAATCGACTATCTACATCTTACAAATGCTGTACACCCACACAGGCATTTTCACTCATGCTCACGTTGAAGTTTCATAAACCGTACTATTTACCCAATCCAAGTTGTCATGTTGTGTGAGCTCTGTCAAATCAAGCATTTGTTGTGTTTCATCACTCAGTAAAAAAATAAATAAAATCAAACAGGTGCGACTTCTTTATCCATAGCTGGTATAAAAAAATAAAAAATAAAAAAAAAACACTAACAGGGTTCTGACACAGCAGCAGACTTCTCGCTTGTCATAACAGAAAAAGCACAGATGATGCCATTAACACACACAAAAAAAGGCACCGTTGTGTGGGGAGTGTCCCAGTAAAGCATGACAGTGTGACAGTGAACCAGCGGGCACGATACCATGAAGCAGCACAGTGTAATTCAGCCACCATTGATTTTGTTATTTACACCCTTGCTCTTTCTTTTGTTCTGCTGTGATAAAAGCCTGTAGGTCAAGACAGATTTCAATCAGGCAAACTGAACATACCCACACAATGTTTGGAAGAGGAGTAAATACAGGTGTAAAGGGGTGTGCAGAGATTTTAACCCATCGTTGTCATGTTATCATGTTTTCGACCCGCTTTATTTCATTAGAGATGCTGAACCTAAATATTATCAGTATTAGGTTCGTTCTTGGCAAGAGATGATCTTGGTTTTATAATTTCAACCACAATTTTTCCTGCCAATTAAACATGTTGTCTAATATCCTCCCCACCCACCCCCACCCCCCCTTTTGTGACACCCACCTGAACACATGCTTCTTTAAAGTGTGGACAGGCTACAGGGCCAGACAGCACGGCGGAGTGTCCTTGGAGCTGTTTGTGGTTCAGTGACTTTCTAGAATATTGTTTGGCATTGTACTGTTGAAGTAAAGCCAGCTGTCCTCCAATCACCATCTCAAAAAAAAAGGGGGGGGAAGAAAGAAAAAAATAAAATAAAAAATACACCCTGTAGTTGGCACTGGGGATTATGTTTCCACAGAAAGGACAGCATTTGCCACACTCTAGACTGCTACAGAATGTCAAGACTGTGGAATTTCATGAATGTATTAGATGAAGCCCAGTTAGCTGCACTGCACCCAAACCTGCTCTCACACTTCTTTGAAAACAACACTCACGACGTGACTGTACTTCAGATTATGTGCAAAGCCTTTATTGGCCTCACAGGTATAATTAAAGGAAATGTCAGCAACAGGTTTTTTGCCACAGCAATCCTACAAACCCCAACCTGAGGGATTGAGCGTTATAACCATTACTGTTTGGATTTCACTTTTTCCCATAGCATTTCTGTGAACAGCGAACAGTATACACTGGGGACTGACAGCAAAGATACGGGAGAGACGATGGTGTAGATGATATGACCAAAAAAATAAATAAAAAACTTGTTGAAACTTGCTGGAACTGACAAAAAAAAAAAAACGCCCCCGCATGGTACCCCACACACAATGCGTCCACATCCATTTCCCTTTTAGTATAATGATATGCAGAGCTTGTTCTGCTCTGAGTACCCAGCTGACACCCAGCCAACTGCATCTGAATTATTGTGCTATCAACATGATGATGGTGATGTCATCTTGTGTGATTGGGTGCAGTGAGCGGATAAATAAACCGTAATTTTCCCATTATTATTTATAGTCGGCTTTACCTTCACCTGTAGTTGACAATGGCCTCCATCAGGACGGTGGAGGTCAAGGAAGGTCCAAAGACCTTTGACTGTCCCGGCTTCTTTTGCTCCCCCATGTGAGGTGGACTAATGAGGCAGACAGCTGCTCCCTTAGCTGAAACGTCCCTGTGGTGAACTGTACCGGGAAGCAGCGGAGACAATGTCACCTTCATAGGCACATTACAAGTAGAAACCAAAGCAGACCTATGAAGGGAAACCATGCACATAGATAAGCTCCTGGACAATGAAATGCTCCCAGGCACATTCAGCCTCACCCATGAACTCAAGAGCTCTAACACAGTTGTTGTTGTTGTTGTTTACCGCTGTCATCCTTAAATGGGGCCAGTCTGGTCGGGCTTATATTAGCCTATACATTGCCGTTGCACAATCCCCTGCAAAGGAGTATAGGCTTTCGACGTTTGTTTCTGAAGCTTGGCAAAGTTCAATAAAACACAAGCAGGATAGAAATGCTTCTGCGGTATAATGAGGGGACTTTGCTGAGACAAGTACAAATGTGGAATAAGAAGGTAAAATCCAGCAAGGCTGGGTGATTAGGCCTCATTTGGATGTCTTCTGCACACTGTGACGAGCGGCTGTTTCAGGGCAAGGCAGTCGCTCGGATCGAAGGCCCACAGTGTCTCGGATTATGTGTCAATTTACCACCCAGCTGCAGCTCTAGACTCTAGAGCAGAACATGACGACCTCTAATTAGGCCATGCTACCAATTAGGGCCCCGCAATAAGGCAGTGGGGAAAGCATTCTGGGAGGAGGAAAACCTACCATTGTTTTCACCATAAAAGAAAAGAAAAAAATAAAATAAAATACAAACAAACAAAAAAAAAAAAAAATCTCCTGGCTCCAGCAGCTGCTGAAGGCTGGAGTCCATGTCAACTTGGTTCCCATTTAGCTATCTTTCTTTTCCTGTGATGTAATGAAGACATTAATGTAATTGGGCGAGATGATGACAGAACATTAACTTGGAAAGGTGTTGAGTCTGAGTGGTACATCCAATAAGGAGGCAGTAACAAGCTGTCCAAAAGCACACTCTATCCATGTCACAGCCATGACCTCAAACTCTGTCTCATAATCTCCACAGGTAGCCAAGGTCAGTTCCCAATAACTCAGAATGTGACGGTGGTGGAGGGGGGCACAGCCAACATGACCTGTCGTGTGGATTACAATGATAACACTTCCCTCCAGTGGTCAAACCCTGCACAACAGACCCTGTTCTTTGGAGACAAGAAAGGTGAGTAATGTACCGGGGCGTAATGGCCATAATGATTAAAAAAAAAATAAAAAAAAAAAGTTGAAATATGATAAAGATGTTTGAGCCATTATATTATATATTACCACTGGAGCCGTGTTCATTAGTTTTATTTTTTAGTTGGGTTTTTTTTTTTTTTTTTTTTTTTTCAAATTTGGAATCTAGAAAGCTGTCCCTGCCTGTGAGCACACAATTTTACCAAATACAGGGAAAAAAAGATTGGATATGAGGGAAATACATTAGCCATAATGTAGAAAGAGACTTTTATTGAATTTATCTGTCTCCATTGATGTCCCAGGGCACAAACTAAACTAAACAGAAAGAGGCTGTTTTTGAACTGAACTTCTGTAATCATGCAACACTGACAGTGTTGTTTACAACACAGTAACGCCTGTGGATTGCGAGATGATTGGGCTTAATTAGCATTTTAGCTGCCCTACATTTGTATAGCTGTTTGGATGTCACTTTGAAAAGGAAGCGAACTGTTGCAACCTCGTGAAACAAGACCCGAGCCCACAATGAATTATAATGTGCTCTCACCAACCAAATCCAATTTAAAGGTGACAAAAGTCCGGAGTTGATAAATTGGAATAGGGGTGAAAGGGAATATAACAGTGGACTGGTCTTGTAAGGGTTGGGGGTTTGTTCATCGTTCAGTGTTTCTCACAGCATATTACCCATTTCATTCATGCTGTAGCTGCTAATACAATATCATTGGTTCAGTGATTGAAGATGAACTTTCCCTTTGAATAACAATTGATGGGAGAGGGACGCCAGAGTGAACGAGCAGAATGAGAGTCACAGTCTGGTTTGAAGAAATACTTTTTCCCTCACAAGTGATTGGATTTAGTAATGAGGTCTAAGGTGTTTTATTAGATGAAATTACTTCCAAATACAATTAAACGAAAGTTAACTGAATCTTAAATAGATATTCTTGTGTAAATGGTGTGAATGTGCCCCGAGGATTTAAATTCAAGCAAAAGCCATTCAGCCAAAGCCAATCATTTATTATAGTTATTTTCTGTATTCTCTTGTGAACAATAGATGTTTCAATATTTTATTTTGCAGACCCAATTTTGAAAAATAACCAAATTCTATTAGAAAAGAAATCCCTCCTTTGTAGTTTGAATAGGTGAAACACCTGATAAATCATTCAAATCTCATTTTGATTGTTTCCTTTGGTTCAAATGAAGCAGTTTAACTCCTCCATTTCTCATCTCCTGTCAATTGGAAGCAATAATCTGTATCCACCTGTAAATCTAGAGTGCTGCTGCTACAAGGAGAGCTTGGAGAGCACAATATGCACAAGCCACTTTGTCCTTCGTAGGCAGCCATTTTTATTGCATGACAGAATCCTTTTCCTGAGCAATACGAACGACAAAATGAATGTAGTCCACTCAGCAGAGGTTGCCAGGGCTAAGTGTGGGAACACTTCCTCTCCATCTCCTTTTAAACAGCCAAATGAAAAGCTTTATTGGCACAACTAATAAGATGCTTGTGAGGCCATCAGGAGAATCGGGAGGCGTGGAGCAACATGAGCTTCATGTGAAGAAGAGGGTGGGACACCTGGGAAGAAATCTCTGCTGTGCCAAATCACCAGTTAATTGCTTGGCAGAAGGCCGCAACTGTCCTTCTTCACCAGTTTGTCGTGCCATCTTGTAGGACCCAGTGAAAAATGTTAGATTCAAGCTTTTGCTACCTTTCAGTCCAACGACTGACTGCAGACTGGCTGAGCTTGAGGCAGGCTCTTCTCTTCCTTTGATGAGCAGCTGGTCAGATTCGTTTAATGCAGCTATGCTACATTTCCTTGCTCTCAATGTAAAATTTTTTGCTACCCTTTTTTTTTTTTTTACCTGCTGTTTAGATACATCTTTAATTAACCATGTGCTTCTTGTATCTGTCCGTTGACTCTTGTCCTCCTCTCTGCTGACAGTAATCCCCGTGGGTGGCTTTGACAGCATGGCCATATGTTACCATTTGATGCACATGCAGGTTTCCCCCAACCTCTCTGCACAGGAGTAGCTTGCCATTGGGGATGTGTGAAACCCAAAGAAATTTAGCTTTTAATGCTTTGATGCGCGATGGTGGATGCTCGACACACACAAGTAATCATGGTAAATATACATCTGCTGGTCCATCTTAAATTAGACAAAACGCTCTGTGAGGCATTTTTTGAAATCTACTCTGGCTCTTTTCCTCAAGATCAGTATTAAAGATAAGGGCATATGTCTGGATGTGTTTGGGGTTTGATATAAAATAGCGAGGGAGGAAAAGGTGTATTAAAATGACCTTTTAAATCCTTTTGAGCAGCTACAGTGGAGTAAAGAGAAACATCTTTAAGCAAGGGAGAAAAAATACGCTGAAGTTCTGTACTATATCAATTGAGTTTGACAGCTGCTGGGTAAAATAAGACAAAATCTGATCTTTGCCCCGACTATAATTTGTTCTATTTTAATTCAGGTCTGGCAATGAGAATATGGAGAAAAAAAAAAAAAAAGACCCAAAGAGCAGTTATTACACTCAAGGAGAGAAGGGATTTCTGTGTCTTTCCAGAATTTCAAAGACGCTGAATATCATTAATCCAGTCCAGTGAATCAGTAAGAGCAGCAAGCACAGGTAGAGTGCATTTTTTCCATCACACATTAGTCATGCATAAAGGCCAGTAATGAAAAAATGACAATTAAATGACAAAGTAAGTTGTTTGTCAGCTCCTTCCTAAAGAGTGTTTTCTAATCCACGACCACTATGGAAATGGTTTTGTTACACTTGCACACTTGCACATTTTGTCAAGGCTGAAAGAAACACTTTGGCTGACCACAGAAACCATGAAAAGGTCATTTTCAACAAATAACTAATCTAATCATTTTTCTCATGAGGGAGGTTTCCATTAATTTAAAGACTGTTCTAAATAACCTTCTGTACATTTAATCGCAACATGCAACAATACGAGGATCACAACTGCACATTATCAGTTTATAAGTCCACTGGGAGTCCTCAGGCAGGTAGAATATAATCTTAGCAGCACATCCTACAAGTGACCTACAATCCACCTATTCAGCAATGTCACTTCCCGTCACAGATGATGACACATAAATGTATCATTGGTGGAGTGTGGATGATAAAAACGGCCTAGATCTCATCCTCTCCCATAACAGGCTCAGTCAAACCTCATGGAGCTTCAAGAGAGTGTTACCCTTGCTGGATTCCCAAAGCTGATCCATATGGGTTGGACTGTCTCTGCACATTTGTCTAAAGCTGAACACAGCCCTCCTCTTATATCGTGCCAGCTGGCTCCCTGGCATACTCTTCCTCATCCATTATGTATATCTGAGTCTTGGTTGATTGTTGCCACCTCAGAGGCTTCAGACTACGCTTCGACAACATGCACATTCCAACGAACTACCGCAACAGACCTGACACAACACAAGAGAGACAGCGCGCCTTAATAGCCACGCCAAAAACATCATTCATACATTAGGCCAATTAGTAGAGCCTGTTGAATGGAGCAGCTCTGCAGCAGGGTACAATGATGAAGAAATTGATTTGGACCATATGTCTTTTGTAGAATTATCCCTTTTATATGTTGCCAGGGTTATGAGTTATTACGGCCGAGCAGGACAGACGAGAACAGAGCTGTCCTTTACTGTCTTCATTATGATTTACTTCACTTTTGGCTTCTGTGGGAAAAGGATAAAACCTGTGTATGGATGGTGGAGAGAATGGTAATGACATTTCTGAGACAAGCAGGATGGAAACAGAATCTTTTGTCAGATAATGAATATCTGAATATGAATGGTACAAATAATTGGAAGCTACTGCAGGTTGCATGTCAAAGGCAGATAAGAAATTGCTCTTTTGATCTGCAGCGTATTCTTGTCGCAAAGGTATATATGGTGTATATACAATAGCAACTCTCCTCATCTCAATTTCATCTCAGAAGTTTGTGGTTCATCATTCATGACATTTAATTGGGGCATTCGGCCTAGATCATAAAGGTCACAAAGCAAAATTGATCTTAATTGGCTTGTAGTAATCAAAATGCTGTTATGTGCTAAATGAATGCTCTAATGTGAGCATTAAAACATTCATTAGCTTGATAGAATGAAGGATAATTACCAAGGATGCAATTACCAGAGTGAGCACCAATGAAAGCACAGTTAAATGTCCATCTCAGTAAACAAGCAGCATTTCATGGTGGGTCCGTTGTAAGCAAGTGGACATTTACCTCTGCTCAGGTCTAAAAATAAATCTGTCCTCAGTTTGAAATGGACACAAAGGACCATTATATATATATATATATATATATATATAATTATTATTATTATTATTTTTTTTTCCCAGAAAAATTTCAGTTAGAGAATCCACGTACAAATGTGAATAGCCTATTCAAAGTACGTGAATAGAACAGAAAAAGTGTGGAAGTGAAAACATACCATGGAGCCTATTTCATTAATGGGTGTGATGGGTGACGCTTTCCCATATTTTCTTCAGATAAATTGAGAAATGTCACACTGGCGTGATTCTGAGGAAAATTTCACAGGCCACAAGTGTTTTGTTTACTCCGCGGGACCTGTTTTTTTTTTTTTCTTCTTTTTTTCTCTCCCAGGTAGCAAAATTTAGAACGGGTCTCATTGCCACAGCTAATGTCGGTCCTCGGGGACTAATGGAGTTCTAAGTCTGCTGGCTTACCTCCAGCTCCTCGGAATTGTGAATACTGTACACTTTGATATTATCACTAATGTGAAGAGCTCTTCTTGTGCTATCGTGAGCTCTGTGCCACGCTGCGCTCTCATGTATATGTATATTGGCCATTTAGAATAACGAAGCATATGTCGTATTTAAATTCCTTTAGAAATTTCACACCCACCTGAAAAATGGCCGACTTCTTTTTGTGTCTTTACAACCTCTGAAATGGGCAAAAATGTATTGTAAACTAACAGAATTATGTAACCCCACTGGCACTTGTTTTAATAAAAAATTTGATTTAGGGAATTCAAAGGAGAAAAAAAAAAAAGGACTCAGAGGCAGAAAAATAACCCCCACAGTTTACAATCAAGCTTATGTCAGTGGGCTGGAAAATGGATGGACAAAAATATATTCAGTCTCATTATTCACCACTTGAAGAGAAGACATAACATAGCTGCTGGGGGAATTCCTTCTTCTTTCCTTCCCTCCTTCAAGCACTGAAAATGAGTCCAATTTGAGGAGCATCTGCTCTGTGGGATCTCTGAGAGTGCAGGCAGTAACAATGGCCCTCTGGAACAAGGCCCTTTCCTTCTCTTAATTGCAGCCACATGTGTGGTGGGAAAGAGCCCCCTGCCTGCACCACTAGCCCTGGAACATGTCCAGAATCGCCCACACAGTCACTGAGCGCGCAGAGCCAGCAGCAAACACACTCTAATTGCAAAGAGTGGAGCCCCTGGCTGAAGAGCGCGGGGGTGTGCCAGGGCCCTGTGTTCTTGCTGAAGGACAGCTACTGCTTTCACATTCCAGGACTGGCTCAAAGTGGTTACAGGCCATGCAAAAATGGCCAAATGGGGACACTCAGTGTTGCGGATGTAACACATTTTGGCTGAACCCGAGAGCCATCGGCTTGTTTCCAAGGCTAATGGATAGATGTAAAATGTCCTTTTCTATCTGGACTGTCAGGAGATACTTCATCGTTTTGGATCTGAAACATTGGTTAACATCTGTCTGCTGCTCAGTGGAGTGCAGAAGTGAATGCCATGTGATAAGTGCACTTGCAGTTCCTCCACTTCCAGTTTTATTGGAGGACGGAGCTAATGCAGCTACCAACCAGACTGCCAGCTCATCTCTTACCCATCAAAACCGTGCACCGTATTTTAGTGAGTCTTTTGAACAACTGCTTCACATTCCAAAACAGGTTTCTGGATGTTGCGCGTTCAGAGTAAAATTGACCTAAGTTGTTAAAACCGAGTGTTGCAAACTGCAGCTTTCTCAGGAGACCTCGGATCGGTCTTCTACTGACATAGTTGGTGTAGCAAAGGACTGTCAGGGAAACAAGACAAACATTACTTTGCATCAAAGGGCCATAGCAAAAGTATCCCTTTGCCCTGGGGGGGAACTGGGATGTCAGTTTTACTGATTTGAGACAGCCTTGGTAAGGCCTCCATCACAGGAGATGTACTGCACATTAAGCTGCCATGCTGCAAGGCTGTAGAATACACAAGGTCAGGGTGCAGATTTATGCTTCCTCCTAAGCAGAATGAACAGCACAGGACCTATCTAGGGTTTGGAGGAAATGAACCTTTTCATCACATTGATTTCCTAAAGCACCTGGAAAAAAGCTTTGTCAGCCACTGGCATTTGGGTCTGATTGTGACGGATCTGCTCACAATCTGGGCCCCTAGCCTGAATTGGATTCTAGTAGTATGGTCTCCTGGCCATACGCTGTTTGAGTAATAGATAACACTTGTCTTTGGGTTATTCAAACCTTTGTACATCTCATTCTATCAATATGTCATTGACTCATATGGTTTTTCTTCGTGCCAGTGGCTGTCTAACAAAAATGCATCATTCAAGTCCATCTTTTTGTTCAACTACAAGTTCTTTCACGGCATCTACTTCAAATGATCTGAATCAGTAATTCAGCGACTGACATTTAGATTTAGTTCTGTTTTTGAGGAAATGTGATATTGTTCAGTAGATTAAATGAGGTGTAGCCTATTGGGTACTTTAAATGTCACTTGGAAATTTTAGTGGTCTGTACTGTATGTGGCCACTGTTTGGTATTTAAAATCGTACCGCACATCTATTCAGTATCAGACAGCGTTAACAGGCTTTTTGAAGTTGGTCAGTTCAGTGAGCGGCAGTGGCCTTTAGGTTTACTGCATGTTAGTTTTACTGGATTCCAATGGCAACAAGTTTCCCCAAAGGCATTTAAAGGAAGTCCAGCATAATATGCTTGTCCGTTGTCAATCCATATGTTCAGTGCCCCCCCCCCCCCCCCCCCCCCCCCCACCGGTTACGAATTTATCCGATATGAGTACATCATGCAGCTGTGGCGCTTTAGGTGTGTCAGGGGAGCTGCCGCCACATTTTGTCAGTGCAGTTTTTCAGAGGCACTTTCAATATTAAATCTATTGCAACATAAATCCAGTTTGATCGCAGCTCCTGAAACTAACGACAACTTTTTTTCACTTTTTATGCCAACAGATTTCAAGTGGGGTACCATTTTGACCTAAAGATGCAGATTTCTCACTCAACAGATCCCTTTTAAGAAACAGCCTTAACATTTATCAGTATCTCTTAGGTGTGCTTCGAGTAACAGGGGGGTTAAGAGGATGAGAAGTCGTCCTATCTCTCCCTGTGTTTTCTCTGTGCGTTGCAGAGATAGAGGGATGTGGGCCAGGGGAGGTAAAGTATGTCATCTTGTCCAAAGCTTTGATCCTCTCAGCCTGTACTTTCATATCTTTTGAGTTCCTGAACAGTGTTTGCCTAGACCCCATCTCCTCTCCAACACATCCATCCTCCAAAGCTTTCTGCCTAAGCCTCTGGGCATTTCCAAGCTCCGTAGTGATGATGCTTAACTACAAAGAACATCAGGCAGCTTTGTTTCAGGATGTGGTTTGCTCCAGTCAGACTAGCAAATGTTTGTATTAAACCCCAAAGCACATAATAAGCTGGTTCTGTTATGGCACAGCTTGTTATTAAATTTTAATTCTGGCTTGAAGATTATTTTTATTTACACTACACTTTATTCTTGGATAACAAAGAATCTCTAATAAGAAACTTCTTAAAGCCATTGATATGTTTTCACACAACCTTTCTTCTTCATTCTCTTATTTTTTTCCTTCTTAGCATGTGTGTGATAATGTGATAATGGCCATCAAACGATTTGGTGTAATTGAAGCTGAAGAGTAGTGTTGCTGATAATGACCTATGTCTGTGTAAATCTGTAATAACTATCTCAGCCAATCTTATTTAATTGCGTGTTACATATCTGCTCTGTATGTTTATCGCTAAAATCAACTGGAAGTGGAGCCAGTGATTAATGATTTTTCATAGAGTTGTCTTCCTTATCTGATGGGATGCCACTTTACATTGGCTGCGATAATTAAAAACCCAGTTCACACCTACACTGCTGTATTTTGCCAGATATGCCTTGGTTGTAAAATCCAATAGAGTTCAAATTACCTCAGATGAAAGAGTGTCCAGGGAGAGAGCTGGCCAGGCCTGAAGGGACCAAGGATTAAGAATGTGTAATTTATTCAATGAAGAGCACTTTCATTCCTGCCCTCTGTGGTTGGTCGCTTGTAGGTACATGTGATTATGAATTTGAAATTGTATAAGAGATGACAGGAGCAAGATGACATTTTTCAACCTTGCTGCATGGGTTTCCCAGGTCTATTGGGGTGTAGTGAATCAGCTTCCCAGTGTCATAAAGGTTTTATTTCAAGCTTTGTTTTAGGAATCCTCACCTTGATGATTACTGTATTATAGATCAGGAACTCTATAGTACTGTAACTGTTTGGGTTTTTGTTTTTTTTGCAGTAATGCTTTTTGTTTTTACCAATGATCTACACTAGTGCTGGGTGATTGGGTTTGATTATCAGATAAACATACATCAACATTAAGGAAATACATGAAATAATATAATATAAAATGTCCAAGTTAAGCATCAGTGCAGTATATTGTGTTCCATTGTTGTGTTTGACATCTTTAATTTCTCTATATGACATTAAAGTGTGCTAAAGATCATTCAATGTGACATGAGAAATGAGTTAAAATAAGATTATCCTGAAATGATACCGATGGTTAAATAAACATCACGGTGTCTTGTTCAGCCCTTGCTTTAGCACTTATGTAATTATTTTGCCCTCCTTCACTCTAAATGTAGGCTAAGGTGTTCTGTGTTTGGCCACCGTAAAGGTTTAGGTTTTAGAAATGTCACAGGCAGAGCCAGTGGCCGAGGCTGTTTAAGTGAGTGTAAATCAATACCTGGAATGTAAGTGATTACCAAAATAAATATTATAATCTAAGACTCAGAGTTTTTTCAGCCGCTATGCTCCAGTGCGTCCCACTGATACCTCCTTTATTCTCTCTGCCTGCGAATAAGACTGTCAGCCCAGAATGCAAATGCCAAGAAGCTGTTTCTAACCATTGGCCCCTGAATGTGTGTTTGCTGCCTTTGACAAGTATTTGGAATAAGTGAAAGCGCGGGGCACCCGGCCTCGTTCCGGTAAAGGTCATCTGAATTACACATGGTTCTGGTACAGGTTAGCTGCTGTCACTGAATTTGCACACTAATTAATTCCTTGTCTTTTTTTATTTTTTTCTTTGACTCGCCATGTGTCTGCCTTCCTCATGCAGCTCTGAGAGACCACAGAATCGAGCTGGTGCGAGCCTCGTGGCAGGAGCTCACCATCAGAATCGGTGACGTCAGCCTGTCAGATGAGGGCCAGTACACCTGCTCGCTGTTCACCATGCCTGTCAAGACCACCAAGGCCTTCCTCACTGTTCTGGGTAAGCACGTCTGTTTTGGCCCAGTCTCCGTCGGCCAATTACTTGTGTGCTAATTCCTCACAGTCTGACACCACAAATACCTTCACATTTTAAAATATAGGTCGTTGTCTTTCCTTCACTGGGAATATGTTATTCATAGGAAAAAAACATCTCTATATTTTGTTGTACCCTTTTCCTTTAGAATAAAGGATGACAGTTAAGTTTGCAAGCCAGTAGTGTTACTATATAAAATTTTCTGCCAGCAGAAACCTGTACAGCAACAACAAACTCAAAAGTCAAAAACCAAAAGTCATGTCGGCAGTTCAGTACATTTACTATGACTTTTATTTCTGTGAAATAACCTAGATCAGCCAAACAAGTAGATAGTACACTGTATACAGATGTAATATATTTATTTTCCAATTTATTGTGAGCCGTTATCATCTCACAGATTTTTTTTTTTTTTCAATTGTCAGTTTTACTCCTTTTCGTCTCACTGTAGAAAAACAAATCACAAAAATACTCAGTTAGAGCTCATTGTTGAGCGAAGAGGCCATTGATATCTCAAAGTAAATTATGTCAATGATTAAATCATTAGCTAATGTCAGAGGAATGCAGGATTCATGACTCATTGGGTCATTACTTGTACATGTGTTATTTGGTACATTGTTTATGATTATAATTTTGTGCACAATAGGAGTACCAGGAAGGCCGGAGATCACCGGATTCACCAAGCCCGCCATGGAGGGCGATGTTATCACCCTGACCTGCACCACATCAGGCAGCAAACCAGCCGCCAGTATCCGGTGGTTCCGAAATGACAAGGAGGTCCAAGGTAAGAACGCGGAGTGGGTTTCATAGGAGTGTTGTAACCTGTGCTACCACTTGTATCCTATTTTGGATATATAATTACTTTCAAGTCATTCAGCTACTGCATTTGCTACGTGCTCATATTCATGCAGTGTTCCACTGGCCGAGGGGTTTTGGTGGTGCCATGATTCATCTGGCTCGCTGCCACTGATGCTGCTGTTGTTGGGAGCCATCCAAATATTTCTGGACTGTGCCAGAGCCGTGTACATTTCACCACCAGACCGAGTCCAAGATATATAAGAGCGTGTCTTATCGTTTCTAAATATAAAGTGAAGAATTCTGCATGGCGTTTACTTCTGACTGTTAGCGGCACTAAACTAATGGTGCACTCAGCTGCTGGATGAATAAAAAAAACAAATCAGTCATGTTGTTCTAAAGCTGATTTTCTAAATTCAGAACCTCAAGTTTAGAGCTTACTCTTTTATCATATAGCCATATTTCAAAGATAATCAGTATTCAATTAAATGAAACAAATAGCAGAATTGAATAATTATATTTTAATATCTGGAAGCAGCAAATCTTTAAATTAATCGATACAAAAAAAATCTTATTTGTGAATTTCTTCATTTTTTTATTTGATTAACAGAATAATTTGCTCATCAGTGAATTGACTATTTGTTGAATATCATTTGTTATACTGCCGAATCAGGCCATGGGCATCACATTCAGTGTTCACAGGTGATAATTTATCTCAGGCTTAGAAATTCTACGCAGACCTCAGAGCTGTTTGCATGTGATGAGTGGATCTTGCTGGGCTTCCCATTCCTTCTTGTCAGCCACGTAACCATCCATTGTATCCCCAGGTGGCCCTAACTGAGCGTTTTTTTGTTTCTTTTTTGCAAGGCAGCAATTACATTAGTCACATGAGTTGAAGGGAATACAAGAATGCATACAAACTCAGAAAGGCCACATAACTTGCTTCGCCTTGGCCAAAAAAAACCCAAAACAAAACAAAACAAAAAAACAGCTCTGACAGAAACAATACATTAGGCAGCAGATGGTGCAATGTAATGTGTGCTGATCGCAGTAATCCAGCAGAAGTTCTCTGTGGTTTCCCACAGCATGCAGCACAAGCTTTCACTTTCTAGTATACCGCTTTCCAAACTGTCTGAAGCTCTGCACTTTGTATTTTTTATAGCTTTTATCACCATCTTATTTCTGCAAAAATGGGGGAACAAAAAAAAATAGGAAGGGAATGTTTTTCTTCAATTTGATGGCAGAGGTAAGCTGTGTGGAGCTCTTTAATGTAATGGAGCCTGCTGCGGAGACTCAGTGTGACAGTTGCTCTTTATTGAAGATTTGCACCAGAGAGCTTTTTCTCGGTGGCTCTCTCTGTGTCTGCCCAACATGGCTCGATGATTGATGGGAGGGTGGCTGGGATATGAAGTTTTCTTGTTGAAATGACATGCACGTAGATTCCTGAAAGGCCATTGTAGAGGTGGCACACCGCATCACAAACACTCCCTCTGTCCATCTCACTTTTTTTTTTTTTTTTTTTTTTTTACCTTTAGGGTCTTGAGATTTCCTTTAAAATAAATCTTTAAAGCTCAAGAACTTCCCGACATGGATACGTACACATACTGTACACCAAACCCCAGAATGTAAACAGTTCAAGAGGTCACATGATACATGGCTTCTGCCTCTACATTTTGTGGATACCATTGATAATATGCGCCCAGGTCAGCAGAAAAAAGAAATTTTAAAAAACAAATACAAAAAATATTCCCCCACATTTGTATATATGTATGAATTGATGTGTGTTGTGTGAGTAGCATACCCCCCCAAAAAAAAGATCATGTACTCTATGTCTGCCCCACACTGCTATCTGGTATACAAATGTTATTTTATTAGTTTTACCTGCGTATGGTGGGTTTTATTAAGCCACCTGGGCAAACAGACCTGGTGTGATGCATCTCCAAGTCAAAGACAGATACAGAACAAAGCGGAGACTGCGGGGCTCGACTTAAAAACTTCATTTCCATGTCAAAGTGTCAAAGAGGAAGAATGTCAATCAGTGCTCTGGATCCAGGTCTTTTGTAGATGCCTCTTTAAAGCTTTCTTTAGCGAGAATGTGCTGGGAGCAGCATGTTTTGCCATGGGTTCTTATGTGGTGGATCACTGCCGCCAGTGTCTGCTGTCAGTCAAATCTATCCCCACTGGGAGACCAGTCTACAAAGCTCCAAGACGACAGCAGGTGTAATAGCAAAAACATGTCATATTTATTTCATGCTCTGATGATTTGTTTTTCAACAATTTATATTAGAAGCACAAAGTATTACAAACCTCAAAATGCAACTGTCATCTGGTGTCAAATAATTTGTTTGCAGAGTATAGAGCCGGACAAATTACTTGTGTCACTGAGTGATAGCTGCGCTTCAATTTGTAATCTATTGAGGGAGAAAAAACATCCACCCACTCTCACTCTCCCTCTCTCCACACAGAGAGAGACCAATATATTTGTTACGGACAAGACCTGGCAGCTAAGAAGCGTCACAGGTAGCTTGAAGATAACAATTAACAAAATATGCAACAACTTTCTCGCTCCAGAGAAGAGGTCATGTAAACAGAACCAGTCTCAGGCAAGACTAACTTAGCAAAAATGTGCTTATAACAGAACAGAGAGGAAAAATGAGCACATGCCTGAAAGAAATGGTGCACTGTTGGCAGGGGTAACTTGACAAAATAGCAATTAGAACAGCTTAAGGCAACATTAACTACTGACAAACTAAAAGTGTGAAGCGCGAGCCACAAATAGAAACAAATGCGCTGCCAAAAACCTTCTAAATAAACCACAAGGGTGATGTAGGAAACAAAACCTGTGTCATTATTTATGTTTACTCATGTGCAAATGCAGATGCAACGTCAAAATGAGGAGAACAATTGCAAAGAAAAACTAAGTGTGTGGGTGCTAGAGAGTTATCACCCCATCCTCGTTCACAGTGACACATTCAAATGCACAACAGCTGTGACTAATTTTCCCATTTAGAGTTAAACAAAACATCAGGACTTTGGAATCTAAATCACTAATAAATGAATAAGTATTATTGTCATTATTATCGCATCAAATCTGCTGCCTCCTTTGTGCTCCTTCAGCAGTATTTGACTTAGCTGTATATATTTCTCGCTTCCTGTCTGCTGCTGATTCCTCACATTGTGTGTACACAACATGTCGACTTGGATGCAACTTGAATTGTCAAATTTAAGCTGCAACAAATGCAAGGGACTTTCTCTAATCGGTGGCAAAGCGCGTTAAGACGTGTTAACGACCAAAGAATCTGGAAATACATCGGAGCAGCTGATGCATGTTTGCACTGCACGTTTCTCTAATCTAAAGACTTCTGATGATCGCTCTGCCCCATACACAGCGTCGATTGCAGGGAAGAGCCGGGGGCTTTCATATATCTTTTCGTATGCAAATCTATGTCATCAGACAACTTCTTGTCTTCATGTTTTATCAGAAAAGTGTTTGAGTCTTTGTGCTTCAATTCACTTATAGGAAAAACTTTTTCTTTAAACCTTAAAGCAATAGTTCCTACTAAATGTTAAAGGCTCCATATGTGCTGTCCAAAAGGTCACAGATCTTATTTAGTTCAACTTTAATCACAAGGTCTTTATTCAATACAAAAGAACTAGGGGGACCTGAGTTTGTTATGGTTTAGACATAATTTGAATAAAAAACAATGTTGTAAAGTTTAGGCTACATCTTATTAGGAAATTGTTGTGAATCTCCACTTTGATTTTAGAATAAGTGGCCGGGGTTCTTTGTTTTCTATCCCATGGCTTTAGCTGTACTGTGTATATTAGTGTTTTCATGGACATGAGATACAGTAAATGATATTTTTGAGCAGAAAGTAATGTCTTTCTTCATCATCTGTTGATCTTTCAAAATTGTGGTCTTTTTGTATGATGTATTTCTTAGAGGTATTCTTTTCCTTATCTTCCCTTATTCAGGTTTTTTTTTTTCTTCCACATCGACACCAAGATTCCACATTAGATTAACTGAACTCATTGTGCTGCATTGTATTCATAGCTATTCATATCAACAGCAAGAGTGAGCTGCATTTTTCATCGGCAGTTGGAACATCTGCTTGCCTATCTCTAAAAACACAACCCCATGACTCATAATTTCTCTGGAGAATATCGGACACTTTGAAAAGTGAGATGCATTATGGGAACATACTGTACGGACATATGTTTTAGGTCTTCCTAACTTTTTTATCTCATCTGTTTCCTTAGATGGCGGTTAGGAGCTATTTTTAGAGGCTCACTTTTCCGCAGCAAGTCCAAATTTAGTGCAAACTACTGTTTACTTCCTTAGAATTCAGTTTTAAAATGATTAAAAAATTTAAACCGATAAAATTAAAGGCCGAGAAGCCATGGTGTGGTACAAGCTCGTTATAAATGCTTGTGGAAGATTCATCAATGTAAGA
Source organism: Remorina albescens (assembly GCA_034769265.1). Classification (NCBI taxonomy): domain Eukaryota; kingdom Metazoa; phylum Chordata; class Actinopteri; order Carangiformes; family Echeneidae; genus Remorina; species Remorina albescens. Next base: position 18,699,302 of record CM068497.1, on the reverse strand, counting down.
TTAAACGTTTTCAATTCTTTCTTGCTCTCCTCGATCTTGTTCAGCTTCACAACAGAAACAACGCTCCAGAATCATCAGATTTATTTTAAGAGTGGAAAGAAGGACTTCAACGAGTGTACGAATGTCATTAGTTGGAGAATTCGCATTTGCAGCCATTTGCAATAATGTTAACTGGGATCCAAAGTTAAAACACCAGCGAGAAACTGTTCCTTTCAAAAAGTGCTTCCCAACTACATTTGTGTGCTGGGACTATACTGCAGGTCTGCAGTGATATGTAATAACTCAGTGTAAACCTGGTCTGAACTCGGGGTTCATGATTAATCGTTTCTGAAACCAAAGCAATTTTTACAATCTTTTTCATTTCCTTTGTATTCATCTCAAATAGCAAGTTGTCATATTTGTTCTTGTGCTGTAAATACTTTGATATTCGGCGTGGGTAAATAAAGAAATCTAAAAGTCTCTGGGGTGTAAACCAAGGAGATATTTTAAACAGAATTGAAAAAAAATATGTGATAAGAATATAGTTAATATCAAATTATACAGCATCACAGACAATGAGTGCCAATAAGTGGATTAAAACCACCTATGGGCATGAATAGAGTTTAATAAGCTGGTGTACTCACCTTTGTGTGAACTGTCAGAAAATTAACTCTTACATCCCCTCCTCCCCTTATCTTCCTACTGTCAAACACATAAATACTCAACGAGTTAGACTGTTCATGAAGGATTTCAAGCACCAATGTCGCATTAAAGACCTGAACCACTGTTTAATGAGGCAAAAATTGGTTTTGTGGATACAACTTTATATTAAAAGGACTTTAAACAGCAAATTAATCGAGAAATTAGGTCACAGAATTTTACAAGAAGGAACATGAAATTTCTCAAAACACTGTGTAATTATTGATCAGCAGGCAGTGGGATGCAAACTGTGCCGAGGAACAAGTTCTGCTATTAGAGAATGCCTCTGATGTCTTCATGAAATAAGCAAAGGCTCAAATCGCTGTGCACTTATTTAATCAGGGCCGAAGACAACTTTACACAGTGTACAGAAAACAATAATTAATCTAAGAAAACTTTACCTGACTTGGCACAGCATTACTCCCATTACACCTGCACTTAGAGCTTTAAAAAAACCCAAAAACCATCAAATCCTGCCGCTGAGCCTCTCCCTCAGTAAAAAAGCACACCAAGTTGGTGCCTGAATGCAGAACTGTTTACTTGTTGGGGCTTTGGTTTAAAGCAGATGCACCTGGGTACATTCCCGTTCTTACGAAAGCTGCCTCTGCTCACTCTCTGGCGACGCTAGCAGCCGCTTTGGAACAGACTGTCAGCATTTCTGTGGTAAGTCTGATGCTGCAGGCAACTTGACGAATGAGAGGAAAAGCAGGAGAGATTTAGCTCAACGCCACAGAGGTGCTTCCTTTCCCCCTTTTGTACTTGAGGGCAAAATGCAAGGGCTTTGACTCCCAAATGCAAGGCCTCTCACTTTCCTGTTTGCTCAAAGGATATGTGACGTTTGAAGGTTTTTTCCTTTTTTTCCAAATATTCTCATTTGAGATGCATTACTCAATAAGAGAGTGATGTCCTGGAGGGTGGTTAAGTTGGATTTAAGTTTTTCTTTTTTTTTCTTGCTCCTTCTCTTCTAGTTATCTTTGTCTTCTGCGTGCTGTTAGTAGTTTCAATTTTGAAGTTGATGTTTGGTGTGTGTGTGTGTGTGGTGCAAATAAAAGACAGTGAGTCTTATATAATGAAGCCAGCATGGAGCAAATTTTCCCCAATTTTCTAATTTTGAAAGTGAAAAATGTAATTTCACATGACTGATATGATCAGATTTTGAAACAGGCAGCGATTGACAAATTAAACACACGTAACTGGAACTCAATAACCAAGAAAAGTGAAACTAAAGACTAAATAAAAAGTGAACCTTTCTTTTTTTTTTTCTTTTTAGATAAAGCATTGTTACTTTTAGGGACTGGACTTAAATAAACTGAGCAAATATTAATCCTCCCTAGAAAAATATATTTGGATTTTATTTATGAAATATCAATACCTTTAATTCATTGAAGTATTTCCAGAAAAAAAAAAGTGTTATTTAATCCACCCACCTGGAAAGTATGCAGAGATGAAGAAGGAATCCATGTGGCAGCGATAGCAGTAATCATACTAGTATTGTAGCAGCAGCCATAGCAGTCAAAGTCATAATAGTCCTTCCACTGCAAAGTCCAATGAAATATTAATTCCCTTGCATATGACAAAATCAAAGAGATTCAGTAGAGTGGAACAAATGGAGCAGATCAGCCCAAAATGATGATGATATGGGTGATCTGCGTTTCATTGCAAAGGGCTTTTAGAATTTAATAGACCAAGTGATTGAACAATTCATGTGATGTGTGTGCATTTGTGAGTGAGGGAACAGAGCGAGTACATGCGTATGTATTGATCAGCTCAGGTCTGAACTGGATCGCAGAAAGTACAGGGAGAGGGAGAGAGGGGGGAGGGAGGGGGCGCAGATGAGGATGGGGGGGTGGGGGCGGGGGCGGGGTAGCATTTCTAGTCCAAAATCCTCTGTCAGGTAACACCTTCCTACTATTTGCGTTGCTCAAGTGCAGGAGCCTTATGCAGCCATTTCCAGAGAAAAGAGATGCTAACACACAAGGTGTTGACAGAAAACTACAAAGAAATGCTTCCCAGTATAACTTTAATAGAAGGCAAAATTACATGGCAGGTAAAAAAACCAAACAGATCAAGTTCTGACACTGTGTAAAAGGGCAAATGTTTGGGCATGAAAGTGAGATAAAGGAGAGGAAAGAATGGAAAGGTGTGATTGCACCTCTGGAGAATCTGCTCCACACTGCCATTGAGTGTGTGTGTGTGTTTCTTTGTGTTGACTAGGATGTTTGAGAGATGGTCCTGGAGGAGCAAACACACCCAGCCAACCGAGTCAACACTCATTCTGCTTGCCCCTTGCTATTCGCTCCACTTTGACTTGACTTTCAAAGGCCAAGGACTCTCTCCCTCAAAGGAGGAGCAGAGAAAAACAACAACAACACTGCAGCTGGATATGTCAGAAAAACTAAATAAATAAATGAATGAAATTGAAATAAAATTTCATGTTTCTCATGTTTTAGTCAACACGTGAGCAGACCTCTGTTCTTTCAGCCTCTTTTTCCAACTTTTCTTTTCTTTTTTTCTTTTTTAATTAAGGCCTTCCGCAAAAGCCAGAAACATTCCCCAGAAACATTAGCAATTCACAAATTCATTGCACCCTTGTTCATTTTGGGACTCTCTGCAGGCACTAAGGAGGTGAACGCCACGGGAAAATCCTTCACGGTGAGGAGCAGCGTTCAGTTCCAAGTGGACAAGCGGGACGACGGCGTCGCCTACACCTGCAGCGTGGAGCACGTGTCTCTGTCCAACCCATACATGACAACTGAGGTCCTAGAGGTCCACTGTGAGTGCAGTCAGACACACCCCCACAAAACTGGATTAGGTGCAAGATTAGCATTGAGAAGAAATACAAGGATTGAGATTACATTAATGTCTGCAGGTTTAGCTTTGCATTTGCTCAGGATTAGTGTAGGATTAGTTTGCAGGTAAGGGATTAGTATCAAAGAGAGAACAGGGATATGGGCTAGAGCTAACAGTTGCCCAATGGGTAAAGAGCTAACTACTGTTGTACTTTGTCAGTGTAAGAGTTAAAGCCTACAACACACGGTGCTGTCATAGCATTGGATTTTTTTTTTTTTTTTTTTTTTGTCTCCTCTTCGCAGATGCTCCCCATCTGGAGATCACACATTCAATGATTATTCCACAGGAAGGGCAATACTTCAAATTGGAGTGTATTTCCATAGGCAACCCAATGTAAGTTGGCATTTATTCTCGACTTCAATCTGGTGATAATTCCTGGCACAAAAATTTGACTAGAGATGTGACTCTTCTTCATGGAAAAAAAAAAAAAGTAATTTTCCAAGAATATTTCTGCAATTAAATTGCTATTTCTTGAGATTAAGAGAAATCATAAACAGTAACGTGAAAGGAAACCTATTGCCTACATTGTTTTCTGTCCTAGACCTGAACCGGTGCTGTGGTCTAAAGATGGAGGAGAGCTGCCAGACACTGAGCGTATGATTGTGGAGGGCAGGGAACTAACCTTCACCACACTAAACAAAACAGACAATGGCACATACCGCTGCGAGGCCAGCAACGACCTGGGGACCAGCAGTGCCGAATACAAACTGTTTGTGTATGGTGGGTACTTCAGTGGGGGGACGAGTCTTATTCCAGATGATCAGCTTTATTGTTGCTTGGTGTTCATTGCACTGATACAAAGCCAGCAGGGGGGCTGTCAGTCAGGCCTAATACAAAAAGGCTAAGCTGCTACACCTTATGATTACAAAAAAATAAATAAATAAATCAGAGGCGATTAAAGCAATAATTGCGACTTTAATTTAAAAGATTTCAATAGAGGAAGATAACAAATTTAAGCATCTCCCGGAATTACATTATTTTTGTCCGATAATCTGCCAATCATAATAACTGCTGTTGACTTCAATCTTGAAACCGTCATTAGCGATTCATTTATGAATATCTTCTGCCAGACTCCAGTCACCCGCAACCAAATGAAGGATGAGCATGTACAGATAATGAATGAATATTTAAAAATGCATAAATAGGCAAACATGTTTTAAATTTGATTCACCAAATAATTAACAACCTCCCAGAGTAATGTTTAGTCTTATTTTCTGCTGTAAAGACGTGCACCAATTTGATTTATACCTGATTTCCAGCACTAAAAAGACCCTGTGAGTGTGTTTGCGAGGTTTAGTTACTGAACTGAAAATGTTTTTCTTTTTTTATATATATATATATATACCTATAAGTATGTTTTAGGTGATTTTTCCTATCATTCAAGACAGTCATTTGCTTCCATTCATTTTTAAAAATCATTCATCAATTCAGTTCATCACTAAGAACATTAAGGCTGCATAACTGTTGGCAATACATCATAGTTGAGTGTTCATGCAGATGAATTTATTTCCACTGCAGGGTCTCACAACAATGTTGTAATTTTAACACTTAGTAATTAAATTAGAGAAACAAATGCAAATCTCTAAAATTTGGGAGCATGATGAACAGACCGTAGTGGGATAAAAAGCTCTGTCTTTTGTGGAAATTGATCTTGAGGTCCTTAGAATCAAGCTCAAAGCAGCAAACCTGCTCTTACTCCTGAGCCACAACCAAACCCCAGTAGGAGAAGAGGAAATGTGGAGTACATACAGTAGCATGTGGTTTGTAGGAAAATGTATCAAACACCTTAAACTGCTGCTATGGGCCCTTTTTGCATTATCTCAGTATGTGAATGGTTTATATTTAGCACATCAAAACGTGGCCTCCAACAGCTTACAAGATCATGATCAAATGAAACATGTTTGATTATGTGGTTCGAGCACACTTTATGAGATTTAAATTAATGTCATAATAGTCATATTTAAGATAATTTCTTCGAGCTTCCACTTTCAGATCTTTCCTTGGCACTCTGCAGGATAACCCAGTTTACTTCACTCTAATGTACACAGGCCTTAAGTGCACAGGTTTAGTGTTTGGACTCTTCCTGTGAGGAAACCGAAAAAAAAAAAAAAAGTGTTAAGGATGCAGAATTTAGCTTCCAAGTACTGCCTGAAGGAGAGATAAGTTAATCCCAAGACAGTGGAGGGGATGAGAGAATGAAGACAGCATGGTGCCGGAAACGGATCATTAAGGCCTCTGCAGCCCATGATTATAATGTTTATCAAATACAGCCAAGTAAAAATACAAGCAACAAGGACAGAATATATAAATTCAACATGGATTTATTTGTTTCCATTTTTACCCATTAAACAGTCCTACATGAGAGTGCAGTTTGTTTAGGAGCGACTTATCACAGCTCCAGCTCTGGACTTATTCAAGCTCACATGCAGTTGCCAGATGCACAGCAGCTCCTTTGTTCGATTTTAGAGGCAGAGGCTTTTGGGGAGAGAAAACCCTTCACTGAGAAAAATGGAAGGAAAGGAAGATGACACATTCATCCTTTCAGCTTTGGTTAGCCTCGTCGTCTTCTTTCACCATGCTCAATGAACAGGGTAAGGCAGCGATGTCAGGCTAGTCCATATCATCCTGTCATCATATCTGGGTGCTATGTGCTGGCCCAGAGTTTCATTCCTCACATTTCACAGCCAGGGAGATTGATTTTTATATATATCTATATATCTTTATATATAGATACATGCACTTTGTTAAGCCTGAGGAGCTATAGAACTATATACTACCCAGGAAAGTGATAACCCTCACCAGCCCTCTCACAGTAAATAGAGGTCCTGGTTACTAGGAGAAGGATGATAAATTGAGTTGAGTTGGTAAAATATGTGTGAGACGAGCTCATTTCCACTGATGATGACAGTCATTCTTCAGCACTATCATGTCTGTCTGGACTACTTACTGGGTCTCTTTGGATCATTTCAGCCTCTAAGCCTAATTTGCTGATGACAGGAGAGCCGAGAAGCAATAAATGTCAATGCTCCACCACAATTCATCATCGTCGCTGATTATGCCCCTCAATACACTGTATTAAATAAGGCGAGGAAACACCATATATGTTAATCAGAATCAGAAATAGTTCTATTGCCAGGTATGTGTAAACGTACTAGGAATTCGCCTCCGGTGTTTCAATCTTGGACAAAGGAAAGACAGAAAGAAATAAAAAACAAAAAAGGAAATATATATATATATATATATATATACATTGAAATTAAAAATATTTGTCGTGGGATATAATACAAACAGTCCCACATGAGAGTGCAGTTTAATTACCCTGCCTGAGGTGCTAGAGAGGTGGTAACAAATAGTAGTTTGGTTAAATTCAGTTAAATGGTGTCTCGCCTCTTACATTTTACCTTTATGTTTCCCTCACTCATTGCACATTTCCAGCACGATACATGAGAAGTTTTACATTCTCTGTGTGCAGCCTATTAACCGAGCTATCATCATTTGCTTGAAAATTTAACAGATGTACAAAAGATGAATCCTTCATGTATGACTCATCCTTTTTCCCCAAAGATATTTCTAAAAGAATTTACTCATTCAGAGCTCGAGTCATTTGTGCAACCCTTCTATTTTATCATCTATGCATTTTTATTTCATTATTTTGTCTGTATTCACTGAGGGGGGAGACCAGAATTAACCCACTGCACCAACCACGCGCAGGAATTGATTTGTGCTGTTTAAATTTCCTCATGTTGAGCCTGTTCCCCGCGGATAGGTTTGTTTTTTGCTCCCCATTGCTCCTGTTTTCATTTAGCATACGTCATCACCTTAGTGCCTCCATCCTCCAGCTCCCCTGACTCCTTCCCTAGCCTCCATCCTTCCAGTCTGCCAATGCCGACATTCCCACATCAGGCGTAGGAAGTCACAGCTGCGTTCGCAGGTACGCTCACAGCCCCCCCCCAGCCCCCCCAAGCTTGCCCTCGCCTCAACGCTCCATGCACTCGCAAACATGACACTGAACCCACAGTTGATGATTGATGAGCTAACAGCCAGGCTTTGAGATAGAAAATAGCATTGGTTTTTGTGGATGAATTCAATACCCACTCAATTTTTTCCTTTCTTTTTTGCTTCATCTTATACAGCCACTGTTGCTGGCCTTCTTATCTGTGCACAGCTAGCAATAACAGTACTAATCACAAGCCGACATTGTAGAGTAAGTTTGGACGACTTGTAAAACCAAAACAAAAGAGAGGCAGAAATTAGAAAAGCCTGTTTATATTTATCATTTCTACCCCAACAACCACACACAAGAAAACATTTCCCATTGACCAAAATCGCATGCTCTTCGAGTGTTTACTGCATTTCTCTGCTAATGGAATTAGTGTTGTAGTGTTTATGTATGAATTTGCCATACCGAGCCACAAGAGCACTCTGCAGGTAAAATATTCCAAGTGGTTGCCCAAGCACACAAAGCCCAGTTGTAAACACGCAGGTTACTTAAATTTGGAATGCGCTTTATTTTGATAATCAACGCACGAAAAAAGTTTCCTTGGAAACAAACAAGTCTTCTCTGACCAAAACGCATTATGTGTACCCTTGAGGCTTAACAAAAATTGAATGCATTTCCTTCCTCATGACAGATTTGCAATGATTTTGTTGTAATATATTACACTGTGCATTGTTTCAATCCATATTTACTAGCTTGCAGTTTTCCAGACTGCCTTGCCGAGTGCAGTTGTTGACTAGCAGAGTAGCTTGAAACTGGCAGCAGGGCTGCACTCTCTTCTCCTGCACGTAGATCCTTTTACACATCCACATACAATACAAAGAAAACAGAAACCGTTTTAAAAAGTTTGGTGCATAGCAAAAAAAAAAAATAATTTAAAAAAAAAAACTTCCACAGGCTACTTTTAAGCTGTAAAGATTTGGCCTTTCACAATAAAGCAGAAAAGGGAACATTATTAGCTGTGACTTTATTTTCCCAAGCCATCATAGGCTGCTGAATATATGTTGGTGAATACCCGGGTGCAGGGGAAAGACATATCACCTGTTTGGTAAAGTCCTACGGGATTTGCTAGCTCTAAATATTACAGGGTCGGTTCATACAAAAGTGTTTTCTCTCTTCCCTTTGGTGTTGTTGGAATTCAGATAGTCTTTGTTTTCCCAGGTTTTTAGATATCTGTCCCCAAGATCCATGCTTCCGTCCAAACAATGGTGGTGAGTTTAATTTCATTTGCAAAAAAAAAAAAAAAAATTACAGCAACAAAAAATGAACAATGGGTTCCCCTCAGATGAATTATTTGATATCTTTCAACCTGGGAAAAAAAATCACACCCTGCATAGTTATTTCTATCTATACCAAACTAACTAAATTGAGCTAAGTGAAAAAACATGTTTGTCTGCTCATGTTTTGTTTTGTTTTGTTTTGTTTTTTTTCAACCTGACCCATTGAAAGTGGATATTGCCAGTTGGACACAGAAAATCTCTTATATTCACCTTTGTTCTTCATCTTGTCCCTGTCAATGTATCTTGTGCTCCTCTCCCAGCCGCCCTTTCCTGTAACTCTGGTTCAGCATGTGTTTGGCTCTGGCAGCTTTCCGTCATGTCTAAATGCTGTCAAAGTAAAGGCTCATGAAAACAGACCATGCAAATTTCACATGTTTCCTTTGAACCCTGTGGTCACCTTTTTTATCACGGTGTTGTTCCCCTCGTCTTCCCTTACTGCTGTCACTGTCTGCAACCATGGCAACAGCCAAAGACTTTCCAGGGCCTACGACAGGTAAATATCCCACTAGACGGTTATTGTAAACCAGATTTACAGTGTGTGATGCTGGATCTGGATCTGGGTCAGGACACATCACAGCCTCCACCCAGCATGAGCCAAACCATCCCCATGCATGGATGCTCACTCTGCTGATGCCAGCCGCTTTCTCTGTACGGGCTGCATAACTTATCACACAACATGGTCTTGGTTTGCTTTGTCGTAGAACCATCTATTTCATTGTGCAGTCAGAGTGTAGCTGGACATTGTACTCGCGCCAGTGTGCAAATATTTGACTTCAGTTCATTTGACTAAAGCAGAAAAGGACAGAAAAAAAAAACTGAAAAATTTTAATGGGAGCTCTGTTTTTCACATTTCATATTCCTTATCACATAGTTTCCTGAAAAAATATGGATTTTAACCTATGTGCATAATGTGATGGAGCACTTTAGTCTAAGTTATATATATTTTATATACACTTTTCTATGTAGGGTTGTGTTTATGCATTGATTCCCAGTTCATGTTGCCTTACTCTAACTACACCAGATCAGGCTAAATGAGACCCATTAAGCTGCCTCTAAGTCATTAATATGCTTGTAGTTTTCCTTTTGTCATGATGTTTGTGCCAATTTAAGTGCCATCTTAGAGATTAGTGAAGTTGTTAGGATTGTTTTTAATTGTCTTCATTTGAACTGCTGCCTCTCTGTCGTTTGCTTTGGAACTGCAATATAAATGCTGGCTTTAAAGGGGGAGGTTAAGTTCACATAGGTGATGTGACAAGTGGAAATATGTTATGGTCATTTACTCACACTTAAGCTGAAGGCAGGTGTCGGTGTTCACAAGTTACAAGACAGGTTCAGCTGCAGTGCATCAAGAGCTGTTTTTTCTTAGCTTATGCCATCCATGTGACGTGTGAACACCAGCACAGTGAGATGTGATAGTTGTTTATGCTCCTTGTTGACAGTGGCACAGCCGTATAGATCACTCTATCCATCGACACGCAACAGAAATGGAGTTAATTCAACTGTTAAACCAGTCGACAATTATTGTGTAAGGTCAGAAGTGCCGGCCCGTGAATTATTGATAAAACTGTTGGTGGTTCTATTCTGCATGGAGTTAAACTGCATGTGTCACAGTTTCATCTTCTCCTCTTTTTTTATTTTTTTAAAGCTAGAGTTGTTTTCTGTTAACAGGCAAGAATAACAAGGTTTATAGGAACATCCCCGTCGTCATTTCCCAGGGTCACTTTGCAAAAACCGAGCACAAGCCATTCATCAGCTTGAGATAATGAGAGCACACAAGGTGCACAAACCTACAGTTTATTGCACGACAGACACAAAGACATGCTCCTGGCTGGGAAACCTTCAGCTCACTTTCTGCCCAGAGGATGCCTGATGTTAAATAACACTTACTTTTAAAAAAATTAAAAAATTACAAAAAAGGAGAAAGGAAAAAACAGATCATCGGCAGCAGAATGTGGCAGTGAGCGAGGAGAAAACACAAAAGACCGTGTGTGTAGAGCTTTTGGCTAAAAAGCTAAAACATCACTCAGACCTAGACTTCTACAGAGTTTCCTTGCAGCATGTTTCCCTTCCTCAACACACCATTTCTGAATTGTGTAGAGATCACTTCTTTTTACACCTCAATTCAGGCACTACAAAGCAACAATGTCAGGTTGCTCTAAATATGGCAGACGCTCATTTGGGGCTGTTGTGCTTTGTTCACAAATGGTATAGCTACATCTGGATTCGGGGATAATTGCAGGAGCAAAATGTTTTCATTCCTGTTTAAATAGTGTCTACAGCTGCATGAGACAGCGGCGGAACATCTCACAGGTGTTAATATTTTCTTTCCACTTCTCCCTCCATCTCTCTCTCTCTGCCTCTGTCCTATTCCAGATCCAAATGCTTTAGGACAGCACGGACCTGACCATGCTTTAATCGGCGGTGTTGTTGCAGTCGTGGTCTTCATCACCTTGTGTTTGATAATAGTTCTTGGACGATATCTGGCCAGACATAAAGGTAAAGCAGGTCACTCGAGCTCCCTTGAATAACTGTGCGCCTGCCTGGAGTAAATGTATATGTCTCGGTGGATAAACTTTGTTGTGGCTCTGTACGTCTGCAGGAACATATCTAACACACGAGGCCAAAGGAGCAGAGGACGCCCCCGACGCAGACACTGCCATCATCAACGCTGAGGGAAACCATGTGCATGCAGAGGAAAAGAAAGAATATTTCATTTAGACTTCCGTTGCTTCTTCTCCTGCGTTTCATGTCAACTTTTGACAGCAGACATGTAATCTTAAGCTGCCTCGGTGTCACTGTCTGGTTTACTTTACTTATTATTTACTTCTTCTTTTGCCTTCTCCAGAGAGCTCATGCTTGGATATGCCTGTTTTTCGAAGCATTCGCTGACAATATAGCCTTCTCCTTTTGTAATCAATGTACCCCCATGTACAATTGGATTTTGTCCACTTCAGTTTACAGTGCCTAAATGCTTTGTATTTTTCTGCAGTTTCTTTTCTTGCCTGCTTTATCTCTTACTTTACCTAATATACAACTATTTTGCAGATTTTTTTTTTTTTTATTCTTTTATTCTGAAGAAATGTGCTTCAATTCAAGTCTCAGCTTTTGGAATTGTTTTACATTAAGAACAGACTGTGTTAAATACATCAGTCTATCCAACATTAACATGACTGGATGGTCTTTGAATGTTGCCTGGACTTTATCCCACCACAGCCACATTGCACATATTAAAAAAAAAAAAAAAAAAAGGAGATCATACAAAACATAGTGCAGAAGCACAATCAATGTGATTGTCTCAAGATGAAATCATCTCCCTGTCCCTGTCTCCATGTTCCTGCATTGATTTTCATTTGAGTTTTTATTCATGCTGTTGACTTGTAACACTAGAGAACAAGTTAGAATATTAAAGCACAAAGTCTGAGGACTAACACAGAGGGAAAACACATCAACGGTTTCTTGTCTCAGGATTCAATATGAGTCTAGATGGAGAGATGGTGTCAGATACAAGATGAAGATTTCAGTACGCTGAAAGATTTCAGTCATCGTCATGGATGAGGACCTTTAATTTGGGTTGCTGATTTGATGTAAGATCCAAATTGAATGCGTGGAACCTTGTGAGGGTTCATTATTTATGTTGAATTTAATTGAAAACTATGCTTAATGTGTGGATATTGCTGTAAAATACTTTGCTAACGTGAATGTTGGTGAACAATATTGTTGAATCTTGGGATCCCTGACACATTACGATTTGTATATTAGCATATACAGTATTTAAAGTATTCCACACGTCTTTTTTTTTTATTTCCTTTATCTAACGAGGTTGTTTTGTTTTGTTAAAAGGTATGTAAATAATGTGTAAGTATTAAATTTCAGTAAAAGAAGAACTAGCTTTTAATTTCAGGACCTTATCAGTTCCTGTCACTTTGATGAGATTGTTTTCAGACTTTTGAAGATTTCGTCAAACAGGGATTCTCATGAATTGCTTAAAATGTAAAAAAAAAAAAAAAAAAAAAAAAAAAGTGTGGGGGTGGGGGGGGGGGGACCTGGTCAAAATATATGTATTTATTATTATGATTGATTGTCATTTATTATATAATGCTATATTGATTGATATTATTGCTGTTATTACTAAAGTAGTGCGCTCACATTAACTTTTTCCATTTTTTAATTCTGAAACTTATCATAAAAAACAATACAAGGATCACCGTTATGGCCTTTGAGTTTGCTGCAAACAGTACTAATGACATGTTGAGGCATTGGTGAATCAGACATCCCTTCATTGTATATAGTCACTGTATCAAAGACATTAAACAACATTGCCAATGCTCATACATGTTATTTTGTTAGTTCAGTATGATGCTATAAATAACTCATTTTGTACAAAGTTTTAATCGCTGTAATTAATTTGCTTTTTAAGGGGGATGTGTGAGATTTTGCTTTTTCTCAGTATTGAATATTCATTTTTCAACAATGCCACTGTAAAAAGAAAAAAAGCAGAAAAAAAGGAAAAAAGAGACAAAGTGCAGATTAAAATATAAACAACTTGAAAACTGCCGTTTTGTTGTGACTTAGTTTGTACTTTAGAATGACCTCATGAGTAATGCTTTGTTGTTTTTGAATTACAGTAAAATTACCCACAGTCCTAATATCAGTTCACATATCTACAGTTACATAAAACGAGCTGTGTTGATGGACGGTGCAATGACCAAAGCTGCACTGTAATTGTTATTCCATGGAACTGCAGAGTATTACCTAACCTTTACCATTAATAATGCATGCAAAGTGTCCGACTTGTAGAAGGATTAAAAAGCCATGAAGCTCCTCCCGAAAGATTGCCTGAGGCTCTCAGCTTCGCTCATGATGTGTGTATTAATACAGGGTAACAAAAGGAAGACTCCAGTCTTCCAGAATTCCTCCCGTCTTGCTGGAGCTGAGTTCGATATGCTTGAAGTGGCTTCATGAAAGTGGCCACAGATGTGAACACAGCAGGCTGCTGTTGCCCTCATTTAAACAAACTAGACAGACAAAGTAGGAAAAGTGGAGGCAGAGCGCTTTGTGATTTGACATCATGGTCAAGGATGTTGCCATGCAGCTGATTGCTTTAATTACAAAAGAAATAATAACACTTAAGATTAAACTTTATTGATCCCTGTGGGGAAATTAGATAATTGAAAGAGAAAACAGTAATAGCATCTAAAGAGGAAAAACACAACCATGATACCATCACTGAGCAGATAACAAAATAAACAATAAATGGAGAATAAAAAAAGCAAGTAAAGCAGATTAATTGAGTAAAAGAGTTATGCAGTAAAAATGCATGGAGACAGTGCTTTTGTATGGTGGAAGGATGGACTACTGATTTCTAGATTGGTTTCCATATTTCCAGCAATCATCTCCTCTTAAATAAGTACTATTGCAGGGCAAATCTGCTCTAGATGGGTTCCAGTGTGCATAAAAAGAATGCAGTCCATACAAAATGAGAAAATATTGTGATTATAGGGATTTGCAGATATTCCAAGGACAAGGTATGTGAAAGTGCATCATATTCACATTATCTAAATAAGAGCAAATGCATGGTAATGAAGTGTAATGGCAGCATTCGAGTAGCAATATCAAACTTAGATTTGAATGAAGCAAATGTTGATTAAAGTATCTTGCACCCAGTAGTGAACATTTACAATAAACCCTACCAATTTAGGAAACCAAAAAAAGCACCTTTTATGGTCCATTATCACTGCCACAGTGGCACAGATGAACTTTTGGAAATCTGAGGATGGCTATAATAGCCTGGTCCAGATTAGTGAGCTCATATTAAATGTCTGGATATACTTAAAGGGAGATCTCGTTCCAGGACACAGGGCCCGAATCATTATGATCCTCCATTCCTCAGCTCCCATTGACCTTGAGCATAATGTTGCCTCCCAGTAGACTAATGTTGCCATTATCAGCACGCTGTCCGGCCAACCACCTGCCTACTTCACGCAACGACCTCCCCTCTTCTTGTCTTGCAGAGACGGATCCCGATGCTCACTTCATAATCATTACCACCAAAAAAAGCCCAGCCAGTTCAAAGAAACATCAGCTCCTACTATCACACTCCTCTGCGTTATTGAAAGCTCAGTGCTTCGTTAGGCTATGTAAATTGAGATAGACTGTCTTGAATAATGCCTGGCAGAAAATAATGCTAAGAATCCATCATAATTTAGTAATTGGATATGGAGGAGGGGAAGGGGGTGGGGGCATCCATGTGCAGTTGTAAATAGTAAGTTGGAAAATGGATTTTCTTTTTACCCTAGAAATGTGAGAACCATCCCCTGGGCGATGTAACAATCACAGCATGACCTCTGAGGAGGCCTTGTAAGTCTTACTAAAGTGAAGAAACTGATCCCCACTGTACCCTGAAGGAAGGGTCCATATCAGTCCTCCAGCTCACAATAAGCTCTTATCATGGCAGAACAGAAGTTTCTGACAAAATCCTTTAGGGACAAATTGATATCTTAAAAAACATTATTACACTTAAACTTATTAGGTCTACAGCACAATTCCGATTTTGCAGTGTTGAGCTAATAGACCTTGCAGTTGTATTTCCAGGCCTGTACAATTAAATAGTCACAGTGAGTGTGTAATTTTTGCTTTTTTTGCGGTCTCAAAAACGCTTGAATAGAATGGAAATGTTGGATTTCTATTTAGTTTTGGGGTTTTTTTGCAGTTGGATGGACCAGACTGATGTCAACACAGTCTGCTTTTTCTTTTTCATCCCACAGCTCTGCTGTAGATTAGTGACAACTGAAGGAGCCATAGCTAGACTGTGCATGAAAAGCCCTCCAACCCTGACACAAATAGCGGTCCTTATTTTGGATTAACACCACAACGTTTTATACAGAAATAACAGAGATTCCACTTGTTTTCACTGTCCAAGCATGTAAATTGCCTTGTGTAATTCATTGGGCAATTTGCTGCAGAAGTAAAAGGGTCAAAGGATTTCAAAGATGGAGAGGGACTGTAGTAAATGCAGAAAGCTCAGTGGAAATCTTCTGTCCTCTGGATCGCGTTTTTAATTACAGATGTACATTTATCAGTAGCACTGTAAAGTAACCTAATGATTCATCCAAACCTTAGGTCATAATTACTCATAACAATAAATCAACAAAGGCCCAACTAGAAAACCAAAATTAAATTAATATTGTTGTCATCTTTCATTTTGCCTGTCAGGAAGGAGGAAAGAATGAGTTTACCTGCAATCATGACTCTGCACCCAAAGAGCTGAGAATGAAAGATCCATCCATCTTCTACTGCTTTTCCATTTCCGGGTCGCAGGGGGTGCTGGAGCCAATCCCAGTGTACTCTGGGTGAGGGCGGGGTACACCCTGGACAGGTCGCCAGTCCATCGCAGGAGAATGTAAGATGAAATTCACAATTTTTCAGTATCTTCCTTTTCATTTCTAGAACTTTACGTTGGGATTCTGTTGTCTTTGCCCTCTGCCTTTGTTTGTGAAAATGGTTTTGTTTTCGATTGACAGTTCATTTCAATGGAAAAGTGGATAGAGTAATAGGAGAATGTTCTCAGCGCCGGTGCTGTCTTGGAAAAGAAAAACAAACAATGGTTTGATACTGGTTAGTACATCTCTCCTGAATGTGTCTAAATATGCAGAACTAGATGAGCTAAACGTAGTCAATTCTCACTCTTGTTTGTCCAAACTGTTTCCTGTAGCCCCTTTTTGACTGATTGCTTCAACATCTTCAGCAACTTCACGCTTCATATGTACTGCTGCTAAATCAGACGGCTATAGGATATCATCTTGAGATGTGTTTTGCCTAATCATATTTGATGAGATTAAACAGATCGCTCACACTTCCACTTGTGACAGGGCCGAGTGGAAGTTAGAGGGAGTCAAATGATCTGGAATAAAGAACATGAGCTTGCGTATCCCCCTGGATGCATCACCATGCCATTAGTCTAGATGAATGTGTACAGTCAGATACAATTCCCGTGTTTGCTGCATGAGGGCTTCCACTTTGAGAGGCAGCGTCTGCACTGCTCAAATCAGGCCACATGCGGGCCTGTGGATGGATGACTGAAACGATGATACCTACTGTATTTTAAACCCATTCATCCACACTGACTCTCGTTCTCTGTGGTTAATCTTTACATAGCCTGCCCAGGGATTGTCTGTCCGCCATTTGATTTATTTCGTATCATATTTTTAGATCTAATTAAAACAAACTTCTGCATTGTTGGGCTGAATCTTGTATCAGACAGACCCACGAGAGTATATAAAGGGAAGCCTTGTCTCAGGGAGACTTCAGAGTGGGGGTACCTGTGGCATAAGGTATGCAATAAATGTTGTGCCATCTGTTCGGATTTGAGCACCTTAGAGTCTTCCAAGGAGCTCACCAGAGACTTAATTAAAGTTGGAATATTAGCAGGTGGGAGACTGATGTTCCTCCAATAAAATGACAGCTATAAGAAATCTTAGCAGCGGTTTGATAACATAGATTAGATTTTCTTTCAGGCGAAAAGTGAGTACTGTGTTTTGTCCTTGGAGATCATCCTTAGATATTGTTTTGATGCTTTTTTCAGTTGCGCTTTTTTAGCCGTTCAGTCTTTTAGAGTTCTACAAGCTTTTGAAGTGCTAGTTTCCATTAATCCTTGTGAGGACTGTCATCTCCAGCTAATGTGCACATCTAATGGAGACACCGGAAATGATGTATGGTTGCACAGGAACTCTCATATTGAATGTAGAAGAGGCGTGCTAATGGATAAATGGATAATTACCCAGTTAATCACTGGATAACAAGCCACTACTTTTGAGAAAGATGATGTGCTACTCGTTCTTTGTCTGAGGCTACCAATGA
Source organism: Remorina albescens (assembly GCA_034769265.1). Taxonomy (NCBI): domain Eukaryota; kingdom Metazoa; phylum Chordata; class Actinopteri; order Carangiformes; family Echeneidae; genus Remorina; species Remorina albescens. The sequence goes on along the minus strand of CM068497.1, from coordinate 18,681,641 downwards.
CAAAATAGCTAAATATATGCTTAAAGAAGTCCTGAGGGTTTTGTTGGAATTTAAACAAACCATCCTGGGGAGCACGGCGGCACAGTGGTTAGCACTGTTGCCCCAATATAATAAGGTCGCAGGTTCAGTACCCGGCCCTGTGGCTTTTCTGTGTGGAGTTTGCATATTCTCCCCATGCCTGCATGGGTTTCCTTCAGGCACTCTGGTTTCCTCCAATTGTCCAAAGACATCATGTTTGGGTTTGGTGACTCTAAATTGTCAGTAGGTCTGTGTGAGTGTGAGTTGTTGTTGGTCTCTGTCTGTCTCTGTATGTTGGCCCTGTGATGGACTGGCGACCTGTCCAGGGTGTACCTCACCCTCGCCCACTGTGAGCTGGGATTGGCTCCAGCACCCCCCGCAACCTGGAAACGGATAGTGGTAGAAAATGAATGAATGAACAAACCTCCCCCCCAAAAGAAAGATCGTCTAACTTTTTGGAATAACTTGTTGTTGTGTCATGTTTCTAAAAAACTTTGCTCAAACATTCCTATCAGCCGTCATGGCTCAGCATCACCTCCCGACTGTAATTAGTGTGTTAATCATTTATTATTAAAGCCCTGATTGCATCAATGATGTGACAATGACACATAGACAGTTATAAGATTATTCCTCCCTATTTCAGATTTCTTCTTCAAATAACTCACTGTCCAATGCAAACAGAATATTAATGCTTTAACGTCATATTGAAAAGCTTCTGACAAACTCCCATGCCTGCAGGATGCCAGCTGTCTGGATGTGGGTGGACATCAGGTTTGGCATTCGCCTCATTATCATCAGGGGCCTCCTCCCCCTTCTCTGGATCCTGTTCTTTTTTTGTATACATAATAATGGCACAGGGTAGCATCAGGTTTAATTGTACTTGCTTTAAAATAGCATCAGTAGGACAACGTATGCTTTGGCTCAATCCGCTGCTGTCTGTTGTACTTTTGTCTCTTGCCTCAGCAATAACATGCACATACATATCTCACATGTTAATGCTTGGTTCTCTTGAAATAGATGCCCAGCTTGTGTTTGCTGATTTGAAATTTCACGACTATTCTCCAAATGTGATAAAATCAACAATAAAAGAGCATACACATCACAGAGCACGATTAGCCATTAGAAACAGAGCTGTTTTTATGCAAAGAGCCCTGTTGATGATTGAAAAACACACCCATGGTTTGCGTAGCTGCACATTTGAATTTCTTTCTCATCTAATGAAATACTCTGAGGTCTACTGATCCCAGCAGTCAGTCTCACATGATTCATTTCAAGCTATGTTTTAAACGCTATACTACTAAAACACACGCACACTAGTGTTGTCACGTCCACTAACACAATCAAAACACTTCAGCATAAATAAGACAACATATGTGACATCCCCTTTTTATAGGGTAAGGGTTTTAAATGAAGAATGTGCTCACCTTAAAATCACACACACAAGCATTTCCATAAATGATTAGATAAATCTGTACGTGTAATAAAATTTATTGCAAAGAACAACTGTACTTAAGATGTGGCCAAGGTGTGACACAGCTTATTAAAAGGATGAAGGAATGAGGCCTTGATTTATTTAAGGTTGTAGCTGCCAAAGACAAAGAGAGGAAGGACCAGTGCATACTTCCAGAGCATCATGCCAGTCTGTCTTTATGATGCCAGTCAGTGTGATGGTGAGCCTCAGGGATTACTCCAGACAGACAGCTCAGTAAGACAACTGATTAAATAGTAGTGAGAAGAGAGAAAATGTTTAATTCAGCCGTATTTTGTATTCATGGGACAAAGAGCCATACAAGAGTTCACCTTGAGGGGTCATCAGGAGAGAAGGTCCAGAATCCCAAAGAGCTGCCAGGACAAGTTTTCACATAGCACTTGGAAACACAAGTGATATCCAGCAAATACAAAGAACAGAAAATATTATTCAGATTCAGAATACACAGAATCAGGCCATAGCTTTCTCAGGACTGTAAGGATTTCTGAACATAAGTTTTACAACTCTTCACCCTAATACTTTGAAAACCTTCTTTTAAAGGTTTGCAGCTTCAAGTAATTCAAAAATAATACTATTTATATTAGCTTGGCTCTGTGACAGAGTGCCAGCTATAGAGACATGATGAAATCCCTGTGTTGAAATACCCCACCATGACATTCAAAACTAATTCAATTATATGCATGACCAGTTCAATAGACCTACAGAATTGGGTTATTGTCTGAAATGATGAAAAAAAAGAAAAATACCAGTAAATCATGTGTGAATGAAGTTTAATGTAAAAATGATTTTTGCCAAAAGTTCTCCAAAAGGGATTCAAGAACAAGGGATAAATATAATGATTTCTGCAGTCATTTGCCATTCCATTTACTCTGCATCAAATACAGATCCTATTTACTCTGTATCTTCAAAGGTATTCCTATAGTGGGGAAATTATACAAGTGAGGGGCCAGGCAGGGCAAACAAGAGGAAAAGTCAAAAAAAAAAAAACTACGCCTAACTACGATCTAAATATGCAGACTGCCTCTATAGCTGCCTTAGAAAATATAATGTAACAGTGCATCACACACTACAGGAAGAAATACTCCAATATACACTATTTTTAAATATTATAGAAGCATAAGCTACAGTGTTTTTTCCCCTTATAATTTTCATGAATAAGTCAGCTGTCACCAACAGTTCATTTAAGTACGGTCCACTTCCCTGCTTTTGTTTAACATGAAATTATCAATCCGTCACAGAATAGTGAAATGCTGAGAGGCACGTAAGAGGAGGGAAATTAACACTGCCATTCGTCCAGCATTTGCCTCCTGCACCACCTTGTCTCTGCAGTTTTACAATAATGATGTGAGAGTCGCAAAAGTGTCTGAGACGGGAAAGCACCCCAGAGATTTCCATATACTCCAGCCAGAACCTCATACTGCTGAGCCATCTCACTGACATGAAGCCCAAACTCACATCAGGTCCAAGTGAGCAAGTTAATCATCAGCCTTAGTATAAAACTCAGTGGAGCTATTTATAGTCTAGAAGTTAATGGAGAGCGGCAGTGACTTTTCCGTTGTTTTTGTATGCAGCCCACAAATGAAATGATGACTTAGGTTATCCTGCTGACTCTCGGCCTTAAGTGTTCACATCCATATTAGTAGAAGCATTAAGATATATAAAAACAATTTAATGTATACTTTAGATGCTTGAACTTGTCTTCTTTTTCACTTTTCTTTATCTGATCATCCGATGTTAAAGCAAGGATCATTGAATTGAAGCTGTGCTTTGCCACTGAAGCCTCACTTTCACGGTTTAATTTCAATACAATGAGACGCAGTGGTTAGCAATGAAGTTCTAGGTTCAATTCCCTTTGCATGCTCTCCCTGTACCAGCTGCCTCCTACAGTCCAAACAGATCCAGGTTGGCTTGTTGAATCTAAATTTCCTGATTATGTGAGCGTGAATAGTTCTGTGCATGTCTGTATGAAGACTTTATTCATGCAACCCTGTATAGATGATGGATGAATGGATGAAAGGTAAGTAAGAATGAAAATACAGAAGATGCAGGTCCATTCCAGTAACAAAGGAGATAATAAAGCAGCTAAGGAGTGGCCCAAACTTGACCTGTGATGGTGTTATTGGCCTGTATTGACCACAGGTAGTGGTAATGACTTTCACTGTGGCTTTAGCTGCAATAAAGGTCAATAACCCCTCTCAATTTCCTGCAGTCCGTATTATTGGAACCAAGCAATGAAGTTAAAAGCACATGAAACATATTTGAACTTCTGATGAAGTGAAGGAAGCAATTCAATTTCACATAAGAATGCTGCCATTTTCCACTTTCATACTTATCATTGGTCATTGGTCTAGGCACAAATTCATAAGGGCTTCATTTCTGCCAATGTCAAGATCATGTGTTGGAAAATCACTAGTGCTACTTATCAGGTAATTTACCCAGAGAAAGTTAAGAAAGGAAACATTCACTGTGTAACTCTGAGCTAAACAGCAGCGTAAGTATTTTTAGTGAGCGAAAAGTCAACAATTTCTCAACACATTTCCTTTGAATTAGCACTTGAGCATTTTCAAGTCAATATTGAGGGTGTTCAGTCCTGCTATTCTGTACAGCCACTGTTGTATCATAATGGTAGTGAAGGACTACAGAAACTCGCTCGAAATAATCACTGAGAAAAATCAATGAAGCATCTTGAAATTCTATGGGGCCCGGAATGAAACAAATTAAAGGCGTGGAGTAAAAAACAATTCTATCTTTACGAAGAGAGCCTTTATAACCGATGTCTTTCAAAAACCCTGGCAATTCATAGTCCATTGGTCACTGCAATGTTAAAGCTATTATGAAACGACTTAGATCATTACACTAAATCAGGGAAGTTGAGCTCTCCTCAATAAACAGACAGAGGACTTGTCTGTTGAGTCTTCAAACGAGGAAGGTCAGGGTGAGTGGCTGTGGAGGGAGCACTGTCTGAAGTCAGTAACCACCTTTTGAAAGCAAAAAATGAGCATCAGGAGGAGCGGAACAGAAACACCCCTTGACCAAAGCCTCTGAGGCCAAAAGAAGCCAGGGACTCCATTCTGGGTGATCAACCCCTTCACATGCCCATCTCAGGCTCTCTACTATATGATGAAAAATTTGGAATCTGAGACAGTAAAAAGGATTGTGGGCTGTTTTAGAGTTTTAAGTAATGAATCTTTCACAGACATAATTCCTCTACCTTTTTTTATATCATAAACTATAATATTTTAAACTGAAAGGTTGATTCATGATGGTTAAATATCTTCTGTACAAATGTAATATTCATATTAAGTCAAAATTATTTTAGTTTTTAGGTGTTTCTGGGTTATATATTGCATTAGTTTGGAAATAAGATCAAATCTAGGGTTGCCAACTTCAATTATATAATACTGCCATCTGCTGGGCAACACAGACCAAACAAGTTTGCAGTAAATTCAGTCAAATAGCCTTGGCTTCAAAATATTAGCTTTTCACCCATGTTGCAAGTCCTTGAGATTTCTTTCCATGTTCAGTAAGACTAGTACTGATCTTGTACAAAATCCCTTACTACAGTCATTATGCCAGAAGGCATTTTTTACTTTGAACTTTGAAATGCTGACTCTGGGTTCGAACTCTTCTAGGGAGATAAAACTCATTGGTGTCTTGATCTCATTGGAGCATATATAGTGTAAGACTCTCCCATCTCACAAATCTCACAAGTAATGATGAATGTGAAAACAATGGTATGAGGTGATAATAGCCTGTTGAAGGTACAGCATATAGTTCCTAATGTAAGTCCTACGAAGCACTTTGCTGATATAAACAGAAAATATGTTTATATTTATGTTTTATAAAGATATATATATAAGACATTTAAAATAGCCATGAAGGCCATATATTTGGAACTATCACCATCATACAGTAGACCCAAGAAGAGCAAAATCCACAAGTCAATATGAATGTTTTTCATCTCCGATTTTCTGAGCAAAAAAACAAGATTCATGTTCAATGACCGCATGTTTTCATTGCAAGACTCTAATCCACAATATATTTATCTGACAATTTATACTAATATTTATCTGAAAACTAATCATTCCAGGAAAATTGGAGAACGACTTATGTTACCCACAATTGATGAGTAGAAAATCAACAGATTTTATAAACAGATATCCAGCATATTGTTGACTACGTTGTCCAATTATTAATGTGGTATCAGACCTGAAAATCCTATAATAGCCTGGTAGTAATACACAGTGGTGCCAGCTGAGGAAAATAGCACCTAGGGCAAAGTATGATCTCCAGCACATACAGGAGTATTGAAATTGCAAATATAGCCAAGGTTCTCGAGAAAACTCTCAGGTAAACATCTTTTAGGGATTTTTTTTTTTTTTTAAACATGCCTATTAGCTAAAAAGAGTGAGAGAATGTGTCTGAAATTGCAGAGATGTTCTGTCTCTATTCCAATTGTTTCCCAGGTGTATCAGCTGAACATCTTCCACAAAAAAGGCACTTGATTCACTACAGTTTACCAGGCACATGTGACTGTGCTCACAATCCATTTTTGTGCTTGGGTGCATAACAAGAAAAACACAAGTAGAATGGTTTTTATTAAAAAAAAAAAAAAAAAGCACCAAACTGATTTCCAGGGGAAGTGAAGTTACCAATGAAATACCTATTTGTATTCATTCTCTAGGTCCGACCACTACCTCCCTTCAATGCCAAAATATATCTGAAAGACGTCACAACAGCCTTTCTCATTTAGGAACTGGTAGAGCTGTCCAAGGTCCATATGATTACCTCTGTTCCCATGGGGGTCGAACATTGCTTCTTCAAAACCTGTAAATTTTCGCAAGGAGTCCATACTTTCAAGGGATCTGCTGTCCTCTACCTGGCAATCAAGGGGAATATCCTCTCTATGTCGAATCATGATCTTCTTCCATGTCAGAACTTTCACCCTGTGAAATGGAAGGAAAAAAAGTTTAGAAAAATAACAAACCTTGTAACTCAGTAAGGTTCTGGCTGTCAAATCAGTTGGTAAAAATAACCACACTCAAGGTACCTGGACCAGAACTCCTCACAAGCAGATTGAGGACCTTCAACACACACGATACCAGGTTTCCCAGGCATGCTAAATCCTGACAGGCCTAACTCCTTGGACCACTCCAAGATGTTCTTCCTCTTTGTCTTATTGTATATATGGTGACTGTAGATCCACAGTCGGCTGAACACTTCCTCTGGTTGTAGGGAAGAAGACTCTTTCACAGGAGCCGGTGCTGCTGATAAGCTCTTATTAATGAAGAGTTGCATGTTTTCTTTCACCCACTCCACAGCAGAGAGTACACATACTTCCCCCAGACAGTTCTCCATAAGGTATGCATTGAGATCTGTGCGGATCTGTGTCTGCTGGGCTCTGCTAAGACCAACGCACCTATGGCACAAATAAAAAATACAATAAGGAAATCTCTTCCTTGATAGAACAAACTTTTGATGGATATCTTACCGGAGTTTAAATTTGCACTACAAAATAGTACAAAATAACTTGACTGACATGCTTACTTATTAAGATAAATGATTTTTCCTAGTGGCTTAGTCTTTGCTGCTGCGGCAGTTGTTTGCATTGTGATATAGGCATCCCCTCAGTAGTTACTGATAGAGGTTGATATGCCATCCTTACTATTTTAGCAGCTTTTATAAACTTGATAAATTTAATTTGTTGCTTGACTACCAAATGTTTATATAGTAGGAAATTACTGCCTAGTTGCTGTCACAGTCACTTTATTCCTAGCTAATCCAGATTTTGCAGGAAATGGAAGGATGTGAGAAGTAAGGTACTGTGGGACTGGTGGCGCATTCTGCTGAGTCTCCTGAATGATGCATTTTGAACCGACTGTAAATAATTTAGAGCTGCTTGACTGAGGCATGTGTAGAAAGAATTCCAATAATCTATACAGGTATAAATGAGAGCATGAATTAATGTTGTGATATCTGTAGAAGGCAACAAACACAATGTCACTGATATTTGCTAGCTAAAGAAGACAGAGCTGGATAAGCAGTATCATTGGTAAACCGTGTCATATAATGACATCCAAAATCCATGGTTTTTCATTTTATCATGGTTGATGGAGCTTGTGAAGGGGTGGACAGTTGATTCAGGTCATTTGGCTTAGCACAAGAAAGATCTGCATGTTATTGGCATTACAATAATATGTTTTGAAAGTAGATGAACAAATGACCCTAAGGAAACAAGCACAATGAGAAGATTTGTCCAAAGACCGGCCCCTGAGGGAGTCAATGCATTAGGGGATTTGAGCATGACAAATGAATGCTGATACAAATATCAAAATATCTGTTAGCTAAATAAGAAAGGAACCACAAACCTAGTTATGCAACAGATCAAGTCAAATGGCATTTGTCATTTGTAACACTTTGTAGATTGGGCTGCTGCTTATTGCTCCAGGGTTTATGAAATGAATGGCTGAGTTGAAATGTGTGTGCTCGAGTTATAAATGTGTGCATACGGAACATTCATGAAAACATTACAGTATCATTAGCTGTAAAATTTCAGTAATTTTACCATTCAGTAAGCAGCTCATATTCCCAAAACACCTCGGAGAAAAGGTTTCTATGCATCTCTCTATCTATCTATGTTTATGTTTTTCACCATCATCTCAGATCCAGTGTGTGCACTGTGGCTTACCTCACCGTGATCTCCGGTAACACACTGGGATATTCAGATGGATAGGCACAAGACAGAGTGACGTCCATCTGGGTGCAGCAGCAGATACAAGAAGAAAGAAAAGTCAAGACACAAATGAAGTTGTATGAGAAATGTAAAACACACTGACATATTATATTATTATTATTATTATTTGGCAGTCTCATTCAGTTACCATGCCCGTGCCTGCAGCATCCAGCTTCTGTTTGATGAGGAACTGGGGTCGGGAGGGAGGAGGCCCATCTGCAGAAGCCGAGCCCTCCACAAAGTCCCGGAGCTCGGCCAGTGCCAGTTGGTCTGTGAGCTCCAGCTCCTCCCGGCTGGGAAACATGCTGGTCAGCAACTCTATCTCTGCGAGCTGAGCCTCGGCCCACTCCAAGTTAGACATGCTGATTAAGGCGAGCTGAAAAGTCTATTAGGTTAAATGTTTTAAAGATAAATACATTAATTAATTAATTTAAAAATAGGGTCCTCGTAGACTATTAATACGTCACCTGTTATTTAACAAAATGAACAAACGCTAGCAAATGACACTATTTCTTTGACTGCCAACAGCAGATAAAATTTTACTTGCTATTAAAATGAAAGTCTGCTGAGTGTTGGAAGGATAATAAATTATATTCTTGTCCTATCTGTGACAATGAAGCCTAGTTTAACGCTGACTAGACGGCTCAGCTACTTCCACGTTAGTGTTCGAGCGCTTTGTTTCCAGTGGGACTGTTCTAAACGACACACGCCGGAAATGCCCGTAAGGAGCGGTGGAAACGGTGTCACAGCAATTTGTTCCTCCGTTGTCTTGCATGTGTCAGTTGGGATTTTTTTTTCTTTTTTTTTTTCTGCCAAATCAGCGTATTGAATTTGGAGTATTTAAAACTTTGCAGACCAATTTCCTGACCCGAAGACAACGATTTACCTGCTATAGTCAGTAATGTAACTTAACTATGTCTAGATTATAGAATCCAGCTACACAAAGTAAACGAAAATTGTGAAGGTTTTCTTTTTTTTTTATCCGTCTTTCACAGTAAATTGTCTGGACCATGAAGATGTTAATGGGATTAATGCTACCTTTACTTTTGCCTTCTTTCCTCGCTGAATGACGTGGTGTTAAATGGTGTTAAACAGCATTATAATCTGGTCCATCTGTAATCCTCAAATAGCGCTGCCTCTGGGTCTGATTTCAGTATATCTCTAATTGTTAATAGGTGACAATGGGAAAGAAAAGGGGAAAGGACAAGAACCCCAGAGAGGATGATGACTTTGATCTGACAGGTAAATATAACATCTTCATGTCTTCTAACAACCTGTGGAAAGCCATGGATGACTTTCCCTCATCTTATTTGAACCTTTTTTTTTATATAATCACAGGTCCATCCTGTAGACACATCAAAAAGGGAACAGAACAAAATCTTCTGAAAAAACTTTTTGGGAATTCTAATTGGACAACTTGCCAGGATTGTGATCCTGATGAAAATAAAGAAAATAGCGAGACCCTGCCACAAGAATCTGAAGAGGAAAAAGAAACGCCAGCCATATGGATGTGCTTGAAATGTGGCCATAGAGTGTGTTTTTTTTTTTTTTTTATACAGATGTTGACAATGTATTCGATAATGTATAATGACTTTTTTTGCTAAGTTTCTGGTGTCATTTTTCATGCAAGGGATGTGGACGAAACTCTGAGAACAAGCATGCCATCAAACATTATGAGACTCCTCGGTCAGATCCACATTGCCTAGTGGTCAGTATGGACAACTGGAGTGTCTGGTGAGTGTGTTGCTGTTGTGTTAATCACAGAGACATACAGGGGTTGACTTTTTTCTCACTTAATTGGGTTATAGATTTTGTTGTGAAGGAATTAAGTTGTCATATTTGCCCATTAGTAAAAAAATCTAAATAATAATAATAAAGTAAGTAAAAATATGTTAGAAGGTTTTTAAAAATCTGTGAAAGAAAAAGGCAAATATTGTAATCTCTCAGTTACAGTCTGAGATTGATGCTGCCACGACCATGCTCCTCTGTGTGGATGGTAGTAACCAGGTTCACTAGACATAGTGGAGTTCAATAGAGTTCTGCCCAAATAGTTCAGACCAGCGAGTCTTTTTACCCATGTTTCAGAGGACCTTTAAAAGACATACTTCAAGGGGTCAAGTCATATGCCTTTTACATAAAGTGCCATCCATCTAACTACTCTATCATAAAAGCCCATTTGATTGAGTGCTACTGAGAGGGTTGTCCTTCCAGCAGGGTCTTTATCACAGTGGACGACCTTTTAATCTTTTGTGAGAGTATCCTTTGGGTTCTTGGTGATTTCAGTCCCCCGATTCCCATTGATTCAGTTTGTCCTGACAGCCAACTCTTGCAAGATTCATTGTGGTTCAATACTTTTTAGAAATTGAAGTCACTGTGCAACACTTTAAGCTGTAGAATTTTTTTTTACCTTTTGCCACGCTTTTATGAGATCTACAAAGAGTCCCTTACCTTAGTTTTTATCCTGACATGAGACCTGGGACATGCACCTCATAGGAAAGAAAAATGGGAACTCAATGTTTGGTTAGTTAAAACAGACAAGTTGCAGAATGCAATGGTAATTGTATCCATCCAAAATTAAATATACTACAAAAAAAGCTTTCAAAGGTGATAGGCTCTCAATAATCTCAGAAATCAATGTATATTTTATTTTAAAATGAGAAGTATATATTCAGGGTGTAAGGATGTGCTATCAATCCTTCAGGTGTTACATTTGTGATGATGAGGTCCAGTACTCCAGAACTGGACATTTAGCTCAGCTGGTGACCAATCTAAGAAAACAAACCTCTGCAGATCCTTCGAAGAGACCACAGAAAAGTAGGTCCCAGGGGTACACACCATCATTTCGTTTTCATCAAAATGTGTTTTTGAAGTTGCATTTCTCAAGAAATATTTCTGCCACGTTATGCCTCTTTATTTAGGAGTGAAAGAGGAAGACAGCTTGGTGGAATCTGAGCAGAAGACAGAGATTGTAAAGGCAGAGGAAAGTGAGGACAAAGAAAACATCAAGAACCACCAAAAGAAAAACACCAAGAAAGAAAGTGTAGCTAAATCACAAAAGTCCAGCACAACTGAAAATGAAGGTTGTGTTTCAGTAAAAGGGTTGAGCAACCTTGGAAACACGTGTTTCTTTAATGCAGTCATTCAGGTAGGATTGGGTCTTTTGGGTTTGAGAGTAGTATTAAGTTGGAAATAAAGTGAGAGAAGTATTAATTAATTGATGTTATTGTCATTTTCAGAATCTTTCTCAAACACAGCTCTTACGACAGACTCTCAACGAAGTGACGAAAGAGAAAATAAGCCTAAATATTAAACCTGTTGCCTCCTCGGACCTGGTGCGTCACGTTTGTTTATAATTTAAAAAAGTAGCTTTTCATGCTTTATATGCAATGTTTATTACTCAAGGCTTTTCATATTATAATTTCAGGAGCCTGTCGAAGTGCAGTTAGATCAGCCTGGATCCCTGACTTTGACCATGTGTCAGTTACTCAATGAGATCCAGGAATCCAAGAAGGGTGTGGTAACACCGCAGGAGTTATTTACCCAAGTTTGTAAAAAGTGGGTGTAACTACAGATTGACTTGGAACCCAGCTGTAAGATGTCCTTAAAATGTACTTCCTATCTTGGCTGCATTAAACATCGTTCATCATTTTGCGTCCTTTCTGCAGAGCTGCCAGGTTCAAAGGATTTCAGCAGCAGGATAGCCAGGAGCTGCTGCGCTATCTTCTCGATGGGATGCGGGCTGAGGAAATCAAAGTATGCATTCAGCTAAAAACAAATCTCCATATATTTAACATTGGCCAAAAAATGACATATTAAACAAACTGTTTAGTTGTCCAATTTGCTGCATGTTAATTAAAGTATAGTGTTTTGGTAGCAGAACTTTATGGCAGTGCAATATCTTGCACTTTAGATTTAGATTTCCTCTTCAGGATTGATAGTCTCAAATTATTCAGACTGTAAATATAATTTGAAGAAATTTAACACACAGTAATACACATTTAAGGAGCCCTCTATTGAAAGCTGCTTTCTGTAAGATGGTGAATTTTTACAATAGCTTATGCAATTGGAGAGTAAAGAGACTCAAATTATAGATATCCCATGGGACTGCTCATATTGGCAATGTTTTATCAGATGGATTTTTTTTAATATCTTTTACCTTTTTAAGATTGTGTTTCTTTCTGCAGAGGGTGAGCTCAGGGATCACAGAGGCATTGAAACAGTCCAAGAAAAGCTCAGATGGAGAGGAGCTGAAAACTTTAGTTAAAGGCAAGTAGCTTGTAACACATCTTCTTGGTGTCATGTCAGTATTATTACATCTAGTTGAATGTGGTTCCCTGACAAAGAAGTTCTGCTTTCAGAGTACGAGAAAAATGGATTTCCAAAAAACTTTGTTGACCAAGTATTTGGTGGGGAAATGACCAGCACAATAATGTGTCAGCAATGCAAAACGGTATATATTGTGGACACACCCTTTACAATAAACTGTCAGTGTCCTGTCAGCCTCGTGCTAAGTTGGCTCTACTTCGCACCTGCAGGTTTCTGTCGTCACAGAAATGTTTTTGGACCTTTCTCTTCCTGTTTCTGATGAGGTAAAGCCCTGTTAATGTTTTTTGTTTTCAAGTTTTTTTCATATTATGTGTGTGTGAGTGAACCACATGTGCCCTCTTATGACCCCATCTTTTAGGCGTATAGAAAGAAGAACCAGAAAAAGGGAGTTCAGAGGACCAGTGAGTTGAGCCAGGATGGCAGAAACAGCCCTGTTCTGACCAATGGAAACAATGATGACATTCCTACGGGGACTGGAAGCAAGTACCAGCAGAAAAAAGCCAAGAAGCAGGCAAAGAAGCAAGCAAAGGTACTTCAGTGAATTTACACAAAGGATATGCTCTCCTTTGTCATTTCTCATCTGTTTGATGAATGAATGTGCAGAATAAACTGAATAGTCTGTATTGTTTACTTGTCTTTGCCTTTAGCATCAAAAGAGGCAGCAGAAGCTTGAGGGCAGAGTGACTTTGGACAGTCTCACATCTCCGTCCCGCACAGAGAACAAACACACTGATCCCCCTGTGAATACAAATGAAGGGGAAAATGCTGACAGGGAGGCCAGTGAAGAAGCCCTGCTGAGTGAGGAGACGCCTGTTGAACCTGTTGCCAAAGAGCAGGATATGAAGAACCTCGACATGGCCCACGAGAGAGAAGAAGAAGAAGACGACGACGGTGAGGACTCTGCTGTTGACCACGACTCAGTCAGCAACCGTTTTACCGTCTTATCAAAGGAGCAGCACTCAAAAGCCGACATCTTAGATGATGACAAAGCATCTGACATGGAACAGGAAGCGGATGAAGACACAGAGCTGGCGAGCGAAATGGAGAAGGTAACGCTGGATGATGCCTTCATAAAGGACTCTGACACTGTGGAACAAGGCATGGAGATTGAAGATGAGCCCCTGGAGGGTAAAGAGTACACTGTAGTAAATCAAGACCCAGAGCTGGCCTTCCACACACTTGCTACCAGAGCACCCCCTGAGAAACAGGAGTGCTCAGTACAGTCGTCCCTGTTTCAGTTCACAGAGGTGGAAACTCTAACACAGAACAACAGCTTGCTGTGTGTCACCTGCACTAAACGAAATGGGAGCAAAGACAAAGCTGGAGGTGTGTGGACTTTCCCTTCCTGGTCTCTTGTTCATATGCTTTTGTTCCTGATAGTGTACAAACTGGGCCTGCTTATGGATTTTGGACAGCACAGCGTCAGAAATGCAGCAGTTAATTGCATAGCTTTAACTTTTTGTCTGTGTTTTACTGCTTTTTGAAAGTGGCTCCCTTTTCGATTTAGGATTAGTGAAGTTTGTTGCCGGGGGCACGGCGGCATAGTGGTTAGCGCTGTTGCCCCACAAGAAGAAAATCTCAGGTTTGGTTCCCGGGCCTGGGTCCCGTGCTTGCGTGGGTTTCCTCAAGGCACTCCAGTTTCCTCCCACATGACATGCATGTTTAGGTTGATTGGTGACTCTAAATTGTCTGAGTGTGAGTGTGAGTGGTTGTTCGTCTCTGTCTGTCTCTGTATGTTGGCCCTGTGATGGACTGGCGATCTGTCCAGGGTGTACCCCGCCCTTGCCCAATGTCAGCTGGGATTAGATCCAGCATCCCCCGCGACCCAGAAACAGATAAGCTGTAGAAGATGAATGAATGAATTCATGAATAATGGTTTGTTGCCTTTATTTTGGCTCTGATTAGGATCCAAGAAGAATATCTACACTGATGCCTTGAAGCAAATACTTATCTCCTCTCCACCACCAGTGCTTACCCTTCATTTGAAGAGATTTCAACAGGTAAGACAGCTGGAAAAAAAACCCCCAAAACACGTATAACATGTAGCTGACACTCATTGTTGTAGTCTTTTTCTTACTCTTTGTAAGGCTCTTTGTTTTTGAGTTTTGATGACATGCCTATTGTGCTCCTCTAGAATGGATACAGTATTTGTAAGGTGAATAGAAGTGTTCAATTCCCCCTGATTCTGGATCTAGCTCCATTTTGTGCAGTTAAATGCAAGGTAAATATCAGGATTTTGCCGTATTTCAACATTCATAAACCTACTTGTAAATTTGTGTCATGGTATTATTTTACTCTGAGCACTAACAAGAAGTTCTCTCCAAACAGAAGGTGGCAGAAGGAGATGCTCGGATTTTGTACAGCTTGTACGGTATCGTTGAGCACAGCGGAACAATGAGGTCGGGTCATTACACAGCCTATGTGAAAGTGCGACCTGAGTGCCCTAACCCCTCTGCCAACAGACTAGCAGCAGGAGGTAGGTGTACATATGCACAGAATATAATATTACCAAGGTCCTGATGTTTCAAATCTTAGAACCATTACACCTGATGTTGTAATTTTCTCCACCAACTCTCTTCAGCAGACATGGAGCCGCCTAGAGGTTCCTGGTTCCATATCAGCGACACAAGCGTTCAGCCCGTGAGCGAGAGCAAAGTCCAGAGTTCCCAAGCCTACCTCCTCTTCTATGAAAGAATCCTTTAACCAGACCGTGCCTTATCACTCAGGACGTCCCAACAAGCCAATATTGCTGTTGTTCTGCTGCTTGTCCCCAGCTGACCGACCTCTGTTTGTTTTTTCAGTGACTCAGACTGGACTATGCTGAAAGTAAATCGATTATTCATTGTAGATATTTGATAGCGTGGGCACTTTCATCACATTGGTATCATGAGGTGTTTCAAGTATTAAACAGGACATTTCTACCGTTTCCGCACAGGAAAATGACTTTATGACATGAAAGTCAAAATGGACATTGGAGAGACAGATAAGAGTGGATTTGTAAATTGATCAAAGGGAGGGGGTCGTTTGTTTAATAAAGTATTTGTCTATTTTTTAATCAATGTGATGTAATGTCAAAATTTTTAAATGACGAAAGAAAAACTTTTCCCTGGCTTGTGTCATGGCTTTATGTCTTCGGGAACTGAGCATGCGCATAACCGTGCACGCAGTTTTTCCTGGGCCACATTGTCACATGACCAGAGGAAAATCTGGCTCCGGAAGGCCTGACACATCTGTATCCAAGACTTACACATGGAAGTGTTATACAGCTAACATGGCAGGTCAGTGGACATTTTGGCTTTGAAATGAATACCTTAAATCGTCTGTCTAAAGTGGTTTTGTGTCTCTGTCTCGTTAGCAGGAAGAGCTCGGTGTCTTAGCAGCTAGCGGTCTAGCTTAGCTCCAAGCTTTTCCTTTTTGGACAATATTTACGACTGTTGCGTTCATGTCTTCACTGAAATGTTGTTACTTGTTTGTAACGTGACCTCTTTCTTTAGACACTTAGTATTGCGATATTGTTACGCTTATCCGCCAGGCCCAGCTGGGTAACTTGGCTAAATATGAGTCAGCATTTTAAACTTGCTGGCCAAAATAAGGAGTAAAAAAATGAAATCCGGTCAGGCTGAGTTTACCCAGAAGGTCACAAAACAAAAATATTTCATGTAATGACTCAGAAACACCGAAGCACGTCTTCCTAAGAAGTATAAGTAGTGGTATTATTAAACTGTTATTACATTGATTACATCCCATTCAGCTAACTTCTTTTAAAAGTAAGATCCCAGATTGAGGAGATATAGTTTTATGTGACTGTCCCTAGTCCTTTGCTCTTCATAACAATCAAATTATAATGCCCAATGTATTGAGGCAAGATGCTATAAAACAGTAGGAATCAAAGCCACTTTTTGTTGTTGTTGTTGTTGTTTTACAAAATCATAAAACATCCTGTTTTATGTTTTGAGGTAATTCACTAATCCCCAAAACAACCATGTTTATTGAATCATATGTATGTATGTTCTTGTCAAGAAAGTATAAGGAAAATGTATTCATGTTTTAAAGAAGTTATTGAAAATGATTGCAGCTATGATCCATGCTGCTCTGACTGGACTATCCCTCTGACACACAGGCTGAGGTTGTAACAATCATGTCGCTCCAAGCCGCTCGCATGTCAGTGTTCACTTTCCAGTCTGCAGTGCACAGTGCCCATGTTCTCCAGTGTCTGAATGACCAAAGGCTGCAGGATGTCCTGTGTGACGTGACAGTGGTGGTGGGAAACAGGAGTTTTCGGGCCCACTGTTCTGTCCTGGCTTCCTGCAGTGATTACTTTCACAGCAAGGTTACCAGTTTCACCAGTCAGAATCCCATCATCACCTTGCCTGAGGAGGTCAGTGTCATGCTGTCATGCTGGCTGAAAGATTTGGGAAATACAGGTCTTTGCAGGTTTTGAATTTAGATGCTCTGTTTCAAAGAGATGAGTGGCCAGGTTTTTTTGAGTAGACAATAAGGCAGCTCTTTTTCTTGAGAAGACAATTAATTTAAATGGAAGTCCTTAATCGGGAAGACATCAATAACGCACTTCAGTCACCCTAAAGGAAGGGAGCTCTTCTACAGAATGGCTATAATACCAGCCACCAAAGCATTATTCAACAAGACTAAAATTTTATTTATCACATTGAACACACAGTTTTTATCTTCAGATTAACCTTGAAAGATACAACACACAACACAACACAACAAGTCAATAACTTTCTGTGATGTTATTATCATTCTAATTTGCGTCTTTGCACACATCACCGTATGTGTGACAACAATACTGTACAGCTTGTGATATTGTATTTGTTTGTGAGTTACTAAAGTTTACATTCTAACAACCTAAGTTTTGGGAAAATGAAAGTTACACATTTCTGAGCAGACCATTAACTGTGCTGTTGAATAGTGTAGTGTGCTACTTTTTGAGCTGGGCAGGTTTTATTGCATGTCATGCTGAGATGAGTTTTATCATGACTCAACAAACTGCTGTATATCTTTTCCCTACAGGTGACAGTGGAGGGGTTTGAACCTTTGCTTCAATTTGCCTACACATCAAAGCTGCTCTTCACCAAAGAAAACATTCATGCTGTTCACAGCAGTGCTGAGCTTTTAGGATTTCAAGACCTGGAGTCAGCATGCTTTGATTTCCTCATCCCAAAGTTTTCTGAAGGCAAAATAACCTCTCAGGAGGTCAGACGTCGTAACTGTTGTCGAAGCCGGGATCCCAGCACCACTTTTGGCTGTGGCGCAGAGAGCAGCCAACCAAAATCATTTGAGCCTCACAGCTCAGTGCCTTCAGTAGGTGATGAACAAACAGATTTCCAATCACCGTGTCCTCAGAGTGCACAGGATCAGACGAACAGTGGAGGAGAACAATTCTGTTTGGAGAACTGCGGGCCACAAATGGCCCCCTTATCTCTGGACTTAACAACAAATGGTGTGTGCCCCATGCTGTCTTATGCATGCTCTGAATCTGACAAAACAGATAATCCTTCTCAGTTTTGTGAAAGAGATATTTTGGAGATTGGGGATGTGTGCAATCAAAGTGAGTTGAGTTTGGCAGACTGTGGATTACCCTGTGAGTTGTCAACCCCAGGAGATGTGAATCTGCCAGAACTCATTGAGCCAACAGGAAGAGATGTTAAACAGACTGTAGAGACAGTCGGTGCCGAAACCACTTGTAACCCTGGTTCATGTCCACTTAACACATCAGAGGCAGAAAATTGCAGCAAATTATTAGAGCAGAGTGAGACTGGCCTTGAACAGAGAATTTCAGGTGATCTCTCAGACCCTGCGCTAACTGCTTTAAGCCATGAAGAGGGATTTGGAGAAAGGACCAGTGTGGAGAGGGAGGTGGCTGAACATCTGGCAAAAGGATTTTGGTCTGACCTATGCCCATCTCAAGCTCAACCACTCACCCTCGATCCCATAGACCAAAACAGTTTGGCAAAGGCATCAGACTTTCATTGGCTTAAGCAGCTGGACTTGAGCTCCAGTGTTGGAGACTGTCCTTTCCTCAGGGACCTTGGGACAGGTGATGACCCGGTTCCACGTACTGACAGTCAATCCCAGTCAGAGAAGAGCCCCTACATGTCCTCCTCCCTCAACTCTGGGGATGACTCAGACTTGGACACAGATGGAGATACTGAAGCCAACAACAAAAGAGCAGCAGAGGTCACTGTGATACACAGCTAACGTTTGATTGTTGTTAGAAGAAGATAAGTATACTCAATCTAACCCCATATCCTGTCCTCTACAGATACAGCTCCCGTTCCCAGTGGAACAGATCTCAACGCTTAGCCGGAGTGCCTTTCAGCAGCTTCTGAGACACCATCAATTGACTCAAGATCAGCTGGAGTTTGTCCATGACGTGCGTCGACGAAGCAAAAACCGCGTGGCTGCACAGCGCTGCCGAAAAAGGAAACTAGACAGTATACACCAGTTAGAATGTGAAATCAAAAAATTGGTAAGTTTCATCCAGTGTTTTTAAACACTATTGTTATTGATTTGGCATTTGTGTTGAGCTACAGGTGCCATGTAAACTTTATCGACCTCTGTCAGTGACCAGTAAGAACTACACAAATGCCGATAGAAATAGTTCTGTTAAGTATCTGATCGTCCATCTCACATAATAACTTCATATTTTTTTAAATATTGGTCAGTGCACTAGTTAATTCATCACACAAATTACCTGAGCTCAAGACATGGCCATAAGACAAAAAAAAAAAACAAAACCTATTTATTCCAGCAAGTGACCATTCACTTATTGATTTTTAGAACATCTTAGGATACCAACTGCTTTAAACAGATGAAGGAACAGAAATCAGAGCCGTAAATAAAGAAACTGAAAAAAAATATTTGCCAAACTCCATGAAGTGGCCCTTTAATTTTCAGTTGTAGTTGTTCACCCAGAACAAGCATGGTATGCATTTGTGAATAGTGAAAAGTGACACTCTATTATCATCCTCTCAATAGAAAAATGAAAAAGAGCGGCTGCTGCAGGAGCAAACCGAGCTGAAGCAAAACTTGGAAGAGACACGACAGAGTCTGTGTGGATTATGTAAGAGTGTCAACATCGAGTCTGGGTCTGACCAGGACCACTTGCAGCTCCTTGCCAAGCTTTCCTCATCAGACTTCCCTATGTCTTCTCCCGGCCTCAAAGATGAGGAGTCTGAGATCACCATTGAAATGGTAAGTTGTTCTCCAGAGTGTGACCCAGACGGGCCGCAGGCAGAGTCAGTGAAGACTGTTGCACCAGAGGCTGGCACACAGATAGAGGGAGCAGATTCTCCACAGAGTTGCCCTTTCACTGCGTCTCTGCTCAACACTTGCCTGGACATGAACAACAGCTTATAATTGGACTCAAATTCCATTGTCGTTTCTAATCTTGCAGGACCATGGGCAGGGGCTGAACTTAGCATATACTGTAATCCCCTTTTGGGAAAGACATGCTTTCCTGTGTATGCCACTGAATAATTTTCTTATCTTAAAATGACATGGAACATGTCAGATTTCCTTAACTGTATTTCAACTTTGCATTTCACTGTAGTAAACACAAAATCCACTATTCATCCTTCTGAAAGTGCCGACAATTTTCAGGTAATTTCCAAATATTTCCAAATATTTTCATTTCTAAATTTCCAATTTTCAAATGTTTCCATTTGAAAATTAAGATAAAAACTCTTAAAATTAAGTTTGATTTTCTCAGGGACAATCACAACCTGACTGTGTTTTGATAACTAAACAGTTTCTCTCACACCCACCACACTTCTTTCTGTACACCCACACAGACTTGCATATTTAACAATAACATGTTTCTTTCATTGTACTTTAATTTGATTTGTTATTATCTTGACACAGTGTTTTATTCTGCCAGTATGTTTTAACAAAATATGCACAGCACTAACAGAACTTTTTTCAATAGATTTAAAAGGACTCGTTACAGCTAACATGTAAAATGAATGAATAACTGTAAGCTTTCCCCAGTATTTGGGGAATGGTTGCAGTGTGTCTAAAGATGTTATAGGGGAACATAAGAAATTATGTCATTTGATGCAATCCGTGCCTTATGCATTAGTTTAGTATGAATAGAGAAGGATAAAGGCAATCTTTTTATAATTCTTGTCTCAAGCACTGTTGCACATTAACCCAGAGCCCATGTTGATGGCATTCTCTTATGTTTATGTCTGTCAGCATGTTAAGTATTTTCTAATTAAATGCTTTCAAGGATTTCAGATTTGAATAAACAACATTTTGTTATTGGTCAGTGTTTCATCTCAGCTCCCAAGAAGCTGGAATATTTTCTTCCCTATTGGTGTTCAGTACCACACTTTGGCCAGTAGATGGAAACACAACTCTATTTACCTCACCAGCTCTGCTGACCCTTCAATGACTGAGTAGAATATTGCAACGGTACTCGCTGCTCCATCTGCACTTTCTCTGTGAAACACTGAGCTTTTGTTAGAGCTCTGTGCAAGATCAAAAGTTGAGGTCGCAAATTTTGTAGACTTAAGATCAGTGTCAGAAAATGTTTATAGATATGATAAACGTTTGAAAGAAAGTTGGGCCTGACCTCCAAATGAGGAACTACTGCTTCACAGAATATAAACACATTTTTCTGAAATTGTGTAGGTGAATGATAAGACACAAGCGTAAAACTGAACAGTTCCATTAAATCAGATGGACACAGAACAATTGGATAGATTGTTGATGGGATTAAATTAGGGCTGAGATGAAAAGGAAGGAAAACTCCTACAAGAATGATAAATGACCTAAGCTTTGGAAGGAGTGAAGTCACAAAAGCACCCTGCAGAAAAAATTGTAGGGTAAAAAAAAGCTATGACAGCCATCCCTGTAACCCAGCAGTGCAATCAAGTTGTAAGACTACGCTGTAGATAGAAGGAAAAAGAGGTCGATAAACAGTTTCACACTTAAAAATATGTTCAATGAAAAATAAAATGAATTTTGACTTTGATGCATTGTATTTCTTGAAGTATAAAAAAGTGGTCTTGTCATTTAAACAAACTTATATATGTACACTCACTTGCTGCAATTTTCTTTATAAAATCAAAGCACATAATGCTTGAGGGGACTGGTTATTTATTCAGAAACGTACACATTCATTTTTAGCAATATGCAGCATGTACACAAAGCAGAAGCTGTTCAGCCATTATTAAACTTGTTCCATTCATTACAACCAGTAGCACGTGTAGAGAAAGAAAGCAAAGCAAGTCGCATAAATCCACGTATCACTCCACACAAAACCAGATGCTGTAAAAAACAAAAAATAATTAAACCACATTTCAGTCAAAACTGAAGATATTGCTCTCTCAAACAGTTATTCTTACTGGCAGCTGGCAAAAGCACTGCCCCAGCTATTAGCATGCCACGAGCTAGGCTGCTCTCCAAAGCCTCTCAATCATAAGTGATGGGAAACAATTACTCTATATGCTGTCACACTGAAGAATTATTCTATCAGTCTTTGGACTGTTTCTCAATATCATTAGACTCACCCTCTTGAATCACAGCAACCATGCTCCTTTATGCAGACTGCACTCTGTTTTTGGCGAAAATAATCTCCAATCAAAGCACCATGATAATTAGAAACAAGAAAAAAAAACTGCCTTGCCGCACTACTAACAAGTCCAAATTATGTAAAATCATGTATTGTTCTAGCTCTGTCGAATCTACTCACCCTGTTTAAATCTCTGTCATCGAGCAGAAAACATAGTTGTTATCATTGTGTGACTAAAACTAGTTTTAGCTTTGGTGGTTTATGTGAAACTAAGTCTGGTTCTGCTGATGGCCTGTGTGGTTGTGAATAACAGCCTTGAGACGCCAACAGAAAACTGGGATAAACATTCTTTAAGGCTTAAAGTTGGTGGAGATGGAGCTTTAAATTTGAATTGACACTTGCCGGAGTGCTTCATCTTATTTTAGAGTGGAGATCTCATATCAGACATGGTCAAACAGGCTGGCATTAAACAGAACAATCACTCTGAGAAGCCCCCCCCCCTTAAAGTTGAAGAAGCTATTTTGTCAAGCTTTTTTGCTTTGTGATATGAATTTGCTGCTTCTCTTGGTCCAGACGGTTCTTGCGTTGTTGTTCTGTGTCCTTTAAAATACAAACTCTGTTATTTGGGAAACAATGAAATAAAAATCAATATCACTGTGTTTTCCTCAGAGCACAATCCTCAAGGTTAAAGTTGTAATTACACTGGCAGCCCTGAAACTAATAGAACTGGCACCTATCTTTGAGAAGTTCATACACACACACACACACACAAAAAAACACACTTCGGTACACAAAGCTGCAACTCTACAAGTAGTGTTGCATCTAAAAGTCAAAAGGATTAGAAGATGATAATGCCACAGACATCAGATATCATCTCCCTGTGCTGTCATGACACACATCTGCAGAAAATCCTCAAGTTTATGCTTGTCAAATCTGGTGTCACCCGAAAGCATTCAGTGGGACTCATTTCTGAATTTTCAAAAATTAGGATTCTTCTTCTGGTGTTCATGTCTTTTATACACAGTTTATATTTTGGAGCATTGTAGCTCAAAAAGTCAGATTATCCTCTTTTGCAAGCTATACAGGACGACAGACTTGATTTGAGGAGGAAGCAGCTGTGCTGCATGGCAAGGTCAGGGGCCCATAATCCGCGGCCTCATTCATGCGAGATTAAAAACCTGCTCTGAGTTCTCATTAAGAACGCAGGGTTAGAAGATTAAAGACCAGCAAACAAAATGAAAGCAGTTTAAGCCCAATCCTGGAATTCATCAGAATACCAAAACCTTAAACTGTCATTACAACGTGAGATTAATGCAAAGCCCCCTTGAACTCTGTATCAGTCTTGATATATCTTCTGTATCAGAGCCTATATTTCGTTTTTTAACCCAAAATCTGGATGATCTCTCATTTTTTTCTGTCATTTTCCTTTGTTCTGAATTAAGTGATTCCTTTTTTTTACTTGTGAAAACACATTGTCAATATGAATTACATGAGATTACTGTCAATATAATTAACTTTTGATTTAAATTTTCACACAAGGTGTGGTTTTATTTTCTGAAGCATTGATGTATGTCCCTTTCACCTACTTTTCCAGTGATTCCAGCCATTATCCTCTGATGGACAGACTCCACAATACTTAGGTAGCAGGGATCAGGAAACAGGAGGCAAGGGGGGAAAACAAGGATTAGAAATGAAAACATCAGGAAGTTAGCTTGCTTGTGAATTGTCTAAACCAGGGAGTGTAAATGCTAATATGTAGCCCTCACAGAGATTAATGGGCTTTTCCTGCAGGTGGACACTGGCAAATCCTTTAAGGGCCACAGATATAAATGTTATCTAGCAGGTTTTGATGAACAATCAGCACCATTGAAGGACAGATTACAGGATTATGTTCATTAAAAATGTTTTTTACATATGTACTTTAATTCTGAGGCAAATGTGAGCTGTCTGAAAAACGCACAATCCAATTGTTGAAACAAAAGAGTGATATGAAGCAACATCCTTCAGTAAACATCAGATTATACCCTGATATATCAATTAGTGGTCAGATTCCTCCTTTTTATCTGCATTAGCTGCAGTGATATCTGTCACTCCTGGATGAACAACTATGGAGTATAATGCTGAAGCGTCTTTAACAGTAGTCCAAATCCTAGAGAAAGACACAATATGTGTATAATCAATCCCAGCATTAGGTCCGCGACCTTGCAACACAGCATAAGTCAAGCGGTTGAACTACCGTATCCTAATTGATAACATGCTACAGACACTGTGAACTTCATCTCTGGTGTGGTGCAAAAAGAGGGGCTGTATCCCATTGACAGGATTATATAAATGAGGACAATAATACTGCAATCTTCCGGAGAAATGAGAAAAACCAGGGGCCGTACTGGCCACAGCTATCAAGCACCCTCCTGGTCTGCAACTGTCAGATTACCAACCAGATGGTTGCATTGACAGATTACATTCACACTTGTTTGCTTGTCTTAACAGTCCTCACTAATGCTGGAAGGGCAAGAAAATGTGCCTTTTAAGGTGACGTCTGTCAAAAGGTCACATATCAGATGACAGCTGTTTAACAAGTCATGGAGAAGTTGTTTGAATTGATCAGTGTGAAGAGCAAAATGGAAAAGTAGAAATTATGCCTGCCACCCTGCTAAGTACATTGGTTTTTAATTAACTGTACTGTCGAGAGTTTCAAGAGATTCAGCAGCGAGTCATTTTTTCAGCTTAGCAGTGCAGAAAGTTTAGAGGAAGCATCATCCTTTGAAGTCACTCACTGTAAATTGCTCATGTATTTGATCCACGTTGTTGACTGGGTACAGAGGAAAGATGTTTCTAGAAGTTTTTTCTACCAACTGAGGCTGTAATGGTTAGATCCTGCATCCTCAGTTACAAATTAACATTTTCAGAGATTAATTTTATTCCATTTTGCCAAATGCACTAAAAAGATTTCACTGGAAACATTCAACTGAAAGAGTAGGCCAAACGTGCTGCTGTATGAACAATTTAAAACTTTTTAAACAAAGATATTGAATTCATCTTTATTAATCAAGTTATGTGAATGTTTAGGAGAGCATTTAATTAAAATAGACACTCAATGTTTTTGAATAAAACAGATTATTTCTTTTCCTGTCAACAAAGTAATCCTGGCTTGGACTTAACTCTCCGTCATCAACTGTGGCAATAATTGTTTGGAAAAAAAGTCTGTCATAACTTTGACCCCCCCCCCCCAAAAAAAGCTCAAATCTTCAATTTCACAGAGGAGTTTAACAATATCATACATTTTGACTGAGACAACTTGTCCAACATTCACTCTGAACACTGTCAGCTTCTGAAACCTCTTAACTCATGATATTTGCTGTAATATACATTAGTGGCATTCACAAACTTGCACCAAGTAAGTCCTGATTACAATTCAGAATGACTTAGATGTGTCTCTTTGCGTTGTGCTTTGGGAAATCACGTTCAGTGAAACAATTTTATTTTAAATCTCCATCTCACAGGAACAAGCTCAAGGATACCTTAACTTTTGAAAACTTCTGAAAAGTGATAGATCTCATTATGCAGAACTACTGATATTATTAAATCCGCCAGTAAAATCAAATGCAGGGGTTAACACACCCAACAGCTTTGCACTAATTCGAACCAAAGCTTCCTGTGCGATGCATGAAATTAAATAAAAAAATCATCCTCGTAACAACCATAATCATCTTTTCCATTTGCTAATTGATTCGCTAAAGACATGCATGACGTGGTATTGGATGGATATCTCTTCCGAAAAGAAGAAGCTATATAAATCAAAATAATGATTGTTACTCATGAATCCTACTCAACTACCTTTTGCCAGAAGCAATAATCACATCAAAGCTAAAACTGTGTCACATCATTTACAATGGGACACAAATCCTATAATGCAGAGACAAAAAAAAAAAAAAAAAACACAAAAAAAAAAACAGGCAAAGCTCAGGGTTACCTGTCAAATTAGGGGGAAGCAGAATTTCATTACATCTGCATGATTTTTTTTTTAATCTGTGCCCCTACAATTTGAAACCAGGAGTGTTTAATATGTGTTCATAATCCACCACCTAATGAGCACGTTATTTACAGACCTAAGCCTGAGTGAAATAAATATGGGCTTGAGCAGAGCTAAAAATCCAGCATAGGGAAAGGTAATTCAGGGACGCAAGAGGCCACTACTGAGTTTGTCATAAGCCAGCATAATGACTAAAGTGACCACCCCCTCTTAACAAACAGCCCAGGGGTCTTCTCTTTATAGTTGCTGCTTTACATTCTGTGCATTGGTTGATGCTGTTCAAGAAAGGTTTCATTACATGCATGTTAACTATATTAAGGACTGCAAGAAACATCAATGTATGGCAAAAACAAGACCTTGGTGACATACAGGATGGTAAATAAACCCATAAAAATGAGCTGTGTAATAAAGTAGGTTTTCCACAGTGAAGGTCAATGACAATAGTCAGCACTTGTAACCCCTGTTGCATGATAACGCAAGTGGAGTGTCTCATGAATATTGTCCCCCCTCCCAGAAATATCCCGCCCGCCCCCGAAAAATATGTTGGCCACATTTTGAAAAACATGCTAGTTTACAAAACTCCATCATTTCTCGATGTCATGCAAATTTTTGTGCATGAAACCAAAATTTGTAGTGAAAGAAGGGATTTGCATGCAGGGAAAAAAAGGAGGGACCAAAACCAAAACAGACAGAAATAAAAGGGTTAGGTGCGGTGTTGTAACTTTAGTCAACTTTAGTCATTCTGAAACAGTTTCAACGTGATAAAACTTATGCAAGCATGTTCATGAACTTCATATGATATAAAAAGCAAAACAAACAAACAAACAAACAAAAACCATAGACAGTAAGCAACTTAATGAATAAACTCTGTAGGGAGCACTCATTCATTGACAAATTGGAAACAACCATCACTGAGCAAATCAAAAGATGTTTTGAAATACATGAGCACATACAAAAGTGGTAAGAAGTAGCGGTGTTATGTGTGCTTTTGTGCGTTATCAACATGAAAAACAGAATCCGCTCAAACCTACTGCAGTTATTGAAATAAGCACAGCGAACATGCCTCGAGATACCACTTTCCGTCACTTACCCACAATATCATGCTATGACAATGACATTTTTTCACACAAAACAATGTTACAATGTTACAGTTTGTATTTGGGGTTTTTTTTTTGTATGGATTTTTTTTTTTTTTTTTTTTTTTTGCGAAAAACAGAAAGGCCAAGATGGTAAAGTGTCATGATGTCAGAAGCCGACAACCATCTGTCGTCATAAAAAGGGTTTCAAATGTATTCTTCCAATCAAGACTAAAATGTTCAAGTGCTCTACATAAAAACTACTCAAAACACTAAGTTCTGCGTTAAAAACGTATCCGTTTTGATTGTAACAATGCAGTTCAACATTCAGACGGGGAATTTCTGTTTGCCCAGTGTTTACTGCAGTCCTTTGACAACAACGACAATGCAAATGTTTTCTTAACAGTGTTTTATTGGATCCCCTCGTGTGTTAATACTTGTTGTGCCATTCGCACTGTCCGACACTCACCTCCTCAATGTCCAAGTTTTTTCTGGATTTGTAAATAAACTCCCCAATTGCTACAAAAACTGAGAGGACTAGTCCGGCCGCCAGCACAATAAAGATTCCCCCTATGTTTTCTACACCCAGGGCACTGGCTTCTTTGCTGTCCTCCTCTGGGCAGCCATTCCCTCTCCACCATTTCTCCTTCATCATGTGCAGCTTCCCTTCCTCCTGAAGCTGAAGGATGGCGATGGTGACCTTGTCTCTGTAAGGGGAACCTACAGCGGGATATACCAGTAAGATTAAAACAGAGCCTTTCTTCAGTGACGAGCCACATGATCTGTGGGTTTGTTGTGTTATTGACATCTAGGGAAAACTTATTTTCAATTTGTTTCTCATCACTCTTACCAATTGGGGTTCCCACACCATAGCCCTTTGAATCTATCAAGCCTCCGATCTGTGTGAGGTTGCAGTTGCGCTGGCTGATGTACTCAATACTGGTCGACTCCATCAGGAGAGCGTAGTCCGTAGTGAGGACCCTCTGAATCCCCTCCCTGTTGTTTTTCACCAAGGCTGTGTTTTTCCTGCTGCTCATGAAGGCCCACATTTTCTCATACGTCGAGATCTTGGATTTCTGTTAAATAAGAGTGAGGATGAACGGAAGCTTTGATGATCAACGCAGAGCAGATCTTTATGATACATGGTCATTTGCTGACGCTGCTTGACGTCAGTGGTTGATGCCTGATATTTCAAACTGTGTCTGCAAACTATCTGGTGACTGGAAATATCAGTCTGGGGCATGGCAGAAGATGAGCTGTGACTTTACAAAGTCTTTACAAATCTGCCTCAGTTCATTCAATTTCCACTGCACACCCAGATAAACTGGTGCCTGGTCCACAAGCACAACAATTCATCATAAAAATCTTTTTTGAAAAACTGCCCACATGTTTTTGATAAGCTACTGACCTTTTGTCCCACTCTTTTTCCCCTAACTCTGTTTTCTGCCAGCCTGGACAACACATATCATGTTGCTGTAATGACTGAGGACTGAAGACTTTGTACAATTACTTTCCCACTTACTGTACAGCAGAAGGAAGGTTACCTTAAAAAAGGTCATGGTGGAGCCATCTCTAACAGCACCATATTCTATTTTGGTTTGCTTGGCCAAATCATCAGCAGAATCAATTGGAGAGTCCATCCTCTCCACAGTGAGGAAGGCAGCCAAGTTGGCAGTGTATGAGGAGATTATTATCAACGTAAAGAACCACCATATTCCACCAACTATCCTGGTAGAGAGGGCCTTAGGCATCAGTTCAGACCCTGTGAGATGATCACACAAACACATCATGAGACAATGAAGACTACGGTAACATAACTCCACAAACAAAAACGGTGGATGGTCAGAAAAAATTGTCCCAGGTGTGAGGCATAAAATGGCATTAATTGCAGAAAGGCGGATACCTTGTTGCATCAGTGCACCAACTCCAAACCAGACACTGTTTATTAGAGTGAAGTTGTTTTCCACCACATCTGAGTCTGGGTTGCAGGGGTGAGGATTGTACCACTCGTATGGAGTGAACCTGGAAGTGAAGAATTAAACAGTCACAATTAATGATGTATGATGTAAAGTATCATCATTCATTCATCTTATATCTCTTAACCGTTTCCAGGTCACAGGGGGTGCTGGAGCCAATCCCAGCTCACTCTGGGTGAGGATGGGGTACACCCTGGACAGGTCACCAGTCCATCACAGGGCCAACACACAGAGACAGACAGAGACCAACAACCACTCGCACTCAGACCTACAGACAATTTACAGTCACCAATTAACCCAAACATGATCTCTTTGGACGGTGGGAGGAAACCCACCCAGACACGGGGAGAACATGCAAACTCCACACAGAAAGGCCCCAACCAAACCCGCCACCTTATTATTGTGGGGCAACAGCGCTAACCACTATGCCGCCCTACTGCCCCATGTATCATCATACATATATATATGATTTTTAGTTATGACTGCTTGCATTTAACCTGTGTTTTAGCTATTTAATGAATAATGAAGAGGACAAAGAGGACAACACATTTCATTCATAGGTGTGACATGAATCCAAGTTGATAAATCCATATTCTTTGGCCCCATTTATTGGCGTTTGCTTTACATTTCTCATCTAAACAGAGCTATAATATATCACTTATAATATGTAGCCTACCCATTCTAAAAAAAGATGAATGTTTTGTAATGGATTTTGTGCAGCTGAGTGGCCTATTTATTTAATCTTAAATACAGCTGGTATCATGTATTGTCAGCAAAACATTTCATTCTTGTTCTTTCACCTTTTTTTTCCCGTGTCACACATTACCTGGCAATGACAAACAGCACACAGCTGACACCAAGACATGCCAGCAGCACATACATCCAGATGTCAGGAGAGAGTGGGTTGAGGAAGGAGAACACTCCTGGATTGGTGCCGTTAGGTTTGTGGTAAAGGATGCTGATCCCCAGAGTCATGAAGGGCTTGGAGAAATCTATCACTTTTTCCCTCACATATGTGATAGTGAGGGGGGCCACTGCGAGGTCGGCCACCTGGTACGGAGGGAAACCGCAGTCAGCTGACGCATTTTCATCTCTGCAATGTCTTTTCTCCAGAAGACCGATTGATGGACTCATACTCACGTGATCAATAAGTTCTCGCACCATGCCGTTCCACTCCCCCTTGTCATTCTGAGCTCCGTATTTGCCATCTGACACCAACTTTACCTCATAGGAGAAGCCCAATATGTTAGAGAGCTCTTTTAGCAGATCCAGGCAGTAGCCCTCAAAGCGGTCATTTCCATACAGAGGCTTATCAGATTTTTTATACATGACATAAGGATTTTCCTGGAAGAGAGGACAGACTCTGTTAGTTTAATCAAGATGTGCCTGATAAAATACTGTCACAATTACAGTATACTGTAAGGATATGATTCATACCAGAATGGTAGTGACAATAAGAGTTCTGTTGGCCATTGAGTCGGTCACATTTGTGGATGAATCCTTGTTGTTGTCAGTTAAATTAAGGCCTGTTTGGGAGTTCCACACGCCAATCTGTTAAGAATAAAGAATCCATATAAGCACAGTGAATGAACACCAAAGACCCTTTTCTTTCTGAGTCACTTTCATGGTAACCGTTGCAGAGAAAGGAAAAGAAACAAGTACTAAGAAGTAAAAACATCCAGATTGTTAACAGAAGTGGGGGTGTGTGTGTGAGGGGAAAACGGAAAGGAGCACAAAACACAGTATCTTATAAAACTATGTCATGTCCAGTACAGTAATGTTGAATATTTCTTCCAAATTAGAACCTAATACTCAAAAAAAAAAAAAAGGGAAGACACCACACGGATAATCAGGAAGAGCTGACTGGTAAAGAGTGTCAGTGTTTCTTTAGTCTGCTGTGGCAGCTGAAGTACAGACCTTTTTCCACACTTTATTCAAGCGGTTGTTGCCTGCAATTGTCTTGCAGAAATAATAAAGAGAAAGTGTTAAAATCACAGAGACTTGAACTTAAAGAAATGTCTGACATGATGGTGAATTTGGGCTTTGATAACGATATGGAAATGGAGTTTTAAATGCAATCCCTTCCAGCTATGTAAACTGGAGTTTCATTTCTCATTTTAGCGATCTGCCAGACCTGCGAATGACCTGACAGCAGCCTTGTCAGTTATTAAAAGAAGATACAAAACAAGGCTTTAACCTTAAATTCACAGCTATGTACGAGAGCTCGGGGGACCAAACACAAAACAAAATTTCCTTCTAGAGGATTTCAAGATCCTTGATTGATTTTACTGTGTATGGCAAAAAAGAATTTTGGTTTACAAACAAAAGAACAAACTAGGCTACAGTGAATAGCAGTGGCCTTGTTTGTCTCAATTTTTCCTAAACTGTTCAGCAACATCAACAGTAGAATAACAGCCTCCTCTGGCAGCAGGCTATAGACACTATTGTCAGATAGTTCACCTTCTCCAAGCCATCCTCCTTTAGGCTGATGACATCTAAATCAAATTCTTTCCGCAGGCCGTCTGTCTTGTTTATGATTATTTGTCCTGTCAAGCCGTTCCATTGTGCCTGTGGGAAGAGTGGACAGAAAATAAATCGCCTTTTCTTATTATTATATACATGAATGCAAAGTCTGACAGAAGTCTGAAAAATGAAGACACTCCTTAAAAAAATGAAAAATTTATGAGCCCTTCATTAATATATATATACAATATATACACAATGACAAAGACCAGCCAATATTATGTGACTCTGAGTATACAACATGGTGGACAGTGATGGGAACAGAGCAGGGAGGCACGGCTTGTGTCTGTGGGGGGAACAATGTGGTGAGCAGTGGAGATGACTGAATGCAGTTAATGATGACGTGAGCTCGCTTGAATAACAGCCAGGTTAAATCTCTATTAGAGAGTGCTTAGAGAAATGAGCTGAAATGATGTGCTCACAGAGAAAACTGAGAGGCCACTCTCTACATGACAAGATGACAAAGCTTCAAGTCCTTACAGCTTCAGTAAATTTGCCTACATTCGACCCGTGGCATTTCATGATTTTTAAATATTTCTGGCTGCTAATTGAGAGGAGAATTACAGGGGGCTGGATCCAAAACATCCCTTTATGAGAATGTAACAGTACAATTAAATTATTTTTTTTTTCCCATCTACTGGTGAAGTGGCACCAGAATTCTCTGCTCCGTCCACATCACATTGAAAGGATACATAATCTAATCACACACTGATGAAAAGACTTCAGCCGCATGCTTTTGTTTATGCACAAAAGCATTCGGCTGCTCCCTAATTTACATACTGGAAAAACTGGGTCACTCGTGATAATCCATACAATTTATTTTGAACAGTTTACTTCTTCTGCACAAAATTAAGACAGTTGGCTGGTGTCCTTTGGAAGAAAATAATTTTCAGCAGAACTTTTGGCTTATTGCGAGTAACTGGTGGTAATAAACTGTGGCTGTGTTTGAAAAAGGACAGGAGGCTAAAATTAGATAC
Source organism: Remorina albescens (assembly GCA_034769265.1). Lineage (NCBI taxonomy): Eukaryota > Metazoa > Chordata > Actinopteri > Carangiformes > Echeneidae > Remorina > Remorina albescens. Next base: position 18,648,952 of record CM068497.1, on the reverse strand, counting down.
GTTGGGGAAATAAAGCCTGGTATACAGGAGAGGAGATGTCTGACGTTTGTTTTTTTTTAAGAATTTGTATTGAAGCTCACACCTAGTGGCACCTTGTTTTGTGGTAAGGGACACAAAAACCCAGATCCCATTAAACACGTAGTACTGGATAAAAGCTGGTGCAGGTCACGCTGACACTCTCTGAATGAGTGAAGAGATTTTCAGTTAAACTCTCCCTCGCTGAGTAATTCATCAAAATATAATGTAATATTCTGGGAAACTAATTTAGTGTAATGATACGCCTCCAAATTCATATCATCTAAAATCTCTCATGTTCGATTCCCTTGCAGGTGCATTAAGAAATGACTTTTTGTATTTCATCATCTTTACAAACTGACATTGGCCAGTCACTTTACCTCAGAGAGCATTATCAGGCCACTGGAACCAAAACAAATGTACCCAAAGCAATCAATGCATGCAAGAAGTAATTGACAATAAGAGTGAGATCAACCTAAATCTATCATGTGACAATGAAACATTCACGAGCGGTACATTGATATTTAAGTGAAGAGTTTGGCTCTAAATAAAAAGAAATGTGGGTTAGTATTCTGCAATGCATCCCACCTCACACAATCACAATAGTCAAGTTTAATGGGACGAAAGCTTTGAATGCAAACATCTTTAGCATCTATACAGTGACAGGGTATCATTTGGTGAAGTTGCTGTTTGATTAGACTGCTTCACACAGTCTTATTGCACACATCTGTGAGACCTACTTGACCCTTAAATCCAGATTTATTCCTGTCATTAAGTCCCTTTTTAAATCCTCACCAATCAAAACTGTCTCTGCTTGTGTCACCATGTGTTGGTATCATTACAGTACACATAGTGATGACACTGATCTTCTCGATCTGGAGAATCCAGATGATATGAGAATGAGATTTCATCGCAGCAAAAACAACTCACAGAACAGCCATTAGCATAAAGAAAAGGGAAACTGTGAAAAATTATAAACTCATTTTCTTTTTCCACTCCTCATTAAAGCCACCCTCCTCATGTTCATGCAAATGCAGCTGTATGTTTCAGGAAAGCAGTCCAGTACACAAAACTGTGCCTAATTTACATGAGACGTGCAAAACCTCAGCAACACCTTATATTTAACATTAAATATAACACAGTTTTGATTCTTGGAGGGGAATTTATTCCTTCCCTCCCCTGCAGACCAGAGTGCAGCTCAAGCTGCAGGGCAGCACCACTGAAGTCAATGTCTCCTCAAGGGCACGTCAGATACAATACTGAGTTTATAGCTATGATTTAAACCACAATCTGAAAGGACCATGCCAGTTCCTTTGCATGGTTTTAAACAGCTTGAATTCTTTATTTGTAGCTCCTGAAATTTACCACAATGTTTTTTATGTTGTATTTTTATCTATTTTCCAGCATCCAGGGAGCTGCTTGTTTCTGTATAATGTCAAATTCACCTTGCAGAGACTTGCTCTTTCAAAGCAAGTTATAACTGCTAAACCTGCAGCACCAACAAGCGGAAGTACAACCATAGACCCCTGTAAAATAAATACTGACTGTTAAAAATGTTCAAAAATTGTCAAGTGAAGCAAAAGAATGAACACACCATTCTCAGCTTCCACACAAAACCCTCATGAGCAGTGTGATCCCTCCCATCTCTCCTTACAGGACTCTCAGGAAAATGGAAAACAAAGCCAGCCTTTTATAACTGCACCACAGCTTTCATTATTTTGGATTGTGTGAGATGTGATCACACACACATGAAAACCATGGAAAAACATGGGTAAAAGACAGCACCCGGAACGTACCACCGACTAATATTGACAGACTTATAAACCTTTCACACCACTTCATTTGATTTAGAGATAGTAATAAAATTAATATAATCCAATTCTTCCGGTGTCTGATATGAAATTTGGCCTCACACTAACCTCTCCTCTTCTCAGACCCTGCAGTCCCCTTCGGCCAGTTCCTCTGGTCTAGTCAGCTTCTGTAAAGCCTTTACACCGATGACTACGTTTCGGAAAATTGATTGGATATGATTTGTCATAAATGGGTTAAAATGTGGAAAGACAACCCCCAATAAATCCTTTAAAATTATTGCACCGCATTGAAAACAGCTTGCATGTGCATGAGACATTAAAATATGTTATAATCATAAGACAGAACACACAGTGTTGCACTGTAAATCATGAGTGGACCAGAGTTTCATCTGTTATGTTTTAGTGTCTTCTTAAAAAAAAAAAAAAAAAAAATGCTGATCACAAGACTAATTAAAGACAATATCTGCTGAGACTGTAAAGTTATTTTACTGTCATTCTGCTCCCTGCCATTTCCTGTGTCCTTCAATATTATCTCCAGAAGCTCATTTGTCAAAGAATCATTTAATTAGCGAGACCAATATAACAAGAACACTGATTAAATTCAAAGTAATAATATACAGTCCATGCTGGAACAATTTGGATGGATACAGATTTTGTTCAGCGGGCTATGGGCCTCGGCACATTCAATTTTATTTCCATATAAAGTGCAAAGACTAAGCTTTAATTTGAGAAAACTTATACACAGTAAATATAGAAAGAGCGCTGTGGGAGCCAGTGACTGCTGAATTTCTCTTTCAATTGACCCAACCAAATGTTTTCAATCTTTCTCCAGTGATCTTCTCCCAGGCCACTTGGATTGCAGCTAAGTGAGACTGAGATCAGGTGACTGACTAAGTCATTCAAAGATTTTATGTCTGTTTATCCTGAAAACCTCTTTGGTTGCTTTGGCCATGACTCATTCGCCTGCTGAATGATGAACAGTTGTCACATGAGTTTTGATGCTTTTGGCTGATTAATTTAGCATTCATCCCCTTGCGTGCCAGCAGCGAAATCATCAATAAATGCCGGGCTGCCAGTTCTGTTGGCAGCCACACATGCGCAGACAGGACCAGCACCATGTATTACAGATGAGCTGGCAGGTTGATGCCATGAGCTGCTCCTTTTTTTTTTTTCCATCATTATGAATGAAATTTGGGGCTTCATATAATCAGTTCATATAACTTTACTTCAGAAGTGTTTTCAAGTTTTTGAAGATTAAGTAGGGCTTTATCTCTTGTTGTTTGTTACGAAGACCACATCCTACAGCGTGGAGAGCATTCTTGACTTGCTCTGCACTCACAAAGGGATTTTTCTTCAGCATTATGCGGTCATCAACTCATGCTCCTCTGTCTGCCATGTCATTTGCCATTTTCTAGTGTTCTTGCTTGTGCCGGCTATTTAGAAAGTACCCAACTGTTGATTTTGGCAAAGAAATCACCTTTGATATTTGCAAATTTTTGCTCTTCACATGAGCTTCCCAATTTTTTTTTTATTTTTTAATTTTTTGCATCTATGCATCTATCTCACTGTCCTCTTGTCCCATCTGTTGTCAGATAGATGCTGATTTTTAATGAGACCCCGGGATACTTCATGGGAGCTCTTTCACTGAGACATCAACTAAAAATAGTAAGGAGTGAAACTTCCAGTGAATACAGTGTAAAATTTGTATTTAGGTTGAGGGGTAAAACCGAAAGACGAGCTGTATGAGGTCTTTATTATCTTCTAAAAATTCTTGGAAAAGCTGCAGATGGACAGCTCTTGTCACTAGTCATTTGACAACCCACTAATCTCAGAAACATGACATCAGTACATTCCTCCTGAGATCATGATTTGAATACAATCATCACACACACGTCCACATCTGAGCCAACTCTATGTCTCTCTTACTGCACCCAAGGAAATTAAATGGACATAGCACGAACACGGACAGCAGGATGGATGAATGGATATAAAAAAAGGGGGCAGGTGTCACACACTCGTAAACCTAACTCACATCTTTGAGCATGTTCATGAAGCGTGATCCGAAGCGCCAGGGTTTGTGTCTGTGGCACTGAAGGGAGCTGACTGTGATCTGGGATGCGCGTTGCGAGGCAGCAGCGACCATGTAGACGGCATCATACATCAGAGCTGCTTCGGTCTGAAAGAGGAGAGCGTCCCTCATTATCCACCACAGATCTCATGTCATGCACTTATTACATTATGAGGGCTGATTCACATTTGGAGCACCATATGTTTTCTGAGAGTGTACCAGCTAAGAAACGCAGCAATACTTCTCCAAACTACATGTAGAGCAATCAAACAGGGAACCACAATCAGCCACAGTGAGCACAATTTGGTGAGCAATTTTACCAAACATACCTTCTTGATTGTACAGCCAATCAGAAGGCAATGTGGTGGATTGCTGAATTCTATATTCAAGTGTTCAGGATGAGGAGTTATAGTTATAAACAACTGTAAAGGTCTTTTATTGCCTCCCCAAGTGGGGCTATGTGTTTGTACATTAACATATAAAATCTCTTTGTGATTGGGTCTGTATCTCCAGAACGGGCTTATTTCATGCAGTCATACACTTCATACAGTTACTGAAGCGAGTATATGTAAATAAAATGACACATTTGAGTTGAATTTGAATAATTCCCACTGATTATAATTATGTTAATTCTTTTACTCTTTCAAAAATATAAATCCCTTGCTATGCACATACATTATTCACAGTACAGAATCCAATTGATAGAGAAAGAGAACAATGGAAATTAGACTAACAGCCTATATTTTCTGTTATTTAATTCAAAAGCGGTGTAATGGGTTTTCACCTGCAAACTGTTTATAATCTGTAGGGAAAGTCACTCCACCAAGGATATGCTTACCATGCATACCTCCTGGCAGTTAGGCAAAAACAGTAAACACGAGGAATGAAAGTCAGAAGGTAAGTGTAAACTCACGGTCATCATCCCCTCCATCATCCCTGTCTCAGCTTTGGAGGGAGCCTGCAGTCGTTCCATGGCCCACCTCTCGACCACTGAGGCCACCTGAGGGCTGTCTATGTTGAGCAGTCTGAACCCCGTCATGTTGACCCCACTGTAGCGGTATGGCTCCAGGTCAAGGGCAAACAGATCCTATAGAGTGAGAACAACAGCAAAATCAGTTGAGGATTAATGTGATTCTGTTCAAACAAGGAAAAAGAAGTGGTGAGTTACTCAGGAAAAGCAAAGGGACATAAAAAGTCGAACAATATTCAGTGTAATACTAGAAATTTATGCCAAGGGCATTGAAAGCACCCTGCAATCTTATTATAAAACAAACCACAGATGTTTGAGTCCATCTGCATAATCTTTGCATAAGAGAATCTCACACATCTAAACCTATGTAGGATAAAAGGACACATAATTAAGACAATGCAGCAGTATTACAAACACACCTATCCATCGAATTTTTCAAACTTGTTCTTTTTTGGGAAAACCTTGAGACTCAATGTTCTTATATATATGTTTAATAAGAAAAATAATGGAAAGGAAAGGTTTCCTACCAGTGTGGTAAAGAAAAAGTGATAATATTCAGTCATCATCCCCATGGACAAGATCTAAACAGGATGAGGAAGGAAAGAATGGTTTAGTTTTCGCTTCATCTGTAGATTCACACCAAATTTTTGCTCCAGCCAGGAAAATAATCTCCTGCTTCCCCTAACGGCATTAAATCCCATTTATATTTATATCCTTGGACTCTTCATTTCATTTCATCCATTTTCTGAATTGTCTCGTTCTATATTGTGTGCGTGTTTTGCATTAATAAGTTTTCAACCAAGTAAACTCTAACACAATTTGCTCATGTCAGTGTAGTGTCCAATTAATCTTCTGTGCAGCTTTTGGTTCTAAATGTGTATGTCTGACTCAGAAATAGGCTCTGCTTGGATTTGGAAGTGAACATAGGATTTCTGAAGGGGATAGAATTTGAGTAATCTTGCACAAAGTGAATATTAAACCAAAAGCAATGAAGAAATGCGAAAATAGTCCAGGGACTGTTCCCCGTTGAAAAATTTATATGGATTTCTGTGTTCAAAGTGGGTTTTTGACAGAATATTGCTCTTTAGGTATTAAGTTAGGTACTAAACCTTGAGGGCGGAAACTTCTTACAGGTTTTATTTACCTGCTTAAGAACATCAGCTGACGTTTGGTAAGAGCAGTCAAAGATAACATAGAACTCCTTTCCCTTCTTCATCTCTTTCAACAGAGGACGGGCATCTTTACTTCCTGTCGGCAGCTGGCGGATCTTGATTTTAATGCTGTATCTGGATGGAGCTTTGATCAATTCTTGCAAACGAATCAGTCCTTAAATTAAAAGAATAAAAAAAGCATCAGTAGACCTAACAATCACATAGGAAATCCACCATCCTTGGTTATTTCCAAGTAAAACCATGGCATGTGTCTTATTTACATAACATCCACTGGATCAGTGGTGAATTTTCTTCTGATCATAATAAAAAGTCTTGACAAGGTCAAATGTGCAGGGCACTCGGGGATATGAGTTTTTTTTTTTTTTTTAGCATCACAAAACAAAACAACTCTTGAATTTTAGCTTTTGGCACACTGTCATCAGTGTGATTGGAAAAATTATAAGATATGCAATCACAAATTTAAAATAAAACATTGACATTTTCTCATTTTGTCATCCATTACAGTATTTGATAACCAGAAAACAAAACAAACAACACACTTAAATTTTGTCTTTTTAGAAACCTTTTTTTTTTTTCCGATTAGAAATTTGTATATTTTCAATTTATGTAATTGAATTTGTGAATTGCATTCATTTGACATTTTTCGTACCTGTTTAGCTGTGTACTGTACCCGTCTTCCTCTGCAGTCTTTTATCACTCAAAATTTTTTCCTGATCTACGTGGATACTTTGCTTTATCCACATATATCACTTATCTTCACTATCACAATATACTGTATTTATTTCATTGTTAAATTCGTCATCAGGTGATAGCACAGTACAATTTTCGACAGTCACTTAAAGAAAAAAAAAAAAAAGTAGGGTTAAGCTAAAGTGTTAGGATATGAATTATTCATTCATTCATTTTCTTCCGGGTCGCGGGGCAGGTGTTAGGGAAACACACACAAACACACATGCAAACAACAAAGACTGGAGTTTTAATGCAGTAAAACAACAAACAAAAAAAAAAACAACATTTAAAATAGCCCACCAGTTTCTCTTTTTACATTGTTGAACGAGAGGACTGAGGGGAATATTAATGAGGGCTGCGGCAGCGCTGCTGTCAGGGCTGTTTGAGGCTGAGAAGAGAGCAAACATTTGACCCACGACAGATGGTGCCGTGACCTCTGTCTGTGGACTCCGGCCTCCTGAGACTTCATGTGAGTTTGCAAACACAAGTCAAAGAGGTAAGCTCTCCCAAAGGTAAGAAACGGCCTTCCTTCCCTCCCCACTTCCTTCCTTCCTTCCATCCTTCCATCCTTCCTTGCTCTGCTGTGAGGTCAGGGTTTCCTCCTTTGCACAGGTTGTGATTTTATGTAGATACTTTAGATTATTTACACTTAATTTCTGTATTGTATCATTTTTATAATTACCTATTGCCTCACTAATGTAGCTGCTGTTCAGAGTGTTGGTGGTTTGGTGCTGCAGTCACTGACAGGAAAGGTTGATTCAGGAACGATGGTCAGTACAGGTTTCTGTGCAGCCATCTGGTCTTTGGGCCAAATATATTCCCGCAGTGTGACTGTAGAATCATTTTGCACATGGTGATGTTTTATATCTCCAAACAGCTGCAGATGAATTTGACCTTTTGCTGTCATGGTGGAAGCCACGTTGCTTTAGTAGGAAACTTGGTAAGTTTGTGGATTCAGTGTGAGTGTTTTTGCAACACAGAGATGACTTCTTAAAAAAAAAAGAGAGCTCTATGTGAAATGAACATGACAATGAATGAATGAATGCAAAAGTTTTTCATTTCATTTTCAGATACTCGAATTGTTAAGTTCCTATAATATATAAGAGAACAGCCTCTACTGTTTCAGTTTCTGGGTCAGTCAGTTTAGAATGACAAAAAAAGATCGACAGATTAATCACATTCGCTGAAACAGAAAAATGTTTGACGTTTCTGATTAAGAAATTCTTAGTAACAGGTTATCACGGTTGTTGAGATACCGTGATACTTTCTTTCCATTGCCACTGTTGAACAAATAATTGTTTCAGAAGTACAGCAGTAAATCAGGTCTTTTAATCCGTTATTTTGGCTATTATTAATGTAGAATAACCAGCATGAAGAATAAGCTCAATACAAAAAGCTGAAATATTTTCACATCAACACTTATGACAGGTTAACAACAACAAGGTTGTCAAGCTGCCAACTGCAGAGACATATCTGAGCATTATTAATATGTTTACCCTTGATTATTCTCTAACACACAGCTCTTGCACAGAAGGTTTGTATAAGATAATTCAGTTCCAGTTCCAGGAATTACCCTAAATTGGTTTTGCGTTTTCATCTGTAGACTTTCTCTGGAGTAGCTTGCCTGCCCATAGCATAGTAAGTTAGTATTAAAATGCTACACAAAAGGACGGCTTTAGCACTTCATCATTTAGAAGTCTATTAAACAATGATGGTTTGCTTAGTAAAATTGTCTTCATTGTTTGCAGAACAGAAGTTTCTTCCTCCGTGAAAATCAAACAATAATTATGGTGGATATATGGTCCACATATGTGTCAATATTTAATATTCAAACTCAACATGTGTTCCACCATGCATGTTTGCATGTCCCATAGATAGATAAAGTTCAGCGAGGTAAAGTATATATTGCTGTGTATGGCAGAAACTTATAGGAAATCCAGTTTTAGGGCTTTTGTTGGCTCCTAGCTTTTCCTTATGGATTTTGAACTAATAATTTACTCCAGCTGTTCCACATGACTCCTCATCTTATAACTGTAATGCTATGAAAATAATTTTGTCCTAACACCAAGAAATACTTCCACAGGACTTTGGGATATGTACAAAACACACATGCACTCACCCACTGACGCTCATTTCGAATGTTTAAATCAACCCTCACAAGCCTAATCTCCATGAAGATAGAATTTAGAGCTAAAGAGTTGTTGTGTGACTGCGTTAGCTAAACCTACTTAATAACAATGATACCTAATAACCTGGAAACACACACACACAGACAAGTAAACCAACTTGTTGCCAGCATGTTTTTAATTCTTCTCACGTGGTTATATTCGAAAAGTTTTGTTTTATTAAAGTGTGTGATTTTTAATTACGACACAAGTTTGTCTATAGAAACAAATTGAAAATAGGAATGAAATCCGTTACAGCTGAAAGTAAAATGAACACACTTCCTGTAGATATAGAATTTCCAAAAGAAGCTAAAACCCTTTAATATCTTTTCACCTTAGCCATCAACTAAGTCTTGAAGGTGGCACTTTTCTCTGTACATTTGCACGACAGCACTTCTTTTAAAATGCTGTTACAGGTAATGATGCCAGTGGTTGCTCAGGGTGAGTATTTCTCAGGCAACTTTGGGTTTGAATAACACAATATGACTCCTGTGATCAAATCTCATCTTCACTCACCAGTTGCATCCTCATACACCACAGTGACCGTCTTCCACTTGTAGAACTGCACTATGTCCAACACAGCTCGGCTTATGGAGGCGTATTCAGGGTAGAGGTTGATGTAGAAGCTGTCTTTGTTGTCCACTGATGGGTGTTTCCAGCGTGTCTGGATGTGAGGGACTTCCAGGGCGTTACAAATAGACTGTACCGCACTGACAGATGAGCTGTGAGAGGGGCCAAATACGGCCCCGACACCCAGTGCCAACTGGTCGCAGGCTGCAGTAATGAAATAGGAAGTGGAGAGAGGATGTAATAAATGACCAACAGGTGAGATGCTGGAGTCAGCAACAATCTCTTTAATTCATTCTTCATCACAAAAGGCTTTCTGCTGAATTTTAATGAGATGATCCTTACCTCTTCTTGAAGCCTCAAAACTGTCAAAAAGGTTTATTCTCTGGATGTCATAGGTCAATGTGGTGTTTGGCATTAAGGTCCGGTTTCTGTTTATGTTGGTCACAGCAAATTTAAAAGCCAGTTCTTCAACACTAATGGGCTCATTTTCAAGCGTCTCAAAGATGCCCCCTGTCAGAAGAGGAGAAACAGAGGTGGTGAGAGTATTGGCAGATCAAGCTGAAGTAATAACAGGAATATTATGGATCAAATGACTTCTCCTACTTTAGTGACTCAACTCCAGTGCAGATTTTTTTTTTTTTTTCTGATTGAAGGTCACTACAACTGAATGCTTACAGTTGAATAATGTGGACCAATTTTTTTATGTCCTCTTGTCGCATAATGCTACTACAGGACCTGGTTGAGATGACAGGATTTGATCTTATACAGAGAAAAAGCTTGATCTTCGCTGAATTCACCCCGGTTGCATGGCCTCAATTTCTCCAGCTGACATAATGGCTTTTATAAGAGTGGGATGATTTGGTCAGGAAAATGTGTTGCACCTTCAGTCATTGCAGGACAGCTCCAAAGTTAATATATCCAGAAAAATATCATTATGGCAGGCATTTGAAAGCATCATCTTTTGCTCCTTTTCATGTATCGAAACAATCCAAATGACCGATCAACAGCCACTCTCATTCACTTCATATTTGCTATCGTTTACAATTAACTGCTCTTGGACACAGTCGACTTTGATGAAGTCAGAGTTAATTGTGTTCCCACCAGCTCAGATTGATAGTGTCACATAGACAAGCCCCAAAACACAATGTAATTTACCGAGAAGAGGCTAAGGGCTAAGTGTTTCTGCTCAGACTGCCAAAAAACTCTGGCTCTAAATCAACTTTAACACTTCACACTGAACACCTACACATTGTCTTCTTCCTTTGGCTGGGTATGCATGTAATGATGAATTGATCTGTCCTAAGAATTTTTTTTTTTTTTGGGGGGGGTTAATCTGCTCTAATCCAACTTTACTTTGATTTAAGTGTAAATTATGCTATGTAAAATTCTCAGGACCTTCTCCAGAAGCTGTTTCATTGTCCTTTCATTATTCACTGGCAGAGAAGGGAAGCTACATGATGCTGCAGTGGATTAATGTTCACCATTGCGTTCATCTGAAAACTATGCAATAAGTCTAAGCATGATTTTTCATTTACTAAAACTCTCTTGATCATCAGTCATGCAAAAGGGATTTCTGCATCATGCCTGTCTATAATAAATATTCCAAGTACCAACAGCACCTAAAATAACAGGGCTCATTCATAAAATATGAATACTCATGCTGCTTTTTCATTTGAGATAATTCTCACGATTGATTCTTCTTTGAATGAGCAACCTGATGGCTGAATGTTTGCACCACATGGGTAATTATGCTCTGAGCAGACGAATCTCTATATGCTGCACCATCTATATTTCGATATTTCCACCTAATCTCTACTGGCACATTCACACATATTTTTATTTTTTCCTTGACAATTTCTTTTTTTTTATTATTATATTTTTACATTCTATCTATATTATACCTCTTAAGTCTGTCTATCATTCTTGCTATATTTCTTTTTCTTTTTTGTTGGAGCACCTGCAACAAACCCAATTTCCCCTCAGGACTAATAAAATATTCAGATTCTTATTTTGATGAGTCCCTTTCTCCCTGTCCCCTCCCTTCCTTTTTCTTTAGAACTTTCTTTTGAATAAAGGCATCAATTGCCCCCCCAAAACTGTTTTTTTTTTAAATTATTATTTAGTTTGAAACTGATTTGTTCATCAGTTAATCAAGTTAAATAACCATTTCAGACAAAGACAATAATACCAACCAAAAATCTGAGTAATTGAAAAGACACCAAAAGTTAATCCAAAGTAATAAGGGAGGAATGACAGACATAATATACACAACTATTATAAGCCATCTTATAACCCTGAAATTGTCTGCTGGCGTTTCCTCCTGTTCCTCCAAAAGATGCAGTCTGACAGCACTATTTTACATTTCCTCCTTAGAACGAGGCCATAAACACTGAGCAGTCCTTTCAAAATGACCCGAAACCACAACTGTCAAAGTTTAATTTTCAAGATACATTTTTCTCTCTTGTTTTTCTTACAGTACAATCACTTTTCAGCTGGTTGTGTGTACCAGGGGCACTGAGAGGTGGAGGGGAGCAGTGTCGCTCCAGAGCTGAGAAGATCATTCTGAAAACTGTTCAACTCTTAATCCACCATGCTGCTCCAGAAAGATGACAGGTCTAGCATGCCACGGCTGCCAATATGGTCATATATTGCTCCAGCCAGACACGAGCGCAGCATACAGTGTTATTTCAGTTACATAAAGCACAGATGAAAAAAAACCATTAGGATTAAGGCCAGAGAATGCTGGATTGTCACCAGACTGTCACCACCTGTAGACAGAGGGGGCAAACTTGTGTGAGATTCAGTGTTATCCCTGCTGAAAATGCCCCTGCACATCCATTTCACCCGAGCCTTTCGAATGTAAATCATTTAAAACATCTGGGCCCTCTGTGATTGGATTTAATAATACATTCAGGGTTAAACGTTTCTTCTCACCACATTGACATTCACGAGCGCAGACAGACACAAGGCCACATTCTGAACAGTTCAGTAAGTCGCTGGCTTTATCTGTAAACAAATGTTAAATGAGCCGTTTTCATATTTGCCACAGGTTTCTGGTATACAAGAAAACAAAGACTAACAGATGATGTTCAGCATTGAGTCCCATTAACCATGAACACGAATCTCAAATATAGTATTTCAATGTTGTAATAGTTAGCAAATTACCTCAATTCAACACTGAGGCTACAGATGGCAATAGGTCATTGCACTCCCTAAAAGTCTTTGAAGAATTGCCTGTGAAATTGTGATTGATTTGGGAAGAGAAAAGGCCTTTAAAAAGCTCCCCTTGAGACCTTGATTGTGAATGACCTTTTTCTTTGGTGTAGCATAGCCTCAAACCCCAAACTGAGAGAGCTTTGTCTGGACTCCCTGGTCACTAAAAGCATGCTTGAAAGTGCCAATCCTAATTATGGTTACCAAGCCTCACTGAGCAGCTGCTGGGACCTGTTAAAAGTCCTTAATACTATCCACTGGAATATGAACTTCTCAGGTAAAAATACAATAACCCGCTCCTCCCAGATGTGGAAACGAAATATATTTCTTTGCAGTGTCTTTGTAACTTTTCATTTTAATATGAAAGGGGAAGAAACATGAGGATGTCTGAGTTCAAGTACAGAGGCACTTGAAACAAATAAATGCAAATGTCACTTGTCTTGTTAAGGGTTCAATAACAAAATAATGGAAGTGGCAACATCAGAGGACCATTTTGTCCATGAGTTTGTTTTTTTCATACTTTAATAAGGCAGTAAATGTGGAAACTCCAGTTTGTGCAAAAAATATCTGCTGCTATTTTGATTTCCTGATTTACATATTTTGTAGGTGACCTCTAATTACATGCAGAACCACAGGCATCCATCCTCTGCTAAGTGTGGTCATAAAACTAATACAAACTAAGGATGAGTCATAAAAAAGACTCTTTACTTCCTCTAAAAGAAAATAATAATATATAATAATATATTTCGAGGTACCATTTCAGCCTTTTCTGTTTAATTTGTTGCCTCATCTATGCAAAATCACTGTAACTTCATTAATAATAAATTCACAATCGGTCCATGATGCGTGATAGATAAAATGCAGACATTTTAGCATCTTTAGCAACATCCACACACATCTCAGCAGCAACACTATTAGAAACAAACATGTATTTGTTAAAGCTTTTATTTATAATATATACACCCACATAACTTTTATCGTCAACAAAAGGCAACTATATCTATTTTATTGCTCTGTTCGCTTATTTATTTCCTCCCTGAGTCCTCTTGGAGCGGCACATCGCACAGTGAAAGAAACCTCATTCCTGTCACTGCTCATTTCCACTGGAGATAAGATCTTAAATTTCTCTTTAAAGTATAATGAGTTTCTTGATTTCCAGAGAGCGACCCAGGGGATTTAGTGTGACGGCCGCTTGTCTGTAGTTCATCTTGAAGAGTTCTGGTCAAAGCAAGCAGCTGTGGTCTGTACCTCAGCAAAACACTGATGGAAAATATCTATATTGTTTAACGTGACTGACCTACTTGTTAAAATGTCTTTGGACAATACACGTGTTCCTGAGGTGGTTATATACTGTACCAGCCAAATGGCTAATCCATTTGCTGGCTTGGTTATTGTACAGCAGAGAACCAAGCTCAGCTAGATTCAGTTCATATCGCACCCATGACTATCATCAACCATCTGGAGTGAAGAAGCAGCAGCAGCAGCAGCAGCAGCTGACTTCATTTGGTGAGTTAGTTTCAAATTAGCTTGTAACACAATCATGTCATCAGTCTTATCTCTTCAGGTATTTTCTATTGAAATACCTCACAAACATACTGTACTCGTATCAAGATGATGAGACTCAGTCAGCATTGATGTCCAGAGTGGTTTTTAATGATTTCCTCTCTCTTTGTTTGGAAAGTTGACCAAACAGTGTATATACATACAAACCTACCTGAACCCATACATACCCGATCATTAACTGGTGTTGACCACGGCTAAATAAAATGTTTCATCTTCATCTCCTTGCCAGGTGGAACGGCCACTAATATTGACATGATAACACCATCGGTCCTTCAAATTGGAGCTCAGCTGATAACTGAGTTTTAAAAAGCCAATACTCATTCTTATATATAAATATTTAACATTGTTGGTCGTGGATCTGTTTAAATTGGTTCATTCAAATTGTAATTGTGCTATAATCTATCTTGAAAACTAGTTGCCATTAAGCCTAAACGTCCTCACTTATTTCATGCTCATTCCTCTACTCCTCCTACCTTTTATAGACTCTAAATCCATAGATGTTATGTTACATCTTAAACGTGATCAATAACTTCTGAAATCATTTCAACAACAAAATATGATTAGGATACATAGTTGTGGATAATAGATATGGTTTTAAGAATCACTGCTCAATGTTTTTGACACTATGGCCTGTAAACACAAGCGTTGCAATCACTTTTTGGGGGAGTGAGTGTGGAAATGGGTCATGGGATCATGGCTCAGTGCTTCTTTATGCTATGCCTTTCTGCATGTCAAGGAGGGATGCACTGTAAACGGGATCTATTTTCAGTGGGGTTGCAGACAAATTAGGGAATAGGCAGCTCACACTCTGTTTGAAGATAATACATGGATCAGTGGATTCATTCAATAGGCTATTAAACAAGCAAATGAACAAATGGATGATATATGATATATATATTGAAGTAATTACAAGTTCGAATATAGAGTTGTAGGTAAAACTATAAACTTAGAGCCAAGAAATAATCATTCCATACTCAGTCCTCAAATATAAAATAAAAATCCTGAGAATACCTATATGGTAAATACCAGTTTCTTGTGTAAAAGAAACTTTCTCCTCATTTCAACTTTTGCTCTTTTTTTCCCTCACAGCATTACGATTAATGCAACTTATACAGAAAACTCTTGCAATAACTACCATTAGTTACTTTCCAAAATAATTTTCAGGATCACTGAGCTTCCATCTCATCTGTAATAGGCCAG
The DNA here is from genome assembly GCA_034769265.1 of Remorina albescens. Classification (NCBI taxonomy): domain Eukaryota; kingdom Metazoa; phylum Chordata; class Actinopteri; order Carangiformes; family Echeneidae; genus Remorina; species Remorina albescens. The sequence goes on along the minus strand of CM068497.1, from coordinate 18,633,476 downwards.
ACAATGCTGTGGGGTGATGCGTGCCGGTCACAAAAACAAAAGCTTCTGCTCATGCTGAAAACAAATTAAGATAAACCCCAAGGCTGTACTTTTTATAGACTGCTGTTACCACCTTAAGCGCAGAGAGCAGGAAATATGGTGTTCAGGTTAAGGTAGCTGGATGGATCTTTCTTTTAAAATCAGAAACCATAGGTAGGAGGTTGATACTAAGAAACCGATCTTTAGATCCTGATTCCAGTCTGTGATGTTGTGACTCTGCAATTATCATATGAAGGGGACTCTTTTAAAGCAGAGGAACACAATGACGTAGTGTTTTGCTTTCTCCCTTCTCCCCATCCTGGGCCAGTTCCCAGTGAGACCCCCCCGTGCCCCCCCCAGCACAACCCAACAACACCATCAGCACCACTCCAACTTGGGCTCATGCCAGACTATGAATGAATAAGGAGGTCCTACCCAATCTACTATGTTCGTTTGATGTGGAGCACTGAGGTCTCTCTGTTTATAGCTGCTTGTGACCCACCAACAAAATTTAGACCCAAGGAATAAAAACATCTGTGTCAAAATATAGGTCAAAAAATATAAATTAGAGATGGGTTACATCAAATGGTACTTCATTGGCCAATAGCAGCTAATCACACCTTGCATTTCTTCACGGTGCATAAATAAAACTAATCAGATTTCACCATTAAAACAAGCAAACAAGCAAGAGGAAACAGGAATATCGAATGGAGTCCAAGCCACAAGCTGCTGCTTCTGTGCTCTCCCCAGTGATGAGATTTGGTCACAGCCTAAGTACCATATTTGGGGAAGAGACTTTTTGCATAAAGAAGATTAGTGTTAGTTGTTTAAGGGCTTGGGGGAGAAGATTTACCATTATTACCAACCCCAGTGAAAAGAGTGAAAGCCGAACACAATCTGATGCCAACACTTGCCAAGACAGAAAAATGTTAATTGAAGCAAACCACACACCATATGGGGCGGATTATGATTTGTGCGGGTCATGAAGAGAGTGAGAAAGATTAGATGGTCTCGGAGAGTGATAGACGATTGAGAGAGATTAACAATATGGACCTCTCCGTTAGAAAAGACAGGTGGCACCAGCCTATTAGCCTTTAAAGTTACGCAACGCCACAAGTCTGATTGTTCAAGTCTTTAGAAGTAGAGCAATTGTGGAAAAATACAGCTGCCCTGGGCATTTAGCGGAGCAGAGAGTCCTGAGGCGTCAATTAAAAGTCACTTTGGTGATGCAATCCTCTAACCCTTGAGAGGAATAATGGCGAACCAATGGAAGAGGAAACAGAGAGCATTCATTTGTCAGCAACACCCGCTCATTGTTACAAAGTTACATCAGAAATCAAAGGGGAGCTGTGAGCTCTGTTTGTCGAATGGCAAGTACAGAGTACAGACTATTCTCAGAGGTTTAACAGGCAACTTTGGACTCCAGATCGGCAGTCACAGATGCCACTCGCTATTGTTCGTATGCATAAAATCCAAATCACTTCTGAGTTTTTTAGGTAGCACAGATGCCAGATGTAACTTCAGTCAGTGTTCGGCTGCGTGTTCATTGCACACATGTGTGTCTGTTGCTGACCTGCGCTGTCAACATGGATTACCAGAGAGAGAGAGAGAAGGGGGGGGGGGACTGGCATTGGCCAACCTAATTTTAGATTAACATGGTTTTGATGAAACATAGTTGTTTCATGTAGACAGCCAGCCCTCTTTCCTGAGTAACTGTCTTTATGAAAAGAGAAAATAATAATCCCATAATGAGATGAATAAACATCACAGCAGGTGGCAGAAGTCCCTCAAGGATAATGTTTTCCAGTGACACTCAGTAGAAGCTCATTATTGAACAACATGCATAGCGCATGTTCCTTGGGGATGTTACAAGAATGCTCCAAGAGAGAACACACACTGACTCACCACAGGAACATTAATACATTTACTTTGTAAGTTTTGTTTGGTGCAAGGAGTCAAAGGTTATGGCCCATTCACTGACTTATTTACAGTTACTGAGCTGGACAGTTAGAATGATCAGACATCCTAGTATGACATCCACATGTGTAATCTCTGCCTTTGCTCTCCTGGCTATCTTTAATGAAATGAAATGGCTATTTGGTGTTGTTTTTTTTGTTGTTGTTGTTTTTTTAGAAAACTGCAAGCTGCATAGGTGCCCCAAAAGACTGAAAATAATACACTTTATGATAAAGCAACAAAAAGACCAATTCTTTTTTCTTGTTTTTGTTGAGGCTCATTTCCCATCATCAACCCTGGAGTGGTAGTCACAGGGTTTACTGAAGGAAAGTGATGATTGCATAGTGACAGTCTATGTATTAACAGTCAACAGGAACACAAGTAACACAAAAAGACCTGACAAGTCTTGCCACTTACCAATTCTCAGGACTTGCTGTGAAGTGAGCCAAAACTCTGCCATAAAGTACAGCAGGGAAAATAACAGTCCCTTCCTTTTCGCCATGGTCCTCCCTCCAGAGTCCAATTTAACATTGATATCAGTTTTTCTGTCCTCTGTAATTCATGCTAATGACTTGCCAGTCCTTGTATCCGTAATGAAAATCAACTGGCATCTGACCCACATCCATCCCTCACACATTGTGATGAGAAGCAAAAAAAAAAAAAAAAAAAAAAAAGAAAGAAAGAAAAAAAGAACAACAAAAACACACACTCCACCTGCAGTTGTCACTCTTTCCCCATTCTAATATCCTTCACATGTCAGTAAGCTTTTGTTTCCTATGTTCACAGTCCAGACATCCCTTTTAGCATGTTTATTTCCCGGTGCACACTTGAATAGTAGGCTGCAACTGAGGAGGACAGTGCGCTGTTTTTTTTTTTTTTTTTTTTCCTACTGTCAAGCATATAAGCATAAAAATAAGCAATCCTGGTTACAACCTCCAAAATAAAAGCACGGTGGCAGCAATAGAAGAAAAAGGTCACTGTGATGTGAGTAATATATGTCATGTCTTTCAGTTGCTGAATCTGTATTTTACACAAATTTAAACAAATATTATTCTAACTATAGCTGTAGATAATATGTATATATATATATACATACAGACAATCTTGTTTTTTATTTGCTTGAATGACATATGCTGACATAATATGCTGACAGTGACATATGACATATGCTTATGATTCAAATTTAAATCAACTTTAAATCAAGGATTCAGGACAATCTGTTTAACAATCAGTTTAAAGGTTATTGTGTTGTGGGTTTTTTTTTTTTTTTTTTTTGGTTTCCCTACAGCTTTACCTGCTACTTGGATGCTTTTATTATGAAAGCACACTGGCCCTCTTCCTGTTCTCTCCCTCGCTGTGTTTGGCTGACTTGACGCGGCTGAGCTTCCCTCCCGTGCCGGCGCTCAATTGAGGGCACAGCCGAGCCACTGATCCGCAAACATGGATACGTCCTGAAGATTAACTTCAAATCTGGCAACATTCGACCTCGACAACATCTTTGCTTTGGTACACCGAGGAATGATTAAATCTTTGCTCCAGTCCTGATGGAAACGCAAATCTAATCTTCAAACTGGTCGTTCACGCTCCCTTGAAGATTAACTACCTCAGACTGTTTATTTGACGCAGTCTCATAGTAAAATTAAATGTGGTTATGTTACTTTTTTTTTATTTCATCGAAGCAGAGTCCTCTGGGCTGAAAGTTAAAAAGTTTAGCTGCACCGATCAATAACTGATTATAAGTTACTGATGTTGCTGAGGATGCTCCAAAAGTACTTCCCTAGTAAGTATCAGGTTCGCTTCTCGCTTTTGTTTTTATATAAAAAAAAATATATATTTTATAATTCCACTATAATTTCATTCCGCTGAATGAGCAATATTAGCCACTGATAGAAAAATTATTTCTCTACTCACACACAAGCACCAAGAATTCCATGAAATGCAGTGGAAGGAGGGCATCATGCCTCTGACACCTGCAGGACGAGCAGGGGAGGATTGCACCATCTGCCCAGGGCCCAGGAAAACATCATGACGTTCTCTGGTGTCATCTAGTGGTGAGTAATGACGGTAACAACGATGAGTTCAGGGCACCAGCACTCTCAGGGTATTTGAACTCCAGGTATGAGAGGTTTTGTCAAACTGTTATCACGGCAAGTAAAATATCTGGCGTTGTCGATAAAAAATTAGATTTATATACAGTATTCATATTCAGTTCAACACTCTGGTTCAACATCAGTATCATTACATGTTTTATTTCTGCACTGTATCACAGAAAACCTATTCTAGAAGCTTGTATGGCCAATATGCAGGAGTTACTGCAGGCTATCAGTTTCATAAACTGCACAGCTTCACACTACTGCTGCCCACAGAGGAAATATAAAAAAAATCCTACACAAGTCTCTGAGTGAACTATTGCTTCATACAAAGTTGAAAATTGTAAAATCAAAATGTATTTTTTTAATGATCATTGTTAATGCAAACCATAACAAATTAGTTGATTACATATTTAAGCTTGCTGTTTTCAATTTCATGGCTATAATGTGAATGGCGGAAAAAGACGTTTTGGTAGTAAAAGATATTAAAGAACTTCCTGCGCTGAAAACTTGTACAACGATAACAACGACAAATGAAAAAATCTCACGAACAGATGGTTACAAAGATTCAAAACATTAGGCTGCATTAGATGGCTCAAACTGATGATTTCTCATAAATCTGTTTTGGGCTTCATAAAAACAAAACAATGTCATCTTTATTTATACAACTTATAGATGGATGTTTTTTGCACAATAAAAATCATGAGATTCTTAATGGCAAAAAGGGCATCAGGATCATCTAAATATAGGCAGGAATGTAAAAACATGGTGCCTTGTGTCTAAAGTTTAAGCAGCTGCCAGATCCTGTTCACGACTTCATTTTATATGTATACACCAGCACTGCTCCCACTGTGAGATCCTGGTTCAATTCTTGATGCTTTATATCCTATGAAAACAGGAGTGTGAGGGACTGGATGAAAACTGGACTGGTAGGACGCGGTGGGATTACCGGTATGAGTCAGTGAATACGGCGTGGTGTTTCGGCTGATGTACAAAGAGTGCCCTGGAGTGTAGATCTTTCCAGCATGGTTGGAACTCCGTATGGACGAAGGATAAGCCGTGCTATGCTGGTACAACAATGACGCATTTTCAGGCAGACTCGGGTTATAGACAACAGGAGGGTTGATTAATGCTCTGTCATTTGTCATTAACTGAGGGACGTTTTCCAGTGGCATTTCAAGCTGCGGTCCAGCAGAGCCATTGTTCAGCAGGGAGGGATGGTACGAAGTTGATCGAAGGCTTGGAACGCTAGAAATGGGATTGTACCTCATCAGGGCTGGCCTGCTGGCGAGGAAGTTGGCCGGGTGGTACACATCGAATGAGCCTTTCTCTGAGGGCAAACGGCGGCAGACAAACAACATGGCTGAGGCAAAAAGGAAGGCACCTGTCACCCAACCGATGTAAAGAGCTTCTCCCAGCTCCCTCCTTTGGGCATCAATCAGCAAAGGATTGTAAAAATCTCGAATAATCACATGACCTGTCCATGACACAGGGATAAAAACACAAATGCATGCCATGAACTGCATAACACCGGCAACCATCAGGATAATGGTTTTAGCCCGGTCATTACCCTGCAAACAGGAAAAACACCGCATTCCTGCCATGGCCACAAAGAGCCCCAGTCCTGACAAAGCCACAGAGCAACACATCAGGCCCCTGGCTGCCTGTAACTCTGGGGGCAGGAACAGCAGCGAGTCGTACACCTTACATTGCATCCGGATGTTGGCCTGTCTGTAGCAGTTCATCCACAGGCCTTCCCAGCGGGTTTCCATCACAATTATGTTCTCTCCAATGAAAGCTGTCACCTTCCACATGGGAAGCCCCGTTGTAGCCGCTGCCCCGATCAGTCCGATCAGGCCGACGCACATAGCAGCTACCTCTGAAACACCTTGAAGCATTGTGATGTGTAGGAGAGCTCAGCTGCGTTCAAAATCCAAAATTAGGAAGCCTCACGTTGACATCAAATTCTGATGCGTTCGTATAACATTTCCGAATCTGAGCCAGATACGTGCTCAAAGCAGTCAGGAACCTCTCATCTGATGCACTTTGTATGTTGTGAGAAGTGGTTTGTTATGGGAAGATGTTTTGCAGTCACCTGGTTGGCTCTGGGCAATGGGGGTTAAGAGGATCCTTGCTTATTTTGTGTTTCTGGTTCCTCTGGCGCTTGTGCTGTATCTGGGCCATCATCTTATCCAGCAGTAAGCATTTACAAAGACAATACCAGAAACAGCTCACAATGGCAGAAAATCTTTATCATTTGCAACGTTTTTATTCTCCATATTACATGTGATAAAAATTCAGAAGCATCAAAAACACAATGCAGGATATGAGTTCTTTCAGTTCCTCTATTGTCCACAGGGGAGCAGAGATGACCTTTGAGTTAACAAAACATAGAGGGAGCTTGTCACACTCACATACAATTATTGATGTTATGGACCAAACATGTGCTTTTATAAATCATATAACAAGTTTACAATAATAATAATGTTCCTTTTTTAAACTGCAGTTTACATTTGAACTCACAGCAAGTGAAATGATGTGCTCCGGTAGTACAAGAACTAATTTACCTGACTGAACAGAGAAATGTTCTCGTCACTCTAACATATTGTATGGAGCTGGAGTCAACCAGGAAACACAAAGATGGAAATGACACAAGTTATGACCTAATACTATCTATGTCCTTTATGTACACTGGGTAAAACCAGTGAAAACTGGTTAAAGCTAGGAAGTGAAGTATGAGGACTCTGTGCACTGGTGGGGGTAATTTGAGCTCTCACCTCACACTGTACACTTTTAAATAGATTATGTATAAACTGTATACAAACTGACTTAGTTACAAAAAAAAAATCCATTTTGACAGTTAACACGAATATACTCGTTTCACATTACCATCTGAGTAAATTAATTACTATATACATATATAACATCCAAAATTGTCACTATAATAAAAAGGACTTTCGCTATACAGTTTGATAAAACAACACCAATAATATTAATGGAAAGAATGAGCTTACGCAGACATTGTTACAATTATGATGCCAGTTGATATCAATTAACTAGTGCGCTTAAGGAATATTATGTATTATGTAATCATCAAACAAAGTATAAAACGATTTGGTGCAAAACCATTCATCCATATGAATCAGATGAATTTTCGTCCACAGTAAACTACCAGGAAATGTATCTTTTTAATATCAGCATCTGTTGATCGCTAAAATGTGTCACAGACTGCACCGCCAAGCAGACCAATATTTAAGAAAAATTGCCTTGCATGCATTGACAGTAAATGATCATCATTACCTCAGTCAATTTTAATGTTCAGAGATAAGCCACCCCGCTGTGTACTGAGGGATGATTTGAGTGGTAGGTGTAGATAGATGAAGGGTGTCTTGACAGCATTGGCTGTGGTCTGGGTTGTGGTTGAGGAATCAGCACCAGCTGCTGAGGCTGTAGAGGCTGCAGACGCTGTGGTGACTGAGGAGGATAGGCCATGTAGTCGGACGCCCTGGAGTACAGGTGCCTTTTTGAACCTTCGTCTTCGGACTGCAGGTTGCAGCAGGTAAACATGCATCCGCCAACAAACAAGAAAGCCGAGGACACCCAGCCAATGTACAGGGCCTCTCCGAGCTCCCTGCGCTGGGCGTCAATCAGCAAGGGGTTGTAGAAGTCCCTGATGATGACGTGGCCTGTCCACGACACAGGGATAAGGACGCAGATACAAGCCATTATGATCATGACTCCTGCGATGATGAGGACCAGTCGCTTGGCTCGATCATTATTCTGAATACATGATGTGCACTGCAACCCCACCAAACTGATCAGAAGACCGAGACCACCCAGCGCCACTGCAGAGCACATGAGCCCCCGAGCTGCCTGTAGGTCAGGCGATAGGGCCAATAGAGAGTCGTACACCTTGCATTGCATCCTGATGTCGGCCTGGCGAAAGCAATTCATCCACAGACCTTCGTAGCGGGTCTCAAACACAATGATGTTCTCCCCAATAAAAGCCGTGACTCGCCACATGGGCATCCCAGTGCTCGCTGCTGCCCCAATAAGCCCAATCAGGGTCAGTAAAAGACCCACTATCTCCAGCGCTGAATTGGCCATCCTGGGCTTTTCTTACTCCTCCAAGCTCATACGAACAATTATGTTCAGACACAGTGTAGTCGTTGGATGGAGTACGGAGCAGCTTTGCATCCCAGTGGAAGAGGAGGAGCAGGTGGACGTTCACCTGTAGAGTCTCCTCCCTGTCAACAGGACACCAGAAAGAAAGGGGTGTGATATGTGACCTGTTGCTATGAAACAGAATCCCCCAAGCCCTTTTTTTTTTTTTTTTACTTTGCACACTTCCCCAAGGAACTGCTGTGAGCTTCTACTTTGTTTATTCATACGTCTCCATTTACATTCTGTGGGATCTCACTTCACCAGCAACCTTTAAGGTTTAAGTTTAAGTTTTTATTTTTGTTTTAATTAGCAAGGGATGCATTTTCCAAAGTTCATAAAGTTCCCAAACTTGTAATTAGCTATCTAAGTATAAAAAGACTATGGACATCGTAGACATTGGTGTCTGAAACTTAGCCAAGTCTTTGTGCTGGTCTTATGTTCTATGTTAAATATTGTATTACAAATTGTAAATTTTGTAATTCTAATTGGACTATTTTTTTAAATATTCACAAAAACAACAGTTAACTCTGACACATGATTCATTGCTATGTGTGTTACGTGAGCATAAGCAGTTTGTTTGAGTCAGTATTGAATTTCTTCTCTGAGGATCTGACGTGGTTTGGTGGGTGGAGCCAGATCGACAATCTGGTTTTACCAGTTCAGGCACATTTCTATTGAAAACAATGGACAAACTCAAACGCCTTAGACAGGAAGTGAAAAAATTACTATCATGAGCCATAGTTTACCCTTTTTTCTGGAACACTTCAGTGGCTTTTAGTAAGACACTGAAAAGAAAAACTAAATTCACCTTTATTTCTCATTTTTATTCCTTTATTGGTCACCACAGTTGACCGTATATTTAGGCCAGCATTTTGAAAAAGTATTTACATTTTTAGCAAAAACAAAATTGTGAAACATAAATTATCTGGTGGTATATCATCTGAAAAAGGCCTAGTGCATAATTTGTTCTCAAAGAGCATGTCAGGAGAGGCTGTAAAGACAGCAATGTAACAGAAAGCTTTTGTATTACAAATTAAATATGTTGTGCCTGATGTTTGATGATGTTTAATTTGTCTTAACTGTAAGCACATGGATACAAACAAAGCATGGAGTAATTCAACACAGCTTGTCATGATCAAAACACAGTCAGTTCGTCAATGAACTTCAAACTCTGCAATATACTCGGCCCTCTTTGAGGAAGTAATGAAAGATCTGCCCATTTTCAGAGGGAGCCTCTGGTCATTGTTAAAAAAAAAAACAAAAACAAAACAACAACATAAAGAAAAGTCCAAAATTGTCTCTGGGTTTGATTTTACCTCACTAGTATTGACTTGGCGTATACATCATAGATCCAGGTGGAGGTACAGAGTACGGAGGCTGGTAGGTGTATGCCGGCTGGTACGTGTAGGGCTGGTATGCGCTTCCAGGTTGGTAGATATTTCCATTGGGGTTGTAAATGATCTTCTCTTCTGGATCCTGGGTGTGGGGAGCATGGCGACACAGCAGGATCACCCCAGCGGAGAAAAGCAAAGCTGATGTCACCCAGCCGATATAAAGAGCCTCCCCGAGCTCCCTGCGCTGGGCATCGATCAGCAGAGGGTTGTAGAAATCCCTGATGATGACGTGGCCGGTCCAGGACACTGGGATCAGGGTCGTGATGCAGCCCATGAGGAAGAGACAGCCTCCCGCCACAAGAACAATATGCTTGGTGCGAGCCCGATGGTCCACCACCTTGGTACACTTCATCCCCACTGCCGACACGATGAGTGCGAAGGTGGTCAGAGCCACAGAGGCACACATCAGACCCCTGGCAGCCTGGAGATCCGGTGGCAGAAACAACAGGGAATCATACACCTTACACTGCATCCTGATGTTGGCTTGTCTGTAGCAGTTCATCCATAAACCCTCCCAACGGGTCTCCATCACGATGATGTTCTCCTCGATGAAAGCTGTTACCTTCCACATTGGCAGGCCTGTCACGGCTGCCACTCCGATAAGTCCAATGAAACCAATGACGAGGGCCACTACCTCGCAGCAAATGGCATTTCGGCGTTTCCTTTTCTCGATTCTCTTCTTTTCCTCATATACAGAGTCTTGATATTCTGTGTAGGCCGCTGCCTGTTTCTCATCATAATACGAACCTACGTAAGACTGAGGTGGCTTGCTGTAGCCACTGTATGCGGTGTAAGAGGCCATTTTAGCTTTTTGCTGCACTCTTGCAGCTTAAGAAAGACATCTGAAAAGAAGAGCAGGTCAGGGAACTTATACACCCACGAAACAATGCTAAGGATGCAATGCAACTTTACTGGTTTTACTGCTTCAAACCCATCAGAGGAGGACACACCAAAGAGTGCTGCTTCCTTTAAATGCTAATACCAGTGACACAACCATCAACTCTCTGTCTCACTCATTTTCTACCACTTATCTAGCAGAATCAACCAACTATTTGAATTAATTAAAAACAGATAAAGTCAATGTATAAAGTCACATTTGAGCTTCTTTTTTATCTTTTAAACTTTGACCATTTGGTACTTTTCCACTATCATACAGCAGAACGTCACCGTTCTTTTGTTTTTGTTTAGCATTTTTACAAAAATTCTAAGTTTTTAGCTACAAGTCTGTAATAAGCCAATTAAATCAATACAATCTCTTTGCTGTCATTGATTAGGTGGCGTGAAAGTTACATTGTCTTTGTAGGTAAAATTATTTAGGTGGTGGCTATGCTACTGTGTGCAGGTAAACAACCTACAGTATTGTTTATGTCAGACCGAAACCTGATAAAACGATCAGACACAGTATCAAACTGACTCCTCCTCAGAAACATGAGGAGGAGTGGTTTATACCTGATTAACACCAGGTATTCACCATTTGCCAGCAGTTCTCACCTTGTACTACCAAAGTTCCTATTTCAGATACATTTTGTAAGAACCATAACGGAATGGTGGTTATCTGCAGTGTTACCTGTAAAAGTTTAGAATTTAACATTGTTGTTTTTTTTGTTTTTTTTAAATTGAAAACCAGAATACCAAAAGAAAGTGTAGAATCAAAGGTTTATTGAACTGTTTACTTGGACAGCATAAAAATGAGCAAAACCTGGACATTCATAAATGAAAGTGAACATCTGACAAAAAGACAAATTTAAAAAATGGTACAATAGACTGATCACATGGAAACATGGATTAGATTGACAACAGATAAGCACACTCAACCACTGCATGAAAACATGAATACAAACCTAAGGATTTGGGCAGAAAACGCGACCAAGATGCAGCCATCACTGTCACGGTGATTAAAATGGGCACATAATATTGTGAAAACAAATACATTAATCCAGAATTAGAAAACCCCTCAACGTCATGTTGTGACTTCAGACATTGTTCTTTAAATGTTGAAAATGCAATGACCACAGGGTGGACAGGAAGGTTCTTCACACACATTCTTGATGCTTATGAAAGCTGGATGGCCTCCTCGCTATGGAGACGCTGATCCCCTATTTCTGTGCTTCGACTCACCGCCAGCAGCTGTGCATTAGTGTAGGGGCTCATCCTCCTCTGATGAGCGTTTGCTATAACTGAACAGAAGCAGGATCCCAGTGATCAGCAGAACAGCAGAAGTGACCCAGCCGATGTAGATCGCTCCCCATCTCCCATTTCTCAGAGTCAGTCACCGGCGGGTTATACAAGTCATGGATGGCAGCGAAGCCAACCCAGCTGAGTGGGATGAGTGTGGTCAAACAGGACAGCAAATACAAAGCCCCCCCCCCTTAGGGCCAGGGTGACGCCTTGATGTTGTCACCAAAACAGTTGGTGAGAATCAGAATGATGGAGACAGCCATGAGCCCCCTTCCAGCCTGCAGCTCTGTCGGGAGAATGAGCAGTGAATCATATACCTTGCACTGCATCCTAATGTTTGCCCGTCTCCAGCAGTTCATCCACAATCTCTCCCAGAGATCCTCCATGACAACAAGATTTGCACCCATGAAGGCTGAGACCTTCTATGTCGGCAAGGCAGTGACAGTTATCGGCCCAAACAGGCCGATGAAGCCCGGGACGAGGGCGAATGTCTCCAGCTTAGCTCTTATGGCTCAGTGAGAATTGCAGCATTGCCTCTTTTCTGCTATCTAATGATTTGAGCAATTGATGAGTTTTGTAGCGCTTTAATATCACCCTGCCTGCAATGTCATTATACCAGTTCGTGAAGGCCTGACCTTGATTCCCTGCCCATGCATCAAGCATGAGTCTTATGACAACTCGTATTTGTTTGTTCGCTCCAAAAACAGAAATGATTGACGGTAATGACTGCTCGTCACACACCAATTAAAATGTGCTATTGCCATTCATGCAAGTCACGCAAGTCCGGTTTAGGTCACATTCAAATTTACTACATCCTCTTTCATTTTTTGTGTGTGACTGAAAAATGGGGGCAGTGTAAATCATTTCACCTATTTTTTTCACCAATTTGAAGTCCCAGGAGAAAAACTCACGCATGGCCAAAACACAAACCCCTTTATTTTTTTATCCAAGCCCACTCACATTGCAAGTTGATGTGCATCAACTTGAAATTTTATGTTTTTCAAAGGGTTTTATGATATATCAATAAACATTTATGTGTCTTAAGTGTTAGGATTATTAACTCTCTTCACTAAGGATGAAGAATCCACATAGTGTTCCTCATTTAATGAAATAAACTAACTCCACCTTGGGTGTACTCATTAGAAAAAGATCCGTAAAAATCAGTTGTCAGTCAGCAAGTTAAAATAGAGCGATTTTGCTTTCAACTGACTTGCCGTTTTGTAGCTTTAAAACGAATACACCCCTTATTAGGTATAATTCATTTTAACATGCTTTAACTAATCCCAATAACTAGTTGTTATCATGATTAGTTATTAACCAGTCACAATAAATGATGTGACTAGGTGTGATAATTTGACATAAGGAGGAGCGCCACTCCTTTCACTCAGCTGTTCTGGGCAAGGCAACAGTTTGCTTTTGAGGCAGAGACAGAAAATGGGAGTGAGATAGGGAAAGACGTAACAGGAACAGAAACCGTAGAGCCAGTCAGACAGGTTTGCCGGGTGATACTATCACCACGTCCTCTGCTGCTCAGAATGTAAACAAATCTTCTCTGCCTTAACGAGCGCTGGGAACTTGAAATATATCAAATCCATAATATATTCCCAAATTTATAATATATGATATTCCTGTATAGAAGAGGCCTCTAAGATGCCAGAATAAAAGGGTGGATTTTGATTGATTAAAGTAAAATTAAATTGAAGTAACTGATACCACAATGAAATGCCAAGTCACAGGCGGCCATGTACAACTACAGCAGGCTGCTGCCACCTGCTGTATGTACATATGACTGCATTTTCCCCGGCCCAAGAATAGCAATTAACATTTATTTCTGACTCAGCTTTCAATTTGGGTTAAAGATTAACAAAATGATCTGTTTGGTCAAATGGAGAAGTCCATTAAAGTGAAGTTTGGACCACCAACTCTGTTCCCTCCTAGCCCTCTGTCATTCAGAACCATATCCGGCTGATGCGGATCTGTAAAGATCAGTTTCATAGATAATAAACCACAGACTTTAGAATTGTATTCAATAATCAAAGATACAAAAATGAAGGAAAACTCCAGTATAATTATTTAAGTTTAAAATGTGTCATAGCCATATTATAACTACAGTAGTTTGATAGAAAAAAATCTATGTAATGAAGGTGATTTGACTATTTAGTTTGTAATTATATCACAATTACTTCTACTTATCTTATGAAAATTTTTTTATTTCAGTGTAAAAATGCTTATTACATTTTAATGAAAGTATAATTAAACTAGTAATACAAACATCAAAGTTTCATTTAGCAACTTGTTGGAATCCCAAGTTTCACACCTCAGTTTCATTCGCAGACTGAGCTGTTAAAAACACTGATGATTCTGATGGAGAATGACTGACTGTTGATGCTATGATCGGCCTTCAGATTTTGTCATACTGTTCCTCTTTTTTCAGTGTTTGCGACTGATGCACTAGAATTTTCCGTGAGATGCAGCAGTTGCTCAATGCGCACACACAAAAAAAAAAAAAAAAAAAAAATCGCTGATATGGCCATTGAAGTAGATTTTCTATAACTATAATATCTATAATGTATCCTATTTACTCCAGACGCCAAAAACTCTTTTAGTCTTTCTGTGATAACAGGGTCGGTGATTTTCACCATCATTTCGACTCTTAGTCAGCTGGATCCTATAAATGCACAAAGTGTTTCCTAATGTCTTCAGAAGGTTTACTCCCCCCCCTTTTTTTTTGTTCTACAATTGCATTCTCTGTCTGTGTTGCTTTGAAGCAGACATGCCTTGATTAGCTGCTCAGTTTCTTCTTAGTTTCTTCTTAGGCACGTTAGACCACATCACTAAAACTGTGTTGCGGGGAGGATATCAGCAGAGCTGCAAGGTAAAACTAGACAAACCCATGAATCAATACAGAGAGGGACTTCGACTTATAAGTAGGAAACAACTGTATTTATTATGATATCAATACATTTTTCTATATATACACAGTAATAAAAATGCAGTCTTAGTAGCACAATGAGTTGTTTACAAGTGTGACTTTTTCCCCTCTTTAGGCATAATGTCTCTTCCCTTGATTGCTTGAGCAAATTTCGACTTTCTTTGTGAGAAAAAATATTTCCTATGTTGTATTGTTGACAAATTAATTTACATATGAATAAATAAAAAAAAACAACATTGCTTTGTAATCCATTACCAGTCAACAATCTTTGAAAGTATTAAAAGTAACTGATGTGCAAATTCTCTAAAATACAGAGTGTGCACCTGAAATGTTAAGAATGACTATAATGTTGAGTGTTCTTTGAATGGCAATACCAAAGAGCAAAAAAACTAAACAAAAACAACAACAAAATGGTTCACAGCAAATAAAAAAATACATGAAACAGCAAATGCAAATTCAAGTAAAACAGGATTATGTTAAGTTAAAACAAATTACAATCCCCTAGTGTCTGTGACACTAGGAGGCATTACATAATTCCACTATTAAATGTAACCAGAGATCAACCGAAAATATTTTTCAGGCTAAAAAGACAGTCTGTAAAACAAGAGATCAAAATCATATATTATACATAACCAGGAAATCTGTTCCCAAAACATGTCAGTGTATATTCACATGAAAATGTACAAGTACAGTAAATGATGCAGTGAAGACAAGACTGTCCTTTGCAATTATTTATTCTATTTCTTTAAGGACAAATAATATACAGCCCTTAACTATGATTATACCTCTGAGTCACACAGACGAAACAAATATTAATGTTCTTACAATACCCAGATTTGGCAACAGCAGGCAGGACTATAGATTGCTGCCCAAATGTGCAAACCATGCCAGTCAAAGCAGTTGATTAGATTCCATGATTGTACCATCAGTTCATCTCTCGAAGCTCATGCTTCACTTGAATATGTATCAGCATTTGATTTGGGATAAAGCTCCCTCATTCTGGTTTCCTGTATTGCTCCACTGATGCTCTTACCTGTACACAAAGCAGTCCGCAAACATAAGGTAAGGAAGGATACATCTTCTACTAGCTGTGTGATATACGTCAATGCCCATGCATTGTTGGTGAAGACTGATGACAGATCTTTATGGAGCTCATGTAAAGCTGATAAAACATTTGCTTTCTGGATGTCCCGTTCAGCTTTTATTTGTTGCAATCCGGGGATGAACCCGATTGCTCCCTTCGTACCCAGATATCATCCTTCTCCGCTTGCTTTTGATCCTCCACGTTGTCGTTGCCCACCAAGCTCTGCTTCTCCGTGTCGACTGGTCCGTGTGTCTCACACACCGTTGGGGATTTAAGGCTCTCGCGTTCTTCTGTTTCCTTACTCTCCAAGGACAAAGCCATGACAGGGGCCTCTAGGTCAGCCTCGGCAGACGCCACTCTGGGCGTCTGAGAGAACTCGTCGTCGTCGTCGCTCAGGATGTCCGTCTCCTTCACCTCTTCCTGTTCCTCGTACTCTTCTAGGTCAAACTGTTCTTCCACCCAGCGGTCTGTGTCGCCGGTTAACTCAGGCTGATGCTGCTGGTCTGGCTTGTCCTGCAGCTGAAGCCGACTCGAGTCAGGTTCTTGTGGTGAAGCGAGCTCTTGTTCGGGTTCACCATCAAAAACGATGTCTGTGTCGATTGTGAATCGGTTGCGCACGAGCTTTCGTCTCCCTAGAGTCCTAGTTGGGGCAGATGCTGAAATTTTTTTTTTTTCAATGAATTAATAAATAAAAATAAATAAATAATAACAAAAACATTAAGGGATGACCAAGTTAATACTTTGAAGACATTTCACCTCAATACTAAATTAATATGAATTTTTAGGGTCTAGAGGGAAAAAACCCTATTCAATTCATTACAGGTGTACAGACAGTATAATAGATTATAACAGGAGGTTGGTCTGTCTGCACAGGGTTCAATATCTTCGTTGTAAATAAATGTTTTAAAAAAAATGGCTCTTATGAGAAACTGTCAATAGATTTTACAAGCATTAAGTTAACTAAAGACATATCTTCAAAAATTTATAAAGTCTATGAATGCATCTCAACCATGAAAAGAAGAGCTATGATTTTATGATTAGTATTATTATCATAACTGATATTATAAATACATTGGGACATTTTATTCAACACACTCAAGGACCCCTAAAAACGACAAATAAGTAGAAAAAGGCAAAACAAATTCAAATGAATATGAGTTGGCGGTAAAGAGAATAGGCAGGTTTGAAGAGGTGTATTTTCAGGTGGAAGCAGAAGATATTAAAAGTCCACATTACTTGTGGAAGTAAGGGGCAATACAGCAGAAGGCTCTGAACCCCATGGGAGTCAGATGGGCAGGAGGTGTTAGTGGTATTATTAGAAGAGGACGGTCTAAGAATACGAGTGAATGTGTAGATATGGAGTGTATCAGACAAACTGATATTACTCTTTTTTCACTTCACACTGCACCAAAGCCACCTGTCTGTGTCAAGTGAGAAGGAACACATTCAAAATTGGGACACACTGTGCTGTAGGGTGAATGCAGCCACAGACTGGCATTTACCTGCTCTATTTATGGCAGGACGGGCTCCCTTCAGGGCACAGAGACGCTTCCCTCCAAAGGGCACATACTGCTGATTGAGGGGTAAACTCTCCGTTTTCAGGAGCTGTCGACGGTGCTTTTCCCTCAGGATGGAATGGACCGTCTTCAGAAAGTCTTTTCTACTTTCCGGAGAGCTGCAGGAGATGGAAGGGCACATTATCGCCTTGACACTTTGTAGATAGTGTCACACAGAGCTTTCAGATGCACAAAAGCTTCAATTTGCACTGCATTTCAACCTCCATTAGCAGAGATCCTCACCTACAGCACAGCTGAAATACCCTCTCTGGCCTTCCCTCCGACTCTGACTTTGTGTGGACAATCTCACACACAGCAGAGCCCTCACCATCTGAGGATGAAATCAGCCATTCACATGTGATTTCATGCACAGCGCACCCTGAGAGCACACAACATCAGTATTGAGTCACTTGCCTGAATTGGCCAAGGACCTGACTTGAAGGGCGTCAGTTGGGATCATGTGACGAAACCGGAAAGGGTCTTTTTCATCCGAAGATACTGAGACTCGATGGGAGCCACCCTGCGTTAATAAAAATAATAATAATTATAACAAAAAAAGTGCATATTCCCCCTGAGATGCATTAAGATATAATCAGCTTTGAAGATGCATTTACAGTTGACCCAATGGCACAGCAAATTAAATTTACAATGCTGTAATGAAATGGGTTAATTTTAAAATGGACTAAAATGGAAATGATTACCATCTTCTTTTTCTGCTTGGACCCGTCCTTGCATACAAACACCACCGCTGTTTTAAACACTAAAAAAACAACAGAGGAAGAAAAGATATACCATTTAGCATTGAACGCATTACAAAAGGAGTAAAATTTAAATGTTGTGAATGTGGCGATTTTTAGGAGGACAAAAACATGAAAGTACTTTTGGTCACACTCATGATCATGTAATGATCACGAGAGTAAATCATGACATACCAAATGTAGCCATCTGAGGCTCTTTCTTCCATTTCCCTAAGGAGGCAGGAGGGTTGATCCACGTCACGCTGGTGTGGAGGAGCAGGTCACCCATGGACAGATCGGCAACCTAGCAAAGGCAAGAAATTACCTACAGTCACTTAACATGTAAGCTGTTGTTGAGAAAAACTGAGCCGAGCAACTGTTCATCCCCATGCACCTCCTTCTTCTCTCCGCTCTGCTCAGTGATGAGCTGATCGAACACTGCTCCAAACTCCTCATGGATCTTCTGCATCTCGTTGATGTGGCTGGCAACTTTGTTCATGGCTTTCATGGCAACTGCAAAGGATTGTGGTTATAGTTATAATTATTGAATTGTTAGGATTGTATGTGTTAGCCCCGGTTCTCCCCTGTCAAGATGAGCTTATCCCCTCAGTCAGCCCTGGAGCTGGGGTCTTACCATCCAGATGGTAGTGCTCCTCACTGTCCGGGTCTGTGAGGGAATAGAGCTCCTTCAGCAGAAGGGGATACTTCAGCACCCTCTGGATGGGTTTGATCAGATATGACTCCAGGGTGGAGGAGTGCTGCTGCTTGGGGTTGCGCTCGTCCAGGAATGCCTTAAAATCAGGATCCGTTTTGGCTGGAATTGCAGAAAAACAACACTTACTGACGTGTTTGCATGTAGATTCTGCTCTTCAGCAGCTTACTCGGGTAGTTTGGTTTATGTCATTTATATGCCCTGTAATTTTTTTTTTTGACCACAGCAACTTACAGCATATTAAAAAAGCTGTTTCAAAATAAACAATCTTATGCTTAAACCAGTTATTTATATTTTACTTTGGCATAGATTAAAAATCATCTATGCCTGAGACAGTTTCATACATTTTATAGATGTCTCTTTTCACTGAGAAACAGCCAAACACAAGTGGGCAGGAATAATCTGTTCACTGCTTTAAAAACAGCTTTAACCAAGTAGCACCTCAGCCAACTCATTATGGCCAATGACCAGTTGAGTCACTGAATCTATATGCAACAAACAAAGCCATCCACTTTAGTGTTCAAAGGAGTGGGAGTACCAGCCAGGGAGCAGGCTGTTTAACAATGCTTATTCTATAATGTCACTGAATGTTGCAGGGTGTTTTTTTTTTTTTTTTTCATCTTAAGAGCCACCAGCTTGAAGGTATGCAGAGGTCAATGGATCAGCCGTCTGGCTGACAACTCCACAGAACAGATTTATGGAGCCTTGCAGGACATGGCAGATGGTTGATGGATAAATGCATGTTCTCCTTTGAGCCAAGAAGGAATGTTAACTCAAGAGCACATTAACCCACCCTTCACAAAGACCTTGGGTACTTTAGTGTGGCTTGCGCAGAAAGCACTATATATTTTAAAACGGTCGGCGTAGTAGAGGAAAGAGCCTCCCAGGGAGAAGAGGATTTTCTGTGGAAAGAGGAAGACAAGTTATCCGACCAGTGGTTACAGAGTTCATTGGCGGGTTAATGCTTGTCAATAGTCATACAAGGTCGGAATACCTTAAACTGATCCACTTTCTCCAGCTTCTCAAGATCAGGAACCAGCCTGGTCCCATCCTCCAGGGTTCTGAGAAACTCAACTTGAAACTCCACCATCTCTGGCAAGTTCCCAAACAGTACATCGAGCTGGAGGAGAACAGCATTTGAGCAAAATCAAAATAACTGCACTGTCAGTGCAAATGCCTCTCTTCATGCGGTGTATCTAATACAAGTCCCTTGCTCTTGTTAGAGCCTGGAAATACTCAAAACACACAACAGCCAAATGAATGTCATTATGCAATTTCAAACGCCCCCCTCTCTTTCTCTCTAGTCATCCACCCCTGTTGTCCTTGTACACAGCTACTTTTCACAGGATTATGTAACCCACTTTCTTTGAAATATATCAACAGTTCTGACATTTAAAAGCCTCAAAGGCCCGTGGGGGAAAATTAGACATACCTCATCCTGAGTGAGAAAGGTCTCTTTCTGCAGTGGGGTTAAATATCTCCCAATGAGGCAATTGAGATCCTATAAGACAAGAGTGCAGTATGTGAGATTTAAGGTTGCCCGTGTAATTTTGTGGATTGGTGGAATACATTACATACGTGCGGCTTAACACAAGTTCTCAATATTCATTCCAATTCAACAGTGACCACTCAAACTACTCAGCAAGGATTTTTTTTTAGTATGCAGCTTCAAGAATATATTATTTTTTTTTATTTTTTTGTGTTTTTTCTATCCTTACAATTGAGTTACAGTTGAAGTGCCACTGCTGCAAATTGCAGACACAGACATCAGATGCAGCCACATGTCTTGAGGTAAGTGGAACAAAGAGCCCGAGTCCACCAAAAATACACCATCAATCATGCACATTTCATGATTTCTGAAATAAGTACACATGCTCTCCCTGTAATGACGTATAACATTTTAGATAGCTCTGACATTATTCCATTACATTCCCTCTACAACCAGGTTATTGCACGGGGTGGAAAAACATTAGGCAATATCCAGGCAAAAGCACAGCTGCGTCCCCTTATGTCTCCTGGGACACGGGGATAAATATGGATTGGACATGTGGAATCGGTAATGCGTGGGGCTAGCACAACCTGCAGCAGACAGATACACTGATCGATGGACAGAGGGAACGCATGCACTCTCACAAGGACCATCTGCCACACACGAGCAAGATGGGTCATACTGACTTTGACATAGGTTCGTTCGGTCTCCACGAGCTCGCAGATGACTTTGCGGAGCTTGTCGGCATCAGAGAGCTGCCGGAGAGTTGCAGGAGGTGGGAAGGGCGAGTCCGGGCTGGGCGAGGAGGACACACACGCCGAGGGATTCATGTCATGGAGACTGCGACAGAAAGCGGCAACTTGCTCTGTACTCTGCAAAAAAGAAAAAAAAAAAATTATCAATTAATTTAAAAAATTGATTAAATTATGTAACTCCAACTTAAAGTCCTCATATCCAAATATTGATCTTTCAGCACAGAAGCAGCACCTCAAATATTAACTTGGAGCTATCACTTTCCACCTGCTGATGATGTGTTCAGGTTCATGACTGTGCAGAGAGTGAGCCTGGAAAGAGGCAGAGAGGCAGCTCGGAAGAAAAAAAAAAAAAAAAAAAAAAAAATCTTTCGCACTAATTTGGTCTATTTTCAGTCTGTCATAACAATGACTCCCCGCCTCCCTCTCCTTCATGCATATCCCTGTTCTCCCTGGTGTTTTCCTCCTACTGACAGACCAGCGGTGTAATGATTCATCTCTTTTACAGAATCAAAATATACACACAACCCTGTGTGTCCACATACAGTATGGGTTGCCCTGGAGACCACCCCTGGTGTGCATTACACTATCATTTTGGACAGAAATAGACCCCACTCAGTGCCTGGGCGGCTGAATTAATACAAACCACTTTGTTTGCAACAGACTATAGCCTGAACAGCCATGACAACATGAGGATATTTTAGCTTTTTACAGCAGTACAAACACAGACTTGTAGGCACAAAGAACTCTTTTCTTTTGTGGGAGAAGCTTTCATTTGATTCTTTACAGAAGATGATATGTTATAAACTAAGTGAGAAAGTCCCCGCAGTTTTGGCCAAACAACAGGAATCACTGGCACGTACTGACACCACTCAGTATGATAGACTCGTAGGATTTTTTTTAATTGGCCAGACAGGAGCAATTTATCCTGTCACACCTACAAAGAATAATAATACAGCCTCCACCAAGCTATAGGAGATTGAACATTATTGTTCTTAGATAAGAATAATCTTAGTTAAGATGTGTCAGTGTCCGTCTACACATCAGGATAAGAATGTCAGAATAGCGTTTTTTCATATTGGATACTACTATTCATATGCAAAACTGATTATCTAATTTCACTTTTACATTCAGACTGTTCACAAAGTAGACAGCGGGCAGAAATAAGCACAGTTTGCTAAAATATAATATGAAAGAAAAGTACAGATGGAAGTACAGAACAAAGGAAGAGCCCCGTGCTATCGAATGACTGTCATGCATCCTCTCATGCAGATTTGCAAATGGCAATGGTTGGCAGCATTGTTACCCAATCACACAGGCAAATTTGTGTGTAAGGCACAACAGCCCCTTTGTCCTTTTGTGAAAATGTTTCCGAAAATAATCAGGAAGCTCCCAGATCAACGGATGAACGGGCAGGTGCTGTAATATCTGTAAATGCAACACTGTAAATACAACTTACACCAATAAACTGATGTTGATATCGAAGTCTGCAGTGAAAGCAGTTTTGTAAATCCTCTAAACTTAGATTTTTTTGCTGATAAAGTCACGTAAACATAAGACCCAGGGAAAGTAACCATAACCTTTTTGGGTTTGTTTTTTTTTTTTTTACAAATCAAAATCCCTGCCAAAGGTCAGTCCCAGAAACATTGCTCTGTTCATAAACCCATTGCTGTTTCTGTGTTTCTAATAACATGAGAGAACCTGTCAAAGGAAGTTTAACTAAGCTTTAATACCCTCCATGAAGATGTAGTTCTTTACTGATGCGACATTTTATGTTCAACCCAAAATGAAGTTCAACTGCAGTATGAAAGCAATGATGTTAGAAAACCAGCAGGCACAACAAGCAGGAGAAGTCACGCAAAGGAAATACAAATTGAAAGTAAACACACATTTTCTGCCCCTGTACACTTATCAACGGAGCTCATCTAGGTTTACAGAGTTCAGTCAGAATATCACAGTCCAGTCAGAGTCCTCACTAGGATAATTAACACCATGGCAGCTTTGGTTGCATGGACAGTCATGGCAGAGAGAAGACACGAACAGAGCAGGTGGGGCAGAGGATCAAAGCCTTCAATATCACATGAAAAGAACAATATGTAGATAAGAGAGGCTGAGAGATGAGTGTTTCCCCAAACAAATGAAATATAGATTACAAACAGTTTCGAAGCGTGAAAGCGCAGATGATGGAGTAGGAAGAGGATTGCACGTCTGCTCTCTGAAACTAAGATAAGCCTGAGATCACAAACTGAGACTTGGGGGTGTCCAAGAGAGAAACCTCTGCAGGAGTCATCACAACGACAGTCAGGCCAGTTTGTCAAAGACGTGAAGTCCAACTCATCCAGAGTCAGGTCTGCAGAGACCCCGCTCCCACATGCAGCAATTGATTTTGGCATCCAGTGGAACACTCCAGTGATTACAGGGCAACTCTGTGACACGACGGTGACTCACAGCTTCCTGTCGTCTGCCTGTAGCAGCCATGAGGAGGTGTAAAACAAACCAAGGGAAGGAAAAGGTGGTTTACACTAAAAAGGAATAAAACTACAACAGCAGCCCAGCATCTCTCACAGCAGCAGCAAAAACTAGGCAGGTAAAGGGAAAAGTGACACAAAGAAGGAATCTCACCAAATGAAGCATGTCATAGATGGATTCTGAGGAGCGCTTGCTGTGCTTGTTCCACTTCAGCACGGACATAGCCGGGCGCAGATGACAATCTGACAGGAAGTGACTCCAGGCTTTGCAAAGAGTCAAGTCTACACTGCACTAAGAGTCTCCAACACATTTATCAGCCTTTTATTCTTTCGTCTGCTTTAAAAAAAAAAGAAGAAGAAGAAGAAGAAGAAGAAGAAGAAGGTGCTGTGGAGCTTGTGATGAAGGTCCTTCCTCCTCCTCTCCGCCCACCTGCACTTATAGCCTTCCAACTCCCCCTCTTTTCTCCCTCCGAGTCTGCTGTAGATCTGCCACTGATGCTCTGCTGTTTCCTCCGTCTCCCTCCCTCTCTCCCGCTCTCTCTCTCTCTCTGTTCTTTATAGGTTGGATGAACTTAGGCACTCAGCGTGAGTATAAAGATCTGGCCAACTCCAGCAGCATTGTAAATGAGTCCTGAGAGCAAAAAGGAGCAGGAGGGAAGGGAGTCTCCTCCTCAAGGTTGCAGTGGAGCAGGATTGGCCGGGTGAGCCACACCACAGTAGAATATAAATGCAGAATTTAGGGAACGGTTGGGGGGGGGAGCTGTAACTGAACAGGATAAACACAGGAACAAATAGCGTGGGAGGTGCTTTGCAGGAAGAAAATGTGGAGGCATGCCAAAATGGATCGAATAATTAGTGAATCAAACAAGGTACGTGCTCCTAATAATTCCACAGGCTCTGAAAAATGCTCTTGCTCAGATCAGTCAAGGAAAGAACAGGGAGGTTTAGATGTTGTCTGTCTGAAGAGATCCAACAACAGTTTTTCTTCTTCTTTAAACTGTACCATTAGAAAGAACACAAGACTGACACTGGTACTGTATAAAAACGTACAGTTGGGAGTGATTTCAGATGACAAAATATCTTCCATCTGCACCTTGTGCTTCAGGCAGAGCAGAAATGTATATTGTTGCCTCTTCAACGTCAAGCCCTGTCTGTGGCTGGTTAAAGTCCAGATGGTGAGTCTGGGAAGAAGCACTCCCTTTGAATGGTTTGGCACTGAAACCTGACAGCTAAACAATTTGACCGGCTAAATAAATGGCAGAGCAAAACGGGGCCCGGAAAATAGTTTCCTTCACACTGCATCAATGATGTGCTACCGTAACAGCTCATTGTTTTGCCCTTTAGTGCGCCGACAGAGGTTACAAGTAAAAAAAAAAAAAAAAAAAAGTATACATTTTCAGGCCTTAGAACTGGTTGATAATACTGCAAGCTTTCACTGTTTCACATTTGTTGCAACAAAATGGTCGAGGTTATCACAATGTACACAGCAGGGACAACCCATGAGCAGATCCATTGGCAAACATTTTGTTCTGTTAGTGAGCTGCTAGTGCAAATCCACACATCACTACCACATTTCGGTGACGCAGGCTTAAATTTTCCCTCATCGCTGCACTTTGAAAGTTTTTCTTTTTTTTTTTTTTTAAAGCTCTTACACCAATTCACCAAACACTATCGGTGCTAAACAAATACCAAGAAAGCCAGTAATTCAATGTTTCATCTTCAAACGTCTAGCCTCAAAGAGAAGGAAGTCGAAAAGACAAAAGGCCCAATTCAGCAGAGCAAAACACCACTTAAAACCACCATAGCTACATGTCTTTATTTTGTTCATATATATATATATTTTGCAGCAATTATTATTATTGATAACAATTATCAAGCAGACAACTAACCAAAATTTGATAAAAGGTTTGATGAATTGCATCTTATCAAATAAGAAAAGAGTTGGATGTTTGAATTAAAGAGAGAACAGGTATAAGAGCAGTTCTGTGAACAGTCCTCACTCTGAGTGAGTATGTGGGATGACTGAAGATCTCACAATGATCCCTGGATTTAGTCACTGCAGTTAGTACAATGATGAATAGCAGTAATCTACTGTTGCGACAAAAGATGAACTAATGGACAATCAATCCTTTCATTGAGCATTTCTTCAGCAAGGGCTCTGTTCTCCTTTGAAAACTGCTGGTTTAATCTCATTTAGATTATTTCCTTCTTTTTTTTTTTTTTTTAAACACAGAAGATGAAGAAATACTCATTTTGTCAGGCAGAGAACTCAGCAGCTCAACAGTAGAGTGTGTGTATGGTCTTTTTTCTTATTTGCTTGTCTAACCACTCTTGCACTTTCTGTCTACACTTTCTTTTGTCATGTGTGCCTGTTTTCATTTGGAGTCAAAATGAATGCATCTCCATTCATTACATGATCGTAATCACCACGTCTAATAAAGCATTTACACTGCAAGCTCTATCAAAGAGCCATGGCCTTGCGGGTACATTCTAGTGAATCTTAATGCCCAAGATACTCTTTGTTCAATAAGATGTACTTATTATTTTGTTATATCAAAAGAACTGGTTCATCTACACAGGTGGTGTTTGTCAAAAAGAAAAAAAAAGGAGGAAGAAACACCTAATGTAGTGTTTGTTTCGTGAAGCACAGGGTTAACACCTTGGCTGTAGAAACACGGACACCGCTCTGCTTTCTTGAGCAAAATGAAATGAGCCAGTAACAGATGGAGCTTCAAAGTGTGGAGAAGCAAACTGTTCTCCAGTGCTATTTTCATTTTTCATAATAAGGAGAAAGGGGTGCGTGTGTGTGTGTGTGTGTGCGCGCATGTGTGGGGGGGCTGTGTGGATGACAAGAGCTGGAGACAAGCAGCAGAGCCAACACATCTTAAGAGAGATGTGCTGTCAGAGGTTTTCTGTGGCGATATTCAATCAGACTCCGCAAATGGATAATCAGACGGCACCCTTACCTTTCTGCACTCATCGAACTCACTGAAGATTGCAGAGTCATCATCCAGGCTGTCCCCCGAGCTCTCCAGCAGCAGTCCCACCCCGTCGTCCAGGATCTCCTCTGAAATGAAAACAAGTCAAGCATGAGCGCCATTTTCCTTCACATTAAATGATTACTTTTTCACAAGCACTCACATACATAAATAAGGCCCTTGCTTTCACTCTGTCATTAAGATTTAAGTCCTTTATGTAAAACATGCTGATGCTTCATCAGTCTAAACACAAAATGAGGCTGCCACCCGAGCTGAGAGTTGCCTGTCCTCTCCCTGTAGACCTTGTAGATTCAGAACGTTGGCATAAATGTCTCCAGGGATGCTAGCAAGAAGATTTCTTCTTCTCAGAAGCAAAGGAAGAAAAGATCCAGGCCTGAGATCTGTCAAAGTTTGCCATTTAGTATCCTTTGGTACAAAGTGTTTAGATGTAGCATAATTACTGTCTACAGGTCAACTGCAACTGAGGGCCTTCATACAATGAGCAGGATTTCTGAGAAATGGTGTTTTGATGTTGGATATGCCCAGTGGGCAGCTTTGAACGACTGAGGGAAAGAAAACAAAGAGGGATGTGTGTTTATCAGGTTCACCTTGACTCTGGGAAAATATGTCAGTGTAGAGATCTTCCTCCGCGTCTGAGCGGCGCGGCGGCACATAGCACAGCTGGCGGCGGTCTACGGAAGGCAGGGTGTTGACCGTCAAAGCAAGCGATGCTTGAGAGAATGCTGCCTTCATGTCAGAGAAGTTCAGACTGTGGGAGTCTTTTCCGTTGAGCTGAAGTATTTCATCCCCTGCGTTTAGACCTGCAGAGCGGGAAAACCGTCAGCTTTGATGCAGTTAATAATTTTCTATCTCCTCTAAGATGAGATTGTGGCAACAATCTATCTAATTTTTCATAACTTACCATTAAACTTCTAATTAAGATTATCAGATGACATGTCGTAAGAAACAAATAAATAATTCATCTTTAGTCATTTCCAGATAATTTATACATATATAGATTCTTTGCCTCTCACACCCACCAGTCCATGCCATATGTCCGCGACTGGGACAGCACAAGTATGTTGCTGTCTGCTTCCAAGCAGTACTGCATGTTCTCTTTCTGCACTGTGCTAAAGCCCAGGATACTCCAACCTCACTCAGCCCTCCAGTGCAGCCTTTTCACACACCCTTGCTGCAAAGTTAGATTGGAGTGTCCTATTCAGCATCATCCTTCACAAAGGCCAGTGCGAAGCAGGGTGGTTATGATTATAGTAATCAATGTCCTGGAGAGCTGCTGTTCTCTTTGAAGCTTTCCCTGCCTATTGAATAAACATGCCCTAATGCATTTCTGAAAAGAAGCTGTAAAAATATCTATTGAACTCCCGAGAAAAACGCTCCATTTTGTGAACACATGTAAGGGGCAGAAAAATGGCCATGATTTTTTATTTATTTATGTTTTCTCTTGCTGTAACTCATCAGTGTAGAGATTCAGTCTGAGTGAGTTCATTTGATGGAAATGAAGGGTAATGAAGGGTAATGAACCTTTGGCAAAGGCTAAGCCACCCGCCTTCACATCAGTGATGTAGAGCTGCTGTACTTCGTCTTCCTCTACCACTGAAATGGAGAAACCTGGACGAAGGGAAGGAGAGGTGAGAGAGATGAGAAGAGGAGAGAGAACAAGAGAAGGGGGACTGTTATATAAATCATATCAGGGGGATTTGTGCGGTGCAAATCTGAACAGTTGTGAAATGTGAAAAAAAAAAAAAAACAAACACATGAGGTTGTGTATAGGTCAAAGAAAGTCAATTATTATGCTGAAAATAGCACCACATATGAAATCCCTGACAACAAGTTGATTAAATCAGTTTACCCCAAAATATCATTAGTCATAATAATCCAAACGGGTTAATTTACCTACCGTAACCAATCATGCAGGATTCATCTCTGTCAAACTGGACTACTTTCGTTATTTTCGAGCACAGCTCAATTTCTTTGTAAAGCTGTGAAGAACGAAAAGAAGTTATATAAATCACGAAGCAACGGCCTATTTTATTCATACTGTGGTGGGTGGGTTATGGACTGAACAGGAAGGGCATGTTCATTTTCTCTATTCTTGGACAAAGCAGCTCTAGCAGAGTCCTTATCCATGTCATGATAACATGAAGCAAACACAAAAGTCACCACAGATACCTTTATGAAGGCTTTCTGTGAACTGACCTGCTGCACAGGACAAGTACGGTTTGGTAGGAAACACATGAAATAATCAGTAATTGATCTCTTGGCTGTAGTTTTCTGCATATTGGGATTCCCCACATAATCCAGTACACTCACCGGCATTTCTTTAAATCTGCTTCTTGACCTTTCTAATCTTGAACAACCCAGTACAGAAGGAGGAAAAGAAATTATGATCAAGCAGGGAGTCACGTACCAGGTCGCACACATCTTCCTCTGGTTTAGGAATGTAGAATTGCACTTGGTTTTCGATGAGGAACTTGAGTCGCAGGTAGTGCTTGGTGGGATCGAGCTGGTGAGCCTGGGGAACGAGGGTGAAGTGACAGACAGAGGATCTCTCTAACCTTTTTTTTATTTTTTATTTTTTAAATCTAGTTAAATGATGTTATGGCAGTCGGGTGTCCACCCTTGCCAGTCTACCACAAAGCAGAGAGAAAAAAAAACAAGCACTCAGACTCACATTCTCGCCTACGGGACATTTAGAGTCACCAATTTACCTAATGTGCAGGCCTTTGGCCTGGGGGAGGAAGCTTTAGTAGCCAGAAAGAACCCACACAGGCGCAAGGAGAACACACAGAAGCTCATTCGAGTCACTGTGATGTTACCTTGCAGATGGTTTCCAGAACACAGAGTGCCGACTCCCCTGGTTGGATGATGGTGAGAACCGGCTGATCATTTGGCAGACACACCCAGGAGGGGGTGAGGTGGTCGGGGACCCAGATGTCGCTCTCTGTGCTGGGCTGTGGAAGGCTTTTCACAGTTCCCTCCTCACCCATCTTTCAACAAAGACATTAGAAAACTAATTCAGGCTGATGCTTCAGTCAAGATGAATATTTTACTATGTAACAATGTTTTACTGCTAACTTTGATTTGATTCAAATAATTTATCACTACACTGCTGTGACTGTTATTTCTGAATCATTTGCCAAACTACACTCTGTCACCAGGCTTTTCCATCAATTCACCCACAAAGCAGTTGCAATACCATAGTATAAGGAGCACAGTTCATCAGCGTACATTTTCTTTATGGAAATGAAGGAGAATTACAGCTTCTAATGTTCCTGAGAGGCAACAGCTGGAACTCGGCTCTGCTACTGACTCTGGATATATAGAGGGCTAATATTTCATTGACCTCAATGTTTGCTAAAGATTTAGCTGATGAAGGCTGCGCTCTTGCTCCATCTCCACCCCGCTGTCAAACCTATGCAAACACAGAATGAGTGACTCCTCCTTACTCTGTGTTCCTTAGCAGGATCAACATATATCCCATCTATAGGCTTTTTTAATGGCTCTTCACCGTCAGCAAAGACCTGCAGAGACAAGAACAAGATCCATTGGTCGTAACTCAAGCAAAAATGTGGAGGTGGAGCAAGGTACCAAAGCATTTCCATTTCTTGCTTTGAAACTTAAAAAAAAAAAACAAAACTGTGCAAGAATGGAAAACCTCACAGACCTGGTTGATAGTGGGATGGGCTTTTGTCTTTTTCTTTGAGGTAGTGTCCAGACCCCAGAGGGAGGAGAACCTGCTCTTGCGCTTGCTGCAGGAACGTGACATGGCCTGCGTTCGCCGTCTAACTCCGCTCTCTGTGCGAGCTGCCACCTTCAAATGAAAAAAAAAAAAAAAAAAAAAAAGATTAAGTAAACATAACACCTCATTTAGGGATCAACATTAGCCATGTAGCCCGTACAATAGCCATTAATGACTTAATGTACACAGCACATTAACAACAGGAGGGCCTGATGCAGGTTAAATGGAGGGGCCACAAAAAACAAGTCACATGTAACGTGCAGTAAGTATAAGTGCAGAGTTACAGAGATAATATTCATGATTAGTACATTTTCCGAGAGCAAAAAAAAAAAAAAAATTATCAAGAAACTTTTCACCAAGCCGTTGCTACAAGAACTTTGTTTTTAAGCTTTACTGTCATTAATACTTTACAGCCAAATATGAAGCTGTCATGTCTTTTTCCACACATGAGCACTGGGCTCAAGCAGACTTTTACACAACCTGGAAGTTCTAGGCTACGCATCTGAGAGGGTGCAAAAGTAAAAGGTGTTTCAAAATGTGCTGAAGCAGCCATTAAAAGAGTCCTGAGCATGTAGGAGAAAGCATGTTCTAATCTCAGCATCAGCACTCATTCTGATGTTTCATGTTCTGTCACCGTTTCTTGGCCGTTTATGGACATAACGCTGATCAATGTATTCGTGGAAGTGAAGATAAGGAAATGAGGGAGAAATAAAAGTGTAAGAAAGATAAAATAAGTGGAGGACAGAGGTGTTAAAATTTGTCTTTTGTTAGGCATGCTGCTATCTCGCCGCTCAAACACCCACTTGCTCCTCAGCACTGCGTTGGTGGTGAGGGAAAAAAGGAACTCAATAAAAACACTTCTATGAAAAAAAAAAAAAAAAAAAAAAAAGACATTTTCCTGTTCTACCAGTGTTTTTAGCTGTGGAGTGCGTAACCCTAGTGCAGCAGTGGGAGGCCGTAACTGAACCAAAGCCTCCCAAACCTGAGCCCTGCAGAAAAGAGTGGTTTGACACAACGCATTGGAATCAATTGCCCTGCCTGGAGAGTCATCAGGTGCACTCAACTGTGCCAATGTGCATTTTGTTCTGATCTGAACCTCTATAAAAAGGACAGTATAGTGTTGAGAGAAGTCATTCTACAACTGAAAAGTTGCAGGTTTAATCCAAGCTACAGTTTATGTTGCAGCAATGTGTGTATTTAAATAAATTAAATAAGGCCATTTGGTTAGAATGAGATATATTTACCAGTGCATGGAAGGAGGAGACCGAGAATATACCCAGTCGGCCCATCGCTAGCTTGGTGGGGCGAGAGGCAAAGGCCAGGAGGCGTTTGGGGTTGGGCAGCTCTCCTCCCTGCAGGCTGGCCAGGTAGCACCTGAAGCGGAATAGATCCATGTGAAACTGCTCCAGATTCTGCTCCCACAAGAAGATCTGCAGGGTGAGAGGGACACAAGAACACATTTGTATAACTGTATGATCAAGGCTCTTGCGTTTCAAACGTTGAACCAAGATGGAGGACCCCCCCGCCCCCCAGAACCTCCATTACCACTTTGCCCGAAGTTTAGCCGATATGTGCGCTTTGTGCCTAATGGTTAGATGTTTACTGGGGCAGTAGAGCAGGACATTGAGATTATTCATTGGGGCGTCCCCTCCCATTCACGGTCCTGCACTGATGTTTTGAAGAGGCAGCCAGTGCCATGGCAGAGGGCTCCATATCACTGCCAAGTAGCCCAGAGACAAGGAAGAAACAATACTTCACATTCCACTGGCAGATAAAGGCTGGGAGTGTTTCAGCTTTCCGAGGAGTGGGCCTATATCCATTCAACTCTGCACAATGTGAAACCTGACACTGCCAAATACAACCAGGCTCTATCTAACTGACTGTACAAAGGCCATTTGATCTCCCTTTTCTGAAAACAGACCTATTAAAGACAATACGAGCTTTGCAATTAATTGAGAGAATGGCAGACTCTGAACTGATGCCAACTGCATAGCGTGTTTAAAAAAAAAGACAAAAAAAACAAAAAAAAACAACGTGTGGTAGCTGATAGCTGTGTGGGATCAGACATCAAGCAGATGATGCCTCAGGGATCTGTAATTAAATCTGCGCCCTCACCACATTCTTCCATCACCTCCTATTGACTACATTAGAACAACTTGAGGACATTGACAATCCAATTTATGTGCAACTTTTAACTATGGTGTGAAAATAATTCTTGTAATTGCTCCTACAGCTGTGAATCAGAATGAGTGAAAGACATCTTAAACACTACAGCTTCTTAAGAGAAGCTGAAGTTCATCCTGGAGCAGATCTCTTGCTCTTTGAAGTTTAAATGCTGTGCCAACAGTCACAAAAGCAGCAGGAGGTTAAAGGCAAGAGCTCTTATGTTGCTGTAGTACTCTGTGAGGTTATCTGATATTTTAACAAAAATCACAGATCGACAGACCTTTTCTACAGCTTAACCGTTCCTTGGTGGTTTGTTGAGTTGCTCGAAGATGCTTTAAATAGGTAAATAGGTTGGTTTGCACTAAAATTGGCACCGCTGAAGAAAAATAGTCCCAGCACCAGTGGTTCTTTAATACTGTCCCATTAATATCCTCTAAACTAATCTGAATTTATTCAAGCCTCTCACATTAATGGCCCCCGTCACCATTTTCTGTCTATATAATATCAGGTTCAAACCCAAACCACAAGGCAATCCAGTGGTAGGTTTGTGCTGGTCCCAGGCCTGGATAAATGTATAGAGTTGCAACAGGAAGGATATCCGGTGAAAAAAACTGTAGCGAAATCAATCATGCAGTAACAGAGCTGACTTGCTCTGGTGACCCCAAATAGGGAAAAGACAAAAGAGAGAGGGAAAATGAATTAAGTTATATCAACATTTTTAAATTACTGTATAAAAGAAAACAAACAATGAATTTATTCAAGCTTATTTTTAAACCTTTTGAAAAAACACATTTCCAAATACTTCTGTGATGTGATTTTTTATGTTTGCTTGATATCTACTGGCTTCCTCAAGGGAATCAGTCAACTTTGCAAACTCCCTCTATTCAAGATAATATCCCACCAAAAAAAAAAAAAAAAAAAAAAAAAGACTGCACGTCATGTGAGAGAATAAAACCTACTTGATCCAGAATTGTTTTCCTTTTCTTGGTGTCGGTGACGGCGGACAGTTGCATGTCTCCCATCTTCTTCATCTTCTCGTCCATGTCGATCTTTTGCTCCAGCTTCTTGATCTCAGCGCGGAGCAGCCGCACCGTGTCCTCTCTGTGGTGCTGGCGGGCGACGGCCGTGGCACATGCTGAGTGGATGGCTGTGATCCAATTCTCCAGCTCCGTCTGGCTGCAGGTCTGCGTGGGGGCCATGAGACAATGTAAGGTCAGAAGTCAAACACCTGCAACACCAGCTCCTTGACATTCAAAATAAAAAACTTTTTGTTTCCTCTTCCTGTGCTGATTCACTGGTAATTATAAAAGCAAATCGGTACGAGAGCAGAGAAAACAGAGTATGTATAATTCAAGGTAATGTTTGCCCACAGGAGAATTCAGATGACATTTAAGCATCCTCTTACCTGGAAAAGAAAAGCATCTCCCAGCGAGTTGCTGAGACAGAACACAAAGTCCTTTTTGGGATGCTCTGGTACAGCCTGGACAATACTGTTCTCCACCCAGATGGCGTGTTTGGGAATACTGTTGTTGTCGATCCCTGAACGACCATCAGTCTCATAGAAGAACAGAGTGCAGCCTGGAAAACCAAAACAATCTCTTATTATCTTTGGCAAGCATCTGTGCAGTTAAGACATAAATAATGATCCTGCTTTTTTCCCCCCCTTTAAAGTCAGATCCGCTCAAGCGATTTCATTCTGCTCTCCAGTGGCCAACATTAAGAAGTGCAGCATGGCTGACTTGTCAGAAAAGGAGGCTTCATGATCATTAGAGTGCTGATTTGATTTAAAGGATAGTCAAGTGGCAGAATATTTAATGATGGGGTTTGTATCACGCCTGAATTAAAGCTTGGTTTACTGAACCAAGTTGAAGCAGATGGCATTTCTGCATAATGTTACTGTATTTCAGCCAAACCTAAGCATCATCAATGGCACGCTGTGTTGACTGAACTGTACTAACACTGAAATTATGGACTAAAATGGAAATGTTACAGGCACATTAAGGGCATAACAAACCTTTCAGGGAAACCCAATAGCTCTTCCACTTGCGCCTGGTGGCTGACTCCACTTTTTTGTTCTTCTTGTGCACAAGGAAGTTCTTGACAGCAAGCCTGCCGGCTTTGCGCACCATGCCCTGAGTGACACTCAGCAACGGGTCAGACTGGTAGGCGGAGCTCATGGTGCTCTGCTCGTCACTTAAGGCAGACCCGGCCTCCTCCAAGCTCTCTGTCTGGCAGGAACTCATTTCCAGTTCCTGTCGGAAATTCTCGTACACGCCTTGCACACACTCGCTGGCCCCGCCGCCGCTGCTGCTGCCGCTGTCGCTGCCGGCGAACATGCTCCTGCCGTGGGCCGAGCACATGGAGAAGGAGGCTGACATGGTCTTGTAGCGCCTGGACTGGTGCTCTGCCTCTGCTGTCACCCCGTCGATGCCACTGTCATCATACTCACTGCCCTCTCCAGCTGTGACATCCTGTGTCGTGGCGGAAGCACAAGACAGGTTAGACGACATGGCGGACACTTTTTCGTCATCACTTACAAGGTAGCCGGACAGCGAGAACCCTTGCCCCTACTGACAGATGAGTAATCTATCTTTCCAGCTCTACCCTGTATCTACTGTGATGCACTAAAGCAAACATGTTGCAAAAACAGACCACAGAGGCCTAACGGGAGTCCACGGGTTGCTTAATCCTCAGGCTTTCCTCAAAATTAATTACTCACTGCAAAGCATCTAGTTCTGTGTGGATACAGCCTGCCCTCCCTGTGGCACCGCAGGATCTGCCCTCTCCTACCCACATGGCCAAAGGCTCCTGGGAGATGAAGGGGGTTACACGGAGCTCAGTATCTCCATCTGGTCACATGACCCAATCATGCGCTCCACGGCTCCATTCACCAGCGCTGACGGACCCCAGCAGTTACAGGGCCACCATACACGTTTTACTGTTACACTCTTCCACAGGCCTCCCATCATTATCATAACAAAAGACTGAGGCATTTCAAACAGGGAGTGACTTTAAGCTCACCCCCCCCATCATCACAGTCTCCTTTCCAACAGTTTCATCAGGAAACAACACATTGCTCCCCACACACAAGACTTCTTTTTTACACTTAATCTTTTCCAGCAGCTTATTATCTGGGAGCTGAATGCAGCAGAGGAAACGCTCAGATATAATAGAGCGGGGAAAAAAATTAATGAATGAGAGGTGCTGTCTTATTGGTGATGCCACCAGACTGCATTAAGATTCTGCACAGCTTTCCAAGCCCTGTCTAACATGCAGTAAAGAGCCATGACACAGCTTAAACAGTTCAGGACCCTTTCGCCGACATAAACAGGGTATCAAAGAGATGCGTTGTTTACACATTCATGGCTGGGGAAAATGATTTGTTATGTTTTCGCTGAACTGTGCCACATTTTGAAGGCGTTGTGTAAAACATCGACAGAATGTGAAAATGCTCAGCATCTTACCTGTATAGTCTGCGCCCTCCTGCCTTGCATGCTGGCACACAAGGCGGCCTGGTGGCTGCTCAGGCCCTCGGACAGGCAGTGGGAGCGCCGGCAGGGAAGGGTAAACGCACCGTAAGTGTTTCCATCTTCCTCCGAAGGGGAGAGCATCTTATCATCCTCTCCCTCCCTGATAGCCCTGCTGGCGTCGTGCCACTTGGTGTAGCGACCATGGGGTTGCCTGCGGGCAGGGTTCTTCTGACTGTACAGCTCGTCCAGGGAGTTTGCCCTGTCAGCGGACTCCGTGGGGCTGCACTGCAGGTGGCTTTCACAGTCAGTGAAGTCCTGTTCGTTGGCAGCATCTATAATTTCCTCTGTGCTGGTCAGGTGCTCCTGGCTGAGGTCCGAGAGGGAGAACTCTAGGCTGTCATCTCGCCACATGTCTGCAGATTTAGACCGCTTCTTCTTGAAGCTGATGGTCTCCTTGGTCCCGTCCCGGGTTTTCTGGAGGTACGTTACCTCGCCCGTGTACACATCTTCATCCTGCACCTCCTCTGCGGTGGGACCAGGTAGGGTTATGTGCATTGTATTCATGCGCACAGAGGGATTGGCCAGGTCATTGTGAAAGGACACTGGCCTCAGATTCATGGCCACACGATCCACCCAGATGGGGCTTCCAAAGTCTGGGAGGACATTTGTCTCGTTGAAGGGTTCCAGGCCATTGTCAGCCAGGGATTGTGGGATGCTAGGGGTACTGCTTGAGCGGGTGCTCGTCTCAGAGTTCCTGTGCTCTATTTTCCCTGATGAAGCATGTCGCGAGCGTCTGGACTGTTTGTTGGAGATCCGAAGCGACCGAGACATGTGCTTACGTGACAAATAGCCATGCTCATTTCCATAGAGGCCATGTTCCCCATTCTGGCTCTCGACATTTCCCATGATTCATTGACTGAAGAAAAGATGACATGCAGCTTGAATTAACTCCAAAAAGAAGAAATAACCAATCCCAGCAAACAACGCGTCACTTATAACTGACACTTGGAAGATATTAAAATGACGGTATGTTTCTTACCTGCAAGATCGTAATGATTTTTCTGGCATTTTGTTTGTCACTGGATCTTCAGACAGTTTGGTTGTCGAGCTGCTGGTACAGTCCACAAAGCTGAAAACAGACACATGCAGGGGAGAAACGTGTGCGTCTCAAATTAAGTTTCTCTAATAGAGACGTGCATCTTGAGATATCTGCAGCTAAAATTGGATATGCAAACACGATAGTGTTTATGCCAGGGCTGTTATGTAATAGCAAAAAAAGTTTCACACAAAGTTAGATTTGTTTGTCCCAAGATCCCTGCAAACATTCACAGAGCATGATTCATGAGACTAAACTTGAATGAATGAACAAGATACAGAAGTCGGTTGAATTAAAACAAGTTCATGTATAATAGCATGATAAAACACATCACGTGTCTTAGGTTTTGAATCACTTTGTTTCCCTCAATAAAAATAAGCCTAGAATAGAACCAAAAAGCTGTACCGACTTTGTAAGTGGGCCCAGGTTTACTGAGCCATCCTAAAACAAAAAAAGTTGGTTTTGGTCCACCCTGAGTTTGACAGAGGAAGTGATCCACTCAACTCCCTTTAAACATGCACAGGGGCTGTGTGAAGTGGAGGGGATCTAATGACAACATGAGGACCGTGACAGCCTGAGTGAACATGACTTATTCAGAGCTGATGTGAACCATCCATGTAGTATTGTCTGTTCTCAGGCACTTCTCCTCCTGCATTAGAGAGGACTGGTAACAGCAGGGGAGGGAGGGGGCTTGGAAGTTTTCACCATGATGCACATTTGGACTCCAGCTACCCGTCTTTAGGCTAGATAGCCTGCCCCCCGCCCCCCAAAGAAAAAAAGAAAAAAGAAAAAAAGGTCCCGTTCCCTGCCTGAGATCACCAACAGATGGGACAGCAGATTAACTGTTGTTTTTCCTGATGTGCAGACCCCTCCTTTCAGGACAGACACTTTGAGGGGGTTACGATGTTGTTGTTTTGTGCATATCCGACACGTTCTGCTTCTGCATGCACTCAGGCTCACTGCGAGGAGGGGCGTTACATAAAGCGTCGCTGACCCTGGTTTTCTACCTGACATTGCTCCCTTTCCCCCTCTTCATCACCCCTCACTGGTACTGCAATGCACAGTGTTTGATGCTGATAGAAGTCCATTAATTTTTCATAAAACAGAGCAGTTTAAGTCCTGCTTCATCCAGTCCTACTGCGTAGAGGAAAGGAGAAAGAAAAGAAGACTTGAAGCAGAACCACGAAATGCCACTGCACTCATTACAGGAAACAAGATTCACTAAAGAGACAAAAGCTCACGTGCTCACAAAATGCCCGGACGTGAAACTGAGGACTGCTTCCAGGCTTGTTTTCATATTTCTGTGGTGAAAGTTCAATGGCTCTGGAAACATCGTCCTTCAGGAGAAACAAAATGATCTGTGTGATTTAGCTCTGACAATCACTCTCTGTGAACTGCGGGGCCTTTATAAAACTGTAAATGGTTGCGAGGGGGGGCACACTAAGCCATATGAGCCTCTTTTCATCATCTCTACTGGTTGTTTTTTTTAGTGCTTTTGTTATTTACACGGGAGGCTTTAATATGTCGCCAGACTGGATTTTCTAATGTTCTCAGTGGTTTCAGTATAAATATGATGTGAAATTGGCCAGAAATTCATTAGACTGTTTCATGCAGCGATGAGGGGTTTAAGCGGTTTCCTCAGTCAGCACTGTTAAGGCAACCCACTGTGCAATGACCTTGTATTTTACAGAACAACATCATTTGTTCAGGCATAAAATATGTGAATCACCTGCTCACCCAATATGCCGAAATGAACCAAGGTACTTGGTAAGAGTTAAAATAGCTGTTAATTGTGCAAGGAAACTATTACCCTTTGTCCTTAACATTTGTCTTACAAGGGGAGTAAAGAAAAGGCAGCATTAAAGGCTTAGAAAACTCTAAATTGATTTGAACAGAGAGAAGGGAAATAGTGACTAGTAGAAAATCCAATTACACTCAAACTCACGAGAGCAAAGTCAAACCAGGGGTCCAGCATGAGCAAGTCTGCTCATTTATTATCAAATTAGCACATTCACTGGGAGACAGATCTAAATGGTAGCAGCACAATTGGCTCCTTGTTCTGTCCACCAGATGATCATTGTTGTAGTTGAACTTCTAAAGAGACAACAGCTCTATCTACAGTGAAATCATTTTTGTAGTGGAACCACGATGAATCAGCGGGCTGCTTATCTTCCAGAATAATGATTGAGCAACAATGCCTCCTGATTACGGTGGCAAGAAAAAGGAACCGAACTGTTATGTATACGTTTCTCTTAGCGTATGTTCAGATCCATTGTAACCGAGAACACAACTCATTCTTGTCCACAGTGAATACATGATTCAACATTACGCAAACCCCTGAATAATAACTCACTGTGGTCAGGAGTTATAAAACCTGGAGATTTAAAGTATTATTTATCTTATAAACTGTAAAATGAGATGATTTTGTTCTGCCGTAACTTGCCTTAGAAGTGGGCTTCCACCGAAGAGGAGCCCAGATGGCACAATGCAGAGGATACTACTAGACCACTGCTGCTGAGGAAATGTTTGGTGGATGTTAGAGCTGGACAATGACCCTCAGCATCGAAATCTAAACTAAATCTACAACATACTACAAGCAGAACTGAAGCGTTCAGTAACCAAGAACGGCCTAAAACGTGGTTGTTATGAGGATCTGATCTACAGCCACCAAAAAAACATTGTTTGAGGGTTCAGAGTGAAAGCAAGGCTCTGACTGGTTACATAAAGACACAAAAGATTAGAATTGGCTTTGTCTCCATACATGTGGTTGGATCTCCAACATAAGCCACATTTTCTAATCATTTGATACAGAAAACCAACCAATTACAAAGGGCTTACATACATTTTATTACTGCTATATATGTATTCACTTTGAAACACAGGTATATTAAATTTTAATGCATTCCGTCATCAGGTTTTCTGAATGCAAAGTTAAAGTGGCCTCTATTCTCTTAACACTATATTTTTTTTAAAGCTCCAGTGCTGCTGGTGCACACAATCCATCATCAGCTCTTTATTTATACATGAGGAAAAAATACCAAGGTTAGTAAAGATGGAGCACAAAAACCCAGAGAGTACTCAGTGGGTTCTTCGAGAAATACCTGCATGTTGCATAGTCACTGTCTCCGTCACCTCCGTCCTTCATGCACAAATACATAAATAAACAGAAATCAGTAATTAGACTGGAAAATGCTGCCTGCAATTTGGCAGCGTGACAGAACGACGACCCAAGTAAGTGGGTCACTTCCCATTTTCAGCGGCCTGCATGAGAGCACTGGACAGCAGGACTCGCAGGATTCATCTGTTAGCAGCCCTTAATGAAATACATAACCACAGGAGATTCCAGCCACCCACACACCAGACAAGAAGAACACTTTCATTGTGACTCAAGATCAGAAACACAAAAGCTTCAGGGAAAAGCACATAGATTTACTACGGCTAATGCCAGTTGGGGAAGTTGTAAACAGTCAAAACATGAAAAGCGTCAAGCTGCTTTTAAGTGAGTGGATGATGGGCAAACATCCAATTCATAAAATCCACAAAATCCGGCCCTCATGTCGAGGCAAACCGGATATAGCCGTTTCGTTTCGTTGTCACATCCGTGTGTGTCACATCCATGTATTATTTCAAACCATAAAATAAATATAACCTACGCCCTAAGATATCAAATGCAGGATTATATATATCAGTAATTCAGTAATATATTTCCCCTTCTCAAAATCTGGAACTGAGAAATGGTTTACATTTGACACAAAGAGGTTTTAGGCTTTTTTTCTGGGCCTGTGCTGTATTTATAGTAAAAATAAGGCACAAAATACTGTCTAGAGTCTACCTTTAACCAACATGACAGCACTGACACGCATATGTCACACATTCCGATTTATGCCAGGAGCCCTGTACTTCAAATCCAGTGACATCTTTCACATTCACATTTCCATTCCCTCTGCTGCAGGATTTTGTCATACCTGAAATATGTGACAGGTAGATTTAAGGTCATTTTTGTTATTAAAGGCCACTTAAACGCTCAGCTTATATTGGACAAATACTTGGGCCTGTTGGAACAGGAACAAGGGAAAACTGCCCAAAATCCCACCTGCTCGTCTTCTCCTTTACATCCCTTAGGACAAAAATGTCAACTTGTTTGTATTGTTTGAGGAAATGATATAAATTCCTGCACTTTGGCCAAAGTCTGACTTTTGGAAGACAAAAACTCTTACGCTTACTCACAACCTTCATGAGTTTCATCAATTAAAGAGATGAAAAACAAACAAACAAACAAACAAATAGATCTTTCACACACCAGAAAAATCTGGAAAACTTGCTGCATAACGTCTTGCTGCATAACTCACTCACAAAATCCGACATACAATCCAGCAGAAGACAGAGACAAACTGATCTTAAAATCTGAATCCTACTTATCTTACTCTGACTGCTGCAAATACATTCCTGTTTTAGAGTTTAACTACACTGGTGAAAGGCAAGAATGCACTGGGCCGACTAGTTACAAGCTCCAACACAAAACCCTGTAATCTGAACACTCTGGTCTCTGGAGATAATAACAGTTAACAGTGGTTTTGTGTGCGGGGGAGGGGGGGGGGGGGGGGGGGGCGGCTTACCAGTGAAAGACTGCACTCATAAGACAACTCACATTTCCCCACTGATAGAGTCATATTGCCTCTGTGCAAATGGAAGGAGCAATAACAGCAAACTTTTGTTCTCATGACTCATTTTCTGCTCCTGAGCGTGCAGAGCTAACGTTTTGCTTTCAAATCTTTCCTGGCGGCAAGAAATGACTGTAGCAGTGTAGCATTTATCTGGGATGTTGCTGAAGAAAACAAGCACTTCCTCCAGTCTTCACTTCATAGCTCAAATGAAAACTATCTGGCACTGTCATATAGCCAACGAGTATTTCGCTGACTCGGATCTGTAGCCCTAGAAACTCTGAATAGCAAACAGCTGGAAAGGGGGGCATTCAGTGATAATGAGAGCAGCTTGACTTGGCTTGGAAAAAACTGCATCATGTAGCAACTGGCTATCCGGCGTTTGGCTCATCCCAGTGAGATTTATACAGCTTTACTCAAAATTAATCTGGAGGAAATAACCAAGCAGGTGAAGCAACATTAGTGTGAATAATTCTAATGCCATTGCTAGTTTCTGCCTTTTCAAGAACTGATTTTACATCAGAGGGAGTAGAGGGTAGAGGGAGTAACATCACAAAAACAAACAAACAAACAACATTCAGCTAAGGGTGAACATTTCACCCTTAGCTAAGGAGAAAACATAAAAGCTGAATCCCTAATTGTTGTGTGTTATTTGAGATATTCTGAGGAGCTGAGCTAGTGTGTCTTCTACTTAACTAATAAAAATGTCTGTGATGCAGACAAAGTTTATTTCGCCGCCACTGTACTGTTGAGAGATGAGAAAAACATTTCCACGCTCATCCAAAATTCAGGTAAAGGAAAGCATATACAATTTGGAAAAAGATGCATCAACTAAATGTGCAGTAAATCCATAGGACATTCTGAGCTTGTTGTTGCGGAGCAGCAGCTGTGTTTAGACTGGTGGCACTTTTGTCCCTGCAAGTGTTTTCTCTGGGGCTCCAGTGTGAGAGGTCACTGGCTCTGTTGGTGGAGTTCGCCTAGAGCAGATGCTGCAGGTTTCTTTTGGGTTAATAAATCTTCTGTCTGCTCTATAGGTTTAGGAATACTTTAGAAAACTCCATGGCCACTGGTAACAATTCAAAATTACTATGATTTATCACCTTGGTTGCCTGCAAGGCTGGTCAAGATGAAAACATGTGAAATCTTTGTCCTAACTGTAGACCCTGGTTATTACACACCAGGGAATGTGTAAAATTAGCACCTACTTGAGGCCTCCTTTAAAAGATCCAACGGAGGGAGAGCAAACGCTTCTCCACTCCGGCACAAAGTGACACCACAAGATCTTCCTGAGTCACAGTCCTTTCATCCTTATCGTCAATCGTAGCTATTTGCTTGTCCACAGGGTCACAGCCGAGGTGCTAGCAGACCACATCCTGCTTATGGCTCTTTAGCTCCTCATTGAAGGCCTTTGAAGTCCTTAAAGGGCTGTTAATTGGAGGTACGCACAAGCTGCAGACTATTGTTAAAGACTGAGGGAGGTGGATAAAGGTTGTGGTTGGGGTGATGACTCCTGACTTCATTTCTGCAGGAAGAGGGATCTGTACTTTTTTTCTTTTTCTTTTTTTTTCTTTTTAAACTGATTTTGGGGGATTTCTGGAACAAGTACATTATGTTATCTACCATACGCCACTTAAAAAGGATCACAGCATCTGAAAATGGAATTGGACATGTTTTTGGTTTCAAAAGAGAAACTACATCAGAGCAAATCAGTTCTCGCCTGCTTTAAAAGACAACTGACGACGCTGTTTTAAACTTGCAGCTGAGCTACCAATTAATACCCATTAATCCGTCAGATAAATGTATGGTCTTCTTATAACCTTTGATGATTTTGGATTTGCCAAACAAAATGAGTCCTGCTTAGCTAAAATCCTAAGTAAATTAACCTCGATTTTCTTCTGTCATCTTGGTGAAATTTCCCTTCGCTAAACCACAGTTACACTGCTCATTTTCTCATCTGCTGTAATTAAGTAGGACACTGTGTCAGAGCATCAGTTATCTTTTATTTCTATTCTCATGGCAACTGCTTTTAGATCTGCAAATCTGCTGCTGGGTGTCTGTAAATCTAAGCTTTGCACTGTGATAAAAGCAAAAAAGTAAATCAATCCAGAAAAGTTGCTTCAGTATAACTTTCAATTAAAGGACACTTCATCAAATGCT
Source organism: Remorina albescens (assembly GCA_034769265.1). NCBI lineage: Eukaryota > Metazoa > Chordata > Actinopteri > Carangiformes > Echeneidae > Remorina > Remorina albescens. The sequence goes on along the minus strand of CM068497.1, from coordinate 18,589,658 downwards.
GAGGAGAGAGAGGGGCAGCAGGATCAAACAGCTCAACAGTTACAGTGCGTGATGGAAGTTTTCATCTGGGAAGAGCACAGAAATGTGTTGTGAAATGAAAAAAAAAAAAAAAAGAAGGCAGCAGCCGCCGTGACAAAATATCCCAACCACAATCACCGGAGACTTTAACAAAGTTGACCTTCTCGTAGCCTGAATCTGTCACCGTCAGAGAAAAGGTCTCCCCTGGCTACATGGCGCATCAACACTAGTTTGCCTATACATGCTTCACATTCCAGGCTTACGATTCGCACTCTCACAGTCTGACTGCAATCACAGCCAACGGCTTCCCAGCTTTCCCCCCAACCATGAGGAGCCAATGTGCCTGGCAGTTTTATGATTCTAGATTTGTGATCAGTGCCATCACTGTTAGGACCCTCTGTTTACCAAAACATCGCCTGGTGTTAGGCATGGTTTCTGTTACAATGGCAAACTGAAATTAGATATTGGTGGAAATAAACCAGGCGTACTCTGTATGATACTTCTTCCAGCTCCGACCAGCTTTCTCACTAGAGCAAGACTAAGCCCAAGCCTGCCAGTGTGCGGGAGTAATTAAAAAGTGTTGTGGAATTGCTGCAACCAAATACTTTCACTGAACAGTAGTAAGAAGTCTGCTGGAAATGTCCTTCAATAACATAATACACTAATTTGCGTACATGTAGCACCATCATGTCATACATGCATTCTGCTTAGTGTAGGCTGGTTTATGCATTGGCAATTTTAGCACAGAGACATCTATGAAGCATATACATGAACGAAGCAGCTCAAGAACAACAAAGTCTAACAAAGTCAAGACAAATCCATTTCATTTATACGTCCCTAAATCAGACATCAAAATTAGATCTATGTTTGATCTCTTTTATTAAATTCCTTTTAAAATGTGAAATATGGCTGGATAGATGAGGATACAAATGAGTGGGAGGGATCAACCTCGGCCGGCATACTTCAAATCGGCCCAGTTGGCTTTGTGATCTTTGCACTATGTGAAATTCAAATTTAAACGAATGTCCTTATTCAATAAAACAGCAATACCACAAAAAACAGCAGTGAATGGTTGTTGATGCCTTCGGAGCAGAAGCCCCGGCTCTGCTGGGTGAGCCTTTCACCTACCAATCTCAGGATGGCAGCATTTCTTTGACATGTCTCTGCCTGAATGAATAAACACAATGCCAAGGACAGATCGGAGCTGCCATCCTCTGCTGGAAATGTGTTTTCTAATCTGGCTCAGTCAGGATCTTCTTCCACAGAAGCAACCATTTTCTTCCAGGTCAGTGAGTGGGAATACCAAGCATGGTTTTAGTTTTGAGTGCATCCCTTTTATGAGGCACCACAAAAATCCTAACTGCTCATGCAAAAAAAAAATAAAAAAAAAATATGTGGGTCAATGTCAAATCCCATTTCTGTCATGTTGATTCCAGTATCAAGGTGGAGGAATACACATTCAGTGTGGCAAAGACATACTACAGAAAGGAGAATATGCCCTAATGCTGCAAACTCTGCATCTTAAACCCATCCTCAGGAAAAAGGAAAAGTTTCCAAACAAAGTTCTCCAAAATCAATTTTGTGCCTCTGAACTGCCTCTACATCAGTCCTTGACAGTGTATCTTGACATTTACATGTGCTGAGGAGATCTAAATCAGATCTCTGGACTGAGCCCATTGAGAAGTCATCCCTGGGCACCACCTCAACCATAACACCCCTTGAGCTCCCAGCTTGTGTCGCTGCGCTGCGTTGTGCACTGAAGCAGAGCCGAGCTAGATCCTGACACACATGACTACATAAGGCTGTGAAAAAAAAAAAAAGAAGAAAAAGAAAAGTTTTCTTCCTCCAACTGGTCCTGATCACAGTTTCCACTACAGGCCTCTTTTTTTGCCCTGTGGTAAAATGTCACTTAGAAAGGGACTTTTCAGTGGGAGTGCAGCTCCTTTACCCCTTTACCCAAGGTATCTCATACAGGAGCATAAGTCTATGTGGGAAATGCAAGCTATACTCTACTGCGGTGCAGGAATAAGTAAAATGTCACTACATTGTTTAGGTTACACTGAAATCATATCTTTCCTTTATAACTAGGATTTGGGAAATACAATTTTCCATGCTGATGTGATGCTAGAACTGCTACAGTGAAATATTCCCAGACCATTTTTTCTGTAGAAACGATGTAAGTGACAGGCTCTTTCACAAGGCCTTTAACAAGAAAACTCATTTAAGTCAGAACTGATGACAATCAAAATCCCACATTTCCAGTCTCACATTAAAATGAGAACAGTTGTTGAATATGTGTGTGTCTCTTTACAATGCACTGTATTTTTGCTACAAACTAAAATGTCATTCTATTATGACAACCTAGCAGTGCCATGTAACTGCGAGGACCACGTGATTTATCAAAAAACACTGTCAGACAAAGGAAAATAAGAATGATTTGATCACTTTTGTTTTTTTACTTTATCAATTCGTTCCAAACAAGTTTCTTTACTTGTTTAGAGCCTCTGGGGTTAATTTATACAACAGACCAAACATTCAGTGATACTGATGATACTTAATTTAATAAAAGTCTCTCAAAAGAAACCACTGGGAGCTGAAGCACATGTAGCACCATGTTTGGACTGAGAACCTCAGTCCCATTCCAATGGAAACAAATTTGCATTCACAAACAGCAAAACATTAACATTTGTGGCTTACGTGTTACTTGTAGAACAATTAGAAGATTAATTCTGCATATAAAGCACCAACCACCAACCCATCTCTCTCAATCCCGGGTGATAGAGATAACTACTTTTGTTTCTTTTTGCTATATAAAAAAAAAGCAACCCAAACCCCATCACGTGTTAGTTTTGAAAATTCATTCAAGTAAATGGAACACTGAAATGCAGGAAAGTAGTAGAGTACAGTGATTTGACTTTTGAATGACTAGAAAAACCTCGTTGTGGTGCTGCGTGTAGAGTCAAACTGAATGCTGGTACATATATATCTCAACTTCTGTCAGCCTTGGTCTAAAAAGACCACCTGATCTCAGGTGAACACTGCTTGCTTGTAAAGCTATAATATAACCTTTGTTATATTCTACACTGTGCCCTCAAATTAAGTGACACTTATGACACAAGACCATGCAAACCACTCACTGCGATTCATTTCCTCCTGGGAGAATAATTTTGTTCGGTTTATTTAACCTTCTTTTTTTATTACAAAGCTTTTTAATAGAATTCAGAGGTTGTGTTTTTTTAACAGCTTGCCTTCCTCCAGTCAGAACTGGGCCATTGTCAAGACTCAGAAGCCTGAAAGCTGAAGCCTGACCTCCTGTCCTGCTAAGCCCCAAACGGTCAATACATTTCCATGACTATGACACCAGATGACCATTTCTCACCCTTCTCCCCACCACAGGAGTCACACGACGGGCTTTCCAACACAAAGCTGGGATTTTTAAATGAACTCGCACATCATGAAGTCCTCCTTCCCTGCCCCCCTCAATCCCCCTCCTTCAGGATGCGCTCTGGGAATTCCTCTCAACTTTGACCATCTCATCTCATCCATTTGCAATTCATCATCTCTCTTTCTCAGCATCACAAAACCCGCTACCACCACCTCCACCGCTTTGTCATTAAAACAACACAGACACAAGCTGTATTATTCGGCATCTGGCGCTGAATGGAGAGCAACACAATGGCTCGTTGCATGCAGTTGCAGGTAAAGTTGTGTCCTACAGGTACAAACATGAGGTGGGAACCCCACCCTAAACACAGGCTGTGAAGACCCCAGTATATGGTTACAACACACCAACACGCGTTCACATCTGAGATAAGAGCATGGAAATGCAAACATTGAGGGAAACTACAGAGAAAACCACATCCAGAGATTTTAATTCCTCGGGATATAAACCCCAAAGGCGCACCATGATTAACAGGGGCTTTTATAGCATCTGACAAATTTAACTAGACCCTGAAATACACTGAAAGCATTGCTTAAAAGACACACACTAACTCAAATGTGGTCGACCAGAACTGGTGTTATTTAGCACCTCTTTTAAAGAGTGGGAGGTCTGAGGCTGGAGAGCCATTTGTCTCCTCTATCTTCTAACAAACAGCCAAATATAAATACACAGAAGCAGATACAATGTCTTACCTCTCTGTATTACAAGGAAGTGTCACTTCTGCCTTTTCCCCCAACAGTAGCCAAGAAAAACCCCACACATCTCCAACGGGGAAAATTTTAAGCTCCACTTGAGGAGGATTATTGATACTTCTCCTGCAGTCCACACCAGACTGACTCCTACATGCAAGGATGAGTTGAAGAACTGAATGAGGGAAGGAGGGAGAGGGGTGTGACTGTTTGTAAATCCCCCCTCTTCCTGCTGCTCTTTCACACTCTTTGCTCCCTCCCTCCTCCATTCTATATTCCATCCCCCTAAACTAAAAACCTACCGCCAGCAGGAATGTGTGTTCCCTCCCTTGTTGCCAATGTAATTGACCCTCTACTCCCATAAATGAAGCATCATGTTTACACTCAATGTTGCAAACAAAAACTGATTAACATCAACAACTATCATAAAAGTCAAAGTGAACCTGGATCACCATTTTTATTTTATTTATTTTTTTGGTTGTAGAGGAGAAGTAACTGTGCTTTAATGTCTGTCATTTGAAGAGCAGGCTTCAAAACGACAGGATTCTGAAAAATGAATGCATTTTCTCTTCACCTCAGAGGCTACGGGGCTGAAAGGTCGCACTCTTAATGTGTTGCAGTGTATGATTTGGAACGTGCAGCAACAGCCCAAAATGGACCTGTGAATGAGAGAAAGGCTGGGCTTGTTGTTGTCATAGCACCGGCGATGTCGTGCAGCTATCACGTCAGCAGTGACAGCAGTGCTGGGTTCATTTTGAGATGATGGAGTCAATAGAGGGAACAAGAGGGGGGGGGGGGGGGGGGGCATAAAGACGTGTTTTCAGCTGCAGCCTGCATCGTGCGGCTCCAGAAGTAGCTTTGCATGCACACCAAATATTAAGCATGCATGAAGCCAGTCAGGGGAACAGATACCCCAACAACCACACGAGAGGGAGGGGGGGAATAGAGAAGGAGTGAGAGAGCACCATGCTCGGGCTGTCTGTAAGGAGTCCAGAGATTGGGGGAGTGAATTGCCATGTCTAGACTTTGTGATGACTATGACCAAAATAAAAAGCACTCAGCACTGTGGTCAGGTTGGCTTCCTCTCAATGTAACTTCATGTCTTGCCAAGGTTGCGACCCTGATATTAAACTAAGCCACCAGGGCTTCATAGTAAACACAGGAATGTCCGGTTCGCAGAGGCAAAGAGACATAATAACCTATGTTCTTATCAACCCCCCGAGCTCCGTTTCTCACAGGTAATCTGCGAGATTTCTCTTTGAGTGCCAGGATGCTACAAATTTCACACAGAAAAGACAACCGCACACACAGCCAATTTTTTCTTTTCAATTAGCGGGACAATTTGCTGGGACACGATCCAATAACAACAAAAGACTTGGACACACACAAAACAGTCGAAAGGCACGATGTCAAGAGATAATTAGACTGACAATCTCCTTAAAAGCAAGAAGAAGGAAAAAAAAAAAGAAAGAAAACACACACACAAACACACAGTGATGTATTTTCTGGACAGTGTGTGTTTTAATAGGCAGTCATAGACAAAAACAAACCTTACGCGTCTTCTGCAGTAATCTCATCAGTGCTTATTTGAAAGGTTTAAGGAATATTGAACTTTATGATAGCTTAGGTTACACTATACGAGGTGTTCTTATCTGCTCGTTTTCTCACCCAGAGCAGCCTACATCAGCCAGCAGAGGAATAAATGTGTTTATCAGTGAACACGCACTAATGCTGAATCCACGTCTGCACTCACCACAGGCATTTTAGAAATGTAGATTGCTCCCATGGAAGTGAGCGAAACAAAATCCTCTGCTTTCTCATCACCAGCGACGGAGCTATTAAACTCAGAGCTATCTACACTCAATTTGGGACCGGATTGAGTTGGACATCCAAAATACTGACAGGCCATTCAACGCTGCAGGAGCAATTTGGCAGGTGTGATGACGGTTACAGATCCACAACAACACCGCAGACTGCTGATGCTGTCCAGGTGTCACAAGCAACTACAATCACTGCCAATCACCTTCAGACAGTAAAAAAAAAAAAAAAAAAAAAAAAAAAAGCTGACAGTGATGTATTTGCCAGGATATGAAGTAAAACTACCAAAAAAAAAAAAAAAGGCTACAACATTCAGGCTACAATATAGAGTTAAATTACATTTGAAAATGGATTATAAGTGATTATATCGGGTAAGATTAAAAAATTAGGACAGGATGAAAACATGTTTTAAAATGTTATGCTAAAAAATCTAATTTGCATCTATTTTAGGACTCAATTCACTTATTTTCCCTTTAGTTTTGCATTAGCTCCTGCCAGTAAAACAGCTGAATGTGCCACCAGGCCTCTCACCAGGACAGGTCAGACAGGTGATGAGCTTCACTTCGTCTTCACCACAGATAGCTTCATTTAGCCAAAAGCTGATTGGCGTCCCCAAACTTAATGTCAGTCTAAAGAGGGTGAATGATCCAATTCCTAAATGCTCTTTTTTTTGGTCCTAATCGTATTTGAGCTGATTTTCAAATAAAACTGGCGCAAACAATAAATTCTTACTAGAGTGAACAAGTCAACAGGGTTCAACACTTTCTCAAAGGCACAGGAGCCAAATATGTTACATGCCTAACAAGATATATAATGGCACGGCGGCCCCAGAATAGCTTTAAATAAAAGGTCGCTGATAATTTACAACACAGAACTTTAATATAGTAATTCTGAATAGACAATGGGACCTCACATCATCCAAGTCTGCATCGTATAATGTAGAAATGTGAAGGATACACAGAGGGACACGGTCAATGCCACTTTTGGAAACAAAACTAAGACATACACATAGATCATTTCAACATAAGCAAAGGTGCAGCGCTGCAACAGTAAAATAATCAGGTAGACTATTCAAATTTAATACACACCACAGTATGAAAATACTGTATAACTGAAGTCCAGTACAAAACCGAGCTTGTTCTCTGTCTCGGACCAGAAACCTTCAATTAACATACGGGTGGTGCGTATTAGCCACATCAGGATGTAGATCCACCAACTTTGGGGTCAGTTCATTCAAGCTTTAGCCTCAGAAGTGTACACAAAGCAATATTTCTTTAAATACTAACTGTTAATACACATCAGGGCTGGTTTCACCGCTGTACAAGTGGCCCATTGTATGGAGCATTAGATTCAGAATTGGGCTGTAAATCTACAGGCCCCAAATAGCATCTATCGTCACAAGGGGGTCAAACGTTTATTTTCTTCTAGGTCTCCTCAATCACAACACCACATGTGCCCCGGTGTCCATCTGAGGACACAGATGATCCATTGTACTAACAAAGAACACTATGTACAGCCCATATCTAAATAGAGAGAGAGAGAGAGAGAGAGAAAAAGCAACTGTTATGCAAGACATAAAAGCAGGAGCCTGAGCCTGGGTAGAGATCATTAGTGGAGGATCCAGTGGTCTCCTGCAGTGAGTTTCCTCTCAAGAGTCGACATCAAAGACACCGGTATAGAAAAAAATAATTTACAACGTGGAGGAAGACTTGGAACGGATTGGTCAGGACCGAACCTATACCACATAGATGGCTCTCAAAAAGCATTGTTATTAAAAGACGCTGGATTTGAAAGTGCAGTGGTCTGCAGCTGCTGGGTCAGTTGACACAAAGCAAGATGATCTCAGTGAACCGGGTCAGAATGATCCTATCCATTGGCTTAGTGACATTTCAATTAGGATTGGAACAACCATTTTATACTGATTTGATCTTTTCTTTTTTAAATTTATATCGACACCTTCTCAAAAAAACAAACAAACAAACAAACAAAAAAAGCCAAATTCCAACATAAGTAAGTTGAAACAACAGTCAGAAACAGTAAGTTTTCTGTCAAGTGAGAGCATGATTAATATCCTCAATAATTTCTGGATCAATGTGTAGTTAAAATTGTCATGTAAAGAGAGATATCAGTGAAACTATTATACTATACTATACTACTATACTACTATACATATATTATATGTGTATAATTCACTCTTCAAGCTTTCTTCTCTCATTCCTGTACATCACCAAATAGATTCCTGCTGAGTGAGTTTGGTTTTTTTTTTTGGTTTGGTTTTTTTAAATTGAGACCTGGGATAACTAAACACTGTCATATACCACTTCAAAACACATTCCACATCAGTCGACCTCATCTAAAAAAAAAAAAAAAAAAAGCCTGAAAAGTTCCTGTTTAAGATTGATGGAGCGGTACAGTTAGTCTAACTCTGGTCTCCCTAAAGTGACTCACAGCTGCAGCAATTTAGTGCACTTAGTATCCATTATTCATCCAAAACCACAAGACGCTATCAGCCATGTGAAGATAACTATCATCGCCATGTGCAATTCTGACAGCCAGTCATACGTTCCTGCTCACATCTCAGAAATAGGAGGAGGAACAGAGCTTTGATGAGGCTTTTTAATGCTCAGCTGTCATGTCTTTCCAAACCCCATGACCGGTGTGGAGAGCAAATAAAAACCCACTGCAGTCTGCATATCCACACTGTTTTTTGGATTTGGCATTGCAGCCTCACTGTAAATGCAACAGAATCTTTTCAGAAATCGCTTTTTCTGAGGCCGCCACAACCTCAAAGGGCCGCTTTGAAGTTCAGGTCAATACTCCATGGGGCAGGGAAGTCGGCTTAATTTGTGGGGGGCACTTTTTTGCTTGTTTCCAAAAAGGTGTGAGCTACAGTCTAAGGTTATCCAATTTGTCTTCATTGTGCTTGGAAGCCTGGCCTGGAATCAGACAACACCGCCTCTGGTTGGAATAGAGTTTGCTCTCTAGGGTTAGCGGAACACAATCAAGGTTTTTCCTCGTGTTATGGGGAGTGCATCATAGTGCAGCACCACTCGAGGGGAACGTCCCAAGGAAAGCATCTGGGATCAAATTTTGGCAATCTATCTAGATTTTACAGATGTGCTGACAGTCAGCACATCACAAATGTATCACACATGCCCTCCCATTCTCAGATGCTGGAAGATGTGGCCACTTTCAATCCTGGTAATAAATGAGAAAAATACGCAAGACTTTTCTCTATGTGTGCAATATGTTGAGCGAGGGATCAAAGATTCAGCCAGTCCATCAGCTGCTCAACAGCACATGGGCCGGAACAAAACAAGGCAACACTTTCGGACATGTTTACAATCCAGCTGATTGTGGAGAACAATGAGACTCTTCTCTCCAACTGTCCAAAGATGGTGGAGGACAGGCCGATACAGCAGCGCATCAATAGTTCTCTCTAATGGAGACAGATGAGCTGTCAGCAGGAACAAGGGAAAACCAAGCTCTTGTCTGAAAGTCAGTGCAACATGGATGTAAACAGAAGAGGACAGGCGGGCATAGTCCCTCAGCTTGAGACTGGAGAGGCATCAGAAACAAAAAAAGTCTCAATTAAATTTATTCTGATACCAGGAATCTCTTGTTCTGTTCAGAAACAGTTGATAATTATCACAAAACAAATCTGACATTCAGCCCCAACTGACTGAACACAACACAGACGAGCACTCACAGTTGTGACATCGACGCTGTTACACAATATTGTTGTTCAACTTCAAGATTTTTGTGAGTGGGGGGCATAGAGGGGGCAGCAAACGCCCCAAAAAGTACACCCTCACATACATCTAAATTCTCATGTCAGAGGCTAAAAAAAACAGCTAATTCTTCATGCTGACTGATGACTAGGATGATTCCACTTCATCTCTTATTATCGATCAGTTTTGCGTCTATCAGCTAATAATTTGATCAACTAATTGTTTTGTTGCCACAACACTATTTGGAGGTTGAGAGAAAAAAAAAAAATTGCGTGGGATCCTCTGTCTGAGAACAGAGCTTCTATTTAGCTTCAACAACAATAAAATATTCCAAGAGACTCACAAGCCCACAGTTTATTCAAATATTTAAACAACTTTGCCAACAATGAGCATGTACATGGGTTTCGGTGATGTATAGATGTCATTTTTAGAAATGATGGGTGCACTAATGGAAATTAAGATGCCATTTTCTGACCAAATGTGGAGATTCATGTGCACCGCCATGAGGTTTTACCTCCGTTCAGCAGTCTCTCTCTAATACCAACAATCAGCCACTTAGCAGAATGGCACGAGTGTCCAACTTTGCAGTTGTGGTCTAAGTTGTGCGCTACATATTTCCACAACAATACACCTTACCGCATTTGCTGACTCCAAAAAAGAGAGAGAAGAAACACGTGGCTTAACTGTGAAAGCCAGCACTGGGATGCAAGTGATCAAAAAGACAAACACGGAGTAAAAGTTACCAAAAAAAAAACAAAAAAAACAAAAAAACCCACACAGCTCATTGTGGTTAAAGCATAAAAAGCCATTGGTTTTACTAAATCCAACCGCTGTTTTATTGGTTTAATTAATCTAAACACCGGACTGTCTTCGGTATTTTCTTTGCAGCACTTGGAGCAAATGAGTGAAGAGCTATGTGCAAGTGGGATGGGAATGAATAATTCACAAAGAGCACTTATGAGGCTTAAATTATCCGCCTTTCAAGAAATCAACTGTTTGATAGAACATTTTCTGTACACGCATGAGGAACAAAGTTGTGGATTGTACAAAAAGCCAACAAATTATCATATGAATCTGCAGACATTCTTTCATGTGTAGCTAGACTGCCTTAAGCTGGTTAAACATGCATCTCTGAGATGAGAGTTATTACGGGCACAAGCTGATGTGAAGATTGGAGGTGGTGGTTGGAGCGGGCGGGCAACTAGTTCCAACTCGACTCCACAGACAAGTGCAATGACAGACAGACAAGAAGGTGGGCTCTCTGTGCGGGCTTGTCACACAGGTGGGCTCAGGTTACCCCCCCTGAGGACACTGAAGTCTTTCAGTTGGATGTTTTTTTTTTTTTCCTTCTCATCACAGCCAAACTATTCAGGCTTTGCAACTTTGAGGCCATCCACTGACACCACTTTTCAATATGAGCCACGTCAGTCAGAGGCATGAATCACCTAAAAATCCACAGCAATCTTTATTGAGTATAAAGCAAAGCTCAATGGAGGAAAACCGCCGGGAGTGAAAGCTACAAAGATTGTTCAGCAGTGGAAGTGTGAACACTGCACAAATTTGACAGGCCAACAGAGTGCACTGCTGCAAGACGACATTCCATAGGTTGCTGAAAAGATATTTGAGCTAGGATGAACTCCCCCCCCTCAAAATGTCCCCGAATCCAAAGCCTGCATTAGGACAAAAACTAGCTGATGTGTTTTCTTTATTTTTTCAACCTATGACAAATCACTGCTGTTGCATTTGACTGAAGGTGGAGGAGTTACTTTACGGTGGTCCTGAGAGCTCGGCACACTGCGACTTAAAACAAAATGCAAACAGACAAAACACAGATTCACAAAACATCATCAATATGACAACACCTGCACTGCAAAAACTCACAAGAAGAGCAAGTACACAGATCTGCTGCAAATATAACACAATGCAAATGTTTCCAGGGGACACAAAAGAGGGGCACACTTGTTAGTAAATGCTTTGTGAGTGTTGGGATTAAAAGCATTTTACAAGTTGCGTGTATGTAACATAAAACGCGTACTACAACAGATCTGAGTGTGCGTCTGCAGCGTGCATCACTTTTTTTGTGTCCCGTGAAAACACGTTGTTTTGTGAGCTTTTGCAGCCTGTTTGGAAATTTCATTGCATTTTAAGTGTGTGCAGAGCATGTGCGGTCTAACTGGTGAGTAACTGAATCTGAATTTGGATTCATTTCGCTATTTGTTGTGTCTCTATAAAAGTGCAGTGCATGAAGCCATCAGGGCCACTAAATATTTACCGCAGCTTTGATCACTGAAGCTAGTTCTTTTCTCTGGGGCCCAAAATCACCTTGATAGATGCATCTACGTGGAGTATTTGTGCACCAGTCAGGTCGTACTGGGCTCCCCAAACTGCTGACTGAGGAAAATCCTTCAAGCGGTAATATCTTTATTTATTTATTTATTTAGTTCCTTCTTGGCAGGACAAATTCAGAAAAAAAAAAAAACCCAAAACGCAATTACAGCAAATTACTGTCCAACACAAACTATCCCATATATGCCCAGCTGTTATCTATGGAGCACAAACTGACTGATCCGGCCCATCAGGCTCAGTTCCAAATCGGTTAAAACACAAACCTTTCAATGTCAAGTGGGACACTGAGAAAAAAAAAAGTCTTAACCCGACACATCACGTCTTCATCCGTGATAATTAACAGAGCACACACCCAGCGGCTGTGTGTGACAGCAACAACACCTGAGCTTCAGCTACAGCAGTGACGCTGCAACAAAACTTGACACCCGGAGGTCATTGGAGCGAAGCAGCTGCACAAACCTGCTGTCGCCTTTCAGTTGAGTCACCTGCAGCCGATCTGTTGACCGGAGAGAGGCGTTAAATACAGGAGCCAAGATCAGCGGAGACGCGCCGTTTCACGCATCAATTTACCGCACTAAGGCCACGTCCCCCCGCCCCCCTCTCTCCCGCAATCCCCACTCACCCCACCGTTTATCTGCATGTCTGCCTAAACAAACATCCCGCAGCTCTAAGTGAAGCATAAAACCGTGTCCGCCGAGCAGGATGCGTCAGAGGATGGAGGCTGAGATGCGTTAACGCCGCTGCCGCCTGCGGACTGTCAATCGGGCTGCGGGACTGCTGTTGATCTGCCGAGTCACTCAGGTCACAGCCCATTCACCGCGTGCATGCATGCATTCATGCGTGCATGCATGCATTTATGAAAACATGCGTGCCTGCGTGCATACATGCGTGTGCTGTTAGGGCCGGCCGGCCTCGTCCGGCGCGGTGCGGTGGCTCCTGTCACCCCCCCACCCGGTAAACTTGTATGACTGAGTGATGCGGTCATGCGTTCAGGCGGCGTTTAGATCGCGCAGAAACGCACCGAGCCCCGTTCATCCATCTCCCGTTTAAGGGACCCCGGTCTGCCGATTTTACCTGTCTCCGCCTGCACCGGGACCCGGCCGTTCCGGTCCTGACATCCAAGGCTTCATGCTTTCGGCACAGCGGCGTCTCCAGTCCCCGCGCCGCCTCTCCGGGATCTGCCGGTCTACGGACCATGCGTGTTGTTTCCACAGAGAGGGGGGCGGGGCCACGCGGGCCTTGGAGACGGCGCGCGAGTGGATCAGGAGGATGTCACTTATTTAGCGCGCGAGCCAATCAGCTGCTACTCACCTCCGATCGGCAGGCAGTCACTGTGAACAGTCAGTGTTATAACCAGATGAGAAAAATAAATGGACACCTCATTATTATTGTTTTTTTTAAAGTCCTGAATGATTGTTTATAACCGGTGCAGTGTGTTGGTGGATCACATGTCAGAAGCCTTTTCATCAATAAATAATAAATTAGACAATCTGTTGTGCTGTGAAAAGATCAGGAACAAAATGAGACCAGAGCCAACTCCATTATAAAGATCCCATGAGCAAACCGGTGTAAATCATGATAACTACAAGAAGGCTAATTTCCAGATTACTTATTTTAAATAAGTGTATGTTGCATCTATCAGAAGATCCCCGAAAGCTGCTGAGTGATGTTACAAAACTGACAATTTAGAAAGTTAACCTGCTTTTCTTACGGAGAAGTAAACAACCGTCACAAAACTAAAACATCGGATCAAATGGTAGTCCCTCTTTTTAATATTCACTACACATGGTCCAATAAGATGTGATTTTAATGAACAAAACGATCAAAAACAAACACACCACACACACAAAAAAGGAAGGCTGGCATGGTAACAGGCATTATTCTACCCTCTACTGGCAGGATATGAAATCCCTTTCTGCCTCAAAGGAAAACCAACTTCTCTGGTGAAAGATTAAATATGAGTGTAGTACAAAGAAATTTTTACTAAAAACGAAATACCAAAAAGGTATGAATCATAGATTTTTACAGTCTTCTTCATACACAAAAATCCCAGTGAGGCAATTAGCTCAAAAATACAGACTGTCTTTTTTTTTTCTTAAACTTCCAACTACTAAGATTACAGACTTAAGCATATGCTACACAACTTCAAATATACAAAAAGGTAGTAAACAGCTACAAGCACATATAGTATTTACAGCAAAGTTTCTTTTCTGTTGAACTCAAAGGAACGAAGAAACATGGGTCACAATTGGAGTACCCTGTCTTGTTTTTCGTTGCTGATTTCTAACTACCCAAAGTGTTCTAGTGGTGTAAAATAAAGTCAGAACAGAAGCAATGGCACCACTCTCTGGGCTCATCAGTACTTGTCGAACCAAATGTCCTGGTGTTCATGAGTATTTGTCACAGTGGTTCAGCACCTTCTCCTCTCAGGTCGGAGCAAACCCTCACCATCTCCCTCTGTGGAAGGGTGGGCACCCAAACCCTGCTCTCCCATTTTGGAAATGCCTCCCTTCTCTTTCGTCCATTGCCTCTGGTCCCATAGAAGGATGTCGATGAAAAGCGGGGCCACGAGGGGGGAAGGGTAAGGGCATTCTGAACCTGTCTGGTGGAAACATGGGTCCTCCTGGGATCATTTGCGGCGGCATGTGCGACATGTTTGGAGGTGAGAGGAATGGAGATAGATGAGGATTTGGCATGCCAGGAGGAGGCTGCAGAGGTGGCATGCCTGGTCTGGGTCCCTGCATGACTGCTGGCCCTGGCAGGGTCATCACCGGTGCTACTGGAGAGCCGAGCTGGTTCTCATTGCTTGCATCTGGAAGTGTGCCTTTGTCTCTGTTCAAATCCTTAGTGGACTCCTCCGGTGGATTTACAAGCCCTGCTGCAACGAAAAGGATAAAACAAGGTATCATATCGTCATCAAAAACAAAGAGAACTTTGAAGGAACTTGAAATACGAAAAATACCCAGTACTTCCTTCTTCATAAAATGTCCTACCTGGTGTTAACTTCGAAGGGTCATACTCAGCAGGGATGAACGGGGCTCCTCCTGAAGGCATGCCAGTAGGGGACAGCATGATAGGGCCAGAGAAAGCAGCTGGATTACCGATGGGTGCTGCCTGTTGGACCGATTGCACCTGAAAGACAAAGAAACACAATGGCATCCAAATGAAGATTAATGTGAAATGAGCATGAAATCCCTTTGAAGCAGTGAACTGGCAAAGGAAACCATGAAGCAGCCTCCTGATAGCATCCGATTTATATTTCATTTAGTTTCGTCACACACACAAAAAAAAAAGGGGGGGGGGGGGGGGGGCGCCTGGATGAATATTTTCATACAGCATTTCTGAAAGTTTCAGCAAGAATCCTCAGAAGACAGTCCGCTTTTTTGAGCATTGTTACAATAGCGTGAGTGTGTATTGTAGAGAGGTCTACAGATCAAAAAGAAATGCAAACACACCTTAATTTGATATAATCTGATACCTGTTGTCAGGTACCATTAAATACATGATGTTTAACCACAGTGAGCAATCTGATGAGATTCAGCTTCCTTCATTCATGGACATACGGCGGGGTCCCAAATGCCTGAGACCAAACATTTATATATATTTTCATATGAACCTGAAAATAACTCAAAATAAACACATCAAGAATCAAAGATTTCAAAATACAGCAAGTTATTTTGTCATATAAAATATTTTACATTTTACACAATTTCTAAGAAAGAAAACAAATTGAAGCAAACATGGGGCAGTAAGCAACTTAAATTTTTTACCAAGGGTCAGATTTCCTTGCATTACATCCCCTCTACTGAAGCACAAGTCCACTTACCTGTCATAAATACAGCTGTGTCTCAAGTTTCCAGCAGATCATTGCTTCGCATTGTGACAGTAGGATTAATTTAATCAGGACTAAGTGAAGTCAGACAAAAGTCTCAGGAAAGAGATTCTCAGAGTGAAGTCATGATTAGACTCAAGGTTTGTAAGGGAGCCAAACATGGATAAGCTTTGTAGAATCTAGATAAGCATGCGATCAGGCAGACAAAGCCTGACCAACACATAATCAGAAGATGGATACATCAAGCTGAGCCCCACCCCCTTCATAAGTGATATAGAAACTGTTAAATACAGTATGCTGTTAGATGAATGCTGTCTTGTAGCCCTCTCAGCAGACAACTACAGTTTATAACCTAATTAATAAAATAAGACAAATGCTTGATGTGAGCGGAGAAATAATGGCATTTAAAAGTGGTGAACTAGAAAAATTATTGTAATTAAAAGTAATTGTCATTACCAGATTATTGTCATGCCGTTTCACTGCATGTTTCCACGTTTTGTTTTTCTTGGCACGTTTATGTTGTGACAATTCTCTGATGTTGTTACTGTCTTTTTTTTTAAGCTGTTGTAAATGTTATGATACTGACGGTTCTTGGAACAACCTGCCAATAAGGACTGCAGTTGAAAATTAACCGAGGCATTTGAACTTGAGATTTATGGTCGTAACAGAAGGGTGTGGGGCAATGAACATGAGTTGGACACTTAATTGACAACACACTGATGAAGAAGAACCACAGAGGTGTTTAAAGACATGCTACAAACCTCTGGTTTGCATCTTAGCAGAGAAGGATTCATGAAAGAAACATTTCCACCCCTTAAAGTATCACAAAAACCACTTGTGGACCTGTCATGGACTGGCCTGACAGATCACCTGACCTGAACACCACTGAACATTTATGGAGCCACATAACAGCTGAGAAAGCTGTCCAGAAGCTCTTTGAGAGATTATTCTGTATATCCAACATCACGATGCATTTTTAAGAGCTTGGATGGGCTCAATCACATCATATTAATCCAGCATACAGAAAAATTAGATATTATGTATCACAGAATGTCAAAATCACCCACTCATAATGAGAAAAAGAAGCACAGTTGCATATGCCATAATTCTATGGCTTTTACAATATGTTGTAAGATACTGAAAGTAGGTACCTGGTCAAACTTCATAACTACTTTGTTACTTACCCCTATGATACCCCGATTGTAATTTCTGACCCATCACAACACCAGGTTCAGATTATTTTTTATCTTTATTTTTATATTTTCATTTAAAATGAATTGCTGTTCAACCCCCTGCTGTCCTTCTTCCTGGAAACAATCCTCACAGACTCCTTTTAAAGCTTGCAGCTGTGTGTATATAAGACCCAGGGTGAAGTCAGTTCAAACAAAGGCAAATGTACTTTACAGTGGGCCTGTATCAAATATTATTGATTTTGAGACACTATAAATTTATATACAAAATCAACAACCTCAAATATTTGTTAGAGTTTTGAACGTGGGATGGCGTTCATCATTGTGGACACAAATCATTGTAGGAAAGTTGGATATTTAAATGAGTGCAGTTGCTGTTGACAGCTGAAGGAAGCAGACAATTCCGGTTAATGATTAAACCTGAAAAGGGTTCCAAGGGTGCAAATCGTCACCCTAACAATGCTGAACTATTCACTTATCTCCTACAAGACCCTCGTAACAACCCAAATCTGAATCTGAGCTTTTTTTCTACACGTTTACGGTGAAGAGACCTCTCAAATAGAGTTATAGGCAAAACAACAGCTTTGCTTTAAGGTCAGGGTGAAGACCTGGGTGGGGTACTGTTATTGTTAGATTCCCGAAAGGATACAGAGTTCAAACTCAACTATGCGCGTTGTCACCAACTTGCCTCTAACTTTAATAGAAATGTATTTACATGTTTTGAGATTACCTGCTGAACAAGAATGGTCAAAAGCTCTGGCTCAGTGAGAGTCTTTTCCTCTGTGATCAGCATCTTATATTTCAATAAAATGGTCATACACAACCACTTCACAGTGCATTGCACAGACATATCAATTACTGCCTTTTGTCAATCAAACACAACTTTACTTGATGCAACTAAATCCATAAAAACTAATATATGATATCAATACATTTCAACTGAGATGAGAGTATCTATCTGAGATTAACTTCATAAAGAATACTGAAAAGATAACAGTAGTTTTTGAGTATCTAAAATGACCTCAAACATATTAATTGTTAACACTTGGTAAGATCTATCAATTTCAAGTTATCAGAATTTGGAAAGTAAGTTTTATACTGTAGAAATGAGGAATGACCAGAAAATGACTTGTCTGTTTTAGAGTGACGACAGAAATTAAACTTAACTAAGGTCTAAATATGGAATGTAAAATAATAAGAAACATGTTCATTATGCTCTGTATTGCACGACTTAAAGCATAACTGCAGTCTTTGATGGGTGTATTTACTCCCATGCAATTTTATCATTTATGTAAGACTTCCAGTGCCTTACTCTGATTCACTCTGATCATTACAAATCAGTGATATTCATTAAATATAGAAACTGATCATTAACACAAATTACATTTCTTTCCAAGAGTCCATGTTAACTGCCAGTCAAAACTTGGAGCCTACCAGATGCTGCAAGGTGCCTCAAGTTCCTGCCATGATAACCACTCCTTGGTGCCAAAAAGCTGTCTGTAGACACCCTGGCTGCAAAACAAGTCCACCTATAAATCTTGTAACGGATACAGAAAGTAAATCAAAATACCCATCAAAAATGTGTCAGCCTGTCTGACTCCATTGCCAAACATCAGGATAACAAATTAAGAGTAACAACAGATTTATGAAATGTTTTTAAGTTAAAAAAAAAAAAAAAAAAGGAAGAAGAAAATCAGCTCTTAAAGGAACTGAACCTAATTCTGTTCTAGTTCCTTTGAATAATGTGCTGTGGGATGAGATGATCTCTGCAAAGATAATTCCCAATTTAATCATCAATTATGCATTAATTATACATATTACAGGCACTGATGACTTTTAAATCATTTTTGTAATTAGATAAATGTCATAATATGAAAAATTTCTGAACAAGAATTCTCCGGTATGTCCAAGGACTTAATGTATTAAAAAAAAAAAAAAACCCCTCACACAACTAGGATAAGAGAATTTGAAGGTACTGTAGATGAACTATATATGTTACAACAGGATAACTGTCCAGTAACAGAAGATGTGTTAGAAGACTAAACAACAGGCATAGACACACTTTGTGTTCTCAGAGAGATAATTGGGGAATTCCAGTTAGTTTTTTTCTTGGAAACATCTAGTGGACATCAGAAGAATTGCAGGTGAATCATCAATGAGCATCATTTTCAAACTGAGAATTTGACAGAGGAGGTAATTATATATTTTTTTCCCATTCACCATCAGCCAAATTCCAGTCGATAAGGCCGTTCTGATACCTCAAGCTTTGCTACAGTAAGAAAAAAAAGACTATTCTTGGTTGATTCAAAAAAAAAGTAACCTGGACAATCACGGTTGGGAAATGCAGATAAAGATTGGCATTAACTCAAGTTTACTGTTGTGCTCAGACGAAAGTAAAGCGATGTTTGATCTTTAATGATAATTTCTTCGCTGAAAAGCCTTAACAGCGCTCCATCGTGGTAAACATTTGTTAGCTACAATGTCAACTTCCAACTTGCCATTGGGGGGCACCAAAGTTGGAAATGTTCAAATCTTACTCATAGCACCTTTAAACTTGCCAATCAAACATGTTTAATTTGATTTGAAAAATGAAGGTGAAGGTTTTTGGGCGGTTTTTTGCCGGTTATTTTTTCTATACTAGCCTACAGCTGCTTCAAAGGTAGTATGGAAAAAAAAGCAACTATAGCTGGATGAACTTGAAATTAAACTAATTGAGATAAATTGTTAATTGAAAGGTAAAAACATTTAGAGTTGACACTAAATGATTCCAATTGATTACTTATGAGGTATGAGATTAGAGAGGGTAAAATTTGTCAGATGAGACACAACCATCATATTATTCTACAGCCACAACATTTGAGGCTGTTCACTAACCAAAAAGACACAATGGAAAGGAAGGAAAAGATCATAAGTCAAGCAGCCTTAAAGTCTAGCCTTACCCTTGTGTTTTATTCTACCAGCAGAAAATACACACAGCTTTATTTTTCCTGCAGGCAAATTCCACTGAGGAAACTTGTACAAGCAAAGCAGGTGAGCTCGTGGACTTTGATCAGAACTATGATGGTTATCAACTCTGTGGTTTCACCTGTCAAGATACTGCCTTTGTTCTTTGTTTATGCCCGGTACTTATAAGATGTGAAAAGACAGTATTGAGGCAGCTCTACATTATTGTGGGCTCCACATTGAAGAGCTCAGAGTGAAAACCAAAAACAGCAAAATAAAAAAAAATAAAAAAAGGAAATGACAAAGGTCCATTTCAGAATGAATGAGCCCTTCATTACCTCTCAACCTTTCCACAGTATCATCCAAGAGCAGGAATCCCAATATCCAAAGATCCATCCATCACACTCACCTTTGTGAGGACTCATGTGAGTCTGGTGTTCTCCACACTTGGATTTTGGTTTGTGCCACTTGGATATAGGCCAATGTTGAATTACTTGGTGCAAGTGAAGATTTCCCCTTTTCTTGAAATTTCGTTTCATATCAAAATGACTGAAAGAAGAAAACTGCTCAGACTTTTCATTAAAATCTGCTCTTCAATAAGCTAGCAGAACATTTTCAGTTTATGGACATAGAGGACCCACAGACAGACCTGTGGTGTCTAAAATCACTAAAATATGGAGCTTTTTCCACACATAAAAGACACGTTAAACTGTATAAAATGGGGTGGGGGGGATCTAAGTGATCATGCCCCACTTCAAACATGATGAAAATCCGGAAATTTTTGAATGAAAATGAAAGCCATTTCAATGGGAGTCACATTAACATTCAACAACATGGGTCTGGACTCACTATGCAATTTCTTATAATCCTGTAGCTCAGGGAGAAACAATCTAAAAGTAAGCCTTATTATTTCAAAATAAAAGAACATTCATATGTATACGGGGCGGTCCTTGGTTGGTTTTTTGTGTGTGCGTGCGCGCGTGAGCACACACACGCCTCCCTCCGTTGTGTCAGCATACTTTTACTGAGCCACTTGGAGAGTGCACTTCTCCACTGTCCTTGTGGATTCCTTAATGTTCATAGCAATTTTTTTTTTGCTGTTTGCAAAATTGCTTTATTTCATAGTTGCTTATAATTGTTTTACATTTTTCATACATGTATACTAATTTAGTCTTTTTGTTATAGACAGTGGAGAAAAGGAAATGAGCTCACAGATGACTACATGATAGGTCATTCAAATGAGGTGGTGGACATTTTAGAATATAGTCCCTGTGTAGACTGCGCATATGCCATGATTGCTTACTTTTTAGTAACAGCATTGTCTGCTGGGTGCTAAACTAACAGGAGTAATTTTGTTCTCACTCCTGTTTCCAACTTTGTTTTTCACCTTTTCATCCAGCGGTTTCTGTAAAAAGGACTGCCAGTTTTTTCTTGTATCCACTTTACATCAAAGTTACCAGTAACCTGTAAGAGCAATAACAAATATTTGCAATGGAAATGTCATGTGATGTCTGTCTGCATATTTAAGACTCAAAACACTTCATCATCTTGAAGGCTGTGTACCTCATGAAGATGAAAAAGCATATTTATAATTAAATACTTTTTTCCTCCAAATGTAAAAATAATTCAGATGGGAAATTTCAACAAAATATAATTTTGGACTCGGCCCCTAGAGATGAAGTGTGTGCATTTTTGCACAGTGGATATTTATCCATGGAAAACCGATATATGTTATAAAATGGATGTAGACATCCAGCGTCAAGATTTTCTTTTTTTTTTAAACCATGAAGCAGTTTAAAATTTTGTGATGAAATGTTAAGCTCATAAAATGAGCTTAAAGATGAGATCCAATGATGTTTAACCAGTAAAAGCTTTAGAGCCACGATGCAATAAGGGGAGATTGTATCTGGCAAGAAATCAGGTAAAGTAGGGAGTTCGATGGAATACAGATAATTCACTTGGCCTCACTGTGAACAGTTTTTTGCTTCAAATATATCTCGACAGTTTTATGAAGCCCAGTCGTGGATACTGAAGTGGGAGGGAAAAGGAAACCTCTGAAACCCAACACAGATTTCTGAGGTGAAAATATGGAAAGAGATACCCATTTTCTTCCTTTTAAAGCTACTTTGGGTACCTTGCAAGAATTAAAAAAGTGGCACACGCTCTGTCAACCTCTCTGTGTTGAGCAGACTTTGCCGAAAAACTTCAATTCGCCTGCATGTTGACCTGGTGCTACTTAGCCATGCGTTTCTTTCTCGACACCTTTTCTTCCTCCTCTCTGCTGCACTTGAAGATTTCCGTCAGTGAAATGCCATCCTTTCTGCGATACATACATTGTCCAATTCACGCCTGTGGACGTGTTATTCGACAGCTGTATCACACAGCACACATGCCATACAGTTAGCAGAGCCAGTCATAAAGTACAGTAGCTTGGATGGGGAAGCAAATGTGATGTCCCTTAATGCTCATGTGTGCTACGGCATTGTTGGTGTGTGGGATTAAGTGGATACAAACAGAATAATACAACAGATGTGTGTGTTCTGATGCAAGTAAACAAAATAATGTGTCGTTACGCTCAACAAAGCTTAAGGTAGCTACCTTCAATGCACAGCTGATTGGTACAGGACAATGTTATTATATGTTTCTATTTGAATGAAAACAAAAGGGCTTACATCAGTTTGCATTACTATCAAAAATATGTGTTCCAGTAAACCTGCAATGACTACAAATTTCTGACTTGCGCTTGCGGAAGAGAGGCAAAAAAACCAAACACGAAATAACTCAAGGATAACATTTCCAGAGCAACATAAATCGCATGAGTGCTATGTATTTAATTCAAAATTAAAGAGCTGGTGGATGTGCAGTAAAACAAGTGGTTTGCCTTGGAAAAGCAACTTTTTGAAAGCCATCACGTCCCAAGAGCTCATTGAAAGTTAACTGGCCATGAGGTGAGTATTTAAGTCAGCTGCCACAGAACATGTGTAGTGATTTGACCAAAATAGAAACAGTAGTGCATCATCCAAGACCAACAAGTGTAGAGAAAGAGCAGGGGGAAACCTTGAAAAACAAGGCTTAATTCATAAGGCAACTACAACTCCAAATTCAGTCTGTGTTCCCAAAAGAGAGACTCTTACAACCAGAATATATGGCACCATCACATCGCATCGCATCCAATAGGAAAACCTACACACCGACATCGAGACCAGGGTAAGCACCTCATCCTTCTTAGGGGACACTTTGTTTCATGTGTGATGTAATGCAGTGATATATTGTGGCTGGCCTGATATGACATTCACAATGAGACAACTTAGAACTTCAAAACAGTGAAAATTATGTACACATTTGCTGCCATGTACATTTGATGATTTTTGGTTTAAAGCGCTCATTAGCTGTTCTCAATTTTCACCTTGCCAAGAAAGAGTATTTACTATAAGATCAATTCATACCTTTCACAGCTCCTAGGCCAGGTTGTAATAGGATTTTGCACACATTTTGAAACACATCCCTACTTGGCTGTAAACATAAATTTTATTAATAACTGCAAAACATTATTAAAAGCGCTAATTTGAAATGCTGATTCTAGTTCAAGTTCACAGCTCGTTCCCACTAAATACCATCATGGAGAAACTTCCACAAAGGCATAATGGGATCAGTGTGAGAAAGAGTATATTTTATGCATATTTTTAAAGTTGGCTTGGTCCTGATTATAGTTCTTTCACACAAAATGGCTATATTGTAACAATATAGTTAACTGTATTAATCTAGGATTGCCTACTTCGGTATACATTTGAATATCTGAGATTTGTTGATGCCAAAGATTTTGACACATCAGAACAGAGCAGCATGCTGTTAAGAGCTTGATCAATGGTACATGCTCAAACTTCACATTCAGTATAAAGAAAGACATTTAACTGTTTAACTGAAACCTGCTGTATGCATGGCAATACATGGACAGTGGACGGAACGACCTCTTTAAAGAAAGCTTCTCATGGGTGTCAGATGCATTTCCCATTCCCATTTATTCTTTCATGTACAGTGACCTTGGCATAGTTCTGTTTAGCAATATTCCCCCTCAGCAAAACATTTCCTAACAGTTTTCAAAAATCAAATCTCTTGTTCAGATTTTATTATCAGTCAACTGGATTGGCGCCAGATTTAGCAAAAGTTGCTAACGGTGTTGTCGGCTTACCTTGTCTCCCACTTTGACACACGATTCGTCCCAGTCAGACCTTTAAGTCCCACCAGCAGCCTTGTGACATGTAATCAACTTTTCTTCTGGGTGAGGCGCTCAGTTTAGCAGGCCTGCTAAGTATGGTTGGTTGCGCACAGTCCAGGTAGATCATGTTTTATTTAAGCTAGTTTCTGGACCACTCATTCAGCATGTGGTCACAGGAGAACTTTAAAAAAAGACAAGTTTTAACAAAACGGCTAAATACAACTTAGATTTTGACATTTCATTAGCGCCCGAACTGTCTGAAATACTATTTTACTATTTATTATCGTTTCATGTGAGGTTCTGCAAAAGATCACCAAGAAGCTGATCCATCCGATAACTTATTTCAATATTTTTGTCATTTCAGATGTTTCATTGTCAACCACTGGTGGACGGTGAGGAGAAGTTTCATACGCAATTACATCTTTGCAAAACCCAGACATTCTGAATAAGAGAACTTAGTTTCTGAAAACAGAGAAAGAGCAACAGAAATGCTTCCCTCTACACATACCACAATAAAGTTTTGTGTATTACCCACTTTATTTGAATTAGTTAAACTGCACAATACAAGATTACTGAGTGAAGATGCAAATATTTAGCAAAGAAAAAGGAAGAAAAGGATGAATAAGAAAACAAATCAGCAGAGGAGCTTATCTGAATTGTGGACTGCAATCACCAAATTTGATTTCTCTGCTTATTTGGTGACTATGTAACAATTCTCATGAGGCAAAGACGGTATGACTGACATTAGTCCATAATAGAGAGTAAAAAATTTCATATTAATTGGAAATGAGAAAAATACGATTTCTCTTCCCAAAACAGCTTAAATTCAGCACTTAACAAAATACAGTGATATTTCACTACTGACTGAATGAGGAGGAGTTTTTTTTAAAGCAGACTGCTGTGACATATAACAAAGAAATACAGGCTGCTCACCGTACTGAAAGGGTGTTCAAGGCCAAATCAAGATCACGCACTGAGAGGAATTGTTCCCACACTTGATTAGAAATGGGAGTCACTAAAGCCTCCAAAACAAAGTTATGTAGAACTTTTGTTCATGTTTTTGTTTGAACAGTTGTTATAAAGTGTTTTGAAAATAAAAAACATATTAGTCGTATTAGCTACAGGCTGTCCACAATCCAACTGTAATTTTGTAGCCTATTGGGATGAGACATTTCCTGTTCCCATTTTATAAATTAGGATAAATGTTGTCTTTCAAGGTGATATAGCTGCAACCCTCATCATTCCTCAATGAGCAGGACAGTCTTGGGCAATAAGTTCTTCCACAGTCATACTACATTTTACCAAGATTTCTGATTTGACTTTAAAAGTTGAGACCCATCACTTGACTTGGAAATGTAGTTTGAATATAAACTTCTTTTGGAGAAAACAAGTCTTTGTTCAGACAAGCTCCACTACTCATATGCAACAATAATTTATTTTCCTTATGGCTCCCAAAAAAAAAAAAAAAAAAAAAAGATTATGAAGTAAGCCTTTAACACCATGGGTATTAATTGAGAAGAAGGTGTTTAAAGACCGTATTAGTATTACCTGAATATGAGCAGGGATCGTTCCATCTGCTGGTACACTTTCCAAGGCTCCATTTACAGATACCTGCTTATTTAGGTCCATGGCATTATTCCACACTGTGTGTAACAGAGAATGGAACAACGTAAGACAAATGCATACAGACACTGAATTTTGGCCATACAAAGCAAAAATGTCCTAAAATAAGTTAAGTCTTTAGTGTTTACCTGGATTAAGTGTCTCTGGGTCTAGCATGCCTCCTTCCCGATAGCTCTCCAACTCTTCCACTTTGACTTTGCTCCAGGGAATATAGGTGACACCTCGATCCACATCCCAAAACTTTTTATGCGCTGACTTTATACCTTTATTCAAAGCCCAAGCAATCTAGGCAAAGAATGACAATAATATATTCACAGAGTTTCCAAACAAAAGAACACAGTCAATGCGTAACTGGTAACAAAAGCAGTATGTGTAAGAGAACATGTACCTTAACTGGTTTCTGATTTACTTTGTATGATCCTCTACTGAGCTTGTTCAAAGCTGTGTTGGCATCTTGTCTGTGTACCATTACAATATAGGCACATCCCCTTGGAGGAATCATCTGAAGGCACAGTGCAAAGACTAATTGTGAAATACATGATAACATTAGCTTTATAGATGCCTACAAGAATGTTTTATGTGAATTGTCCAAACTTACATTGATAGACTCAATCTGTCCAAACTCTTCCAAAAGGGACATCACGTCAGACTGCTGAGTTTTCTTGTCTAGTTGTCCAACCCAAAGTGTAGTGGTGCAAACTATAAGCAAAGGCACATTAAAACAGTTTTAGCATCCAGTTCATCCTCAATTGTTTTTTGTTTTTTTTTACTAACATGCGGTATATATTCTATATTTGTCCTAAATTAGGCTCAAGGATGACAGGAGAAAAAAAAGATATGAAGAGATTCTGATTATATAGCTTACATTGGTTTTTGCTAGCATTGCATGCTTTTAAAACTGTGGGATTAAAGGATTAAAAAAAGAAAAAGAAATGCACTCTAAGTGATAATAGGAAAGAATAAGCAGTGAAACTGATAGGCCTAATCATGAGCTATAGTAAACTTTGGCCTACAAAGCACAGTATTTATAAGCTTATTCAAATGCTGAATGTTGCTGCTTTTATTTGGCCGTGTATATTGTTCCATTACGGTTCTGTGCATATCTGTTAATTTTAGTACTGAATCTATTTGACTTTTGAAATGAAGAAATGGTAGTGGTGATGGTTGGCATGTAAATATGAAAAACAAGCAAATGGCAATAACAGCAAGTAAAAGATCCAGAGAAACCAACTGTACAGATGACAAATATTTGCAATCATCTCAATAAAGGATCCGGTCCCTGTGTTACAGAGCAAGCCAAAAGGTTTGGTTAATGTTTTGCAAAAAGAAAACTATTTTGATTATTTTAACACCATTTCAGTAGCAATTATACGTTTTATATTTATTTTCAGTGGACGAATATTTACAATTTTGATAATGCACTATTGCAATATCAATATCAGCTTGTTTAATTTTTCGGGAGGCAGGCTTCAAGAATGTACAGTAGATTAACCTTCTCATTACCCCGTGGTTGTGTGCACCAGTGAGGAGTGTGAAATCCAGGGGTACATATGCATTACAGACTAGGTGAGAGGGGAGCACACTAAAATGAAAACTTAACATACATTTCTAAAATTAGGTATTGTGATAGAGTCATATTGTAACTGCAACTTGGATGCAGCAGTCAATCCAGTTGTTCTATGCAGTGAATTAATTAACATTTTCAGGTATGTTTCTGGGTTAGCATTACGGTTGCACCTACCACTGAGTGTCTGGCTCTTCATGCTGGGAAGTCCTTTCTGTCTGCGCTCTCTATCCCTCTCTCTTTCACTTCTGTCTTGAGAACGAGATCTCCAGCGCCGTTCTCTGGAGCGAGAGCGTCGATGCCTTGACCTTGTTGACCGTGATGAAGA
This sequence comes from Remorina albescens, assembly GCA_034769265.1. NCBI lineage: Eukaryota > Metazoa > Chordata > Actinopteri > Carangiformes > Echeneidae > Remorina > Remorina albescens. Next base: position 18,561,918 of record CM068497.1, on the reverse strand, counting down.
CCTTGATCTTCTCCTTCTGGGAGATCTGAAAAAAAAAAAAAAAAAAACAAACGTGTACACCTTAACCCTGAATTCATTTGAAAAGCAAAACCTGCCCAATAAAAACAGGACAGCATTTCTAAAGATGTAACTGAAATTTCTAGCTGTCTGTAATGACCAGAGCCTCTTACCTGGATCCAGAACGGGATCTTGATCTCCTTCCATAGCCTCTGTGTCTAGCATCCCGTCTCATATTTGACTCTTCTCTCGAACATCCCTATTACAATTATAACATGGCAATTTTATTTTTCCCCAAATGAATGAGCAGAGTATTTCTAGTTTCAATTACAAAAGCTGCCATAACAGGTCTCCAATTCAAATATGGTATGACTCAACTCAAATTCAGGCTTTGTCTTGTTTGAGCTATTTTAACAAAACAAAAAGCTTTTTCTTTCACAGGAAAGACATTAGTTGCAGTTAAATTAAATAAGGTTTCAAGACTTACGCGCATGTACCCCTCATTTAAGGAGTGGCATCCATCTGGTATCATATGATGCTCACCATGAGTCATTCCTCCACCATGCTGCACAATGACAAAGACACAGCCATAGGAGAAAGGTAAAAACCAGACACCAAAGGAACACTAATTACAATACCCGCTAACTAAAGCTCCACACAGCTGATGCTCTGTACAATCAAAACATATATACTTGCATTAACCATTTAACTATATTTTGGCCTGTCACCTCATAGGACAAAGCATGCTTTATTATACTAGGAAGTTTCTACGTCTGAACGGTTATTGATTTACTACAAAAAGTAGTTATAACTGGATACCTCTATACCGGCAGTTTGTCCCATCATATGTGGATGAACATTCTCTATGTTGGGCATCTGGCCAGCAAAGTGGTTAAATACATTATCAGGAATGCATCTGTCAAGATAAAAATACACAAAAACTGAGTCCGGCCTTTATAGACCTACAAATACATTCAAAGCACACTGAATAACACCACAACACTTCTATTTGTGAACCTTTTTCCACAGTAGACATTTTGATATAGAAAATAAGAAGAGCAAATAATAATTTCAGTGTGAATCCAGCCTCGTAGTGTCTGAACTTGCATCATTCTACACATGAAAATACTTAAGTGAAGGAAGGACAATAACTAGGGACACTCCCAACTTTTTTGGAGTTCAACTGTTATTACTGATCACTGGAATCAGTATCTGCCAATACCAATTACCAATCACAGGATGGGTGGGGTGGGTGTTTACTGTCTAGCATTGTACACCACTAGTTGCCAACTGGTTTTGCCATGTGTAGAGTCTCAAGGATTTAACATCACCTGATGAGCTTTTTTTTTTTTTTGGATCGGTGCTCAGGATGAGTGTTAATAAAAGAAGCTGAGTGATATTCAAAAAAGATGAGCAATATTTTGAGTGAAAATTGGCTGATTATGATTGACGGCCAATCAATCGGACCTACCTAACAATGACTAATATGTTTTTGAGAGGAAGGCGTCTCTATTCTGCCAGGGAACCAAAACCACAAAATACATTTCATAAATATAACAGATGCTGAGGTAAACTTGCATTAATCAGATTTTGTTTCTGTGAACTAAAATTTGTATTTTCTATATTTGGTATAGGATGTAAAATATGTTTTTCTTTCCAACAGCTAACTGAAACCATTGGTGAATATATTGTTTCTGTGTTGCAGAATATTTTTGTCATTTGCCAAAGGGGAAATATCTCCAACATTGAGATATATGCCCCTAAAAGTTGCATAAACATATATGCGTTTTATGAAACTTACTGGGTATGGGTAGTCAGCTCTTTAGACGGTACATCCTCAGGTTCATCATCGTAGTCAAAACGATCAAGTAGTTTCTGAGAAAATTCATAATTTTCACATTGAAGTGAATGAGAATTGAGAAAAGTAATGTGTATTTATCCAGAGGTTGTGGTGTGACACTAAGCTACAGCATTACCTCTGCTAAAGAGCTTTTCTTTTCCAAGTGTGCACTATAAGGATTGAGTTGGGCCGCTGGCATCTGGGGAGGGTTTGTAAGATTGTTTGCAATGGTGGCTACCAGGGCCTTATCTGCCTGTTGGAAGTTCTGGAGAACCCTCTGCAGCTGGTGGGGGAAGGTGTTTTTCAAAACTTAGTCAACTCTTTAACTTGTATCATCTACAAACTGTACAGTATTAGTAAAACTGCTAGGAAAAACAAACCAATGTACTGCTTACCTCCTGACCATGGGGGGACTGAAACAGCTGTGCCACAGCAGCCAAGGCATCAGTACTTGGTAGCTGGGTCACAGCAGGAACAGCTGAGGCACTAGTGATAGCAGGCTGCAAATCTGGTTGAGGGTCAGCTGACACTGTTCAGACAGAAGATAAAGATTGCCACATTTGCATAATTACATCAACCAGTGGACAAATAACCTCACTTTAGCATCAGGTAACAATCACATGTATTACTACAAAACTGAAACATTGCCCAACAATATTCATTTCTCTACCTTCAAGTGCAGGGGGAGGTATGATGACTCCATTAGCCATATCCATCAGAGGCTGAATTATGTCCAAGTCAAACACACCATTCTTCTGCCACAGGTTCAGGACACGGACAATTTTGCTCTGATTAAAAAAAACAAACAAACAAAACCTCTTAGCACTGTTGTTGAAATTACATAAAATACCAAAAGCACAAACGTAGCGTACCTTATCATCCTCTGGGCACCGATAAAGATTCTGAAAGGTATCCGTGAAGTTTTTCAAAAATCTGGGCCCAAATACATCCTTGTCAACACCAAACTGATGACGTGACTGCCGAACAATTGAATCAACCACATACAAACCAGGGACTTTCAATTCTGGCTTGCACTGTACAAATAAAAAAATATATACATATATATATATATATTTTTAAATAAATTAATAAAACACACACAAAAAAAGCAACTGCAAATTATTCATACTCTCTCATAACAAAGGAGTAAAGTGCATTCATATGTTTGATATTAACGCAAGGACAATAATAGACTTCGTGGGACCTACCTTCTTGATGAACTTTTCAACAATCTGGACAACATGTTTGTATAGCTAAAGAAGGACAAAGTTAATATTAGTCACAGCAGACTAGATAATATTAATCATGTCCAGTATCACCACAGCATGATAGCAATGATAAAAATTCAAATTTACTCTTTTGGATTTCTGTAATCAGACAAATAAGCATACAATTATATTTCATGAAATAAAAGTCCTACCATTTTCAAATGGCATACTACACTACCACTGCCCTTAGAAATATTGCATCTAAAGAGATTGGTTTGTAAGATAATGAACAGCTTAATTAAACCCTTTTACTGACCAATATAATTTAGAGAGTCCTATAGTTTGGCATGATGGGAAATGGAGAATAAACCTTAAAAAAAGTAGAAACCTACTATAAAAACAGAAAATATAAACCAAAAATGCCTGCTGAATTCTTTTTAGTATAAGCACAGCAGGAGCCAAGGCTACAGTTGAAAGGTCCAAAAAATGGTCTTTCACTTATCAATTTTCCTCCACTTCGATGGAATATGTCATTAAGGAGGAATTCATAGACTTGAGAAAAGTCAAAATGGTGTGAGAAAAATCTGACGGCACTTACACTAATTAGACAGCAATTCATATTTTCAACATGGAACAGAGCATTACTTTATATTTTACTACCTCAACATTCTAATGCTGAAACGCATCTACTTTCTTTTTTAAAGGATGATCTAGTGTAAACTACGCTAATAGAGATAAGTGAGGAAGTGCTCAAGCAACTGTCTTTCACATTTAGTGCACTTGACAGTTTAAGCATGACTGCCACTTGGGATACTTTGAAGTTATTTCATTCATTTTGGAACTCTTGCGTGCAAAAATAACTTCTCAACGGCACCCCAAGAGTTATATCTGTAGTAATGTGCTCAGTACATCAGACACACACGTTGGATTTTAATTGACTATCCACTAAATTGCCAATTAAGTAAACCATTTGGTTATTATATCTCAGTGAAGCTATAAAAATATGGTTACTTCCCAGGGCAAAGAACAAAGTCTTGCGTCCAACAATTACACTACTAGAAATGTTGTAAATTGGAATTTATACAGTTTATTATATTCCTTGAGGCAGCACTTCTCTATATACAAGGACAGCATTTGGTCTTTGCATGAGGAAACAGGGCAAAATGTCAACTGTTGGTCATACAAGAAATCATAGTGATTTATGTTTGCTCCCCATTGTATTACCCACTCCTTAATATAATACTAAAATTGATGCAGTATTCACTTTACCTTGATAGCTTTGATTGCTGATTTTGTTACAGACATCATTTTAGCACGGGATATTGGGGGCTTCATGTCAATCATGGAGAACAACTAATGGGTTTGGAAAAAGAGTTATATCAGTTCACTGGTATACAATAATATTGAAACAATTGCTAATCCCTCTTCACAAAAACACATGGACATTTAACTTTTACACTGGTAAATAATAAATTTGGCAACATGTGTATATATATATATATATATATATATGCAAATACATATATTAGGTAGATTAAGAGTTTTCCACTTGAAAAGGCATTGTATTTAATATTTTTCTTAAAACCCCACAATCTACTTCACATGGGAAAATAGAGACTGCCCCCATGTTCAAAAAACCTACACTTTAACTATGCTTCATTTACTAGTACTTCAACATGGTTACATTTCAGTTCTTTCTGATACTTGTAAAAAGCTTCACACTGTCATTCTGTCTATCATCATGTTCAAGTATCTATGATTGAAAAGAGTGAATTTTACTATATGAGAACAATTGACCACCTTAAACACACCGGCATATATACAGTGCCAGCCAAAAGTTTGGACATACTTTGACATTTACAGAAATTTAACATTTGCTCCAAGAAACATAAAATTATATGAAAGGTCACTGGGGTTTAATGGAAGTTCCGCATTCCTGATTATGACACGGAGTTCATCCTCTGAAAGTGCTATACTGAGTTTGAGCTGCACCAAGACTAAAATAACATGTAGTCAAAGGGGACATTTAAATTGCACCACTCCCTGTGATCACACACATGTCAAACGAGCACACAAACACAATCACACCCCCAAAGAAAATCCACATAAGACGACAAGGTTCCTGGTGCTAATGATCGTGTATTTTGCAAATGTTATTTTCTACACATGTCATTCTGGCGCGGTTTACGTTAATAACTCCGGACTATACTGGACTTTCTAAAAAAAAAAACAACAACAAAAAAAAACAACCCCAAAACATCATGAGCTGGTAGGAGAGCTACCGTAACCTAACAATTCAAATACAACATTAAGGTCAGCTTTATTAGTAACACTGACAGCGTGATAAATAATGCGAGTTAAGTTTACAAAAGTAGGACATAAGGCCACAGGCGCGATATTTTCCCAGTAATAACTGAATTTGCGTCGTGGTTTCGGTGGTTTAGTGTCAGTAAGTGGATATTTATCCAGGCACTGAAATCACAGGCCTTGCAGGATTACCATTAACGTTTAAGCGTTGACCTGCGAGTTAAGCTAGTGGATAGCAAATCTAATTAATTATGTTTACCTTAACAGCGCCCGCATTTAACCAACCAAATGGCTTCACTATAATGTAAACAATAAGTTGAATATAACAATTATTCGCTATGATTTAAAAAAAAGGCCAACTTCAGAGCTATTGACATTAGTTAGCATTAACATTAGCACTCGAGTCTTCGGGGAGGGACGAAACACGAGCAAACTTTACCTCCATGTTGAACGCGTTCACTGCATCCATGTTTGTTGGAACTGAAGACCGTCTATATTTTCAACACTTTATTCACTCATTGCGTGGTGGAGTTATTTAGCGAATAACATAACAGCTAGCAACGTTCAAACGCCCATATCATTTCTGATGTGGTAACATCACTTTTCGACGACCTACTATGCTAGAAGCTGCTACTAGCTTCGTGGTTTCACCCCCTACGTCATTACGTAATAACGGGCGTGTCACTTCAGAGAAAATGCTGCCTCCCTTGCTATCGGAAAATACGAAAATACGAAAATATTTCAGGCTACAGATTGTAAACTGTTAAGGTCCAAATGGAGGAAAGACATGAAATTAGCCAATAGTAGCTCTCAGTAGTTCACAACTTGATACAAAACATAGTAGTTTGATATGAAGTTTCATTTTTAATGACAAAATCAAAAATATTAGTAATCATGGAGGTACAGTCTTCAACAACCTTGGATCCTTGTAAGGCAGTTAAATCCCTTGCCGTGCACTTCGTTGTGTGTGAATATAATCTCTGCAAAAACAAAATTATTGGAATATTTATCTAAAATAAATAAATACGTAGTGAATGTAAATGTATGGATGACATTGCAAACCATGTTGTTATCATTACATTCCAATAATCCGACAGAAGGGCTGACTATTTAATTTACTGGATTGACAATTTTTATAGGTCACCTTACAACTGCAGAATGAACTACCTCTACTGATGCCATGTTTAATCATAACATGACATGGACATGATCTGTTGATCTGTATGTTTGCACAAATGTTTGCAGGTCAAAGCACAATTAAAATTAGACTGTTGGTCTCTAACACGGAGCCGCTTAAGAGAAAACCTAAAAAGACACGGACTAAAACTGTCAAGGAGAGGGATGAAAGGATTCCTGCTTTTTTGTGGGTCACCTGGAGACAAGTCAAATTCCCAAGTGCACTAATGCTCTTTGGTCCAGCAAAACCGTACAAATTATGGAAACTTAACCTTCATCAAACAAAGCAAAAGGCAGGAGCTGAGGAGGGAAGTTAAGCTCAGGCATGAGGAGATGTGGCAGGAGATAGCTTTATGGTGAGAGGAAGTAGAAAGAGTTAATAAATAGAAAGGGGAAAAAACCTCTTGCTTGATGCAAATTGCTAAGTTTATTGCAAAGAACCCTGCTTCTTTTTAAGCAAACACACTTGTTCCACAGATGTTGAGCGTTGAGCAGGTGGGGAATACCCACGTCAAGTCCAATTATTGAGCTAATGCTCAGAATCCAGAACATGTCTTTGCCATCCACAGCTGATTGTAACAAGATAACAAAGGTCACATAAATAAATCAACACATGATTTATCGTGGTCTGTACCTTAATGGCTGCTGTTTTCTAGACTTTGATATTCATTCTCAGACCAGAAATATTGAAGCCTCAAGATGTTTAACTTTGCGATGAACACACAGAGACGACCTCATGTGTATCAGAGTGGGCAGTATCATAACATTTGAAAACGCCATCCATCAAATCTTGGATAAAAAAATAGACAAATAATAATTATAATGATGCCCCTAAAATGAGATGAAGCGTAAAAAGGGGTGTTAACACAAGACCTTTTCATTGGTCATGTTGCCCGCCTCACTCAGTTTCCAGGCCAAACCCACACACTGAATTATAGTCAGGGCAAATGACACTAGGGAGGAGCAGCTGGAGTGGAGCAGAACATACATGTGGGAGAACAGTGGAAGGATTTTTTTTTTTTTTTTTTTAGTCTTTGGACAGAGGATGGCTGTAATGGAGAACTTTACCAGCACTGTTCCCTATGAGTGGGAATACTATTATGATTATCTTGATCCTGTGATTGTGGATGAGAGCAAGCTGAAATACAATAAATGTAAGTCTTGGTGCTTTAAATATTTTAGCATTCTTCTTCTTGGGCTGCATGATTGTAATAGCAATTTCCCATGTGCCTTTCAGACTCAATTGTTATAATATTTTGGATAGTCCTGGTTGCTTTTGTGGGATTCCTCTTTCTCACTTTGAATCTAATGTCCAGCAGTGGAAACTTAACAAGGTAAATGGGAAGCCTTACCTTCAATGCCCCACTATCTTCACTCCACATTAATGTTAAGCATTTCCTTCTACTGTCATTGCAGGAGTCGCAGATTCAAAATCAAAGGAAGAAAAAGAATATCAGCTGCTTGACCTAAGGCTGGACCTAAGTAACAACACTTTTTATGGAAATGAAGAAAACATTCATAAATTTAGGTGTTGGAAAAAAAAAATCTAAATGATTTAAACACAGCCGTGAAGATGACACCAGGGAAAAAGAAACTATTTGGAATTAGTGCTTTTGTGGAAGTATGTAAAAAAAAAAAAGCAGCCAATGATTTTACATTTTTCATGTGAATAAGTGCAAAACTTAATTTACCATTACACAAAACATTTACCAAGTATCATATGCTGTGCATTAACCAGCTGTATGTGTACATGTGAATTGTGGAAGTTTAAAGCACAAGAGCAACATTATTGTGCTTCATCTTTAGTGTTTTAAAACCAAAAGTTGTCACATACAATTCGAGACGGTTTTTAAAATTAATTAAGGCAAGAAAAATGCAGGCAGACAGATTTGGCAATCAACACTTTATAACAGAGAGTTTTATAAAATAGCGTAGCTTCAGTTAAAAAAAAAAAAAAACAAGTTAGAAAATGATCAAACAATACAAGCTTTGTTTTCATTAGTTCTATTTATAAAGAACACAGCTGAATAGGAACGTCTTATTTAACTCTTCAAGGTGATTATATCATTACAGATGGCTCCGATGGGTGTTGGTGGGGATTTAGATGTTTTCTGTCTTTTACATTTGGTTCTGGTCACCAAGTTGACATGAGACATGAACAGCTCTGTTGATTTGGCTCCACTCCACAACTCATGGATGTACAAGGACAAAAGATAAAACCCTTCTTCTGCAAAGAAAAGAAAACAAAGGCATCATTTCTTTATGTTAAGTAAGCATTTTTGCTGAGCGACACACCAGATTGCTATTTTCCAGACAATAAATGTAGCAAACAGGTTTGAAAATCTAAGACCATTTAAAAAAAATCTCTTTATTATCATCATGAGGTGGTGGAGGAACTATTCAGATCTTAAGTAGTTAGCTGGCGATGTTTGATGTGTCTTCTTGATTTGCACTTGTGGCTTTTTGAACATTAATATTGCAAATGTGATGGCTTTATGATTAAATGGATGGTAATGGGACTGAGTAAAAATCTACTGATTACGCTGTTACTAAAATAAAATTTGCAGAACATAACAAGTCTTCATCCAATTACATTGTCCACTGCTGAACTGGAAAAAATAGGAAAAAATATAATAAACAGTCATCGGACAAATTAATCCAAAATCTTTAGAAGTTAATAACAGTCTTATTTCGAAATGTATAGATTTTGCACAGCCCAACTAAATATAACCTATATGTTTAGAGTTCTAAAGATCTCTGTCAGGTCCATATGTTAATATAGCAGAAATATTTTAGTTGTATGCACTCAGACTAATTGTCATGGATGTGTAAGTGAGTCTGAAGAAGATTGCCAGCTCTTACCGCATATTAAGTGACCAGAAGCTGTATCTGGCCTGCAGGCAGAGATGACTGCCTGATGGCCTTCTGGAAGGGGGCCTTGGGTCTCCAGTAGGTGTATCATAATGTTGGTAAATCGCTGGAGGGTTTCAGCTCTTTCTGAAACACTGGGTTGACATTTAAATTCAAAGGCCTGGTGGTAGAGTCGAAGGAGGTCAGCTTTCAAGCCAGGATCCGTCAACACAACATCCACAATTTCTCTGTGTTTTATCACAGCTTTTTCAACCCAATGTAAGAACTCTTTTGTTCTGTTTTCATCATATGAGTCCTCCACCATGCACCTCAGGGACCATTTGATGAGCAGATGCGCAGTATCACTAGCCAACCGACTGGGAGCTGGGTTGTCTTTTGGCTGAACCTGCTGGGGTTGAGAGAACGGAAACACAGGCTCCCAGTGAACAAAAATATTGCCGAGGTAATATTTACAGGCTTCCAGGGGACTCTCTCCTTGTTTCTCGGATTCAGTGTCATTTGCCAGGTTCTCTTTTTGGATACAGGCCTTAGGAAAGGAGCTTTTACTTCGCATCTTATCTTTCCCCGTCCCTAAGGAGGAAGATGAACAAAATTGTGTTTATGCCATTAAAAATACATGGAACAATCTAGATACTGTGAAGCATAACAAAGCTGTAAATAATCTAGTTTGTAATGGAAGAAGTATGACATTACATGTAAACGCTGCGATATTTCTGAAGCCTTGCATTTGGTTGGCAAAAGAATAGCAATGGTGGAGCAGTTACTGTTCAGTGCTGATGCCATTTCGATATGGCTTTTATAACTTTACAACAGCAGCAGTGGCTTCATTGTTTGCTTTTAAAGCTAAGGTTAAATATTAATCACGGTTTTCGGGAAGTAATGTCAGCCTTTTTCGTCATTATCACCTTTAAGCTTCTGAGTGTCACAGAATTTCAAGATGGACTCACTCACCCAGCAATTCCTTAATTTTGCACTGTTCAGAAAGGACTTGTATTTGGGTACAGAGTGCTTTGTTGCAGGACAGCGAGGCCCAAGAGAGGAGCAGAGCGAGGGCTTCAGTGCAGGACAGAGGCTGTGGGAGGAGCGTGAGCCGCTCAGCCTGTTTATTTACATTGAGAGCTGTTCCGCGATGCTTAAGGATGGAGCAAAAAGTCTGCAGAAACAGGCTGAGCTGAGCAGCCTTCAGACCCAACCTGACAGGAGAAGGTCAAACAAACACTGACATTGGTGACTAAAAGAAAGCTAACATTTATTATGTTTGATGCTGGCTGACATCTCAACTTTTCTCTGCAACTTCTGATATTGCGTGAAGAGTAACTTGAAAGTTAAGTTAAAGTACATTTTCACTATGATTGTCCACTACTGAACATATCTGACAGTTATGCTACTTTACCTGAGGTTTTTGCTCACGGTTGATGCCACACACATGAATTCACTGATGAGTGGGAGAGGGAGACACTTCACTGAGCTCTGAGGTTTCTCCTCTGTGGTTGAAGCCGTTTCAGCTCCATCCACCCGCTTCTCCTTCTGCCCGAGATTCGTAAACCAAAGCAAATGGAGCAGATCTATGATGGCACTTAGCAGCTGATGGTCATGATTCCTAAAGAGGATAAGAAGCACAGACTACTGAAAAAGAAAAATCCAACATACTGAAGACATTATGAATTATAATGAGAGACTAAGCTTACCTTTTTTCAACCATCTGTATCATCCAAGTTAAGATACCACAGTTTTTGATGAGGTTATAAGCTGCCTTGGTCACACGGGCAGCTTGGCACAACAACCTCATAATTTGTGCCTGGTGCAGAGAACACAAATGCAAAGCCAGCCAAAATAAAGCCAGATCAGACATAACATGGATAACCATAACTCTAGGCTGTCTTCATAAAGCTGTGAGTTTAATGCTCCCTTTATTTAGAGTATGAGACTTTGTCATCTGTCTTGACTTAAAGTAAACATCATGATTCACGAAGTGTGTACCTGGGAATGTTCATCACACAGGGGGCTGCTGCTGAAGCCCAAAAGGCTCTGAAAGATGCCTTGTTGGTCACATAATTCGTAGCAGTGTCCATCACTTATCCCTTCCTCCAACACGCTCAGGATCCACTCACGCTCAATCTTGTGCTGCAAAAAAAAAAAAAAAAGTGAGTAATCCTCCCACAGTGAAAAGCCTTTCACAAATACAGATAACATCAGTCTAAAATAAAAACCTTGACCAAAGCAAAAACAGATGAAGGCTGAAAGTTGTTGACACACTAAGTTTATCTGGACAGTATTCCGAGTAAAATTCACCAATCGTGATTAATGACTTGCAGAGTAATATGGTTTCAGCTGTTTCCTGTTATACTTTACCTCCAAGTCAAAGCCATAGAAAAGCTTGAAAAACTCTGGGACTCTTCTGAAGTCCAAACTCTGATGTGACAGCAGGAACCTGTTTAAAACCTTGTACATGTGGTCCTCTGAGAGAATCAGGAAAACAAGGAAGAAGAACATGATTACCCTGAGGCAAAATCGGCTATTGCAGTTGGTAGTATATTGTTTACCGAAATCAAACAAAGCACATTAACACATTGAAATTCTGACATTTACCTAATTGTTAGTTCAGTCTAATATAAGATCTATATCCTTAGGTAAATATTTTAGGGGTCAAATGAGACTTGCAAGGGACTAACTTAAGCTTTCAAGGTTTATATACCGGGTTTTAGCATCTGCTGAGCTGCTTTAGTGATGTAAGTGGTCAGGACAAACGGAAGCCTTTGATTCTGCTGTCGGACTCCATTCTTCACTGTGTCCATCAAGTACAGCAGCTGTTTGACCAAAACAAGCCCATCAGTGTTTTGGGAGGTGATTTCTTTTAAATACTAACACAGTAGCGCTCTTTCACTTTACCTGTCTCTTCTCCCTGAACCGAGCGCCCTCCAGATGTTGGTAGAAGCAGCTCAGCACATGGTATGCAGCCGCTCTCACCTTTGAGTCATAGCTACTCAGAGCCATTATAGTTAAACTGAGAGCATGGCTCGATACAAATTTGAGGCAGTCAATGACACACTCTGTCACATAAAGGAGTAAGAATACAATTAATTATATAAAATTTCAGGACCCAAACTGATCTTTAGGAGTGATGACAGCAGCAGTGAAACATGCTCACCAGGCCGCAGTATGGCGCTGAAGAGAGGCAAAAGAAAACAGGGATCATACAAATCTCCATTGTCCTTGGCTGTATCATTGCTGTACAGCAGCTCCTTGCCTCCCTATACAAAAGTAAAAAATAAATAAATATATATATATATACACATACACCATAAATTTTGGTACTTAACAGTATCCATACAGATATGTGAAGTTTCACGATCTCCCGACTGTGAGATTTCTATCAACCACACAAGGGCAGTGAAGGTGGGTCAAATTTCATTTTTGATGCTCAAAGAAATTAAACATTTAAAAAATTTGGTAATTTTGGCAATTTTGAACTATCTTCAAAAAACTGTTCATAGATCTGTATTATAAAACACAAGATGTTTTTGAGAATACATATTTTTCATTTGTGACCCATGACAGTAACTTCTTATACAAGACTAGTTCTGGAAAAAAAAAAAAAAAAAAATCAACCTCAAGGATGATTTTGCGCCTCTGGGGAAAATGTGCAATAGTTTGGAGCATCCTGTCAGTTTTCAGCAGGGCCAATAACTCATCAGAGCTTGTCTGCTTCCACAGAGAAGATCCCAGGCTTTTCCGGGTCTTGTGGTGCTCCACAGCAGCTGGGCCCCACAAGAAGGATCTGCAGTTACAAAATAAGGCTGAGTGTTTGCTACAAATTACCACATTCGTTAGATATATAATATGAAGACAAAAAAAAAAAAAAAAAAAACTTACTGAAATCTTAGCAGACTGACGTGATTTCTTTCATATTCCTGGAGAAGCAGTAACAGCTTCTGATCTGCAAAAAAAAAACGCGATGTAAAAAGAGGAAACAACGAGAGCAGCACAAAATTTGAAAGTGCTTAGCTTTCATGTACCTGAAGTACTCAGTGTCGCTCCATATGCTCCCAAAAGTACGACAAAGTGACTGATGTTACAGACTGAAGGGCATTTCTTCACCAAACAAAGAAGAAGCGACACCAATGCTTCTGAAATGACAACAAAATGAATGTGGCTGCCGTCAGTGATTCAGGAATAGTTCTTTGGGTTTGTACCTGTCGTTTTTTGCCTACAGTACCTTTACTCTGATATCTGCCAGGCTCTTCTTCCAGAATGGTGGGCAGGAACAAAGAATGGCTGCTGGTCATCATGTGAAGGGTGGATAAAGGTATCAGGTCCTTTTGTACTTCACCGCTGCCGTACATCAGGTTCAACAGGCCGCTCAAAGTGTTCAGAAAGTGGTGATTTCTGTACCGATATCTGGAGAGGAAGAACATTTTTAGGTCATTGATTTAAAAAAATTTTTGACGTGGCCATGCTGATTAAATAACTGTGAAATTAAAAACATATCCCACTTCAGTCCATTCTTGACAAAGCAGTTCCATTCAGATGCAGTGATGTCTGCAGCTGATGTCTGTGTGAAGAGGATAAATTATGAAATGCAAGAAACAAAGCTAGAAATTCATGTATATATGAGGAAAGTAAACCCACCAGGAGTCTCTCCAGTCTTTCCAGGATGCTGCACTCCTGCTCTGATAAGAGAGAAGTCTGATCTTTAGAGTGACTGCAAGAGGTGATGAGACACTTGAGGGCAGCAGAAGTAACAGACTTCCTCCAGGTTTCCTGCTCCTCTGGGAAATCAGCCAATTTCTCAGTAATAACTTCTACTAGCTGCCACCTGAAAGAGAAAATATTTATGCCATGCCATGTCAGTTACATGTTATTTATGCCATACCATGCAACTGATAGTTTATTCTTAGTTAAGAGGTCATTATTACCTTTCAAAACTGTCTACTTTTTCAAGAGCATGGGGCAGATTGTTGATCAAATCCCTGATGTCCTTGATGTTTGCAGAGAGTTTGATCAGAATAGCTAGTGTTTCAGCAAGCTGGGCTCCAGAGGCTTCTGTCAGCTCTCCCATCACACACTGGGACAATTTGGCGAGTAGAGTCTGCTTCAGGGCTTTTAAAACTTCTTTTTGCACTATAAAAACAAACCAATTTGTCATATTTTCATTGAGCAGACAAAGGCGAAAAAAAGAGCGCTAAATCCTGCTGCTATATTCTTCTGCACAATAAAAAGCTTATTTCAGTACAAACCGTCTTTGGGCCTGGCTGGGTCCTCTCTACTTGCCACCTGTAAGTAGCTGTGTATCAGTGGAAGACAGCTCTCTGTTTGGTCTGAGAACTTCTTCATGTTTGCTGGCTCTAGACACCAGGTCTCAAAGCAAAGGCGATGGGTGGGGGAGTTCTGCAGCAGCAGGGAGCTGAGAGCCTGAGAGTCTGAGAGAGGCTTCTGGATACAATGCAGCAGCACATCTGTGTGGATGAGTTTGGCAGTGCCTGGCTCACTACACAGAACCTGGAGCAGGAACGCCTCCAGCGCAGGGCTGGAGCAGGACAGCAGCAGTGTGCCCAGGCCATGGAAGTGCGCCCACGTCAGGAAGGTGCTGATGTCCTGGGAAGGGTTGGATCTACTTTCTGTAAGGATCTGCAGTGCTGCAAGGCCATAAACACTAAGGTTAGCATGTGTCCCGTCACTGCTGGGAGAGATGAGAATCTCCTGGGGGAGGAGCAGCAACTTGGAAACCACCTCTCTCAGATTAAAGGGGTCCATGTAGCTGTGCAGAAACAGGAGGGCCTGGAAAGGTCTGGACTGTTTCTTTGGAGCCAGGGAACCCTTGTCTATTAATTCCTTGAGGACAGCTCTTTCTAGAGCTCCCATGTAATTGGAAAGAAGATGTAGGTGATTCAAATCCTGAAGAATGGGGGCACTGATTTTCAGCAAGGCCAGAATGTTATCTGTCAGCTGAGCACACATGTGCTTTAATCTGACAGGGTTCAGAGTATGAGGAGGCAAAGCTGACAGCTCCAGAGCCAGAAACCACTGCTCCAAACATGGATGCTTGAAGATGGAGCCAAGAGCCGAAACCAGAATCTAAACAGAGAGGGAGCCATGTTAGATACGCTCAATCAAAAAATAGTATGTTGAATAACAGAATAGAATAAACTTGATATGGTCAGTCACTGTGAATGCTGAACTCTCTCTGACCTGCTCTTTATCAGCTCCGACTGTGGATAACTGGTCGAGTTCCAGGAAGAGTTCTGCTCCTTCTTGGGAGCTCTCTGCTGCTGCCTCAGGGTTTTTGATCTCCTGAAAGCCTTGTAGTTTTGTCACCAAATCCCAGAGTTGTCCCAATAATGCCTTCAAAAGGGAAGCTCCTGTGTCTTTGGAAAGCTGTACAGAAGAATATTATGTATCTGTATTATTAACCTAGGGATTTGATAGATAGTGAGTTTGTCTTGAACTCTTACCTTGCCAAAGTTTTCCACGGTTGATTTGATGTAGAGTAAGAGTTGTTTAATAGCTACTGGATACTCAGCTATCAACATTACAGCTAGAGTTTCTCCCACATTCTCCTTGAATGTGTCCTCAAGGAAAGCACCTGGTCCTTGGATATAAGCAGCTTTCATCAGAGCAGTGTATGAATAGGGAGCTAGTAGCCCCTTTGGAAGGCATTCAGAGGACTTGAACTGCAAAAAACAAACAAAAAAAAAGAGCGAGACATTTGTAATTTCCTCCATGAAGAAATTATAACATCATCCATTCAGTTTAACACTGTTGGTGGCACTGACCAGTTCTTCCTGGCACTTCGGCGGTAGCCATCTGGAGTAATAGTGATGAAGGCGTATGATGGCAGGATGAGGAGAAGCAGAGAGTTCTGAGGATACCAGTTCTTTATCGTACTGCAGCAGAGCCAGACAGAGGGGGAGCGGCTCTCTCTGACAGTGCAGCACATCACAGAGCACAGCTGATAAGTACTCATATACAGCTCCTGAGGGAAGAAGAGAAAGATTGCTATCAAAAAATATCAAACTATTAATTTCAAAAATACTTATCAAAACAGAGAAAACCACTTGAAAAGCATATGAGGATGAAAAGTTGAACTTGTGATACAGCAAGTTACAAATGACCAAGTTGCAAAATAAAATTTATGCTCGGTCTTCGAAAAACAAACAATAAAATTGTACCACTCCCTACTTTCTGATAAAACATGTTTTATGTTCATCCAAACTAATGCAGATGTGCTTTACCTTTGTCTTCTGGCAGTTTGTTTCGGGCCTCTAGGGCAGCAGGTACCACCACACTGAAGGGGAAGGTTTGGATAATGAGGTCTTCACTAATAGATGGACCAAACTCCTCCATCTCACCGTCATTACCCTCCATAATGACATCCAGCATGTCTAAGACATCTGGAACAGATGGCCAGAATGTAAAAACCAACGTTCACTGATTTCCTAATGAATAAAAAGCAAATGGTCAGATTTTAGCTATGAAATGTTCACCATCTATGTGAGAGATGGGGATACTAGCAGCATCGCCCTCCTGGCTGCTCAAGTTCACGTGCAGATAAGCTGCCTCCTGGACCAGGCTGGCAACCTTATCTGTGTATGTGTAGGAGCTGCACACAAGTTTGACCAACACCTGGAAAAAAAGGAGACAAGACCAGGTTTACAATCAACTCTAGCTGCCATGCTTTGATTACAAATGTCTTATTTTTTCCTAACCAACAGTAACAGGTAGAAATGTGAGACTTAAACTTATATGTTGCGCAAATGGCCTAACCTTCTCCAAGAACTGGATGACAGTCTCTTGTTCATTCGGCTCCACTTTGGCCAGCTGGTCAAGCCAAAGCTCAAGTTCATTTGAGGTGTACTCAAACACCCCACTGTCTTTGAGCACCTGAATACAAAGCAGCAAACCACAACAGCGGTCAGCTGCATGTTTGAGGCAAATGCACAGGGGAAAAGAAGAAATGTTCCTTACCTTCAGTACTAGCATCCGTGTGGAGATTTTCAGGTGGCTGCTGCTGCCGCAGCTGCTGACAAACATCTTAAGAAGCAGGTAAAGTACTGACTTCTCTCCAGATGAAGCTTCAGTATCTGAAACATCCTGGGAATAAAAGTAATATAGGCCACTGTAATTGCTGATTACAAAACAACTATTGCTGAAAATGACAGTAAAAACTGACTGTGAAGCTTCTTCACCTGTATGCGGAACCAGGAGAACTTGCTTGCAGGGAGTTCTAAGGCCAACTGCAGTATCTGATGCTGTAAAACTGGGGGGGCTTCCTCCCTCATTCCTTTCTCTGACATAATCCCTGTCGAGGTAAAGACAGTAATTCAACTTTAAAATCCACTATTAAACATAACACCATTACCAAAAGTCATATCTGCTCCAGTTTTACCTTTTAAGAGCTTGCTGAAGTCAAATTTGCACTGGCTCACCAGATGGGGCACCACTTTCTGGTAAAGACAAATGACCTGAAGAATCAGAGCCTTGAGCATGATGACTTCAGCTGTCTCACCATCTGCTCAACAGAAAATAAACCAATCAGTCAAGTGACATTGCCTTTTTCTGCAACTTTTACAGGCTGGGCACAATACACAGTCTAAATGTACTGGAAATGTTTTTACCAGGCACTTCACTTTTACTATCCATCTGTTCAGTGTCTCCCATTGTTTTGGACTTTTTCTCCTCAACTGTCTTCTCCTTCTTGCTAAGTGACTGCCACTTTGCAACTATGCTTGTCATATCGGGCAAAACCTGAAGAAGAGCACAAACAGTAGGGACTTCAGTCGTTGTGTGTTGTATCTTTATTATAATTTAGGTGTATAAAGACTTCCCTGAGCTTACCTTGCTGAGTGTCTCCCTGTACTGCTGCACCAAATCTCCCATCATGTCAGCAGTGTATACATCTGAGCTGTGCCACTCAGACTTATCCAAAAGGTACTCTATGTTCTTGTTGGCCTTTTTCAAGATGAAATTCATCATGGACAGAGTTGTGACTTGCCCTGCTGTGTTGGAAAGCTGTCACACAAGAGGAGACATTTTGAAAATGTACAATGCAATTACAAATACCAATTTTTCCCATTGCTGACAGTGACATTTGTTTTATATTATGATCACTTACACCGAGGCCCTGTGTAAAGAAAGCCTTGTTACAGACAGGGGGGAGTGAGATCACCATAATCATGGACAGCAGGCGAGGAAGAGGGATAGCCTCACTGGTTTGAAAGATGGTGGACAGCTCTGGTTGGGACTGGTAAATCTGACACAGAAATACAAACAGGACCATTGCAGTGTTTAAAGAACAGACAAACAAGGTATCAGCTAATGCAAATGTCTCAAGATATGCAAATACACCAGAAATAATGACCTTTTTCAGTAACCTGACGTTGTCCTGCCAAGCACTTTTAAGGCGGGGGGTGTATGAATGCTGAGTCTCCTTGAAGTACCTAGCCAGAACATCAGGGCTGGCTGTCAGTATGTTCGCCACCAGCTCTGCCACCAGTTCATCCTCTGTGGCTTGTTTCAGTCCCACCAAGAACTGAAGCAAGACAATGTTACCAGCTCTAAAAAAGAATGAAAAAAAAACCAAAACAAAACAAACAAACAAAAAAAAAAAACGTGAGGGGTGATCGGAAGTGTACAGGTTAAATTTGCACATTTTCATCCCAGTGATTATTTACCTGGCAAGTGTGCCAAAGCTGGCATCATAAAAGCTGATGCCATGCTTACGAGAGCAGCAGAGTTCAAGGAGGAAATTTTGAACAAGTTCCCGGATCACAGAAAGCCCAGCATGCTCTGAGTTCTCTTCCATCTTACAAAAAATAAATAAAAAATTAGACCCACACGTTTAAAAGAAAAATTTGCAAACCCACAACAAAAAGTAAGTAGCTTACTCTATTATCATCAGTGGTTGCATCCACAATCCCATTCCATTTGTACAGGGAGGCAATGTTGGCCAACACAGAGGGTGTGAAAAAACGCACTTTCTGTGTTTTACTTATGGCTTTGTTTAGTATTACCTACAGAAAGACCAGCAGCAACAAATTAAATTATCAAATCAATACATATAGTTTGAAACTGAAAGTATGAAGTGTGTGTGTGTGTGTGTGAAGCTGAAAACTTACTCTAGTCTTCAGCGTGGACAAAATAAGACTGACTAGAGACAGCCTGTCCTCCTTCAGACCCGTGCTCAGTATCTCTGGCAGGAGCTCTGACACAGAAAATTACCAAGTCATCAACATACCAGAGGTAGCAGCTTGTTGTGTAAATTCCAATTCATTAGGAATAATTACCTTTACTCTCTAATATCTGCCCGACTGTGGCATTATCCCCAGACACCAAAAAAGACAGCACAAACTGGATAAAAGCCATGCGGACATCCGGTTTTCCCTGGAAATATACACAGAAAAATGTAAGCATGGAGTCAAGACCCAACAACTCCCATACATGCTGAGAACAGAAAAAGAGAAATTCTATGTCACACCTTTTTATCCTTCCTTTTTGCCAGACTAGACAGCGCTCTATTGATATGAATGTGACCTAAGACTTCTCGAGCAGCTTCTGGACCTTGAGACACCAATGCAGACAGGAGGCTGAGGCACTGACGGACAAATCTGTGAATGTGGGTTAACAGAACATTAGGCACGGGGGAAGGTGGCAACTTTTAAATTCTTTAAATTGACAGACACGATGGAGGTCCTGGTGCTTAGGCCAGTACACGCACCTGTGGTTTCCTGAATGGAAAGATCCCTGAAGAAGTTTCATGTAGCTGGAAACAATCTTTTTCACAATCGCGTTGCCGACCATGTTGAAGTGGGTCAGGTCACTGGCCGTCCTTAGGAGGATCATCTCCAGGCTCTCAAAGATCAGCATCATCTGGACACAAGCAGGACTCGATTAGACCTTCCCAGGAATCCGGTCAGTCCCATCCTCTGAGGAAACACTCCTTACCTCAGTCTCGACGTGCCGCTCTCCCTCCAGCAGCTTGAATATCTCTGCACACTCCATGGAGATTTTAATATACCCTTCAACCACATCATACAGACCAGAGCAAGGCAGCTTTTTGGCGGTCGATATGAATGTCTCCAGTCCTGCAGGACAAAAGTAAAAAACAAAACAGGATTTAGTTCAAGCAAAGCAACGCAGAGATGAATATTGACCTTCAGAGAGAGAGTGTGTGTGTAGGCTGGATGGTGCTCAAACAATGCATAACTGCACCATCCAGCGTTTAAAAACCCCTCAATGGGATTAAAATAAAGTCTGCTGTATTTTTGTATCAGCCAGAGAATACACCTGCAGACTCACCCTTCATGGCTGTGGTGGGCTCCTTCAGCAGGGCTTTAAAAACGGTCCCGTTGAACTCCGGGGCTTTTTCTTTTTTGGCCGGAGCGTCCTTTCCTTCCGAGCCATCCCCGCTTCGCTTTTTACCCGTTTTCATATTTAAAAATCTGATATCAGCGACTTACACCTTTTAATTCCCCCCCCGCAGGCATCAAAGTTCTGTCACAATCACCCACGTTGCAGTGTAAACAGAAAGCTGTCCAACCAAAATGTCGTCCGGTGGGAAACATGTTTTGTTGGGTTTTTTTACCGCTGAACTTTAGTTCCGTATTCTTTATCTACTTCCGCATCCTCCACACCGATGAGGATGGAAATATTATCTTAAATGTAGATATATTGAATATTGAGTCGAACTAAAATCCTTATTAAAATGTTAATGCTAGGAGGTTCAGCCCATTTACATTTCATAATGTTCAAAGGTTTGCTGTATACCCAGTAAACCTGATTGTTTGTATATGTATATATATATATATATATATATATATATGTGACAGTCTTCTAAAAGTCTATAGACTTTCCAATTGCTTAGTAAAGCGCCAATCTACTTTAGTAAGTTTGGTCTCATAAGAAGGTATTCATATAATTTTTGTATAAGGTTTGAATATTATGATAACATATTTTCGTGTACACGAAACAACACAGGTGTTATAAAGAAACTCTTATTCTGATGAAGTGTACTCGTTGTTTTATTTAATTTTGAGAGTCTTTGAGGGAAAAGTGCATCCTTGCAGTGTCCTGTTGTCAACATGCTTTGTTTTAGTTTCACTCAGATGCAGCATAATCATTTTGGGGAAACACATTTTGCTTAGACCACGTAGACATAGCTGTGGTTTAGCTTTGCAGCCTATTTGAAGTCCATGTGGTTTTCAGCTAAAGTGGAGCCTCCTCTCAGCTATTCTTTCAACAAACGTTTGCAGACACTACCCAGCCATATCTCAAAGCTGATGTAAAAGTGATAAGAAGCCAATGCGGTTCTGTGACGACATTAAAAAGATATGGTTTTCTGAAATACAAAACCATTCTTTGTCAAGTTGGGATGTTCTATTCTTGCAGCGTCCTTTAATTCACCATTGTATATTGACTGGAAGGATTTGAAGATGGAAACTCTGCTCTCAAAGCTTCATAATGTAGATTGCATCATGTCTGTTAACACAGCCCATGATGACTTCATTTCCAAATGACACACACAGGTCTGTAAATGCTTAGATAGAAACTAATTATTATTTTTGGTATACTCATTATGTATAAATTATGCATATATGATTTAGATAGCAATCTGTTTTACACAAAAATGAACCACAACGTTATTGAAATCTGTACAATTTATATCCTCATGATGAAATTTGCTGTCAGCTGCGACTCTACTTTTTGACCACCAGGGGTCACTTTTGTTTGGCTTGAGGGCTCAGTTTATGTAAAACCAATAAACTGAAAACTGACCTACAGGTAGACTGGCAGATGTCCAGATAAAACAAGCGGCTCGAGTAATCAAATAACAGCCAGTCAACAAACATTCTGTGAAAATTCAACATGTCGCGTGTTGAAAAATTACTTACATATTGCAAGGAGCTTCCAGATTCACTATGCTGAAACATAACTATGTAAGATCCACTGAGAGGTTGGACCTGCATGCAGCCTGCTATTGTCTGGGATGTTACTTGGGATCCTAGTGATTTGATTATAGTCTGCTGCTGTGCATGCTATGAAACACTTCTGCCTGGGTGCAGAAACAGCCAGCTTCACAGACACTTTTAGAAAAAAGGTCTAAAATTGGCGAACAGGGCTTCTCCTGCAAGACATTACACTCTAATCTATTTGTGATATGAAAAAGGAGCAGCAAGGCAAAACTTCATTGTGTTGTCACAACTGAATGGAAATAGGGAATGGTGAAAAGAGCTTGGAGGACATTTATGAACTCCTGAGTGTTGTGAAGTTTGTGATGTTTTTTTTGTTGTTTTTTTTGTTGTTCATTCATAGGTTTAAGGTGCAGAAAATGAAACTGTGGCTATACTTTTTATGTAAACGTTTTCTGGTTCATCTCTGCCAAAATGTAATCATCAGCTTGTTCGCAGGAACTGACTGAACAGATATTTAACAAATGACTCACTTTGAAGCATGGCAAGCTAGATTACAATTTATCCCTGATCACAGTGATGGGACGTAAAACTGTGTTTGAAAATCTTCCAGTCAACAGCATACTTACAGCTGGTGTTAACTGTGCTGCCAGTAAAACTCTTAAAACTGTGCTCAGGCAAATTCTCTTTTAATTCTTAATTTTAATTTTTAATTTAAAAATCTGACATGACTAACTAAAATTGAAGCCTTCACTTTTTCAGGATGCATGGAAGTAATTTTAATCACCTGATTTTAATGACAAAGGATGTGTTTCTATTTTCCACACTGTACACTGTAGAAATGTCTAATGCCTGCAGCTGGTGAAAGTAAAGCCCAGTCCCACACCAAATGGTGAAAAAATGATGAGGTCTCGAGCACCTGCTGCCTTTATCCGAAGTCTGACTGAACAATAGAAACAATGCAACAATAGAAATTTGACTTTTTTCTATTCAGGCATTGAGTCATGTCAAATTTTCTTGATCCACTTTTATTGACATGGAATTCACTGTTACTCTTGACCCTTTTTTGGAAACGATTCATTGGTTAATTGACCGCTGTTATACTCATATAGCATTAGAAACTGCCATAGAGGCCCAGAAAAGGACATTTATGGCATTCAGGACTTGTGGCACCCAGGGAAAATGTGACCATAAACTGTTCACAAGTGAGAAGATATCGATCAGCTTTACATCCATTTTACACATTCTAAGCTGACGTGTATTTGATAATCTGGGTGCTGCCTAAATTGGTGCTCCTGAAGTGCTCCTGCTATGGGACAAAGCTGTGTCGGATGAGAAGGGAAGCAGGAGTGGCACAGCTATGCAAAGCCTTTTTCCGGTCCATAAATGCCATGTTTATTTTTAAAGTTCTGGCCCGATCTGCACCACTTCCTAAAATACAACATCTCTGTGAAAGAAAGAAAACATTGCGTGTACAAAGCCTGTCACAATTCTGTCTGGTCCTGGGATGTTTGTCAGTTCAAAGAGCTTTGAGCCATGTGTTGCTCAGGCAGAGTGATCATGTCAGCAGAAGGGTAAACTCCTTCCGTTTTTCTTTTTTTTTTTTTTTGTGGTGGAAAAGGGGAAAAAAAGTTATTTATGACATTGGTCTCTTTCATGTCATGCAATGTGCTACACCACTCAGCTTTGATATATGAAGGAAAAAGCATTAGAATTTGACAAAAACATAATTTTGCTCAATACATTAGCTTGGATATTTTTATGAGTAATTATTCTTTAAGGTTTATTACAAACTTTCCGAAATTTCCATTTCTTTCACATAAAACACATTTAAAAATTATACACTTTTCTCTTTCCTTTTACTGCAACAGTAAATCACAAGGTTACATACTATACTTATGTGTTTACTTCCTTTATTACGATGCCAGTGGCAGCAGTGAATCTGGAGAGAGATACTGGGTGGTTCCAGAGGGTTCGTTTCCACAGCTGAAGCCACTTTACCATGCCTGTTTTCACCGCAGTGCACCACAGGCCCTTCTGTGAGGTTGCTGTGCTTCCGTTGTGCACCTCTCGCAGCCTCTCAGGCCCTCCTCACGATAACACTAGAGTCAGCGCTAGTGGAGGATCAAAGATCACCCCACGCCTAACAAACAGCTAGACACTTGGCCTATCAGAAACATCTGGGAGCGGTTCGTTGCAGCTGCTGGTGCATGCCCACGCCCCAGCAACAATCAGTATTCGGGCCAGATGTGGAGATCATCTCACGTAAGGTACAGATGTTTCTGTTCCTCCGAGTGACTCGCCACAAGGAGAAGTAGGATGCTTTCTGAAGTCCTATTAAATTTAGATTGTTTGTGCTGCACCCAGATTGGACTTGGTGCCTTAGGATATGCCACCAGCCTGTGGGTTGTCACTATTCAGCACGCTAATTGAAAACAGTGCTGCTTTTAAAATGCTTATGGAATACAGTGTAAAAAAAAAAAAAAAAAAAAATTAATTTAATTCCTTTTTTCAAAATGGGTGCGTGTGAATGGCTCTAACCTTACTAATGATATCAAATGTTGAAGACATGGTTCATCCATTTCACATTAAAAGCATCTTTATTTCAATTCCATGTGCTTCCAGAGATATATTGCCAAAATATGTTGCTTGTTGAAATAATTTTATGTTTACCACAGGACACTCCGCAACATCCCATAACCTCTCGGTGTCAAATCTCAACAGCTGGGAACCACACCAGGGTTTTTTCGTTGTCACGGTCTTGTGTGGAAAAAATATTCTCACAAGTGACAAATCCACCGCAGAATAACGTTCTGGTGGTGTAGTTTCACGGAGGGCGCGATATTTTACGAGCTGATGTATTTTAATGATAAATCTTCATCTTCCACAAAATGTGTTGCGGAATTTAAAGCAGCTTTTGAGTTTGTACATGAGGATTTAAGACATTTCAGCTATTAGAACTTACTTTTTTTTAAAATTTTGCCCTATGATGTCGGATCCGAGCCAAACCCATCATCACTGTTCAATTCATTATTTCACTATCATATAAAAGTTACTGCTGTGACATATATAGTATTATGTTGATCGAAGAAGCGTCACACATAGCACAATGGCCAGACAGTGATGGACATAGAAAATAAAAACACAAACAGCTCTGAGTCAGCATCCAGTCTTGGACTTGATGCATTGGAATCGACAGCAGACATGTAAAGTTAATGATACGTAGACATGAGGATACCTATGGAATAATGGCAGAGCTGACATATTAATGCAGTGGAGATGATGCTCATACCAGACCTGGGATGGTCTGCCGAGAGTCTTCCGCTCCTGCCGTCTCCCTGTGGTGATTAGAAAAACACTTTGGTGCATATTACACCCTGTTATTCTTTCCCTCCACTGTCTCTGCCTGTTCCCTCTCCTTGCACACCGTTAAAACAACATCTTTGGACCAGGCTCACCGAGCACGACAGAGTTTAGTAGGGTACCCTCACCGTGACCCCCTCCTCCGCCATTCTCATGAATGAAATGGTTTTGTTCCGTGCATCAAAGGGATTTCTACTGTTTACACTGGCTTTTTCTGTCTGTGTATCTCTTCCTAGAGTGTTTCCCTGTCGTGTGAGCATGATGAGTTAGAGCCTTCCTATAAGACCTGCGGGCCCTGACAGCATCAGTGCCCCCGCTATGGATTTGTTTTTAGCCAGGGACTAGATGATCACCCATCACTGGAGTCTCATATCTGCACCACTGTTTTCTGTCTGTCCTTCATCTGCCTGTGTTCCTGCTGCCTGGTGGTCCTTAAAGAGGCTTAGTGTTGAACCGTGCCTGCACCAAAAGCATTATTTCTGGTCACACAGTCTCACTGTAGAATATTAGGTGGATCCCACCCTGCTATGAAGCAGGAGAGCAGGTAGATGAGGTGAATAAACAAGGTTTTCTTCCATCAGTCAGCAGATTTGAAAGAGCAACTCTTCCTGAAAGTGATAAATCTCTCAGAAGCTTTTCCGTGAGAGCTCAAGGTTTTAATTATCAATCAATATGTTAATTTATTGGAAGCCACAGGTAAAAGTGATCTTTTTAGTGGGAGCCATGATTTCCAAATCACTTTAAAATTGTTTCCATGTTTACTATGATTTCTTTGAAATATGAAGTTAAATGTGGCAGCGAAAAAATTTCACGATGCAATTTACTTACTTACCTCATAAGTATTTATAATACGTCTTTTTAAAACTTTTTTAAAAATTGTTTTTAAATTTGTTTTATTCCAATGCTTTCAATAAATGTCCTTTGTCCTACCATTTGTGTGTCTCACATTTTCCACAAAAGGGGGACAAACACTCTATCTGTGTAACCAGAACTTAGTCACTTACTCTCTTTACAGTGGATCAGTCTCTTGTTTGACCTCAGGGAAGTGGTTTGCAAGAATATGTAGGTGTAAATGAGTTCAGCGCTGAGCTTCAGAATTGTACAACTGTTGTATGCTTTGCCCATGCTTTCATGTTAATGAAAAACAAAAACTCTTGGAAACACTGAATCTGCAACTGGTAAATGGTCTACTGACATGCAGGAGCCACAGGCTGCCTCCTAAACTTCCCCCACCCTCCTTTGATCATACAATTACTTTATCTCCCATGACAGCCTTGCCATTTGTTAATTATTTGGCTAAAGGCATTGGCTCGAGGCTCTTGGACTGATGAGTTGCAGAAAAAAAATGACTCATTGCGATTCAGGCAGAGGGTTGGGCTTCAAAACCTTGGGGAATCATCAAAGGCTGAAAATTGGGATGTGGTTATTTACTATATCTGAGTTTATTAAATAATTTTTCACCATACAAATTATTATACTGATATTTTTATCCGAGATTTCTGATGTGAAAACTTGCTTGTGTATTTTTAGTTGAGGGCTCAGCAGCTGGTTTAAAGAGTGCTACTGATTATAGTGTTTGTGCAAAACCAAAGCGCATATGGCTCTAACAGCAACAGAGCTGCTTTTTTTTTTATGAACATCTGTGCATGACTAACATTGAAACATGACATACTGATGGCGACTCTTCCCATGGAGCATTTATATGTGAGATTTATTCCTGA
The DNA here is from genome assembly GCA_034769265.1 of Remorina albescens. NCBI lineage: Eukaryota > Metazoa > Chordata > Actinopteri > Carangiformes > Echeneidae > Remorina > Remorina albescens. The sequence continues at coordinate 18,534,530 of CM068497.1, read as the reverse complement.
TCACCTCTATACACCATCCCTCTTTTTCACTCCACTCTGGATTTATATGACTTAACTGTTAAGGTTTTTGCCGAAATTCCTGACACAAATTTATTATGTTTCCCAGGATAGACTTATTTTACACAACAGGCTGCGTTGCATGCAAAAGTACTTTTCACTCAGGTGATTTAAAGTCGTAGACGATAACTGACCAGCTGTCCAGACTTCAGAAAATCAGTGGACATGGTCACAGCTGGATGTTATTGCCCTTTGATTTCACTATATTATTGAAATTCTCTCGGAATGAATCTGTGGTCACATCCCTACAATCAACCGCGAGCCTGGCCAATGATGAATGCAAGTCTTTTTAATTTGAAACCTTTGTCCCAAGGACAAACCCAACAAAGACACTGAGACCATACAGAATATTTTCTGATGGTATTTTATCAAACAATCATGTTTACCACAGGGGATGACACAGCCTGGTCTTTTTTGTTTTTCCATATAGATGTTCATAAATCTTACAGCTCAGTGGGCTCTATAACATTGCAGAATAAGGACACACAGTTGGTGGTATTCTATATGAAGTATTAGTATTGCAGTATCTAGTTTAAGGGCTTTCCTTTCCATGTTTTAAGTATTTTTGTAAATGAGACAAATATTTTCCTAGAACATCCAAAATTAATGTAAATTGAAGAAAGATATATCAGGAGTAATAATTGGTTGAATGTAGTAATCTTATTAAATTCATGGTTTGAGTATGAGTAGTGAGTATTATGCCGAATAGAAAGGAAAACCAGTGAACACATGTGCATATGATATTCGTGCGTGGTGATGCATGACTGAAAACTTATGGTGGCAAAAGGATGAGCGGACGTAGAGTAAGTGGAACAGAACCTAGAGTAGGATGCTGACCCTGTCGGGCTGGAGAAAACCTTAAGGATCCGGATGGTTGTCTTGGTCGATAGGTTTGAAACAGCGTCTGCTCCAATCCATCATCACCACTGGGAGCTGATGAAGGATGACTTTCACTGTATTGTCCAAAAAGATGCATGTTTCCAGCGCTCACTTCCTCAGACAAATGGCCAGCTACACTTGACCTCTTATCCCCGATTCCTGCTGGGCTTTCTGCTCATAGCTGAATGATGATGACAGTAGTGCTTCCTCTTTAGCTGTGCACCTGGTCATGAGTCAGTTGATGCCAGGATCTTTGTGTTTTTGGGGAAAACAAAACAGTCTCAGCTCAATATAGACTTCATATTTCACTGTGAAGGAAAATTGAATAAACTGACAGTGAATATTAAACCTCAGAACAAAAAGATAGGACCAAACTGAAGTAATCAGCAGCATGACGAGATGAGAAAATGACTCCTTTATGTATTTAATGAAAACAAATAACTCAGAGGCAGCCTACTTTTCTGAATCTATAGATTGCAAAATGAAAAGCCAATCAGCAGCTTCCCTCTTGGGTTTGATTAGATCTATGTATAATTTTGACATAAATGACATGAACAAAAGAAAAAAGAAAATATAAATCCTATAGAGTCCTGTGTTTCGAATTGGCCTATGCACTGAATTCAAAAAGCTGCTTTGTATTTGCATGTGCATAAGGAACTGTTTAACATGACAAACTTTTCAGCCCTGTTTCTTGTTATGTAAATGTTTGCTTGTGAGCATGACCATATGTATCATGTGACCCTTGTACAAAGTGTCGGTAAAGTTGGCAGCCTCCAGGGCTGATTCCTTACCCCCCCAAAATACACAACTTATTTGCGTGTGTAAGTAAATAATAATAAATTCATCACAAATAAGTTGCCCTTTTTAAGCCGTAACCAAAGGATAAAACAAACAAGTTCTCATATCTTTCACAAGAAAATTCAGCTTGGACCATCGATGTATCAGCATTGCTCAAAGGAACATTGGCAACATCCAGCATATGTGAAGCATAATGAAACTGACACGTATTCTGGCCGCTGTCTGTTTCCCCATATGGACTTGATTATGTACAAAACTATACATTCATAATTTTTTTTTTTTTTTTTGGCCTGTTAACTCAAGCAGAGTCATTGGCTACTGGTTCCAAATTCTAACTTACATTTCAGCATAAATTTTTCTTTTGTCTACGTGATTGACAAGTTCACAGAAAATTGTTAAATATAATGTTATTTTTTTCCCTCCCACTGCCATAATACAGGAATATAATTTATTGGTGATAGGAGGGTGTGGGTCATTTATGTTTCCTGTGGAACAAACTCACTGCTTCTCATCTGCCAAAGAAAATGATCACAGCAACAGATTCATGGCAGAGAAAAATATTTTCCACTGTTATATACTGTTTCCGTTTATCCTGTCACTCCATCTGTATGCAGCTCTAAATGAGCACCTTCCACTGGTAGCACTGGCCGTGATCTGCTAGTGTGGTCAGGAGAACAGAAAGCTCTCAACCTTGGTCAAGAGAATTCACAGAGGTTGCTCTGTGCTGACCCTGATAGCGATTGTTCATTTCAGTGCCAGGGCTTATTGCCATGGTTTGCTTCAAGATGACAGACTGAAGAGAGTCAACAGTTTTTAAACTCATTCAAGTGACAGCATTGTGAAGTGTGGAGTAATGGGATTAGTTTTTTTTTTCCTTTCCTCAAAGAAATGTTTGCTTGAGCAATTTAATTGTTTTGGGAATTCCAGGGCAACCCTCTCAATGCTGCGCATTCCTTTCCTCAACAATATACTGCATTCCTGGAGAATAAAAGTGATCTCCATCAGAATAAGTTCGACTCCCAAGAATGTCTAAGGAATTTCGTCCAACAGGGGAACGACATGTTTGACTGCGTGATTGATTAGTGTATTAATCAGAGACCATTCACAGTGGACAGCCCAAACGGTTGTGAATTTGATGACGTCTGTGTCACTGATAAAAGTCAGATTGCTAATTGGGCAAAGGCCTGGAGCCGGTCCAAACCCCGTCTGTTGTAGAAAGAGAGTATAACATGAATATGTTTGGATGTTTATCATTAATACAAATACTTAGCAGTAATGAGGTCAGTATGTACTCACTTTAAATTTCAAGAGCACCCATGGTTAAATGTCCAAATCACAACAGAGCTGTGTCCTCCAACGAGAGAAATTATTTTGCTGAAATGCTGAATTATTCTTATTCTCTGCACATCTTTTAATCAGATTCATTTCTACTCAAGTCAGAAAACAAACACTTTGCCACAAGGCTTCAGGAAAAATGAGTTTCATTGATTTTCTGTTACATTTCAAATTTTATTTGCTTTATCTCAGATTGCTGTAAAAACATCATATATGGAGGAATTTTCATCAACTGTAGCTGTTTGCATGATCTTGCTTTGTGATAGGAATAATCAGACACAAACGCAGAGAGAACGCGCAGAATATCAGGTTGTAAATGATAAAATTAACTGGCGGAAAGCTGGGGCTATACACGGATGAAGACTCCAAGCAGGCAAAGAAATCCAACAGGGAGTTGGAAAAATCCAATCAACACAAAGAAAAGGAACAATTCATAAACTGAGTTCATACAGGAAAATAAGAGAGAGAGAGAGAGAGAGAGATGTGACACTAAGAAAATCTGGCAGAGAATCCCAGGAAGACATGTGGTATATACAATTTGTTGACCTTGGGACTGGAGTGGGGGCAGTAGCATGATAAAGATCAGGTGAGTGTGGTAAAAACTTGAGGATCATATGGGGAACACCAACTGGAAGGACATGAAAGGTAAGTAGACACTAAAACAGGAAACACAAGGGACAGTAAAGAATAAAACATGGAAACATATTTAAAACTTTTGTTCATCCAATTCACTCTGTCTTTTTTTGAGAACCAAGAAAATATGGACACTTAATGTCCAACAATCCTGACCACTTATAATAAAAGTTTAGCCCACAGGATTACGTTAATTACTGTAGCTTGGTTATCATGTGTCCCAGTAATACCCCTGACTCCAGTTAAGAGTAACCAAAACTCAGTTTTTTTCAGTCCTGAGGACAAACAGATTAAATCCTGTAATATTAGTCTTTAGGTTCCTCAGCCTGATGAGGAGTTAAAGAAACAATTAATGCACCATTGGATTCTTATTTTGTTCGCTGTTATCTCAAAACAACAAACAAACAAACAAAAAACAGTCATGCCACTTTTGCCATGAGAGCCTGGAGCAGCATTAATTGATATAAAGGTGGATTTTTCTTTATTACTTATTACTTTATAACTAAGGTACAGCAGCCAATTTACTGGCTTTTTCGTGAAAGCACAAAAAAAAAGGCAATATCCTTGTGGTTTGTCAACCTTCAACGTTTTATGTAGCCCCGTTAATCCATATAAGCATTTGCAGAACAGGCACTGTCTTTGTCAGCAGACCCTTGCTTTAATATTTATTTTATATTTACACCTGGGACTTGCTTAGCACAACCACAGCTTTCCTCTTGGGTCCCTGAGCGCTAAATGTCGCGGAAGTCTGATCCTGCCAGAATGATGTTTTGCCTCCAGGGTGACACTCTGGAAATGAACACTGTGCGTGTTTCATGCCGTTTATTTGGATTTGCAGCGAAGAGACTATTTCTTCCCTTTGTCTTCTGTTACAATGAGTCCGCAGTTTAAAATTCATAAAAAGGAGAGATATCAAATTTAAAGACCCCAAAAGATCCAGGATGGTCCCCTTTTGAGTAAACTGCTGTGACAGGAAAAGAAACAGACATGCCCTTTTTCTGGAAGCACAGACAGAAAATAATTAAGTTTTCATGCTGGGTCCACATGGAGGTTTGACCCAGCAACTGCAGCGTGATGGTAGGAACACCTCTGCAGGCAGCTCTTTCAAATACACTATATATCCAATCCTTTCATGTTTTTACATACATCTCGGGGCAAAATAAAGGAGATATGGAACATGGGGTAAAGCAAAGCAAACATTTAGTTTCACAGACTGTTAATCTGCTTGGTCTTGAACTCTTGCGTGTCCTTTGGCACAGGAAATTTATAGTGACTATTATTATCATTGTCATCATCACCGTCATTGTGTACACTTACTCTCAACCACCATGGTGGAGTGCCTATTTTTTCCCCACCGTAAATTCAGGTTATGATTTTCGTACAGTTTGAAATGCATCGACATCGAGTGCCTGCAGGCTATGACTTCAAGGTCCAGTGTAGAGTATAACAAGAATTTAGATTTTATTTGCCTTTAATATAAAGATTTATTGTTGCAATTTCTGCAGTCAGGAAGCAGTAGTAACACTGAACAGAAATCTATAAAAGATCTTTTACATCATGATTAAGCCGAAGATGACAAAAGAGCTGGTAAACCCAAAATTTTTTTCCAACAAAATGAAAACCACCTGTGCACTCAATGTAATAACCTCTGGAATGGGCCATTCATACAGTGTTAGTGTACGTGGAGTATGTAGGTATACAGTACATACACAAAGAGATATCTGCAACCTTGCTTTAATGCGGTGCAAGCTAAAAAAAAAAAACAAAACAAAAAAAAACCACACAAAAAACAAAAAACTTGATGGAGTGATCTTTAGATTTGACTCTAACAAAGTGTGTAAATTACTTTCTGAACTTGTCCCGTTCACATCTTTCAAAGGTAACATTCAACAAACCAAAGCTCATATTTCCTCAAAGGCACCGGATCTGGAGGAAATGGTCGACTGGTCCTTCTGGTTAGTGTTTTCGCTACATTAGATCTCTGCTCCAGCACATGCCCAAACCCCCAAAACATGTTGTGATTTCGCCATCAAAAATTCAACACAATTCATCTTAAAAGCATTAGTACTGCCCATTGTGTTATGATTGAGATGGGGCTGTGGAAGCAATATGTGATAAACGATGCACCACTATAACAGAATGTACGAATATGGGTATGTTGGCAACTAATGGCATGAACATTTTTTCAAAAAGTTGATTCAGAAGAACTTTTTTTTCCCCCTTATTGTCATAATTAAGGACAAACATCTTAGATTTTTTTTCCCTCTATATTGTTAATCATCACAGTGGGGTGAGATCATTGTCTGTTTTGATTAAGCCTTGAAAAAGTTCAGATCTGTGTTCATACACAAATAAAATGTGAAAAAAAACCCAAAACAAAAACAAAAGAAGACCTTCTGAGGTTTTTTATTGTTACCTAAGGCACACTTCCAAACGCAAATAATAAAATCCTTATGTGTGTAACAAACCCGATGCAGACTTTGGTGATCTCTTTGTCAACTGCTGTACAAAGCATGAAAGAAATAAAACAGCATTTACAACCTCATAACAAAAAGAATTACAAGGTAGGAGACTATAGGAACAGCTGAACCACATTGAGCTGTCCCACACTTTTAATACTGCATGTGGCAGCTTGATAATTCTGGCCCTAGATTGTGATGCAAAGCTAAATTGATAATGTTTTTCATGGAGCATGCATCACATCCATGATCTTATTTTATTACATTGTGTATCAGGTTGGACACGCATTTGTTGTTTGATATGAAGTCCTCTGTTAAAACATCCTGTCACACGCTTACCTTTAATCTCGATCAAACTTGATCTGTTTATTATTTTTTTCTGCGGACTTTCAGCAAGACTACAGGAGCCAAACTCTGTGGTTTCCCCTCTAATCCATGTCAAATGTCACTAAAATAGCCATCACAGAAAAATTACGAAGACCACAACCTTGTGATGCGGACAGACTGTAACCTCAAAGTGGAATTGCAGATTTATCCACCATTATGGCACCTTGTTTTCTTTATTCAGGGTCTTAGATGACTCACAGGAGGAGTCAAGATGCTCTTAAGATGAAGCACTGAACTCAGTGGATCAATGCACTGGACCGTCTCATGCATGGGAAAAGAACATGAAAATTTCAAAAAGTGTGAAGTGAACTTTGGTAAAAATGTGAATAGAATGTGAATGTGAAAAGTGAATTAAGATTTAGGGTGTAGAGAGAAAAAAAAGTATAACTTCAAACCAAGTTTTACTTTTGTATGGAACTGAGGCAATGATGCTAAATGAGCAACAGATGCTACTCTGACGTTTTCGTGCAATTTATCCACAGTGTAATACCTAATCTGCTGTTGTCTCCTCAAAACTGTAAACAAATGCATCAGCTTGACATTTTTTTTATTTAGTGCACGGTTTCATCTTTCATCATTAATCTAAGCCAGAATAGACAACTCTGTTGAGTGAACCTCTTGTCTGATTAGTCCACTGTCAACAGGATATTTACCCATCCATTCCCATGTCAATGGCCAGGATGAAATAAAAAAAAGGAAATTTGCAATAAAAATGCATCTTGATAAGACCGCAAATGTATACTTTGTTTTGTTTATTAAAATACATGATGACAGGCAACACAGATAGGAGGTTGGAAGTCATAACTTAATATGAAACAGTCCAACATGATATCAAAGAGGAAAAATTAAAAATAAACAAATTGCTTCTTTTTCTTTATGCTGTTATACATCTTGTTATACATTTATTAGATACCTTGATCTTTTTGCCATCTTACTTCTTCATGCAGCCTGCAGACTACATTATTTAATGAGTGGAATAATGAACACTATTTTATTACTCCCTAAACCTTTTGCACTAAAATCACAAACAACAGAATTGAATGTGAGTGTCAGTGCGTGTTGTCTGTTGCCAAGTTTCACCAGAATAAATGGCATTAAAACATGCAGGGGGCAAATAATGCATTTGAGATGATTGTCCAAGCAAACATGAAGCTGAAGGCAATTTGGACTAAGGGAAAACATAAATGATTTGGTGTTTGTGAGTGTCCAAGTGAATGTGCACGTGGACCTGCGGGTGTGTGCGCGTGTGCACATCAGCGTGACTTTGCCTCCTCTACTTTGCTGTCACAGTAATAATGAGTAGCTGCCAGCACTGGAACTCATTCCACTTGGTGATACAGCAGTTCGCAGAAGGAGAGTAGAGACATAACTAGTTTTGCTTGAAAGAAAAAAGTCAGGCCAGCAAAAAAATTTTGAATTGTGACAGGGATGTAACTGAGCAAACTATATCTTCCCCCGAAAGTTTTTAGTTTACACACTCAGCACAAACGGAATGGCGGTACCATTCATACGCTTTTCATCATAAAGCATATGTCTTTATTTTGTTACACCAAGATAATAACTAAAATCAATAAACCTAGAAAAAAAGCGAGTGAAAGCAGATGATGATCAGTTGCATGCATTCGTCCTATTCATGTTCAACTGTTTCTCAACAACAAATAAGACTATAGAGGCAGCAGGGACTCTTTGCTGCTCTCTTGTTTATACTTGCAATGCAAAGTGACAAGGGTTTAATAAGTTTCAGAGCTTAAAGTGATTGGCATACGAGTTAAAGGAGGGTTATGGCTCCAGTGCTATTAGAGATAAAAGCAGGGGTCCTCTTGGGAGCTGACTAGAGATGCAGGCCACGCTTTAAAGAGGGGAAAGTTGTGAGGAAACCTTAGGAGCACTGCCTCTTTTCTAGACCCCTGGAAAAACACCCTTTTCCAGGAGGTTTCTTTGCTTCCATCATCCGAAGGAAAACAGGATCCGTGTGATGTGTGATAAGCCTGATCTTGTACATTCAAGGTATTGCAACAGGACTGATTGAAGGATGAGCTTCACTATGGCCCCTGAGAGCCAGAGAGGAGAAAGTGTTGACATCAAATGTATATCTTTGGACAAAGTTTAAACTTGATGTGCGCTATAATACATTTAAAAGAGCACTGGAAACAGCCATTTAATATATCTCCAACAAAAATATTCCTTCACAACTTCACAGCATTCACACTTCAAACACTCCTTGCTGAGAATGTAAAGGTTACTCTATGATATGTACCAATCTACAGAGTGAGACACATAGAAAATGAAACAGTGATCTAAAAATTCGCTTTTAGCGTCATATCATGTCACCATGTATGTGTGTAGCTGTATTCCAACATAACCTGATGAGTTTCATCCATCCATCATGCCTTTGGGGGGTGCCATAAACTGGAGGCCATTTTTCTTTTCATGCCTATCTTTATTGTCAACAAAGATCCTACATTCAAAACAAAACATCCACACACAAACAAAGCAATCACTAATAGCCTACATGTAGCCTAAATGAAAAGAACGTTAGACCGGAGAAAAATGCAACCCGGAACCAAAGTGCGAAAACATTGATTAACGTCGGCAGGTTAATTGCAGCGCAACACAGAGGGCCGTAGGATAGTGTGGGCTATAACCTCAATATGGATTAATTTGTCAAACAAACCACAAAAATGGCGATAGGTCACGTTACTTGATTTTACTTCTTTAAATGTGTAAAATGTCAGGCTTTGCATATATTATTAGTATTAGCATTAGCAGTTTGTTGGGGCGACGGCGGACAGGTGGGGCTTGAAAACACTCACCATGTTTAAAACTTGGAAATCCAAAAAGCTTAATTATCACTGACTTGACCTAAACTTGGACTGTGTGTGTGTGTCTGTGTGTTTTTGGGGGGATACAAACTGCTTATTTAGGAGTTTAGCTGAGGCTAATTTCAATCATGTTTACAGTCTGGAAAGTGAGTCACCTCCCTCTCCCAGACTTCAGAACTGTTTGGAAGCTGCTCGGAGCTCCTGTGATGAATCGGGGGGGGGGGGGCTGCTGGTTTACACTTCCCTCTTGGATAGGATGGTGGCACCAAAGTTCAACAATAACCTGGGCCTCCTCTCTGCAGTCGGAGGGGGCTCCTTGTGGCAGCAGCCGCAGCAGCAGCACTTGAGAGGAGCCGGAGAGGAGCAGGAGGTCGCTCTCCGTCACGTGTTGAATAAATTAGATTTGGAGGAGGAGGAGGCCCGCTGTTTGCTTTCACTCAGCGTGCTGCAGCACTGTGTCTGCGATCAGACAGCCAGCCAGCCAGACATACGGACGGACTGACAGACAGACAGACAGTATATGCCGATGAGTTGATAAGGTCCACCGGAGGAGGACGACGGGGGAAAGTTTCACAAAGACTCAAAGTTTAAACTCCTACTTTTTTTTTTTTTTTTAAATCTGGAGAGAACTAACCAGGAATTTCGCAGAGAACCTGAGCGGTGTGCAGCAGGGGGAAATTTCTGGCAAAGGAAAGCAGTTTTTTTTTTTTTTTTTTAATGAAGTCCTGAGATGGATGTAACTTTCACTTTGGGCTCTGTCTTCACAAGAAAACACTGAGGAGAGATTTTTTAATTTTCTTTCTCAAACTCGGCTTGTCTTCTCCACCACAGAGCAGAGGGACAGATGAATGTGAGTATCTCAGTGCATGACACACATCTCCTCACTCCACAACCAACCTGATGGGATGAAGTTGTCAGTCGCCGCAGTTTGTCCGTAACCACACTCCTCTCTGACGCTTCTCGATCATTTGACACACTTTAAAACTCACTGATTGATACTTTCTTACGGCAGCATGCATATAAAGCATGGTGATTTGTAAGGTGTGCTTATTTCCTCCATAACTCGGACTTCTGTGCGATCGCATTCAGTTTTTTAGTCCAATCATTTGAAGCCCCGCTACTAAGTTTAATTTAAAGGAACATTCCTATAAAAAAAAACAACAAACCGCCCAAGCAGACTGATCTCATCATCCTTCCCATATTCAGGGACATGTGGTTTTGTTACTTCACACCTCCAGGTGCCCTACATGCAAAAACCCGCTCATGCGCTCGGGTATCGAACACAACTCTGCAGTGTGTGAAGAGGGACTTTGAGGAGCAGCAGCAGCCAAATCATTTCTACCGCATGTCCCCCCCTCCTTCTTCCTCCTTCAAGCCCTTCAGAGACATTCCTCTCAAACTGGCCAACCTATGGACTTATTGTGCCGTCCCCCCTGTGCGCCGCTGCGCCGCTGCGCCTCTCTGCCTCTCTCCGGTCCCCCACTTGGACGATCACCCGTATGCGGGCGCACTCGTCTTGCTGGCTGGGTTGTGCTGTGTCGGTGTCCCCCTTCCCTACACTCACTAATTCATTAAGTCTCCGCTGGGCTCCATCAGCACGCACTGTGGTTGTGAATGTGATGGTTGCCATGAAGCAGCTGCGTAATTATGCAGCTTTTTTTTTTTTTTTTTTGACTTTAGACACAACAAGAGCTGCAGGCTCCTCCTTTTCTGCCCCCCTCCAATCATATTCTTAGTGTGAGGAGGACTGAATCCAGATTTTAGTGCAATGTGCCACTTCGACAGTTGTGTTGTTGCCTCCACACTGCCACATTGTTCTTAATTGTTATTTATTGTCATTTCAAGCAAATTAACCAGCTTACAATTGTATCACCACTCAGAGGCTTGTTCAAACTTGTAATTATCTGTGTTCACCATTTTCCCTTAGTTTTTTGTTAATGCTAAAAATGTTTGTGATAATTAGTTTCAGTTTCTCTGTTATTATTTGCAGATACTGGACTGAGTTCAAATGTATAACTCACAGAGAAAACAAACAAATAAAAGCAGCATTGATTGAAAACCAAAATTTTGGCCTCCCTTGCTTTTATAACAATCCAACCATTATGTCATAAACCCTTGGTGCAGTGCATGAAGTAATCATTTCACTAGTCTTGTCTTTTTAGCCTGCATATGCTGTTGATGAAGCTCATGTTCCAGACTCCTAAAAAGGAATGAAAAACACAAGATATGCTTCTCCCAGGGTGGCCACACCAACACCACCCAGAACGCCTCTTGTTGCTCAGTATTTCTGGAAATCTGCTGCAGTTGCTGTGGTTTTACTCATCCTCTTGCAGTGCCGTCATCAGTAAAATAAATCAAGTATACATGAACCACAGGCTTTGAGGGTGTCACGCTAGAAGACTGTCAAATTTGGAATTCGTTTTCTGTTTTGTGACAGAGCCTGTCAACTTAAATAAGCCGTTTGTGTCAGTTGCTGAGAAACTTTTGAAAGTGCACTTAAACTAAATCAGTCATTGGTTTTGCCCTCTTCACCAACATGAATGTTACCATATACATATGTGGTGAACTTTGACCTCAGTTGTAGTAACGTTGCCCAAACCCTCCTTGCGCCCCTGCTACTGTAACTCGATGCACATATGTTTTTAATGATGCAACTGCTTGTGCTGCAAACGTAATATCAGATGGTGTCATCTTCAAAGACATAAGGTGTGTGTTTTTTATCTGGAACGTCTTACACAAACAGCTGAACTAACCCATGCTGTTCTTGCTGTGGGAAAGAGATGATACCTCTTGTCGCAAACCCAGAGCTCGATGTGAAAAAAGTAGCTTTTGTGTGTTTTCCCAATATCGTGCTTGTTATGGCCGGGAGTGCACGTGTATCCGAGACCTGTGATGGTTTTTCCTGGCCTTTTTTTTTAACATGCCCCAGGACCTAAGTTTCAAAGACTAATGCAAAGCACAGAGACGTGGCACTTGTGAGAGGCAATAGTCTGGCAAACATTCAGGGCTCTTTAGTTTGCTTTGTGCGAAGCCTGTCATCCTTACGTCCAATCCATCTGCAGTTCTGTCTGTGGTTTCCATTATGGCTCCATTGAGCTTTAGGCAGCCTGGCATGTTCCCGAAACCACAGAAGTTTTCTTTGAGTTAACTGAAATCCTGACATGGAATTAGAGACTCATTTTACCTAGTCTGTCGCTGTCATCGTCCCTCTTGGCTTGTTGGTGGTGAAAATGGTCCTGTTGCAGTAATTAAAAACAGTACGGTGTTTGGGGTCAGGCTTGTGATAAACTGGGATATGTGCTATCTCCTGAGATCTGATAATCTGTCTAGATCTGGAGAGGAGAACATTAAATTTCTAAGTGGATATCTCAAATATCGTCTGCGGCTGTTGTTTAAGATACTAGCTGAAGATAAATATTTGACAGTTATTAAATATGTGGAAATTTCCTAAGATGAAAGAGATCAGATGAAATTATATGACCTGACAATTGTACATGATTTATTGTGATATTTAACAGCTTATTTTACTCTTCACTTTTGAGAATTGCATTTATATTTCATCAGAGCCTTGGCAATCCTTTATGTAATGTGGGCATTGGCTCATTGAGGGAGACAGCGCTGTTTGTTCAGATGTATTGGTTTTTTTTTTTAGACTTTTCCAAACCAAAGGCCTGTTTGTCAAGATTGTAGTGTATAAAAAAAAAAAAAACTTCACCGAAAAATGGAAAGTGAAACATAAATAAACAAATGCATTTCCAACTGACATGCAAAGTAGTTATGACACATTTTTGCCAAACACGATCTACACTACAGTGGAGAGGTGGGAAATGTGCCACTGATGTTCCCAGCATGCACTGCTGCTGTGGAATTTTATGCTGATTCTGGTCATGCTAAAAAAGTGCCCAGGATGATATCAAATATATTCAAACAGAGATTTTTTTTCTTCTGTATGCAAATCCTAGAAACCTTGGAATTGGTCGATTGACTTGGTGTAGAGGATTCAAAAGAAACTGTGTCACTACCTTCCTTGCCGCTAACAACAAGGTCCACAGGATGTGTTATATACACATGTGTTGGTCTAAGAAAAATAATCCTAATCATGCTTTAATGAAGCGTAAACCAAATAATTCAGTGTCATGGTAGAAGGTACACAGGGTTTAATCCTCCAGCAGTTACATCATCTTAACAAAACTCTTCACCAGTGTTTAACTACCAGTGGGAGGGACTCACCATGATCTAGGACAATGATGCAAGGAAAACATCTAAATCCTGGCCACAATGGGATTGGCTTACTCAATACAACAGCTTTCAACCATCACCAGCTATTCTGGACAGTTTTTTTCTGAATTTCTTCAAGTGAAGCATGAAAAGATTGTTGGCTTTTGTCTCCTGAGTAGCTTCTAACCTTTCAGACATGAGAGGTTAGAAGCTACCGACAAACGGTGCTTGTGATCAATTGGGTGAGCTTTCCAAGATTTAAATGGCAGAAATTTCTGTCAAACATACTGACTCTTTTTAAACCATATGTCCCTCTCAACCTGGTATTGTGCAATTAGCCTACCCGAGAGTGTCTGCTATATCCATTAGGCTGTGCAGCTCTGCAGAGGTCCTCCACTGTAGTTCAACCAGAGAATGCCTTATTTCAGTTGTGGTATTTGGACAAAGACTCTGGCCTTGAAAGTTATTCTTAATGCTTTGCAGTAAGCTTTGTAAAAGTGCATCCCCAGCGTTGCAGTAAAGTAAATCAATACGAAGATTTAGAAGTTCCTGTGCTGTCAAAAATTTCAGGGTCTTCTGGATATGCTTATTTCTAGCTGAGAGGGGCACTCACAAAGCAAACCAGCATTTGGTATATGAGGGTTAGCTTATATTTCTTGTTTTTATCGTCTTGTCACTTGCAATTATTATGGTCTCTGTGGAAGTAATATGACTGAGGAATGAAAGCATAAAATTTAGCCAGATTTCATTTTCTTTCCTTACAGTTAAGTAATGAACTGGAATTGAACTAGCAACTCCAAACAATTCGAGAAGAGGACTGGTTTTCTTGTCATACATTCAAAAGTCATCCTCTCCTGTCTCACTTCTCACACCAGTTTGAAGTTAAAGTTAGTATGTTTGGTGTTGCGGGCTCCGAATCATGGCAGACTGAAATTAGCCCTGGAATCTTGTGTGCATATGGCCAACTTCCAGCAAACCTCAATTACAATGCTGCAGAGCCAGAAAAAGGGAGAGAGGTAGACTGCATGGAGCCCTTCAACTCTGCTGTACAATTCTGTCACTCAAACACACTGTCACCACTGCAGGCGAAACGGATCGCCACACCGCTCCGAGGGGCACATGGGACGTATTTATTGCACACGCAAACATGCAGATGTTTTGTGAATGTGTCGCTGCAGGTGTCTGTTAAACCACTGGGGGGAGCCTTCACAAGCATATTCACTAGAAACTCAATTCCTTCAGATTTAATACGGCATAATGTGCTTCTGAATAAATTTCCTCAAAATTAAACCAAAATTACTTTGCAAACAAGTCACAGTGGTCATGAATAACATTAATTCAGACTGAACCACAGACAATTGGAAACTGAGCTTTTAATTTAATGAAAACGACACAATAATTTTATGTGTGCCAGACACTTGGTGGTTTTGGATTATTCTGCAGATGGTGACAGTTTTGTTGAACAAGTTCCACATTGCTCCGCAGTGACTCTCACTCTCAATTGCAGATCCTCTGCGGTGGTATGGGTCCATCACCAGAGTGCGCCTATTGTTTGTTCAAGGAATTCTAACACCCTTGCTACTTTTAAATATCAATATTTGGATTTTTTTTTTCTTCTTGACTTCACACTCAAACTTTTAATCCTCCTCAGTATTGGAGCACGGTCATGTTTTCTTGGGTAAAGAGGATATTTTAAATGGTTCTTGGAACCGTTTTTTAGAACTGCTCATTCCATGACAGCTAAATATGGTAGCACACATAAATATTAAATCTGGGACCTCACCTCTCAGACTTTACACGAGAGGGTGCTGCTATGGTGAACAGCCTGGCAAAAGTGATTCCTGCACCTTTTTAATTGGAGCTGAATAGCGACACCCAAAGTCTCCTGCGGTTTTGATGTTTCTTTAGCAAAGGAGACTTTTTCGGTATGTAGGACGGACAAGGTGTTGACTTATTATGTGAACTAAGAAGTATAGGAAAATGTGCATGCAGGGCCTATTGTATGTACTGAGGTTGGGAAAGGAGCCCATAAAACATATGGAAAAGTGTTTAAGGCATATATTTGTTTTTGTAAAACTAACTTACACTTTATTTCGACACAGAATAAAAATATACCTTTTCTGAATTTCTGCTGTTTTTAGGTTTTGGCACTACTCAACTTTTCCTCTTTATCTTTCCCCAGGTTTAAAAAAAAGGAGCCAAAATGAAGACAGCTGCCAAGGGTTTTGAGAAATCTATAATGGACCCTTCGCATCGTGATGGTTGGTGGAATAGAAGGATAGTCCTAATGGTGTACGTGGCCTTGGAGCTTATAACAGTCCAGTCTCCAGTGGTCATGGGGACCCTTGAGTTACAGCTAGATGAGGAGCAACCAGCAGGCACCATTGTAGGTGACATCAGTGCTGGACTTCCTCCTGGCATCACAGCATCCCTGTACTTCATCTCGGACCATGAGGGAACAGGAGTGGGCAGTGACTTAGACATTGATGAGAGCACGGGCATTATTAAAACTGCAAAAGTTCTTGACAGGGAACTGAGGGACAGATACAACTTCATCGCGGTCACCATGACAGGTGTGACCATTGAGGTAACCATCAAGGTAAATGACATTAATGATCATGCACCAATGTTCTCAAAAAGACGGGCGACATTTAAAATCCCAGAGCAGACAGCCATTGGGACCAGGTTTTCTCTTGAGCCTGCTGTTGATGCTGATCAAGGCCAGTTTTCGACACAGGGGTACCTTATCAAGGACGGAAATGTTGGCCAGGCCTTCACGTTGGAGACCCGGAAGGGAAGCAGCGAAGTTCTCTATCTGGACTTGGTGGTCAATGCCATTCTAGACAGAGAGAAAAGATCCACTTACACTTTATCTTTGGAGGCCTTTGATGGTGGGTCCCCTAAAAGGACTGATCAGATGATATTAGATATTGTTGTACAAGACATCAATGACAACGCTCCGGTTTTCAACCAGAGCCGCTACCACGCCATAATATCTGAGAACCTCCAACCAGGAAGCAACATCCTACAGGTGTTTGCCACAGATGCTGATGAAGGGGACAACGGGATGGTGCTGTATGAAATCAACAGGAGACAAAGCGATGCAGACCGCTACTTCGTCATCGACTCCCGAACCGGCATCATCACGCTCAACAAGCCGCTGGATTTTGAGGTGAGAAGAGTCCATGAGCTGGTGGTCCAGGCACAAGACAATGCAACCCAGCCAGAGGTGACCAATGCGTTTGTCACCATCCATGTCAGAGACTACAATGACAACCAGCCCACCATGACCATCATCTTTCTCAGTGAAGACGGTTCTCCAAGGATCTCAGAAGGCGCGCAACCAGGCCAGTATGTAGCCAGGATCTCAGTCACTGATCCAGACTATGGAGAGTATGCCAATGTCAATGTGTCACTGGAGGGAGGAGATGGAAAATTTGCCCTGACCACCAAGGATAGCATAATTTATCTGATCTGTGTTGACCAGATTCTGGACCGGGAGGAGAGAGACACCTATGAGCTGAGGGTGATGGCAACAGACTCAGGTATGCCTCCTCTCAGGGCCGAGTCCTCCTTCATCATCCAGGTGACTGATGTCAACGATAACCCGCCTCTCTTTGACCAGCCAGTATACAGAAAGGTCATCTCTGAGCTGGTGTTTCCAGGGAGTTATGTGTTACAGGTCACAGCTAGAGACAAAGACCAGGGGCCCAATGGGGACATTAACTACAGCATCCTGCAAGGCCAAGGCACCTACTCCGACTGGTTCAGTATAGACTCGGTTACAGGGATTATCACCACTCTCTCACAACTGGATTACGAAAAAAACCCCAATCCCAGTATAACCGTCGTAGCCAAAGATGGAGGGAAGCCACCCCTGTCCTCCACCGCTGTGGTAAACATCGTACTTCAGGATATAAATGACAATGACCCTGTTTTTGAGAGAAACTTCTACAATGTTTCCATCAAAGAGAACACAGCTCCAGGGACCTGCATTCTTGAGGTAGGACATTTTTATTGCAGATTTCCTTAACCGTTTGATTCCGTATACACGCTCACACGCTTCAACACTGAGCTCATGCAGGAGACTGAGCTCAACTTGGGGGCAATTGTGAAGTGCAAATGGAAATTTACTGAAGACAAACATGTTAGATTGCACTGACTTCTCTCATTCTTCTTGGAAGAGATGTTTTTTAATATTGGCGTTATCTTAACTGGACTCCGCTAGTGAGGATTTACCTGAGTTTTTGGGCCAAGATGATCCCCTCTTTGGCTGTCCTCCCCTTCACCTCTCTAAAGGTTTCCCAGGTAACAGAGGTAACAGTGTAAAGTCCTCTTGTCAGCCAAGGCACAAAAGAGTTTTTCACATTTTCACAGGCAGAGACAAATTCAAGGCTTTATCCTGCGGAATAGATGTCATTTCACCCTGAAAAGGCACCTTAATTAGGCTAGTTGAGCGTGAGAAAAAATAGCTTTAGATGACAAGATGAATTAAAGTTCAGACAAATTACAGCACCCTTAGTGACTGCAGTCCTTTCTAATGAAAACATATTGTTTTCTAAAGCCTTTCTTAGCAATCTTAGTGGAAAAACAACACTTACAATAGCCGGCTCTTTTTACGAGTACAGAGGTTCGCGCAAATCCATTTCTCAAGCGTCTGCAGTAGTGCTCCATGGATCAAGGAGTTGGATACAGAGTGCACTCAAAACAGAGGGCCCAGCAGACGGGATCTTGGCCCAGGGTTCGGCCTTGGGAGAGGGAGGAGTGAAAGGAGACGAAGGCTTTACCGCGACTCCTGGCTTGAATGCAGAAATAGAAGCTATGAGAGTTTCTTGTGGGAGGTCCCCTAATTATAAATCCCAGGGACCACAAGGATAAGGAGAAATGGGAATGTAGTGAAATTGATTATGGAATTTGGAAAGTGAACCTAAGAATAATTAAAAAAAATGTATTTTTTGGAAAACTCTAAAGCCCTGTACCATCACTCTTTCCAATGTGGCTTGAAGTTCATGTTCTGTGAAAATATCTGAAAAGCCATATTTTGTTTTCTTTTTAAACTAGAGATGGTCAGGCTTTAGCCTTCCCTCTGCCATTCCTCCAAAAACATTACTACCTGCCTTCAAACGGCTCTCTGAGTATGACATGCTTGATCAGTGGCCTCACAGGGTCCAAGTATGAAGTAGTTCTTCAAAGCCACTGCTCTCTGGAGTCTCTTGGGCCTGCCTGGATGCTGCAGACGTGTTTGGCTGGCCATGTGAGAACAGACTGCTTTCACTTGGGGTGCCAGCTCTACATCCAAACATCTCAGCAAGACATCTGATGACTGACTTTTTTTCTTCCCAATGTCCCATTTTTCCATACTCAACACTTTCCAAAAAACATTACAATATGGGTATTGTAATCATTATTTCAAATGTTTCAAGAGCCCTAATTTTTTTTCCTCCTCAGTAGGTCATCAGCAGAGTAGTTCATGATTACTATAAGGAGTTTGTGTCCAGAGTGCTGTGTGATATTTTGTCACTGCCTGCTAAATGTCATTTGATTTACAGGTGACTTCATCATAAGTTATTGGGGGGGGGTAGAATTAAAAATAAGGACTTAGGATCATTAACACCAATCAGTCTTGTAATTGAATATATGAATACAAAGAAAATAGGTCATCCTTGAGATTAGAGCTCAAATATGGCATGAGAAACTGTAATTTTTACGGGGGGTGCATATTTTTCTTTTATTTGGAGAGAGAGTGACAGGAAAGTTATGCAGAGAGAGGGTGATGACATGCAGCAAAGAGATACAGATCAGATCCAAACCTTACTGCTGTGATTAGGACAAAGCTTTTGTGGTATGCGCTCATCACAAATTTTTTTATACATTATTATTATTATTATTATTATTATTATTATTATCAGGTTTTTAACAAGTCTCTGGATTGTGTATAGGTCAAAAATTTCTGTCGCTCCATTTCATATCTCTCATTTTACACTGTGAGTTATGAGCATGCATTTACCCCATAGGCACTGTTACATTGTATTCATCCACTGCACTCTTTTTTCTTTTTTTTTTCCCAAAGATGTGTGAATTTTCTCCTAGAAAAACACGACATGAGCAAGATGAGAAGAAGAAAAAAATCATTACTTGAAAGCCATTTAATTTGGCCATTAAGCATAGTGGCTTTTGATTTCTGACATTGAGAGTAAGAGTAATGTAAGATGCCATTAGGGATAATGAGGCGCATCAGCCAGCGTTAATATTTCTAAATTCAGTATCACGAAGCCTGGCCCTTTTGACTTTGGGAGTTATGTGTTATTTCACTTATGAAATAAGAAAGCCTTCCGGTTTGTTATGTCCGAGTCTTGCTTTTGAGAATAATTTACACCTTATATCGTTGCGGTTTTTGGTTTGTTTCTGCTAAGAATTACCCCTCTGTCTGTGTTTTGGGGGGGGGGGGGGGGGGGGGGGGGTTTGCTTTGGCTCCAGCAGAAAGGCGAGAGGGGGTCTCCAGGCAGCTGAGGGGGAAATGAGCCCTGGCAAGCGCTGGGATGAGTGGCGGAGGTGACATGAGCAGGGGGGCTTTCTTGTCAGTCTGTTGGTCCGACCCTCTCCAAATTCTTATCTGATTTCACTTCATTTCTCATTAGCTGGGCGTGAGGATAGGTCCGAACAAATTTTTAGCCCCACCCACCCATCCCAATGTTCATGACAGAAAAAGACCGCCTGTCATTGTTGCACCCCCTGTAGCAGCAACATGAGACGAACACTGCTGCGAGTGAAGGAGCAAACATTCTTGCCATTAGACTTTCTTGAAGCTGTGACTCAGTCTTTTGCATTTATCTTCTCCTCTGCCGCCCAAATTGCTCCCTGTCTCAGTGATGTCTTTGCATATTTTTGACTAATTAAAAAACACTGCTAATATTGTGTAGGGTGGTTATGCTTTGGCTTTTGTTTTTTTTTGTTTTTTTTGATCAACAATGCTGTGAGTCTGCCACTTACAGTTTAGCGCAGAGTCTTTTTAGGCAGTGTAACATACAGCACCACCCAAACACACTCATTATTTCACTGAAATCTTTAAAGGAAGCCCATTTGAAAGAGGTACCTCAGTAAAGTGGCACTCCTCTATTCCTGCCAACATAAAAGCAGCCAGCCTGTGGGAAAAAAGAATACTCATAATTGCCCTGGAGAGAAAGCATGAATGATTGAAAGAATGTGTTTCTTTAACACCAGTGCCTCACAGTTTCTACAGACTTTTTTTTTTTTTTTTTACTATAGTGACCACTTAGTGGTAACTGTTAGGCAGACGCTAATAACACAGACGCTTTGACATTTTCCAATGTCGTCCAGCAGCTCAAGTAAAATTGTGGCCAATGCAGTGGTGGGAGATAATCATTTAATTGTTATTATCATAATCCAAAAAGTGTTGGGGAAATTCTTTACATAACATGAAAATTAAGCATTGGCAGTTAAATTTCCACTTTGGTTTAGTCTGCACTTCCTCAGGAGACGTTGGAAAGCTTGCCTTGTCAATATATATTACGCTTAACACGATGTCTGTGTTTATTTTGGATCACTTCATTTGTTGTCTTCCTGCTTATTTATTTCAACAGGAAATCCCAGTTTATGTGTCGTAGCTCCATAGAAAGTTGATTCTCTCCTTCAGCTGTTTCTCAGCAATTCTTCCTTCAGTGCTTAAACATTGCTCAGGTTGACTTTCACCCAAGCTTAAATGCTGCATGACACTTCAGTAAACTGCAATCATTTGGTGACTGAGGGGGACTCCTCACTGCACAATCAGGCCCTTTGTCTTTCTGTAACGAACCTCATGAACTTTTCAAGCCATGTTCTTCCAGGGTATCCAAATGAGATTTAAATTTATTTAGCAAATAAGTGAGAGTAACTCTGAAGCTCAGTGAAATTGCTGGTTTTGAGTTGGTATTTTTGTATAAAAAGCGTGTAACTGATTCTTACCAGATATTTTTTCTGGAGATGGTTTTTGTCAAAATGAATGCTCACTCGTCTGTTTTAATATCAGACCAGGCCGTCTCCCTGTGAGATTGGTTTAGCTTGAGGCACGCTGACTCTGCTTTTGGTCTCCTCTCTTTCTTTTTCCTCCTGCTAACTACCAAGCTACGCTGTGGCTCTGTGGTATAGCAGTGATCTCAGGGAATGGTTAAAATTGCAGGAAACTGGATGTGCTACTTAATGTGTTCGCAAATGTAATACTTCCTTGAACACTTACTCCTAGGCCTAGCAGGGGCACTGAAGCGAACATAAACACTGATGTACATCTGGATATAGTGTGGGTGTTCAGGTCAGAGTTGCTGGGTTTTGAGACAGCTGAGCACGTTTTATTGTGTTCAGGGATCCATCAGCAAATCCACTGCCTCCCTTTTTCTAACAGGAAGAGGATAAAGTTGAAATTTGAATGATATACGGCTGAGAACAGAAGCATGAAACTGTGCTAAGATTCGAGCCAAATTGTGAAATGAAATTGAGGTGACACTGCATTCACAGACTGTTCACACTATTATTGGTTAATGGTGAGAGAGCTATTTTGGCTAATTGCTAAGTTACTGAGTAAGCACACCTTTAGTAAAGTATGCTACCCACAGTACCATTTAGTCCAAAAATTTGTCGGTTCAGTTGTATTGAGTTTAAATTGGTACAAAACAAAGAAATCCCTCACTTTTAAAAAGCTTGAACCTGTAAATGTTTGGTATTTTTGCCTTTATAGAAAAATTAAATATACAGTAAACTGCACAAGTGAGTAAAATAACTCTTGTAAAGACATTAACTATATAATATATAAATATATTTATGTAATATATAAAGCTATCTCTATGTCACATATGTGGCACCATCAGCTGATGCTGCGAGGAGTAAGAATTCTTCGTTGGTTTCTGTCTGTTGCGTGAGTGCTGAGTGGTGAAGCAAGCGGTGTTTACAGGACTTCAGGGAGACCTCAGAAGGGTCAGCGCAGGCAGGGATGCAGTCATGCGGAGTGTTGGCTGTGAAGCAAAAGTTGTGAGATAAAAGCCTGCTGGATGGAGTTTCCTACCCACATCTGGCAAAGAGTGGAGATGGGCTTATATAGCGCTCTCCCGGGAAAAGAAATTTCATTAATGCAATCTGTCCTCCGACTGTGTGCTGCAGGTGAGGTGGGCTTCTCATCACCACTTTCAAGTGAAAGCAGAGAGAGAGAGAGCACATTTGGGTCTCTAGAGGGACAGTCAGCCTCTGGCAGCTGTGACACAGCTCCTACTCAGCAGCTGGATCCAGCTGTTGGTCCCTCCTCAAACGTCTCTCCTGTGACTCTGCGGGGTGGGCTTTTCCTCGCTCTTCCTGTCCCTTTATCTCTGTTAGTCTCTCTTCATTCCTCCTCCATGTCCATCTAGACTTCTTATCTCGTCCCAGTTCCCTTTCCCACACTGCTGTTTCCCCCATGTGATCCAATTACACCTCTTCACTTCCCCTTTACCCTCCGGAGTGGTGACATGTGCATTGGAGCAGGTGAGAGCAGCACATCTGCCTGCCTCGGGGGACGTCCCAGCCTCCCAGGAGTCTGGCAAAGACACCTCCTTGTGGGTCAGGTCTAGGCTTATCCAATTTGATGATGCAAGAAGTACATGGGTTTAAATTACCAGTAAAGTGAAGTCAGACTGCAGGTGTGTGTATTCCGACTCAAGCGATGCACTTTTGCTTGACCTCCATAAATAGAGACAAATATTCACTTTGCTTCTCTGCTCCTTTGAGATGACCAAGTAGGAGGGGGGGGGACCCAGAGCCTTTCTGGGATGAGGGTTGCCAGGCCTTCTGTTCTCGCAGCCTGTGGTCCCTCTGCACATGTGCAGGGCAGTTGGTGCTGCTAAACAAGTTGGGCATCAGGAAGCATCATCTGCTCGTGATATTCACTCTGTTCCAAAGCAAATCTGTGCTAAATCATCCATCCAGTCCCCTGCTGTCCATCAGAAGCCACTAGACTGGAAAACAGACACAGAGTGACATTTTGCCAGGGAACAGAGATTAGTAATCAGAAAAAAGGAGACTCCAAACAAACAGTAGCAAATGATTTTTTTGCTGTCATGATGAAGTGCAGGTATTGTAGTGGTAGATAGTAAGTTGCCACCATGATCTTGCATTCATGACAAAATGCCTCTTCCTAGAAAAGCATGTGCTATATATACACAGCCTTAGAATATCTTAACCACTGAGCAAATCGTCTCCATATCCAAAAGTTCACTGTTACAAGGAATTCATGGCTTTTGTCTGCCAGCAACCTCAGCCGCCCCCCCCTTTTTTTGCTCCAGCCTTGCTGCAGCACTGACTACCAGTTGAAATAACGATTGAGAGGATTCTTTACTGAATCCAACAAGCACATGGAAACAGCGGTGCATTCAGTTACCAGCCGTGCGGTCAGATTAACCTATTTCTACTCGCAACACAATCAATGTTGGTTTACCATGAGGTCTGATTAGGGCTGTGAAGGCAACTGAACGCAGGGATTTGTCAGCACCGCATATCCTCATTAGAGTAATAGGTGACTGGAAGTGGGGTTTCAGGAGAGAGGAGGTAAAACAGAAATGCAACAAAGGCCAGAGGTAAAGTTTCTAAAGCCAAAGCTGTTTCGCTGTGTGGCCAAGAAAATGCGGGACCTTCACTCGGGCTGTGAGAGCAGGATGTTTTGCAGATGCTTGTTAACAGTCATGATGATGTGAACACTCCCAGCTTCGTGCTCAATCCTGGGTATTGAACCTCAATACATTCTCTGGTTCTGACTAAAATGTGACCAGGCAGCTTACATGAAAAACACTCTCTGAGATTGGCATTTCCCATTACCGTTGCTCTTTGATCAGACAGTTTTTAGAATATAATAATTTCTTTGGCACATGTTTTGTTTAGCTCTTATTCTTGTATACCTGCTAATTTTAAGACAAACTTATTTTAGTAATTTAACAAGTTATAAAATAAAAGAAGTTGATGATGAAATCACCCAAAGCATTATTTCAGCACTGATACTTAGATATCATACTCATCCAACAATAACCAGCCCTATTGCCTTTGATAGATCGAATAAGTAATAACAGTTGATGAATGAATTAACTGATCTCGAAACATTTCTATACAGCAGTTTTAATAATGGGTGAATGGTGGTCATTTATCAAGCCAATATGTCAAACATTTCCTGCTACTCCTGCCTAGCTCAATACTAGTGAGTCATTTTTTTCTTTTTGAGGCTTTGTACGGTGAAGAAAATGATACCAGCAGGGAGAGAGCAGCAAACCATATGGAGAAGGAGGTTTGTGGCGAGAGACGCTCCACTTTTACATTGCGGTTAGCCAACGTTGTCTGTCTTGGCTTCAGACAGAGAGGCACCCCGGTCTGCTTTTACCAGACTCCCAATCTGCGTGTACAGATGCTCCACGGTGGTCCACCCTCATACTGTTGGTTGCATATCTTGAAGCCGTCGCCACATTTGCAAGAAAACGCCCCTCGCATCATAAAGAAGGACATCTGTTATGGCTTATGTGTAAAGTAATGGACCCACACTGTAGATTAGTTGTAATAAGGAGAAAAAGGCTTAGCTTTACACGGACGTCATCCGAGTGCTCGGAGGTAATTGAGAGATTAAGCGAGGGGAACTAATTACCACAGGGCTATGTAGCTCATCAATGACGCTAATTTGTTCTGGTGCTGCTGAGTTTATGTTGAGAGTGGTGTGCTGCTTCTTTTAACTAGCGTGTTGAAAGGCCAAATCTTTGTTTAGATTGTTGTGAGGAGCTTTGCAGCATGGTGCTGTGAGGAGCTGAGGGGCAGCTTGAGAAGAATCGGGTCTCGCTGCTGAAATTAGACAGCGCTGGTATGCAGGAGCGCAGGACTCGAGATGTGTGATGTGGTATCAGAGCCGACGAACAAAAAGTCAGGGACTGGGTTGTGCGTGTCTTGGCGTAGTCTGGGTTTTAGGGTAGAAGAGATTCTCTAATCAGTGCCCTGGGCTCCTCCCTGATTGCATCACAAAATGCATCTTGTGGGATACAAAATATCAACACAGGATTCGCAGGAGGAGGGAAATTTATGGGGCAGATATTATTTTGGAGGGCCATGGACCAACTAAAACGATGCACATCAGCACTCTCCACCACAATCCCATTAGAGCGTAGGTTTAAGACTTGACTCGCAGCCAATCTGATCCATTCGGGCCAGAAGCATCTTGAGTTGCAACACCTTGCAATGTGAACTGGGGGAAAAAAAAAAGAAAGTCCTTGACCTTACCTTTCTGTGATTTTTATTTGGAATGGTCTAATCACACTGTACAGAGACGTCTTTCAGGCTGTAAAAAGAGGCTGATCACACTCAGAGGATGAATGAAAAATTCTTTGTGGTCGAGTGCCCAGAAAAAAGTGCGTATTGTTTGTAGTGGCTTCAGCAAGGTCCTCTTCCCGCTCAAATAGATGCAGACGAGGAGCTGGTCAGTCCAGTAGCCGGCATAATGGAGAAACAAGTTGTTGATGCTTTCGACAAGCCAATGCATCATTGCCAGGGCTATAAGCATCCAGACATCTGGTTTCAGAAGCCATCTCCAGTCAAACCTGGCTGTGTCTTTATAGAGGATCCCTGGAAATGATGCATAATATATTTCATCGGATCCCTAAACTACAAAAGCCCAAAATCCCAGTTGAATTTCTGTCATGTGCTACAGAATAGTGTATCATCTCCTCTTTGAACATCCATTGCAGTGGAAACATCTGCCTGTCTGAACAACCCAGTGACCTTTTGAATCACCTGTTCTATAAGCGCTCCTCTGGTTACAATGGTTTACTTTTCTCGTTACAGTTGTGGAGCGGTTTGAGTGCAAACTTACTCTCATGTGGTGGGCGGCTAATCTCACTGAGCGGGACTCAGATGTGCAGATGTGAATGTTCCTGGTTTGCAGACCTGTGCAGATCTTTGGGTCGGTGCCTGGAGAGAACTAAAGAATCACCTGCTGCCAATTTTTACTATCAACAACTTGGCGCTTACACACCCTGATTAGCCTCGACAGCGGATATAATGATAAATGTACCCATTTACCTTTTGTATGTGAAGTCACGCCACACTGGAATAACACAATCCCATTCAAAGATCTGCGTGGGATTAGTTTTTCTTCACAACTGTTTAGAAAATCAGTGGAACTTAAAACACATCTGCTTGGTGGTTTTGTTGCCCACTTGTATCCCATTCACAACTTTCCTGGACAACGACTAGGACTAAATATTGTCAAGAACCTCACAATTCAATATGATTTTGATTCTTTAGGTCACTATTTGATTCAATATCGATTTGATTCGATGTTGATCCAATATGCTTTAATATTGATTTAGTAATGCATGGAGATGACAAAATACCCCATTAATTCATTAGAACAACTTCTGATATTTGTATCATAATAAAGTATGCATTATTGTATTGCTTCAGATCAGAGTGACTCCAAAATGGATTTTATAATTTCATTATTGTTTAATGAACAGAGAATAAAACATTAACAGTAAAGTGCCTGAGCTGAAGTTACAGCACAAAAGTAATTAAGATAGCTCTGCTATAATAACAAGGAAAAACATTCAGTGTAAATTTTAAATACAAATCTTTCCTCTTTGTTAAAGATCAAATATAAACAAAGGAAAACAATACGCTTATTTTTAAAATGGTGCGTCTAAAATTAACCTTGGAAAGTACCATCGTTTTTGACAACACAATAATTCACATTGGACTGCTGGACAGAAAAAGACTTAAATTAACTACTGTTACCATCTTAGAATGAACAATATACATTGTTTGGTTGAACGGGGTCTCCGTACAAGGCTAATTGATTTGATATTGAATTTGGAAAAATGATATTGCAATGCATTGAGGAATTGAGTTGGTTTTATTTTTACAGTTTTGCTGCTCAGAGGTGATTTTGCTAAAAGGCATAAGAGAGACCCAGTTACTTGGTGACATTTTCGCAGTCTGTCAAGAACATGATGTGTTACATTCAATCTCAAGCCTACAGTTGTAATGTCGATGATTGTAGTCGCAGTGAGCCAGCCAGTGATTTGAATACAGGACGATGGGAATTTCATCATTGCTAGTAAAACAAAGGCTTTGATGAAAAATACATGCTGCTTTGAACTCAGGGGAATCCTTTGGGAGATTTTAAAGTTTGACGATTATATTTATTTTTCTGGATATATGGTCTCCAAAGTAAACTGAATGATTGATAAGATGGTTTAAATATGGTTTAGCTATGGAGCGTCTTACATGTTGTGCTGTAGGAGTGATAATACCCTCACTTAGAAATGCTCATTTCATGGTCAGGCTTTCATTTAAAAACTGCTACAGCGCGTACATGATAATGATTCAAGTGAATCCTGAAATTATAATCCGCAGTTGCCCAAGCATCCTGTAATGTTCACTGTAGTTCTCATTGGTGCATGGGAAATGTCACCTAGCCCTTAAAACACCCGAGTTCACCTTTATGCATGAAAAAAGCCTTTCATTTAAGCCACTGTATGCAATTTAGAGCGTTTTAGTTCTGGAAGTTTAATGCGCTGTCAAAATGTCAATGCTTTTGCCAGTCACCTTTTGAGAGAAATGTCATGTACTGACTCCATCATCACTGTGCAAATAAAGACGGGAAAACAATCTGCCTTTATGTCTGCCCTAACTCATACAGTTTCACTCAGCGCTCTTCCCTCGTCACCATTCCTGTCGTCGCTGCTACTGTGCCATTTTTTTATTCATGAGATTTCATCTGCGTGTGTTATTTTTCTCAAGCCTACAAATTTATAGGTATAGTGGCAGTGCACCCAAACCTTATCACCGTGGTGTCATCTTGATGAAATGAACTGCACTGAAGCATGCTCATGTAAACTGCTCCTAACAAGAGTGAACTTTTATCCTTTAAGAAACCACATTTCAGATAGTAGAGGTAATTGAAAAATTTTCGTAACCTCAATTGATTTTGCTTGCATCTTCCTGAAAGATGGGCTTTCTTTGGAAGACTGCACCGAGCCCCTCTCCTCTGGAGTTCTGTAAATGACTTGTAAACAGACTGTTTAAGTGTGAAGCCACCCCATGCCCTGTTGCTTCCGCTCTGTATTCATCACACTAACTCGCATGCACATTGAAGTATGGTGAATGTTTTTGCTGAGGAGCTGGGGGAGGGTCACTGCTGCCGTTGTGGGACTGCTAGACACGCTCTGCAGAAAGTTATTTTTGCACAAAGGAAAACTAGATGGAGACACTTAGCCTGTCCTGCAGCTATTTGTTACACATGAAGTTTGAGATTTAAGGTTCTAAAATATGGCAGCGGGAAATGTGGATGTGGATGGTAATCTGAGGTTAAATAAAAGGATGGTGATAGGAATCACTTGCCCTATTTTGAGTACACTGGCTGAAAATTTGAAAATAATTTAAACAAATGGGGAATGCGGGAGGAGGAAGATTGAGGAAGAAAGCAGATGCTCAGAGGAGAAAGGAAGTGATTTACCTCATGCCATGCGCGTGCAAAAGTGGCGTGTAGATGAAGCTCAAGTGGTGGGTTGTTACCATGGCAATATTGGGGAAACGAAGGAGGGAGGAGAGGGGTGTAAACAACAAACCCCATCCATTTCACTGGCAAAATCATAATCCCAAAGTGCTTGTTTTCCATCATAATTGTGGTCCGAGTATTTACATGCCGGGACAGTTACTAAATGAATTGAGTAGAAGCGAACTTGCAAAACTTTGAAAGCAAAGAGTTAGCGGCCCTGTTCCCAGAGTCCAACGCTGTTTCTTTTTTAGACTGCCTCACAGTCCCAGCTATCACAGGACTTTATCAGCACATCTGAGAGGTCTGGGGAACATGTAGCAGGGTCCAAGGATGTTTGTTTGGACATAGAAACATCCCAATCTCCTGGCTGGCGAAGGTACATTTATCCTGATGTATAAACAAAGCAAAAGCTCAACTATTGGATGGATCTATATTGTATATCAACTGAGGTTTTCTTCAGGACGGGGAATACATGGGGCTTGCAGAGAAAAGGCTATGTTTATTCAACATGTTGCCCATCACCCCAACTCGCCCCCTACCAAACTCAACCCCCTCTTGCATGTTGTAAGTTGCTGGGGCCTCTGCATCTGTCATGGAGGACAGAGATGGGTGAGGGTTCACAAGGCTTCCTCTCTCCCAAACTCCAGCTCTGCCAAGACATCTTTGTCCCTGTTTTTTGTCTCATTTCCATTCACCCAGTCGCCCCTTAGCTCTCCTAGGTTTTGATAACAGATCAGGGGCATCCTTGTGAAGTGCCAGAATGATTAGATTCAATTTGCCCTCCTTTTTCCGCTTGGGACAAAAGAGCTATCAGTCTAAGAAACACTTCCGCCCAGAAGCAGACTTATCCCACACCTACATCCCATCCCGCTGCCTGGAGCGGCCAGACTGTGTCTAAAATTCAGCCTTTATCTCCCAGAATTTCACCATGTGAAGACGTAACCCTTATCCGCTATCTCCGACCAGACAATGCCTATATGGCCACAGCAATGTAAACAGTCGAGGAACGCTTCCATCAGACTGATGAGAGTCTGTCTGAAGACAAGCAGATGTGTTTGTCTGAAATCCCAATTTCATTGCGATAGTTCAAAGTTTTATGCTCTCATTTTCTTTGTCTCATTCAACATGTGATAACATAACAGAGGAGCGTGCCTGTCTGACTGGAGGAGACACTTGTTTCCGCCCTTTCTGTCAAAACAGAATTATGGTTTTGGGTCTGGTTACAGACAGGATGTCATAAAAATAATAATTTATATTGTTTGGCTATTTGGTGGGATGGTGTGCGCATATTTCTTTGGCAGGTGTAAGATTTTTCCCCGGTTTAATACCAATAAGATGTATTTCAAAAAGATAGCAAACTGTCTTTATCTTTTTTAAGACAAACACTTGGACCGAAAAAAACCCCCCCCAAAGAAACAAACAACAACAACAACAAAAAAACAAGTAATGTGTTCAAAAATATAAGAAAAAGTGTGTTTTGTGTGGGGATGAGAAAGATAAATGATGTAGCAGTTTACGTGCCAGTGCGTTCCTCTTGCAGTCTGGGAAGGTGGGACAAAGCTGCAAGATTTGGCCGGTGTTTGTGCAGGAGAGGGGTGCATCAAGATAAGGCCAAAGCACACAAGCTGAAAAGATTTTTTTGGCTTTGACATGCAAGAGACAATGCTATAATCACAGCAGAGCCATACCCATGCACCAGCGGAATCTGAAAGCAATCCATTACTTACTTGACCTAATTCTCTTGTGTATGTGAGTGTGTGTTTCTGATTGAGTTGGAGTCATAAAATTGGCCTGTTATTGATATTGTATGACACGAAAGCTTAAATATGGGAGCTTACTGAAGCAAATTAGGTTATGTTGATGCGAGGCATCGAACAAATTTCTACCATAGTGAGAAGACATCCAAACAGCCTTAATGCAGTGTGACAGCTGTTGATGTTTGTGCATCTGTCAGTGGCCTTTATAGGGACTGAGTGGTTTTACTAAGTGAGGGTGAGTAAATGTATCAGATCCTGAGGATAGAAGAAAGCTGCGAAAGGCCAAATGCATTACAGACGGGGGCAAAAAAATAACAGGTAAACTGTGAGACAGGTGTAACCATAGCAACAGCTGATGTAATTGACATTCAGCTGTTGGTTAATGCTATTGCTATGTTTCTGAAAATGCATCGTGCGGCAGTCTCTCTTCTCTAATTGATTCATGCTTGCAGTAAGATAAGTATAAATGTATAAAGTAACAGCTCCTTTCATTTTATCTTTGCTGCACATTTGTTGATTTTAAAGCCACCTGAAAAGGCTTTGTAAGGGGAGTAATGGGTTGTTTTGTTTTTTTTGTTTTTTTGTTTGTTTATTTTGCAAAGATGGAACCAACATTAATGGTTTTGCTCCACCATCTAGCCGTAACAGTCGGGGACCAGGGAGAGCGAGTCTGCACCTGTGCGGGTGTTATTGACAATCACACGATGCACTAATTGGTTTGTAAAAGGCTTTTACAACAGCAAAGCTTTCACACAAATGCACAAACACAAGCAGAGTGGGTGGGAGCCAGGATGTTGGGAATGAAATTGAGCTTATGTGAATGGATAAGTTACGAAAAAGCGACTCAACATTCTGGATTCATGAATAATGACTGGCTACTTATCTCTTGCAGCTATATTTGCATTCACCCTGTGCACCAACACCAGCAAGGCTCATTTCCAGTGTCTGTTTCAAAAGTTCTGGGAGGGCAGCTGCTATAGAGTTGGCCGTGCAACTTCCAGGCGTAGACTATTTAAACCATTTAGGTCATTTGTTATTTTCTAGAGAGCAGTAGGAGCAACTCTACCATTTCAAGCACTAGTGCTTTGTTGAAATCAGCACTTCAAAAGAAAAAAAAACAACCCAAAACTCATCTGATTTATTACAAACAATGTTAAAGTGGTTCAGTCTTCTGCTTAAATTGAGTTTATGTTTCACGACCACTTATACATTTTGCTGAATAGCAAATTAGCTTTTAGTTCCTTCACTGCAAATAATTTTAAGTTTTA
This sequence comes from Remorina albescens, assembly GCA_034769265.1. Classification (NCBI taxonomy): domain Eukaryota; kingdom Metazoa; phylum Chordata; class Actinopteri; order Carangiformes; family Echeneidae; genus Remorina; species Remorina albescens. The sequence continues at coordinate 18,502,376 of CM068497.1, read as the reverse complement.
AAACGTGCTATGCAGAATTTGGATGTCATGTTTTCTTGCCACTCCAGAAAGGCATTCTCACCCATTCATTTATATGTGGAATGAAAATCAACCAAGCAGACACTTTTGAATCTTGTTAGAGTTAGGTAACTCACTCAAGCAAACATCAAGTCTGAATTCATTTTGACAAAGTCACACTGTTGCGAGTGCAGATCATTACTGCAGAATGAGAAAAGTCATGCAGGCTTGATGGATTACGACATACAGGCATGGAATGTAATAATGGAAAACATTGGAAGCCTGGGACAAAAGAGAGAAATACATTAAAACTGCTGTGCACCGTCATTATTTGCAAAACTCGATTCACCATTTTGCAAATAATGCTGTGATATACAGTACGTGTGACTTGGAGTGAACCATGGCCATGAAACCAAAAAGGGTGCTCTGACTCACTGCTTGATTTTTTTTTTTTTTTTTTTTTTTTTTTGTGTGTCAAGTTCCACGTAGGCTTCCTTTCCTTCTGGAGATTTGTAGTTTATGAGTCATAAGTTTTTGTCATTTTGCAAAGGGAGAGTTTTTCTTTCATGAGCTCTCCTTGCTGGCAAACAACTGTGGTAGTTTTGATATGACCTCCCCTTTACTGGTGCAGCTCTAATAGCTCTAAAGCTCTAATGCTTTTCCTTCTGTGAAGTTCATTACTGGTTTACAGTGTGTAATAAGCCTCATTAAAGCGATCCCAGTGGTACTACCTCCTCCGCTCAAAGGCCTGAGAGCAGGATTTGGTGTGGTCTTGCCAAGGCTTGGGTGGTATGGTGAAAACGATTAATGGTGTGACGTCAGAGAGCGCTGACTGGAAAGAGGGGGCATGATGTGCTCCCATAACTGTGTTCGCACTGGACAGTAGGTTAGTTTCCAATCCCTGCTTAATCCTGGGAGTCCTCAGATGTGGGCACTGGAGGAAGCCAGTGGAAATGAACACCATGGCAGTGGTGTAGTCTGTGGATGACAGAGAGAGGAAATTGCGTGCTCATACATCACCAAAACCAATTCAGGGTTTTCAAATCTTTTCCAGGCTCAGTAGAGAAGACTTTATTATATAACTTGCTACTTTTTTGTCTTCTATTTCTTCACTGATTGGATATACAAAAACAAAGAACAGAGGGGAAACAGGGACTTTCTAAAGCTTTGTGTCAGACTAGATTGATGGATCAAGCATTTCCCCCATATTCATGCTATTATACAAAGTAAATTATTCAAATGGATTCAGCTCGTAGAATAATATGTGTGAAACCCCTTTTTTGAGATACAGAGCTCATTTAGCTATGGCTGTTAGCAGAGTGATGGGTGATACTGAGAGAAAAGCAGATTGGTTGAAATACATCAAATAATTCCTTTATCTCTCGCCAAGGACCTTTGGACTCCGCTTTCACGGTTTATGAAAAACACTTTGACTTAAGTGCTAAAGAAATATTAATGGCTTGAGATTTTGAGTATCCTAATTTTTTACTCCAGCACAACTATAAAAACTTCCCGTTGTTACTGTTAGCTCCTGTTTGGACTTGTGGTAACCAGTCCTAATTAAGGTTTTATTTACAAGTACATCAGTATCCTTGTTGCAATGTTCCTTTTAACCCAGAGTGCTAATGTGAGGTGAGGGTCTCTTTAGAAGACCAGTCTAGACCCTTTTCATTCTGTGACTTCGCTGTTGCTAGGCTGTTAAAAATGCTGGAGGAGTTGCCACAATGTGCTTTTATAGAATGGCTTATGGCACAAACACGGCACTGTCTCTGTCCGTGGGGACTGTTGATGCAGGACAGCTGCTTTATGATGGTAAACTCCCTTCCTGAGAGCTGAGGACCCCCTGCTAACTTGCCAGCATAACCACATTGTACGTGAATTGACTCAACATGTTGGATTAGCTGGTTAAATACAGTTGTCCTTTCCCCCAAGAGTACAATCCTGACATTTAGGGCATTTGAACACCAACAAAGGCCGGTCAATCTTTCTCAGGGCTCGCTTTTCTTGTTTAGTCTTGGCCCTGTGTGAGGAAGATGCCAATCTGAATGTTAATTATGCTTCCCAGTACGGTGAAATCAAAATTTGATAGAGATGAACATGTGTAGGTGAGCAGTTGGGTTTTTTTTTTCCTGGTTTACAATTTTGTCTTTGATTCAGATAAATTGTTTTTCTGCATCAAGGCCAAAGTGTTTTGAACATATACACTGCACCGATACAGCCAAACCAGTGACAGGGATCTCCAGCCATCTTGGCAAGTGTCTGGGTAAAATAAATACAACAAGAAAGAATGGCGGGGAAAAAAAGCAAGTGAATATTGGGATCCAAACCAGAAACCGAGGCGTGTAGGTTTTTTCGTTTCCCTCTGTCATCCATACAGACAGAAATGCATCTCAACACCATGGAAGCCAGCGTTAAAGAGATAGACAGAGAAGGCAAAAGTGGAGATTTAAGAAAAAAAAAAGGAAAGAAAAAAGAAACAAAGAGAACTGAGTAAGGGAGAAGAAAAAAGAGAAAGCGAGAAAATGGAATAAAAATAGGCTCATGATGGAGCTGGTGTCTCGATGAGGCAGCCCGCTAACCTCAGAGGCGCCACACTCCCTGGCTTATCCCAGCCCAGCGAAAAAAGGAGGGGCCACACCACAGATCTTTCTCACTGCCAAGGCTCCAGCGCCAGGCCGACTCTCTCCTTCTTTCTTTCTGTCTGGTCGTGGTGGGGGGGATTGGGGGTTTGGGGCAGGCTAGTTCTTTGAAAAGCAGTGAATTGCCGCTCCTCTTTCTGGATGACATGACAAGCCCTCATACCTCAGAGTAGGAGCAGGATGAGTGCTCAGCAAGGTCTTGCTTCAGACCAGCGTGTTTCTTTTTTCTGTACGTGACTGCTGGGATGGTTCTGTTGGTTTAGCAAACTTACTGACTCTGTGTGGTAGCTGCTTGCTACTGAGAGGCAAGTCTGACATGCAAACTGCCCAGCCAATATGTGCGCATGCTGCAGTGTAGGTCACATCAATCACAGTAAGTACGGGGCCGACAAAGCGGACACGAACCTGGCGGGAGGTAGCTGACCTGGGAGAAAAATTCCACAGGTTTGCCACTTCCTGTCCTCCTGTGCTTTCCATAGCTGGGGTGGCTGATTAAAATGTGTGGCAAATCAACTTAACCATCACATGCATCACTTAAAAGTTTTAGTCCAGGCAATTAAATTGAAATCCGGAATTCAAAATCTTAGCGATACGCAAGAGATTACAGACAGATTATCAGTTGTCTGAAGTGGCAAGAGATTGAAAGTCTGCTTTGGAAAGTCACAGTAAGTAAACCAGACTTTACGCTGCATCTGAAAACAACTGAGTCTGATCTCTCAGGAAGTCCACACTGTCATCTGGGAAATATTGACAGACAAAGAAGGGAAGAGAATGAGACAGCTCAACATGCTCGCTCATCTGGAGGATATTCAGAGGAAAAATATTTTCATTACTGTTTGAAATTTTACATATTAAGCGGATTACAGGGACTGTACACACATATTTTCCCTCAATTGAGGGAAAAAAAAAAAAGAACATCTGGATTGAATTAGTTGTGTCTTACGAGAAGTATTGTGCTTCTTTCGACTTTGTCACTTTACAGCCAGACAAAGTATTCCACATAAAATGTGAACAAAAAGATGGGGTATTTTATTGTTGTTTTTTTCCTTTTTGCATCTTCCCCTACACACAGTATGCTGTAATTAACTGGCCAAGATTTGAAACCTATATTTTTCCACAGCCACAGATGTTTAAAATTTGCTGACTGGTTACATTGCTTAGTTATTCTATATCAGGAATTTGTAAGTTGAGTCTTCCCTTTGTTTCAAGAGAAAGACAAGATGACAGACAGATTTCAATCTAATTGACTCCAGCTCACCTCCTTTCCCCAGAACAAACAGGAAATGTTGAAGCATTGAAGTAAAATACCTGTTATTCTCTCCGTTAGGTCTTTATAGGGAAGACGCTTGTTAAAGTTAAAGTGTGCAGGTTAAGTGTCTTTACAGGGGACAAATACAAACAGAACCATTTTAATCACGGTCGAATTAAATTGTAGTTGTGTTATATTGTGTGTCTATATTGTAAAACATATCGTTATGGTTATGAAAAAGTTGTGTTGACTCTTTCTAGTCACCTCACGACGAGGGGGAAAAAAAGTATTCCTCCTCCACTAAATAAACAACATGAATGAATGTTGTTTTTTTTGTCAAAAGATAGGTCACAAGAATAGGGTTCTACCACAGGTAATTCTACTGAGAGCGCAAGAGGGGAATGTCAGTACAATGTGTTTTCCTCCAGCAGCAAACTTGAATATTTTCCATTTCCTGTCAAACCCAATCAGCCAACAAGACAAAATTAAAGCCACCTGACACTGAAAAAAACACATATTTTTTCAATTGGCAAAGTACCTTTGGGCAAGTTGATCCAATAGCTTTCTTTAATTAAAACATTTTCATTATTGGATCATTTGGAGCAAATTAAGTCCCATTTCTGCCCATGTCACGCTGCTGTTCTTTATTCGGTGTTGTCCTTGATAACACTCCTGGGAGAGTGTAGAGTTATAGCTTTATTCAAAACTGCCCAGTTTGCACTCTAAGACCTTTTCATCTGGTAGCAATCTCCCCGTGAGCAGTTTCAGCCACCAAAAGCCCAATCCATCAGCCACTGTCATGTGCCGCAATGAAATGTGAAAGGGAGTGTAAACGCAGACGCATAATGGTGTTTTAAAATGGAAAATACCAGTTGATACTTCATTTGTGCATAACGGCTTTTTAGATGGGTAGGAAAATAAAGAAAATCGATTCAAAACTTGCCTTATTTATTTTAAGGTGAATGGAGAGCATTTAATAAAACACATTTTCTTTCCTTTTTTTTTTTGACTGGCTGCCTCCTTATTACTCTTAAGATAACAATGGGATTACAGTTGCATGTGCTGATTTCATTCGTACACATCAGATTGGTTTTAATTGGATCCTCTTTCATGTTTCATGAGACTGTCACCACAGTGTATTTGGGCTTGATGTGGAAAATGAGCAGCAGATTGCATATACTCCAATGCAAACAGGGAAAAGAGGAGGCTGTGCTCATGCAATGTAAGTGATTGTTGCCAGATCATATGCACCATATGTATTCTTTCAAGAGGGTGGACTGTATTTCCTTTCATCACATATAGTGGAGCCATATTTACCTGCAATTTAACTGCTTCCATGCTTTTCGTTCAAATTGTCTTGACCCTGTGGAAGATGATGGCGGCACAGCAGGTCATAGGAGGACAGGACAGCCTTCAGCTATCTCCTACACATAAAAAAAATCATATCTGCTCAACTTTAAGGAGTAAGACCCGGGATAAAAGGGAATATTAACTGTCTGTCTAAACAGATGAAAAACAGTCCAAGAGCATGCAGCCTTTTCAATCCTGCCCCGGGCACGCACTGGCAGTGTTGCAGTGCGTTGCCTCACGAAGGTCAATGGGGGCTGTGTCCTGGGATTATGGGATGTCTACCCTTTACTCAACTGAGTGGAGGAAATGAGAGGTGTCTAAATAAAGTCAGGTAAAATGAGTAAGACAAAAAGTGAACAAGCCCCTCTCTCCACTCACTTGTGGCTTGAGATAAAATAGGTTTCTTGCTGAATGGATAATATAGGGAGAGAGAGACACGACAAAAGAGGTGAATGAGTGAGGAATGAAGAGAGACTGACACTCTTGCAAATCACAGCTGTTGGAAACACAAGATGACTCAATTTTTTTCAGCATTATTGAACTACTCCTGTGCAGTAATTAGGGCATGCAGAGGGTCAAAGTATCCCTTTGACAGAGACAAGATGGACACATGGTCAGACTATACTTAACATAAAACACTCTACTCTGGAGTTTGCTATATGGAAATGAAGAGGCGAGATTCAGGCTCATTCTGAGCAGTGACCTTAAGTTGCAGTCTCCCCAGATCAGGAATATTCAGGTTTATTTATACATGTCATCTTTCTGTGTGGAGTTTGCATGTTCTCCCGGTTTTCCCATCACGCAGGCTTTCTCCCACAGTCCAAAGACATTCATGTCTAGGTTGATTGGTGACTCTAAAATTGCCCGCAGGCGTCAGTGTGGGTGTGAATGGCTGTTTGTCTCTGTGTGTCTCCATGTTTTGGCTCCAGCACCCCCTGCGACCCTGACGGATAAGTGGTTGCAAGTGGATGGAATTACACTTGTGACTGAATACGCTCACTGTAATAGTTTAAAAAACGAGGGAAAAACTTTTTATAAATAAACATAAAACTGTAAATATTAATAATGCAAAAAAAGATCTTTAACGTGTGTGGGCTTTTCTTGAAGGTACTTGAAGTTTCTATTGTTATCTGATTGTTCTTTTGAGCAGTGATCATGGGCAATTTTTTCTGTCACTCGAACAAACTCGGACTTCTCCTCACTCTGAGATCGGAAAAATGCAAGATTAATCCCATTTACTTTGACGACAGCTAGGCCTCTGAATGAGACACTCAGCCAGAGTGTCCGGTGTAACGACGTGACTCCAGACATTGGCAGCAAAGATGGAGGATGAGATTTGATGGAGAAACACATCTTATTTGACTTAATTCAGGGCTGTAAGAACTGAGAGAAGTTTTAAGCAAGGATAAATTCGGACTTGTTAGAAAGTGGAGATTCTCTATTATAAGGAGAAAAAACATCCAATCTCCAGCTCAGCTAAAACCACAGCAGAGGAGCAACGCTCTAAAGAAGATGTGATTGTTGGAAGTGTATGCGCTTCTGCGGGCTAAAAAAGAACAAATTCCTGGGAAGCTGCATTGAGATGCTGTATCAATACTAATTTATGCTTTCATCGTCATGTCGCAGTGAAGTCATAAAGCTATTTTAAAGACAACAGCTGTGCTATATGAGCTATGTGATCTAATTATCGACATCAAAAATGATCCTTAAAGAGAACAGGAGATGACAGAAAGTTGACTTCTTCAGGTTTTTGTAGAATTACACATCTGTGTCTGTGTAGGTCCACAGTCTTTCACCATACGGGCAAAAATGAATCCTAAAGCTACGTGTCCAAAATGCTGCCTGCATCATTTTTTTTGTGGTAAAGGCTTTTGTGTTTTCTTGTTTCTAGTTCTTTCTCTTGTCTTTCCTTATAGCTGTCACCGAAAATGGCTTAATTTGAACAGAATGCTTGTGGGAATGTAAAGAATCTGCTCGTTTTCTGATGCTGATGAAAATGATTGACCTTCTTGGTCCCCTTTGTTTTCTCATTTACGTAGCTGCAAGTGGTTTTACCAGGGTGAAGGGAGGCCCCCGCAAGTAGCAGCAAAGCAGCTGCTTCTCATCTTTCTCAACAAGCATGTGTGTTATGACTCTGCTCTGATTGGGTCTCGCATAACCTTGTATCTCCTGAGCCCATTGAGACTGTGCTATTGGCATTGGCTGTTTCATTATTGCACCACAGAGAGCTCAGCACTGAAAACAATAGCTCACGGCAGAAAGGTGCATCTAACTGAGATTTATTATTTCGTTTAGTGGACTAAAGACTGAATGAATGAATGAAGTAATAGGGGATCGATCTGAAAAAGGGAGTGAGAGAAAATGACTTTGTGTTGAACTTTTGCATGTCGCAGTAGCAGTTTCAGTCTTGCAAAACACTGCTCATGAAATCCAAATTGAATTTAAATTTTGTTCATCTAAAGCTCAAAGGAAACCCAAGCTTGTCAACCAGCAACATCTCAACCAGCTTTCATCATCAAACCTTCATTTTTAGTGATCCAGGCTCTCCAAGAGCTTTTTGTGCCTTCCTCTTGTCAGGGGTCACTCGCTCTGATATAAACCTGGTCTCACTCCAGACTCAGACTTATATCGGTTTCTCTGTTTTTGTAAGCTGGCCCTCTCCGTGGCTCCTCCACTTCCCGCATCCTTCGCGACGGTCCTTAACTTGTTTGTGAAATGGAAGTAGCGCAGGACTCCTCTGGGACGTAACAGAGAAGGGAAGGTCTGCAGCCCCCTCACCTCTGTGTTCCTGCAGAGTCCCCGGTGGCTCAATGAACAGTGGGCTTGCTCTTGTGGTCTTCAGACCTCTTGTGCGTGTGTGTGTGTCTGAGAGAAAGGCCTGTACGTTTGTGTGGTGAGGGTGGGCCTTTTGGTTTTTTTGCATTAGGCGTACATGTCACATTGAGTTAGTCCAGCATTCTGCTCAAGTCTGGCTAGACTGGAGAACAATATTTTTCCAAGATTGCCCTGTAGTGCCAGAAGCCAAAATAAGGGGATGCTGCCATCTAAACCTTGACCCTTTCCTGTTGTTGCTCTGCATGATCCATTCTTGCTCAGTCTTTAAACCGTATAGTTTTATACTTTCAAGGTGCGCATTTTGTAGTTTCGAGAGAAATTGCACTATTTCTGTGCCAGCCTATCAGGCTCAGGTCACCTCTCTAACTCCAGTGAGGTTTGCATGCTGTTATCTTTATCTTCAGGATGCACCAGGCAGAATGCAGGAATACAGTCTGTCTGAAGGGTGGTGCGTTTACTGTTGGTAAGATACAGAGTATCTCCAGCACATAAAGTCAGTGGTATCATTTGTAATGCATTTCACTTGCGCTTTGTGCAGTTTCTCGAATTTCACTCCACTAGTTCCCCTCGCTGTCCCGAAACTCTATTACCTTTCAGACTTGTTTGAGCATGTCAGATGTCGAGTCAGATTTTCTGTTCTGGAAAAAATTAAGACTCCATTTATAACAATAAACTAAACATATTCTTGGACGAGACGTGAGGCAATGCTTCACTAGAGGGAAATTAACCCGCCTAATTTGTTCTCAACAAAAGATCATGGACGTCCCACGTTTCTCGCCAAGGCATTGAATCTATAGCATGTGAAACTAAAGAATGTGGCTGGTATGAATGAGGACTTGTTTGGTTCTGCAGTGAAGGTCCACTCATTCACACCATATGAAATTGAGTGGCTCCCATAATTCTTTTTCTGTTGTTTTGTTTTCTATGCTTCTGTGTGGGTGGCTGCCGTGGATGGAGGCATTGTGTCGTCAGGTTTTTCTCTCCCCTCTGGACATGCCTCCAAGTCTCTTTAATAGTGCACCTCAGGAATGGCCTGAGAGAATCGCTGAAATAATGAGATTTTGGTGGTTAAACGTAACATGCCAAAGTCACTGCGACCTCACAAAACAGCCTTTTAGGTTTGTGCCCTTTGCTCCTTTGATTAATTTGCCAAAAATTAAGACATCTTTCAAATGAGATAAAATTATGACATTTTGTGTCCAAAATACCAAAGGCAACTTTTCCTGCCGTTATCAGACTCCATAACACAGGAACTGAAGGGGAGACGGTGACAGTGTTTCACATTTAGTCAGGTACTGAAGTGGTCATACTAATCTTACTGTCTAAGTTGAAACTGTAGTGATGTTTTACATCTATTGTGCTTTCCTTTAAGTCGTGTGTGAATTTGCTGCTTTTTTCCATCCATTCATTCATCTTCTACTGGTTATCCATTTCGGCGTCACAGAGGGTGCTGGAGCCAATCCCAGCTGACACTGGGCGAGGGCGGGGTACACCCTGGACAGGTCGCCAGTCCATCACAGGGCCAACACACAGAGACAGAAAGAGACCAACAACCACTCACACTCACACTCAGACCTACGGACAATTTAGAGTCACCAGTTAACCCAAACATGATGTCTCTGGACAGTGGGAGGAAACTGGAGTACCCGGAGGAAACCCATGCAGGCACGGGGAGAACATGCAAACTCTACACTGAAAGGCCCCAGGAATCGAACCTGTGACCTTCTTGTTGGGGCAACAGTGCTAACCACAATGCCACCATGCTGCTCTGAATTTGCTGCTTATATGTAGAAATTTGAGGCCCTTTGTGTTCTATCAGAATCAGTTTTGTTTGCCAAGTATGTCAACACAAAGAAGGAATTTGATTCTGTTTTATGTTTCTCTCGATTAACTTACACATTAATGCAGTGGACACAAAGCAGAAGAAAAGCAGCAAAGTTTAACAGTCACACATATTTAATATATATAGGTCTTAACCATAAATGCTCTGATTAGATTATATAAAATACCTTCAGAGTCGTCACTACATTATATCAACATTATATCGACAATAAACATTTTATATATATAAACAGACATGGACAAACTGCAACTTGACTGGTTGGTCAATGCATACAACTTTGAAGCAGTAATTCTAGTTTACAGCTGCAAGTGAGAAAGTGCTATGGGGCGTTCTGCACACTTCCAACGGCTGACTGAGTTCGACGGACGAGGTGGTTTCTCTGGGTAGCTCTTTCAGCCCAGTATTACTCAATGCTCAGGTGGGAGTATCCATGACCGGTCTGTGGCAAGAGCTGCACACATGGATTGCCAGCTTTAGCACAAATTCCATCAACACCCACATGTTGTATGTCAACTGCACTAATCTGAAGCTGACAGTTATAAAAATAGGGTGAGCAGCTAGCTGGCAGATCTTTATTCGCTGACTCTGGCTATATGGGAGGCTCCTGGCCTAATCCCACAGTTGTTTCGCTGATTGGAAACAAATGCATCCTTCATCACTGCTGTCATTAAACCTCTGATTCCTTGCAACCAGATCTATTAATCTATCAAACACGTATTAAAAATTTAAAATTAATTGGGAACACATGTAAATTTGAACATAGAGTATGATGTGAAGTGAGTGCAACAGCATTTACAGATTATTTTTTTCTTTTTTTCTAATTAAAGTTTCTGGATATACTGTATAGAAAGGACATTGTCAATTGGCAGTGAAGATTTTGCCATAGCTGTAGAGAAAAAAAAAAATCTAAGAATTAAAAAGTAACTTTTCAGTATTGTGTTCATGTTTGGCCACGGATCATCAGGGTTGGTAAGGCCAAAGGTCAGAGTTCACAGAATGGCCAAGAGTAGGCTGAGGAGCTCAGCAGGATCTGAGACTCAAGTGAATCAAAGGCGTACTCACTTTTCAAAGCTACGTTCTGTAATCTTTTTTTAATCAAATGTCCAAATGGGACAAGAAAAAATAAAACACAAAGAGGGCCTCTTTCCCGGTCTTCTACATCCTCTGCTTTCTGTATATCGACTTCTCTTTATATCTGAAGGGGTCTGTTATATTCATTAGCCTGAGGAGGCCTGTGGCTTTTTGTCTGAAGGGATGTGTTGAACTCTTTGCAGGGTATGGTCTGTTGGCATACAACATCATACAGAGAGCTGAAACGTGCTCATCAAAAGAGAAAATGCAAAAAATGTGTTTTGTAGATTAATAGCAGATTCAATTTCAGTCTTTTATGTTTTCATTTCGATCGGTAAGATGAAATGTACGACTAAAGAAGTGGAATTTAGCCCTAAATATCTATTGAAAAAAGAAGTCATGTGGGTGCACCTCAATTTCTTCAGGCCTTAAATCAGTGAGGCTTTCGGATCATCCCACTAGCTCAACTCCAAAGCTTTCTACATCTACTCACAATGTAGAAAGAAAAAACTATAGTATATACATTTGTATTGATTATTAGTCCGAAAATGATTTGTACTTTTCAGCTGGATGACTATTTGCACACTGCTTTGACAGATCACAGAATATGTTTTCTGTGCTGAAAGAGAAGATGGCCAATGAATTGAGTGACCTGAAGGGATAACTGGATGTCAAGACGCTGCTGTAAAACTGATCTGACCTCTGAAATACATCCCCTTCCATGCAATACACAAAATCTGTGACGGGAGTACTTCACAACACTTACTTTCAACATACAGTGGTTATTTCTGAAAAAAACAGAAACACATGACAGGGAGTTTTTGTTCTTTCATCCTTTGTCCAGAGTCAGTTGCATGAAGCATTAAATACAATCCTGACATACTGCAGTGAATTTAGGTGACTTTTGAGCCTTGGCTTTGCTGGTTTATGTATGGGTGGTTTGTTATTTCCACTGCTTCCTCCGCTCTTTCCACAGCCCCATCTTCTGTCCCGGCTCTGTTTGGCAGTGTGCATTGTTGTGTTGCTTGTGGTGTCAAGCAGCAGGTCCACCAAAGTCATCCAGAAGGCAGGCCTGGAACCGTGAGAAAAGACTTCTATGTGATTGGATTAGCTTTTGAGCGCCACGTTGCTTAATTAATGAAAATGGCCCGGGAGCAGAGTGAAGCCATTGTCTGCTCAGTGACAGAGTCTCTGCACATCAACAGTATCTTTAACAGGATTTCACAAAGTATGCCAGGCGTTCTTAATTTGTTGGCCTAAACCAGTGCAGACGGCCACTGGCAGCTGAAACATTGTCTCTCTTTTATTTTGCGGTGTGCGACATTTCAAACCCAGTTCATTTAAGTGGAATAAAAGAATTTTGCATGGAATTTATTCATGGAAAAAAAAAAAGTTAATTTAGACTTAGCAAAGTGTGTTTTCACTTGCTCTCTAGTGATTTTACTTTCATTTCCACACTCTCAATCAGCAACTCACACCTGCACATTATGGAACAGTCCAGTGCATTCATTGCATATGTGAACAGTAGCTATGGTTGGTTTGATAATGTGTGAGTCCCTGCCTCCATCCTCCTTTAGCTTTCTGTTGAAGAAGGATGTAAATGTGAGCTGGTCTTATGAGGGTGACGACCCCGCGGGGTCTTCTGAGAGGTTCAGCAGAACCAAAGTGACCAGATTACTTTGCATTCCTCAGTGCTGAATGGCTCTCTCTGGAAACTATTACCTGGAATTACCTCAAATCAAAGACTTCTTCCAATTATCTCAGCAGGATCAGTCGAAAAAAACCACTCTGTGACTGCCAACTAAGATTTTAAAAATAACAACACTGCATACTCGTTCCCTTGACAACCAAACTATGTTTTTGTTTCATTAGTCAGTCAAAAAAGATTTAAAAATTCTGAAAGCTGTATTTATTGCGGCAATGATTTATCAAATGGGCTGTGTAACAAAAGCAACATAGCATGAAGTTCATTAATCTTTGAATCTGTGAATTTCACTGGCTGCTTGTTAAAGAAGCCAATAAAACAGGCTTATCAGTCACATAGTGCATCTCAAATAATCATATTGACATAACTTTACCATCAAGAGCCCCCCTTCAAACACATGCACAAAAACACGTACAGACTACTAAGGCCCACACCTGTCAGGCCTTTCCTGCAGCCTCATGTTTCAATCATTGCTAACACCTACTGACAGTGGCTAAATATTGCCAATATCTTAACTTCTCATCGTGGCGATGAAGATGTGTCAGACAGTGGTGTGCTTTGTGTCTGCAGCTGCTGGAAGACAGCCTGACTCTTGTCCACCGACAAACAGTCTGACCCACCGTATGAAAGGAAAGCTTATTCTAATACAGAGTAATGACAGAGCACAGTCAAGTCCTCAGGCCTTCAAGCAAGAAGTGGTTGTGAATAGTGCAATTATAATGTATAGAAAAGGGCTTATTATGAAAATGGACATTATTATGCCTATTATCATTATTATTATTATGTGCATTATCGCCTCCTCCATCCCATCTGAGGTAGATTTAACAGTATGAGAGTTCATTTACTGATTAATTTTTCAGTTACCTTGGTCACATTTTTATATCAGAAAATTACAAATGAACAACAAAAAAGTTTATAAATAATGACTTAAACTGAACCATATTTTACAGATGTAAAGCTTAGATGGTTTATACTAAAGAAAACTCTCACTGTGGCCGAGGTGCTGCTTAATACATATTCATCGTATGTTTTAAGCCTCTTTGATGTTTTTAAATCCGAAATTTGGTAAAGCGTGAAAACTGCCTCTTTCTTCATAGTGCTTTTCTACCAAGGCCTTTTGTTATCCCCCCCCCCCACACACAAGTGTTCATGGTCTCAGATTTCTCCAAGACTTACAAAGATCTGCAAATCTCTGAGCTCTGGGCTGCATCTGAAACATTAACTTCACATGCTCCGATTCAGTGGACATATCTTCCCAGCTCGACTTTTGTTTTCACAATTTTTAATTTGATCTTATATTTTTACTGTTTCATATATATGTATATCTTTTAAAAAATGCAGCGATTAATGGAGCAAAGATTTTGTTCCAATGGAAAGTGGAAAAGTAATGAATGAATTGGGTCTCCCTCTTGAATACATTTAGGCTATTTTGGACTGGTGTTCCAGTCCTAAGCTACTTACAGTTGGGCCTCTCTCTTTAGAAAGGTGAACAACAGCTCAGAGACAAATGATCTGCTTGCTGCATAGTACTATGAGCAGGGTTTCTGGGCAGCTTGCCCATACAAGTGATTTTTTTTGTTTTTCCAAGTGCAAGAGCATTTCATAAGATGATTGTGTGTGAAGTTAGTGCATATGCTGTGCTGGTGAGCAAAAAACTGTAGCTTTTCTAGTTTTTACCCTTTTATAAGTTGATACTGAGAGAGTGAAAATTCTAAAGTTATGTGGGAAACTCAACATCTTGCTTCCATACTTTTGTCCTCTTTATCTGACTTTAAAATAAGCTGGCATTGAAACAGGAATAGCCTTTAATTTCCCCTTTGATTATATTGACGGGGTTGCTCTATTCCTTCTTTGGTCTCCCTCCAGTAGGCTTGTGTGATAGGAAGGGTCCTAATCCCCCAGAATAATGGGGTCTGTTGTGGGGGAAACTCTCAGAGAACATATGGTCACAAAGTGTGTGGTTCCTGCGTCATGCCTGGCAGATTGTAACAGGATCACTCGAGCACAGCACGGTCTTTTCTTGTATGTGCGATTATTTGCGTGAATCTAATATATTGTTTAGATTTCATCTGTCCAAATGACTACTTGTCCTGCAATTATATATGTGATTATGTGTGATTCTCAAAAAACTTGTTTAGGTGACACATATGGTTATATGAGCTTTTAGTTCCTCTGTAAAATAATGTGGTTGCTCGGTTTTGTTGACCTGCTCTGGAAGCAGTTCACTGGCGGTTTTAGACAGCTCTTGTCAGAGCCCACATCCCTTCCCGGCATAATTCGTTGTCAGGACAAGGTATGAAAATAAGCGTTTACTACTGCAGCTCTACATTCTGCGCCCAACATCATCAAGATGGGGAGGGAGTGAATAGGTTTAATTCCCCTGATGGTCATTTCTAACTCACACCACACTTGGTGTGGGAAGAGCGCAAAAAGCCCAGCGATGATCTACTGTTTAAATTGTTCACCATAAAAATGTCCGTTGGAGGAAAAGTGTTTCACAGATTCCCACAGGAAAACATACTAGGAACAAATGGGTCCTGAATCACGAGGGTGGTGTAGCCTCACAGTTTTACGTTATGTACCTGATGGCTACAGTATATCTAACCCACTAGCACAGCCTACCTAATCCTAGCAATTGCTACCTAGTAATGCATCTAGGGCCTAAACTCCATAGAAGTTGTTCCATCACACAGAGACAGACTGAAGTGTTTGCTTTGAAAACATCTCCAAACCAGGTGTGAAACTGACAATGGAGACTCTTGTGTCTTGGTGAAAATATTTTAATGATCTGAAAACAGGTTGACCCTTACATGCACTCCAGGAGTGCACACGAGCGCACTGCAAGAAATCATTTCTGGTTGGACAGTAAATTACAGCAACAGTTCATATGTTACATGGCGCACGTGTCCAAACCATTAGTTTTTTTTTCCCAAAGTCCTTATATGTAATATGTGCATATCTGAGCCAGGATTTCTCATCCAGAGTGTGATTTGGTTGAGAAAGTGAGAATTAGGCCAATTTTGTGTAGTAGTCCTTTATAACCAGTAATTTAAAAACATGGCACAATCTGCACTTGATACTGGCTTTCTTCCCTGGAGATGTGTTTGAAAGCGTGTAAGTAGACCCGTGCTGTTTGTTTATTATGTTATTAGAAATGAAATATATACTACAGCAGCATCATGTCCCGTCATATGTATGTGAACACATATTTACGCATATATTAGACACATCGCACACAAAGAGGAGATTTCTTCTTGGTGAAGTTATATGTATAATTAATACTTCGGATCCTAGTGATAATGTTTTCTTCTTGCCTCCCTTTATAAAAATAACCACATCTGAACATTCTGAAGGTTTCAGGCTCAATGAATTTACAATATGGAAGTATACATGCAGCTATTTCTTCTCATTGATGTGCCACAGCCACTCGAACATAAACATTGTCACTGCTAATGTGCCTCGCTCTCTCAATTCCAAATAGAGCAAACCTAAACATTGCTGTTATATGTAAACGCGATCTATCTGTGATGCCCTAATCCTCTTCAGGCTGTCTGATTTACAAGATCCTTAGATAAATAAATGTACCTACTGTGTGTCTGATATATATCCAACACAAACCATGCTGTGCTGTTTATAAGATGTGAAAGATATTCTGTGTCACCAAGTCGGTCTGTGGTGTTGACTTAGGGTCAGAAACCACCTGCTGTTTCAACATCAGTGATTAGTGAAAAAATATAAATATGTATCAAAGGAGTTACCTGAACAAAAGAATGATGAAACATTCATCTTAGCGCTTTGAAGCTGAACCAGTAATAAGTGGCACTGTCAGCCCCCACCTGAGCTGTGATCTGACAAGTTATGTTTCAATCAGTTTTGCTGAACTCTGAGTAAACCTTTTTCCAATGCATTCAGAAAATATTTAATTTCAACACTCTATTCTATCCTGCCCCATTCCCACCCCCCGTGGATTTACACTCA